>JAVLRN010000004.1:0-1408867 GCA_032821775.1 Sanguinoderma infundibulare | reverse complement strand
ACAAGTTTGCTCTCACATGTGGCCACGCATCTTGGCACCTGACGCAAGCGCACTCCACTGAATGGGCTGTGCCCTCGTCCTATTAGATAGCGCAAGCCCAGACACATTTTCATCAAAATATTGCCAAGGGACCAACATGATGTGATTAATCTAGAGTCCGCAGTGCGAGTAACAACGTAATAGCCGACAAACACAGTTTTGAACCACACGTAAACAAGCGCAAACTACATGCTTATGGGCGAAGATGTTGATGAGAGGTGGGATGAGAAAAAATGTGCAAGGAAAAAACAATGGGGGGATGGAAAAAACAATGGGGGAATGGGTCCGATGGGATCTACGTGCTGGTGCGCTTGCGCTTGGTTCCAGCCCTGGAACGAGATGCAGATGACGAAGGGCTGGTTGCCGGAAACCGAGCAGACAACAAGGCAGCACCTGCTGAAGACGTGGGAGTTGACGACAATGCGGTGGAAACTGACGACAACGCGGTGGGAGCTGATGACGATGTGGTGGGAGCTGACGAAGGCGTGGCAGGAGCTGACGAAGGGGTAGGAGCCGACGACGACATGGGGCGAGGTTTAGCTGTCCGAGGCTTCCGGGTCTTCTTGGTGATGGCCATCGAGTGACCATCGGGGCTGGTGACGACGTCGATGGCGATGAAGGTTCCACCACGGCAGTCGTGCTTGTGGGACTGCGTATCTATCGAGGTCGAGGTCCCAGATGGCGAGTCCACAGGTGCCGGCAACGTTGCAGGGGCCACCTCCACTGAAGAATGGCCAGATGCTTCTGCAGGGTGAGAGACATTGAGGGTGCCGGACTCCGCAGAAGATGCAGTGGATGCCTCGATGCTGCCAGTAGCACGCTTGTGCTTCCAGGCTTCCCACTCGTCATCTGACAAGGAGCGGAACTGGGCGCGGCCGCTCTTGAACACGTGAATGAGGGTCTCGAGCTCAGGTGCAGAGCAGATTTCTCCAGGGGCGCAAAACTTTGGCAATGGCCAGGCGTCGAGGACGATGCCAAGGCACGCGGTGATGTGCACATCGAAGTTCTTGTAGGACATGCGGCCAGGATCACTGCGTTTCGACGCAGCACCTGAATGCTGTGGCATGAGTTATTGGATGTGGGGGAAGGAACGAAGAACTGATGGAGACATGACAAGATCAACCGCGTGGCCTCTTTCTTCAGGTTCAAGATATTTTGAATGTAGTTGAACGCGATACCTATGTCAACACGTTGTCAATGCGAAAAGTGATGTCAACGTAAACCGCAGCGTACCTTGCACACCAGAAATGCAGTACCCCTCCATCTTCTCTGCAAGGTCTTCGCCAGTGTTGCCAGTCGCCATAACGATGAAGTCCACGATGCGGTCGCTGGACCTGAAGACGCGCGGAAGCAGGAAGTCGGCGGTGGAGGGGCGAATGTTGACCATGAAAGTCTCCATGCCAGTGCGGACATAGAGATCCCCAAGCTGCGGTGACAGATGGTTTGGGTGGCACACAAGGGGGAGGACAAAAGGGCGATGTACCAAGGTGTCAATGGTGGCCAGTGTGGCCCGAGCATCATGAAACGCATTGATGGGGAATGTATGCGAACCGTGCTTGTTGTTGTCTGCCCGCTCCGCCAACTTGCGCAGCCACTCCTCTGTTGTCTCCATCTGCTCCTCCTTGGACATCAAGTGCCACACCACGGTGATCTCCCTGGTCAGGGCTCCGTCTGAGACTCCCAACCACTCAACGCCCTCTGGCAGGGCTGCCAAATCATAAGCCAATGTTAAGGAAAAGAAGAAGGAAATAAACGCACCAGCATTGCGCTTCTCAACCTCCAGGCTGAAGAAAGCATTCCATCGGCTATGCTTCCGGGAGCCAGCCTTGAGATGAGTCTGGTGCATGATGAGACAGTAGTAGTGGAGAGTTGTGTGGCACTCAAGATGCTTGTGCATGGCCTCAGCCTGATCCCACATCACGTGCCTCGCTTGTTCAAGTGCCACCTTCTCATCATCGCGATGCTGAGCTCTAAGCCAGTTAATACTATACCTCTCCATTTCGGTTAGCTTCCAAGATACACGGCAATGATATATTTGCCGTGTCTTCATCGGCTTACGAGTTCGTGCGGCATAACAGTCAGGCGGGCCCGAGCCCCTCCGCAGACGCAAACGAGCCATGACAGCAACCAATCAGCACAGCACAACACAGCAATGGTGACGAGATTAGAATTGGGACCCAGGGACACCAGGAGGATCTATGAGATGCACAGTAAAAGTGAGCCGCTGCGGAGCCAACAATAACCTTGTACGCCGGAACGAGGGTGCCGCCATGAGATGTGTGTCTAAAGTCAAGTGCAAAGGGACGAGAGCAACGACGACAGAGCAAAAAGCATCAGAGTGACACGACGACGATGAATGAGACAATGGGGGCACCACCCTCAGCCACTGGAGCAACTAGAAGAGGGATCGGACAGGTCTGTGGGGGCGGGTGAGGGTATGGCTGAGGCCTGAGGCTTACACACTACCACTGCAGAGCTTAAGTACTGCAGAAATGCGCATACGTAACACATCAGATTTGCAGCTAATATACAGAATATTCGTACAACAAATTGGCATGAGAACGTACACCACTACTGACAGCAATGGCCACGTCGCTCGCGAGCCGACCCTGTGAGCTACGCGAGGTGAGGCATGGCGACCGACGGCAACTGACAGACCAGGCGTCATGGGTCAGGGGCGAGCCAGCTCGGGATGCATCCCCACAGCTGTGTGGCCTTCCTCGTAGTCAACGAGAGGGGGGGGTTGGTCACAGTGGTGATGAACTCATACATGCCCTTGGAATAGACGTAGGCCTGGATGACATAGAGTTGCTGGAGGTGGTCGTAGTCGTTGGCCGTGAACCAGATGTCCATGGCATGGCCGAGGTCAATGATGGGAACGGGGTTCATGGCATCAAAGAGAGCCCGGGAAGGCGGGCGGATGATTTGGTGGAGGGTATCAGGAGAGAATGCGATGATCTTGCCTGCATCGTCGCCGCTCTCACTGTGCAAATGAATGGCTAGATAACAGATAAGCACTACGTCATCATGGAAGAGAGGACGAGCTCACCATTGATAGTTGCTGACAGATTACCAGCGACGTTGATGGTGTTGGTGGAGGATGTGGGGAGCGCGGGCCTGAAGATGGGCTGGGGCTGGCTATACAGAAGGTACCGAGTGCGCCCCAACTCCGCCCCAGGCAAGGAAGCAGCTCGCTCGAGCGTAGTGGTGGTGGGCTTGGTAGAGGGCTTGGTGGGGGAAGCCTGCGCACGAGAAGCCGACGACGCAGACATAGACTGGAGGAAGGACTCCTTGGAAGGGGCATTCGTAGTGAACTTGACATCTTTCTTACGAGATGAAGATGGGCCTTTTTGCGGGGACACTGAACGAGGATTACCGGTCTTAGCGGGAGACGAAGAGCGAGAAGGGAAAGGGTCGGGGAAAGCAGGTGGTTCAGTGGGGTACTGAGGGGCCAAGTGATCCCTGTCCGTGAAGTGCGTGATGGCCTCAAGGAACGTCGAGACCTGTTTCACCTCAAATTTGGTGCCCTTCAGGTAGCACTTGGGGTTGACAAAGGTCTCCCTGTAAGACAGTAAGAAGATATAAATGAAGAGACTCCGAAACGCACCAGTCGCAACCGACATAAATACCGTTCTCATGTGCAATGTGCAGGGAGTAAATCTGATCCGCTCCAGTATACATCGTCCTCGCAGACGAGGCAAAGAAATAGGTAAGCAGCTCCTGGCGGTCGTTGATGTTGACGATCTGCTCGATGACCTCTTTTTGAAGACGACACGCCATCTCTGTGTCCTCCTTGTTTCAGCAGATGATGACAATGGGGAGAAGATTAGGCCAGCAGCCCCTAGGCACATTGCTAGGTCTGCCAGCAAGAAGACAAGGAAGAGCAAAAGAGAGAGAGGTGATCGATCAGGCTCGATCGGGGGGTAGACGTTGATCGATCAGAACGTACCACTCTGTATGCGCCCGAGGGCCCTCCTTGTCCAATATCACCCAGATCGCGCCATGTTCTTTGGGTTCTTGGGGCTCGCTGGCCATGTCAGAGTGCATGCTGTGAGGATGGAGGGAGAGACGAGGTGAGGGAAGGAGAGGATGGGAAGCATGGATGAACGATGAGCGCTTTTGTGCCGCCGAGCATTCGTTCAGCTCCCGGTGGCTCACATGTTCAAGCACGGCTTCGACTGTTCCCATTCCTCCACTTCTTCGAGTGAATTGGCGTGAATACTGTACTAATAATCACGATTGACTGGATGTTACCGCGACTTGGCGGGGACATGAAGCTCGGTTGGGCAGTCTGATTTTTTTTTTTGAGTCCAAACACTGTTCAGCCATTCGAATACAACATCATAACTACAACGCTAGTGTCGCAATGAAGTCCATAATCGCCGTCAACTCCGCCTGCACGTCCTCATCGTCCTCATCATCCAAATCATGTAATGTATCAATGGCATCACCCTGGGAGTCTGGCTGCGAATTCGACGAAAGATAAGACACATCAATATGTCCCTCAAGCTCGGAAGGAGATAATAGGATGGGAAAGGGGGCACCAACACGTACACCTGGCCGGACATCGCCACCATACTGCAGGAGTTGGTAGAGCTGCTGGAGGTGGGCCACGATATGAGTGTTTGCTTGGCGGCGGCGAGTAGCATACTCGAGCACAGCGCCATAGAGGGGGTCCTTCATGCAACAGAGGTCGTCCAGGATGACAACAAAGAGGCGATCTTCATCTTATATAGACGTATGGATGCCTTGGGCCTGTAAATGAACCTTGTTGATCTCCTCGGCAGCGCGGGCAATGCGATGACCAAGGCACATGGTCTCCCGGACCGGTATCCTTGCCCACAGCTGCTTCGCGATGTCTGCGCAGGTATCGTTCAGTAGCTCGAATTCCTCCAAGAACTGGTAGTGGGAGACTTTATCCCACTCCAGTTGTGGACGATTGGCGGTTTTTGCGGCGGCGTTGTATGTATTGAGTGCGTTGCGGATTGCACGTGATCGTGTCTGGAGTTTCTTCGCGATCTGTTGGCATAGGCGGTAACCTGCACCTAACATTAGATCACGAAGATAACACACACGGCAGAAGTCGTACTCACCTGTGCCGGCCAGATTCATCTTGTGCAGCTCAAAAAGCCGCTGTACTACAAGGCGTTGCAAGTTACGCAATGTGTCTTGGTACTTGCGCGTGGCCATGTACTGCTCAGTATTGATGTACTCCGGACTCTTCGGTGTCCACGGCTTGGAGAGCTGGAGGTGAATCTTGAGTTCAGCGATGCGAATCTCGAGTGTTTGAGCCCGTCAATCTAGGTGTCTCCGGACAGTCTCGACCTTACGCATCCGGGACAAGTCAGCAGCGTACTCTGTCGGACTGTGCTTGGGCGGCAAGAAGGTGTAGTTCTTGCACGCAGTCACTAGGAACGACTGCGTTGCCGCCGAGAGCTGGTCCCTGGAAACAGATCATCAGTAACATCTGACAGAGCCGGCAATCACAAACTTGCCTGATCGCCTTCAACTCCTGCATTGCCTCCACATAGGCAATGGCGTGGAGATCCCAGTCATCCTCCTCACCCAAGGACACAAGATACGTACGCTCAGCCTCCGCAAAATTCTTCAGGTCTTGTGGGGTGAGATCCATTGTGCGCATGGCCTCTGACAGACGAAGGCCGTCCTCCGAAACGATGTGCTGGGCTTGGTGGTAATTGTCGTAAAGAAGCTTACCGAGGTTCTGATACCGTTCGTCATCCCAGTGCTGGAAATAGACGTCGATAAGTAAACGGCGGTGATAGGCGGTTGCATAGCGCAGGATGGAGGCAAGCTTATTGGAGCCGCTGAAGATCCGCTCCATCGTTTTGAGGTCTTCCAGACCTATACCATCAATCATGTTAGGATGGAAAAGTACTTGGCAGGAGTACTTGTGGGAGTACCCAT
The DNA here is from genome assembly GCA_032821775.1 of Sanguinoderma infundibulare. Lineage (NCBI taxonomy): Eukaryota > Fungi > Basidiomycota > Agaricomycetes > Polyporales > Polyporaceae > Sanguinoderma > Sanguinoderma infundibulare. Next base: position 1,402,903 of record JAVLRN010000004.1, on the reverse strand, counting down.
GGAACGCGCCGACACAAAGCCACGCCTGGAGCTTCTTGAATGCCGGGCCCACCTTAGGACTACGCCGAGCAGTGCCCTCAAATGAGCATCCGACGTCATACCCGCCCATGGTGCGCTCCTTGAAGACCTGGAGGATTTTATGAACAGTGGCCAGTGGGTACTTCACCCTGAAAATGACAGTCAGCAATGATACGAAAAGGAACGTCCAGACCACTCACAGTTCACCACTGCGGATCATGTCAATCACCCACAAGACCAGTCCATGCGGACAGGCACTCACAAAAAGACCGTTCTCATCGAAAATATCCCATGACCGCTTCTTCTCGTCTGCCTGGGCTGCCTTCCAGTTACGCATACACGACTTTCTACCGCCCGGGCATCCGTCCGTCGGATCACCCTCGACAAGTTCATCAGCAGGCGCAGCAGTTCCCATCACCAAGGACGAAGCGGCGGGCGTGGCAGGGGCATCGGCAGACTCAGGCGTGGGGTCCACGAGCTGCAGTGAAAGTGCTGTATGAGCTGTGGCATAAGCATCAGCGAGGGTGACACACCATATGTTGTAGTTCTGATGTATCATAGTCCGGCTAACTCCCAGGAGCATTTTACAACAGGAGACGGCTAATTTGGTGATGTATCAGAACACCTCCGAGGCATCACCGGTGCCTCCGCTCGGATATCTGGCCCTCCGGCGGCTTCTCGGCAGCCTTCCTAAAGCGGTAGATGCTGATCTCGGGCTGATTGCAGCGCGCCTCCCCTTATCATACCGCACTACCGCCTGATATGGTTTCCAAATTAGGACTGCACAGCGGGATGCGCGCTTTTTGAATGTGGGCAGGGTGCGCGTGATGGTCGCGTGCCAGGGTGCCCATGTGGAAGCCAGCGCGATGGATAGGCAAGAAGACCATAATAATGTGACTACTATCTAAGTATACATAGCGCCCTCTAAATCTTCACCGTCCAGCTCGTACATGGCTGTTGGGTCAAACATGAGCACCTCGTCCTCCTCAGTAACTGAAACCGCGAGCCCTCCATCATCTATCCACTCCCCGCCTGTACCACCATTAGCTGCCAGCGCGTCAGGCAAACACGTTGCCCAGAATGTTCTCCTCATCATCCTGTACATGCCTACCTGCTTGTAAGCGTAAGCAGCCAGGCCCTCATGCAGGGCGGAGTCAACACTGTTCGCCGGCATTGAAGCTCGCGCCAGCCATGCATCCTCGCTGTGCTGGTGGCTCGCTAGTACCCGGCGCATCTCCTCCGGGAGAAGCCTGACCTCCTCATGCCAGCGCATGACCCGAGCGCGAGCCTTCAGCCATTCAACGCGCAGGGAGTCAACCATGACATTTGTACCCCCCGCGTCAGAGGCACTCCATATCCAGGAAAGTGTTCACCTCCCCTCAGCAGGGACGGTCTTGCTACTGCTGGCTTGCCTCTGCCTCTGCTGCACTGCGGCGGAGCTTGGGTCGTCTTCCTCTAGGCCACGAACATCACTGTCATTCAAGACACGAAGCTCTACCTCCCAAGGCCCGGGCCCCGACAGTGCCAACTTTGCGAGTCGGGCGTGGCGGTACTTGTGAACCGCGCGAAGTTTGCGCTTGTCCTCGCTCGCGATGTCGCTGCGCGCCCAGGTGTTTGGGCCTTGATGGCGAACATGCAGCTTCTTGTACCGGTACAGGTGGCTGATAGTGTGGAGCTTGTTGCGGATATCCTGGAGGGCATCCCTGCACTGTGCCTCACGCAATCTAGCCTCCATTTTCTGGATCCGCGGGGAGCACACGGTGTTCCGATGGGAGGGGTTGATCTCGGATGGCATGGCTAGGCGGACATTTTCGATCTGTTCAATGTCCGTGTGGCAGTTCACGTAAGCCTCGATGATGGGTGCGGCGCCTGGCATGTGGACTTTCTGCACGTCGCGGAACTTCTGGACTTTGCGACGAAGCGATGTACGCCACTCAAAAAGCTCCGCCACCTTGCCTGGGGGGGAGTCCTTGGCATCTGCCTGTAGGCGCATTCTACATGTCAAAATATCAGCGGCGGCATCGAACCTAATTTAATTACTTAAACTTACTGCACCTCCTCCAGCTCCAGCCCCATCGTCACGAATCCGAGAGCGCTTACTTCATGCACTGCGACAAATCCAGGCATTGCGCTGGCCTGTTGCTCCTCCCGGGAGAGTTCACGGAGGGTCTCAGCCTCAGTCATACCTTATAGATATAAGCATTTGAGGGACATTGTACAGTAGTAACATGCATTGCTTACCTTGGAACGCCACTACATAGGGATCATCACTGTTGAAGGGATCCTTCTCCCATGCCTTCACATCCGCCTCCCACTTGGCCACGTTTTCCGACAGGAGCGACGCTGTGAGCTCCTCGAAAAGATGCTTCTGCTCGACATAAGTTCGGTGCGCCATGCGCAAACGTTCGCGGAGAGTCCGTGCTGAAATTTTCTATCAGCTTGTTGATCGTGCATCAATTCAATGTAGCACCTATGCATTTTGATTGTCTTGCACCAGTTTGAGTAGCTCAGCTGGTCCTCCAGCATACCTTGACACGAGCCTGGCCCCATGACCCTTGTACTGCTGACTACTGGCTGAATCCACCACCAACGCCGCTCAATCCCTTCGCCATCTAAGCATGCGGACCCAAGGCGATAGTTCAGCGAGAAAGGCGAATGACCTTCACTCTTGTGGCTCGCATAGTGTAGCTTTGGGATGACGTAGCCAATTGTTCCATCAGGAAGGGGGATGTGGAGGCGGCTTGGAAAGGCAGCGAGGCGGTCCTTCAAGCCCTTCCACCACTGACAGGTGATGTCATAGCTGACTAGCTTGTTGAGGACGAGGTACTCCAGCATCGCTGACGCAAATATGTAATCCATATTAACATATCTAGCGACTGTGGCGTAAATCAACTGACAAACACAAGCACTGTGTACAAAAGGCGCACCGCTCTCCCTTCTGCAAGTCTGCCAAGCCACCAGGCAGCCAAAACTCATGCCGCGCGCAGACAACAGCTCCAACTCCAGTTGCGGCATAGCCTTTCGAAAACTTCGTGTTTGCATGGTCAATGGCTGAGAGCCCGGTGCAGGTAGAGATCTGACAACAAGTAAGTGTTTGCAAGTTGGCCGGAATAGGAAATGTTGGGCGCACATCTTCCTGATCACCATACATTGCAAGGACTTCCTTGTAGCCCTTGTCTTCGACGAAATAACCCCAGCCGCTACCGAGAATAGGATCTTTCTCCTCACTAGAGACGTCGCGCCGCTTGAGGCGGAAACATGCGTCAACCGCAACAGATATGGTGTATAGGAACCTAATACCATTATTAGCAGGGCGCGCAAGACGTTCATGCGGGAGCGCATACTTCAAATCCTCAGCAACTTTGTCCCAGTTGGGCGGAAGATTGACGCCAGGCCGTGGACATGCAGGGCAACGAAGGGCGAGCTCACCGGGCTTGGTACCCTCGACGCCGGTTGGATCGTGGCTGTGGCCAGCACGTTTGAGTAGCTTGACGTGCCGCCACTGCGCGACGATGTGCATGAACGCGCGGTACCGGTCCTGGATCTTCACAGTCCCCATGATGTCTGTCATGCGTTCAAGTGCACGGTAGTAGTCGTACATGGAAACCTTGCCCTGGACACTCATGACGTGATAGTTCTCCAGCAGTTGAAAGGAGAAGCAAGTGTTGGGCTCTGTGTCCGTCGCTGGCCAAAGGTCGGCACGCAGAAGTTGCTGAACGACGTTGCCCACGCGCCCGGCTTTGTCGCAGCCACAAAGGGATAGGGCGACGCCATGGATGCCATTGACATGAAGCACGGTGAAGTCGCGGTGCATGGGGATAGGGTTCGAGCAAGGCGAACCGTCAACTTGATGGCCAAGTTGGATCTTCAGGCCGAGATCCTTCAATGCGACATCCTCAAAAATCATGCCGGTCCAACGCTATGGAGCCTTTTAACCCAAAGCCAAGCACACATCACGAGGGGCTCACCTTGACCCGATGGAGGGGCATCCTCGAATGGAGCCGCACCGCACAAGCCTCACAAAGAAGCGGACCTGGAGAACACGCCATACATCGGATGGCGGCATGGGCAGCGTTGGCTGGATCGAGGCAGCAGGGGCATGTACTGGCCACAAAGTCTCCTCGGCCGTCGCGTCGCAGCAGCTCGTCCAGATAGAATTGCCTCTTTGGGATGAACTGCTTCATAGGCTCGTCCTAGGGACTAAAGCGAGTGAGGTGCGGAGATAAAATACACAGGCTGTTTGACGCACCGATGTCATGTACCGTGGTGCTCTCTGCGTGCCCTCCACTCCCTCAGATTCCTCGCCGTGCGCTGAATGGTCGTGCATGGGTGGTAGCAAGAAAAGGTTTGGATCGTCGTGCATTGCAGGTTCAGGAAAAGGGGGGAGCTGTGGTGCAGGAGACTGGGAGCCTGAGTATGGAAGGGCGACCGCGTGTTGGTAGAAGCGGCGGCGGTCCATAGACACTCTATCGACTGTGAGGAGAGAAGGGGCGGCCGCTTCGAAGGCTTCCGCAAGGGATACTTCGAAGCCGGCGGTGAGGGAGGGGTCCGGTGTGGCGAGAGTGGTTCGCGCACGTTTGGGAGCGCGTTGGGACATTGTTGCAGGGGAAAGAATGCCAAGGGCAAGAATGTTGGCTGGAAGGATAGCAGCAGGGACTCCGAGAAGGAGCGAGCAGAGAAGAAGTTAGCAGCACCAGTGACTAGTGAGGTCGCACGTGAGGACTTGTCAGTCAGGCCAGAGTCCGAGTCAGTTGGCGCTGACCAGTCACAGACCCCGTGCCCGTGACTACCGTGTTGTTGAATTCCCAACCCGGCGCTTCTACAGCCACCTCCCTTCGCACCTCCACCGCCGCCCCCGGCTCTCAACAGCATCTCAAATGCGGAATAAGGGTACGTCACTTCACCTTCCACAGGCCTGCGCCGCACGAGCATCCCCCAGACTCACCCTTGGGACGTGGGATGCTTGCAATGCGTGGCCTGGGGACTGCTCGCTCGCTGCAACGTCATCTGACTGCGCTTTACCGCAGAGGCCACATTTAACGCGCCCCAGGGATTTCGCGTGGTGCGTAGTGTGACTGCTGGATCATAAGCCAAGGCTCTTACGCGCTTTTTGGACAGACTCGGGGAGGCAAGATATTCTCCCCTTGGGTCTCGGAGGTGGGCCTGCCGATCTATGCCCCCGCGAGCTTCGACCTCGCGGAGCACTACGAAGCTGCACTGGCATGCGGCGTAAGCGAGGTACATGACGCCGACGATCCCTTAGTCGGCACCCCTCCCCCATCCCCGCTAGTTGCACGCGCGATCGCGGACCTCCACGAAGCTGACGCCTTGTCAGCGTTAGACGCGCTCCCAGATTGCGATGCGCCCCCCTGCGGCTCAGAACTCCCTCCCTCCCCCCAGCCCACCTCTGCCACATCTCCGCCACCATCGGCAACGGCTCCTGCCACCATGACCGCCAAAAGCAAGGCCAAAAAGTCCTTGCACATGCACTGCTGCGCTAAACGTTTGGCAGAGGCTGAGGCCCAGGGACATGGGACGCTGAAGCCCCTCAAGACCGCCGCAGTCAAGCGTTGGAAGGGCGCGCTCCCTCTCCAGGTTGCAGAAGATGGCGCGGATGGCGAGCATGCCATTGCTGAGGCTCTCGCCCTGGACAACTCCAACATCCACACGTCCGGGGGTGAGCCCATTCGCACCGATATGTCGCTTGCCATGGAAGACATTCGAGTAGCGTCCACTGCGTTCGTGGGTAGTCACTTGGAGCTGACTGAGGCAGACATGCGGCCGATGTCCCGGGAGGATTGGGAGGCGCTAGGGCATACCTATGTGCCTTGGGATGGGAGGTGCGTGTGTATGATTTCACCCTCTCGCGCGCACTGCAACACAAGTCGCCATAGCACATGCCGCCCCATCCTAACCCGCACGGGTGAGGTCATTGCTGCACTCGCCGGCCACCCCATGGACAGCAACTGGGGCGAAGTGAACGAGCAGCTACTTCCCATCTTCCGATTCCTCAGCGAGCACTACCACTTCAAGAAGCCTGGACAGCTGCACCGTCGCGGACACTACAATGCCGCAGGATGTGGGATCTCATACGGCGGCGGGCAGCAGGTAGGCCTCGCACACAGCCTGCCCTCCAAATCTCACCATGCACCAGCAAGTAAGGAACATGGCGCAAACAGCTCACAACCAGGCGGTCCTCAACATCGCCCTCAGCAAGCGCGCGGTCCATCGTGTCGCCAATTTTGGTAGCTGTGCGTGCATTCATTCCCTTCTCAGCACGTCCTTGATCATCAACCACTATGATCCCACAGCGGTCATGCGCGTCCTAAGCCCACGCATGTACGACACGTATGAAAAGACCTTGGCTGACGTGTGCAAGAACAACCCCTCGCTGCGCCGCAACTTTCACGGCAACCCCTTCGCCGCCGCCCACTTCAATGTTGGGCCCCACACCGTAACTTTCGGACACACAGATCACCTGAACCTCCCTAATGGGTGGTGCGCAATCACCGCGGTCGGCAAATTCGACTCTGCTCATGGCGGACACCTTGTACTATGGGATTTGAAGCTCGTCATTGAGTTTCTGGCTGGCTCCACCATCCTCATTCCATCTGCCCTTCTCAAGCATTCAAACACCTGCCTGGGCGACCCGGAGAATGAGTTCCACTATTCGCTGGTCCAATACTCCGCTGGCGGCCTCTTCCGCTGGGTTGAATGTGGCCACCAGAGCTTCAAGGCCTTCACAAGCGCGGGCGGGCATTTCTCACAGACTGGGAGGCAGCGGTGGGAGGGGGGGGTGAAGGTTTTTAGCAAATGGGCAGATCTATTCTGCGGGCAGTGAAATCATGTACATGTAGAGCTGGTATCAACTTGCGCTGCTGTTTGAAGCCTACCAGTGAGCTGGATACTGCGTGGTGTGGCCGTGGGATGTAAGACGCTTGGTGAGACACTTGGTGAGATGCAGGTGAGACGCACAGTTCATGGGGCACAATAAGATGCGTCTCACCAGACCCCTGGAGACGGCGCTTTCATTGCGTCTCAGCGCGTCTTCTCCACCCAATTCCTCTTTCCTTCCCCCAGCTATGTCTAGCGGTCGTACACATGGCCACCCACTTGACATTTCCAGTGATAAGCAAGAGTGAAGGCGATTGCTCCGTCAAGCCCGCAACCAAAGATATCGCCAGAAGATAAAGGCTCAGTGAGTCACTCCCTCAATTTTGGCCCCCCAGCTGGTTACAGAATATTCGTGCAGGGAGCAACATTCTCAAACAGTACCCAGCGTTGCTTCGTCAAGCAACGCTTTGACAAAGCCTACTGAAGACAAGTCGTGCGGCCCGAATCCATCCCCTACTTTTGTTGATACATCCTTTCTTTTCGGTGGGCGACCTCAGTAAGCTGGTTTATTCTTCACAGCGGCGCGTTGCTAATAGTTCACTTCAAACAGGCAGGAGGGCCCATTCAATCTGCCTCATGGGCCTGCTGTTGACCCCGAGTTCATCGCAGAATTGCGCCTGCTCAACAGTGCCCTTCAGGCGTGAGGTTTTCGCTCCTTGGATCAGCTGCGGGAAGATATTCAGCGCGACTTTGCGGCGCTGCGTCAGGCTTCTCCCGAAGATATAGCATGTTTTATTCAGCGGCAAGGTGAATGGGTATCACACGGTGATGCCATTCTCACCAGGTTTGAAGCACTATTGGCGGGGGAGATATTCGAACGCCTTTCACTGAAGGTTATTTCACATGTCTGGCAGGAAACGATGTCCATTACATATAATATCTTGTACGCAATGGCTGCAGTGGAGGCGCGCCTTGATGCATTCACTACTATCTAAATTCAGGGACTCGGATCAAAGGCGTGTTCATGAACTGGGTGCATGGTATTAGACAATGCGCATCTTTACATACACAGGCACATAGAGACTGATACAACAGTATGCGCTATCAGATTTCCTCCAGCTCAGGCTCATCCTCATCCACCACGAGGACGGGCACGCCAACTCTCCCATTCATGTACTGCTGGACAAAGTACAGGCACACCACCTTGAGCGAGGTGAAACAGACAATTTTCATCGCCGGGTTGGAGCCAGCGGCCTGGAGCGCAATCTCGCTGACAAGAAACATGAGCTTAGCCAACTATAGAGTGGAGAATAAAGGACTTACATCTCCAGGTACACGCCAGGATGGTCGCCCCGCACGACGACAAATACAGGATCATGGCGCTGCCTCCTTGTGGTGCTGGCCCTGTCAAGAACCCCATGCATAGCCGAGGAACGCCCTGCGCTCGCGTTCCTGGGCACAGAGCCCATCGCCGCCCTGCCCGACGAACTGCCCCCACTAGCGAGGAGCTCAGTGAGGCGTAGGTACTCGCAATCGACAATACTGTACCTTTCCCCGAAGGACAGGTCTTCCATGGCCGAGACGATGGTGCGGGGCGTGAGAGTGCCAGATGATACCCAGGAGTCGGTGTCGATGATGGAGGTGGAGGATGCCGACAATGGCGAGCGTGGGGCGTGAGCGTAATCTTGGTAGCCGCCGTCCTTGCAGAGGTGGACGTCGCGCCAGTCCTCCAAGGATACCATGACTTGGACGGGCGGTGCCTGAGTGGCATGCTCGAGCTTGTCAGGAAGCGCAAGCTCCTCGTCCGCCTCCTTGTCGCCACCAACAGATTGGTCATCCCGAGAGTTGCGGGGGGCAAGGCCCGGGGTGCGCATAGCGTGGCGCGGGGCTGGCGGCGTCCCCCACCCGGCATTGCGCCCTGTTGGACCGTGCTCCCAGGCAGCCTGCGCATTCTCCAACCCGATGAAGGCCTTGAACGCCGCGCCACTGTACCCACAGACCATGGCGCTGGCAAGGCCCCTGTGCCAAACAGGTGAGATCTCAGACGTGTGACACTGAAGCTGACACGCACCAGTTGTGGAAAAGCCCAACAGCGCGGCCGACCCAGACAAAGTAGAGCTTCCGCTTGTTGGGGGGAGTCCTGGGGTCTTCAGGCAGGTCAGCGGGGACCACTCTGTTTTGGCTGTCGAGCTTGGGGGTGAGGCCGAGGGACGCGGCTGTAGAGTCCCAGTCACGGCAAAGGTGTGCGGCGACCATTGATAGTAGGGCAGGTGGGAGGGGTGGGGAGCCTGAGCATGGGAGCGATAGCAAGGCGTCGGATACATACCGAACAGCGCGCCTGTTGGAGTGGGTCTCGTGCTCGGCTCATGGTTACAGCTGCGCACGTGCACGGGGCCGCCCAAAATCAAACAACTCCCCGAGCCCAACGTGTGACGGGTACACACGACCATGGCTTTGAACCTCGACCTAGAAATTCTTGATGCAACATACCCGACCTCTGCAAAAATGTCCAAGGTGGCTTCAGCTCGACACAAGGGCAAGAGGCAGCCGAAGGGCGGTAAAGCTGGGCACCCTACCATCTTTACCCCGCAGCGACACACCTTTCTGGGCACGTACCTCGAGGCCTTCACTGAGATTCAGGGCAAACCGCGCGCCACTCAGAATGACTTTTGGGACCACGTCTTCGCTGAGTATTGGGCGGAGTTTCCATGGCACCTTCCATTCGACAAGGATCCCGACCCCGATGTGGAGCTTGAAGAGCCTGAGCTCGACGGCGAAGGGCTGGAGAGAAAAGGAAAAATAATAAAGACAACGGAAGATGTGAGTGCACCTCTCTTTGACCTCAAGAGACACATTATTTACCTGAACGCTCTCCAGCGCATACGCGCGCACCTCCGCTATCGCCGCAGCACCTTGAAGCGCGCTCACAAGGACCCTTGGACAGGGATCCTACACGACCTGTTTGACCAAGTTGCTCCCCCGCCTGTCCCCCGCACAATGTCCCTTGGGCAGCTGTACATGAGCACGTACAAATCTGCTGTAGACGAAGAGTTTGAGAGGCGGTGGCCTGGTGCGGGGCTCCCAGATACTCACAAAATCGCCTTCCATTGCACCATCGTCAACGAACTCATTTCAAACGCTCCGCAAGACGTCGTGGAGGGACTTCAGGTGCAGTTGAAAGAGATGTCCACGGCAGCGAACGCGCAGGAGGGAACTGAGACCGAGGTATCTCTGACTGCGCAAGAGGAGTAAGTTTGGCATCACTAAATGCTAGGTTGGGACTTACGCGGTAGACAGGGCCCGTGAAAGCATGGCGCGCGTGATGCAGCCGATGCTGGACTTCTTGAGGAAGAAGACAGGCTTCTACTTGACGCTGATCGCTGGGATCCCCAATGAAGAGGGGCTGCGCGAGTTCCAGCTGAAAATGTAAGAGAATGCCTTACTCCAATGACGCGCCTGACCTCAATGCTATAAAGAGTCTCCACGGGCAAGACAGGCGGGAACGTTCCACTACCTTGGCACCTGGTGGAAGGCGAGCTTTTCAAGATGAACATTATGGGGTCATTTACAAGGTTCCTGTCACAGACCTCTGGTCAGTACTTTTGTATCCATGTTGACGTCCAACGTCGCTGACACTTACACAGAATTCGCTGCCCGAGAGGAGAAGCTGGGGCGAGCACCAACTGCTAACCTGGGAGCTCGTGGCGGCTCACTCCCCAGTACCCCATCGCGGTTGAACCCTGTAGCTTGTGTACGCTCAGACCTCCTCACCCTGCCGACCAGCACTACGTTGACTCCCACTTTAACTGCCCTCGACACCCCTTCGAAAAACCCCTCCCCAATCATCTCCACTCCGACACTGCCGGCCCAACACACCATGAGCGCTGCGTGCAAAGGGAAGGAGCCGGCCGCGCGCAAAGGGAAGGAGCCAGCCACGCGCAAAGGGAAGGAGCCGGCTGCGCGCAAAGGGAAGGAGCCAGCCGCGCGTAAGCAGCCTCGAAAGGGCGGGCATCATAGGCTCCCTGCAGACAAGTCAGATAGTGGGGAAGAGTCGGGTGTGGAAGAGGAAGAGCTTGCCGAAGTCTTTGAGGATGGAGGCGGGCAGGATGAGGACGAGGACGTGGAGGACAAGGACATGGAGGACGAGGGCGTGCAGGGTGAGGACATGGAGGACGAGGACGTGCGGGACGAGGATGTGCAGGACGAGGACGTGCAGGACGAGGACGAAGATGAGGACCTTCTTGCCGGAGAAGGGGTGCCAGCGGGCGTGGTCATACCTGCGTTGGAGGAGCTTACCTTGCACGACGCGGTTCACGAGTTCCTCCAGAGACTGAGTCCCACCATGCGCCGACAGCAGCTCTATGTCTACAGTATTTCGACCGAGTACGAGCGGAGGGCATTTACTGGGCGGATTGTCTCCCAGGCGCTCCTCCGCAGCCTCAACGTCAACACCCAACCCACGGGCCCAGCCACCACAGGCACCAAGCATGGGAATGCCACGTGCGCTTCATCGTCCTCTGCTCCTCTGCACCGCTCTGCAAGGCTGAAAGACACAACCACCATGCCACCCACAGCATCTTCTGCCTCCCCTGCCTTGTCTTCCTCTCAGCCTCTGCCGCTTGATTCTACGCCCCAGTCGCCCACCGCTGACATTGCACTGCCTGCCGACTCAGTTGCCGTGGAAGTGCCACTCGAATCGACTCAGCGCGGGAGCTCCGCTCCGCCTCAAGACGCACCTGTCCTTGGGCCATCCACGCACTCCGAAGGGTCTCCCCCTTTGCCGTCTCCCGCAACCATCCCGTCAACAGATGTCCCTACTTCTCAAACTCTGCCGGTCGCGTCGCAGCCTGCACAACAGCCCACGGCCCCTATTCAATTGGACTTCACATCAACGAACACGTCGGGTACGTCCGCGATTATTCTAAATGAGGAGGGGTGGCCGCAGTGGGTACATGAAACGTTCAATTGGATGGATGGGAAGCGGCTGCAGCTGGGGCCGGACTTCGCATCGGCAGCGGAGTGGTGGACGGTCGTTGAGCGGTCCTACAACTGGGAAAGCTCTGTGAGTACGCCACAATCGTGTCCTCCAATTCTTTACACTAACATACCATACAGTCGAAAGGCTATGGTACACAGAATCGTCCAGAGCAGATAGCGGACTGGCTACGCATCCTCCGTGCGGACGTCACGAAAATCCCAAAGATCGAGGACGTCGCGGAGTATGCTGAGGAGTGGGTAAGCTGGTGGGCGTCCATTCAGCCTGAATGGCGTGAATGTAATGGCGATCTCCCTGTCATCGGGGGACAGGGAGACTGGGATGCGCTCAAGAGGCCAGGTAAGAACGGGCTTCGTATTGTGCTGCTCTCCCTTGTGTGGTGGGGCCTTAAAGTGGCGGATTCCACGCGCAATGACTACAATGCCCCAATGCATGAGAAATGGGCCAATGCTGCGAAGGACACGGCGTGGGTGTGCAGTCAGATGGCAGCTTGGGTGGGCCGGTGAGTATTCTGACCCTCTGTACATGTTCAATGCCCTGAAAGGAACTTATATTTACAGAAAGCGTGTTTGAGAGGACGCAGAAGAAACCCCTCAACCCGCGAAGCGAGGTCGCCGCAAGTAACGCCCGCCTTGCAGATGGTATTCAGGGCTCACCTCCCTCACGAATGTATATCCTGTTTTCATGCCGCTCCTTATATGACCCCCTGCGTTCCTGCTTGAAGCTCTCATCTCTCCCAGTTGCTCACCTGCATGTATCACTCCCCCCCCCTGTATCGCCCTGCTTCATTACAATAGTGCATGTAGTTAATGATATACACCCCTCTGTGTGCCTATAGTGGAAGGCGCGAGGCGCATGCATGCTCCGCGCACTCCCTGCCTATTGCATTTGAGCAGTCCAGTGCACATTTTGAGTATACATTTTGTGCGCGCACCCCAGCACACACTCTCCACCAACTGCTCCCCATGCATGCAATCATGGGCCTTGTGGGCACCCTGTGGTACACACTTCCCCGCGCACTGCCCCACGCATGGCCCGCACGCGTGCATCCCAGGCACGACCATCACGCACACCCTGCCCGCGCATGGCCTGCGCTTGTGCATCTGGCGCGCGACCATCATGCGCACCCTGCCCACATTCAAAAAGCGCGCATCCCGCTGTGCAGTCCTAATTTGGAAACCATATCAGGCGGTAGTGCGGTATGATAAGGGGAGGCGCGCTGCAATCAGCCCGAGATCAGCATCTACCGCTTTAGGAAGGCTGCCGAGAAGCCGCCGGGGGGCCAGATATCCGAGCGGAGGCACCGGTGATGCCTCGGAGGTGTTCTGATACATCACCAAATTAGCTGTCTCCTGTTGTAAAACGCTCCTGGGAGTTAGCCGGACTATGATACATCAGAACTACAACAGCAGCTGGGTGACATCCTGATCTGAGGGCAACGGATGAGCCGAGCTAGACACCACAGAGACCCCCTCCACGCCGCCAGTGGAGTCTGCGGACTCCTCGCCATCGCCATCCACATTATCACCCTGAGCAGTATGTTTAATGCGGACCTCGTTGGCAAACTCTTCGACGTAGGACTGGGGGAGGAAGTAGTCGCTGTCGTCGAGGACGCGATCATCGCCCACATGGCGGCTGCCGCGTGGCCGCATATGCTTCAATGAACTGTTCCCATCCATGCAATATACTCGCCGGAACAGCTGTGGCGGCTCGCCATGCAACTAAGCAAAAGTTAGTCAAGCTCCGTGCCAACGATGCGAAAGATGCGTAATGACAACTTACCTCATAACCACACACGGGGCATCCATACAGCATGCGCCAATCAGGTGTGTCCCTCCCGAGAGCACCGACGACGTCCTTCTTGACCGCACGAATAATATTGAGATAGATGTCGAAGGCGTTAGACAACACATTGCGCACTCCCCGATCATACGATACCTACCAAAGAGAATTAGCAGGAGGACATGAAGCAAATCGTACTGAAAGCGCATGCAATACTGATAGCATATCACTTTGGCAAAGGCTTCAACACTAAACGATGCATTGAACAGCCGGATTGTCCGAAACAGCTCGAGCGTATAGAAAGATATGGCAGTGGTGGGGTGTACAGGGGCAGATGGCAGGTAACCATTGAGGACAAGAGCCTCCGCGGGGGACAACATGTCGTAATACTTGATTGTAGTGTGGCGTTCAAGAGTCTTGAGATCCAAGATGTTGATCTCGAATGGCCCCTCTTTGATGGGGGGAGGAGGAGGAGGAGGAGGCGGGGGTGGCAGAGGAAGATCGACAGGAGAGGGAGGCGGCAGAGAAGGTGGGGGCGGTGGGGAAGGAGAGTGAACAGGTTCTTGATCCTCGCCGTTAATTGACGTGGATGCGTCAGTTGACAGGGGGGTAGGTTGTGGAGGCATTGAACGCTGGGGGAGATCTGGAGGCGATGGGTAATGCCATCGCACGAACGCCTTCACTAGACGAGGCATCACAGCCTTCCAGTGAGCATCCTGATGAAGGACTCAGTCACGCCAGGTTCGCTTGTCGTGATACTTGTGGTATCGATGGCTGGAAGGTGCAAGGAAGCGGAGAAGAGGGGAGGAATGAGGAGAACAGCAGAGCTGCTACTGTATCACGATGTACCGTATGCCGAGCAAGTCCCGCACGTTGATCTCGGTTGCCTCGTCTCCTTCATCCTCCTCAACAGTCTCATAGCCAGACTCATCGCCTCCATCATATAGGGGATCGACGTCCATGGGTTGCAGGCCAGAGAGGGGGTCAGGTTCGGAGCTCGGTGGCCCTTGGTGCTTCATAGCATTCAATGCGTCAATGCTCTGTTGATCAAGGCCTACGTTCGATACATGGTTAGAAACACAGAGTAATCGAAAACCTCAGAAAGCTTACCTATCACTTCATGGTCAAACCTCTGATGTCTCTCATCCTGCTCCTTGTGAATCGCCGCCTTGTGGAGGGTTTTGGAGGTGAACTTGATGGGGCTGTCAGCGGTTCCGACGGGATATGGTGCGGAGCTTGGCATGTGAACAGCGTGCCTAACACTGCGGCCCATGAAACATCTTGAATGGTGGGGAGCAGGGACCTAGCAAAGACGAAGGGATGAGAGATTCATGGGCAGAGGAAACAAGAGGAGAAGAGCGTGCACAGATGCGCACAGAGCATCGCCTCACGTTCATCGGGATGTGGGATCGAGATCCAGAATCCACGGGCCGGGACGCAAAGAGGGAGTTTGCCGAGGACCCGCAATGCTCAATATGCTTTTGATAGCGTTAGTGCTACAAGGTGCCGTGGCGTAGTGGTCTACGCGTCTTTTTGAGCGCTGCCTGTGCTCGTGAAGCTCTGGGTTTGATTCCCACCGCGGACATTTCATGGACATGTCGGGCTTTTTTTTCACTCCCCAGGTCAACGGGACTGACCACTCTTGTCATTCTTGATGATTATCTAGATGTGATGAGGCGCGCGATACTCAATGCCCGCGGTTGGCGCTGACTGCAGTCGCGAACTCTCAAGGTGCCGCCAGGGAGGGCTGAGTGGGCTGTAGTGGCTTAACATGTGGATAAATGTAATGTGGATACATATGTAACTATGATTTGCGAAAGAACGGGATCAAACGGCTGGGAAACGGTGGAGATAGTCGTGCTTGCCATCGGAGACAGCGAGCATGACTGGTCCGGCAGCGGTGGATGTGGGAGGGAGCGATGGCGCCGGCAGGAAGGCGGAAACCCACGGGTGTGGGCTCGGATGCGAGAAGCGAGTTTGCCGAGGGGGCGCGATACTCAACGCCTGCAGTTGGCGCTGACTGCGGTCGAGAACTCTGGAGGTGTTACCAGGGAGGGTGGAGGGGGCTGTACCGGCTCAACGTATGGATAAACGTAATCTAGGGATGTGGTTAAGTACGGTTAGCGAAAGAACGGGACAAAACGGTGAAGAAACGGTGGAGATAGTCGTGCTCACCATCGGAGACAGCGAGCACGACTGGTCCGGCAGCGGTGGACGTGGGAGGGAGCGATGGCGCCGGCGGGATGCGCGGGAACCTCATATTCAACGCCTGGCGTTATCTGTGATCAATGATGGCCTCATTATCAGTAACCCAGATAACAACTTGATAGCGGGGCCGCTGATCCTTACCTTAAACAGTATACCGGAGGGGTGTATTGGCAGTATTACTGGTAGTGCTGGGGTTTAACGTCTTTCGGGCTTATTTGGCTGTCATGTGACGTTGGTCATACCAACCTAATTACGTGGGAAGACCGTGATGATCAGGTGCGATTGGTGACGATTCCAGCGTGTCCGAAGGCCGTTTTTGTTCCACCACCGACGGTCCACAACTGCCACTGATGCATGTCGCGGAAGGACTCGCAGCACTGCTTCTATCTTGCATATATGGCCTCCGCTGTGCCATCACGAATCCTGGCCCGCGTGGATTCTTCAATCAGCACCACCTGGCACTGGCAGTTTCTCTCTCACAACTGAGCTAAAGCTGGCTATTGTCGGGCACGTTTGGTCTCTCTCGACTCTAGGTCGTTCGTGCTGAGATGCCGTCTTTCCGCGGTGTCCACCAACTCGTTCTGATGGTTGCCTGCTGACCTACATAGTGTTCTTCGCGCAAGTCACGACGCGGTATTGTTGGATCGAGATGCCGTTCCTATCAAACAATAGCTTTGCAACTCTCGCAACCTGCGATGCATGTGAGTGATGGGAGTTCTTAAACACGAACACGTTCTCACAATCCCTGATAAACCATGGCATCAGAACTGGCGGGCATCGACCTCTCCCCAACCCCCCACTATCGTCATTGTCATGCAAACCACTCTTCATTCAGTAAACATGGAATGCACTCGCACTCGGGCTCAAGAACAGTGGCTCCTGTTGAAACACCGCTTTCGAGACGCAGCAAAGGATGTCCTGGAGATTCATAAGCCCTGGCCGGAGGTCGGTCGCCGTCCTAAATTCCTCATTGTCTCGTGCTAATCATCTTATCTACAACGTCCTAGGGCACGGAAATGTCACGGCAATGATGTTGTACACCAGGACGACATTGTTCCCAGCTTCACTTTGCAAGCTCAGCCATATCCATATCAATCTGAGTATGCGATGTGAGAACGCTCGGAGGTTACTGTTCGAGGTAGTGGGCTATACAAGTGTAATACTTTGGAGACTAAGCTTTTCAACGTCGTTCTTCGATATCGACTGAGAATAGTCATCGAAGCGACCGACCCGTCGATACTCCTCTGGGCTACCCGTAGATACCACAACTAAACCTATGAGATACGCCGCCCAAGAGACCGGGAGGAGCCAAACGTCCGGACTGCAGGGTTCCATCGCATCTCGCCATGCACGAGAGATGGCGAATCCCGGGCCGGCGTTTTTGCAATCGGCTTGGCTGTTCATGACATCCTCCGCAAGAGGCCCGGAAGGATAGAGCTGAGCCGGATAAGCATACAGACCGTCGTCGCGCCATGCCGCTTTGAGTAAACGAGCCCCGAGTGTCAAGGAGCCTGCCACCACAGCGCCGAAGGGAAGTTTGTCGGAAGCTAGCGCCAGCCCGTGGGCCTTGAGCTCGTAAAGTATCTCGAACTCCCGGTCATACCATCTTCTAGGCACCACAAGACTATCCACCGATGCCCACGACCACGAGGGCGCCCTGTACACTTCCGGTCGCGGAAGCTGCGCGCCGTCCTCCGTCCGCCACATGAGATCGTGCTGAAGGTCGTCGAGCCAGAGACCCGCCAAATACGGCCCCCTCTTCCACCGTTCGCCGAAGCGCATCGCGACACCCGCAAGGGCGATGAGCTTGTCCTCGCTTTGCGTGACTGTGCGCGCGGTGTAGTTGCCCACTATATTTTCCCACAGCACCAGCATTAAGCCGAGTTTCTCTGAGTCATTTTCGAATGGTGGGTCAAGTTCGTCAGGTGGGGGCATCCAATCGATAGTGAGGCGGTGATGCGCGAAATAGTGTGACTGGCGGACGGCATCGCCGACGTTCATATCCATGGTCTGGCAGTGGAAGCGAAGGGTGTTTGAGGTGTACACGAGCATGCGGGTGGACAGCAAGCGTTCTTCGAGGCACCACGCCCGTTTGTGCACCGGGTCGTTCAGGTTGCAGTCGTCGTCGTACGCGTCAAGATTGTCCTGCTCGACGTATATCGTGCCGAATTGGTTCGGGTTATCTTTGCACGGGAACGGAAGACGATGGATCGGCACGGAGGGTGGCGGGCAGTCGTGCAGGAACCCTTCGCTCGCCTTGGACGACCGCGCGGCGATGATGGTGAAAGACGCGTTTTCGAATATAGAAGGGATATTCGCGAGCTCTCGACGCTTATCTTCTTTGGAGTCCTGGATGATACATAGGGCGTCGATCCAGAGGTACTTCTCTCCACACGCGTGCGTGACCCAGATTGCGTCCCTGAGGGTCTGCGGGAGTAAATCGATATTGATTCCTCGAGCGTACGTGTCCACGTTGTGCTGCTTGGTTTTGTTGGGCTGGTCCTCGCCCCAAACGTAGCTCAGCGCGACGTAGGACCAGCGGACGGAACCACCAGTGAAGTAGAGTCGCGGCTGTTCTGGGTCGGTGCAATCGATGACGCGAGTGGGGAGGACGCGACCCTGGCGCGGCTTGGGGCATGCGTCGTGGTTGTCGATGCAGTACGATAGGTGGTCAAGAGCAAGACGGCACGTCTCCGTTGATCTCATCCGTCGTACCCTCTCCCGAGCCACGATTTCATCCGCGCATGCGTCGTCTGTGTGATGTTGTCAAGGAATGATAGAGCAAAGATATCGCTATGGGGACAAACCTACGAGCGTGTAGAGTGGGTACGAGCAGAGCTCACGATTGTCAATCTCCACATGGATGAGCGGGGCGCTGATCAAGACTTTGCCGGCGAGATCGTAACGTGCCAATTGGAATAATACGTGGATGGTGAGGACATCCTGACCGGGGGTGAAAGGGCGAGACTCCAAGGCGTTCGTGAGCAATGAACACCAATTACACCCGCTTTGGCGCGATGCATAAATGGCACCGCATGTTGAAGTGTACCTGAAAGACCTCAGCCTGGGCTTATCGAACTCCCAGATCAGATTTCCCAAGCGATCCCGGAATGTGTAGGGTGCGAAGAGACCGCTCTCCCAACAGTTATCGCACACTAGGGAGCGTGCCACATCGATGCTGAGGTAGAGTCTGTACAGTGGATTCTAATAAAAGTAGTTTACAGCATTAGCAAGCGGCTTATAGCTTACGCCTTTGTTGATGGTTTTGCAGAATGTATGCCCAGCATTTGAGGCTGGTACGTTCGCAGGAGGTCGCAACGAATGCTCGTAAGAACTGTCTCGACGCTAGACAACTAAGTTAAAATGTTAGCAAATTCGTGCCCAATGGAACCGGAACTACGGGAATATAAAACGACACGAACCAAGTGTAGTGTCCAAGGTTCACAAAAGGGATTGTGGAGATCCTTGCCAATGATCAAAAGACTTGCAGTTTGTTCAGTGCGTCAAGGACCAACGACGCGTCTCACGAATTGAACGGTGATGGGATGACAAGCCGGCTGGTTGTACCTCGGATGAGCCAAACGACGTAAAGGGAGATGATATGTTCAGAATAGTGTTGGATGCTAGTTCGGGGTAGCGATAGGTAGTGGGGGAACTGATCAAGTCGTGCAGACGAAAAGGCGCCACTGCAGATAACGCGGCCTCGGCGGCATGGCGGGGCCGACTTCTTGAACTGCGCGTTGACTTCGTCCGGCGCCTTCTGCATGAGATTATTCGCCTTGCCTTTTGCTATGCAACTACGCATCCTCCGCCTGGATACGCCTCATACTTTTCGTCCCGGAGATGGCCAAAGTGTCCGGCCTAGTATACGTAGGCCAAATTCGTTCGAGTGCCAGTTATGGAGTCAGCTGATACCCGCATAGTCTTCCCTCCGCAACGTTGTGATACTACACTCGCAGAAGCATTTGTATGGACTGAAACAGTTCGTTGTGTGCAGCCACTCGATGAGCATGGAATATAATATGGGCAACTAATCGTGATGTTAGTGGAGGATCAAAAAACGGAACGACAAGGGAAAGTCGGCTGTCACGATAATTGAGACACTTCTCTGGCCGTCTTGCGCTTCCTGAAGCTCTAGGTCGCGGTGAACGAGTGC
Organism: Sanguinoderma infundibulare; assembly: GCA_032821775.1. Taxonomy (NCBI): domain Eukaryota; kingdom Fungi; phylum Basidiomycota; class Agaricomycetes; order Polyporales; family Polyporaceae; genus Sanguinoderma; species Sanguinoderma infundibulare. The sequence goes on along the minus strand of JAVLRN010000004.1, from coordinate 1,382,909 downwards.
ATTGGCAAAGATGGCCTTCATCTTCATTTCCACGAAGAAACGTCCTGAACTGTCAGTGTACACACGAGTTAGTTCCGATCCTCGCGATTCGTAAGCACGAGGGACGTACAAGGTGGGAGACCGGTGTCGACTATGTAATAGCCTCGTGTGGGTAGGTTTCGCTAACCAAGTTGGCGATGCTTGGCGAACGTGTGTACTGCCATCAAACGGGAACGTAATCGTCTGCGTCGAATGAACGTGCATATTATACCATAGCAGACTCGAGAACACGTTGTGTATAGAACGAATTAGGCCGACATCTACGCCGCGGTCAATGTACTCCTCGCCATTCAACCGTTCTCGACTCACTTATTCCGCAATATCAGCAGCGATAGAGTTGATGAACGATATCTACTGTGCGCGGTAATTGTCCGCAATGATAGCGAAGGTAGCCTTCGACAAGTCGGAGGTAAGCTTCGCAGTGTCGAACTGAATCAGGACCTGCACATTTTCAGCATGTCAGAGATTACCCGTATCGATCTCTCGAAACGAGAACATACCTGGTTGTCGGATTCATATTGAGGCCAGGTGGTTTCTAGGAGAAATCGATTCAGTCGGTATTAGCGAGAGCCTGAGGGACGCCAAGGGACGTACTTGGAAGACCTTTCCCATCGTTAGGCGTCCCGCTCGCAGCGAACGACACCCAGTAATCCACCATGGCCAGGGACATCATCCCGCTCTCTACGTAAGCCTCCGCAATCGACGGATCGCCGTACACGTAAGGAACCTCGGAGGTGTGATGGACTGTCAAAAGGCATCGCAATCGTGAGCGACCGCTACAAACATGAGCACGAAATCACATACCTCCCATCGCCAGATCTGCTAGGGCCACATTCTGATCCGTGAAGATGTACCCGAACGTCTTCATGCCCGCCGCTGTCGCCGCCTGGATCCACTCCCGCCGAGTCGCCTGGAATGACGCGTCACCGACCAGCGCCGCCGCACGCTTGTACTCGCTGCTCAGCCCGAAGGTCTCGTTCCCCGTCCCGAACGGCGAGCCCAGTGCGGCGTTGCTCGGATACAGAGTGAGCAGCGTGGCGACGTCATTCTGGAACTTGGGCGTGAGTTCAGTTGCGAACGGATTGTCCGCAACGACGATTAACTCAAGCAGCTCCTGATCGGTCGAGATCTGCTCCGGCACGAAGTCCGTGCCTTCGTCGAGCACCGTTCCGGCGATGAACGGGATCTTGGAGAAGTGGCCGGCTGCGAGAAGCTTGGAGGGGAGGTCCGGAAGCAGGCCTTCGGGGTCCGTCAATGACTGGGACGAAAAGGAAGGGCTCGGGGAAAGCGGCGGCGACTGCCTGCCAGGATGCCAAGAGGTCCGCCGTCGTCGTACTGCGCATGCATGAGAACGTCGCTCCGGGCGCCGCGTGCGCGCATTCGGTCGTGTTGCCCACAATCGCATCCCCACACGACGTCGCGTCGCGAGGCGTTGAACGACGGCAGAGTTCCGGCAGAGCCTGACTCCATGATCTGCCAGAGAGCGTAAGCTTAGCAGTCATCACACACAACGGTTGTGGCTGCTGACCGCTCCCCGAACACCATAGTTCTCAAGGCCGACGTTGAGGTACAAGTCGGCGATGGATATAGAGCCCGCGCTTTGTCCGAATAGAGTGATCTGCAAAATCCTCAGATATATTGCACAAAAGCAAGAACAACCCTCCACACACCTTGGTGGGAATGCCTCCGAACGCTCTGATATGCTTCTGCACCCACGAGATCGCCGCAAGCTAGTCTCCGAGACCGAGGTTTACCGCACCAAGCTTGTCCGCTTCTGTTCCTTGGGGGAACCCGAACGGTCCCACGCAATAATTGATACTCACGTATACTACAGGAGTCCTCTAGAGCCGAGCGATAAGCCAGAGCATCACCCGCGTGCTGTATGACTTACCCTCAAGATGCTCTGCACGATGATCTCGGTAGCGTTGAAGACGGTTGAGACGCCCTCCAGGAATCCTCCGCCGTATATCCACAGCATCACAAGGGACAGGCGTATCGCGGGGAAGCAAAGACGCGGACGGCCGGAAGACGTTCAGGGTCAGGCAATCTTCCGAAACGCCTTCAACCTAAGCTCGGGACATCATCAATCAGCATCTGTCTCCTACTCGCATGTACACACCGGGTACGTACATCAAACTGCATGCAGGGCGCACCGAACTTCGTCGCATTGAACGTAGGCACGCCGAGACTGTCGACCTCCACGCGAAGCGCAAATCCCCGAGAGGCGGTTCCGTAAATGGTATCCCTGCCACACACGAGCACGAGGCGAGGTAAGCAACCTGTTCCCGCGCCATAACGTCCTAGCGTGCTTGTGTGTACTGACCTCCGAAGGAGTCGACAGCGATGATGTCGGCGAACGTCTGCGACCCCCCGACGATGGTCGTTCCGTTGACCTCGACTGTCGGTGCTGTCTCACGCGCTAATGACGGCACGAGCAACAGATAGACGGAAACCCACCCCGACAGGCGGAGGCACTGCGGGGGAATGGCAAAAGAGACCATGGCGTTGTGTCTTGGATGCCGTACGGGGGCAGAATATATAAGGGGGCTGCGAGAGAGAAGCTCGCCGGCCGAAGGGCCGCTGTGGCACTGACAGCGTCGTATTCGACGCCATGGACAGATGCTGATCAGCTACAGCGTAAGGTCCCCGAAGGCCTGATCTGTGGGAAGCGTCCTGAGCGAGGAATCTGAAGACTAGGACATACCCGTGTCATAGGACGGATGACATTGCCGGAGCACCGGTCCCATCATCGTCTTATCCAGCTATTGTCCATTGGGTGACTTTGGATGCGTACACATCTAGGAAATATGCGTCTCATGACGGCCCCGGAACGATAGCGACTGTGCGGCCTTGAGAACATGGTCTCCGACCTGCGAAAAAAGGGATTGCATGAGCATGTAATGTAATTGAACATGGGTAGGCCGTAACTATTCGTGTCTGGCCAGTCATCAAGGCTCACAGGGTGGTACTTCTTGAGGTACGCGACAGAGTGCTCGACAAGCTCCGAGAGTTGATATTTGTTGCCTAGGCGGATTGACGCGGAAATGGTGTCGAATGTAGGATCGAAAGGGCTGTCTTCCGCTCTAATCACTATTGGCGCAATGGTAGTGGGTTTACCACTCACCTAGGGTCCGCCTTGGGCATATACACACGCAGGATGTGACGGAGATCGTGGGGGGAGTCGGTCAGATGCACGACGGGGCGTGGTGTGGGGTCTGAGGGAGTGTTTGGGGGTTGTGGGAGGGACAGCATGTCTTTGAAGACGGGGGAGAGCTCGGCGAGGATGCCTTTGAAGACACGAAACTCGACATTTCCAGCAACAAGGATAATGTTTCCGTCCTCGCACCACTCCAGAATTCCTCATCTCGTTCTCTCTGACTGTCGGCCGCGCAACCGTCCGACTATTTCTCCCCTGACTCGTTGTCCGGTTCATAGTCGGACTCGATCTTTGCTCGTTTGTTCGTGGCTTCGGCAGACATCGCGGGGTGCAACTCAGAGGTACGAGGAGATTAGCGATTGGCAGAGTAACCAGTCAGTGCAGTCGCAGCCAGTGACGGCGGCGAGTGCACGGCGGCAAAGACTCGGGTGACCTTTCCTCACCTGATATATGTCACGCCATGGCCACAGTGCGACCGCGGCAAGTCCCTCCTTTGTCTCCCTCCTCGGCCTCAGCACGCACGCACTATAGTAGACTCTCGCTCTGGTATATTTGACGTCTCTTTTCCTGAAACTGCCAACGGCGACGTTTTCAAAGGTCTACGGCTTCGTTCAGCATGGCCTCCGAGTCCGCAAGTATCTCCGGTAATACTCGCAGCAGGAAGCGAGCGCGGGCGGGATCCAACTCGACGTCAAGCCCCGATGCTCCCGATGTCGGTGGAGAGGAAGGTGGTGGTGGTCCGAAGGAGCGGGATGAGAAGTTCTGGTACGAAGATGGCACCATCATTCTCTTCGCGCGCAACGTCGAGTTCCGTGTCTACAAAGGCATACTCGCAGACCTCTCGCCGGTCTTCAGAGACATGTTCTCCCTCCCCCAACCTCCAGACAGTGCTTCTGTTACCAGTGCAGCCTGCCCCATCGTTCATCTCACCGATTCTCCCCAAGATCTCCGGCACGTTCTCCGGGTCTGCATGGGCCGGAGGGAGCCAAAGTACGCCTATTGCACCTTCAGTGTCTGTTATCCCTCCGCTGACCTGACTCCAGTACGTATGATGCCCACGAACCCACGTACGATGCCATTTCCGCTTGCATTCGGCTCGGGCACAAGTACCAGATATCCCCGCTTGTAGAGGACTCCATCAAGTACCTCAAGAAGCACTTCACCGACGACTTGGACGTATGGTCGTCTTCTACCCTGCTTCCGCACTTCACCCTCGAGCACTCTGTCGGCGTCATCAACCTCGCCCGTCTTCTGGGAGAGCACTCCCTCCTCCCCATTGCATTTCTCGACTGCGCCGAAGCTGGTGCCTCGATCGTCAATGGCGTCGCTCGGGAAGACGGTTCAAAGGAGCAGCTTCCCCTCGATGACATTGGGCGATGCCTCAGCGCCAGGTACGAACTTGCGACTTGCGGGCTCACGGTCGCTACTCGTGTTTTCCGGCCGGCGAACGTGTCTGTGAAATGCAAGAACGCCAAGGACTGTCGTGTTGCCTTCCGGAGGACCCTCGCGCTCTTCGACAAGTACGCCAGCCAAGTCGTCAGCACGGACCCATGTGCGCCGTTTACAGCCATGTTCGCACATGAGAGCGACGTCAAACTTTGCGCAGAGTGCCAAAAGGTGGTCACGGAGCGCGACAAGAAGGAGCGGCAGGACGTGTGGAACAGGCTGCCTGCAATCTTTGGAATCGAGGTCCCGGGTTGGGGTACAAACAACGCTGCCGACGTTTAGTGTCGATCCGTAATGCAATCCCTGGTCTCTTACCACACTTGTTGGCGGCGTCGTGGTGCGTGCTACATATTTTACGCCTGATTCGCGTCATGGCTGATCTCCGGTTGTAGTAAAGTGGACCCTGGACACCGTTATTTCCTGTTATTCCTGTTATTCCGGTTCAGACGACATCTTGATCGCATCCTTCGAGTCTGAAGGTTTGCATGTCTTCAAATGAGTATCCTTTCTCTTCGGTCCGGTGAACCATGCTCCTTTCCAATCGAGTGAGCCATTGGTTGACGCAAACCCCTCGCGCCATCATGCTTTCGATCGGTGCTGTCCCACCTATTTCTCCGCACGCACCACGGAATGCTCAGCTTCTCGTGTCCCCAATCCAGTTTTCAAGACTTGCAGCCTGTGAGATAGCTCCTACCCGAGCGTTCTGCGTCCACATGGCGAAGCGCGATCCTGTTGGCCTTCCTGACAGCGAAGCACCCACCAGCGGGCTCGCAATAACCAAACCAGCTATATCGTCTGGAGTGGCTCGACATGCACCGACGTTCGTATCAGGTTCCGACAGTGCTTGTGGTTCAGGGGCAGTGGACTCTAGAGTGCCCCATTGCTGCTGCACTGCTTACGCCCCATCGCATTTCAGCATCGACCTCACAGCCTCCTCAGCCTCGACCGCCCAGGAAGTTGCGCCATCATTTCCCACATCCTGTTGACTCTTCTTTCGCAAGTGGGCTGGCACGCGTCGACAACGAGGTGAGTTTCACCGACTATGTCTGCGCGGCCTGCACCTCGATTCCGATGTGATTTCCCAGGCTGATCGAGAACTTAAAGTCAGCAGAGGTTCAAACAGATATGGAACGATTGTCGAACGCTCGGTCGACTCTATTGGACAGCCACAGGAAGCATTCCTTATAATCGTCGGCTGTGCGAAGAGCGTCGTCCATGTGCGTGTGTGTCAGATGATGCTGCGCTGGCTCGGCTAACTGGACCCGAATAATAACACGCGGTGGTCGGCGTCCGCGCTACCTCTCGTCCATAAAACAGCCCTTTCGCACCTTCAACGCCAAAGCTTCCTCGCTACTATCCTGAGTCTCTCCGCAATATTTATCCCATTGGGAAACCTTTCTCAGTACGTTCAGATCAATTCACAGCTTCACGGTGCCTCACAAATGACGATGATCTGCTGTAGCCGACAACGCCATGTGGTTGCTCAGCACTGATCGCGCTGAACTACACTACTTCTCCAGTGCCGAAGCCGTGGACGGAGGATACGCCATCCTCTCGCACACCTGGGAGGGGGAGGAGCAGACATTCCAACAGGTCCTGGCTATCAGCGAGCGCTGTCGGCGGTATGGAGCCAATCCTCGAGAGGATCCAGAGCTCTCCTCGAAGATCCGCGAGTGCTGCAAGCTCGCGGAGAAGCACGGATACCGGTGGGTGTGGATAGACTCGTCCTGCATTGACAAGACGAGCAGCAGCGAGCTGTCGGAGTCCATCAACTGCATGTACCAATGGTACTCGCAAGCAGAGATCTGCTACGCCTACCTCGCCGACGTCCCCAGCGACTGCATTCCCGAGGCACTCAATTCGGCATTCCGTAACAGTCGCTGGCACACTCGCGGGTGGACGCTACAGGAGCTCATCGCTCCTGCGTTCGTCGTGTTCCTCTCCGTGTCTTGGGTCGAATTGGGGAACAGGGCGGAGTTGGCTGGCGTCCTCTTCGATGTCACGCGCATTCCCCCGGAGGTCTTCACCAGGGAGAAGCTGCCTTCCGACTATTCAATTTCGGTGCGCATGTACTGGGCTGCCTCGCGGAAGACGACCCGGGTGGAGGACGAGGCGTACTGTTTGATGGGTCTCTTTAGCGTCAGCATGCCCACCAACTATGGCGAGGGCGAAGCCGCCTTCACACGTCTCCAGCACGAGCTCATGCGGCACAGGACAGACACGAGTCTTTTTACTTTCGGGAAAGGGCTCCCCCATGGCAACTGGGGCGCGCATGGCATCACCCTTTCCCCAAATCAGGACGTCTACGGCGGATGGAAGTATCTTCTAGCGTCTTCGCCGAGAGAATTTCTGGCCCCCACACTCTACACCCCTGAAAGTTCCGCAAGAGAGCTGTACCCACCGCCAAGAGTTAGTTCTACGTTTCTTTCGTCTATCGCCCAAGGCTAACATAGTCATAATCCAGCATTCCACCGTTGCCCCTCCGTTTGACGACATCGAGCTCCCACGCATCACCGTCACAAGCTATGGGGTCGAATGCCGACTTCCGGTGATCCAGGTGGACGCTTCGCTCATGATTGCAGTACTCTTGTGCGAGGTTGATGACGACCACCTCGGGCTTTTCCTACGACCAGACTCCTCTGGAACGGACCCGAAGAGACCACGCTACCACACTGGTTGCGTGTATCACAAACACGGCGAGCAACATGGATACGTAGCTCGCATGGTCATCCTCGGCCGCGAGCTGAACCACCTCGAATTCAACGGGAAGCGCGTCCACGCCGCGTGGCGCACCATCTACATCGTTCTCCGCCCTCCCGAGCTGACTGGATACTCGAGGATCGGTCAGCTGAGGATCAACTCGGAGCCCTCGCAGCCGTTCCGTTTCCCCCATTGGCTCGTCTCCAGATTCTCGGCTCTCCGGTTCAACATGTTCCAGCGTAGCTCCGGAAAGGGCGAGAACATGGTCTATTCCACGCAGCTATGCCTCCAACAATCGTGGACCAGCGAACGTATCTCCGTCTTCCTCGGGATGTGCGAAAACGGCTTTCATTGGGCCAATGTCATCATATCTGATCCCCAGCGCCCCACCCCAAATGCGCATCGTTCAGAAATCACGCCCATTCGCAGCCGTCCCGAGGACCGCATCCAATCGTGGGTCGCCTGGTCAAAGGACTTTGGTGACGCTGACCGCACGGTCCGGCTCTCTTTCACGCGTTGCAAAAGGAGGCCTGAGGACACGCTCGTCTTGCACATGGAACTCTTTGGCCGCGTCTACGAGGAGATGCTCAGAGAGGCGAACGTCCATTTCCCGTCTCGCGCAGACCTTCAGCATGGCGGACGTCCTCCGCCTCATCCCGCTGCTCAGGCCGCCGTGCTGTCCGCGCCTCGCTCACCAGCGCTCTTTGCACACGCCGCGCCTTGGTCGCCTTCCCTCGAGAAAATGCGGTTCCTGGGACTCTGCGGTCGCCTCTACGAGGAGATGCTCGGAGAAGGAAGTATCCAATACCCGTCGCGCGTAGACGTTCAAAACGGCGCACAGCCTCCGCCCCATCCCGTCGCTCCTCCGGCTGCCGTATCATTTCCGCCTTCCATGCCACTAATTGTTGCACCCCTTCCTCCATCGACCTCCTTTGAGAACACGCGCGGTATGATGCACTCAATCTCCGATGACATCTACTACGAGGGAACGGCCAGAGAACGAAGTGTCTCCGCGTCACGGTCGCGCGCAGACCTTCAGAATGGCGCACGGCCTTCGTCTCGTTCCGCTCCGCAGGCAGCCGTACGACCCGCATCTCGCCCGTCAATGCTCGCTGGACTCAACGGCGATTATCATCTTCCACCGGCTTCCTTGGACTCTTCATCGGACCGCAGCTTGAGTCCGATATCTCCCCGGCGGATATCTCCCGCATACCACGATGTCGAGCTGTATCGTCGTTGATGCTTTCCGGGCTATGAGCAGTGCTCTCTGGTACGTGCTGTTCCAACTGCGCTCAGAAATACGACAGTCTAAAATATGCATTGGATATGTTTTACAGTCTGCGTTGCCGGCGTGGGAAGCTACAGCTTAAATCTTACCCCCTTCATGACTCCTCGGATTCGCGTCCCCATCCTTCCACCTCGATATTGAAAATCTCCGGGAGGTGGTCCCATGCCACACGTTGCTCTTTCTCGTCGCGCTCCTCGACCATCCGATAGCAAGGCCCACATAGCACCTGAGCAACGTTCGAGTACATCATCGCGTAATTCCTGAGCGGGTCCGCGATGGACAGCCATTTCCCGCGCCCGCGCAGCCGCTCGAGCATGTTGCGCAGCGCGTTCTTGCATGTGAATGAGTCCTGGCATTTGCACGATGTTTGGGGGTCGAACACACGGCCAGCACTGCTGATGCAGCGGGCGAAGAGGGCTGTCTTCGCCTCGAAGCACCGGCCGACGTCCTCGAGGGTGAGCTGCTCGCGCAAACCGTCCTCGCGTAAGAAGCCGTGGACAATCTCCGCGTCGAGGGTGCAGCAGGCGAGGAAAGCGGTGGGGAGCAGGGTAAATTCACCGATGAGGCGGGCGAGGTTGATGACGCCGATCGCGTGGCAATCGTCGAAATTGGGGGGGCTGTAATAATCATATTTGACCCACTCTTCGAAGTCGGCTGGATAGTACTCCTTGAGGTAGGCGACGGAGTGCTCGACGAGTTCTGTGAACTGGTATTTGTGGCCAAGGCGGATGGTGGCGGAAACGGTGTCAAACCTCGGATGGTGCTCTCCGAAAGGTCTGGGATTGGAAGGAAGAATGATTGAGCGATGTATGCGCAGGAGAAAAACGATTGGCTGACTTGGGCTTGTCTTGGGGCATATATATCCGCAAGAGATGGCGGAGATCGTGAGGCGAGTCCGTCAAATGAACGACAGGGCACTGGGCGTCATGTGAGGGCTCAGCCGGGGGTTGTGGAAGGGAGAACATGTCTTTGAAGACGGCGGAACGTTCGGCGAGGATGCCTTTGAAAACGCGGAACTTGACATCACCAGCGACAAGGATGATATTACCGTCCTGATACCAAAACTCCCGGTCTTCCATCTTCCCCTGCAACTCTGCCCCACTACCACTGCCGCTTCCTCTCCCGTTCCCGCATCCAGGATCTTCAGCACCAGGACTTGCCAACCTGAGGTCCTGGTCGACGTCCGACTCGAGTCTTGCGCGTTTTCTAGTGATCGGCGCAGACATCGTTCAAAATAGGCCGATGGAGGTCGCGGAGACAGAGGCAGAGGGAGGGGTAGAGGAAGAGGAAGAGGGTGTCGCTGCTTGTCACTGCACATCACGTGGTGATGCGTCATACCGGCCATTGCCGGGGCGCTCCTGTATTTGGCGGTCCAAGTCACGGTACTGCGGGCCTCCATCCCAACTGCTGCTCTGATTCCTGCAATCCTACGAGGCGAAGCCTTCCCGAACAGGCTGCCATCGTTGTTGGTGTTTGGATAGTACGTTTTTCAGTCGATCTCACATGTAGCAAGACTAAAATAAACCTTCTGAAGGTAGTGACGCCGAACAATCTCGACTACACCTGGCCCATGGGCACTGTCGCTCCACCCGACCGTCCAGTCCAACTTACCTCGGTACCATGTACGCATTATGAAGATTCGGTCAGGCCTTACCGGCATGTATCCCGCCGTATCTTGCACGTCCCACGCTGGTCAATATGTCCCGGCGGCGTCTGAGCTCAGGCTTGTTAAATACCAGACTTTCTTCCGACGTTGGGAGCTCATTGGACTCTGTGTGGTCCTTTAGAGGTTGTACACCCATTACATGACCTCTTCAAGCAGTCCAACACTCGATTTGCACCCAAAGCGACCCCGTGGGGTGACAATTTGGTCTTATGGGCGCCATGAACCAGGACGCCACACGCGGTTCCCTGAGCGGCGGCCACGAGGTATGTCTTCTATCAGTCTGTTCACTGGTAGCTTCAAACAGCTGACTGCGATCCCCCATCATACCTGACAAGAATGGCACCCTTCCTCGTCCGGACGCTGTTCAGCTCTCATCAGACAGTCGTCACCGAAGGCCAGGCCTGGCGCCGACCTTCCGTTTCGCCGTACGCTTCGCACAAGGGACACTCAGCCCGTGATTGGGCCAAAGCGGCCCGACAAGGCTCTGTCAGGCTTCAGACACACGCAGATGCGCGGACCTTGGATCCCAATCCGATGCGCACGATTACGGCCTGGATGTCATTCGTATAAATACACCTGCAGGTCCTCCTCAGGATACCCCGACCCTCCGATCTGAGGCAGTCGACTACACGAGTACCCTCCCACAAACGCGACGACCTCTGACGGCAACTGCAGCAGCTATGTTCACTAAGCTCGCCCCGTCCTCGATCGTCTTCACGATGGCCTTCTTTGCGTTCTACCTCCAGCTCGTTCTTGGGGCAGCGATCGCACCGCGGGCTGCTGAGGAGAAGCGCGACGTCTTCGTGCCCCCTGTGCTCTATCCCCACAACGGTACTGTGTGGACCGTTGGGCAGCGGCATAACGTTACCTGGTAAGTGGCCCGCCGTTCAATCGGAGGTATGCGTAAGCCTGACCGGCGACTGATACCTTCCATTCGTCGTCTGCAGGGACGTGTCCGACCAGCCGCAGAACATCACCAACGGCAAGGGCTTGATCTTCCTCAGGAAGGGCGAGCTCACCTCACCCGGTACGTGTGTCCCGCACTATCTGCCGTAGTTGCACGTAGTCTCGTTGGTATAGCTACTACGTCGGCTTCTACGCCGCGAGATTCGAGAGCGCCGCCTGTCAACGAGTACTTGTGCTTGGAATGGACGGTGGCACGCGCGCTCGCTAACACAGACTGATCATGCAATCCTGCTCGACAGTGATCCTCCAGAACGGCTTCGACATCCGCCTCGGCCGCATCGAGATCACCGTCCCGTGGGTCGCGGATGGGAGCGATTACAGCATCGTCCGTGCGTATCATCATCTTCAACCCCCAAATTACGCTTTCTTCCCGCTCACCTGACATTGGTATATTCTATCCTCTCTGCATAGTCTTGGGCGACTCTGGAAACTTCAGCCCCCAATTCACCATCACCGGCAGCGGCGTCGCGTTTTGAGCCAATCCACACGATCGAATACACGAATGCGAATCGGGCACTTCAGAAGCCTCTTGAATAACACGTCGAAATGGACTTTGGGAACGAACTTTGACGAATATATAGGATATGACGGGACTTGACTTACGAACTCGGATGGACTTTTGCTTCCGTAACGAACTTTCCCCCATGTATTACTACCACGCATCTTGGACCTACGTTTGCCTCAGGACTAGTAACTGAGAGCTCGTCGAGGTTGCGTAGCGTTCCTGTGCATGCGATACATTCGAACTTCGCCACTCACAGCGAAAAACATGTTTGTGCTATTGCACACACCGTCATCGAAGCGTACCTCGGGCCCGACACAACTAAATGGCTGGAATACACTTGCCTGGCAGCGTACACCCTAGCCGAGGTAAGGAGTCGCCCCAACGCTTCACCGCCGGCCTCCGATCTAGTAGTAGAGCATATGTATCCGCCCGGCCGTCAGGTCCGCGCCAGTCCGTTACCGCCGCAGCCTTCTCATCGGACATAGTGAGCAAAAGAGAAGCCCAATCGATAGCGCCTCAATTCCCTTGTGGGGAGTCGAACCCCGCCTTGCGCGCCATCATCCGAGGCACACGTACTATCCGACGCGGTAGCAGAGAGCTACCTCAGCGATTCCGTTTGTGTCCGAGAAGCCAATGCTGCCTCCAAGCACCTTCTATCACCGCTGTGCACATCATCGCAACACCACCGAGCTACTAGTAAGAGTTCGCTGGGCGATCTGCCCGAGTTCGATCCGCCATCCGCTCAGTTGCCGTCAAGTCCGCGCAAGGCCTGCGAAAAGGACGGAGTACGACTTGCGTCCGGCGAGACAACGGCTGTGGTCGTAGTCGTCATACGTGAAGTGCATAGCGGAGACGGGTTTGAGCCGTACGGACCACCAAGAACCAACTTGAACATAATTCCTACTATCTCTATCTAGCCTACCAGGACACCGCCCATAACCTCCGCGAGCCATGAGCCCTCAAGGGAGGGCCGCCAAGCCAAAGGCCAGTACTCAGCACTCAGCCCTCACGCGGTCCCTGACTAGCCATCTCCTTGAACCGCGCGATCGCAGCCTGCGGCGTGCCGGGCCCGACAAACGTATGCAAGTTCGTGTTCGCCTTCTCCGCCACCCGGCCCGCCATCGCGCACATCTCCTCCTCGAACGCCGCCACGGCCTTCTCGAATTCCTCTCCCGACCCAAGCGTGCCCTTCTCCTTCAGATCCGCGAGCGCCAGACCGAGCTTGAGCCCGTCGAGCAGCGCGAGGTTCGCGCCCGCGCCCGCGAACGGGCTCATGAGGTGCGCGGCGTCGCCGATGAGCGTCACGCCGTGGGCGTGCGGCCAGGTGTGGCCGACAGGGAGGATGTACATCGCGCGCGGGTAGATCGCGCTCTCGTCCGCGTGCTCGATGAGGTTGAGCATCCACTGCGGCCAGCCGGCGAAGTGACTCGCGAGCGCGGCCTTCGCCGCGGCGGGGTCGGACGGCAGCATCCAGGACGCGGACTCGCGGAGGAAGACGTACGTGCGGATGCGGCCATCGCCGTTGGCCTGCGCGCCGAGGAAGCGCGAGTCCTGCATGGCCGTCATGGTGCCGTGACCGACGGCCGCGACCGTCTCCGCGAGTTCTAGGAGCTTCGTCGTCTCAGGCGCCAGAGAGACCTCGGCGCCGTTTACGCCAGTGTAGGTTAGGGTTGCTGGGGAGAGGAGGGGTCGGACGCGCGAGTTCGCGCCATCGGCGCCGACGAGGAAGTCGCAGGTGGTGGTAGAGCCGTTCGCGAACGTCAGTTCGTGCTGGCCGTTTCCAAAGGCATTCACAGAGGACAGGGCGTGGCCCCACTTAATGAGACGGGGAGGGATGGCGTCGATGAGGATCTTGCGGAGCACGGTGCGGTCGATCTCCGGGCGGATTTCTTCAGGCCCTGGCGCGGCGGCGGGATCTTGGCTGCCTTCGGGCCCGACAGGAATCTCTTCACCCCCAACACCGAGCTGGAGATAGAGCTTGCCGGTGCCATCGTAGATCTTCATCTCTTCACCCTCCGGACGAGAGTTCTTGTTGAACTCTTCCTGGAGGCCGTTCTCGCGCAGGGCGCGCTGCCCGCTCTTCCAGCCGAGGTCGAGACTGCCACCCAGGTGAGCGCGAGCATCGAACGCGGCATCGCGCTCATACAGTATCGCTGGGACACCGCGGCGATGAAGTGTCAAGAGGAGCGCGAGCCCGCCGAGACCGCCACCGACGATGGCGATGCGAGGTTGAGTGGAGGATTCGGACGACATGGTACTAGTGAACCGAACCAAACTGGGATGAATATATTCTGCAAAGGAGGGAAGAGAACGATCGGAGTACTTACCAGACAAGAACTGGGGGATTGTCTGAGATCGAAGGGTCCTCGACTGCCAGTGCTTATATACTATGCGGCTGCATCCAAATCCGCCAATGTCCGAAAGGCAGGGCGCGCGCCGCGGGCTGTCGATCTCATTGTTGACCCAGATGGATGGTCAACTGCTCTAGGCGTGGACGTTGGACCCACTCAGAGCTCGTATGACGGAGGGGCGGCACCGGCACTGTGACTCGAAGACAGTGGTCTCATGCCGGGCTGCGTCACAGTACCGGTGCGCGGTTCACTGTGAGAAGCCGGCAGGATACGTATGTGCAGCGAAGCTGGGGCGTCCGGGCGGCCGTTGATGCAGAACTTGTGAGGCCGGCAGGATACGTATGTTCAATGAGCGATAGTTGCCGAGTCCGTCTCCGAGAATGAATTGACTCGATTTGCATCGCACTAAATCTGTCGAGTGGCGCTGGTTTAGCCGGGAGACGATCTGTCACGGTCGCTGGATGGAACACTTGTACATATGCGATGCCATAGACGCGTTCGGCCGGCTTGCTGGTGTTTATCTGACTGTCCGCCCTCGAAAGGGACCTCCGTAGAGAGGAGGAGATCAGGACGCGACGAGTTCCGAACACGACTGCGCTGTCTCATGACTCGGGAACGGCGCGTGCACTCGAATCGAACTAGTAGTCGTGGCTAACGACTTGGCGATTGGTGGAATGGGGTGGAGGAGGAAGCGTTCAGCGATGATTGCTGTCAAGCCTGGGAGAAAATCGGGTTCGTGTTGGACGAAGCGCAGGCGAGAGGCTGAACACGGGATGAACACCTATATGCGACGGAACGCGGAATTGGCCATGGTTAGCCCTCACAACCTGCCTGCGTTGTGAAACTTGCTGAGCGTTTAACGACCGTTCACCTATACGCACTCGAAGCTGTTGGCGCTGTTGAGTTCTCCCTTTTTGTATTCGAGGCTTGATGGATACTAGGTCTCGCATCTGCGCGCCGCTTTGAAGGGTGGATAGAATGGAAATTCTCACCTTGCACAACGGACGTGTGAAGCCGACCCCGTTCACGGCTTCATTGTTGTTGTAGTGCACCGCAGTGATGGTGTCGGGTGCGATGCCCTCCTCAACCCAGCGCACAGTGCAGCCAATATGTTGTGCTGGGCGCTGTAGGACAGCGGTGGTGTGTTGCTCGCTGTCTGCCCTGCACCGCCAAAGGCGTTTGCGCCAGGCCATCCCTGCGGGTCGTGTCAGTTCTCAAGCGAGGCTAGACTCGTGCAGAAAACTGTACTTGGCTAGGCAATGACGTGAGAAGAAGGTTGACACGATGTATGCAAGAGACCTTACCAGTGTTGCATTCCAGGCGCGGTAAAGAGTCGATACGAATTGTCGATGTGCAAGTTCGTATTCGCGCGAAGGTACTCGTTGACGGTCTCGTAGTAGTAGAGCGAGTTGCCGGGGCTGATGAGTTGATCTGCCCATCCGACATATGGATGAGCTTCCCATTGTGCTGTGGGCCCACAAGCCCCGTGATGTTGGGGGTAATAGCCTGGCCGTCGACGGACTTGGCATCCAGGCTAAAAGCACATCAAAATGAACGCCACAGAACTCACGTTAGATTGGCCAGGATCGATCTCGTCGCCGAGGGCGAGGTAGGTAGCGTTATAATCGGTGAGTTCCCAGTTCGTGTCGCTGTGCGGACCCGATTGGTAAGCAATGAACGATTGAACGCAAAGCTAGAGAAATTCACCCACTTTACCACCATGCACTGGTAATATTGCACTAGGAGCTGGAATGGCATCTGACAGACCAAGCCGCCGTAGAAGCCAGCCTCTCCACCGTCTGGATAGTATCCGGCGAAGACGTATGTCTGGTCCGTCTCGTAGTAGGTTGTGTGCGGTGCAGAGCGCCGATCTGATCTGGAGTCAGACATGTCGATGTGTTCTGACCGGGATAGCAGGTCAACGTCTCAGGGCGGAAACTGAATAATACCGTCCAGATGAGTGCCTGCCATGAAGAACGGTGCAGTATACACCTACAGTCAGATCCTCTGTTCGTTGATGATACCGTCTGCGAGCTGTAAGAAACCAGAAGCCAAGGGAAGGTCTGCAGAGTACAAGTCCTTGCACGCACACCGTCCAATACGTCACATTGCCTGATAATTTCGGGGCCAATGACGTCCATCCAAATGTCCTCCACCATGAAGCGCCAGGACGTCGAAGGCTGGACGTCCAGGCTCATATGGATCGACCATGGCTGGAGGTTGCGTCATCCAGTTCGCCGGAGATCCAACCACCTAAGGATGGAGTGCTGATTCAGGAAACTTCCGTGGTAGAAGCGAAGAGAACGACAGAGCGCACCACACCGTCAAAGTCTTCAGGGAAGTCTTGGACTGACTTGAATCTGCGAATGGCCAGAATGAGGCCCTACGAGGTTCGAGATTCCCGTCGCGAACACACATCCTTGTCTTCCACCTACCATATGAATGCGAGAAATGGGCGTGTCAGTAGGTATGTCCCACGTCGAAATACCAGTCGAGATCATCCACGTACCTGTAGAGCATCCCATGTAATATGACCTCTTCGGAGGTGTCGAATAGTACTGTTTGACGACCTCCTTCCCGACAACGACACTGAGGTGCATCGCGCGCCAACCCCAGTCTACGATCGCATTCTGTCAAACAAACCGCAAATGACCTCATCAGTCTTTCGGAACCGTGTCGCTGGGACCAAATCGACCGAATAAACCACCCACGTCGTTGTGCGGGCCGGCCCAGGTGACGTCTAGCGCCGTGCTGTTGTGACCGGTGTTCGTGGAGATACCAGCGACTTCAAACGAGCAGCACAGGATGAGCTCTTGCTTCGAGGCTTTAATTTCTGGGATCGACTACTCACATCCTTGCTGGACCGCGACGTCGCCGAGGTCGGTGACTGTGACTGTCGAAACTGGAGCAGATGTCGAAAGAAAGACCGGCAAGAAAGGCATAACCAGACAATCAGCAAACTTTCGAGAGCACACGATTGGAGTTATGACATACCTCCACCACCCATGCCGCCATTGCCGACAGTGAGCGTACGCCCGTTCAAGGCACCTGGGAGCCAGATCTCTGTGAGGGCAAAGGAGCCTGCCGTTACATTGGTCGTAATGGCCAGCTCGACACGGCAGAAGGCCTGGAGATTCGACGCGTTGATGCTCGAGTAGAGATTAGTTATATTCACGAGTGCGTTCGTAGCATAGTATGTGGTGGGTTGGTGAGCGTGACGTTGTCGACATTAACCAAATTGAAACGGGAACAAGCTGATTCCGAGCTGTTCCGAGCACCAGTGGCCGACGTTGCCAGGCCAAGGCCTAGGAGAGCCAGACCAGATGCGCTGTACATCATGAGGTAAGGAGGGAGCGCGGAAAGCGTAGACGTTCGACGCACCAAGAGGCAATTGATGGAAGGCCATGGACTATATAGCCGGGCATTCCGCGTAAGTATAGCAAGCGACGGACCTTCGCCATTCCCCCCGTTCTCTTTCAACGATTCTCCTGCAGCCTGCCACGCCATGCTTCCAGCGGGCCGCAGCGCGATGAACGGTGTGACGCATTCGAAGCCGACTGGTATTCATGGGTAACTCCATGTGACGGCCTATAGCAGGGCATGTGCCCCAAGGATGATTTACCAGGACGGTGCCACCCGACATCCCTATAGGCACGTTCAGCTCAGCTCACATGTACCGTACTTGAAAGACATACCTCGCATCCTTCGCGTCTATCGTATGCAGTTCAGACACGACACGACGCACGGGATGCGATCTTCGAAACAAATACCATACACGCGAACAGATTACAGGATTACGTAGCACAACTGCAACTTGAACGATTCAGTATGCGGAGATCATGAGCGCTCAAACCTGCTCACCTAGGTGATCATCGCGCACCCAGCACTCTTCATCCGTCTCCAGCATTCGTGGCCGCTCCTGCATCAGCAACGCCGCCCCAGCCCTGGATCTCAAGCCCGAAAACAGCGGGAAGTCGTTTCCACGTTGCCTGCCGCTCCTCAAGATCCCTCTTCTTTACCAGCTCCCAGCACTCGGCGCAGAGCTTCACCTCTTCCCCAAAGACGTCGTCAAGGACGTCGTAATATGGCGTAAACGCGTCGGCAGATAGGATGGTGTTGGCGTACTTGTCGAATAAATGGAGCGCCGTCCTGAATGCGTCCCGACAAGTCGTAGCGGTTTTACAGTCCTTGGTGTTATTCGGCTTGTATACGCGGAGCACGGTCCGGAAGGCCGTGACAGTAAGTTGCCTTCTCCCCTTCATGCAGCACCTGAAGTCAGCGGCGGAGAGGTGTTCACGCGAGCCATCCTCGTACTCGCGGCCGTCCAGGACAGTTTCGTCGAGAAAAGCGCAATGGAGGAAAGCGACCGGAAGAAGCGAGAGTTCATCGGTGAGGCGGGCGAGCCCGATGACGCCGATTGCATGTGAGAAGGCAAATCCAGGAGGGAGACCATAGTTGGTGGCATCCCAGATAGAGAGTTCAGTGGTATAGTAGCCCTTGAGGTACGTAATCGCCTGCTCGACGAGCTTGGAGATCTGGTACTTGCGCTCAAGACGGATGAAGGCGGATATCTGCTCATAAGAGGGAGACAGACCCTTGAAGGGGCTGATGGGCGTTATATACATGTTCCGAGGCACGCGTTATGATAAGAGCACTCACTCGGATTCACCGCGGGGAATGTAAACTCGGAGGATATGACGAAGATCGTTAGCAGAATCCGTGACGTGGACCGTCTGGCATGGGGCCTGAGGTGGCATGTCTTCAGGAGGTTGAGGAAGAGAAAACATATCTTTGAAGACGGGAGAGTGGTCCGCAAGGACGCCTCGGTAGACGCGGAACTCGACGTCGCGTGCGACCAGTATCACCGTCCCATACTCGAACCAAAGCTCCTCATCTCGTTTCCTCTGCCCATGACTTCCAGTCGGCTCGTCCTGTTCCATCTGCATTCCTCCATTTGCGGCATCGGGGGTGGCCGCGGATCCAGAGTCCGTCCTAGGACGCTTTCTGCTGCCAGCCGTCGACATATCGCAGTTAGAGGGACGAAGCACAGCACAGTAAAGCGAAGAATGGCAACGTCGCTTAGTCGATAGAGATGGGTCCTCGAGGGAGCATGTGGAGTGGATGATGAAGCTGAAGGTTGGATGAAGGTGCAAGGAGGCCCGACTACGGTGACCGTAGTGAGCATCAGCAAAAGCGCAACCTGCCTGCAAGGGTACACTAAGCGCTAGGAGGCTATGCCAGTTTTCACAGGATCCGGAACCACCGTGTAGGACTCGGTAGGAAGTTGTCGGATACGATGGAATGCTGGAGGGTTCAGCCGGATAAGATTAATTATTGTAGACCCCTGTAATGTTGCCCCCGGATGATAGTAATCATTGTAGAGCGCTGGAATAGATCATAGTAATTACGACAGATCAATGTAGGTGTGCCGACGGATACGATCAATCACTACAAAGTGATGCAACTTGTCCTCGGCATGCGGCCAATTATTGCAGAGCAATACGGCAGGTATAGCCCCGGAGAAATACTTCGCAGATATTCAGTGCAGAAGGACCCGGGCGCACAAGAGACATATTCGAGAGAGACTGAAAGGTTTCATAAGGGTGCATAGCCCATACTTGCATACATTGTATCTACGCCATCATCGTCATCCTCGGCACCATGACGACCACCGCCTTCAATGCCCAACTCATCACCACTGCCCTCGTCCGCGCCGCTGTCCGAGTCCGAGTCGCTTGTCTCCGGCCCTGATCCAATATCAATGTCCGCACCTTCATATCCATGCTCTGTGGGCCCGCCGTCCTCTTCGCCGCCACTCCCTTCATACGCCGGCTCCACACCCTGCTCGTCGTCGCTCTCAATCTCGTTGTCACTTGTGACTACGACCGAAACTGGGTGGAAGCGCATCACCTCCAGATCAGGCCTCCGTGCAACAGCCCGGTGAGCGTGTCGCCGTGAAGCTTGAGTGTCTTCCCAGGTACTCCGGTGGCCGACACCACCGCCGAGGTACCGCATGTACATGTCTCGATCGACCCAGCTATTCAGTCCTAGTAGTTAGCATATGCAGATTAGTAGATGAATGAACACGTACATGCAGGCGTGATAGAAAGACCAGTCGTCAGTTGATCCATCACGCCGAGCCAGTGCTGATGGGCCAAGGAGGTCCTCCGTAACGCCGTGTGCGAATGCGGGGATGATGTACGACGCACGGACGACATCATACGGATCAATAAATCCGAATGCCATCGAGTCCGGATCGTCCGCGTCCAGGAACCGAAGACGAGGTAGACGACGATAGGCGAAACCCGCATCGTAGCTAGTATCATGTTCGAACCAGCGGAGCCAAAGGAAATCGATATCTTGCCATTTCTGCATTGAGCGTGTTGGGCGGGGTCCCACGTACCGGACTCTGGCGTGGAAAATGTCCAGCACACGGGCGTACCAGAATGGCTCGTCTTCCGAGGCATTGTTGGACAAGACGATGATGTCGGGATGGGTCCGGGGGTTGATTGAGTCTTGCTCGCGTCGCATATCGTATGTGGTGTAGTTGATGCGGAGGACCTTGTGCCGGTAAAGGCGGTCATCGTAAATCTGAAGGCCGTCTTCTTCCTCCTCGGTGAAGGGCTCGTCATCTTGATCCTGACGTCCAAATAGCCGTTCAAGGAGATGCCGCCGAAGGAGCGACCTGAATTCCTGCAAAAAAGGTTAGTCGTATTACATCTCACCGCGGCCTGGTTTCCCCGCAACGTTCGGAAGAGGCGACGAGGATGGCTTCCCTGCGTTGGGCCCGGCGCACACGAGCAACGAGGGAGGACCGTCTCCTGGCAGGGCTCCACGAGCCTATCTCGAAAAACATGATGATCATGAGGGAGCTTCCATTCGAGCACACTGCTGTCATCAGAGGGCAGATCCTGAAGCGTTCGCGGCGCAGTGGGGACAATGATGGGGACTGCGGACGGAGTGCGCCTCCGACCACACCGAAGACCATTACGTTGGCGTTGGATGAAGGGGAGGGGCGAGGGAAGCATGTAGAGAAATCACCAGCATATCACATTGACATACCTTGATCGCAGCATCAGCACGATTCTGATGGAGCCATTGCGACAGGATGATGGATGAGCGCTGGGATTTTGAAATGCTGTATCGAGCGACAGGCGAAGACGGTGCGGGCGAGTCCTCGGAGTCTGGCTTAGCCCGTGCATGAGCCTCCGCTCGTGCCCGCTTGGCATCGGCTTTCTGCCGCCGTGCTTCAGACAGGGGCATGAACGTATCGTGTTGCCGGATTGCACGAAGGAGAGTGCGCTTGCGCTGCTTGCGTGCGATCTGCATCGCGTACCCGATTTTGTTCGTACGGCGGTAGAACTGCTTGACGTGCCGATGCTCTAGTTCGCACTGGCCGGGAATAGGTTTAGTAAGACAGTCCAGTGATGACGCAGATTAACTCACCACTTGTGTCGTGAAATTGTCTGTTGGACCGGAGCGTGAGATCCAATTGGGATAATCGCCTAGACTGTGGAACTTGGATGTATTCGGAACGTTGTACTTTACACATTTTGCGGTGGGTTTGTCGGAGTTCTCGCCAGCAGGTTGCTTGGACTTCGATCGTGTTCGCGCCTCTGTTTCGGCAGGGAGCTCGTAGGTCGTAGATCGTACACATGTGGTTGTGGCAAAGCGACGAATGGCCTCATACATGGTCTTGGTGGCCACTCGAAATATGTCGATGGTGATGTCGGTTTGCAAGCGGAGTTTGGCGAGGGCATGCCAGTTTGCTAGTTCGAAAAGGAGGTCGGCCACGGTCTGATCGTCATCCAGGGGGAGAAGGCCTTCGAAAGCCGGCATAATTGTCTGTATAGACAATTAACTCAGTTAGTAAACCCATCGAGAGATAGAACGCCGGTTTCCGGTCACCCAGATGAAACACATTGCGAAGCCCCTGGTTGGTGCCTAGCGGGATCAAATGCTTGACCAAGCCATTGATCCCGCTAGGCACCTCATCGATGTCCTCGAATCGTTCTCGCCGCTCTCGGGTTCATCACTGCGTGCACCTTCTGGGCAGGATCGCTTCTCCTCGAGACAGTCGGATTCGTGGCTGCCGCGGGGGAGCGTCATGCGTCGCAGTGCGCCCTGGGTGATATTCACACCCGTGCAATCCTCGAACCACACTGCGCGGTCCGCGCACCTCGTGACGACCTTCTTCCAGAACTGCAGTACATGCGCGTTCGGGTACATGGTCCACATCCGGTGGCTCTCTGAGCTCAGGTTGCGCACAAAGTGCAGATTCGGGAACGCGTCGCGCCTTAGGAGGGAAGAGATCTGCTCGAAGAGCAGGAAGTATGGCGTGTCCGTCTCCGCACCCATATCGAGGGAGTCGTATGATGCAGCCATACCTGAAGGAATGCCTCGTAATCACGGGCGGCCAGCTTCTTGCGTGATGCGACGTCGTGCCAAAACTTCCGTATCCTTGCTCGTCCGAATGTTGGCATCTGGCGCATGCTGTGAACAAACACATCAGCACATGAGTTAGGAACTGGAGGGACCTGATAAACGAACCGGCTATTGAATATCTCGAGCGCATCATCGCCTTGAGCCGCAAGGAGACGCATCAGGTGTGCGAATGTCCCTTTCCAGACGCCGAGCTCAAACTCGTGCATCAGGTCTGGGGCGAACAGCTGGTAACTATTGAAATCCGAGTCTCTGTTTGCAAAGCGAGTTGAAAACGCGTTCTGCCATCACATGGTTAGCAAACCATCATGTCGAGAGGCGGGAAACATACCCGTATTGGGTTGAGCAAGCGTGCCTCCAGCAGATCCTTTATGCGCTTGGCCGTCACCCGGTGCCCCTGAAACATCCAGCGATGTGCGCGCGCGATACTGGAATGCAATGTGGTGTTGTCCGCCCGTGTCTTTGCGCGACAGCGGTCATCTGCTGGCGTCCCGGCCTCACAAACCTCTTCTTTCATTGTCAGACAACGTGGGCACAAGCAATGAGCTAATGGTTTCAGCCCGGTGGCGAGCATTCTAAAATATATGTTATTGGGACACTAATGCACACAAGAAAAAAATGAGAGCCATAGACGTACTTCTCGGGGTAATCTGCACTGTATGTAAAGAACCTGGGGAACATGCGGCGCACCACGCTGTCGCCACAGGTGCGCTTGATGCCGTGCTCGTAAATTTCCATAAACTTGTCGTCAAGTAGCAGCAGCCATATTCGTTGGAACAATTCGCGTCGGCAGAACGTTAGGATGTCGTCATGAGGAGCGTGCCCATATGCCTCCATGTATGCGTCCGTGATAGCGTCAGGTAACTGGATAACAAATCTGTAAGGTGGGTAGAAGGCGCGCAATTGAAAGAGAATTTACATGGGTAATGTATGCTAAATGATGTGCCGCAAACTCAGTAGGACGCCCTCGAATGTACTTGGAAAGATTGCCGAAGTAGAGGTAGATGGGCCACATCGACGCCGCACCAAAGCTGGATAGGTGCGTGGCGTCGGACCAGAGCAGCAGGGCAACAACGACGTACTCGACGTCATCGTCATCGCCATCGACGCGTGGTTTGCTGCGTATCTTCGCATCCTCCTCGAGCATGGCATCAGTGTTGAAGCAGTCAGTGTAGACTCGGATTGGCGTAGATCGTGCATGAGGGGAGGCAGACGTTGAGGGTTCACTGCAGCAGCGTCAGCATGGCGGTTCTGCAAACACGGGCATGAGGAAAGACGAAGAGCGGAGAAACGCAGAAATGACTGCTCAAGACGAAGGGGAAAGAACTGGGACCGTGCAAGCAAGCGTGCCCCGTACAACGTCAACGACGAGAAAACGGACGCACCTGTTAACCCCCGCTGATGGCTGGGTGTTGGATTCCGAGGGAGGCGACGAGGACGAGCGTGGCGTATCAGGGCACTCTGAGCCCAGGGGAGCCCAGTACATCTCATGGGGCACCCAGTGGTATTTGTGAGCGAAGGATGAGTCGGCATCTTGCACGACAGCCTCGATGAGGTCGTGAAGACGCCTATGGATGATGCCGGGGACCTCGAAGGTCGACGCGGTAGCCTCAGAGGCAGCAGGATCAACTTTCGGAGGCGGAAGGGGAATTGTGACGCAGCTCTCATACCACCCATCATCCTCCGAGAAGACTCCACCTGGCCGTCCGACCCACTCTTCAAGCATGCGGTCTCCCTTCCTTGCGCTGAAGCCGTCCAGGTCACTGACTTTGAAATCGTTAGAGCGAAGGATGTGAAGGAGGTCATCAAAAGCGTCGTGGGATTTGACTTCAGTGCGATCATAGAAATAGTCGTAGAGGCGAAACTGGGATGCGTTGTCGAAAGGGCTGTAGTCGGGGCCCTCAGCATGGCCTACGCTGTTGGCCACGGTGCTCGAGAGCCATCGGATGGTTTTTTTGTCTGTTTGCTTTGTCGCGTTGGAGCCTTGAAGGCCGGGGGCGTCGCAGACCTCCTCAAGAACACCGTCGTCGTCTGGGAGCTTTTGAGGATCACGGAAGTAGCGGCGGAAAATGCCAAAGCCATCACGCGCTGACTCGAACTCGAGGGACGCAGCGACTGAGGGCGTAGGCGATGATTCTGGAGATGGGGCAGGCGGTGGAGAGGGAGGGATGATAGCAGCATACTGGGACGGCAATATGTCGCGACTTGATGGGACATAGTCGTTGAGAAGTCAAGGAATACGGACACGTCGACCAGAACGAGTCGACATTGCAGGGGGACTCGGAGGTGCCGGAGGGGGAGACGGCGCCGGTGTGTGGTTAGCCAGGACCTGGGATGCACGGTTCGGAACAAGTTAATGAATTCGAAAGAGTGGGGGCGTACCTCTGCGCCCTCCGGCACTACGCCCTGCTCAACATTCTCCTGCCCTCCGTCATCCTCAATATCCTCCCATACACCATCATCCTCCGTCTCCTGCAGTGCCGTTCGCACGCGTTTGCGAGCAGCGGCGATCGTCTCGAGCTCCGCCTGACATTTCCGAATGCTTGATATGCGGTGTGGGCAGTGCTTCTCGTGTATCCCGAGGCTAATTGCATTGGCGTAGCTTTTCCGGCAGCCACTGTTAGGGCAGCTGTATGCGTTTGATGACATCGAGGGACGCAGCGAGAAAGATGCGAGTCGCCTAGCTGAGATCGCACCAAACGAAGGTTGTTCGACTCGACTGGCCGGAATGAAGTTTGCAGAGGGTATCGGAGTAGCAGCGCGAGTGAGTTTGAGAAGGGTTACCCGGCAGGCGACGGACGCGAGTCCACTGTCGCCTAGCCGAGGTCGCACCAAACGAAGGTTGTTCGACTCGACTGGCCGGGATGAAGTTTGCAGAGGGTATCGGAGTAGCAGCGCGAGTCGAGGCTCTAGGAGTGTTGGTGGCAAGTTGTCGAAGGACTGAGTAATAACTCGAGTCGCGTCGGGGAACGAAGAGCTAAGTGGAGGAAGGAGGACCAGATAGGTTATCGGGTCCAATCAACACGGTCACATGACCAGGCTGTCCCCAAACGCGTCGAAGCATATGATTCTCTCTCTCCCCAACGACATGCACCCTCAGCGACTTCCCCATAAAACGACCCTCGCGCCCCCCACCAATCTCAGACTCCTTCTTGACCTCTTACATCCTCGATCTCGCATCCCCGTCCAACATGTCCTCCAGGAACGGCCTGACTCAGACATGGGGTCGCGCGGCGGCTCGCGCCAACCCGTCGAGGCCCGCAAAACCCCCAGCCTCGAACTCCCAACCTGCCTCCAAGAAGGCAGCATCAACCCCTGTTAAGAAAACACCGAACGCGACCAAAAAAAACTCCCACCGCGCCCAAGAAAGCACCGACGACGACGAAGAAAACAGCTGCCTCCACCGGCGAGCCGAAGACTGCGTCCGAGAAGTCTGCTGCAAGTCACAGTAAGCCCTTAATTATCCCGCCTGTGGACTCTAGCGACGAAGGGGAGGCGGACGAGAACGCCTCAAGTGTTGCGGGACACGGTGAGGGTGGGGCGGAGGATGGGCAGGACGAGGGAGAGGGAGAGGCCGAGTGCAGCTGTGGCGAAGACGAGGGAGAGGACGAGCATGCGTCGATCCAGCTGCTTCGGAGGCTGGATTACAAAGCCAGGTGAGTCCTCCAATGCCAGCTACTGAATACATGGCTGTATGCGCGCATATAGTGAGGCTACCCAGGCGATCCTCGGGATCGAGAAGGTATATCAGGGCGCGCGCATTCTCGGCCGCCATTTGACCGAGTTCTGCAACGTATCTCGTGTCCTCGCCGACGGCGCCATGTTTATGGACATACCCCGCGCGCTGTGGTTTTCCGAGTCAGTAATACCTGCATACATTCCTCTCTTGTCTATTTGACGCAAGCATTTCACAGGACCTCAGACGAGTTCGCCGATGACAACATCAGCAAGATCCTCTGGCCCGAAGTTGTCAAGTGGATGCCCGCTGTCGGGAAACACCTGCAGGTCATCGCCGAAGACGCGGACCTCCTCGGTCACGTTAGCAGCTACGTAAGTCCCCCACTCCATTGTGGTTTTATTCAGCTGCATTCTCCCTGCAGATACTTGCAGTTACGAAGAAGACACGAAGCGATGATCTCGCACGACTGAAGCAGCCAATCATCAAGTTCCTCGAAATCCCGGACCCCGACGGCAGGCTCGGGGACAAGACCCGTCGCGGCTTTTTCAACACCGGAACCGGTCGACAACTCGTCCCTTTTTCGCAGGTCGAAGCCTTTCAGGCTAACCCCTCAGCGTGCGTGATTCATTCGAATACCTGGGTTTCATCGTGTCGTTCGCGCGGAGCTAGCAGCTGTGCATCGTCATGGACTTCTGCATTTTCTCCCATCTCGACGGTCAGCATGCTCTTCGTGTCTCTCAAGGTGCTCCCTCGCCGCATCGCGCGACGCACCGCGCGAGGTCGTCTGCGCGCAACCGCTCCTCCTTCCCATCCTCACGCCTGTAACCCTGGGCGAGCATCTCACTGCCCATGGCGTGCATCGCCTGAGCTCAACTGACTCTCAGCGAATAGGTGGTGCGCGGCAGCGCAAAAAAACGAGATCTACATGCTATCGGAAGACTGGTTCCTCATGTGTTACAACGAGAGGAGCCGTGACCCACAGGACATCAGAGCGGGCTTTTTGCGGAACAAACCCGCAGTTAGGGTGTGTCCTCGTGTTCGTGCGCCTGAAATATGTTGCTGATTGTCGCCTTGGCAGTGTTATCAGTTTATCTTCTGCGGCAAAGGCGCTGCATATCTGGAGTATTACCAGACGGCTACCCGAGGTAAACCGTCGATTGCGACGAAGGCCCAGCTCGAGCAGGTTACGCTCGGAAGTGTAATCTACATCTTTCTATTGGTAAGCCGTTTCTGTCCACAGTTCTCGAGCTAACTGTTTGTTAGATGCGCAACCTTGTCTGCTCTCAGGCTGGATGGGCGGCGGCCGACGGTCAATATTGGCACGGCAGGGAGTTCACACGAAGCGTATTCGAGGCCGCGTTCGAGTCGCCGACGTGGGCGAAGGAGCTCCTCGCCTGGTGGACATGGTAAGTAAATTCCCGGATTCGTAGTCCAGTTCGACTTACAACCATCTCGACGACCAGCATCGTCTTCGGAAACGGAGGCGCGGAGCCGGTCGAGCTCCAGGTCCTGCGAGGGAACACCGCGCTGGTCCTCTTCAAAAAGACCAGCGAGCGCGCCATCGCGCGCGAGGCGGCCACCCGCGCGCGCGCGCTGAAGAAGCCTGCTCGCCCCTCGAACGACGCGCGTGGCACGGACGACGACGATGGCAACCGCACCAGTGACGGTGCAACCAAGAGCGGTGGCGAGGACGACCAGAACAACAACAGCGAGGACAGCGAGGACGACAACGGCGGCGAGGCCAAACGTGGCTCGGAACGCGCAAACGACAATGGCGAGGACAGCGCGAACCCCAACGGCGAGGACGGCGTGAACCCCAACGGCGAGGACGGCGCGAACACGAACGGCGACGAGGAAGGCGCGAACACGAACGGCGACGAGGAAGGCGCGACCGGGAGCCGCACGGGCGGTACCAAGCGCAAGGAGCCGGACACCGAGGGCGCGGTGCCCCAACCGGAGACGAAGCGTCCCCGCCCTACGCCCAGGAAGAAGCAGCACGAGAATGAGCTGGCTGCGGACGCCGAGCACCCTCAGAACACCGCGCGCGAGGACGTCGATGAGATGTATTCAGAGTAGAGTACGCACACCAGCTAGCCTTCCTGATCTCGCTGACCTCGCGCTGCGTTCAGGTCCTTCACGACGACCCAGTACAGAGGATCTCATTGAACGCCTCAACCTCCTCCCTGCCCATTGTGTCTGCTCGCTCTCTTGGTGGCTCTTTCTGTCCTGCTCGCCTGTTCTCGCTCTGGCTGTCAATTTGCAAGTGCCTCGGTCTCTTGGTCTCGCGGCGGTCTCACGCTGGTTAACAAATCGCATGCTCGCGCGCTCTCTTTCGTAATAGATGTCGTGATGTATTGTTGCTCCGCCCGCCAGAATTGATGATTTTGACCTTTATTTAATTTCGTGTGCGTTGCATGGTCGTGGGCAAGTACCAGAGCAATGCCCTCCAGGAAGCCAACTATACAGCGACTACAGCCTTTCACCGTATACTACCATACGCCGGGGGGACTATTGTAGTCCTCTACCATATCTCCGCATCACTCCTATATGCTGCTACCATATCTCCGCATCATTCCTATATGCTGCTACCATATCTCCCCATCAGTCCTGCATGGTGCTACCATATATCCCCATTGATCCTACATGGCACTACAACGAGCGCGCACCTATCCGACAGGCCACTACAGTATTTCCCCCGGCTCCGGCGAAATCCTACAGCGCCCCGGAGCAAGCTCAGCTCTGAACTGTAGCCAATCGGCGTCTCCGCTGGAAGGCTGCAGAGCCAGAATCTCAACTGGAATATCGGGTGAGGCACCTACTAACCGCTACGAAGGCTACAGAGCTACATGCATTGTTACAGGTATATGTAAACCTCAAACCCAGTTTGCTGATGAGAAACCTGCAAAGTACGGGAGATGTCACGGTGCATCACGTGCGTGTCACAATATTACGCTTATTGTGACGGCGTTTGAAGGAGCCAGCACTTATGGGGCCAAACCCGTGTTCTTCACTTGCCACCAGGCTCTACTGCACGGCTTTACATGCCCTGTTTTATTTACAAATCTTGCAGTACATTCTCCAGGGTTCACGAGCTGCGGATGCGTCTGGCAGGACGGGAAATTGGAATGCCGCTTGCGATCTTCAACGAACACGAACGCGAGCGGGAACTTCAAGTTGAAGTCCAACTTAAATGTTGAAGCCGGGCAAGTGCTGAGACGAGAAGTCATGCGGGTTTCATGGGATTAACACCATCTCGCACAGGTTCGCTATCTCAGAGCAGTCGTCGTATCTCAGGTCATACTACAAGGGGGACGTGATTCAGACGAGGGCATCCAGCCTTTCGACCGGCTACAAGGAGACGTTCGCCGATGTGAACGTCTCCTTCCACATACGATGGTCCTAGTCGTGGTCGACATCGCCTAATCAACGTGAAGTCATCGACGTTGCCTTCACGGAAGATTCCGAGTTATAATGCATATTCAAGATTAGATCGAGACAGTGAGTGGTTAGGCGCAAGGTTGCACTCCCTTACAGGATGACTCGATACCTTTCAGAATTCCGTCGCGGGAAGAACGCGGCCTCAGTCGCTAGCCAGCCTATATTGTACAATGACAGCCACTCTGGGAGCACAGACCGAAGGTTCCATTCGTTTGCCGGGACACGGGGCGTGTATTCGGAAGACAGAGGCATATATAGCAGATGAATTATGGCAACAGTATCTAGTAGTGTGCGAGACGACAGAGAACGAGTAAATGAGAGAGTACGGGGGAGACTCAGAGAAAGGAGCATAGTGTCAGATGATCGAAAAACATGTAGGATGACAGAAGTCATGATCACGTAACTAGGATGCATGGGATGGAGAAGGTGGAGGAGAACAGGGAGAGCACTGCCGAGGATGGGAAGGTGCGCGCAGAGCCAATGTTGTTGGACCGAGCTAAACCATACTCAAGGTACCAATCAGGGAGTCGACCGGAAGGGAGTACAACCACCGGCCATAGTAAAAGGAAAAGACGTCCATCACAGGAAAGGCAACCGTTGGCACTCTCCCTTTCTCCTTCCTACCTTGATCTCTCCTCCGTTTCTCTTGCTCCCTTCTCTCTCTCTTCAAGTCCCTATCCAACTCTGCCCATGTCTCAACCTGCGACCTGCCCGCAGGCACCCAGTTCCAGCCCCCTTTCTGGGTCTTCTGGAGCCCCCCGACGTCCGGATAGACCTGGTCTGCGGCTCTGGGAGCACGCAAAACCGCGCCGTTGTTGATCAGGCCGGTGAGGATGGTGTACAGATCACGAAGCAAGTCCGGCTTGTCGTCCCGGTTGCCCGAAAGTTTACGGGCTACCTCAACAGGAAGGACGCGACGGCGATAGAGGGGGACGGTGCCTCGGTAGACGAGAGGTGTGTCGGGAACCCTGAACACAGTAGGCATGATGCCAGCGAAGTCCGGATGGCGAGTTGTCGGCCGCGCGGTAGATCCATGGGATGTATTCGTCGGGGCGGTCGGCTGGGAAGCGGATGGGACATCGAGGTTGTTGGGGTCTTCCAGAGTGACGTTGTCGATCCCGAGTACGGTGGATGGAGTTTTGTCGTCCGTATCCCTACAGTCCTGTGCAAGGTCGAAAACGATTACTCGAGAGGAGTTCAGCACTGCATCAACGCTGCCTTCGGACTCCACTATGCAATTGACAAGCATGAAGAGCGAGAGCTTGTGTGCTGAGACCCACTGCTGGGCCGCGCGGTCGAGAGCGGCCAATGGCCCGTTGGCGAGATTTGTGTACTCAGGCGGGACTTTGTCTGCGGACCTTGAGACGCACAGCTTCCTAAAGCGTGGTTTGAGTCAGTGCCGAGGCCGGAGTATAGCTCCTCGCACTCACTTGTGGGAAGCCCAAGCGGCATTTTGGCATGTCTTGCCGCAGTAACGTGCGACTTTGCAGCCGAGACACTGTCTCAACTGGACACCACTTGCACGAGGCGTAAGACAGTAGTCGCATTTTTGTTCCTTGGAGCAGAGATTCCCAAGCCCAACGGGATGCAATCCATCGGGGTGGAAGCTTGACATGATAGCAGATGAGGGGGAAAGGATATGGATGTAGAGTTCACGTGTTGCTGGGGAGCGAGACTGGAGGTGAGAACTCGAGTGACTCGATAGTGCAGATGAATGAGGAACTGGGGGGTAGTGCTTGGGTCTTGGATTCGCAGGGAATATATATACGGGAATTTGAGTATTCCCTGCCATGAGAGTTAGTCGAAGTGAAGGCACAAAGCACGCCATTGCATGTGAATTAAAGCGTCGGAGCTGCACAGCGGGTGGCACGAAAACGTCAGTGAAGGTTGTGGCGGTGACAATAGCGCACCGTTACGAGCTGGCGCGAGGTTTGGTGTCCGTGCGGCAATTCTACAGTGACAGATGTCAGAAATCCTCGATTGTACCTCAAACACCATTCATAAAATCGCATCTATGCAGCAATGGACTCTGACAATAACGTTTCGAGTCCTTATGGCGTAGGCGACAGACTCGTGCCGTAATAACCCTGTCTCCTGGTCTGAACATCGGCTAAACCCGCTAAAGAGACGTACAACAAAGGCCTACTTACCGAACACGTAAAATAGTCAACGGACATCACCCTCTTCTTTGCTGGGGCGCCTTAAATTCAGGCGGGACGGGCACGGTCAACAATGTCAAGTGAAAAGCTCATGGCGTCGTCGATCATCGAATGTCTATATACAAACGAGCACTGCTATTAGCAATGATGTCCAAGAGTTGTGCCGAGTCACCGCACCTGTGTCCACCTACGACCATTCACGTCATCCAAATTTAATAGGCTCTTCCTTCAAGGTGTTCGAGAGTGAGACCGAGTAATGGAAAGGCCGCACCCACGCCCACCCGCATGATGCCATACGCATCGTGCGCGATGCACGCAACACAGCTTCGACAAATCTCCGAGAATTATTGTCTGGGGGCAGACATTCTCGGCGTGGATGGGGTCGTCCATAAAGTATCCCTAGATCTGGAAACAAAACCGATGCCACACGTCAGCTAGGATAGTCGAGGGAGAAAGCGTGCAGGATCACAGTCACTTCCCTGTTTTACTCCGGTAGATGACTGCCTTCCAGTTACTTCAGACGCATAGTTGGATCGCTGATTCGCCACATTTCAAGTTGTGGTCACTGGTGGGGACCGCATCGCCATTGAAATCACGCTCGTCTATGCGTTACCTGCACGTATGTGAGGGGGCGTGCCCATATTCCAGGGGATCGTGCACTGGCGCGACGAGACCGGTCTAACGCTCCATCGGCTACTCGCCGAGGACATACCGGACTCCCTGACGCTCTTCGGATACTGACCTTACCTGCGACCAGTCATGCGACAGCTCGAGAATGCCTCCTCCCCGAGGTTTGGACCATGCTGGCCGCTGCAAAAGGTCAAGTGCCGGACAGCGGAGGACTTTGAGTGTGCGTACTGGGAGTGGCTGTTGCGGTGACATGACTTTATGGGACTCTGTACCTTTGCGTTATGACGTCTTTCAATGAGGGGAACGCAATGTATAGTTCGAGGTGGTCGCGGTTGGGGTACATCCGTGTCTACTACCGTCGCCGGTACACTAGACATCGAGCCAACCAAACCACACTAGCGACAGCAAGAACGATAAAACAGCTGAACATTAAGCATGATGCATGAGTACCGATGGACGTGGTGAGGCGGAACAGCTATGTATGAGTACAGCATGGAACTGCGCTCACCGCTCATTAGCGTGAGTACATAGGAGAGAAGGAGTGAGGCAAAATGACGCCAATTGCAAACAGGTGATCGGCGGTGGGCAGGATGCTGTTGCAGACCGCCCTTGGCCAGGTTCAGTGCACGATTTACGGGCTAAAACGCGCTGAGGGTACCCATCGGCGAACCGACAGGGAGGGAGTATGACCACCGGCGATGGTAGAAGGAAAAAAGGTCCTTCACCGGCCAGCCCAACGGATACGCCGTCTCGATGTCCTCACCCGCGCTTTCGTCCTCACCCTCACCCTCGTCTTCGAACTGGCCCTCCTCGTCCTCGATGACGAAGGCCTTGGCTTGCTCCGCGATCTTGGCTTCATCGAGCTTCATCATGCTTTCCAATATGCACCAAGCCCGTTCCTGTGACCTGTACATAGGCCTCCAAACCCACCCCCTCTTCCCCGCTGCCTCGAGGTTTCCGAGATCTGGAAGGACCTGGCCCGTGGCTCTCGGCGCCTGAAAAATCAGCCCGCTGTTTATGCAGCTGGAAATGACCCAGCACAGATCCATATGCATGGCCTCGACGTTCTGCGTGGCCTCCGGTGTCGCGGCAACGCCGTCGGCACGGGCGCGAGAACGGTAGAGGGGCACGGTCCCTCGGTAGACGAGCTTCGTTCTCCGGATGTAGAAAACAGTAGGGAGGAAGCCGACAAAGTCCGGATGGCGGATTGCCTCGCAGAATGTCGGTGCTGGGGAGCCGTGGGGCGTGATGTCCGGGGTCTGCTGAGAGTCAGTCTCGAGACGTCCTAGCCGAGTTCCGGTGAGGTGGAACTCGGTCGCCGGAGTTCCTTCCTTGAAGTATCTCTGTCCCAGCTTGAACACGACCGTCTTCGAGGAGTTCAGCACGACATCGACGCCGCCTTCGGCCTCGACTAACACGTTGATGAGCATCAAGAGGCTAAGCTTGTGAAGCGAGGCCCACTGCTCTGCCGCGCGGTCAAGAGGGGCCAATGGCCCGTTGGCGAGATTCGCGTACGCAGGCGGGACTTTGTCTGCCGACCTCGAGATGCACAGCTTCCTGAATGGTTGTTCTAGTCAACGCCGAAACCAGGAGTATTCTGCTTGCATACTCACTTGTGGGACCGCCAAGCCGCCTTTTGGCATTCCTTGCTACAATAGCGGGCAGTTGAACACCCAGCGCATCGTTTTAACGCGACCTTGGCGGTGGGCTCCAGACACTCGTCGCATTTGTCTTCGCGGGAGCAGAGGTCATCAGGTCGAATGGAGCTCGAGGGCAAGACATTGCGGTTGGACTTAGGCATGATATCTGTCATTGACGACGATGGAGTGGCTGGTGAGATCGAAAGTGAGAATACGAGCGAGAACAGTGAGAAGAGCGGCAGTGGAGACGAACGAGGAGCAGGGTGGTAGGAATTTATACACGGGGATTTGCGCATTGCTAGCCATCGGACATAGAATCAGCCGAAGCGGAGGAACAAAGCGTGCCGTGGCACGCTAAGTAGATGCCAAAGCGGTGCTGCGGATTGCCCAAAAACGTCAGCAAAAGTAGGACCTCAAAGGACAATAGCGCACCGTGACAAAACGGCGCGTAGTTTCAAGCGGAGCGCGGTCGTGGCAATGCTACTGTCAAGACGTCAAATCCTCGCTCGAATTCCAAACATCGTATATATCTGGGCCGTTGTGACGCCTGAAAATCACCAATTCGAGGTCTTGTCGCAAGCAGTCATCACACAGGCAATACCGCCGACTTGACAGCAAAGTTGTGGCTGTAACAGACCTGTCCTCTAATCTGAACTTCGGCTAACAGACGTATAACAAGGGGTACATACGGATCGAATAAAACAGTTGATACGACATCACGCTCTTCTTTGTCACTCCGCAGAATCGAACGAAGCAAAAGCGTCAGGCGATTTACCGTTATGTGCAAAGCTTATGACATCATCGATTGTCGGGCGTCTATAAGAACTAGCGTGCCCGTCAGCAACGATATCAACGACACCTTCAAGATCAACGCACCCCTACACATGTACATCGGCCACATCCTTCAATTTAAAACAAGTTTCCTTCAACGTTCCCGAGGGTGAAAGCGAGCAACAACAAAACCACTCCCCCCCCCACTCGTACGATGCCGTACGTAGCGTACGCGACTCACGCAACATAGCCTCGGCGAAGTTTTGTACATTGGCCCTCTTCCGTTCGTCCGGGTACGTATGGTGCGTGTAGATCTTCGTCCACGCGGGCGCCCAGACGAGCTCCTCGAGTGCAAGTGGAAGGTCCTCCGCCTCGATCGGTTCGTCCGTGAAGTACTGCATGACCTGCAATCAGGCAGAGGCGATACGTCAGCGCTACTCTCGAAGGGGAAAACGGGACACCTTCACATTCACGTCTCTCTGCCACTCCGGCCGATGGCTAATCGATCAGATACTTCAGGCGCACGCACCGCCTCCAATCGTGCCCGTCGGTCGGGTACATCCTCCCGGGACCCTCTGCCTCCGGATTCGGGTTCGCATGGACGTCCTGCTCCATGAGGAGACTGACGAGCTGGCATCCGACTGTCTTGATGAGGTGATCGACGCGCAGGGGTGACATCCACGTCGCGTCCAAAGTGAGATGGGTGAGGTTGGGGAAGCTCTCCGCGAAGGCCGGGCTGGCGGTAAAATCGCCGCACGCGAGCACCCGAATGTTTGCCAGACCGAGTGATTCCAAGTCAGTCCAATACATCGGGGAGAAGCAGACCTCCTCGAGATCCGGGTAGGCGCGGAGGGACTGCAATGCTTGGTGCGTGGGGATGAGTGGCTTGCCGCAGAGATGCTTCAGGCGAGCACCTCTTCCCCGGAATAGCTGTTCCGCGTACGAAAATGCTTTCTCCTCCAGCAGTTCCACGGACACAAGCGACCGGAGGTGCTCCAGGAATGCACTGACACCTGCGATAGTTGGTGGGGTGAGGGGAGCGTCAAGTAGAAACTGTTGCAGTTCGTTGCGGTGTCGGTAAGTATCGAGGAGCCACGTGCGCTCTTGCAGGCTGTACGAGCTGAGCAAGAAAGGGATGTATGCCGGGCTGTCCCTCTCGACGTAGTCATTCCAGTCTCCGATCCCGAGTCCACAGACCGTGTGGGCACGACGGCCGCATTGGGAGACCGTTTGAGAGCCCGAGAGCGAATTGAAATGAGTAGAGCCGGGGGAAAATGGTAGAGCACCGACTCTCCCGCATATCGCAGGGCGAAGCATACTCGGGAGAATCGCGCTAATGTCTTCTGGTGGCCAGAGGGCAACGCTTTGAATACCAAAGCCCATACTTCAATCGGGAAGCGGAGGTTTCGGGATCCTGGTATTGGCTGATGATTAACGAAGCGTTGAATGTCTGCCACCTGAGATGGAAGTTAGATATAAAACTGATCCAATGCGGAGAAGTAAGTACCTCTGCGCTCTCCATATCTGTAAGCAGAGATCCCTCTTCTCCCCTCTCTCCCAGATGACGGCTTTCCGAGTAGCATGCTATCATCGCTTCAGCCGAATATGATCCACGACGAGGACTGCGACCGCACACTGGCACAGGCGAGCGACAAGCAAGAGTTGAGGAAGAGAGAGAGCGCAAGTTGCTCGACACGCTGCAGCATCATCTGATATAGCCCCTATCGAGGATAATGGAAGATGCGGGTGCGTATGCGAAGGGAACCTCGCGGGCATTTATCGTCGTGGCGCAGTGCAACAGTTCGCAGATTGCGCGTGCTCACCATAAGGATTCTTGGGCGGCCGCCCTACGCGGCGGCTAGCGCTTGGACATTTGTCGTGCCCCAGCGGTGAATCGGTTCATCTACAACCACATAACAATTCCGGCATTACTCTCCGGAAGTACAAACCG
Organism: Sanguinoderma infundibulare; assembly: GCA_032821775.1. Taxonomy (NCBI): domain Eukaryota; kingdom Fungi; phylum Basidiomycota; class Agaricomycetes; order Polyporales; family Polyporaceae; genus Sanguinoderma; species Sanguinoderma infundibulare. Next base: position 1,346,081 of record JAVLRN010000004.1, on the reverse strand, counting down.
ACAAAACGCACCGCAAAGCTCAACGGTTAATCCCGTAGCCACCCCTCCGGAACCTGTATCCCGAATATCTGCGACAGCCTATCCTACGCCTTTGCGCGCAGATAGCTGTCTCTCCGAACCAACTCCCCATTGCATTCCCCACACATCCCGCAGTGCTTCGCCCTCGTCCTCAAATATGTCTCCCAACCATCGAGGGGGCCTTGCGCCCGAAACTCCTCGCGAAGCAGCACGTCCACGAGCGCGTGCATTGCCGCGCTCGTACAAGCCCCGCCAAGCAGGTCGGCGTTCTTCGTCATGTCGAACATGCGAGAAAACAGCGCGACGGCTTCCTGGGCGAGGGCGGCGTGCGCTTTCGTGCAAAGCCGCAGGCCGGCGGGAGAGGGGTGCTCGGCGTGGCCATCGTCGCGCACCCAGCCTTACACGACGGCGCTCCCGAGGACAGTACAGTGCTGGAAGGGGCAATGGGGGCTATTTGTCAGACGGAGGGGGGGGGGGGGGTTGACGGCGCCGATGGCGTGGATATCCGTGACGACGAGGGGATGGTTGAGGACTTTACTAGTCTGGCGCGAGAACGAAGAGCGGGCGTAGTTCCGGATGAGGCTGAGGGCTTGGTCTTGAACGTCTGGAAGGTCGTACTTGTGGGCGAGGCGAATGACGGCGGCGGCTTACTCAAAGGTGAATGGATCGTCCTTCAACGTCCGGTAAACGCTGCGTGCACGAGATCGTGGTTCAGACTCATCATCTCGGGATGGGAAAGAAATCAGGGTAACTTACTTCCTGCTTTTCTTCGGCATGAGGACGCGGAGGAAATGTGCCAATTCCCCCAGGGTATCGGAGAGGTGGACAACTGGACAGCCATCATACATCTCGTCGGCACTGGAGCTTGCGGAAGCGAACATGTCCGCGAAGATGGTTGACTGTGCGGCAAGAAGACTGCGGTATACACGACACGCCATGTCCTTACCAGCGACAACGACGATATTGCCGTCATCAAGCCAGAACTCTGGATGTTATGCGACGTTCGCTAAAGGGGAGCCTCCGGTGGATGCTGAAGCGAACCATGCAGAAAAATATCGGGGGCGTACATCGGATGAGACTTTGGCGAGATAACGCGTAGGAGATGCGCAAGCTCCACCGGCATGTCCGAGACCTCCACGACAGGGCATCCGTCGAGCAATTAGCCAAATCCGAGCTGGCAGACGGGAACATTTCCGCAAACACAGTCGACTGCGCTGCGAGGAGACCACGGTAGATGCGGAACGCTGTGTCCTGATTCGCGATGAGCACAATGTTCCCGTCGTCGAACCAGAACTCGTCGTGACGCTTGAATGCGGCCAGTGAGGGAGGAAGTGGTGCATTTTTGAGGGTCGGCACGTCTTCGGAGAGTCGAGCACGTTTAGCAGGGTGGGTGCCTTCAGCCATTGTCGCGGGGTACAATGAGGGCACGAGGAGTGTAAGACGAGTGGTGAAGGATGAAGCGACGTTGACGGCCTCCACCGGCTCGGCCCGGCGGACCGCAACCACCCCTCTCGGCGCTTGCGGGGAAAAGTTTGATGCATCGCTTCATCACTTTGCCCTGGACTCTCTACCCGGCGGCCCCCGACGCTCCGTTCAATGCACACTTCATCAGTGTTCACCATCGAGTTGTATCGCCTTATGTATCCGGCACACATGCGGCGAGAAACGCCCAAAAGACGCGTCCTGTCATCTCTAATCGGTCCGCATCTGTTCAACTGTCAGGGTGAGTAGCAATAATCACTTGCGTAACGTCCATCTCGCCGAAATCTGTTCTGCTTAGGTGAAGTCCATCGGCGAAACGATTTATGTGGGATTCTCCAAGGAACGAATCCATATGGTCTGCGAAGTGACCTGGAGGTGGCAGCGAAGACAAGCCGCGGTTCAAGACAATTTGTACCTGAAGACCGACTTAGATGTACATGTTCGAGCTCCCATTTATAAGGTTCCTGGCTCCCTGAAACGAGACCCTCTCCCTCCTACGCATTGCACCACGTGTAGAGCCGCAGACGAACTGGTGGTAAGTGGCTTGCTGGTATTTACGTTTGTCGACGCCGCGTTGAGCTTACCACTGTCAGGGATTTGTTTGACGCTCATGACTCGCCGCTGCCGTGAGTGTCGTCAGTCCGACGACTATATCCTGGGCGATTAACCAATCGCGATTTGCTTTGAGTAGCGTCTCTTCCTCAACGCTCATGATGCAATACACGGGTCGCCGCTATTCGACGCGATCACGTTCATCACCTACGTCGACAGGAAGTTCATGGTATATTCCCTCCCTCACCGGAACCTGCCTGTGTAGGTTCATAGGTTGTACCGCGTGTACAACCGACGCCACAGGCGAGCATCATCCCCCCACCCTACGCTGTGTCGCCGGAGGCGACTGTGCATGTCCCTCCGAAATCGATCAAACCCAACTAGAGGATTGAGGTCGGCCAATAGCCATTGGCGTTTTCTCCCATCTATCTGCCATGTTCGACTCGCTCAAGCTCGCGGTGCATACACGTCGTCTGCGCTAGTGAGTCGTGTGTTCTTACAGTCCGGTAATGATTCACTTATATTCAGTATCCTCGAACTGGTCCTACGCGAGCTGCAAGTAACGAGCCATTAGTTATGGCTAGTCGTCAAGACACTCGACAGTCTACCCTCATCGTCTCGGCCCTCTTCGTTTCTTTGCTTAAACAGCTCAAAACAGCCAGATTCAATGCCTGCATTCCCCATGCCTATGATCGTATGTGCCACGACGCCAATCTGTCAGGTCTGAAACTCATATCAACTTCCGCTCGCAGCGTAAGCACTTGTGTCACACGAGCGCGATCCATAGAAAAGTGAACACACGCTCAACGCCACATCCTCGCTCTTGTTGACGCAGGGCGTCGGGCCGCTTACCTCGTTCATGTACGTTTCTGCAGACCGCGACGCCTAGACGGCCATATCCGGAGGACGTCTCCTCTTTCTTGTCTTGGTGAGTCTTGCCTGGTTTCGGCCTCGCCCATCTTTTTTCACTCTCGTTGGTATATAGACTCTTGCAACTTGATGGACAGAGGCCCACGACTTTGGATACCACGACTTTCCCCACTAACCGCTCGTATCTCGAGCCTCTCTCGTGATCTACTGGCGACCTTGACGCCTCGCGCATCGGTGCAACCTCAAGCTCATCGTCCGGCGCCGGCAGTGCCACGGTTTCCTTGGGCCTGCCATACAATCTTCTTCCCCCAACGCTCCTCGTCCTCATGTCAGCCGAAGACGCATTTCCTGTTCCAAAAGCTGAGGTGCGTGTTTAGTGATCTACCGCTAACGCGAAGCACGCGCTCATGGTTGTCGCCTGCAGATTGTTGCATTGTTCCTCGAGTCGCTCCTCTTCGGGGCCTTTTCTGTGCTGTACTTCATATCGGTATGGATCCTCATGTATCGTGAACAACATGAGGGCCTCTCGCGGCTTAACAAGTGGATGCTCGCGACGGCAACGACGATGTTCATCCTCGCAATTGCTGTGAGTGGTCTTCTTTCGCGCAGATGCTACCGTAAGAGCTCATGCTAACCGTGCACCTACAGCATCTGTCCTTGGACCTTCAGCGAGCGATCGAGGGCTTTATCGCTCACGGTGGCACTCCGACCGGCACCGACAAGTTCTACGGTTGGCTGAGCAATCCAACGCACGTCGGCAAGTCAGTCATCTACATCACGCAGACATTGGTTGGAGACGGTTTCGTGGTGCGATCCTTTCCCTTTTCATCGGCGGACTATGTGTTAACGTGCGAATGCAGACCTATCGGCTTTACATCGTGTACAACCGGAACCCGTGGATCCTCATTCTACCCCTTTCGCTCGTGGCTGGCACTGCCGGTAGGCCTCACTTTCCTCAGGCTTCAGATGGGATGCTGACCGCTCTGCTAACCTAGTCGCTGGCTATGGCGTATGCGTCGTGCTCACGCAGCTCAAGGGGATCGGTGTAATCTTCCACGGGGGCCTTCCTCCCTGGGTAACATCCTTCTTTGCGCTATCGCTTACTACAAACGTCCTCGCGACGAGTGAGTGTCCCCCTCTCAATGTTCTATCGTGACCTGAGATTTATGCCGCTGAACGGTCCACCCAGTTCTCATCACAGCCCGCATCGTCTGGTCCAACCACAAGATCCGGAAGTACAGCGCTGGATATCCCGCGCTGTCGCACTCCGGAATCATCGAGACCATCGTTCAGTCGGCAGCCATCTACTCGGCCGCACTCATCTCGGTGCTCTCGACGTACGTCGCCGGCTCGAACGCGCAGTATATCTGCCTCGACGCGCTGCAGCCCATCATCGTCAGTGCAGTGCATCCAGACCGAGTCGGATCGTGTCGCTGACTTTGTGGCAGGGCATAACGTTCACCCTGATCATCATCCGCGTTGGCCTCAACGAGCCCGCGAGCGAGCACTCGAGAGGACGTGTAGCGGATTCGGGCATCACCGCCCCGAATACGCCGCACCCGATCCACGGCGGGCAGCAGTATCCGATGCGGCCGCTCGCTGTCAAGGTCTCTGTGACGGAAACGCACGACCGGGCGAGCTTTGAGGCGTACGACCAGAAAGAAGCAACCGCCTCGACGGATCAGGAGTTTGATATCGAGAGCCGGAGTGGAGTCTCGCGGTGATTATGATATATTTTTACATGCCCTGCATCGGTGCGCTGGACTTTTGGGAGAGATACGCGAGCCCGTGATGTATGTGTACACTGTAAATAACCCTCCTGGGCCCTGTGTTGTGAGGCGTGCACAGTTTCTCTGACCTTGACAACTGGACACCCCTCGAACATCTCCGGTCCGGAGGTAGCAGACACAATCATCATGATGTCTGCTAGGACGCTCGACTGAGCTGCGAGTAGACCACGGTAGATGCGGAACGCGGTGTCTTCGATTGCGGTAAGGATGAGGTTCTCGTCGTCGAGCCAGAACTCGTCGTGGCGCTTAAACGCGGCCAAGGGTAGAGGTAGCAGTTCGGTAGGCGCATCTTCTGATTGGGCACGCTTGGCACCTAGGGAGGGAATCCTCGGAAATGCCAGCTTGAGGTGGCCACATGCGATGGTGGATCATCGATGGAATCGTTGAGGGACAAGCCGCAACAAAGCCTCATTTGGGCCTCCACCGGTTCGGCCCGGCGGACCGCAAGCGCTCTCTCGGCGCTTGCTGCGAAAAGTTTGATGCCATCGTCCAAAGTCCTTCGTCACTTTGCGCTGGACTCTCTACCCGGCGGGGGGCCCCCGACGCTCCTGTTCAATGCACACTTCATCAATGTTTACCATCGAGTTGCATCGCCTTACCCGCAACACACGCGGCCAAGAACCCGCGGACGACTACGATGACGTCCCGCCTGTCCGTCCCTGGTTCCCAGGATGGACAGATCCCAACTGGGATATACATCCACGACCACTGTCGTCAAGCACGATCTTCTGCAAGACCTAGAGACCTTGAATGGTGTCGTCCATATCTGCTGAATACTCGCAAATTGCGGTCTTGCGGATGGGGAACAACTTGGAAGTGGTGTGCGCTCTCCACGACTGTATGCGTCATTTACATACTCATCGCGCTTCCTCTGCGATCTTCAAGGCATGCGAGGACGAGGGACGTATGATATACCCAGAAGGGGCTGAAGCAATATCTGGTTTGGAACACTATCGTGCGCGACCGCCTGTGAACGTGGCCCATGTCGTCCCCTCTCGAATATCTGTTGTGAGTCCCATTCTGCTTGATCTATCGGGCATCTACAGCTTTGGAATTATGTCGTATGTCTATAACCGTAACGCTCGTGGACTTGGTGATGTTCCTCGATCGCGGACTGTACCTGAAGAGCGCTCCGACAATCCGCGTGGGACCGATACGGCGGCCATCCAGCCCGGCCTCAGCGTCCGCCCTTCCATCCGGAGGGATGACGCGGTCGGACAACGGGGCTGTGTCCTGCTTCCTCCCAACTCCAAAGCTCCTTCCTTGGAGTCACTGACGTCCACCTCTCCCTTGCGTCCATTTCCCGTCCTGTCTCTCTGTCAGTTAGCTTTGCTGTAGTTCAGGCATGGACAACAGTACAACGAGTGAACTTGTTCCCGCCGTCGAGCATGGTAGAGTACGTCCTTCTCTCTACCACGAGAAGCTTCACTGACATTACCGGTCATCCTAGGTCCTCACAGAGCACGATATCGTCGTGTCGCGAATCCTTTCTCTGCTCCTTCAATCAATCCTATTTGGAGCATTCATCGTAACATACGGCACAGCGCGATCTGCGTTGCGGAGCGCAGACCAGCATCCGTCGGTCGTAAAGCGGAATAGGATCTACCTTGGTGCGGTCACGGCGATGTTGGTTCTCGCATGCGCGGTATTGAGCTCTGCTACCCGTCTTCACATATTTGGCTGACTTGAGCAACACTTTCCCAGAATCTGTCCCTAACATTCAAGGCGACGCTACAGCCAGCTGCTGGTTACAGCGACAGAGTTGACACCGAGTATGGGTCCTTTGCCGACACATACATCCTCTTCATGTCGGTCAATTCAATCCAATACTACCTCTACGTGACGCAGACGATGGTTGCTGATGGACTCCTAGTGAAGTCTTTCCTTTCCGAATATATAAACCGATGGCTGACTATCCCCCAATAGACATACATACTGTTCTTGAAGTCCGGCGGGAATCCGAAGTCTTACCGATATGTTGCAACAAACTCTATCCTTGGAACAAGTGAGCAGGTCGATGGCATCTGAACTCTATAGCTTGCGATTCACGATGGTGAAACGTAGTATTCGGCTATTGCGCGTCGTTCGACTCGCTTTGGGCATTCCAATTCACCTTCTTTACCACTGTCGGAGTGAACCTGATGTATTCAGGCCGGTCGTTCTGCTTTGCTGCCCCAGAAAAATCTGTACTGACACACACTTTCTTGAACCATGCAGGACAAACGATGGTATCTCTGTTTCCCGGTGGCGCTGACGTCCCCCGCAGGCTTTGGGAGTGGCGGCCTCGCAAAATGCTCGACGTTTTCCGATCCCAGGACTTCCGTGACGCCATTGTGCAGTCCGCCGCGATGTACAGTTTGGTGTCGTTCTCGCTCCCCGTTACGTTCGGTATGAGCACAAATATCATCTTCTACGTGTGTATGAGCGTGCTCTCTCCCCTCATGGTAAGTGAATCATCCACTCTACAAATCGCGACCGTTGGAATTCTATTGACAACGTTAATCAGGGTATCGTGTTTTCTCTCGCCGTCGTCGCGCTCAGTCGGGATTCGCCCGCTAGTCAGCAATACATTCCATGGACGCGTCAGTCACAAGGCATACCACTCACCCTGTCCGCCATCCAGGACTAAGGACGTCTCGCAGACAAAGCTTCCTCCGAAATAGGGATATACCTATGCTTCTACAATATTAATAATCACCATGACTTGAAGTCCGTTCCCCCAACTTGCACCCACCCTGCAGAGAGCAAATATGATCTCCGGATATGTGCGCGTGGATCGATTCAACCCTGTCATATCTTATGGCGAGCTTCTCTGCACGTCGCGTATAAGATGTCAGTTCGGTAAGCAATTTTATCCTCGTCGTTGCCCCCGTTTTGCTCAAGTTCACCGGTTCTTGCGAACCCAATGCCCATGGATCACACCGGCGTTACCTGGGCTTGCAAGCTCTGGTAGTACCGCTCCGGATGTTCAATGATGGCGCCTCGTGAGGCGAACCATCGGTGGAGATCTCGCGACTCTGGTTCTGGACTCGGGCCTTGCTCCGGACAATGGCGGAGGCCGCGGAGCACTCCGTGTGCACTTCGTATCTAATCGGCGTGTCGCTGCTTCCTTCCTCACGCAGGTCAATACAGCCCGTCCCTATTCTAGGTTGCAACTCTCGTCGTGGCGAGCCCCGCGATAATACTCCTTGCGCCCATGAGATGGCAATCTCATCAGGTGCACGGACTCTACAGAGGTGTATAAGGTACCGTCCAACATCGAAGCTGTTCCACGCTTCTTTCCCCAAACCAGCAGAAAATCTCACTGATCCACTTTCTGTCCAGCATCCAACCGTCAACGTTGCAAGGTCTCTGGATTGTCGGACAACGTTGCGACTGGCGGTGAGATTATCCCTGCCTCGAACACGTCATGGTGCGTCTGTGTTTCCACCGCCATTCAGCTCAGAGACGTCTCATACTAAACTGCTACCAACATCACTGGTCTTGCAAGGTACTCACAGAGCACGACATAGTCGTGTCGCGGATCGTTTCCTTGTTACTGCAATCAATTCTATTTGTGGCATTCGTCATAACATATGGCAAAACGCGATCCGCGCTGAAGAATGCAGACCAGCTTCAGCCCGACGTCGTCAAGCGGAACAGAGTCTATCTTGGTGCGACCACTGTGATGCTGGTCCTTGCATGCGCGGTACTGTGCCCCACTGCCATCCATGTTCGAATACTACCTTACTGATGCGAGCTGAACACGGCAGAATCTGTCTCAAACGTTCAAGGCAAGCCTGCAGCCAGGCGCAGGCTACCAAGGGAAGCTAGACATCGACTACGACTCCTTCGCCGACAAATTCGCCCTCTTCATGTCCGTCAATGCACTCCAATACTACCTCTACGTGACGCAGACCATGGTCGCTGATGGGCTTCTGGTGTCGTCTGTTCTTTCCACGCCAATCAACCAAGAGCTAATCATACCAATAGACCTACATACTCTATGTGAGGTCTAATGGAAACCGGATGGTGTATGTTTATGCAGGGTACTCGGTCCTCGGAACAAGTGAGTGTGGTGATGCCCTCTGAAATACCAAGCACACAATTCATAGCATCGACATATAGTATCCGGCTATTGCGCCTCTATCAAGCCACATTGGGCCTTCGAGTTCACCGTCTTCACCACTGTCATGGTGAACCTGATGGCTTCAGGCTAGTCGTTCTCGCCCCACTTCCCAATCCCGATCTGCCTGTGCTGACCCTTGCCACTCGCCGGGACCGTGCAGGGCCAATGATGCAAGCTTGGCTTCGCGGCAGCGACATCGCCCGCAGGCCTTGGGACTGGCGGATTGGCGCACTCCTGGCTGTCTTCCGATCTAAGATCGTCTACGACGCCGTTATCCAGTCAGCGGCGGTGTACACATTGACGTCGTTCTCGCTCCCGGTCGCGTTCCTCATGAACACAAATATCGGGTTCTATGTGTGCATTACTGTGCTCTCTCCTGTCATGGTACGCGAACCCTTCGAACCGTAACGGCGGGGATTCGACTTACAGCCTTGATGCAGGGGATCGTGTTTTCTCTTGCAGTTGTCGAACCGACACGGGATCCGCCTGTGGATCCGCCTGTATATTTTCGGTGGACGCGACCGTCCCCAATTATGCTCCCCATCGACAGCCGAGCTGGCAGACCAGATTCCGTTTAGCAGCCGGGACGGGGATGGATTGATACCATTGTAATAACTAAATGCATATTCAACAGAACAAGCGTGCAGTGGTAGAATCTTCGCCGTGACGCAGCGCTTGCTAGCGGCGGATTAGACCTGAATGTTGGCTAAGTACGTCGCTAGCATGTCTGGACGCGAATTTCCTTCCAGCTTGAACACCTGTATTCCCGGACGACCAAGACGAAAGGACCATCGCAAAGCTGTGCGCCGTGTCATTGAAGATCCGGACAATGGGCGAGCGCCGGCGGGAGGGCAACGCAGATTCCAGCTAGAACCCGGCCACGAGCACCCTCTCCATGGATTCGGGTGCAGGTTCGCCGCGAACTTTCACCAAGCCTTCCGACAGGCACTACGCGTCTTGCACCTCGTCGACACCTTCGGTACGCACGATCGAGACTCCCGCACACACGATCCTGTTCCGCACGTCGAAACAAAGTCCGACGTCGTCCAAGGTGAGGTGATCGCACGTGCCATCCGCGGACCGGAAGGCGGTGACAACCGCCTTGCATAGTCCACAGCAACCGAGTAGCGTGCTCGCGAGCAGGGCTGGTCAGTCGAGCGAGGTTGACGACGCCGATGGCATGTTCTGAGGAGACGTGCGGCGAAACGCAGTCGATCCGTCCAAGTCGTCCGTGCAGTAGTTAGCACTCCTTGAGGTAGTTGAGGGTGCGCTTATGCCCCAGACAAATTGGGCTGAAATGGCATCAGAAGGTGAATGGGTGTGCGCGCAGGGACTGTGTGCCGAAACAACCTGGGTATATGCACGGTGGAATGCAAGGGAATATACCTCGTGTGCATGCCGGGTACGCATAGCCAAAGGATATGTTGGAGGACCTCTCGAACATTCGTAAGGTGGAACACAGGGTAGTCGAAATTTCGGGGAACGCCAGGGTCACCAGGGCTGGAAAACATGCGACGGGGGAATGAGAGGCCAGTAGAACTTTGTACATATGGAAACTTACCTGTTGTGCAGCCAGAAAGACAGCATTGTCCTCGCTCTCCCCATTTGTTGTCTTTCCCCTCTGCAATTGCCTGAACCAAGTGTGAACCGAACTGCGCGTTGCTAGTTATCGTCATTCCTGGCCATAGTTGGAGTCGAATATCGCCCAGAACAGCGTGAGCATGTAAGTACGGCGAGCACTTCAGCAAATTGCCGTCATAAGCCAGAGAGAAACAGGGAAGGATGAGCCTGGAGAACGGAGAACGGATGAGATTGAACCGACTACGCAGATGCGTAAGCGTGAGGAGACATTGAGTCACCCTGTTATGTCAAAACTCCGTGATGGTCGTCACCACCGGTCCGGCGTCACCGAGTTTGCCCACTTTCTTCCTTTCCTTCAATCACCAACATTGCTCGCTCCGTAGAGCTCTGCGGCTACAGGGGCAATCTCGCGGATATCCGTTCCGTCGTCAAGGACGTGCTCCGTGCCTCACACTGGTGAGCCAGCTTGGCCGGCTTCCGGCCACTCACATGCCCAAATCTTTCTTGACGGCCCACCTGAAGACCGAACGTGCGCAGGAATGCAGACAATGGCACACAGAGACTTCACCGCCGGATTCTACATGGCTGGATGCAATAGCCCAACCATCAGCATTCGGGATGTCGTTGAGGTGTGGGAAGGCGATAGTGATGACGCGGGGGAGTTGGTGAGTGCCAGTCCCATGATCGTGGGGTCACGATGCAAGGTACCACCTTTCATGAAGTCCACCGACCAAGCGCCTGTACGACATCCCGAAAGGCTTCCGTGAATTCTACGATTGAGAAGCAACTTGGGCACGGCCGGCGGTATGCTGTATAGGTTCCACCAGTCATACATATGATCGGTGCGGCTGCCTATCTTTGTCTGTGGACATTGTACTGACTTAGTTGGAAGTGTACGAGGCATTCTTCTTGGGAGACGAGCGTCCGCATTAAGAAACAGCGCCCACAAGACTGCTTCGATGGTGATGCGATGCCCTTACTATGATCCTAGGAACCCGTCTCCATAATGGGGTTCTCTGAGCTCGAGGGAGGAGCTGCTCACCTTCAGTGGGAGGAATCACCCTGACTTCGTCAACGGTAGGCTACAAGGCTATGCATGCGAGCATCACTGGTACGTACAGTACATTGCAGTCACTAAGTAATGTTAAGTTTGTCGTCCACCCATCCAATAGGAACTCGTGATTGAGAGCGCCAAGGACTGAACTGGCCGCACGCTATCTCCTCCTTCATCCCGATGATAATATCCGTGACAGCGGTACTAATCAATGTTGACTTCTTCGGCGGCAATCCGGAAGCTGTTCGAGTGGACAGGAACATCTGTTGAAAGGCGCAACGTTTCGTCTACATCAAGCATCGCTATCCATGGACCAGTCGTGTATGTGTGCAATATTTTACTCTATTTCGATACTCAGCGGAGAGCTTGCGTTTGATGTCCTCCACTCAGAGTCTATATAAAGGGCGTTCAAACCACCTATCCGCAAGTCACCCTATCCGACCACCCTACTGCAACGGTACTCGGTTTCCTGTTAACGTTATCATGTCATCCCCCCCTCTTCTTGACCCATTCGCACTCTTGCCTCGCATCCCAATGGACAACACTATGGGTGCTTGGTTTCTCGGAGCATGCGCCAGTGTCTTGTGAGCCGTTATTTCTTCTGGTGGGATCAGATGGACAGACTCATGCCACTTATCTTTTCAGTCTAGGCGGCACCGTTTATCTTCAAACGTTCCATTACTTCCGTTCCTACCCAGATGACCGAGCGTTTCTCAAGATTTGGGTAGGTACACGTTTTTGTTGGTCCATGGGACGTGTGGATGACTCGCTAATGTATACGCTTGCAGGTTGTCATCGTCGTGTGCGTGCAATCAAAGGTTTTGGCGTACTCACACTGACGGGATTCTCGGTAGATTGTTCGAGACGTTCACTACTATCCTCATTCTGCACGCCACGTAAGGATCACCATGTTTTACTCGGAATGGGAAAAATCATCGCTGCTGATGACCATCGTTACTAGATATTTTTATGTTGTTAACCAGTACTGGGATCCTCTGTATTTATTTCTCAAGCCTCCGGTATGGTAAGTGCTACTGATATAGATATTCGGCGGTAGTATACTGATCATTTGTGACATCATCTCGAAGGTCTGCGAGTGTAAGGAGCCGCACTACACTGCTACGAGTTGCTGCTAACCTTTGATTATTCAAAGCTGTTACCGGCACCCGGCGTGAGCAGATTTCTCGCATGACACAAACAACAGCGCTAATTCACTGTGTTGCGTTGTAGGCCGTTGCTGCGTTAATAGCCCAGAGGTTGGTTCTTGAGGTCTACATTTGTTCTTTCCGGATGCCGTCCTCACCTCGCATCCCGCAGTTTTTTCGCCCGCCGCGTTTGGATCGGTGCGTTCGCCGTCAATGCGCCTTAGACGTCATTCTCACTTGTAAACAGTTTCGCCCAAGTTCAAACCGCTTGTCGTTATCGCGGTAGGATTTATCCCCAGCCTCCTCGCACTCACTTGCTAAAGGCACCTCAGATGATTCTCATCTCGGGGAACGTTGGTGAGTATCAAATTTCGCTCAGAACTGCGCCATAGTTATCGACATCGATTTTGTGTCGCGATAGGATTCTTCGCAGGTGCGGATTCCCTTCCAGAGACGTTGCCATTCTCGCTAATTTCTTCGGGTTGTAGTTTTGTCTGTCAAAATGTGAGATTTCATGTCTGTCGTCCACATCTCCAAGCCTGACCCGCTTCCGTGCCACCGTTAGGTTCCAGGTCCAAAGTTTCCCCGCCTTCTTTCGCTTTTCGGTACGCTTGGAATGACGTGCTGGCTCGGCGTAGCCTCAGATTAATCACAGGTTCCTCTAGTGGCTGGTATACGTTGGCTCTTCGGTCCAAATGGTCGGAGATATGATCATGACCGGCGCATTGGTGTATGTGTTACGTCACAGTCGCACCGGGTTTACAAGGTAGCAGCTCGATCAGCCCTTATCTTCCTGCTTGAATACTAAGACTCAATCATAATAGGACTGATTCCCTGCTGGACGTCCTTGTTGCCTATTCAATGAGCACGGGTAAGCCATACCACGCCAAATTCTATTACCATTGTAATCTTGTTTTAATCCTGTGCTAGGACTTGTGACCTGGTAGGCAAACGTGTTCACCATTCCGTCAAGCACACAGACCTCGAGCTTACCGCCGATGTCTGTCTCTTACAGCGTCATCCACGTCTTGAACGTCGTCGCTGTACGTCTATCTCCGTCTATCTCCTACGCATGTCTCTATCTGATTCCGGCAAACGCAGGCTGTGGCTTGGCCCGATACCTTTATATGGGTGGCGCTTTCGGCCATCTTACTCAAGAGTGCGTGAACGTGGCATGACTGCGTACCGGTTCCAGCACTGACGGGATCCTCATATCTCGCCAGTGTATGCGAACACCTTCCTGGTGGCGTGAGTGCACTTGTAGCCCCCTTCATTTCCGTTCCTAAGCAGCCTCTAGTCTGAACACCCGCCGGTCTCTTGGAACCCTCGGCGACGCTAGGGAAACCACCACCCGTTCAACCCACATGGCTGCCCGATTCCGAACGATGGGCAATATCGCAGTCGAACAAGTCTGTGTCCCCTCATCATGTTCATCTCCCGGTGTATGCTGACCTCGACGCGCCTACAGTCAGCGCAAGAGCTTCAGCAGATAGTCGCCATCGGCTTGAATGTGAAGGAAGAAACGTCTGTCCAGACGGGGAGCGAGCAATCGGAGACGAAGTATCGCATTGGTGGATCGGATACGAATATCGTGTAACTAGGGAGCAAGCAACTGGTTCGTTGGTAGTTCTACGACAACGGCACATATACATATCTCCGTGTCTTATCTGTAGTGTTGCTTGTATCCAAACGTTGAGTCACCACCTGCAGTGTTCTTTCTGATAACAACAAGAATGAAATTTCATAGGCAAGATATACACAACAATAAGGAACCATATGCAATTCGGGGTAACGCTACAAGCAGTACACGCATACTGGGCTCCATGATAGATACCTATCTCGTGCAATTGCGCGCGCTTGGAGGTTGCGGAGAGTACCTGCTAAAATATACATCGTGCGACCCCACGCGCAAACGTGCAACGTGTAAACAGTGTCGGAAACACGACTCCGAGGCGGTGGGGTAAGCCCCCGCAAATGCCAATAACAAGAAACCCCAGCGGTGGGGAAGCTGGGGGAGGATCTGGATCTACGTCTACTGCAGCAGCGCCATCGACTGGGACTACGGCTACGCTCAGGGACGCGCAGAGAGGAGAGGGGCGAGGGAGAGGGAGAGGCAGGCGCGGGCGCTGGCGGCGGAGTTGAGGTTGGCGCAGGAGACGCAACAGCGACAACAGATGGTGCGCGTGAATGCGTCGACGTCGACCACCGCGACTGTTACGGCGACGCAGACGCAGACTGGATCGTCGGCACCAACAATACAAACGCAACTGGCGGGCGCGGGCGCAAGCCGGACGCCGTCACCGGTTCTTGCAGCTGCGCTAGTCGATGGGACGTGGACGAGGATGGGGATCATCGGTGAATCTACAAGCGCGTTGTGGAGTCACGGATGGGTTGTCCATTGGAGAACAAAGCACATACCCGTCCAGGCTCTACGCGCCAGAATCTCTTGAGCTGGAGCCGCCGCCTTCTTGTCCTGTTCTTCTAACATGGCGAATCAGGACGAGCAAACAGCCGCGCCCGCGTACAGGTGAGGGAGGGATGCAAAGGAGTCCGGGCTGCACAAGACTTTCGAGGCGCGGTGCAGACTCGATGCGAGCTTCCACGTGCACAAAGGGGTCCGACAGACAACGCGACCCTCGCACCTCGTCGACTCATTCCGCACGCGCGCAGAGCCATCGCGACGCAGACAAGCGTGATCCTGCTCCGCGCCTCGAAGCAGAGTCCGATGTCGTCCAAGGTGAGGTACTAGCGCGTGCCATCTGCGCGTTGGAAGCCGTTGACAACGGCCTTGCCAAGTCCACAGCAGATAAGGAGAGCGGTCGGGAGCAGAGAGACTATGCCGGTAAGTCGAGCGAGGTTAAAGACACCGATGGCGTGTTCTGGGAAGAAGCCCGGCGGACCGCAGTCAGTGGCGTCCTCCAGGCTTCCACTCGTCGAAGTCGTCCGTGTAGTACTCTTTGAGGTAGTGGAGGGTGTGCCCGACGAGGTGAGACATCTGGTACTTCTTCTCCAGACGAATCGTTGCGGAGATGGCTTCGAAGGATGGATATCGTGGATAGTCGTTCGCGTAGGGACTGTGTGCCTAAGGGACATGGGTATATGCGGGCGAGAATGGGAGGGAACGTACCTGGTGTCCGCGCTAGGCACGCCAGCCGAAGGATATGGCGCAGGTCATCTGGGGAGTCCTTAAGGTGGAAGACAGGGCAGTCGGAATCCCGGGTTACGGCAGGAGGACGGAAAACATGCTCTTGAAGACGGGAGAGTGCTCGGCAAGTATACCCTTGTACACGCGAAACTCGGCCTCTTGTGCGATCAGAACGACAGTCTTATCTTTGTACTAGAGCACCTTGTCGACTCGCTTTCCAGTGGCACCAAGACTGGCAAGCGCGTCGCTAGAATCCGCGCACGGGAGTCGTCCTCGTTTCCTGGCCAGACAGTTGGAGTCGGACGTGGTTGAGAGCAGGGTAATGATGCCAGTAGCAGTCTGGAGTTGATATTTCGCAGATTTAGAGAAGACAAATGTTGGTAAACGTGTTTCGAGCGCACACAGCGAGCAGACAGCGATGGGCGGACGCAACGAGTCCAGGCCTGTGACTTCCTGTGACTGTGGTGCATAACACTCCGTGATGGTCGTGACCCCCGCTCCAGATGCGCCAGGGACTCGGAAACGCTGGGAGTCGACGTCTTGACCTGCCACTCCGTTTGCCTTAGGTTTGTCTAGGAATAGGCCACGGAACCTGTCGTGCCAACCAGCTCTATACTTGTCGTGCTGAGCTCTGGTGACGATCGTGCTTCGCCGATTGCTTAAGAATAGTGGGACATCCACTCTCGCAGTCTGCATCACTCAGCCATCCCACAACTTGTCCAAGACCATCACGACCACGCAGCACACCCGGACGCAGGGAGCAACATGCGCGCGTACTACCACGATGAGTCGGGCGAACACCCCACCGCCCCCCATGATTCCACTGGCGAGTACCTCGGCCTCGAGGCATTGAAGGAAGTTGGCGTCCTCGCCTTCGCCAACGAGACCCTTCAAAGCGTCGACGCCATCGCCGAGGAACGCGGCTACGTCGCTCGAGACGAGGTTCGTTGCGAGTATTGGGGATCCAGTCGCAATTCTGACGACACACTTGAACAGATCACCATCACGAAGGAGGGCCTCGGCGACGCCTACGAGGCCAAGCTCAAGGCGTTCTACGAGGAGCATCTCCACGAGGACGAGGAGATCCGCTACATCCGCGATGGCTCGGGATATTTCGATGTCCGGAGCAAGGACGACAAGCGTTGGATCCGTATTCATGTGAGTGCCTCTCCGTCGTCTCATCGCGCACGCTGACTTTCATCATCTTTCTACACCAGGTCGAGGAAAATGATCTCCTCATCGTCCCCGCTGGGATCTACCACCGTTTCACGCTCGACAGCAACAATGCTGTGCGATCCATGAGGCTGTTCAAGGTACGGACACTGATCTCGTCCCCGCCATGCATCAATCCTGATCACCGCGTTGCCTTGCATATCGTTCTGCGTGCACAGGAAGCGCCTAAGTGGATTGGGCTCCCTCGCGAGCCCGCGCTCGATGCGAACCCCTACAGGCAGCAGTACGTTGCCTCGCTCGCTGCTTGAACGTGTATGTACCAGGTGCCATCATCAACAAATCATGTTGTATTTGTACTGCATCATCCCTGGGCGATGTCGACACCAAGACTCCATCGACACTGAACGCATTGAAACTAAGGCATGTGGGACGGAGACGGGGTTCCGCCGCCAACCCACAGAGCCTAAGAATGTACGGCCAGAGGGAAAGACACACTATGTATACACGCTATGGTTTGTCACGGCATCGCCTATTTGTGGCCAGCCCCTACGTCGACAGTCGTCTCCTCAACGTCCTCTCCCACCAACTCCATCCCCCCCAAACAGATCCAGCCAATCGTCCAACCGTTCCCGAACGAACACATCGAGCTCCCATGGCTCTTCGGACACCGCATCTCTATTCCGATTCCAGACGTACATATCCGCATCGACCTCGTCCACTTCCTCTTCTCCCTCGGCATTCACGGTCCGTACCACGACCGCAGTCACCTGATACGTCTCGCCCTCGAAGTCGTCCAACTTCCTCCGCTGCGAGCCATTCGCTGGCAGAATGAGCAGCCCGTCGACGATCGAGGTCTCGGCGTGCCTGACGACCGCTGGGTAGTCCTTGCCATGCAACGCGAACTGGGCGCACCCTCGCGCGCGCGTGCCGGACGAGCGGTTCTACCGCGGTGATGCTCCTAGAGTCTCCCATTGTCGCCCACGCCAGGAGCGGCAACGCCTGGAGCGTGCCGTAGAGGAAGAACGGCCTGGGCTATGGCGGGATGGGCGGCAGGCGTAAGCGTCCGATTAATAGCTGGCTTCCGTCGAAGTTCACAAGCACTTCTGTGGATTCGTGGTGAGAGCCTATGCATCGCTCGCAGCGGTGTGTGAACGCGATATTAGGAATGGCGTGGCGCGGGCTGAATGAGGTCAAGTGCAGGAGGGTCGTCCTAGCAGACTGGACTGCCTGCATTGTGAACTCCAAATTCCTGCTGCCCTCATCGTTGAGCGGAAATTGCCGTGGTCACCCACCCCCTATCTGCAGCCGTATCTACAGGAGCCAGTGTTAGCGCAAGGGTCGACGCAGCTGGACTCAAAAATGTCGGTCGAAAGAGAAAGTGCGACGAGCACAGGCCCTCATCAGTATCATGATATGGCTGTGCCTGTCACGTTTCGCCGAACGCCGTACAGCCGCCTCTTCCGAGCTTCCCTCGGCCTGCCCCTCCCAACGTCAACGCTTTCCCTCAACTGTCCGACCTGCACCACCTACGTGCAGACTCAAAGATCCCGCAGCATTCTTTGGTGCGTCCATGTCCGATCTCCTATTTGTGTGCCAGAGATCTTACAAAAGGTTACGGTGACGTAGCCGACACCGGTATGTGGTTGCTCATCACCAACCGTACCAAACAACACTACTTCTCGGACGGAACTATCGCCCAGGAAGTGAACTCTAATGACACATGGTGGTCAACGCCTCGTGCAAAACATGCAATCCTCGTTCTTAAGAGCCTTGCCCGTTCCTTCTGGCCCCTCTTCACCCCTTGAATCCCCCGCTCCCTCTCTGCTGTCGTATCTTCACCGCGGGCCACCCAAGAACACACGATAGTACCTAGTACGTGCAAAGTCGATTTCCTACCTGCATAGTGTCTGAAAAAAGGTATATTTCTGTCAGGTAGTCCACGCCGACATGTGGTTGCTCAGCACCGACCGCGCCGAGCTACACTACTTCTCCGGGCCCGCTGCCGTCGATGGGGGATACGCTATCCTCTCGCATACCTGGACCGGAGACGAGCAGACCTTCCAACAAGTCCGCGCTATCGAGAAGCGCTGCAGAGAGGACGGGACCAACCCTCGAGACGATCCAGAGCTCTCACCCAAGATCCGTGAGTGCTGCATCCTCGCGGAGAAGGACGGGTATGGATGGGTATGGATCGACTCGTCCTGCATCGACAAGACGAGCAGCAGCGAGCTCTCCGAGGCTATCAACTCCATGTTCGAATGGTACTCTCAGGCCGAGATTTGCTATGCCTACCTCGTAGACGTCCCGAGCGACTGCGTACTCCACGCGCCCGGCTCGGCGTTCCGGAAGAGTCGGTGGCACACGCGGGGGTGGACGCTCCAGGAACTCATTGCCCCCGCTTTCCTCATCTTCCTATCCGTCGACTGGCACGAATTGGGGAACAAAGCCGACCTCGCGAGTTTGCTTCACGAGATCACCGGAGTGGACGGGAGGGTCTTGGTTCGGGAGGCGAGGCTCGCCGAATTCTCTCTTGCCACTCGCATGTCCTGGGCCTCGGCGCGGAAGACCACCCGTGTAGAGGACGAGGCGTACTGCCTGATGGGCCTCTTCGGAGTCAACATGCCGACCAACTATGGGGAGGGCAAGGGCGCGTTCTTGCGGCTACAATACGAGATCATGCGAGACAGTTGGGACACGAGCCTCTTCGCCTTCGGACCGATCTTTCCAGAAGGGTCGCTCAGCGAACAGGGGGTAACGTTGAGTCCCGACGTCGAAGCCAACCATCCTTTGCAGTGCCTTCTGTCACCCTCTCCACGCCTGCTAGATATCCCCTTCGATTTCACTCCGCAACTTGGCACAAATGCGAAACAGTCATACCCTCCGCTTGTCAGTGCGAATCACCGTTCGGTCAGGAATCTCAGCTAATTTGTTTTGTATGTAGGTAACCACGAACAACGATACCGCTACCATTGCTACTGATCCCTTTGATCACGTCGAGCTCCCACGTGTGATGGTGACCAGCTACGGTGTCGAACTCCGCCTCCCAGTATTCGAGGCCGACGGCGTTACCATCGCGGTTCTCCTCTGCGAGATCTATCAGCACCATTTCGGTCTTGTCCTGCGACGTGATAGTAACGGAAAAGATCCGACGCGGCCACGCTATTACGCTGGATGCGCGTATACGCGTCGCGACAACCCCGTCCAACTGGTGCATCGCATGGCCAACCTGGGCGACGACCTGTACAACCTCCGTTTCAACGGCAAGCCTGTCAAAGCGAAATGGCGTACCATCTACGTGGTGCCTGCCCGTTCTCAAACGGACCGATCAGGCAATCTCACGATCAACTGCAATCCCGTTCCCCCATTTCGCTTCCCACACTGGCTCGTTTCTCGATTTGCTATGCTCCAGTTTGAAACCCTCCAGGTGGAACGCCCGGAGGTTTTCAGATGTTTTCAGCTATATCATCCCGAGTCGGTCGGGAAGAACATATTCTTGATTTTCCTTGGATTATGCAAGGAGCATCCCCGTGAAGCTCCTGCACGTTGGGCCAAGGTCCTCATCATTCGCGGGATGCTCACCCGCGATGAGTATTCCCATAGTTGCACCGAGGACCACATCGCCTCCTGGACGCGTACCTCGAAGGTATTCGGCGACACAGAGCGGGCCGTCCGGCTCTCTTTCACGCCTTGCAAAAGGTGGCCAGATACGACGGTCGACGCTCACCTCGAGCTCTTCGGCAGCGTCTACGAGGAGATGCTCCGAGAGGCAAACGTGTCTTTCCCATGCCCCCCAGGCCTCGAGAAGAGCCCTGCGCTGCCCGCTGTTCGTACCACTCCCCCTGCATGGTCCACGTCCCGCCAGCCAGTGGCATCGCAGAGACAACCTACCCCTTCTCCCAACCCCCGTCTCCCGGAACCCTCATCGTCTAATAAGCCACATACGGTTGTACCTGGCGGTTCGCCCCCGACTGTCCACTGCGAGGCGAGTGTCCGGAATTATCACGGCATAGGCTTCGATCCTCGTCTTCCTGCACCAGGGCATATAGGTGTTCCAGGGTACGTAACATTCCATGTGTGTTCGAAGCTGCGGCCTAACATGCGCTTTGCACTCTCGGTTGAATAGCCCTTATGGTCCTAGCTCATTCATGTCGCCTTCGCCGCCGACCAATCAGTATGACCCGACTTGGTATGCTTCCCGAGCTGTGCCATTCCCTTCCCCGCCTTCCTATATCCCTCCTCCGGTATATATACCCCCTCCCTTCTTTCAGAATGCTCCACAGACGTATCCTCCCGCCGACGACCGTCGTGCGTATCATCCCTATCCGTATCCCTACTGAAGTGTCACGGTAGTCGCATCCCGATATCAGATAGAATCAGCTGTGTTAACTTCTCGTGTTTCGTATACGGTCCCTGCACGTAGCTACTTACCAGACCCCAACGTGTTCCAAGTAGTGCTTCCAACGTGGTGCGAACCGATACTTGTATTCCATGACTAGCATTGCATTCCAGGAATGACGCAGAGGACAGATGTACCTCGAATCGATCCGGAGAGATGCCACAGCTGAACATAGAACGTCTTGCTCGTCAACCTCTTCCCCACCCGGCTACAGTAATCCCCAACATCTCCGGCAAACGGTTCCACGCCCGCCTCCTCTCCGCAACGTCACGATCCTGCACCATGGCCCAGCACGCCTCGCACAGCTGGGTCCGGAGCTCCGAACAGTAGAACTTATCGAAGCTCGATAGCGGGTTCGCGCAACCCAGCGTCTCGATCTTGCTGGGGAGCGCGAGCGTCGTCTTGCGCAACGCGTCGCGGCACGGGTCCCCGCCGCCGAGTCGACTGAAGTTTCCCGTTATGCCAAGATCAATTCCGCAGCGAATGAGACGGGAAGGGACGTCATGTTGCTTGCAGCACTTCGGAGAGGTCTTTGCCCACGAGCAGATACGCAGGCACATCGCGATCCCGGCTTCGGTCAGCTTGCCCTTCGCATTGAAGCAGAGTCCGATGTCGTCGAGGGAAAGGTGCTCGTACGAGCCATCCTCGCGCGCCCGCCCGCCGACGATGCCCGCGCCGAGCGTGCAGCACCCGAGCAGCGCGGCGGGGAGCAGCATGTCTTCGCCGGTGAGCCGGGCGAGATTCACGACCCCGATCGCGTCCGTGGCGGAGAACCCGGGCGGGCCCTTCCATTTCTTGCGCCAGACGTCGAAGTCGCTCGAGTAGTACTGCTTCAGGTAGTCGATCGTGTGTTGGACGAGGTGGAACATCTGATACTTGGTCCCAAGGCGGATCGAGGCGGAGACCTCGTCGAAGGATGGATTCTTGTAGGTATATGGCCTGCATGCACGCATGTAAGAGCGCATACACCCAGCGAACGAACAAATGACGTACGTTGGGTAGCGGTTCGGCACGAACACTCGGAGGATATAGCGCAGATCATCCGCGGAATCCGTGAGTTCGATGGTAGGGCACGACGTGTCTTCCTTCTCATCTCCGGGTTGAGAGAACAGAGCCCTGAAAATCGGCGAATGGTGGGCGAGCGGTCCTTGGTACACGCGGAACTCGACGTTATCGGCGACAAGAACGACTGTCCCATCCCCGAACCAGAAGGTCTTGTCTCTTACCCCGCGCGCTTGAACATCGTCTTCGACAGGAGCCTCGCGCGCAACCACTTCGCACTGCGATCCCTCAGATGCATGTCCCTCGTCCAACACGATTGCGGTTGAGGGCTTCGAGGGTCCAGGCTCACCGTTTGCAGAGTCGACGCGCGCACGCTTCTTCGGCGGGGGGCTCTGGGACATTGCTCCGTCTGGGAATCGACTGTTCAACAGCCCGCTGTAGGGAAATGAAAGCGATGATGAGAAAGTGCACGCATATATGGGCTTGTACTCACAGGGTGGTGGTAGTCTAGGCTAAGGAAAGAGTTGTCGCGGCTCTGTCTTTGTGAAGTGATGGTGGGGAGGAACGGGCCGATATAGACGCCTGGCAAACCGCGATATATCAAAGTGGCACGCCGCACACTCAGTCGCCGCTCCCGTCGTCGACACGTAGCAAGCCGACCATTGTTTTGAAGTGGATGAGGGGTAAGCACAGTTTATATTGTCGCATCACAGCACTAATGTATGCAGCCACTGGCATATGGCAGCGTTGACCTCATCCGAACGCTCGAGATGCAACCAATGCCCTGCATCCACCTCGACGTAGTCGACCCGTGACACTTCAGTAGGGATACGGCTGGGGATAATACGCACGACGGTCGTCAGCCGCAGGATACGTCTGTGGAGCATGCTGAAAGAAGGGAGGGGGTATAGATGTCAGAGGAGGGATATAGGATGGCGGGGAACTTGAAGGGGATGGCACAGCTCGGTAAGCATACCAAGTCGGGTCATACTGATTGGTCGGTGGCGAGGGCGACATGAATGAGCTAGGACCATAAGGGCTATTAAACCGACAGTGAAAAGCGCGTGTTAGGCCGCAGCTCATTCGAACACACATGGACTGTTACGTACCCTGGAACACCTATATGCCCTGGTGCAGGAAGACGAGGATCGAAGCCTATGCCGTGATAATTCCGGACACTCGCCTCGCCGTGGAAAATCGGGGGCGAACCGCCAGGTACAACCGTATGTGGTTGATTACACGACGAGGGTTCGGGGAGACGGGGGTAGGGAGAGGAGGTAGGTTGTGTCTGCGATATCACTGGCGGGCGGGACGTGGACTGTGCAGGGGGAGTGGTACGAGCAGCGGGCAGCGCAGGCCTCTTCTCGAGGCCTAGGGGGCATAAGATAGACACGTTCGCTTCTCGGAGCATCTGCTCGTAGACGCTACCAAAAAGCTCGAGGTGAACGTCGACTGTCGTATTTGGCCACCTTTTGCAAGGCGTGAAAGAGAGCCGGACGGTCCGCTCCGTGTCGCCGAATACCTTCGAGGTACGCGTCCAGGAGGCGATGTGGTGCTCGGTGCAACTATGGGAATACTCATCGCGGGTGAACATACTCGGAATGATGATCTTGGCCCAACGTGCAGGAGCTTCACGGGGACGCGGATGCTCCGTGCATAGTCCAAGGAGAATCGTGAAGTGGTGTTTCCCTCCGGGTCCAGGATGAAACATGTCGATAGCGTTGAGAAACGTCTGGCGCTCGGTCTCAAAGGGTTCGAACTGGAGCATGGCAAATCGAGAGACGAGCCAGTAAGGGAGGCGGAATGGGGGAGAGGGCATGCAGTTGATTGTGAGCTTGTGCATACTCGGCCCGTTCGACTGGGAAGGGGCAGGCACCACGTAGATGGTGCGCCATTTCGCTTTAACAGGCTTGCCGTTGAAACGGAGGTTGTACAGGTCGTCGCCTAGGTCGGCCATGCGACGCACCAGTTGGATGGAGTAGTCGCGATGCGTAAACGCGCATCCAGCGTAATAGCGTGGCCGCGTCGGATCTTTTCCGTCACTATCAAGTTGCAGGACAAGACCGAAATGGTGCTGCTTGAGCTCGCAGAGGAGAACCGCGATGGTAACGCCGTCGGCCTCGAATACTGGGAGGCGGAGTTCGACACCGTAGCTGGTCACCATCACACGTGGGAGCTCGACGTGATCAAAGGGACCGGTAGCAACGGTAGAGGTATCGTTGTTAGTGGTTACCTACATACAAACACAATTAGCTGAGATTCCTGACCGAACGGTGATTCGCACTGACAAGCGGAGGGTATGACTGTTTCGCATTTCTGCCGAGGTGCGGAGTGAAAGCGAAGGGGTCATACAGCAGTCGTGGAGAGGATGACAGAAGGTACTGGAATGGATTGTTGAGTTTGACATCGGGAGCGAGAGCCACACCCTGTTCGCTGAGCGGGCCATCAAGGAAACTTTCTCCGAAGGTGAAGAGGCTCGTGTCCCAATTGTCTCGCATAATCTCGTATTGTAGTCGCAGGAAGGCGCCCTTGCCCTCCCCATAGTTGGTCGGCATGTTGACTCCGAAGAGGCCCATCAAGCAGTACGCCTCGTCCTCCATTCGGGTGGTCTTGCGCGCCGAGGCCCAGGACATGCGGGTACAAAGGGAGAATTCGGCGAGCCTCGCCTCCCGAATCAAGACCCTCGCATCCACTCTGGTGATCTCGTGAAGCAGACTCGCGAGGTCAGCTTTGTTCCCTAATTCGTGCCAGTCGACGGATAGGAAGATGAGGAAAGCGGGGGCAATGAGTTCCTGGAGCGTCCACCCCCGCGTGTGCCACCGACTCTTCCGGAACGCCGAGCCGGGCGCGTGGAGTACGCAGTCGCTCGGGACGTCTGCGAGGTAGGCATAGCAAATCTCGGCCTGAGAGTACCATTCGAACATGGAGTTGATAGCCTCGGAGAGCTCGCTGCTGCTCGTCTTGTCGATGCAGGACGAGTCGATCCATACCCATCCATACCCGTCCTTCTCCGCGAGGATGCAGCACTCACGGATCTTGGGTGAGAGCTCTGGATCGTCTCGAGGGTTGGTCCCGTCCTCCCTGCAGCGCTTCTCGATAGCGCGGACTTGTTGGAAGGTCTGCTCGTCTCCGGTCCAGGTATGCGAGAGGATAGCGTATCCCCCATCGACGGCAGCGGGCCCGAAGAAGTAGTGTAGCTCGGCGCGGTCGGTGCTGAGCAACCACATGTCGGCGTGGGCTACCTGACAGAAATATACCGTTTTCAGATACTATGCAGGTAGGAAATCGACTTTGCACAGACCAGGTACTGTTGTGCGTTCTTGGGTGAGCCGTCTACACAGGCTTTTGCAAGTGCGCGGTTTATTATACCGACCGCACTTGCAAGTGCGCGGGAAGATCCGGAGGGGGCTGGGCGGTGATGGCGCGCGGGGTAGACAGGGGCAACCGTCGCGCGATTGTTGGAGGTGCGCGATTGTCGGGTCGGGAAAGAAAAGACAACGGCAAAATCAGGGTTCGAACCCCCAGCAACACAAGCCATCTTGTTTCGAACAGTACTCCAATCCACTAGTCTATATACTCCTTGGGAGTGATACTATCATTTGCCCTATGTAGTGCGACGACCCAGCATGAATCTCCGCCCAATGCCCAGATGGCGGCGCCCTGATGCAATTGCACACTCTGGAAAGTGTTGAATGAATTCTTTGTGCATATGTTCTCTATCAGATACCTTCCAGGGCTGAGCACTGCCGTGGACTTGCAAATATTGGGGTCATCTGCAAGTACGACCCCACTGGGACTTCACGCACTTCTGGGACACTCCCGGAGGACGCTTGCATCAGGGGCGAGACGCTTGACATCAGGGCGAGGCGCCTCCATCAGATGGGCTGTCACTTGAATCAGGCGGCGCAGTCACTTGCATCAGCGCGGGCGCGAGCATCGGGGCTGTAAGTATGTGTTATATACATTGTCCTCCCCAACAGGTATAAGGAACTGGTGGTGTAATGGTAAAATGGGTTGTTAGTAAAGTGTTTGGTGGTTGTTGGTTCGAGTCTCGATGGTAGCATTTTTTTTTTGAAAATTAATCAATTACCATTGTATCCGAAAAGATGTACAAGATGCGCTTATAGCAGGGCTATAAATACAAACTAGAGGAGGGGCCGGAGGAGAGGGGATAGGAGAAGGGAGTGGACCGGGACCGGCGGGCCGCGCACTTGCAAGTGCGGTCGGTATAATAAACCGCGCACTTGCAAAAGCGTGTGTAGACTCTACCTTGGGTGGCCCGCAGTGAAGATGCGACAGCAGAGAGGGAGTGGGGGGAAGGGGGGATTAAGGGGTGAAGACGGGCCAGAAGGAACGGGCAAGGCTCTTAAGAATGAGGATTGCGTGTTTTGCACGAGGCGTTGGCCACCGTGTGTCATTAGAGTTCAATGAATAGTAACCTTGCCTGCGCATGCACATCCATCGCAGATCATGTCCCGCACGTCCCCGGGCAGCACAAATATATTGAAACCTCGGGGCCATGCTACATGCGCAAGTTAACACTGATCGAGGGATGAGGACGAGACGCGTTTCCACCCAAGGGTCTCGTGTCGTCGATGAAGATGCAAATCGGCACGTTCGTCTATATTCATGCAGGATCGCCGTCAATCCATATGGGACCTGCACAATGTACGAATAATCTGTCTGGACATGGACGATCCACACCGAATCATGCACATATTGCCGCCGCGGTGCGGAGAACATATGCTCCTGGAGCTCAACGGTGACGATCAATAGTAATAGACGTACTCGGACGTTAGACTGTATTGGGGACAGTGGCAGTGCTCCTCCGTCGACGGGGAAATCTTGCAGTGAGAATGTACCTTCAAGTAAAGCTCCGACCTCCGAGTCCTACTCCGAGTCGACTGAAAGATTTGCGGTGCGGTTGGAACGGTCCTTGACTGACGCCGCAGAGGTCGTGCGCGTATACACTGTACGCCAAAAGGATATGGGTATATGCACGCAAGAACGTGAGGGTACATACCCTAGTGTTCACGCTGGGCACGCATAGCCAAGGATATGGCGCGGATCTTCTGGGGAGGCCGCACACAAGGCAGTTTCCGCGACCTCGGAGTCGAAATCATGTTCTTGAAGACGGGAGACTTGTACATGCCGGACTCCGCCTCCTGGGCGATAGTTCCGTCTGAGAGGTAGTGTGGCTCGGCACGGTCGGTGCTGAGCAAACACATACCGGTGTCGGCTACGTCACCGTAACCTTTTGTGAGATCTCTGGTAGACAAATAGGAGATTGGCCATGGACGCACCAAAGAATGCTGCGGGATCTCTGAGTCTGCACGTAGGTGGTGGTGCAGGTCGGACAGTTGAGAGAAAGCGTTGACGTTGGGAGGTGAAGATGGGGCAGGCTGGTCGTCTCTTCGTGTACGGTATACCATAGCCCAGGCCGCTCTTCCTCTACGGCACGCTCCAAGCGTTGCCGCTCCTGGCGTGGGCGACAATGGGAGACTCTAGGAGTGTCACCGCGGTTGAACCGCTCGTCCAGCATGCGCACGTGCGAGGGTACGCCCAGTTCGCGTTGCATGGCAAGAACTACCCAGCGACCGTCAGGCACGCGGGGGCCTCGATCGTCGACGGGCTGCTCATTCGGCCAGCGAATGGCTCGCAGCGGAGGAAGTTGGACGACTTCGAGGGCGAGGCGTGCCAGGTGACTGCGATCGTGGTGCGGACCGTGAATGCCGAGGGAGAAGAGGAAGTGGACGAGATCGCGTCCCGTACTTCGTCATGAGAGCCTTGGGGAGGGCAGGTGTGCTGACGAGATCACGCAGCGCAAGGCAGTCGAGGGAGGGCGCGACCACTTTCTTCCTCTCCTCGGGGATCTCTGACGGGCGCAGTTCCGAATCAGTTTCGCTCCGGATGACAAATCGAAGTCAAGACTTACTGATGTTATCTTCTAGGTTCACGTCCTGAACCTGGGCGTTGTACCAGTTCAGTGCGGATCGAATCCCGCTGGAGACGAGCTCCTGCCGAAGCGCTAGATATTCCTACACGTCGCACGGTGAGTCTTCATATCATTGGACAGTACCGAGAATTCGGGGACGCACCTCTGCTGATAGGTAAGAAGCCTTGCCGAGCTGAATGTTCCCTTCGATCAGCTTAGCAGTATTCCCGCGAGTCAAAATCCAAGTGGACCATTCCTCAGGATGCTCCGGGTAGAGCAACTGCAAGAACGAGTCCACCTGTTTGTATAGATCTTGTGGTTGGCGAGCGATCACGCAGAAAGGGAGGTAGGTGCACTCACATTCGTCTCAATGACCTGGTATGCGTCGGGCCACGTGAAGAATTCCCAGTATGCATACGCGTCACAACCGAAGTTCGCCCTGGCGAAGGCCATGGCCGCCTCCATGTCGAAGGGTGTAATCGGAGCGTCGATGAACGCGAGCCCGAGCCAGATAAAGCCGTGAAAGACCTCGGGGTAAAGCATGCACAAGCGGGACGCGAGGGCAGAGCCCCTGAAGGGCCCAGCTTAACAGATTGCGACGGTGAAGTAGATGGATGACGCACCAATCATGTGAGACCCCGACTATCTTGCTGATGCCCTCAGCACCAAGGATGTCAACGATGTCGTCTGCCATTCCGTTCAGACTGAACTTCTTCGCATCGAGGGGCTTGGATGTGCCTCCAGCACCCAACAGATCTGGCGCAATGATGCCATACCCCAGGGGCTGGAAGAATGCGACCTGCCGGTGCCAGTCGTTCGAAGTCGATGGGAAGCCATGGAGGAACAAGAGGACGAGCTTCCCAGGGGCAGGTGGGGAGAAGTAGTAGCGATAGGTGTGCCCTCGACGGACCAATATTTGCTTGTGCAACTTCTGGTTCATGGTGAAAGATAAAGATCGCTTGGGTTGCGAGCTGTGCATTCAGAGTATTTGATCTGGCAACCCAGGGCAACCCCGTGCCAGGGGCGTCGTCGTACAAGGTGAAGTGAGCCGCCTAGCGGAGGTGTCCGAAGTATTTCAACAATGTGTATGTTTGGCGGGGGCGTAAACGCACCATACAGACTGGTTGCCTTCATGAATGCTAGCGGATCTCTCCCCCGTATGCAAGGTATATTGACCGAAGCATGACGTCCTGAAAACTGGGCGGGGACTCAGAGGTGGCCTGTGTATTGAGTGCCGGCTGCGCGCGACCTCTAGCTTCTAGTTGGGCTTGACGGGGCTACAACAAGGTCGCCAGAGAGCTTCGTTGTGAAGACAATCGGGGAGAAAATACGTGGTCGAGAAGGTCAACTCGTCTGCGGGATCATGATGGCCAACTCGACATTCGGGACCACGTGGGAGAAGGCCCGTGTTCGATTCCCGGAAGCGCCTCTTCGCCGACTTGTCTTTCTCAAGCGTACCGCATCGCTGCGACCCAGTACATCTGCATCCCTGTCAACTGCGGTCTGCGTCACTCGGCAGTGTTGACGACAGTTCTTGACAGCTTGGACAAACGTTCGTCTGGGAGCTCGGCCTCCACTGGGACCTTGGCAGGCCTTGGCACTTACATCGACATCCTGCGGACCGTTTATAATTTAAAGCCTCTTCTTGCCCCTCGTCCAATGGTTGGCCACGCTATTGGGTTATAGTATATGCTGGTTCGGGTTCCAGAGGCTTCGAGTAGTGGGGTCTATCTGTTGGTGAGCCATCTTTCACTTGCCAAGAGTGCCTCCTGCCAGTGTGCTAACGGTATTCCGCCGGCTGCTGACAGACCCGCAGTACAAAGGAAGTTAGATGTAGGGCTCGATTTGTGGAAGTGAGCGCTAGTGAGCAACCTTGCTGGTGCAAGCATCCTCGCTGCTCCACATAGATCATGCGCGGCGTGTGGTACCGGCAGGTGAGTATCATGATCAGTCTTACTATCTGACAGCTCTCGGAGTTGGACACAGACATATGTTTCTCGCAGTCCTGTTCATCCGAACATGCAGACCGGGGCCCCGACTCTTCAGCGCTGCATTGCAGATGCGGAACGAGTGGCTGAAACGCATGGCATGATATCGAACTGCAGTGACTGCCACCCGTCACTAGTCCACTTTCAACACGCTCTCTAAATACCCGGCCCTGGTCATCGCCACTCCATCCTCAATTTTTGCGCACGCTATGTCGACGAGTGTGGCCTTTGTACCGTCTAGTTCACAGGCAGGTCGCACTCCTCATGCGCCGCGTCTCTAGCACTGACTTCCCTTCTCAGCTCTCCTCCTTACGCTCCTCCCTCAGGGTAGCGTTCGTCGGTCTCTTCTTGGAGACCTTGTTATGCGGCGCACTTGCCATGGTATACGGGATCGTATTGTGGGACTTGTTCTCGAAGAGGTCGCTTGGGAGATCCAGGAGGGACATTGCGCTTATCGCCGCTAGTGCAGTGATGTCTGCTTCGGCATTCGTGGTAGGTATCGTCGTACGCATTGCATACACAAGCTGTGCTGATCCAACGGTGCGGTAGCATATTGCAGGGGATGGTCACATTGTAGTGTCCAGCGGCGTTCTTCAAGGAGCTGACGTCCAGACGTTAGTTCGCGGAATTTCCTCCCTCAATTCTTTGAAGAGCTTCGGCGCCGTGAAGATGGGTATCTACCTCGCGCAAACATTCGTTGGAGATGTGTTCATGGTACATCCAACCCTTTGCCCTGTTTATCTTCAAAAATCAAGCCTTATGTCGATCATAGGTATACCGAGTCTTCATCGTTTGGGGCAGAGACTTGCGCGTTCTCAGCCTACTGTTAATTATTCTTACGGCGGAAATCGGTACGGAGCCTTTTCAGCCATCCAGTGCACAGAACGCTGAACGCTATGTAGCGCTCTGGATAGTCACCATATGCCTCGGTCATCTCGATGCAAATATCGTGACGGTTCATGCTTGGGAGCATGCATACTTCATCGCAACCATCGTGATGAACGCCCTTTCGCTCGGTGAGCGTCGGTCCAGCTTTCAGTGGTGGCATCTTGCTGAACGGAATATATTGAACACATTGCACGAACCCAGTTCTCGTGCTCACGCCGATATTTTCGTCCCGACACAAGGTGGAAGAGTGCCGGCCCGAAGGCTCATCCGTGCGTACCGTCCGATGGCGCGTCACCAAGTCCATCCTCGAGTCCGCCGCCGTCTTCACCATCTCGGCCATATTATTCACCGTGATGTCGTTCGTCAGCAGCCCAGGGTACAGCATCTGTCACTACATATTCCCGTCCATCACCGTGCGTCCTTGTTCGAGCCCCTGAAACCACTCTTTTAACTCATCTCACCATGCGCAGGCGATGGTGTTTTCTCTGACGGTCTGGCGGCTCTGCTCGAGCGCCGTCGTACCGGACCATCCGCCGCGTTCGACCTTTCTTGATATCGGGTCTGGGTGCGGCCACTCTCGAAGTCAGTCCTTCCAGAGCATTCCGGACACGCCGTCAGATCTCGAGAGTGCCTCCTACCCCGCCTCGCCGTCCATCGCGATCCAGGTGTCAGTTTCGACCACACGGATGTTTGACCATGGGAGCATGATATCGTCTGACCCGGACTCGGAATCCACGGTCAAAGAGGGCGAGCGCGCGTCAGACCTCGTGGCGGAGGACGGTCCTGACTTGTCTAAGGTTCGTTGGGGTGTTCGAGGGTTCGCTTTGACGACCTGCTCACGACTGATACTGATAATGTCAGGTTCTATGGATAAAGGATGAGCACCAAGATTAATGATGCTTCCTATCATGAGGCCTGAGGGCCGATATACGCATGTAAATAAAGTCAAAGTATAAGACTTCGATGATGTTCACGTCTAGACCTTGATCGAGGACCGGCGCTGTGAAGAACCACTAAGATTAGATTTGGGCGGTTCGCTGCTGTGTTACGTCGCCGCTGAAGCTGACAAGCCACTCGTTTGTTCCTGGGCGACACTGGTAAGCATATCTCTGGTCGGTATATGTGCATATATTCAATGTTGTCGTTGGTTTGGAGGTTCATAGCATGCTCGTCTTCGACAGTTCACTCCGGACGCACGTAACAGAGTATTTATTCGCACCGCTTGGCAAGACACCGGGTGGAGTATGTGTGTATGGTCGTGATGGGAACGGACACACCAGAAATTGAGCCCGCCCAAAAATCGACATGATACTTCCACGCTCGGGCTTCGTTTGCCGCCGCGCCATGATCCCTCATGCGACTTCGCTCTGTTCGTGGTGGGACACGCTGTACGTTGGCTAGGCAGAAGCGACGGAGTCCTGTATTGCCATTCCCATATTTGGTCGGTATTTCCCGATTAAATCCACTCAAACTGACCTCATCGGCAGGACATCACACCGCGATCCTTTCTTTGGCCCAGTGCTGCCACGTCCTCTCCTTCTCGTGACAAGGCCCCGAAGTCGGATTTCACAGGCATAGAAATCGAGTCCGTTGCTCCAGGATAGGCCCCTTCTTCGTCTCGCCAAGATCTTCCATATGCTGCGCCTCCGTGTACAGGCCTTGATAGATGGGACCATCTTGAACCTCGGAGCTTCTCGAGCAGTGGGAGGCAGTGGGCGGACATATTAGTGAGCATTTGCCTCGTTTTCGGTGTCCTGCTCGACCCTCTTGGCGTAGTGCCGCTGCCAGTGGACGGCTCGCGTCCGTGTCGCCTTGTTGACGAGCGAGGAAGAGTCCGAATACTCGACGGCACAGGTACATCTGATCATCCCGAGTCAGTCGCTATTCGATTCTAACTCAGCTTTGTCGCAGATGGCAGCCGCAAGCTCCACAGTTCACCTAGCTCTAGGATGCTTCTTCGTGGAGACGCTGCTATGCGGCTGCTTCATTGCGCTTTACGCTGTGATATCGTGGCAACTTCTATCTAAGAAGTTACCTCGAGAGCGGCCGGTGCGCGACGCGATCCTTATTGCTGCGAGCGCCACCATGTTTATTCTGGCCATGCTGGTACGTACGTGGCCCCGTATACCTTATGTGCATATCTAACTGGTGGTCACTAGCACCTTGTGGTCGACCTCAAGATCCTAGTCTCAAGCGGACTGTCGAGAGGCGTTGATGTCCCTACCCTCGCCAAGGGGATCGGTACATGGAACCTTCCAGGCAAACTTGGATATGCGAAGTTCAGCATTTACGTCGCCCAGACATTCATCGGGGATTCATTCATGGTACGTTTGCCTTCCCTCTGCTTACTCTTTTCGCTAAGGGAAAGTATTAGACATATCGAGCGTTCATTATCTGGAACAGCTCTTGGTCGGTCATCGCTTTCCCGCTTGTCTTACTCGTTGCGGAACTCGGTGTGTACTGCGTCCAGGACGAACATGACAGTTCAACTCATGATCGCCTATTCTAGCTCTCGGGTTTGTGACGCTTGCGTTCGGACAACTCCGTCCCATGTCCGAGCTCCAAACCTCCATGCGGACCTACTTCCTCGTTGCTGTGACAGCGAATATATTAGTTACCGGTATATCGCTTGCCTATCATCTTCTGTCAACCTCTCATCACCACCGGTTCTCGTCCTACAGTGCTTGTCATGAGGCCCCTCCTCAGCTCACGCCGGGGTGTCGGAGAATACCGACCCGAACGATCCCGACTCCGGACTGTCAAGTGGCGGGTCGCGGAATCTATCATTCAGTCCGCCGCAGTCCTCACCATCTCGGCGGTCTCCTTCGCAGTGACCTCGTTTGTCAGCCCCTCCGGGTTCAGCGTTTGCCATTACATCTTCCCCTCGATTGTCGTAAGTGTATTGTTAGATCCGAATGTACCCTGGCTTGCTCATTCTGCGTTGGACATAGGGAATGGTGTTCTCGATTACGATCGCACGGATCTGCCTCAGCTCTGTCCCAGAGCTTCCCCGTCCCTCCGCGTCAATGCTCGAAGTCAACTACGCAGGACCGCGAAGCCAGTCGTGCCCGAGTCTGCCCATCACCGTGAACGACGTGGAGGACTGCTCGGGGTTGCCCATTGCGATCCATGTCTCTGTTACGCAAACGTCTGACCGCGATAGTCTCCTGACGGCCGGCCACGACTCGTCTGATGCGTCTACGAAGGGCCTGGACGTGAAAGAGACTCGCACCGCATCCGGTAGTGACGAGATGCTACAGGTTCGGAAATGACGCAGTGTATCTTTGGAGACGTTTACTGATGGCACTTGTTCAGATGTCTCTTATCAAGGACGAGGAGAGATGAGATAATCCACTGGCGATGGTGGTTCCGTATGCACGGATCGCAGTCGATTGAGGACTCTACTATTCTATTCTGCTATCAATCACATACAATGCCCTATTATTTATTTGCTCTTATTTTCCTCGCGCAGGTTTTCAACGCTCTTCGTCTACATTCCCTTGTATGTCGGGTGCTCGCATGACAGATGTTAGGCTGCGTCGGTGGGCTTGGCGCGGTCTTGTCCTCTCCGCTGTCTCACGGCGTCGGACAGTCTCACGCCACAGCCTGGCGGCGCTGCCAGGGCACTGCGGTCTGCAGGCTTCGCAACCACTCTCAAGACATCCATTGCAAAGAACATCCTTGCTCCACACCCTCTCATATGGCTCAACTTCCGTTCCTCCTCGATAGATCGCACTCAAGCTCAACAAGGGGACGGTCTGGAAGTGCCGCCGGAGCGCCCTTTCTGGCACCAAGAATGCAACATCGACACCGATCGCCCCCTTTCCAGGCCGCCAAATGTACGTTAGAGGGCAGCTCGTTTGCACATACCAATCGCTGGGTTTGACTGACGAGCTTGACTAGTGCGATTGTGTGTGAAATGCTCCTCGATCAGGCCCGGGAACATCGGCGCCCTCTTGGAGGATGTTTGAGTGACGGCTCGACCGGATGTGGTGCGCACCTTAACCGCGCAGGACGCAGGGCGATGACGGCAGCCGAGAAGCTGGCTGACTTCTATAGCTTCCCTTTACGCCATCCCGGACTGGCTGGTGCAGCTTCGTGATCATGATGGATGGCGACTTCTCGAGGGAGGTATATCCCATGCTTTGTCGTTCTGGCCTGTACCAGGCCGTTTCACTCTCACGTAGGACTGTCCTCCACCTTAAACCCAGCGGGAGGAGTTTTCGTGGTAGATTTTAGCGTGTCCGACCAACCCATGGTGCGTCGTCCTCTATGCGTCTCAATCGTTGCTCGCCGACATTGTCTTTACCCAGTTCTCCATGGCACAGTCAACGCTCACCTCGGGCATAGCTGCGTTCTTCGTGGAGTCCCTGCTCTTCGGCACGTTCACTGTCACGTATGGGATCTGCACGTGGATTCTTCTGGTCCGGGATCGATGTTTAGGCCGGTCTGTGCGCAATGTCGTCCTGTTCTCTGCCAGCACGGTCATATTCCTACTCGCTCTTGTGGTGAGTGCTCTTACTCTTCCCTTGGCGAATATGTGGCCTCGGATCTGACGAATGGGATCGACTATAGCACGTAGCCCTCGACGTGCACATACTGCTCGACACTTTCGTGATGAGGGACGGAGATCTCGAAACCATGTCTAAAGCCTTCGACGACTGGAATGCCCTGAGCAACACTCTCGGCGCTGCCAAGTTCGGGATTTACGTCACGCAAGTGCTCATTGGAGATAGTTTCATGGTACGCCTCATACGCTGCTTTGTCCTGCACAACGTACCTGATTCCGTCGCATAGGCTTATCGAGCGTATGTCGTGTGGGACCGGTCGGCATGCGTGGTCATACTTCCCATCATTCTACTTGTGGGGGAAGTCTGTGAGTCGATCCGGTTCATGGTCGCTCGCCGAAGCTGATATGATGCTCCGCTAGTCATAGGATACTACATCTCATTCTCTGGACCCCTCCTGATGAACAAACTCCAAATGGATGCTGCGTCTTACGTGGATGCGCTCGTGCAAGCTTTCTTCATTCTGTCCGCAGTAACCAATCTCCTATCCACCGGTAGGTTTTCTGGCACTCATATATCACCCGCAGTCCTCACACACGCATCTTTCGACAGGTCTCATAATGAGACGCATTCTTTCGTCTTCTTTCGGAGACCAGGACGTCGTCACTCGTTCGCCGTGCCGGAGCGTCAAATGGCGCGTCATCGAGTCTATCCTCCAATCGGCTGCCATCTACTCTGTCACGTCCATCTCGCTCGCCGCGACGTCGTTCACGAGCCCCAGGGTCGCCTTCCCAGCCCTGCACAGCGTGTTCCCGTCCGTGATCGTGAGTGCCTTCCATCTTGATCGGCGACGCGAATTCTGCCAAGTCAACTAACACGAAACCGTCTCACCCGCATGGTCGACAGGGCATCGTATTCTTGCTGATCGTCATCCGGATATCACTCAACGCTTCCTCGAGTGCACCCTCGGACCTGCCCCGGCGCTCCATGCTCCAGCTGAACGGAAGTTCCTGTGCGATCCCCACCTTATCGACGACGGCAGTGCATACGATTGATGTCGAGCGGCGAGGACACCTCCAATCTTCGTCTCTCTCCAGTCCCATCGCTATACACGTGTCAGTGTCGACGATGTCGGACAGCGCGAGCATCGTGTCGATAGACGACGAGAAGCTGTCCTCAGACGGAATGTTGCGGAGTGAAGACGCTCATGAATCGCCGAGGTCGCCGCAGGTTCGTATTCTCGCGAGGTCTCCTTTAAATTTATCAAGAGCTGATGCATGAGATTCACTGCGCAGCTCTCCATCCTCTCGTATAATCTAAACGAGATACCGTGGCTGTCGCAGCCATGAACGAGTCGTTCATGGGTGCGTCGGAGTGGGATGCTGTGGCGGACAGGCTGCCAGATTCTTCGATTTCACTAGGCCGGGCGCCGTCGCATACGAGGAGCTTATTTATGTCGTAACCTGAAGAAGAATCGGACCGGCGGGATTTCTGCACCTTGTACAAGATAACATGATAGCATCATCGGCTCTTGAGGCAAACAAATGGTCTTGCAGAGTCAACTATAACGTTGATTTATATCAACCTGAGGTTAGCATCCGCCGTGACCTCTCAAGGTGTCCTCGTCCGGTTATGCGGTCCGGCGACGGGCGGTGCCCTCCGTCCCGCGTCTCCTGGCTTGGAAATACAACTGCCCCTTTGCTCTCGCCTCCACGGACTAGCCGCCTAGAACCTTATGCCTTTCATTCCTGCACTGAGATCTGTTTCCTTGCGTCGTCATGCCCGCGACATGTCGACAATGAATGCCCGTGGCAACTTGAATTTTGATGGTAGAAAACGTCTTAGGACAAACACTTGATCCGCATCCATCCCACCGGATGCTGTGCCAGGATTCGCGTCCATTCCATTGGACGCCGCACAAGCAGGAACACAGACCGCACAGGAGGCTCTGGCCCAGCCGAATGGGCACCCTCGCGGTCAATCGTGAGCTCACCGTCCTCAGGACGTGTAGGCCCATGGCGACCAACGTACAAGCAACTCAGCTGGGAACCTAGCATGTCATGTGCGCTCCGCATATCAATTATAAGTATATTGAACATGCATTCCATCCAAACATCCGTGCTCCGTAATGTAGTACATTTCTTGGTGACTTCTCTGCTTCTGAAGTGTACACAAGTGAGTTAACCGGCGGACCCAAAGGACCGATGGTTCTAATGGGGGCAAGCGTACTGGCCTTCTACAGGGTAACGATCTACGAAGCGGAGATCTAATACTTGGACAAGATGGTGTCCTTCACCTCCTGGCATACCGCGTTGAGCGCCTTTCCCAGGTACTCAAAGTCCGAGATCTACATCGGCAAAGTCAAAAACATTCCAGGATGCTCCAAATTTCAGAAAGACGCCAACCTCGTTGTACACCTGGGCGCTGCACCGCACCCACCATGCCCCATTGTGGTAGTAGTGCGCCGCGTACGTCTTCCACTTATTCAGCAGCTGGTCCTTGAAGTAGGCGTCGACCTCGCGGTAGATCTCGAGGTTAATCGGTTTCTCGTCCCTGGTTGGCAGCGGCAGCTGGACATCGGACTGCAGTTCCCGTATGAGTTAGCACAGCGACCTTGCGTCAAATGCATTACGTACCATCGTGGCAGTAAGCTCGCCGGACACATCGAGTACACGCGTGCCCAGGACCTGCGCGAGCGTCTTCGCGCCGTCGAGAGCGAGCTGGTGGCAATAATCGTAAATGACCTTCTCCCCACCCAGCCACTCGCGGAACGCGATGGCTGACCACAGATTGATATGTATCAATAGCATACTCGAGACGACACGGAGACGCACCCTCCCGCACGACGATCACCTGCGTGAAGTCCTGAGTGCCAGTCCCTGGTGATTGGCAGGTCAGAGAGCTGATCAAGTTCGAAACGACAGAAGCTCGTACACTCGTGTTGCTCGACGTAATCCGTGCCCTTGATCTTGAATTGAGGGCTCTTTGGAGAGATGTATCCATGGGACGTCGGAATAGAAGACTTGATGATGTATTGGTTCCTACGACGAGCCGCCGCACTCCTCAGCGTACTGTCTCTATCCACAGGGATTCGTCGCTCACCGTCTAGGCGTGTACAAAATCGCACAGCCGCGCTTCGCATATAGCCACTTGTGCGCGTTGGACAGCCAGAAATCGGGCTTGGCCTCGGTCAGGTTGATGTTAGGCTAAGACGAGGCTGTCAACTCAAACCGCCCGTCGGACATGTGCCCCTCACACGAACCTCTTGCCCGACGCTGTGCGCAGCGTCGATGACGCTCCACACGCCTTCCTCCCGCGCAGCGCGGACCATCTCCTGCCACGGAATGAGCGCGCCCGGGTTGGAGGTGATCGAGTCGATGACCGCGACGATCTTGTTCTTCTTGCCCGCCGGGTCCTCCGAGAACCCCGGCGAGAGGGGCGGGACGTCGGTGAATTGAGAGTCCGGGAATGATTGCTTTACCTCACGTAGTTTCGCGCGGAAGATTTCGAGAATCTGGGCGTGGGTGAGGGGGAAGTCGTACTGGACGTTGACTGCATCAGGGCGCGGACCCTCGGAACGGTCGGCGAGGTACGTAAGCGTATGGGCGATGGCGCCGTACGTCGTGTTCGCTGCGGGCGGGCGAGTGAACGTGCGAGGGGGTCAGCTTGCGGCGCGATGTAGTATGGCGTCGTACGCGGTGACGGAGGACTGACCTCCGATGAGCACGTCGCCGTCGCGCCATTCGAAGTTGCGGAGGATGGTGTTGAGCGCATGTGTGGCGTTTGGAGCGAGAACGATCTCATCGACCTCTGCTCCTACGAAATTGGCGAGTGTCTCCCTGGGTGTGCGGCCGAGAACTCGGTCAGCAAAAACGGTGAGCAGCTTCCTTCCACACCAACGCACCGAGACTTGATGAGCTCAGGGCGGAACACGAGCCGATGGAACTTGTCTGGATTCCGCTCGATCTCGTAAGACCACTCGTTTGCCTTGAAGAGGAGGGGGAGCGGAAGAGAGCCGTAAGATCCTGTGCATCAGAGCCATGGTCCCAGCGAATCAGCCCGCTTATCGATGCGCGCCCTTGAACAACAAGTGGCACATACCGTGGTTCAGGTTGACGTACTCCTCGTCGAGTGCGAAGTACGCCTTGAGCGGGTGCCCGAACGACGGTGGTTTCTGATTTGTGTCGTAAGACTCGCCAGGACGAGGCGTGAGTTTCGGGACCGGCATGTCTCGGGGCACGGTGCTAGAACGGACGGCGATGACGACATGGCCCAGATTGGAGCACGGTCGCCATGGATCAGCCAATCAACGCGGACGACATAAGACGACATACCGAAGAGGATTGGAACTGCACTGACCTTTCTCTTCGTCTGCGGCGATGGTTGAGGAGGACCCATCGATGGGAACCCTATAGCTAGCTTCGCGGGAAAGTTGACTAAAAGAGGTGCGTGGGTGCGGGCCGTGTACTTTACTCCTGAGTCCTGACAAGCCGAGTAGCTGCCAGTCGCTGTTCTCGTCTACTTCTATGCCACCACCTACATTATTCTCGGCCGCAATACCTATCCTCGCTCCTCCGTGCTTTCCCTTTGGTTTCCCATACCCCTCGGGGCGCTGGCGCGCCATTGCACAAGGCTCAGTCTGCTCAGCCCTAATTGACACGGTAAGTCGCAGGAACACGTGACTCCACAGAATACCTCTCCTGCGCGTGCTGCTCCCCACATCTCGGCAAATGTGAGCGTCCTCTATGATCGGTGGTTTCGATTGTCGAGTGTCGACTGACGAATGTCCATTTCAGCTTTTACATGTCCGAAGATCAACCGGTGGTCCAATTCGAGGTGTTCGCCGCGCACGTCTCGCGGACTTGCACAAGTACGGCATCGAGGACATCCAAGCGCAGGCGATCGCGTATCTCCAGGACACGGGCCACTTCTCCGGCGAGCTCGACCGCTTCCAAAAACCAGACTCCAAGAGGCTCTCTGTCAAGCCTGTGCGCGCCGTTGGCGCCGTCATCCTCGCCCAGCTGACCGACACGCCCTCCATGCTTCCCGGCGCACTCTTCCGATGCTGCACGCTCGGTGGCGATCTCCTCGATGGATGGACGCGCGCCGATGGCACGGTCGAGCGCCTCTCGCACGACGACGCAAAGCGGTGTGTCAACAACGCATGCGCAGCGCTTGTTGGCCGGGCATGAGTCTCCTTCACCCTCATCTTCGTCTAGCAACTGAATTCCAAGTGCCCACAGCCAGAACGGTGTCGTCTCGGGCTACACGCACTACGCGATGGCACATTGCTTGTCGTGCACAAGGACAATGATGGCTACCCATTGCGGGACTGGGGCGTGGAGATCAGCAAGAGACGTCCGGGTTGCGGCTTTTGCGAGCTCTGCGAGGAGATGTTGAAATGGCGCACTCGGTGGGCATCGAAGTCGGTATGGGGTCACTTGCCCGAACTGTCTGATGTCACTGTTAATGGATTGGGTTCGGTGCGACGGACGAGATACTGCGAAGGCTAGAGAACTTCTCGTTATAAGTTTAGGCAACGAATGCTAGGATTACATGTATAATAAAAGGAACTTCTGTCCTCCTGCCCTGCCCACAACGTTAAATGTTAAACATTCGCATCAGCTGACTTCACGACGAGCAAGCCGTCATCCGAGTCCACGCTCGTCCGCCGCGAGACTGCCGAGTCGACGGAGCCCTTGCGCGACTCCGCGAACCGCGACGCTCGCCACGAGACCTGCGACGCCAGCTGGACGTGTGCGCCGCCGTCCGCCGCCACCAAGTTCCGTCCGATCTGGAGCACGATCAGCGCGAACACGAACCCCTACATGCGGCGCTTCGTCAGCACCAGTACCACCCAGAACGCCGTGGCCGCGAAAGGAGGAGAGGAGAGCGGAGAGACGTACGAGGAGAGGCGGGAAGATGCTCATGCACACGTAGTACGCCACCTCCGGGCTAGCGAGGAACGTGATAATGAGGACGAGCGACGCCGCGCAGTACACCGACGCGGACTGCAGGATGGCCTCGAAGACGGGGCGGTACCGGACGAGGTTGAGCTTCGCCCGCGCCTTCCAGTCCCACTCCTCGCAGTCGTCCCCGCGATGGTACGTGCGCAGGACACGCCACATGATCAACGCTGTGTGGCGATGTGAACAAGATAACGTTCGTCAGGAGGGCAGTACGCTCGCGGGGGTGCGGCGGCGTACCTGAGGAGGCGGCGTTGGTGAGGAAGGAGAAGACGAAGAAGATGATGGGCAGGGCTGTCCGTGACGCGGAGCTGCCGTAGCCGCCGACTACGCGCGACATCGTTTTGGTCAAATGCTGGACGGGGAATGGGACGATATCACGCACCGACATCCACCATGAAAAACACTGCTGGTACGATGGCCACAATCCACCGGCCCTCCCAAATAATGAAAAGACGATATATCTGCGGGGCGTGGCTCGTTAGTACACAGGAAGGAGAGCCTCGTGATGGGGTCCGCGCGACTCACGATGACGGCATTGCCGATTAAAGTCTGGGTAACGTAGAGGTAGAACCTCCCGGCGTCCACGGACGTCCGCAGGTTGTTGGCATTCCATAACGTAGCATACGTCGTCTCGCGTGTGTCGCCGTTCGTCACAAAGCCGTGCACTGTCGTCTGAATCGTCAAACAAAGATGCTGGCGCAAGTGATCCCAATCAGACGCGGGTCGATGAAGGGGGAGCGAGAGACAGAACTCACGATGAAAGATAGAATTAACATGAGAGAGCTCACACCAAGCGCGATCCAGTTC
This sequence comes from Sanguinoderma infundibulare, assembly GCA_032821775.1. Classification (NCBI taxonomy): domain Eukaryota; kingdom Fungi; phylum Basidiomycota; class Agaricomycetes; order Polyporales; family Polyporaceae; genus Sanguinoderma; species Sanguinoderma infundibulare. Next base: position 1,303,670 of record JAVLRN010000004.1, on the reverse strand, counting down.
CGCCGAGCGAACCCTTGGGGCGGCTCTCGCCGCATGCGCAGGAGAGACCAAGTACCGATGGTGTACGTGACGGCGAAGATCCCGAAGAGCACGGACTCGAAGAACAAGGCCACGATCCGGGAGTTCAGCAGGTCCCTTTGCTCGCGGATCTGCAGGAGAGATCATGAAATCTGCTCGCCGGCTCAAGGGGAGGAGCAAAAATCGCGTACCTCGTAAGACATATCGATGGCGTGGAGATCGTACGGTCGTCTAGTCTCAAAAGAATATAAATAAAGACAAGCAGTAGAGTACGTAGAGAAAATGAAAAGGGTGCACTAGTCAAGAAAAACGCGCGAGAAGGAGCGCGGGCAGAAGGATAGAAAGTGAAAACGCAAACACGCACCCCCGAGCGAGTCGCCATATATGATGTATATCGGGGGAGCAAAGCGCCTAACCAAAACAGCCTCTCGGGTGGCGGTAAATATTAGTTTGATCAGGTTTGATCGCCCTCGCAACCTCCACGCCTCGCTGTAGCGCTCGTTAATATGGACGAGTTTGGTCGCTGCAATCCACGTGCCAGGAATCAACCGGCCTGAGGCGGAGGAACGACGGCCGGTACACCGTACATAGAAGATGGGATATCTTGTCGTACGGTCCTGTTCAAGGGTACCGTACCATAACGTCCTATGATGTAACTACCACCCGATTATCGCTGCAAAGTTGGGACTCTTGGCGTTCTTTGTGCTTGTGCTAAAGAGAACGAAAACATTTTGGCAAGGTGAAACAGTCAGTGGCTATGTCGCTCACCCGACCCAGGAGCACCGGCGCTCCGTGATCCCCGAACAGCGGATACTCAATCAAGCCTAGTTTTCAAGCTTTCACAGCCGACCTGGAAGATCTACGCACGAGGGGGGAGGATGTGGGGCAGAAATTCGTTATGCATTGGACGGGTACCGCAAAGTCTGCGACCGGAGCGAGATGATCAGCACACGACCATCGTATGACCATGCCTGAACAATACTGCCTTGACGCTACCAGATGGGGACGGCGGGCAAGACATTGAACGCAAGATGTGGATGGATAAACAGATGTTCCTTGTGACGCACCCCTCCCTTCAACGCTCCGCAGCGTTCCTGATTTGCATGGATTGAAGCGAGCGGTTAAATATAAGCATCGTGACATACCCGCCTCGGGTACGTCGCTTGGGGATTGGAAGCCCGAGTTCATCGAGCTCGTGTCTCCTTCAACCACGGCTCATACAAAGGCTAGACGACAGCAGACTCCGACATACACCTGGCACACCGGTAAGTGAGCACACCGGAAACAACAATGCGATAGAAAACTCTTACTTCGACCCAGCGCGACTCACTCGCTCTGTTTCTCCGCTCTTCCCCAAGTCGTTAGAACGCCTTCATCGACATCGAAGTACACAGGGAGCGTCATCCAAAGCCCCCGATGCTCCTCCTTGTCACGGTCCGAGATCATCTTTCGGCACGCATCACAGAGATCGTCCTCCGGATCATCCAGTATTAGGGGCTTCGCAAACCCACCGAGGATTTGAGAGCTTCCTACGGACCTCCATCGCAACACGTGCTGCAGCACATCTGCCAGGACACACTTGCACGACTGGGGTGTCGTGCATGTCGGACTGGGCTGGAGCGTGAAGATGTCCCGGGCGAGCGGGGGGCCCGCGCGGGCTAGAGCGTCGCGGCCGTCGATGCATCGTTCGAGATCGTCTGGGCTCAGCCGTTCCACGGAGCCGTCTTGGCGCGTCCAGCCGTGGATTACCTGGCCATCGAGGGCGCAGCAGGTGTAGAACGCGAGGGGTAGCAAGGAAGGGGTGTTGGTGAGCCGGGCGATATTGACGACGCCGATGGCGTACCTCTCGTCGTCTATCTCCACGGGCACTGGGGCGTCGCTGAGCCAATGTTCAAGGGTGGAGGGAAAAACAGCTTTGAGCACCTCGAGGGCCTCGCGCTCGACGTCCTCGATGTGGTATTTGTGCGCGAGCTGGATGGTGGCGAAGATTTGCTCGAAGGGGTATGGCGACTTGCGAAAGACCCTAAATGATTCATTGTCGTTAATGCGTTAAATAAAGATACAGATAAAATAAACTGACGTCCTGCGGCTCGCTGGTAGGAGGAACCTGAAGAGATGGGCTAGATCTTGAGGGGAATCGGTAAGCCGAACCATTGGACAGCCTTCGAAGGACTCGTCGTCCGTCGGCGACGCAGAGGCGAACATATCCGCGAAGATCGTTGATTGCGTCGCCAGCAGTCCCCGGTATACACGAAACGCTGTATTTCCGGCAACGAGGACGATGTTTCCATCTTCGAGCCAGAACTCAGGGTGACGTCGAAGGGGGTCGTCGGAGGGTTTGGCTCCGGAGTCAGATTCGTCGACTCTCAAACGTTTGGCAGGGTGTTGTTCAGCCATTCCGCTACTAGCTAATCAGCCGCAGAGGAGAAGCTGTAGTCGCCCGGGGTGCACTGGCAGCTGCGAGGTCAAGGTGGAAGGCGACAACACCAATCCGTCGGCGCCAGCACCAAGCACACTTGTCACGGTGTGACGTGTCGCGTCATGAGCCGATCACGTGCTCTGAACGCGACAGGTGGAACCAGGCAAGACTGGGCGAGTCTGAGTCTCTGGCTCAGGCCGATGGCATCAGCTGGCCTATGAAATAAATGAGAGAAGTTAAAAATGCACAAGAGACTCCCGGATGTGGGTCGCTACAATACATCTGTGATGGGGAGGTGACAAGCCCCCTCGGCCCACTCTCATGAACGCATTGAACCCCAAGAACGGACCATGCTATCTTGAACTAAAAGTCATAGGAATAAGTCAACATACTACCAGAATAGCGAGCACGCACCTACCCAATCCAAGACTGAGCTGCAGGCGGGGTCGCCGCGCCAGTCTCCGCCCCACCACTCGCGCTTGAGATCCTGCAGCCGAAGAGTCGGCCCTGAAGCAGCCACAGCCTCTTCTCCTTCAGCAACGCGCATGCGCTTCAACGGACGTGACTCTTGAGACATTGTCCAGTGTCGATGCGCCTGGATATGTCGGTGATGATAGTAAGATGTAGAAGTTCCAAGTGGAGTTGTCTGATTGGCCCATCACGTGCGGGAACCCGTGGGAAGTGTTTTCCCCTCTGAACCCGCGGCCGACAACGTTTGAGCATCCCTCGTTTCCGAGTTGTGGTGGCTCTCCATGTCCATTGGTCTTCCAACGCAAGGCCTTGACCGTCATCGATTCATGGGTGATAACATGTATCTAACTTCCATGTTATATTTAGGTGCGGCCGGTATGACACTAACTAATCGTAAGTCGCTCCAGAAGTTCCGATGTTTGCGGACGAACGGCGGCGAAACCGACATGGATGCGGACCACCCTCGGATGCCTGAGACGCATGGCACGATGAACGGAAAGCAGACCGTTTTTGTCCGCGCGATAACGCTGTTAAGCCTTAGTTGGACGTACATTGCAAGCACCACGGTGGAGCCTTCGTTTCGTGTGCGGGTAGTAACGCACAGGTTCTCGCGCACAATCCTCCTTTCTATAGCAAATGACCATATTTTAAGAGTCCACGATTGTATACTCTACTCTTTGAGAGTGGCGACTTGGGATGGTCAACGATGCTTTCCGCTTACACCGAATGGTTCAGTGCAAGCATTACTCCGTGGCCGAGAGACGTACCTTGGTTCAACCTGAAGTAACAGGGATCATGCCAGGATCAGGTCGAGAGCCTAAACACAAGAGAGCGACGTGGTCGACAGAACAAAAGGATGTCAGAAAGACTCCACTGGTGATTACTTCAAGAAAACACATACATTTGGCTCTAGGCCGTAGCGACACCAACCGGCTCGGACCTTGTCCCCCACCCCGGAACTGAAATACTGAAGATTATCGGCAATTTCATCCACACCCTCTGCCTTTCTAATGCACTCCGCCGCTGGAGCTCCTTGTTGCATTCCGCACATAGCTTGTGGACAGACACTTTCCCCTTGATTACGTTGTCCCACTTCTTGAGAACGCCGTGCTCTATGGCCCATGAGATACCGGCCCTCACGGTGTCGAGGACCATGTTTTTCAGGCCGTCCCGGCACTGATCCCCGCCCGTACAGTCGTTGCTAGGCTCGTCGTGAAAGATGTGGGAAAACATGATGCTGCTCTCCTTGCAGAGCTTTTCCTGAGCCGCGATGCATCGTTTGACATCCTCGGCGGACAGATGTTCAACGAATCCGTCCTCTCTTCTCCACCCATCCAGGACGTTGGATCCCAGCTCACAGCAGTCATACAATGCGGAGGGTAACAGCGATGGCGTGTTAGTCAGTCGTGCGATGTTGACGGCGCCGATGCACTGCCTCGCGGTGACGGGACCGAAGAACGGGCAACTCCCGTAAGCTCTGGAGAGGTCGTCGGTGAACACGTCGCGCAAAACGTCCAAGGCTTGCTCCTTGACGTCATGGATGTGGTATTTGTGTGACAATCGCACCAGAGCTGATATTTCGCCGAAGGTGTACCGGTCCTCGCCTTTGCTCGGACGCAACCTGACCAAGCACATCATCAGCAATACTTTGGACCCGTTGATGACCTTATTACTCACCGCCTTCGAGACTTGGGCAAGAGAATACGGAAGAGGTGCGTCAGGTCTTCGGAGGAATCGCAGAGGTGCACGACGGGACATCCATCGCAAAGTTCATCGACATCGGGGCTCGACGCGGCGAAGAGGTCCGCAAACACCGTCGACTGCTCGGAGAGGAGACCGCGGTAGACGCGGAATGCAACATCGCGTGCGACGAGGATGAGGTTGCCGTCCTGGAGCCAGAACTCATCGTGGGCCGTAAGATGCTGTAGGGGAGGCGGCAGGGGGGTCTTCCCGACTTTCTCGGACTTGTCGGGGACGAAGGTAGCGGTAGTGGTGTTCGAGTGCGTAGACATCTCAGTGTTGTGCAGAGAGGAAGTGGCGCGGGCTGGATAAGCTGGAGGAGGAGACCATGAGCTACCGCAGCAACACTTCGTACTCGGGACATGCGCGATCCTCGTGGCAACTCTTTCGGGCACTGTGCGGTTTCAACTCGAGTCTCCGGGCCGTCTATCCAAGATCCAGAAGCTCGCCGACGGTTGAAAGTTCCACTAACAGTACCTTCAAACTGTCAACGCCTTTGAAATCGCGCTTTTGCGAGAATTACCGTTGCGAAACACCTGAACAACCCAAATAATGCTACATTTGTACGGTAAGAGGGTCCCAGTTAGTTGACTACATATAACGTACAGGGGAAAAGAGCGATTCCTGTCATACACTCAGTCCATCATCGCACCCTGCTATATTCACGCAGAAATTCCAGTGAGCACGATGTCATCCAGACTACGAGCACCCTGCGGAACGCACCTCATACAATATCATGCTGGACCTCCCGAGTGTAGGTCCCAAAGCGAGACGCCGTCGGAGTCGCGAACGGAGCCGCCGGACTCGCGAACGTCATCGACTCCATCGTCGTGTACTCACTCATGCTCCGGTGCTTATCCCTCGCGAAGTCGAGGACCTCCTCCTCATCGAGCTTCTCCTTGTACCCCTTCATCGTGCTCGTAGGCGACTGGCCCATGTCGATGAAGGACCGGCGGTTGTCGCGCTCGACGTACGTCATCGTCGACGCCGTCTGGCGCGAGCGCGCCGTCTCCGTCAGCTGGAAGTTCGAGTCCGGGCGAGTCGTGTCGTCCCGCGTCAGGTTGTGCGCGATCCGAATGGCGACGAACGAGAACACCAGTCCCTATCGACGGTGCATCAGCTCATGAAAGCTAGTTCAGGTGTGTAAGATTGGAAAAGGGTACGCACAATGATCGCAGGGTAGATGTCGAGACAGGCAGGGTAGCCGAGCTCGGTACTGTTGACGAAGGTGACGACGAGTGCGACGGCGGCGGCCGAGTAGATGGCGGTGGACTGCACGGTGGCCTCCAGCACCTTCCAGACCTTGAGCTTGTGGCCTTGGAGGTAGACCCCGTGGAAGTCCCTGCTTATGCGGAAGACCTTCATCATAATACAGACTGTGCATGAAGTTCAGCATCGAGTTCAACGCTCACGCATAGGCGAACGCACCGGTGCAGATGACGTTCACGATGAGCGAGATGGCGTAGAAGGCGACGGACATGTAGAACCCTGGCACTCCGAGGAACGCGCAAGAATAACCAATGCCTTACCATAACGACGATACACAAGTGAGCTGTCACTCTGGAGAGCCAGAACTGGTGCGTACGTACCCGCGGCCACGATGAGCAAGATGGTAGGGGCGACAATCACAGGCCAATGGCAGCTGTATACCCTGAACAACCGGTAGATCTAACGGAATGCCGTGAGCTAAATCAACGGATCAAATGACACTGGTCACGCACCATGAAGCCATCTCCGATCAGCACCTGGGAGATATACATGACGAATTTCGCCTGAGCCTGCGCAATCGTCACTGAATAGAAACCTTTCCGGGCGATATCGACATCGAGGGCCCAATGCTGCGGGTGGTCGTCAGATGAGACCAGTTGTAACCGCGATCGGCAGACCACGACGTACCAATAGCGTCAATATGAACATCGCTGTATTTGCCAGAAACAAGACGATTGTGGAAGTCTGTCTCCGGGTCGAAGGATGGGCGCGGTAGAGGATCAACCACGATCCATAGCTGTACGTCCCGATGAACGCGGCAAGGAACACAGTCTCGAGCACGAAAGTCGTGATATAGAACCCTCTAGGAGCGGGACCCACGTAGGTCTGTCGTGCGAGCAGTTAGTGGCGATAAGGTGAAAGATGTGGCGTACGTACCCCGGCTGCGTTCAGGGAGGGCGTGGGCGAGGGCGTCTCATGCGAAGACGACATGGAAGGGAAGCTCAAGAGTCTCGAGACCGGGGCGGAGGACGAGGTGATATATGATACGAGGGGCCTCCTGCACGAAACGTGCGAGGGGACGAGACGCCAGCCACACAGCCAATGCGGTGCGCGCTGAGCCCATTGCATCGCGAAACTTCCGCTATACATTCTTTGAGTTTAGGGCCCTCGCGCATGACCCCTGGGTTTGATAGTTGCGCCCACAGAGGAGACTAATTAGGTGCGCTGGCGGAAACGCTGTAAAGCCTCGCGTCGGCCACGCCGCGACGGTACCAAGCGCTCAGGGAGGCGGAAGATTCGGGTGGTCCAGATCATAGGGGTATCGCGTCGGAGAGGTGCGCTAGCCGCACGACTTGGCGGGCAAGCGGAAAGGGAGGAAAAGGAGCAATTGTGTCTACCAGCTCGAGATGTAGCCAGATCGGGAGACGACACGGGGCATCACGTCGCATGTGGCTTGAGACCCGCATCGATGGAGTCGAAGCAGTGGGCCGCCACCATCACCCCGGGCGGGAAGGAGGGATAACGCGCGGGGGAAAGCTGAGAATGAACTCAGGCAAAGTTCGGATAGGCTACAGAAGTGGCCGTACCCGTTACGCGCTCGGGGCTGGATGTATGACGCCAGCACTAGAAAGTAATCAGTGACTCAGACCATTCGTGAGCAGGTTGAAAGCGATGACATACCTAGCTGCGGTGGCCAAGCAGTGGCGACCACTGGTCAAGCAGGCAGGACGAGGGGCGTAACCGATGCGCTCTGGTGGTGTTTTGCATTTTCGCATGCAGGAGGAGGTACATACACAGGGGCCTGGAGCAGCTGGCAGACAGTGAGGCTGTTCGGCGTTCGGGGCCGAGAAAGTGCCAAGCGCCGTCCCCAGAAGCGCCCGAAGGCTGGACTTGGCCTCGGACTGCTACTATCACCACTCGCAAACAGCAGTTTATCAGCTCTGTCTTGCCAGACTGGATTTCAGGCGCGGAAGTCAGCAGTGGGTTGTGAATGGGAGGTGAGTAGATGGTCACTTAGCACATCCGAGTCCATCCGGCGATTCCACGTATTTATGGTTAACGCCTTACCACAGATGAATGGAAGTACTTGCTCTGACAACTTGGCATGCATGTAAACGGCAAGACACCTTCACAAGCGCCATCCCAGGTAGCCTGCTGGCATAACTTTGCCCCCCATGGCAATCCCACGCCTTCTGAAGCGGATCCACCTGCGTGCTCGAGCTCGCTCCTCTTATCGCCACGCCGTGTGAGACCGATAACGTCGGTCGTCTTTTATGTGAAGCCTCAAAGACGACCTCATACGCATTCTCCTCGTCACTCTGCACGCCATGGATTCGGAGTTCAGACCACTGCTCAGTGTGTTTATTTGCTCAGCATCGTGGACGTCGCAGCAGCACTGATTTCTCACATAGGCCAAAGTGTTGGATATGGGGTTGTAGTCGGTACGGCCTGCCAAGCTCTCTGCATAACAAGCTTTCATTCCAATTTGCGGTCTTTAGGCGTCGGCTTTTTCTTCGCGGCACTCATGCTGGTCCTCACTGCCCTACAGGCCAAGTTCTCCAGGTTTTCGCCCTCCTCATCTGAGGAGTTCACGGTGAGCACCGACTCTAGTCAGAAACGTATGAAATTCGTTCATGGGATCTGGAAACAGAGTGCATCGAGGAGCGTCAAGGTATGTAGTGCCCTGTGGCGCCTCAGCCCTTGGACCTTATATGCCGCCTACAGCCTGGACTCGTTTGTTGTGGAATGTAAGCAGCCATGCTTCCGGTAAGTAGACGAGATTCGGACATCCTCTCCTCCAGCGTCAGTGCGTGGACATGGAGCGCCACGCTCCTGCAGTCGAGCACCGCGGCGTACACGTTCGGTATGTGCCCTCTTACCCACGACACTCCTGCGATGCTTACGATTATCAGGCGTCAGCGGTCCTTGGTATGTGCACGCTCTTTCTCTTCAGTCGCTCTTCCCTCGATATCTAATTGTTCGCAGGTGGTACGGTGTCGGCGGGACGATACAGCTCGCAATGTTTGCGATGATCGCCGCCAAGGTCAAGATGAACGCCAACGGCGCTCACACCTTCCTCGAGGTCGGTATTTCTCGGTTTGCGCTTGCGTGTTACTGACAATTGTCTGTCGTTCCGAAAGATAGTCAAAGTGCGCTTCGGCACCGGGGTACACCTGCTCTTCACCTTCTTTGGCTTCCTTTGTATCTTGTTTACCTGCGGGTCGTTGTTGTGTAAGACTCATTCTGTCTTACCGCCACTCTGATCTAAGCAGAATTGGTTTATTAAGTGGGAGGTGCGGCGACTGTGAACGCACTGACTGGGATGAGCATCGTTGCCGCGAACTTCCTGCTCCCGATAGGTATCGCCGTCTATGTTGTTTTCGGCGGTCTGCGTGCGACGTTCATCTGCGACTACGCGCACACTATGATCCTGTTCGTGATCATCTACGTCTTCTTTGGACAGGTCTAGTGTGTTCTGCTTCCGCTCCACGTCCCTCTGCCAGGTGCTAACTACCTGCGGTGACAGCGGAGCTTCTCAAGCCATCGGGAGCATCGGAGCCATGTACGACCTATTGGTGCAAGCCACAGTAGACGCGCCAGTTGACGGTAACACCCACGGGAGTTATCTCACGATGAAGTCAAATCAAGGCTTGGTCTTCGGCGTCGTTTCCGTCCTGGGCGGTAAGACGATCCCGCTATGATCCAGGTAGCATGAGCCTCATCCTTGAACCTAGGCTTCTCGGGAGTGCTCTGTGATCAAGGTATTTTCTTTCACTGCAGATATGTGACCATGCTGATGCGGATGCAGGTTACTGGCAAAGGGTACGTGATGGTATGCAATCCCGTCATTGTTCGCTGGCTCTTGATCCCATCGCGATAGGCTATCGCAAGTGCTCCTCGATCTACGACCAAAGCATATGTGAGAGCTCCATCTGGTTCCCATATCAAGCTGTCCTTGCTAGACGCCCCGCAGATGCTCGGCAGCCTGGCATGGTTTGCGGTCCCATGGGCGTTCGCGTCCTGCCTCGGTCTGGCGGCCCGTGCCGTAGTCAACAATGTGCGTCCTCCCCTCCCTGCACTGCCCAATGTATTACGTTGCTCACAGTCGTTACGTACATTACAGCCAAAGTTCCCAACATATCCGAACCCTCTGTCTGATTCCCAGACGAGCGCCGGGCTCGCTGCACCTGCAGCGGCGGTGGTAGTGATGGGCAAGGGAGGCGCGGTCGCCATACTTCTTGTGGTCTTGTGAGTACACTATTGCTCAAGTACTCCACATCTTTTGGTCGCGTGCTTGGTGCCGACTAACTCTGTTGGCTGCCTTACAGCATGGCGGTCACGTCGTCACTCAGCGCGGAGATGATCGCGGTTTCCAGTCTGTTGTGAGTGTATTCCAACGCATATAGCTATCCCGATTTTCACGCACGTGTCTCATGAATGATTCCCATCGTTGTAGCACATACGAGTAAGCACCGACGTACGATCGTGGCCACGGCTGTGTGATTGACACGGCTCCAGCTTGTACCGGACCTACTTCCGTTCTCAGGCAACGAGCGCGGAGATCGTGCGGGTATCGCATTACTTCATCTGCTTTTGGGCGGTGTGGGCTGGCTGTTGGGCCACCATAGTAAGTGCAGACGACGCGGCTCTTCATTTATAGCTCTGACCCAGGGTCCCAGCTGAATGCCGGGGGCATCGACCTCGGCTGGCTGTACTACGTCTCGTAAGCGTTCCAGCACTGGCTTCCAATCGTTTAGGAGATCACTTATATTTCCTACGCGTACAGGGGCAACATCCTCAGTCCGGCGGTAGTCCCTATAGCTCTGTCCGTCACTTGGTCGAAGCTGACCCGCGCCGGCGTGTATGCGGGGTGTATCATCGGAATGGCGCTCGGTATCCTGGCGTGGATGATAAGCTGCTGGAAGATCTACGGTAAGCGCGAGTACAGCGCGATCGCCGGTTTCGGTCCTAATATCGTCATACAAGGGGTGATCAATATCACCACCATGGCGGCGCCGTACGCGGCGCTGTGCAGCTCATTGGTGGCACTGCTTTTCTCCGGTCTGATCACGGTGCTAGTTTCGCTTGCCAGTACGCTTCGTCGTTTGTCTCGAGGTTTGGCGATAACGCTCACCGCGCTACTTTAGAGCCGGACAACTACGACTTTTCCGGCACGCGCGCGATCGCGATGTACGACGATGCATCCACTATCGATACCGTGGTCGATCAAGGAAAATCGGATACCGGCAGGCCATTGGAAAAGTCACGTTCCGTCGACAAAGAGGCGTCGAAGGTCTCGACCACACTACAAGGAATGATCGTCCAGAGCAACGGGGACGTTGTTAGCTGGGAGGAACTGCAGTCGATCTTCAGGCGCGCAACCTGGTACTCCCTCCTGTTTACCGCGATAATCAGCATCATCGGTGAGTCCAGCACCCCAGCTAAAGACGTCGTACTGATCAGCATTCGCAGTTCCGCTTCCGATGTTTTTCACGCAATATGTGTTCAGTAAAGAATTCTATACGTTCTGGATAGCTTGTACGATGTGAGTCCTCTTCTCGCAGCTATCGTGGTCGTCGATTCCGGATCCTGATGCTTGATTAACCGTAGCATCTGGGCCGTGATGAGCGGGATCTTTTGCATGATTATCCCGCTGTGGGAGTCAAGGACAGAGATCCTGCTCATCATGAAAGGTCTTCTGGGCCGCAACTAGAGCAAACTGCATAGTCCCTCCCTCGCACATCATACACGTCCATGAATCCGCACCCACCCCCGTTCGCTCATATATGTCACTCTAGAGTCTACTCAATGCTACCTCATCTTTTGCCCTGCGCGCTCGTCATCGCAGCACCACCCCTACGGCATACAGCCCACATCCATCCTGGGCCTACACCGGCTGGAAGTCGAAGTCGTTCGCAGACACTTTGTGGTCGTCATGCGCCCGGTCCGCCGCCGAGCCGGTCCGCCTCCGCGCATCCTTCCGGAGCTTTTTGAAGTCGACGTCCTCGAGCTGCTCCATCTGCACCTCCTGCTCGACGTTGATCGCGACCTCGGTCGGCAGTCGGCGCAACCGCTCGGGGATCTGCGGCAGCGCGGCGACACGCCAGCGCAAGTTAGTGTTAACGTTTGAACGACGGCATGCACACAACAAGGGCTCGGGCGAGGAGGCGTACCACGGTGGTGCCACCGTACAGTTCTTCCCGCAGGGTCGTGCGAGAGTTGAGGGTCTGTGCGATGTGCGGGTACGGTCAACGGCTCCGCGCGAACGAGCGATGGACTGAGTGATAACGCACGGAAAGGAGCGTGCCACTGATGGAGTTGGGTCGAAGGGTGTCAGTGTTAAGACATCGACGGGACGTCGAGCCGTAAGACTCACGTGTATATACGGCCTAACGGCTGTGCGAATCCGTTCGTCAGACAGAGGGAAACGCGATGAAAATGCCAGGACGCACCAGGGAGAAAATGATATGGAAGTTCGTCTTCGGGACGATACTCTACGCCGAGGTCAGCGCCACACAGGGGGGGGGCAATCACCGATGAAGCATACGAAGTTAAGCAAGTATAGGATCTGAAAACGCTCATATGATAAGACGTTGCGGTCGAAGGAGGAACAGTAGAGGAAAGCACGCACACAGAAGAGGGCGCTCAAAGCAGTCGTCTCGACGGACGAACGTATCAGGCGGCCGATGACGGTGTCCGTAGCTGCAGCCATCGTCACGGTCATGCATGGCCGTACAGACAACGGGAAGCACATACTCTGGAAACCGGTCTTGCTCTTCAGCAAGTGCATGTAGAGAAGGACACTGCGCGACGTCAGCACCATTACCACTGGCATCACGGAGGGTGAGAGACGCACGCAAGAATGAAATCGCACGTCATCGCGAGTGCAAGCCACGAGTCGGTGGTCGGGATGAGGACATGCGTGGACGCAAGACTGCGAAACCGGAGCAGAGATGGATCAGCATCGAGTGGGAGGGTCAGAAACGTGGAACGTACTTGTCGTCAATCAAGCCCCTGATGGCGGTGACGGCTCCCAAACCTGCGGAGGCGATGGAAAGAGCGCAAAGGAGTGCGAAGAGAATCCACGAGTGCGTGAACTGCTTGATGCGCCACGCGAAGAGGTGCTGGATCGGTGTCGCCGTCCTGCCGTGACAAACGGGTCGAGTCTAAGGCTGGGCTCCCGACGCGCATTCAAGACGTACGGCGAGACTTACATTGCTGTGGACCAGACGATGTGTTAGCCAGAGAGTGCGCGAGGGAAAGAACCATGATCTGGGGCTCAACACGCACCTACGAACAGCGGGATGGCAGAGATCGGCCACACCGTCTGGAAGAGTGCCGCCTTGTCCGCGAAGTGAGTGACCGACAGGTACCACAGCAGCCACAGAGCCGCGGCCGAGTGCACGCTGTCGACGAGGAAGCACCAATTCACCAGCATCCTTCGAACACCAATTTCACATTAGCAGCCCATCGCCAACACCGCTTGCGCAGAGGAAACAAAACAGCGACAAGGGCGGAAGACGCACCTGATGAAAAACGGGTCGCGATTCCGGCAAAGCGTGTACTGGATCCAGTGGAGGAACACGACGCCGTACATGAAGCAGTTGAGGAGGACGCCGACGAGGGTGGGACCGAGGAGGTACGAGACCGGCATCTGGCTCCCGTCGCCGTCGTCGACGGTCTGCGCCGCGAGGACGGCCGCCCATAGTGCTTGCACCGGCATGTCCGCGTCTGGGTCCCCTTCCACGCCCCGCTGGCACTAGTACGAGACCAAATGCCCAAACGGCAGTAAGGAACGATGGAGAACGGCAGCGGCGAATTAAAGCGGGAAGCAGGGAGACATCCTGGCCGTGGTGCAGGTCTTATAGTGTTGCACGTAGGTAGAGCGCGGCGGGGAGAACGCGCGGAGAAGATGATATCGCCGAGCGTGAAAAGTTGATACCCGTGGCGTCGATAGAGTTCGGTCAGGGACGGCTGGTGGGGCCGGCGTATCTGCTGATTGAAACGGTATTAGCCGGACGGCATCGGCCTTCAGGTCTTATGTTTCGTCTGGGACGTCGCCAAATGAGACCTAGCCGAAATGACGAGAGACTCCGTTCCGGCTTAGGCTCGTACATATATCGCACCGCAGACGATACAGACGCAAGACAGCCAGCCATTCTTTTGAGAACTTCCAACGTTCGGACTGGGATTTGAGAAGGGCTTCCAAGAGGGTACTTCAAATAAAGTCTACAGTATTCGCCTGGCAGCTGTCGTTAAGTATCAGGACTGCTAGCATTCCCATAGAGCAACCAGATCGATTGAGCGCTGAGACTGAGAGACCGCCGAGAGCAGAAGCCAATACAGCTTGCAAGGAAGGAGGGGAAAACAATTTCGTTTGAAGCGTGTTTTGGTGGACCATCAACAAACCACGTCAATCGAGTGGTGTGTACCGGTGGCAGTGCGATGACATGCGGAAATTGGGAATACAACGATTGACCAGCGTAGCCTTTGACCCCATGGACGACGCAGGGTCAAGTAAGACAAGATGTCAAGGTGTACATCTAGCAAGAAGAGCGAGGTATGTGGAAAAGGCGATAAATATTTGGGCATTTCGACACCAAGGCGGGGCGTGTCCATCATTGACCGTGACATGATGACAGTTCGATGCGATTTTGTGCGTGGTGGTGCTCGGAGTGCTGAAAACCGCGAGAAGCGAATGTTTGGACCGAGGTCAAGACAATCAGAATGGAAGAGCGAGTCCGAGCCGGTGATTGATCGCCATCTACCAGTCCTGCGGGGCACCCGAGACCTTTCCTGGACCATCGTTCGAAGTATGTTGTAACTTCTAAGAGGTATGAATGCAGGTACGTGCGAGCACATCGTTGTCAACAGGGACGTCGCGAACTGCCTCTCATAGACGCACGCCAGTCGTACGGCTAGCGGTGTTGACGTAGATGTCCGGATTCCGGAATCAGTTGTCCAATGCGTGTCTCGGAAACTTCGAGGTATGGACCTGCAGTGGCATCAACAGCCAGTTGAAAATGCGACGGACACTCAAACCATTCATATGTATATAGGGAAGGGTGATGTTGCCCCAACGCGAGGAACGAGCGATTGGGGCAACTGAGTGCTTACTAAGCGTGAGGCCGGAAAGGGAAGGGCGCGCGAAGCGCGGCGCGTTCTCGCGCCTTTGCCCTCTCCCACTTCCGGCCTCACCGCTCGACATACGCACTCACCCTACCTCTCCCTAGTGCTTTGGTGGAGCGGCAGCGCGTCGCGCTTCAACTCCTCTTCGCGCTCGACTCGGAGCCGCTTGCGCGCGCACGCACTTGGCGTCGTGCCTAGTTCCGCGGTCCTCCGATCCTTCCCAGCCTGGAGGACCTAGTACAACCAGGTCCGGAAATACATATCCCTTGGAGGCTAACCACGCTATTAGGAAGCACACGGGTCAGGTTGACCCCGGCCATGACAGATGGAGGTGGCTTCGAAGCCGTCCGAAGCCAGTACCTGACCCTCCGCAGGTAGGGACCGGGACGTGTTGAACAAAAATGATCATGAGTGTTCAGTGTCCATCTCTCCAGCATCTCTCCAGGTGCTGGGCTTGAGCGGGAAAGTAACCTCGCCAAAAAAAAGATGTCCCGTGTTTCCGAGGCGCAGTAGGCCTTCGTTCCCGTCCACGCGGGATTCAAGAGACAAGAGACGGTTCCCATCCAGAACTAGACACACCCGTAGACGACGGCTCCGAAAGAGCCGAGTTGTGAATCCTCCAATGGACGGGCGCGCTCGCGTCTTATCCGAACGGCGCATTGCTGTACAGCTCACAGGAACATGTAGCTGTCATCAGGTGCGACACACCCGGATATGCGCATATCTAGTTTGAGACTTGGGAGAGACTTCAATCAAGACAGCTGGGGAGGACTGCCTGACAGAGTGTTTGAATTGAAGAGAGTAAGAGAGGAAGACAACTCTAGCTCGGAACGCAGAAAGAATGACAGGGACGCCGGGCGGGTCATCAAGACGGCGAGCTCTGCTAAGCCTGGAATACCGAGCGAAGGCGAGGGCCCGCGACATCCTTGGAAATGCTACATCTACACCATACCAACGTCTAGGGATCACTCACCTCGGGTGTGCAAAACCAAGACAGGGACCACGGGCACGCCGTCCGTGCGAGACCATTACCGAGGAGCATACTTCCAGGGACCGGGATCGTGGCGGTGGTGACAGCGAGCATACATGCGCACGGCACTGTATGTGCGTCCTCGGGCTAGTACATACGGCACAGCGCAGCCGCCAGCGGGTCGGGGAATCTTCCGTTCGGCGACTGGTAGGGTTGCCGAAGGATGTAATGGATCGCTCGAGTACCATCGAAGTTGAGTGGAGGTCGGACGAGACACATTTCAACGAATGCAGTGAGGCCTGGGGTGGAGAGGGCATGAGAACTGAGATGAAATGATGACGATCGACGCCAATCTTGTCGGTAGTACTTTGGTGTGGTCTTGATGATCTGCAGGTGGGAGACTTGTATCATGATCGCAGTGTATGGCAACCTACGAGGGGTAGAACACACAAGTCAGATCCCATGCGTTGATCTTGATGAATCACTGTGAGCTGGCCAACCTCGGCGTGCTCAGTCGGGATAGTTTGGTACGCACATGGACCGCGAGGTGTCATGAGAATAAGAACCAGTCGGGCTCGGGCCGTCGTCTCGCGTGCGCATCGCGGGCAAGATATCCTTAATGCCGAACGGACTCCACGGGGCCGCATGGGAGAAGCTGAAGAACGCTATGTAGCTCTGGGGCGGACCGACGGCAGGAGGAGACCCAGGTGATGCTTCTGAAGCTTAAGTGAGCGAAGCTCCTTGCAGAGGATTATATGAGTAGGAACGCGCCGCTGGGATGGTACTGGAAAGCTTCCACAACTTGAAGCATGCACTCCCGTGCGCACGGACAGATGGCGGAGATGACGGTCGATGGGAAAGTGCATACCACCTGTTGGGGGGCAAGGGGCCGGATGGAGAAGCCGGCGCTGCGCACGGTTGAATATTAACTCTTGAGCATTTTGCCTTTGGCGATTACGGCCGATGTCAAGGAAAATCAGTGGCAGAATAACAACAGAGGACGAAGTAGAAGCAAGGGGTGCCACCCACGAACGTTGTTGAGGGAAGCGGATATGTCAAGGCAGAGAAGAATGCGACGAACTGGTTGGGAAGGCCTCGTGGACGGCTTGCAAGGACGAGGCAATGGCAACGGGTACACCGGTCCAGACGGAGGAGAGAACTGGAGAAAAAGAGGCGGCAGAGTCGGCTAAAGTCATGAGACGCACTGGGGTGGTCACGATGGACGGTCTTCGCGACAGGTAAACATGGACGAGTGATGGGAACATGAAACTTGTGACAGATGCGAGCAGGGGTGAGAGTGCGCGGCAGGTGATTGCGCGCGAATAGAATAAGTAGGCCATCGAGCCCGCCGCTGTGTGCTCGCTGCATTCGCCAGAAATCCCGACTGAGACCTTGATGGGGCGGCCATGTGCGATTCAGACACCCACTCGTCTCTGTCTGGGGTGCCCCTCACTTTTCGGTGAAGGTGAAGAAGGCGAGAGGCAGTGAAGACAGTGAAGAGGATGTGTGCATGTTCGAAGAGAGGAAGAGATGCCGGGGCGGACGATGCTGGACGGGGATTAGACACCCTTACGTCACTCGCTTGCCGGACAGGCGCCAGTCAGCAGACAGATCGGGAGAAACAAGTCGTCCACTGTCGTCGAGTGGCCGCCGGCATGTTCGTCTCCGACGCCTTCCTCGTCCACTCTTCGCTTCGCGGGCGGTATAAAACACCCTCAGCCATGGCGTGCCGAGTTTTCCCCGGTCCCACTTGCTGCTCGTCTCTGCCGGCATTTGGTCGAAGTCGCCGCGATGGCCCTCACCCTCAACTCCAAGTTGTCGGCCCTCTGCGCCCTCCTCCTCCTCACAGTCTATACTAACGCCGCTCCTTCTGGCACCCTACTCAATGATGTTGTCTCGCCTGTCTTGGATGCCGACTCCACCATGCTGTCGCTGCCCGCGAGCACCCCGTCGGCCCCTGCAAGCTCCGGAAGCGCGTCCATTCTTTCTCTCTCTGCCTCAGCACCATCGGTTTCGAGCGCAGCTTCGGGCGCGGTCTCGGGCGCGATCCCCAGCGCGGCATCTTCCACTTTGGCTAGCTCCCTCTTGTCCGTCCCGTCGTCTGCGGTATCCAACGCGACTTCTGTCGCTGCCTCTGCCTCTGCACCGGTGACCACCACCAATGGTGCTCCCGCTACCGAGTCCAGTACGTGTTTCCATCCCATCTTCGTTTCTTGTCTCGTTCTCCCCTCAGCCCCGTTGTTCCCTGCTTTTCTTCCAACGTGCATATACCCTTCATCACGTCTCCCTCGAGCGCCCTTCCCCACACTCCCCACAACCCTGCCCACCTGGCGCGGCCCACACCCGACTCTGATCGGACTCTCCGCCCACAATAGACTTCTCACCTCGCCAATACGGCATACCTGTCGCTTTACCTGCCATAGTGCCAGGTGCCGTACGGTCTATGTACGGCATCCTCTCCGCATGTCACGATCCCGGGTCTGTCCACGGCTTCGGATCGATGACGCGCGTTTTTGTGCCCGAAATATCTTCGACAACTTGTCGTGGATAGACGTCTTCTGCGCCTTGCAGTTGCGTTTCGTCATCGTGGAGGGACACGAGGCTCGTCTTTCTCATAGCGGCCACCCTCTTACTGTTGGGCTTGCTGAACGGACGCATATACGCGTCATGAATTCTTCCGGGGGTCTTCGGAGTCTATGTCTGTCTTCTTCACCCTGCTGTATGCGCGTGTTCGAACGCGTCTTACGCGTGCAATCGGCGTGTTTATGTTTACTCAGCGACAATTCTCCGTTTTTTCTTCGTGCACCTGGTGTTCTGCTTCATCGCGACCATTGACGTGGTCTGGTGGGGGTCTGCGAGATGAGGTATTCCATGCGCACCCATATGTGGTGCTATGCGGTCGTCGACTGCGCATACAGGCGCGTCTGAAATTCATTCCCGGTCTTTTCTCGCGTCGGGGAGCCTTCTCCATATGCTCGCCACGCACGGCGCGAGCTTTGGTGCTGCCGGAACACTTCCCCCCAGTCGAACCTTACTGCGCTGCGGCATACCAATCTCGTATGTTCTCTGCCGCCACTCCGTTGTTACCGGGTGTATGCGCCTCGAAGTGTCATAGTCATGGTGTTTAACGCCTATTTTCATACGCTCTTGTTTCAAGTTGTGGACTCCATCTGACCGAGCCCGTCTCTCCAGCCTACATCACGATCCCCATCTCCTCCTACCCCTTCTCCGCCTTCCCCGTCCCATCGGCCTCCCCCATCCCTGGCGTCTTCCCCTCCACCTCCATCAACTCGCCCCCGCCCCCCGGCTCCCCGCTCATCCCTGACTTCGGCCCCGCATGGGCACAAGCGAAAGCCAAGGCGCAGCAGCTCATGTCGGGCTGGACGCTCGAGCAAAAGGTTAACGTTTCGACCGGGGTCGGCTGGATGGGCGGCCGCTGCGTCGGCAACATCCCAGCCGTCGGCACCTGGCCCGGCCTCTGTCTCGAGGACTCTCCGCTCGGGGTCCGCTTCACCGACTTTGTGACCGCGTTCCCCGCAGGCATCAACGCGGCCACGACATGGAACCGCACACTCATCCGCGCGCGGGGCCAGGCGATCGGGCAGGAGTTCAAGGGCAAGGGCGCACATGTCGGGCTGGGGCCGATGATGAATATGGGAAGAATCGCCCAAGGGGGTCGGAATTGGGAGGGGTTCGGTGCGGACCCGTTCTTGACGGGCGAGGCGGCGTATGAGACGGTGTTGGGGTGGCAGGCGGGCGGGGCGCAGGCGTGTGCGAAGCACTATATCAACAAGTACGTTGGCGTCATCGGAATTTTGAGGCGACGTTCGCTGAAGCGGCGATGGTGATTGCAGCGAGCAGGAGCACCTGCGCGACCACGAGTCATCGGACGTCGACGACCGGACGGAGCATGAGATTTACGTGCACCCGTTCATGCGCGCGGTACAGGCTGGTGTTGCTAGCGTCATGTGCAGCTACAGTGCGTCCTTTTTCGCTGTCGATCGCGCGGCGTCCTTGCACGAGATACTGAAAGCGCGCTCAACCAGACCAAGTGAACGCGACGTGGGCGTGCGAGAACGACCGGACGCTGAACCAGATCCTCAAGGGCGAGCTCGGCTTCCAGGGCTACGTCATGTCCGACTGGGGCGCGCACCACTCCACCCTCGCGGCCGTCGGAGGTCTCGACGTACGTGCCTTTGCGTCAATGCATCTGCCCCCTCACCCATGGACGCGGTATGCTGATGATAATAATAACGCACATAGATGTCTATGCCGGGCGACATCTCGTTCGGCTCCGGCACGAGCTGGTGGGGCGCGAACCTGACTGCGTTCGTTGAGAACGGGACGATAGCGGAGGCGCGCGTGGACGATATGTCGGAGCGCATTATCGCCGCGTGGTACCTCCTCGGTCAGGACCAGAACTACCCCGACGGTGCGTCTTTCCTCCTTAGTTCGCATGCCTTTTTGTCGCTATGATCGGGTGCTAACGGTGAGTGGCACAGTGAGCTTCAACGCCTTCTTCCCGAACGACCCGGCCACGAACGCGCATGTGGATGTGCAAGACGACCACTTCAAGGTCGTGCGCGAGATTGGCGCGGCGAGCACGGTCCTGCTGAAGAATGTCCGTGGTACGCTTCCGCTCGGCAAGCCACGGTCCCTCGCTATTATTGGTGCGTGCTTCGGCCAGCCACTTCTGTTATTTGACATGTGCTAACTACTTCGCGCTGATCTCGATTTGGAACAGGTGACGACGCTGGCCCGTCCTCCCGTGGCCCGAACGGCTACACCGACCGCGGCGGCGACGACGGCACGCTCGCGATGGGGTGGGGCTCCGGCACGGATAACTTCCCGTACCTCATCACACCGCTCGAGGCTATTCAGGCGCGCGCCCGTCAGGACCGCTCTAGCGTCTCGTGGTTCCTGAATAACTGGGACCTCGCTGGCGCGGCTTCGACCGCGCTCAACCAGGACGTCGCTGTCGTGTTCGTCAACGCTGACTCGGGCGAGGACTACATCACCGTCGACGGCAACGAGGGCGACCGGAAGAATCTGACGCTCTGGGGCAACGCTGACAACCTGATCCAAGCCGTCGCGGAGGTGAACCCGAACACCGTAGTCGTCGTCCACTCTGTGGGCCCTGCGATCATCGAGTCGTGGATCGAGAACCCGAACATCACCGCCGTGCTCTGGGCGGGTCTCCCCGGACAAGAGTCGGGCAACTCGCTCATCGACGTGCTGTACGGCGTGGTGAACCCCTCCGGGCGGCTCGCGTACACGATCGCGAAGAGCGCGGCGGACTACCCCGCGCAGCTCATCACGGGCGGGAACACGAACGAGATCATCCTGATCGAGTACACGGAGGGCTTGAACATCGACTACCGTCACTTTGACGCGAACGGGATCACGCCGCGGTTCGAGTTCGGGTTCGGGTTGTCGTACACGACCTTTGCGTATGAGGGCTTGAGTGTGAAGGCGCTGCCGCAGCTCGATGGGACCGACGTGGATTCGGAGAACGAATGGGCGCGGGGAAGGCCGTCGCCGAATGTGGAGGGGGGATCGACTGCGCTGTGGCTCCACCGGCCGGCGTTCGAGGTGTCGTTCGTGGTGAAGAATACCGGGAATGTTCTGGGCGGTGAGGTGCGTTCTCCTTCCTCTCTTCCTCTCCCTTTCTCCACGGACGCGATCCTGACTGACTTGCGCTCGGCTACAGATCCCGCAACTATACCTTCACTTCCCCGCGGGCGCGGGCGAGCCGCCGAGTGTCCTGCGCGGCTTCGCGGACGTGCTCCTCCAGCCGGGCGAGAGCAAGACGGTCACGCTCTCGCTCTCGCGCTACGACCTGAGCGTGTGGGACGTCGTGGCGCAGGGCTGGCGCAAGCCGCAGGGGACGTTCCGGTTCTCGGTCGGGGCGAGCAGCCGTGACTTGCGGTTGAATGGCGCCATCCCGCTCTGATCTCTTCGTTTCCGGACTTGAATGATTGTAGCTGGGACGGGAGGATGTGGCGATATACCAGCACTTCGTGCGCGGGCGTGGCTTACTGATACCGATACCTGATACCGTCACGACTTCGCTTCCTCGGATTATGACTGGACTGGGGGAATTGTGTCGAGTAGACCGTTGTAGGCCGTAAACCACGGCTGCTGACTTGGTGGACGTCGTTGGGGGTGTGGCCCCGACTGTTGCATGTAGTTGACGAGACAACGTCAACATACTATAATGACAACTTCTTTGTTTCTAGCAGCGCGGATGTTGAGTACGTTGAGTGTGCGTCGTGTGGACTCGGCGTCATATTCGCTTTTAGTGGAAAAGGAATCTTGGCTAGGCTGGCTTTAAGTACGCAAGTTTGCCGCGGCTTCGAGAGGTAAGCAGATAGCAAGGCACATCACCAAAAGTGCCCGTCTGAATGGATACTTCTGGAATCCCCACAGGGCGCTGCAAACCGTGGCCTACAGGGCAAAGGATTTCATAGGAACTCCGATAGAATAGACTCTGACATCGCATGTCGCTGCAAGACACCACATCGGAATGGATACGTGACCGGTCTGGGCCATCGTATGCAGTCTGAGGCGGGATATAGATACACGACAGGTCCGGGCTATGGTGTGTAGGGAGGGACGGGGTATGCATACCCTGTGTAGGGTGTTGTCGGAACATCAGGAAAAATCCACCTCGCTCCCTAGTACTCTCGCTGCTCGAGAGGAGGGATAGCGGAAGGGTAAGGTACCTTTTCATATAGTAGTCGATAGTGGTCATGCGCGGCTCTCGAGTACTCGATAGACATCCGATAGATGCTGCAGCTGATAGGCACCCCGAGACGTTGCACTGGTATCCCCATAATTCCTGTTGCTCCACTCGGATTCTAGTAGCACACTCGAAATAAAATGGAAATCTGATATTGATTTTATTCCCTAAGAACCTACATGCACAGAGCTGATACATGATATATAGACGACAGCAAGACCTTGCACAGTGAACACCATGCACGTACTGGGAGGGCGCTACTCACCGGAATGGCTTCGAAGGTACTTGGATCCTGACTGGAAGGCTGAGAAAAGTTGGAAAGGGGAGCGGGGTAGCTGTGTTTCCCGTCCGGGCTAGAGAGATAGAAAGATGTTCCAGTCTGGTCAGATGCGTGAGAGGCTCGATATCCTCGATCTTGAGCGCTGCATATGCCTGTGAGACAAGTCGTGGTAAGAGCTGAAGCTGAAGCTGGAAGACACATTGACGCACCGTTGAGCATGAGGTGCGTACTAACGTAGGTGCGGATCTGGTCGTCGTGCTGAGCGCAAGGCAAACGCACAACACTAAGATGCAAGTTTACCGCTGACCTCGTTCGACAGCATCTCTTCTACACCGAAGCCGGGGACATCCAGTTCCGCTTCGACCATCTTGAACTTGGCGGACTCGAGAAGGCTCCCATCCAACCCTCGTTCTCTGAAGCGTGCGCGCTGCGTTTCCTTAGCGTTCGACCCTCGCCAGTTAAACGCATACACCATGCCAACCTCGTCGTCCAGCAGCAAGTGGTGGAGGATGTCGCAGCCGAAACCGCACGTAGTTCCTGTGATGACGACAACATCCTTTGTGTAGGCCGCGCGGGGTCGCAGACCAGAAGGTCGGGGAGGTAGATTGGCAGAATAGCCTTGCTCTGCGAGTCGGACGAGGACCTCCGGGGCGACTGTTCCGGCATCAGCATCAGCACCCGAAGAGTCGTGGACCACGCGAAGGACGGCATCGGTCAGGGAACTGACCGAGGGTGCTTGGAAGACGAGGTTGGCCGACAGTCTCTTCGCAAACCCGACTGAGTGCTCGCGAACGACGCGCAGGATGGGATTGCGGATCCAGGTGGCCCGCAAACTGCGCGGACGATGAGCGTCATCCTTATCTGCAGAGCCCTCGAGAAGCGTGAGGACGACAGGAGTACCTATCACAACCGCTTCGGAACAAACCCACGTCGTCCGCGACGGTGCGCTGCATGACCTTCGCCACCACCGTCTTCAATCTTCTCATCCTCCCCCATCTTATCTGGAATCTACACGTGATCATGATCAACATCTGCCGGCGTTTACATGATCAAGGCTGCGTCCCGCCTCTCTTATTCTGCCTCGACCCCACTCCTGGATAGCCTGAACTTCAGAGTGGCGGTGGGAAGGAGCCTGGACCACCCTAGTGTGTGTCATGACTTTAGCCGACTCTGCCGCCTCCTTCTCTCCAGTTCTCTCCTCCGTCTGGATCGGTGTACCCGTTACCATTGCCTCCCGTCCTCGAGGCCTTCCCAACCAGTTCGTCGCATTCTTCTCTGCCTTGACATATCCCCTCCCTAACGCCTCCTCAACAACGTTCGTGGGTGGCACCCCTTGCTTCTACTTCGTCTCTGTTGTTATTCTGCCTACTGATTTTCCTTGATATCTGCCGTAATCGCCAAAGGCAAACTGCTCAAGAGTTGATATTCAACCGTGCGCAGCGCCGGCTTCTCCATCCGGCTCCTTGCCCCCCAGCAGGTGGTTTGCACTTTCCCATCGGCCGTCATCTCCGCCATCTGTCGGTGCGCGCGGGAGTACATGCGTCAACTTGTAAAAGCATTCCAGTACCATCCCAGCGGCGCGTTCCTACTCATATAACCCTCTGCAAGGAGCTTCGCTCACTTAGCCTTTAGATCCATCACCCGCATCTCCTTCTGCCGCCGAACCGCTTCAGAGCTGTTCTTCAACTTCTCCCATGCGGCCCCGTGGTGTCCGCTCGGCATCAGGGTTATCTGACCCGCGATGAGCACGCGAGACGGGCCCGAGCCCGACTGATTCTTATGCTGATGAGACCTCGCGGTTCGTGTGCGAACCAAATCATGCTGACTGAGTACACGGAGGTTGGCCAGCTCATACTAAACCCCCTGACGTCACTCACTTGCCGCCGGTCAGCAAACAGATCGGGAGAAACAACTCGTTGACTAGCTAGTACTGTCGTCGAGTGACGGCCGGCTATGTTGCGATTAATATTCGTCTCCAACGCCTTCCTCGTCCATTCTTCGCTTCGCGGGCGGTATAAAACGCCCTCAGCCATGGCGTACCGAACATTCCCCGGTCCCACTTGCTGCTCGTCTCTGCCGGAATCTGGTCGACGTCGCCGCGATGGCCCTCACCCTCAACTCCAAGTTGTCGGCCCTCTGCGCCTTCCTCCTCCTCACAGTCTATACTAACGCTGCTCGTTCTGGCACCCTACTCAATGATGTTGTCTCGCCTGTCTTGGATGCCGACTCCACCGTGCTGTCGCTGCCCGCGAGCACCCCGTCGGCCCCTGCAAGCTCCGGAAGCGCGTCCATTCTTTCTCTCTCTGCCTCAGCACCATCGGTTTCGAGCGCGGCTTCCAGTGCGGTCTCCGGCGCGATCCCCAGCGTGGTATCCTCCACTTTGGCTAGCTCCCTCTTGTCCGTCCCGTCGTCTGCGGTATCCAACGCGACTTCTGTCGCTGCCTCTGCACCGGTGACCACCACCAATGGTGCTCCCGCGACCGAGTCCAGTACGTGTTCCCATCCCATCTTCGCTTCTTACCATATGTGGTGCTCTGCGGTCGTCGACTGCGCATACAGCCGCGTCTGAAATTCATTCCCGGTCTTTTCTCGCGTCGGGGAGCCTTCTCCAAAGTGTCATAGTTATAGTGTTTAACGTCTATTTTCATTCGCTTCTCTTTCAAGGTGTGGACTCTATCTGACCAGGCCCGTCTCTCCAGCCTACATTACGCTCCCCATCTCCTCCTACCCCTTCTCCGCCTTCCCCGTCCCATCGGCCTCCCCCATCCCCGGCGTCTTCCCCTCCACCTCCGTCAACTCGCCCCCGCCCCCCGGCTCCCCGCTCATCCCCGACTTCGGCCCCGCATGGGCACAAGCGAAGGCCAAGGCGCAGCAGCTCATCTCGGGGTGGACGCTCGAGCAAAAGGTCAATGTCTCGACTGGCGTCGGCTTGGGGCACGGCCGTTGCATCGGCAACATCGCAGGCGTCGGCACCTGGCCCGGCCTGTGTCTCGAGGACTCTCCGCTCGGGGTGCGCTACACGGACTTCGTGACCGCCTTTCCTGCGGGCATCAACGCGGCCACCACGTGGAACCGCACGCTCATACGTGCGCTGGGCCAGGCGATCGGGCAGGAGTTCAAGGGCAAAGGCGTACATGTGGGGCTTGGGCCAATGATGAATATGGGAAGGATCGCCCAGGGGGGACGGAATTGGGAGGGGTTCGGCGCGGACCCGTTCTTGACGGGCGAGGCCGCGTATGAGACGGTGGTGGGGTAGCAGGCGGGCGGGGCGCAGGCGTGTGCGAAGCACTACATCAACAAGTACATTTTCCGGATTGAGATTGAGGCGACATTCGCTGATGCGGCGATTGTGTTGCAGCGAGCAGGAGCACTTGCGCGACCACGAGTCATCGGACGTTGACGACCGGACGGAGCATGAGATTTACGTGCACCCGTTCATGCGCGCGGTACAGGCTGGTGTTGCTAGCGTCATGTGCAGCTACAGTGCGTGTTTTTCCCTTGTCAGTCGCGCAACGTTTTTACGCGAGATACTGACATCGGGCGTAACCAGACCAAGTGAACGCGACGTGGGCATGCGAGAACGACCGGACACTGAACCAGATCCTCAAGGGCGAGCTCGGCTTCCAGGGCTACGTCATGTCCGACTGGGGCGCGCACCACTCCACCCTCGCGGCCGTCGGAGGTCTCGACGTACGTGTCTTTGCGTCAATGCATCTGCCCCATCACACATGTACGCAATATGCTGATGATCATAATAACGCGCATAGATGTCTATGCCGGGCGACATCTCGTTCTTCTCCGGCACGAGCTGGTGGGGTGCGAACCTGACTGCGTTCGTCGAGAACGGGACGATCGCGGAGGCGCGCGTGAACGACATGTCGGAGCGCATTATCGCTGCGTGGTACCTCCTCGGTCAGGACCAGAACTACCCCGACGGTGCGTCTTTCCTCCTTAGCTCGTATGCCTTTTTGTCGCCATGATCGGGTGCTAACGATGTGTGGCACAGTGAGCTTCAACGTCTTCTCCCTGAACGACACGGCCACGAATGCGCATGTGGACGTGCAAGACGACCACTTCAAGGTCGTGCGCGAGATCGGCGCGGCGAGCACGGTCTTGCTGAAGAATGTCCGTGGTACGCTTCCGCTCGGCAAGCCGCGGTCCCTCGCTATTATTGGTGCGTGCTTCGGTCAGCCGTGTGTCTCTTCTATTCTGTCGCATGTGCTCACTTCTTTTATCCGATTTGGAACAGGTGACGACTCTGGCCCATCCTCCCGTGGCCCGAACGGCTACCTCGATCGCGCCGGCGACGATGGCACGCTCGCGATGGGGTGGGGCTCCGGCACGGATAACTTCCCGTACCTCATCACCCCGCTCGAGGCCATCCAGGAGCGTGCGCGTCAGGACCGCTCTAGCGTCTCTTGGTTCCTGAACAATTGGGATCTCGCGGGCGCGGCTTCGACCGCCCTCGACCAGGACGTAGCTATCGTGTTCGTCAATGCTGACTCGGGCGAGGACATGATCGTCGATGGCAACGAGGGTGACCGGCAGAATCTGACGCTCTGGGGCAACGCTGATAACCTGATCCAAGCCGTCGCGGAGGTGAACCCGAACACCGTCGTCGTCGTGCACTCTGTGGGCCCTGCGATCATCGAGGCGTGGATCGAGAACCCGAACATCACCGCCGTGCTCTGGGCGGGCCTCCCCGGACAAGAGTCGGGTAACTCGCTCATCGACGTGCTGTACGGCGCGGTGAACCCCTCGGGGCGGCTCGCGTACACGATCGCGAAGAGCGCGGCGGACTACCCCGCGCAGCTCATCACGGGCGGGAACACGAACGAGATCATCCTGATGGAGTACACGGAGGGGTTGAACATCGACTACCGACACTTTGACGCGAACGGGATCACGCCGCGGTTCGAGTTCGGGTTCGGGCTGTCGTACACGACTTTCGCGTATGAGGGCTTGAGTGTGAAGGCGCTGCCGCAGGTCGATGGGACCGACGTGGATTTGGAGAACGACTGGGCGCGGGGTCGGCCGTCGCCGAATGTGGAGGGGGGATCGACTGCGCTGTGGCTGCATAGGCCGGCGTTCGAGGTGTCGTTCGAGGTGAAGAATACCGGGAATGTTCTGGGCGGCGAGGTGCGTTTTCCTTCCTCTCTTCCTCTCCCTTTCTCGCCACGGACGCGATCCTGACTGACTTGCGCTCGTTTAAAGATCCCGCAACTATACCTGCACTTCCCCGCGGGCGCGGGTGAGCCGCCGAGCGTCCTGCGCGGCTTCGCAGACGTCCTCCTCCAGCCGGGCGAGAGCAAGACGCTCACGCTCACGCTCTCGCGCTACGACCTGAGCGTGTGGGACGTCGTGGCGCAGGGCTGGCGCAAGCCGCAGGGCACGTTCCGGTTCTCTGTCGGGGCGAGCAGCCGTGACTTGCGCCTGAAGGGCGCCATCCCGCTCTAACCTCTTCGTTCTCGGACTTCAATGATTGTAGCTAGGGCCAGGGTGTGGTGATATACCAGCACCTCATGCGCGCGTGTGGCGTACCGATACCTGATACTGTCACGACTTCACTTACTGGGATCATCATGACTGGACTGGGGGGATTGTGTCGAGTAGACCGTTGTAGGCCGTAGTGCTGCTGACTTGGTGGACGTCGTGGGGGGTGTGGCCCCTACTGTTGCATGTACTTGACGGTTTGGCAGGGGCGGTGTCGGCGTACTGTAATGGCAACGTTTTTGTTTCTAGCAGCGCGGATTTTGTGGGGACTCGGCGTCGTTTTTGGCCTTAGTGGAAAAGGGCTGAATATAAGTACGTATTGTATGTCTTATGTGCGTTTGCGAGGGCAAGCAGATAGCAAGAAGGGAAGCCCAAAAAGGCGGAGAATTGAAGGTGATGCACTGGCCGGGAGTCGAACCCACGATGCGTGTCCAGTCCAATCTCCCAGTCCAGACTCCACTCGGAGGAGGCGAGTAGTCCCAAGGGATGCAGTTCAGAAGAGACCGCGACTCGGAAGGAAGGGTTCAAGCCGGAAGTGCACGCTTACCATTGACCCTTTGATTTACGAATACAAACATACGACTCCAGGAGCCAATTTTAGGCGCCGATTACCGTACTCCTCCTCTCCTCCTTACTTCCTTCCTTCCTTCCTTCCTTCCTGCTGCTTCGATCTCGCCGCTCTTATTGCGCTGCATCACCTTGTGCGTTGAACAGTACACTGACATCTCTCACGCCGCCTGCCTTTCGCAATGCTTACACTCTGCTGATCAGTACGCGACGCCATGTGGTTACTCAGCACCGACCGCGCCGAGCTACGCTATTTCTCCAGCGCCGACGACGTCGATGGCGGTTATGCCATCCTCTCGCACACCTGGGCCGGAGACGAGCAGTCTTTCCACGAGGTCCGAGCGATCGCTGAACACTGCAAACGGGATGGTACGAACCCTCGGGATGTCGTCTCTGCCAAGATTCGCGGGTGCTGCATCCTCGCGGAGAAGCATGGATATCGATGGGCTTGGATCGACTCCTGCTGCATCGACAAGGCGAGTAGCAGCGAGCTCTCCGAGTCCATCAACTCCATGTATCGCTGGTACTCGCAGGCAGAGGTATGCTACGCCTATCTCGCCGACGTACCGAGCGGCTGCGTCCTCGATGCCCCCGATTCCTCCTTCCGCAAGAGTCGCTGGCACACGCGCGGGTGGACACTGCAGGAACTTATCGCTCCCGCTTCCGTCATCTTCCTATCCGTTGACTGGCACGAGTTGGGGGACAAAGCGACGCTAGCGACGCTGCTTGCGGATATCACTACGATCGACCGGAGGGTCTTGACTCGGGAGGCAAAGTGCGCGCAATTCTCCCTTTGTACCCGCATGTTCTGGGCGTCGGCGCGCAAGACCACCAGAGTAGAGGACGAGGCGTACTGCCTGATGGGCCTCTTCGGAGTCAGCATGCCGACAAACTACGGGGAGGGCAAGAGAGCCTTCACGCGCCTCCAGTATGAAATCATGCGGGACAATCCGGACATCAGTCTCTTCGCCTTCGGATCGTGTATCCTTCCAGGACTTCTCAGCGACCACGGCATCACTCTCGAGCCTGACATTAAGATCGGCCATTCTTTCCAGTACCTTCTCGCATCCTCGCCAAAGCATGTGGAATTTCCTGTCGCATTCACCCCAGACCTTGGCCAGATCGGGAAACAATCATATCCTGCGTTTGTCAGTCGTAATCTCTGTGCTTCTTCTGGTATCAGCTCACGTCTCTTATAGATCTCGCAGGACGGTGATGCTCTGGCAGCTGCCGCTGGTCCCTTCGATAGCGTCGAGCTTCCACGTGTTACAGTGACCAGCTACGGCGTCAAGCTCCGACTTCCAGTATTTGAGGCCGACGATGCAACTATTGCGGTGCTCCTATGCCAGGGCATTCGGGGGCATCTTGGCCTTTTCCTGCAACGCGACCCTCGTGGGAGGGATCCGACGCGGCCGCGCTATCACGTTGGATGCGTATATAGGACCACCAACCGCCCCAACCCACAGGTTGCTCGCATGGTCACCTTGGGGGTTGATATGAACAACCTCTGCTTCAACGGCCACTTGGTGGAGGCCAAGTGGCGCACCTTCTACGTCGTCCCATACCCATCTGGTACGGATGACGTCCCATCCGCTAATTTCATGATCAACTCTAAGCCGGCTCCACCGTTCCGCTTCCCCCACTGGCTCCTCGCTCGCCTCATCACCCTGCAGTTCGAGGTAAACCAGCTCCCCCTGGAAATCGGGTCCTTCACGGGCATCAGGTTCTTCCACCCCAGCGACCTGAAGGTCCTCGTGTACCTCACCCTCGGCTTGTGCGCACGCGCGCATCCCACCGAACCCCCCTCCCACTGGGCGAGAGTCATCCCCTCTTTGCAACCCGAATTCGCCGGGCACGACTGCGCCGAGGACCACGTCGACTCCTGGCCAGGTCGATCGAAGGACTTTGGCGACGCGGACCGCACGATGCGCCTCTCTTTCATGCGGTGCGGCAGGCTGCCGGAGAGCACGCGCGTCATCCACATCGAGCTCCTCGGCCGCGTCTACGAGCAGATGCTCAGAGACGCCAATGTTTCGCTCCCGTCGCTCGCGGACCTCGAGTCCCGCGGCGGCGCGGTGCCCACTGCTCGCCAGGCGCTCGCCGGGCAACCGGGCACGATGTCCTTACCTAGCTTACCATCATCGTGACGGGAGTCCGAGTCCTCCGTGTCCCCGGACCACCATTTCCCTCTATTTCACCCTCCCGTCGCATTCGCTGATGCGACTCGGGCGCCGGCAGGTCCCGCAGCTGCAGTCGCTCTGTACTTCTCCGCACTCGTCGATTTGCATCCTTATGGAGGTCCGTGCCCCGGAAGCGCCCCTGCTGCCGGCGTGCGAGAAGGCGGTCGCGATCGCCCTCTTGCACTACGATCTGAGCGTGTGGGGTTTCGGCAGGCAGAGGCGCACCGGCCTGGCGGCAAGCCGCAGGATGAGCTCTGATTTTCGTTCTGGATATCTATTTGAAGGCTAGCATCCCGCTCCGAGATACGAGTATTCTGAAGGTTCTAGTTCAGGTTCTCGGGCTAGTTGCTTGTCGGAGGAGGACAGCCT
Organism: Sanguinoderma infundibulare; assembly: GCA_032821775.1. NCBI lineage: Eukaryota > Fungi > Basidiomycota > Agaricomycetes > Polyporales > Polyporaceae > Sanguinoderma > Sanguinoderma infundibulare. Next base: position 1,272,083 of record JAVLRN010000004.1, on the reverse strand, counting down.
CGCGATGCATGCCACCGGTACACCTATACTTCATACACGCCTGATATCATGGTACCAGCATGGCTGGACGGCGTCAATGTTGTGAACCTTGTTCAGTTTTCCGGTGGGGTTGTTGAGCGTTGCTCGTAATTGATGTTTCGATCACGATGACATGCTGTAATGATACTTTCTTTCAACGTGGCTCCTGCACAAAACAATTCTGGATAGAGTGAGCTCATGCATATCGTCAGTATTCTGTGGGTTTTGGTGCATGCGCGAACCCCGACACAGGGCAGGCAGATTGCGACGCAGGGAAGCTTAATAAGGAACCTGTCTCTTCGGTTGAATTACACGGAGCAGGATTCGAACCCCCATTGCTTTCGGAAGTAATCTCCCAAGCGGACCCCTACCAGTCTGCCACTGGCCGAAGATTGTAAAGTGCAAAATTAAGGACTTCCCTTAGCGTGGTCGTCGGCTACACTGCGGATTCCGAGGGTATTATGTGGGGTACCAGACCAGCCTGGCTACTACACAATGGAGTCTGCATATGTAGAGTCTCTTTATCCGACCTGATGCAAGTTACATCTGGTTTCTGTTTACCTGAAGTTACGCCCATAGCATCGCACGCGTGACGCCAGTGTTTCCAATAAAGTAAACAGTCCCGCAAAAAACAGATGACCTTCCAGATTGGATACACTGAGCGGGAGTCGAACCCACGCCGCTTGCTGGAGCCTGGTTGCATTGGGTGATGGAAGGCAAGCATGATACCGTTTCACCATCAGTGTATACTTCGGACAAGGATACGTATCTACATAATCCAACCTGGGCAATGCAGTTGCAAGGTGCCCGGAAAACAAAGCTGGTCTTTATCATTGATAATGAGAGGCGACGGATGCCACACAACACGTATGTGAAGTTGTCTCGGCGCATGTCCTTTTCATTGCAACGTCAAGAGCACTCGCGGGCGGCACTGGTCCCGACGGGTCTGGGGTGACGATTGAGCGAATGGTAGTAGGAAGTGAGGGGCACCCGAGGATGAACCGCAGAGTAGTGGTGCCATGCGCGATTAAGCTGTTGGGGAAGAATCTGCCAGGGCAGCGATGGATAACTATGCCTGATAGCGGAGATATTCAAGTTGAAGTTTGAGGAAGATGAGAATAGGGACGCACCGGGAGGACGTCCCTCGAATATAGCATTTGTAAGAGCAAGCGTGTAAGTTGTCTATAGATACGTCTTCGCCACTGCCGTCGGAATGCGCATACTATGCTCCGCGACCGCTCAAACAGGAAGAGGTGTTTCTCGCAGTCTGCATGAGCTGTGTCACGTCCAGGCACGAGCGATACAGGTCTACTGTCGTCGTTCGGTGGCTGGCAGACGTATTGTTGCTCAGCGATCTTCATACAACCGGAATTACTCGCTGTGTATACTAGGAGTACTCACTATATGCGTTCGCGTGGAGAGATGGTTCGAAAACAAGTGTGAAAGAAGCCGGAAAGACGGGCAACCGGGAAAGGGTCGAATGCCGCGCGCGTATTCGCGCTTCCGAAGGGGAATGCATAGGCATGCGCAGGAATGTATGCGCAAGCCAGGGCATGGGGCGATGAGGAAGACATTAATACCATCGTCGGACTAGAATATGGATGACTCACGAATGGGGAAACACAACTAGAAGTCTCAATATATCGCTTTGAATTTCTTGCTCAAACCTTGTCTGAAAATGGATAACAACAGCGAATCTGTAGTCAGACATTTACTGGGATGCTCACTAAATCAGAGAAAATACCTGCCCCCTCCCATCGCGCTCGTCAAACTTACGCCGCCAAATACTCCTTTTCGACAATGACGTGCTCCGTCCAGCCCTCGACGGTGAGGTCGAAGATCTGCGGAAGCATTCCTCACATCCTCCTGCGCTCCCACCGGTTTCTGTCCCCCTCGCGCAGGCCCTGAACACCTTATGCAACGCGGCCAGATCCGCGATTTCCTCAGTCCAGTCATACATGGCCTCTTGTTCGAGAATCCAGCGCGAATGCATGCTGCGGGCGGTCAAGGAGGGCGAGTACACACCAGCGAGACACGAACAGCAGCAAGGAACAGAAGCATTCGGAGCCCGGGACGAGAAGCTATCGCACTAATCGCACAGAGAATGGTCATCGAGGTAGCTGGTGAGGGGGATGGAGGCAAGAGATGCAAACACAAAAAATCATATTACATGAAGCCACGAGGGCCGAGTAACATTAAGGTTCAAATACGACAAATTTGGTACGAATGAAGCCGCTCACGCCGGGCCTCAGGGATTTGGGAAGGGTAAGAAGCCGTGGTAGGGAGGCCAGTGGGAGGCTGCCGCGGGATGCTGTCAAGCGACGACCGGAGTGGTCAAGATCTCAAGCCCTGTGGGGGCCACCAGCGGCACCACCAGCACCTCCAGCGGCACCGCCGTTACCTCCAGCAGGACCACCGTTGCCACCCGCGGGACCACCGTTACCACCAGCAGGACCGCCGTTACCGTTACCGCCAACAGGACCGCCGTTCAAGCCGCCCACAGGGCCCCAGACGGGGCCACCGGCGAGAGGAGGAAGGGGGCCGGGAGGCGGAGGAATGACATGGGGAGGCGGGGGCGGCGGGAGAGCACGACCCTTGTGGCCACCAGCGGCACCACCAGGGCCACCAGCAGGACCGCCGTTACCACCAACAGGACCTCCGACGGGTCCGCCGTTCAAGCCGCCCGCAGGGCCCCAGACGGGGCCACCGGCGAGAGGAGGAAGAGGGCCAGGAGGGGGAGGAGTGACATGGGGCGGCGGGGGCGGCGGGAGAGCGCGGCCTTTGTGGCCACCAGCACCCCCAGCACCTCCGGCGGCACCACCAGCACCTCCAGCGGCACCGCCGTTACCTCCAGCAGGACCGCCGTTTCTACCAGCAGGACCGCCGTTTAAGCCGCCCGCAGGGCCCCAGACGGGGCCAGCCTGGAAGGGAGGAAGGGGGCCGGGAGGGGGAGGAGTGACGTAGGGCGGCGGGGGTGGCGGAAGACCACGACCCTTGTGGCCACCAGCGGCACCGCCGGCACCTCCAGCACCACCCGCGGGACCACCGTTGCCACCAGCGGGACCACCGTTGCCACCAGCAGGACCACCGTTACCACCAACAGGACCTCCGACGGGTCGGCCGGCAGGAGGAGGAAGAGGGCCAGGAGGGGGAGGAATGACATGAGGAGGCGGGGGAGGTGGGGGAGCGCGGGCCCTGTGGCCACCCGCGGCACCACCAGCACCTGCAGCGGCACCACCCTGGCCGCCAGCGGGACCGCCGTTGCCGCCAGCAGGACCGCCGTTATCGTTACCGCCAACAGGACCGCCGTTCAAGCCGCCAGGAAGACCCCCGATAGGGCCACCGGCGAAAGGAGGAAGCGGGCCGGGAGGCGGAGGAATGACATGGGGAGGCGGGGGCGGGGGGAGAGCGGCCTCGCGGACCTTGTGGCCACCAGCGGCACCGCCAGCACCACCAGCGGGGCCGCCGGCATTACCAGTCTGACCCTGCCCTGCTGGACCCTGACCTTGGGCACCCTGACCTTGGGCACCTTGACCTTGGGCACCACCACGAAGCCCACCGGCACCACCACGAAGCCCACCGGCACCGGTAGGACCACCCTGAGGACCGCCAGGCTGAGCACCGTTCGGCCACCAAGGCTCAGGGTCATAGCCGTAGTACGGAGGCGACGGCGGCGGCGGCGGCGGCGGGAGCGGTGAGGCGGACTGGGCCTTGACGGCCTCGTACACGACGTTCACGTCTCCCTGGGTCGCGCCACCAGCGAAGGTAGCGGTGAAGGGAACGTCGGTGCCGCACACGGCAAAGGCGGCCTTGACACCGTCTGCGTGGTAGCCGTTGCATTAGCACTCGTCCTAGCACGGGGCAGACGGAAGTAGCAGCGCCGACTCACCAGCAAAGTCGGCCTGGGTGATGGTCACGGTAGCGTTCGACACGGCGGGCGTGACGGTGAACGTGACGCTGCCTGACTGTGCGACGGTCGAGTTGGCCGAGATCTGCTGCATGGCGGTGTTCGTCGAGGTGGAGTCGAGCGGACTGAAAAAAGAACAAGATGCGTTAATGAGCATCTATACGCCTATCGGAAGAGGGGAGACAAGGGGGACTCACGTCTTGCTCGTGCAGACAACGTTCGAGGCCGTCTCGTTGCGGGCGACAAGCGGAGCCCCGTACCCGGACACGGCGAGCGCGGTGAGAGCGAGCAAGATGGCAGCGGAGCGCATTGTTGACGGTGAAGGATTGGTAAAACTTCAAAAAGAATGTGACAGTTAGATGCAGATGCAGGTGAGGTGCAACGGAGAACCGTTGGGGTCCTGACAAACGAGTGGCTCAGGTTTTATACCAAAGTCGCGACCGAGCTCTCGGGGTATTCTGAGGCCAGAGTCATGCATCATGCCTCACAACAGTAGGTGCGCCGTGACGGTGCGTGCGTCTGCTTGCGCTCCACGCCGCAGCCCGCGATGTCCTTCGACGATGTGCGGACCCGCAGTCCCCGTATGCGCGTTTCAGAACCTAGCCTTTCGCCCTCCAGTTTCCGATTGCGGAGCCTTGGCGCGACACAATAGAAGCGCAAAAATGCTTCGAGGAGTCAATATTTGTCCAGCGCCTCCAACGGTCCGTTGGAATCAAAACTACAGGAAATATATCATTGAGAGATGAGTCCAGTCGGGTGAGAACTCGTATACGCACTCATATTCCGGGGCCCGCTAGTGGAGAGGCTGCCTTATAGTTCAAACACTATTCAGCAATCGCCTGACATTGTCCACGTTCGACTCCACGAGTAGCGCACTACCCCCGGCCAATGCGACTATACGGCCCGCAGCCGCCGAAAGACGTTCTGAAGCTTAGATTAACCTGTGAGTTTTGAAATAGGGTTGCAGCGTGCAAGTAGATGTACATCATACTTACGGTCGTCGCGCGAAAGGTCTGCAACCCGTGCGGCGGGTCATCAGTACAAACGAGCAAACACACGTCGCATTTGATGCGGTTCACCTTGCAGCTGCGCGGACATCAAGCAGCGCATCAAAAATTCTAATCCTCCAACAATGGGCTCTTCCGCTCTGCAGGCTCCGAATCTACTTCCTATCCGAGCATGTCTCCTAACCCGGAGGGTAATTCGCCGGGCTCTTGCACACTGACCGAGTCTCGATGCGACCTCATCCACGAGCGGCCGCGGACTCTTCGGGTCTGGGCAATAAGACAGTCTGCCAGTAGGTCGCGGTCGTGTGCTAGTCGTCCAACAAAGTCGTGATCCATCGGGAGGGGCGGCTGTGGCTGTGCAAGAGGTTTGTACATGCAAGGAAGATTTGCGACCTTCGTGCGGAGGATGTCAAAGTGAGTAACCCTGCCGACGGACTGCGCCTCGCGCTGAACGGTCTTGTTCTGGAGCCACGTTCGCACGGCAGTTGCGTCTGGACTACGGAGACAAAGAGGAGAGGATCCAGTCGGGAGAAGTTACGCCGGTAGGCGGGGAAAGAAGGAAGGAGGCGCGTCATCTTGAAGACGAGTGGGATTGCACTCGGGAGCGGAGATTGCCGTGTGCGGCGCCGATATCCTCTTCACCGCTACCTTTGCCGGCGGCACGACCAAGGGCGACATGAACATCATGTACGAGGCCGTCAAGACCCAGTCCGCCGCGCCGGAATGGTGATCGTTCCCATATCTGAAAACGACATGAGCGGGTCATGGTTTGGCCGAACAACGGGACTTCAAATGCGTGCTGCTGACCTGTGTGACCGTTGAGCCAAACACTTTTCGCCTCCGCTTCTTCATCTTCTGTCTAGGGTTTGGTAAACGGATATGCATGTCTAAATCGACCGAGGATAGGCATATCACGACACTGTAGAGAGCGGAAAGGGTCAGAAACATAGCATGCTTCGATGACGGTGGAGACGGTGCATAAGATCTCACTGCTCATCGTGGCTGCCTCAGCACCATCCGTCCACCGCGATGTCGAATGTTGTCGGGAGCTCCTTCCAGAACGTCTCTGTACCTCCTTCCGTCGCGTCATCGCCAGAGAGGTGTAGTGCGAGCACAGCGAAACCGCCCAGAGCTCATGCATGCGGAGGAGGGGCTGGAACGGGTCCCACGTCCGAGATCTCGTCGAAGGAGTGGGCGGGATCGAAGCCGGGGACGTGATATCTGGATGATATTAAATCAGAAGGGGTCTAGGTCGATAAAGAAATAAACACGATGTGCTGCAGTGGAGACTTCGGTGCGAGAATGGGGAAACGATGCGTGAGGTCTTGGGGAGAGTCGGAGATGGGAACGACCGGACATCCGTCCACGCATTCGTCAATTTCTGAGCTCGCGGATTCGAACAGGTCGACGAAAATGGCGGACTGGATGGCAAGGAGCGAGCAGTAGATCCGGAACGAGGTTCGCCCAGCGATCAGGACAATGTTGCCATCCTGGAACCAAACGTCATGACTGCGTGTGACATCGGTGGCAGAAAGAGCGCAGCGGGACTAACACCATCCGAAGGCCGACCGCCTGCATCGACGGACATCCAAGGAAGAAGGATCCCTGCCAATAGCCGCCGACAAATGTCACTCCGACGCGTGGCATCATAACACGTGACTGATGTGACAGGGTCTGCGTGACACTGACAGCTCCCTGGGTCGCGGTCACGAGCACCGTGTTGGCCGTCATCCTCGCCCGCCGGACAGACATGCCCTCTCGGATGCTCCTCCTCGCGCTCTACGGATGCGCATACCTCGGCAGTGCGGTTTTCGACGGCTGGGCACACCACGACGGCACAGTCGAGCACCTGTCAGAGTCAGATCTGCGGCGGCGCTTCGACGCACGCGTCGTCTTCACCCACGAGTGGTTCTTCCTTCTCTCCCGCATTTTCGACCCCATCCAGAGCGCGGCGTGTGAGCGTCGTGCGCATTGCGGCGCACGGCTGAGTGCCCTGCACCTGAACGGGGTGCGCGGGAAGGAGCTAGCGCGGGGGTCGGACGCGTTGATGGACTGGGAGCCATCTATACAGTCGTCCGCGGCGCTCTGCGTGCTCTGCAGGCCGTGCGTGCAAGAGCTGAAAGAGAGAACATAAAGGAGCGGAAGAAGATTTGAGACAAGCTTCCGGAAGTATTCTCACCTGGCAAGCGCGCCTTCCCTTTCTGTCGTTCTCCGCCTTGGGATAGGACAAAGGTTGTCTCCGTTGGGACAGACTTAAGGTGGGTCGGTACGGTATGTCTAACAATTCCCGAATGCGAGCGTAGCCTAATACATCATAGCAGGTTACGTGTCTATCGGGGTTGGTGCCCCTTCTCACACCCTTGTTGGTTCATCGTGGACCTTGTTCCGTGTCTTCAAAGCGCTCGTTTGTTCGAATACACTCCAATATGCACCGCGTTCGCCTTCCAATCCTCTTCTTTGATCTGAAGTAGTGATGTCACGAATCGGGCGGGCGGGCGGCACAATGACGTGGAGGCGATGAAAGTACAGTCATTCCATGAACCGAAAGGAGGGGGAAAGACTGATATATATCTGTTCAGATTAGTTGATTGTGCAGCAGCCGGCTTGCCATAGGATCTATTCATTTCATCGCAACACAAGGGTGCTGGCTCGTTGTTTCATGCCGTAGAACGCGTGTAACACAGCCTCGAGAACACTTCGGGACATTTTCGTGTTCCATATAACCGGCAGCTTTGATTGATGCATGCGGTAAACGTCAGTGCTAGGTGTTGCTAGTTGACAGAACTCTAATGACGCGCTGTCCTCAGTATCGAACCAGTGCCCTCGTCTTCAAAGGTTCTCCCTTTCAGCCTGGCTCTGCTCCGCGCCCACATCGCTCTTGGCCATCGACCGCCCGAAGAGCGCGCTCCATTAACCCGTATGTTCCAACAGTCAATCGACGGCTCTTTCGGTGCAGTGTCCTACAAACGCTGACGCTCAGTGGAACTGTAGATCACACACCATGTGGTTGCTCAGCACCGACCGTGCTGAGCTTCACTACTTCTCCAGCGCCGACGTCGTAGATGGAGGGTACGCTATCCTCTCTCACACATGGACTGGGCACGAGCAGACCTTGCAAGAGGTTCGGGCCATTGGCGAGCGCTGCCGAAAGAACGGGACCAACCCTCGAGACGACCCAGAGCTCACCTCGAAGATCCGCGAATGCTGCATCCTCGCCGAGAAGCACGGGTACCGATGGGTCTGGATAGACTCGTCCTGCATCGACAAGACGAGCAGCAGCGAGCTCTCCGAGGCCATAAACTCCATGTACCTGTGGTACTCCCAGGCGGAGATCTGCTACGCCTACCTCGCCGACGTCCCCAGCGACTGCAAGCTCCACGAGCCCAACTCCGCCTTTCGGAGAAGTCGATGGCACACGCGCGGTTGGACGCTGCAGGAGCTCATAGCGCCTGTGTTCGTCATGTTTGTATCAGCCGAGTGGAAGGAGCTCGGAAACAGAGGTGTCCTGGCGAGGCTACTCCACGATATCACAGGCATCGCGCCCATGGTCTTGACTAGGGATGCGAGGCCGTCCAACTTTTCTGTGTCGGTGCTCATGTACTGGGCATCCAAGCGGAGGACGACCAGGGTGGAGGACGAGGCGTACTGCTTATTGGGTCTCTTTGGCGTCGCGATGCCCACCAACTACGGCGAGGGAAGGGCGGCGTTCACGCGTTTGCAGTACGAGCTGCTGCGGCACCAGACTGACACGAGTCTGTTCACCTTTGGGTACGTGATCGACCAGCCGGACTTTGGCGCACGTGGCATCATCCTCGACCCCGACGGAGACGTCAGTGGCCCGTACAAGTACCTCCTAGCGTCGTCACCGAGGGAGTTTTACCTCAGCACGTATTACACCCCCGACCTCGATCCGAGTTCTGCGAGAGACCGGTACCCGCCACCTCCTGTTAGTCCACTAATTTGGATCGCCGTACATCCGGACTGACCAGGTTTCATCCAGGATTCCCCGAACGCCATACCGTTCGATGGGATCGAGCTTCCACGGATTACAGTGACAAGCTACGGTGTCAAGTGCCGACTTCCCGTCATCGAGGTCGACGCTTCGCTTCTGGTCGCAGTGCTCTTGTCTGAAACTGCTGACCACCGATACCACCTCGGGCTGTTCTTGAAACGTGACCCCTCTGGACTAGACCCGAAGAGACCACGATACCACACCGGTTGTGTGTATCACGACCGCAACGGCCGGAATCACATCGCTCATACGGTCGTCCTCGGAAGCGAGCTGACCCGCCTCCAATTCAACGGCAAGCCTGTCACGGCACGGTGGCGCACCATCTACGTCGTTCCTAGCCCTCCTCAGCCGACTGGGCCGCCCTGCGTCGATGAATTGAGGATCCACGGCGAACCCACGCCACCATTCCGCCTGCCCAATTGGCTCGTCTCCCGATTCTCCGCGCTCCAATTCGACATGCTCGCGCCGCTGAAGCTGGCCGGGAAGGGAAACCTCTCCTGGATGCGGCTGACCTTCTACCAGCCGTGGAGAGGCGAGTACATCGCCATCGGCCTGGGCAGGTGCAGCCTCTTCGGCAGCGTGCATCCCTCCCATTGGGCCAACGTCACGGTCTATCGCGCTGGCGAGAGTCCCTATCCGGCCGCGAACACCGATTGGAAGCTCGAACACAGCTGCGACCAGGAGCACGTCGAGAGGTGGACCGCACGGTCAAAGGACTTTGGCGATGCAGCTCGCACGGTGCGGCTCTCTTTCGCGCCTTGCAAGAGGAACCCGGACAGCACGCTTGTCGTCCACATCGAGCTCTTCGGCCGTGTCTACGAGGACATGCTTCGAGAAGCAAACGTCGCGTTTCCGACGCTAGCCGATCTTGAAAGGGGGACGCTGTCGTCGGCTCACCGCCCTGCAGCTGGTGAATCGTTGATATCTCCCCCTCCGCGGCCTCTGCAGGCGGCACACACGACGTTTGCACGTTCTCCGCTGACGTCCATGATCATGGTCGGACCTGTCATCAGCCAGAGGGTTATAGACGGTTTTGGTCGATCGTTTCTGCTCTTCACGCAACAGGGCATACCGCGCGCACTTGCAGCGACTAACCCTCGAAGGCCGACAAATATTGTCCCCGACACTCCCTCGCCGTGAGTAGCCTTTCATAAGAATCCTGACCAGCTGTGATCTAAGCGGCTGCCGTTCCGATTACTTCGCTCTACAGACTACATCAGTAAAGTTCAAATTCTCATCCCATTTGCCGAGCATTTCCTTAGTCCTAAGGACTGTAATCCTCGAGAACGGTGTCCTGTATTTTAGTGCTACTCATGATACGGAGCATACAGATACAATTCATTGGAAATTGGAATCACGGCTTACACTACTACCCTGCCGCTGACGTGGTATTGTGCACAGGTGAACGATAGCTAGAACCTCACAAACGAAGACTTCGCATCCATAACAAACACTAGTTGTGCTCTAGACAGGTTCAAGTTACTGGGAAAGCTTCGCTTTAAAGGCGTTATGACTCACAATCTTTGAGACAATGGTAGACGGACGTAGATTGGCGCGAGTGTTGCGTCTCGCCTGAAAAGTATAAATATGATAAGCTCAAGAGACGGTCGTTATGAACAGCAATACACTTACACACAGTCCAACTATGCGGCGGCTGCATCCTGCCACCCCTAACCTTGATACCCAATATCTCGGGGAGCCGATCCCACAAAAGCCGCAACTCCGCCATGTTCCGCCTCCGAAGCTCTTTCTCACAGTCGGCACAGACCTCCAGAGCCTTGGACACAATTGACTGTATCGAACCCTCGTAGTTCGTGAGGCATCTCGGGACATGGAACTTGTCGCGCCCTGCTGCCTGGACAAGGAATGAGTGCAACTTTGAGCCACACTGTGCCGAAGTACGACACTGCGCGCTCGGCTCGTCAAACACCCGCGAGAACCGCTTGTACCCTTCGAGGGCCAGGCGTTCCTTTGCATCGAAGCAGAGGGCAAAATCTTTCGGAGAAAGGTACTCCACGTCTCCGTCTTCTCGAGTCCATCCGTCGAGCAGTCTCCCGCCGCCCAGGAGACAGCAGTCGTAGAAGGCGACAGGCAACATCGACGAGGCGTTGGTAAGTCTAGCTAGGTTGATCGCGCCGATCGCGTGGACCGTGCTGATCGCGACCTCTCCTCGGGTGAGCTCGTCGGCGAAGAGGATGAAAATTGTCGTGTAATACTCTCGCAGGTAGAAGAGGGCTTGCTCCTGAACGTCCTGGACGTCGTACTTATGGGCGAGACGGATGATGGCCGAGATTTGGTCGAAGGGGTATTTCGGATCGCCTTCACGGCGTCGAAAGCTACGACTACTTGAGATGGGCACGATACGTACGAGGATCAGAATGTATTACTTACGACTTTTGCGAAGTGGGCATGAGCACTTCGAGGAAATGTGCTAGGCTTTCGGCCGAGTCCGAGACATGTACGATCGGACACCCTTCGAGGCATTCCTCTTCGCAAGAGCTGGGGGACGCGAACATATCCGCAAAGACGCGGGAACGCAAGGCGAGGAGTCCGCGGTAGATCTTGAAGCCGGTGCCTCGAGCGACGAGGATGACACTGCCATCTTCGAACCAGAATCGGTCATGATGCTTGAAGGCAGGGGACGGAGCTCGTTTCTGGACGGGATCATTGGATGAGTTATCTGCGGATAACATCGGGGGAGAATATGGATATGTGGGACAAGGACCAAGGATACACAAGACGATCGTTGCTCGACGTACAGATGGACCGACGTATCGATGAAGCAAGGTGACCACATTCTACCACGTGCACTGTTTCAGCTTCCCATCGAGAATCCAGGGCCGCGTGGGATGGGTTGGGTTCACCACGGTGGTGAGTCCGTTCGGACAGGATGATGGAAGTCAGACGGCTGATAACGTAAATGGCATGGCGGCCGTACAAAAATCGGGCTCTTTACGAACAAAAGCCAAACGTAAAGGAGCCGTGTGCACAGTGTAGAAAATCGAGGGTGCGAAGGGTAGAGGTACCGGAGAACAGGGAGCCAGGGTAAAGCGAACGATGGGGGACACAAAAAGCCAGATATGACGAAATAGGAGAATTGAACGAGAACTTACCTGAGTGATCCTTGTTTCCCTCGACCATGTAGGTCAGCCTCGACCGTTGACCACCATTTCTAAGTCCTATGTCCGCTCGTCCAGAGTAATTGCTAATGCTTCAGCCTTCCGTGAGACTAGACCGGACGATAGGGTTGCACGAGAGCGGTGACTGGGGAAGTGAAGCGTTTTGAACTTTCAGAGAGAAGAGTACGAAAGACAAGCCCACAGTATGCAGCAAGGTGTATAGGTCGGTTGACAAGTTGGTATTGATGGCAGCTCGAGAACAAGCCGTGAGGAGGCAACAGAGAACCGGCGCCAACGCCCTCTGCCATGTCCCACCATCATCACCATCATCGCCCTCGCGGCGACCTTGCTCAGTCCTAGCCTGTGCATGCGGATAGTGGTATTTTGACTCAAGTTCCTTCTGGAGACAGTTTACATACTGTGTTCTATCCTGTTTGACAGCTTTTTGTCCAGTCGGACAAAGGTACCTCAGTGCTCATCCGCCCACTTAGGACGACTGACCGAACTGTTTTTCTATTCTCTCTCAATCGCTTGAACTATAAGTCAAGTAAGTGCTGCTTCATCCTCGCCATACGGTGCGCTAACACGGTCTCAAGGAACATGTCAAGCTATTGCTCGCCGTGTCCAGAGTCCGAGCGTGCAACATTCTTTACTGTGAGAACCTATGACGTCCTGCACAAGATATTCGAAGTAGATAAAGGCAGTAATGATAAGAGGACACTACCACCCAAGGACCTCTTGTCTTGTGCACTCGTGTCCCATGCTTTCCGCGAACCTGCCTTGCTGGAGCAACATGTCGCCGCCCACGCCGCTTTGGCGGCTCCTAGGACCCGCGGACTCGATGCCTAAGGAGTCCACGACCGAGTTCTTCGATACCGTACGCCCTCCCCGTTCGAATCTCATGAGTGCTCCGCTCATTGAGCGATGTTCACTTTCAGATACTGTCGCAGTAAAGATCCTGAAGTGCATGCCAGGCTGTCGAGCTGCGAGCTGCATCTGTCCCTGGAGGCATCTCCTGAGGTCGTCCGCGCTCAGCCGCTCAACCACCCTGTCCGGGCCCTTCCAGCCGTCAAGGATCGCGGCCCCCAAACGGCTACATATGGCCAAGGCATACGGCACGATCGATGCGGTATCGGTGAACCGTGCCAGATTGACGGCTCCGATGGCTTCCTCCGTGGTCGGAGGGACAAACTTGACGTCCTCGTAAGCCTTCCGCTCGAGGGTGTCGAAGTCGTGTATGTAGTATGCAAGTAGGACGGAGAGAGCCTGGTCCTCTACGTCTTGAATGCCGTACTTGTGCGCGAGGCGGACGACGGGGGAGACTTCGGCGAAATATAAGGGTTCCTGGCGTTGAAATCTGCATGGCGTGGTCAACATTCTGCTGGTGGCCGGGAGCAAGACTCGTTCACGAGGATAGAGAGGTACGTACACTCTGCGCGTCGTTGGCAGTAGTACACGAAGCAGGTAGCGAAGATCGTTCGCGGAGTCTGACAGATGGACGATTGAGCATCGCATGTCTCTTCCCCACTCGGGGATGCAGATGCGAACATGTCCGCGAAGACGGTGGATTGTGCGCCAAGGAGACCGCGATAGACACGGAACTTGGTGTTGCCGGCGACGAGCACTATGTTCCCATCCTCTAGCTAAAACTGGGAGTCGGGTGTTGGTTCATTTGAGGAAGAGATACGAAGCGCGATACTGGGGCCTTCGGCATTGGGTTAAGTGCCGAGCCGCGATGGTAGGAGGAAGGAAATGTGGGAAATAGGGGACCTTGCAATCGTCATGGATCCACCCCCGGGCTGGACGGCCATCGGGGGGCATCTCATCTCGCATCTCGCAACCGCGCCTGCCTAAGGAAGCAAAGGACCACACGCTCGCCAGTGTTCAGAAATATGAATGGTGAGGTGTCATCGATTCATCACTGTGAAACGGGTATAATTTATCAGTTGTAAGGACGACGTGCCGCAGAACTGTTCGGGGCCAGGGTGACCGGTGATCCCCGATACCCAGAGCGCCATCTCTCCGCGTTGCTGTACTTGTCTCCAGACCACTTTACCCACCATAATGGTGACTGAGGCTCTTGCAACGGGAGTCATGTGGATGGACAGAATGACTTCGTTTTGCAACGTGGATTGCAAGGGGAGTCGGGGACAGCATAGCATAATCGCTCGATGAATGGTACATAGGTCCAACAAGGACGTAAATGCTCGCTCACAACTCTGTCATACCCCCATTCCCCAATACTTCGTTTCGACGTCAAAGATCTCCGGAAACCTGTCCCAGATCGCCTCTCGTCCCTTGACATCCCTGGCCTTCACCTCGCGCGTGCATGCTGCACACAGGCGGTGAGGCTTCAACTCGAGCTGGAAGTCAATGAGGTCGTCCCAAGGTGCAATCACCGTGGAGGCTTCCGCAACACCCATTGGGTATTCCTTCAAAATCTCCACGGTCATCCGTCGCAGATCGTCTTTGCAGTCCGCCCTCTGTTTACACCCATCGCTTGGCTCTGGTCGAAATATGTTGGAGACCAAGGCGACGCCCGAACGGGAAAGCTCTGCTCTTGCGGCAACGCACCGTTTGAGATCTTCCTGACAGAGGTATTCGACCGATCCATCTCTACGCTCCCAGCCGTCAAATATGCGAGGGCCAAGGCGGAGGCAATGGTAGAGAGCGACCGGGAGCATGTCGGGCACATCAAGGAGCCTAGCAAGGTTGACCGCACCGATGGCCTCGCCTGAGTCGCCTGACCAGGTGTACTCATCTCGATCCTCCCTCCAGGCAGCGAAGTCGTCGTTGAAGGCGTATGTTCGCAGGGACTTCAAGGCCTGCCTCTGGACGTCTTCGATGTTGTACTTGTGTGCAAGGCGGACGACGGCGAACACCTCATCAAAAGGACGTTTGCCCTCATCTTTATCCCGATGATAACTGTTGGCATAATGGGAGTCAACATCACAACAGTGGGCAGACCGTATAGCAAACGTACTGTCGCTGAGTGGTGGGAAGGAGTACTCGGAGGAGATCAGCCAAGTCGTGGGGAGAGTCGGAGACGTGCACGACGGGGCATCCGTCTATTGTCTCGTCCGAGCTTGGACTGGAGGAGGCAAACATGTCGGCGAAAATGGTGGACTGAGTAACGAGGAGGCCGCGGTAAACACGGAACGCGACGTTTTCGGCGACGAGGACGATGTTGCCGTCGTCAAGCCAGAAGTCGTCGTGATGCTTGAGAGTAGCTTCAGCAGCATCCACTGTGGTCCTAGCGCGCTTGGATGGACGGCCTTCCTGTGACATTCCTGGAGGAAGCGAGATATATGGCGGCGCAGAGTGAACCAAGAGTGAACCGTCACCGGTCACCGGTCAACTATCGGCGGCACCTGATCATCACGGTGTTCCCACATAATTAGGCTGGCATGACTCGTATCACATGGCAGCCTAATAAGCCCAAAACACGCTAAACCCCAGCACTACCAGTATTACTACCAATACACCCCTCCAGTATACTATTTAAGGTAAGTATCAGCGTCCCCGCTATCAAGTCGTTATCTGGGTTACTGATAACGCCGCCATCATTGATCACAGATAATGCCGGGCGTTGAATACGAGGTTCCCGCGCATCCCGCCGGCGCCACCGCTCCCTCCCACGTTCACCGCTGCTGGACTAGTCGTGCTCGCTGTCTGAGACAGCGAGCATGACTATCTCCACCAGTTCCCGCCCGTTTCGTCCCATTCTTTCGCTAATTGTACTTAACTATGTCCCTAGATCACGTTTATCAACGTTTCAAGCCACTACAGTCCCCTCCGCCCTTCCTGGCGGCACCTTGAGAGTTCTCGACCGCAGTCGGCGCCAACCGCGGGCGTTGAGTATCGCGTGCCTTCGGCAAACTCGCTTCTCGTGTCGAGGCCCACGCCTGTGGGTTTCCGCCTTCCCACCGCCGCCGCCGCTCCCTCCCACGTTCACCGCTGCTGGACTAGTCGTGCTCGCTGTCTCAGACAGCGAGCACGACTATCTCCACCAGTTCCCGCCCATTTCGTCCCGTTCTTTTGCTAACCATACTTAACTGCATCCCTAGATTACAATTATCCATATATTGAGCCACTACAGCCCCCTCCGCCCTCCCTGGTGACACCTCCAGAGTTCTCGACCGCAGTCGGCGCCAACCGCGGGCATTGAGTATCGCGTGCCTTCGGCAAACTCGCTTCTCGTGTCCAGGCCCACGCCCATGGGTTCCCGCCTTCCCACTGCCGCCGCCGCTCCCTCCCACGTCCGCCGCTGCCGGATCAGTCGTGCTCGCCGTCTCCGACGGTGAGCACGACTATCTCCACCATTTCTTCACCGTTTCGTTCCATTCTTTTGCGAATCATAGTTACATATGTATTTATATTACATACATTTATCCATATGTTAAGCCACTACAGGCCACTCCGCCCTCCCTGGCGGCACTTTGAGTGTTCGCGACCGCAGTCAGCGCCAACCACGGGCGTTGAGTATCGCGCGCCTCATCACTTCCAGATACTCATCAAGAATGACAAAAGTAGTTTGCGCCTTTAGTAGAGTAAGTCGCATAGGGAGTGAAAAATGCGTCTCTTGCACGAGAACCGCCATGCTGGAAATCGAACCCAGGGCTTCATGAGCGCGGGCAGCGCTCAAGAAGATGAGTAAACCATTACACCACAGCAACTTGTAGTACTAACACTATCAAAAGCATATTGAGCATCGCGGGTCCTCAGCAAACTCCCTCTTTGCGTCCCGGCCCATGGGTTCCGGGTCTCGATCCCACATCTCGATGGACGCGAGGCAATGCTGTGTGCGCTCTCCTCTTGTTTCCTCTGCCCATGAATTTCCCATCCCTTCGTCTTTGCTAGGTCCCTGCTCCCCACCGTTTGCAACGTTTTATGGGCTGTGGTATCAGGCGCGCTGTTCACGTGAAAAGCTCCGCACCATATCCCATCGGAACCGCTGACGGCCCCATCAAGTTCACCTCCAAAACCCTCCGCAAGAAAGCGATTCACGAGGAGACGGATAAGAGACGTCAAAGGTTTGACCAGGAGCTCATAGGTAAGCTTTCTATAAATTTCAATTAGTCTGCCTTTCTAACTACGTATCGAACGTAGGCCTTGATCAATGGAGCATTGATGCATTGAACACTATGAAGAAGCAAGGGGCACCGAGCTCCGACCCTGACCCCCTTTCTGACCCGCAACCCATGGATGTCGATCCCTTATGTGACGGAGGCGATGAGTCTGGCTATGAGACAGTTGAGGAGGATGAAGGAGACCAGGCAACCGAGATCAACGTGCAGGACTTGCTTGGCATACGGTATGTCGTGATACAGTTGCAGCACTGCTGTTCTCCTCATTCCTCCCCTCTTCTCCGCTTCCCTGCAACTCCCAGCCATCGATACCGCACGTATCACGACAAGCGAACCTGGCGCAACCAAGTCCTTCGTCAGGATGCTCACTGGAAGGCTGTGATGCCTCGTCTAGTGAAGGCGTTCGTGCGATGGCATTACCCATCGCCTCCAGATCTCCCCCAGCGTGCAATGCCTCCACAGCCTACCCCGCTGTCAACTAACGGCGAGGATCAAGACCCTGTCCACTCTCCTTCCCCGCCACCCCCACCTTCTCTGCCACCTCCCTCTCCTGTCGATCTTCCTCTGCCACCCCCACCGCCGCCTCCTCCTCCTCCTCCCATCGAAGAGGAGCCATTCGAGATCAACGTCTTGGATCTCAAGACCCTTGAACGCCGCGCTACAATCAAGTATTACGACACGTTGTCCCCCGCGGAGGCTCTTATCCTCAACGGTTACCTCCCATCCGCCCCTGTACACCCCACCACCACCATATCTTTCTACACGCTCGAGCTGTTCCGGACGATCCGGCTGTTCAATGCATCATTTAGTGTCGAAGCTTTTGCTAAGGTCATATGCTATCAGTATTGCGTGCGTTTACGGTACGATTTGTTTTATGTCGTTCTGCTAATTCTATTTGGTAGGTATCTTATGATCGGGGGGTGCGCAATGCACTGTCTGACACCTTCGATATCTACCTCAATATCATTCGTGCAGTCAAGAAGGATGTCGTCAGTGCTCTCGGGAGGGATACGCCTGATTGGTGCGCGCTCTACGGATGCCCTGCGTGTGGTTATGAGGTAAGTTAGCATTACACATCTTTCGCATCGTTGGCACAGAGCTTGACTACATCTTGCTTAGTTGCATGGCGAGCCGCCGCAGCTGTTCCGGCGAATATATTGCATGGATGGGAACAGCTCGTTGAAGCGCATGCGGCCGCATGGCGGCCGCCATGTGGGCGACGATCGCGTCCTTGGTGACAGCAACTACTTCCTCCCCCAGTCCTACATTGAAGAGTTTGCCAACAAGGTCCGCATTAAATGTGCTGCTCAGGCTGGTAATATGGATGGCAATGGCGAGGAGTCTGCACACTCCACTGGCGGCATGGAGGGGGTCCCTGTGGCATCTAGCTCGGCTCATCCGTCGCTCTCAGATCAGGATGTCACACTTGCTGATGCTTATGCCACAGCTCACACAGCGCTCTCACCACAGCTCGTGGACCCCACGCCCGAGTCTGCTGACGCCCCCGCCACACCCGCCGCTTCGTCCTTGGTGATGGGAACTGCTGCGCCTGTTGATGGACTTGTTGAGGGCGATCCGACAGACGGATGCCTGGGCGGTAGGAAGTCGTGTACGCATAACTGGAAGGCAGCCCAGGCAGACGAGAAGAAGCAGTCGTGGGATATTTTTGATGAGAACGGTCTGTTTGCGAGTGCCTGTCCACATGGACTAGTCTTGTGGATCATTGATATGATCCGCAGCGGCGAACTGTGAGAGGTCTAGACGTTCCTTTTCGTATTATTGCTGACTGTTATTTTCAGAGCGAAGTACCCACTGGCGACGGTTCACAAGATCCTCCAGGTCTTCAAGGAGCGCACCATGGGCAGGTATGATGTTGGATGCTCTTTTGAGGGCACTGCTCGGTGTAGTCCTAAGGTGGGCCCAGCGTTCGAGAAGCTCCAGGCGTGGCTTTGTGTCGGCGCGTTCCACGGGTACTCCCATGAGTACTCCTGCCAAGTCCTTTTCCATCCCAACATGATTGATGGTATGGGTCTGGAAGACCTCGAAACGATGGAGCGGATCTTCAGCGGGTCCAATAAGCTTGCCCCCATCCTGCGCTATGCAACCGCCTATCGCCGCCGTTTACTTATCAATGTCTATTTCCAGCACTGGGATGATGAACGGTATCAGAACCTCGGCAAGCTCCTTTACGACAATTACCGCCAAGCGCAGCACATCATTTCGGAGGACGGCCTTCGTCTGTCAGAGGCCATGCGCGCAATGGATCTCACCCCACAAGACCTTCAGAATTTCGCGGAGGCTGAGCGTATGTATCTCGCATCCTTGGGTGAGGAGGATGACTGGGATCTCCACGCTGTTGCCTATGTTGAGGCAATGCAGGAGTTGAAGGCGATCAGGCAAGTCTGTGATTGCCGGCTCTCTGTCAGACGTTACTGATGATCTGTTTCCAGGGACCAGCTCTCGGTGGCAACGCAGTCATTCCTAGCGACTGCGCGCAAGAACTACACCTTTTTGCCGCCTGAGCACGGTCCGACGGAGTACGCTGCTGACTTGTCCCAGACGCGTAAGGTCGAGACCGTGCGGAGACACCTCGATTGATGGGCTCAAACGCTCGAGATTCGCATCGCCGAAATCGAGATTCACCTCCAGCTCTCCGAGCCGTGGACACCGAAGAGTCCGGAGTACATCAAGACAGAGCAGTACATGGCCACACGCAAGTACCAAGACGCGTTGCAGAACTTGCAACGCCTTGTAGTACAGCGGCTTTTCGAGCTGCACAAGATGAATCTGGCCGGCACAGGTGAGTATGACTTCTGCCGTGCGTGTTATCTTCGTGATCTAATGTTAGGCGCAGGTTACCGTCTACGCCAACAGATCGCGAAGAAACTCCAGACACGATCACGTGCAATCCGCAACGCACTCAATACATACAACGCTGTTGCAAAAACCGCCAATCGTCCACAACTGGAGTGGGATAAAGTCTCCCACTACCAGTTCTTGGAGGAATTCGAGCTACTGAACGATACCCGCGCAGACATCTCGAAGCAGCCGTGGGCGAGGATACCGGTCCGGGAGACCATGCGCCTTGGTCATCGCGTTGCCCGCGCTGCCGAGGAGATTGACAAGGTTCATTTACAGGCCCGCCGCATCCATATGTCTATACGAGATGAAGATCGACTCTTTGTTGTTGTCCTGGACGACCTCTGTCGCACGAAGGACCCCCTCTATGGCGCTGTGCTCGAGTATGCTACTCGCCGCCACCAAGCAAACACTCGTATCATGGCCCACCTCCGGCAGCTCTACCACCTCCCGCGGTACGGCGGCGATGTCCAGCCAGGCGTACGTATTGGTGCCCCCTTTCCTGTCCTATTATCTCCTTCTGAGCTTGAGGGACGCATTGACGCGTCTTATCTTCCGTCGACTTCGCAGCCAGACTCCCAGGGTGATGCCGTTGATATGTTACATGATTCGGATGATGAGGACGACGAGGACGTGCAGGCAGAGTTGACGGTGATTATGGACTTCATTGCGACACTAGCATTGTAGTGTTTATGATGTTGTATTGGAATGGTTGAACATCGTTTGGACTCAAAAATATTCGGAGCGCCCAACCGAGCTTTATGTCTTCGCTAAGTTGTGGTAATATATAGTTAATTGTGATAATTGGTATAGTATTCACGCCAATTCACTCGAAGAAGTGAAGGAGTGGGAGCAGTCGAAGCCGTGCTTGAACATGTGAGCAACCAGGAGCTGAATGCACATTCAGCGGCACAAAAGTGCTCATCGTTCATCCATGCTTCCCATCCTCTCCTTCCCTTGCCTTGTCTCTACCCCTCCATCCTCACAGTATGCGTGGTGACATGGCCAGCAAGCCCAAACATGGCGCGATCTGGGTGGTGTTAGACAAGAAGCACCCTCGGGTGCATACAGAGTGGTACGTTCTGATCGATCGACGTCTACCCCCCAATCGAGCCTGATCGATCACCTCTCTCTCTTTCGCTCTTCCCCATCTTCTTGCTGGCAGGCCTAGCAATGCGCCTAGGGGCCGCTGGCCTGACCTTCTCCCCATTGTCATCATCTGCCAAAACGAGGAGGATGCAGGGAGTGCGTGGCGTCTTCAAAAAGAGGTCATCAAGCAGATCGTCAACGTCAACGACCGCCAGGAGCTGCTTACCCATTTCTTTGCCTCATCTGCGAGGACGATGTATACCGGAGTGGATCGTATTTACTCCCTGCACGTTGCAAATGAGAACGGTATTTACGTCGGTTGCGACTGGTGCGTTTCAGAGTCTCTTCATTTATATCTTCTTACCGTCTTACAGGGTGTCCTTTGTCAACCCCAAGTGCTACCTGAAGGGTGCCCAGTTTGAGGTGAAACGGGTCCCAATGTTCCTCGATGCTATCACACACTTCACGGACAGGGACCACTTGGCCCCTCAGTACCCCACTGATCTGCCTGCTTTCACCGACCCTTTCCCTTCTCGCTCTTCATCTCCCGTTAAGACCAGTAATCCTCATTCGGCGTCCCCGGAAAAGGGTCCATCTTTGTCTCGTATCGGAGATGTCAAGTTCGCAACGAATGTCCCTTCCAAGAAGTCCCTCCTCCAGTCCATGTCTGTGTCGTCAGCTTCTCGTGCGCAGCCTTCCCCCACCGAGCCCCCCACCAAGCCCTCCACCACTACACTTGAGTGAGCTGCTTCCTTGCCTGGGGCGGAGTCGGGGCGCACTCGGTACCTTCTGTATAACCAGCCCCAGTCCACATCTATGGCCAAGTCCAAGGCTGTCTTCAGGCCCATGCTCCACACATCGTCAACCAACACCATCGACATCACTGGTGATCTGTCGGCAGCTGTCAATGGTGAGCTCGTCCTCTCTTCCGTGATGACGTAGTACTCATCTGTTATCTAGCCGTTCATTTGCACGATGAGAGTGGTGACGACGCGCACTCGGTCATTGCATTCTCCCCTGATACCCTCCGCCAAATCATTCGCCCGCCTTCCCAGAATCTCTTTGACGCCACGAACCCTGTTCCCATCATCGACCTTGGCCCTGCCATGGACATCTGGTTCGCGGCCAACGAGTATGACCACCTCCAGCAACTCTACGTCATGCAGGCCTACGTCTATTCCAAGGGCATGTATCAGTTCATCACCACTGTGACAACCCCCCCCCTCTCATTGACTACAAGGGGGGCCACACAGCTGTGGGGACTTATCCCGAGCTGGCTCGCCCCTGATCCGTGACGCCTGGTCTGTCCATCGCCATCGGTCGCTGTGCCTCGCCTCGCGTCAGCTCTCAGGGTCGGCTCACGGGCGACGTGGCCGTTGCTGTCGGTAGTGCTGTATGTTCTCATGCCAATTTGTTGCACAAATATCCTGTATACTGGCTGAAAATGTGATTGTGTTACGTATGCGCATTTCTGCAGTACTTAAGCTCTGCGGCGGTAGTGTCTAAGCCTCAGGCCTCAGCCATACCCTCACCCGCCCCCACAGACCCGTCCGATCCCTCTTCTAGTGGCTCCAGTGGCTGAGGGCAGTGCCCCCATTGTCTTGTTCTTCGTCGTCATGTCACTCTGCTGTTTTTTGCTCCATCGTCGCTGCTCTCGTCCCTTTGCGCTCGACGTTAGACACGCATCTCACGGCAGCACCCTCATTACGCTGTACGAGATCATTGTTGGCTCCGTGGCGGCTCACTTTGACTTGGCATCTCATAGATCCTCTTGGTCCCTGGGTCCCGATTCTAATCTCGTTGCCATTGCTGTGCTAATTGGTTGTTGTCATGGCTCATTTGCATCTGCGGAGGGGCTTGGGCCTGCCTGACCGTTACACCACATGAACTCGTAAGCCGACGAAGACCCAGCAGATATATCGTCGCCATGTATCTCGGAAGCTAACTGAAATGGAGAGGTATAGTATTAACCGGCTTAAAGTGCAGCGTCGCGAAAACGAGAAGGTGGCACTTGACGAAGCGAGGCGTGTGATGTGGGATCAGGCTGAGGCCATGCATGAGCATCTTGGGCGCCACACAACTCTCCACTACTACCGTCTCATTATGCACCAGACCCGTCTCAAGGCTGGCTCCCAGAAGCATAGCTGATGGAATGCATTCTTCAGCCTGGAGGTTGAGAAGCGCAATGCAGGTGCGTTTGTTTGTTTGTTTTCCTCAACGTTGGCTTATGATTTGGCAGCCCTGCCAGAGGGCGTTGAGCAGTTGGGAGTCTCGGACGGAGACCTGACCAGGGAGATTGCGGCGGCGTGGCACTCAATGTCCAAGGAGGAGCAGATGGAGGCAACAGAGGAGCGGCTGCGCGAGCTGGCGGAGCGGACAGACAACAACACACACGGTTCGCATACATTCCCCATCAACGAGTTCCACGATGCTTGGGCCACACTGGCCGCCGTCGACACCTTGGTACATCGCCCTTTTGTCCTCCCCCTTGTGTGCCGCCTGAACCATCTGTCGCCGCAGCTTGGGGATCTCTACATCCGCACTGGCGTGGAGACCTTCATGGTCAACGTTCGCCCCTCCACCACTGACTTCATGCTTCCGCACCTCTTCAGGTCCAGCGACCGCATCACGGACTTCATTGTCATGGCGACTGGCAACACTGGCGAAAACCTTGCGGAGAAGATGGAGGGGTACTGCATTTCTGGTGTTCAAGGTGCGCTGCAGTTTACTTTGACATCACATTTCGCATTGACGATGTGTTGACATAGGTGTTGCGTTCAACTACATTCAAAACATCTTGAACCTGAAGAAAGAGGCCGCGTGGTTGATCTTGTCGTGTCTCCATGAGTTCTTTGTACCTTCCCCCACCTCCAATGACTCATGCCACAGTGTTCAGGTGCCGCGTCGAGACGCGGTGATCCCGGCCGCATGTCGTACAAGAACTTCGACGTGCACGTCACCGCACGCATTGGCATCATTCTCGACGCCTGGCCATTGCCGAAGTTTTGCCCCCCTGGAGAAATCTGCTCTGCACCTGAGCTCAAGACCCTCATTCGCGCGTTCAAGAGTGGCCACGCCCATTTCCGCTCCTTGTCGGATGAGGAGTGGGAAGCCTGGAAGCGCAAGCGTGCTACCAGCAGCATCGAGGCATCCACCACGCCTTCCGCCGAGTCCAACACCCTCAACGTCTCTCACCCTGTGGAAGCGTCTGGCCATTCTTCAGTGGAGGTGGCCCCTGCAACGTCGCCAGCACCTGTGGACCCACCGTCTGGGACCTCGACCTCGATAGATGCGCAGTCCCACAAGCGCGACCACCATGGCGGAACCTTCATCGCCGTCAACGTCGTCACCGGCCCCGATGGTCGCTCGATGGCCATTGCCAAGAAGACTCGGAAGCCTCGGACAGCTAAACCTCGCCCCATGTCGTCGTCGGCTTCTACCCCTTTGTCAGCCCCCACTGCGTTGTCGTCAGCCCCCACCACGTTGTCGTCAGCCCCCACCGCATCGTCGTCAACTCCCACATCTTTAGCAGGCGCTGCCTCTTCATCTGCTGGGTTTCCGGCAACCGGCCCTTCATCATCTGCATCTCGTTCCAGGGCCGGAACTAAGTGCAAGCGCACGAGCACGTAGATATCATCGGACCCATTCCCCCATCATTTTTTCTGTCCTCCCCATTATTTTTTCCATGCATTCTCCCATCGTTTTTTCTCATCCCACCTCTCATCAGCATCTTAGTCCCATAATCATGTAGTTCGTGCTTCTACGTACGGTTCAAAACTGTTTCTGTGGGCTATTACGTTGTTATTTGCACTGTGGACTCTAGATCAATCACATCACGTCGGTCCCTTGGCAATGTTCTGATGGAGATGTGTCTGGGCTTGCGCTATCTAATAGGACAAGGGTGCAGCCCATTGAGTACAGCGCGCTTGCGTTGGGTGCCAAGATGCCTACATGTGTCACGTGGCCACATGTGAGAGTGTAACTTGTGAGCACACAACACACCGCATCCATCATGCGCGCAGCGTTCTGGTCATGCACACCCTGGCACCAGCCAAGCCGGGAGCACAGGTAAGAGAGAGGCGGACAGCGAGCATGACTAGTCCGGCAGCAGCGGACGTGGGAGGGAGCAGCGGCGGCGGTGGGAAGGCGGGAACCCACGGGCATGGGCCTCGACGCGAGAAGCGAGTTTGCCGAAGGCGCGCAATACTCAACGCCCGCGGTTGGCGCCGACTGCGGTCGAGAACTCTCAAGGTGCCGCCAGGAAGGGCGGAGGGGACTGTAGTGGCTTGAAACGTTGATAAACGTGATCTAGGGACATAGTTAAGTACAATTAGCGAAAGAATGGGATGAAACGGGCAGGAACTGGTGGAGATAGTCATGCTCGCTGTCTCAGACAGCGAGCACGACTAGTCCAGCAGCGGTGAACGTGGGAGGGAGCGGTGGCGCCGGCGGGATGCGCGGGAACCTCGTATTCAACACCCGGCATTATCTGTGATCAATGATGGCGGCGTTATCAGTAACCCAGATAACGACTTGATAGCGGGGACGCTGATACTTACCTTAAATAGTATACTGGAGGGGTGTATTGGTAGTAATACTGGTAGTGCTGGGGTTTAGCGTGTTTTGGGCTTATTAGGCTGCCATGTGATACGAGTCATGCCAGCCTAATTATGTGGGAACACCGTGATGATCAGGTGATCGGCGGCGGGAGGAGGAAAGCAGGGGGCCAAAATTCGATTGCTGTGACACGACCTCACGTGGAGTGACGGTCACGCGTTACGAGGCTCAAGCGCCTGGGGCCGAACACGAACGACGACTTGCCATCACTGCAAACTCTGTTTCAATTCTCCCGGATTACGACGCTTGCACTAGGATTCGTCGCGGGCTCGCCCGTCTTCAGCTGTCGACCATTCTTATTTAAAGTGAAATTCTCACAACTTTGGTGTTGATCTTAGGATGATGAAAGGTACGGTTCAAACGGACCTATTCGGCGTGAAACTACGAGCTTACGATGTGCGCGCAGTAGCTAACAGGACAAAGCGACTTCAGAGTCAGAAGCGAGTTGAATCGCGGAGGACCCCACTGTTTATTACGACCGGAGACCATCTCAGTAGATGAATGGAATCAAGCGATACGGCGTCCTCTTCGCCCACTCGTCCCACTGCTCCCCAAACGTCGCCCTCAGCAGCTTGTCCTCCTTCGCCGACCTTCCCAGCAGCTGCATTATCAGCCACACCCTATACCCGATGACCGCGTAACCGGCCGCCCTTCCCGCGGTCGAGTTCCACAGGCCAGCCTCGGTGTAGTACGACCCCGCCGCGGTGAGCAGCATCGCGTTTCCGATCTGGTTCAGCGTGTTTGCCGCGTAGCCCGGGTGGCGGACGATGGCGTATGGTCCCGTCGTGATAAGCTGATGGTTCTCGCGCACGGTGACCTCCCATGTGAAGAAGCGTCCCAGCGTGCGGTTGCACCACAACCTGATCAGGCCACCTGCACTCCCGACGAGGCATGCCGCCACGGAGGTCGCGGTGACGCGCAACGTTGCAGGTACGGGAAGGAGGCGGGTAACGGTCTCGCTCAAGCCCAACGTTGGATGCTGGTGAGCGAGGATCGCTATAACTTCCGTGGCAGCGACGCCACAGAAGAAGAGCTTGTGTGCTATGTTAGTCGGTTTCGGGACGAACGCGCGCGTGCGTTGCATACCTTGGACATGAAAGTGCACAGTCTAAGGAATTCGGCGAACCGAAGATTGGATGTGAAGTCCGCGTTGGCTTTGTGCTCGCTCTTCTGAGCTATTGGCGTCGGGGGCGTCATGGCATAGTACGTGACGAGGCCATTACCCACGAGAAGAGGGATTTTCAGCAACGGTGTGGTCAGGAGTGGCGAGCTGAGGAAAGACATGTGGGGCATTCTTGCCGTCCTTGTCGCTGGTTAGGGAACGTACATACTCATGCCACGAAGGATTACTCAGCAAAGGACGCCCGTGGGCATGCCACCCTGGTCATGGTAGTAGATATTTCAGTCATGGCACAGGTTGCCGGCATCCACTCGCCATCGCGAGGCCTAAGGCAGTTTTTGGAAGTTCTATGGAGAAGAAGCCCACTTTCGCATCATGCGCCAGGGAATCATACGTCCGTTCTCCGCACGTCCAGGAGTTTGTGAGAGTTCTTGTAACATGGATAGGTACAACTCGACCAGTGCACACATTCAAGGGTCAAGCTACAAACAATCTCGAAACCCCCGCTCCAGTTCAGCGGCGTTTCTAGCGCAATGGCAGTATCAATGGTGAGTACCGTCCCAGTCTCGTTCTACCCCGAGAGGTTGCGATTGGTTGTACTATTTTCATACCCTCCGAGACGGTGAAAGATATTTTTGTCCTGAATGTCATGCCTTACTCACCTGATCGAAGAGCCAGACCTTCATGGTCCGACGAAGTTCAGCCCGAAGAAGAATGTCTTGGGCAATGATGGTCTCGATGTATATAGATTTTCAGAGCGGCGGCGACATGAATTGAGGACTTGCAGTGTGGCTCGTACCACGAATCGTAACATGAAAGGGGAATGTTGTAGAGTGGGCGCTCGCGAAAGGGGAGAGAAAGATGGTCGTGTTAGGATCCGACGCGAACGCGTGCCGAACCACGCGTCGCGAGTGGAGTTGTATATGAGGCTTAAAAGACGCGTGAGACAGGGAGGAACGCGCAGCAACTTGGATGAAAACGAAACTCTCGGCCTCCAATTTCGAGCATCGGGCGAGCTCGTTGACGTTAACCACAAGATTTTACCGGAAGAACGTGAAATGCTCTCGTCATCAATTAAGCCAACCGGAGTTTGGGGCAGGGTAAAAATGATCGCAGCGGGATTGGAACCACACACCTGTTTATGGAGTTGAATCACACACCCAAATCGCTAGGCCAGGATAGCATACGACGTCACTCGAGTCCAACAGTTGAGGGCAAGCCTGTAGAGACCAAGGGCAGATGTAAGTATTTACAGTAGGAATGAAATTGATGTAGTAACGAAGGACTCGACGACAAGGCAGTAATGCTACATCTTATCGAAACTACAGGCACGGGCAGTGCGCCTATCAACAGTTGCGAAACGAACGGACGCAACACGACAAACCCTTCTCGACAGCTGCGCCGCGCGGCGGTAGCTAAGTTAAATAGTGTACACATCTCGAACCGCGGCATCTCTCTCCCCAAAGTCCAGCACACCGAACGCAGGGCATGTATCATGGTCATGGCGAGCCTCCACTCCCGCTCTCGATGTCGAACTCCTTATCACTGGAGACGGTGACTTCTTTGTGGTCGTACCCCTCGAAGCTCGCACGGTCGTGCGTTCTTGACACCGAGACGCTGATGGCGAGCGGCCGCATCGGGTACTGCTGCGCGGCGTGGATCTGGTGTACGTTATGCGCTGGCACGACCCGCGAATCGACTATGTGCCCTTTCGAGTGCTCGCTCGCGGTCTCGTTGAGGCCGACGCGGATGATGATCAGCGTGAACGTGATGCCCTGCGAAGTCGCGGCCTCAGCTCAACACGCGCGACGCGATCGACGATCTAGGTACACTCACGATGATCGGCTGGAGCGAGTCGAGGCAGATGTACTGCGCGTTCGAACCGGAGACGTACGTCGCGAGCAGCGAGATGAGTGCGGCGGAGTAGATGGCTGCGGACTGGACGATGGTCTCGATGACACCGGAGTGCGAGAGCGCGCCGTAGCCTGCCCGATACCGGCGGACCTTGTAGTTGGACCACATGATGCGTCCTGAGATGAGAACTGGGCAGAAGGGAGATAAGACTCAGAGACGAGAGGACGGTGGGAGACGCCGCAAACAGGAGGGTACTCACGCGTCGCGATGACGTTTGTAGTAAGGGAAAGGGCAAAGAACGACGTTATCCAGGGAACGAGTCCCCCTTCGAAGATCGCGCCGCCCCCTTTGAGTTGCGTGAGCACGACGCATATGCCGTAGCCAGCGACTGGATCAGCAGTGCAGTCAGCATTCCATCCGAAAGCCAAAACAATCCGACGCTTACTGGCGGTGCCAGCCACGAGCGACAAAGGTAGGATGAGGATCCACGGATTCCGGTTGAACACAATGAACATTCGATATGTCTGCACGGGCCTGTTAGCGCATAGTCCGCCAAAGGAGAGGCGAAGGATCGTACCACGAAACTGTCCCCAACCAAGGTCTGCGTGATGTAGATGGTTGACTTGCCGACGTGCGTTGGATTGTTCAGTCGACTGTAGAAGGCGTTGGTGCCGTCTGGGGTACCTCCATGAGAGATGAAGCCGTCGATGGCTCGCTGAAGGTCGAAGCATAGATGCTGTACCCGCGCAGTAAGAATGAGCCCTTGAAAGGAAGTGGCGGGGAAGAGCACTCACCGCAATACCGAGGATGAACATGGTCGTCGCCGTCGCGAGCATCCACTTGTTCAGCCGCGTGCGGCCATGATGGTGTTCGCGGTACATCAGGATCCATATCGATATGAAGTACAACACAGCGAAGGCCCCAAAGAGTAGGGACTCGAGAAACAGTGCAATAAGCTGGAGGAGGCGATAACCATGAGCGCGTACGTCCCATCAGCTAGATCACCGAACACGCACCTCAGCTTTTGGAAGAGAAAATGCAGTTGCGGCCGACATGGTGGAGGGCGAGGCGCTCTAGGGAGGAGAGGAGAGTGTCTGGCAGGTCCAGGGAAACGTCCGAGTAGCTATATGAAGAACGCCATGAGAACAAGAAGACGCCCTGCGTCAAACGGACTAGAAGAAGTGAGAACCGGACAAGAAGACGGGCGGTTCACACCAATGCAAGTACGCAAGGCTGCGGGCGTGTGGATCTCTTGATAGAAGCCGCTCCTTGCATGGTTCCTTCGCTGCTGCCCTCCTGTCCCTCTCGTGATCACCAAGATCGGGATGCCCGCGGAAGCGACGACGTACCGTAAATCCTGTCTACCCACGACGTTGCTGGAAGGCATTTCTCATGGGAATATGCTGCCAATTATGGAGCGGCGAATCTCCTTTGCACTCCCGATTTCCAGCCGCAGGGGCAGAGTACATAGGGTGACCACGTTTGGGAGAAGGGGCAGTCAAAGGTTACTTGACGTTCAATCCAGACAACTGGTGGCGGACTATTGAAGGATGAACGGGATGCGCCTAGATGTCCTGAGATTCAGCAGCAAGGCGCTTGAAAGCGGTTTGTTTGTAGACCAGACCCACCGAAGGATCGCAAGCGACCCCCGACCAAGCTCTCCGACGCGACGGTCGCGCGGTTCCGCACTTCGTAAGTCCGGTGAAGCCGAGGGTGCTGTGCGACATCATCGGCGCGGAACGATGACAGTCAGCTCTGTTCCAAAGAAGGAACCCGTAAGCTCACCATGGGTAGAAAGAAGTCTTGGCTCAGTGTGGGCGAAGCCTTCTGTTTAAAGTTGACGGCATCATGGCCACAACGGGCCCGCCTAATCAGATATGCGGGCGCGCGAACCTGGGATCCAATCACCTGCGGCCGACCCATGATGTTCAAAGGGAGTGCTCGCTTTGGAAAGAACTTATGATGACTAAGCGGGCTGAGAAACCCTGTGGACCATCCTCCGCCGACCATGTGTTCACCCCCGGGATACATTGGGAAGAGAGGTGGTAACCAGCGATTCGAGCCTATGACTCTATGAGGCCAGTGGGTGCTGTGTACGTGATGCCGTACCCCGAACAGAACCTAGAACCAGTTGTTAGCTGCAACGCAATGCTTCATCCGACGAGCCCCCGTGTACGTAGGACGTACTTCGAAGCGTCGTGTATTTTAGGCGCACGGCGTGCAGTTGGCCACAGGTGCGTTGGAGACTGCGCATGTGGCTGATGCTCCAAGGCTGTCGCATGACGAGACTTTCGTTAGCGTAGGACTCTGCCGGGGTATATCGCCGGGTCTCCTCTCCTGGAATAAATGAATACCGGGGGACCAGGCACAGTAAGCCGACAGCGCTAGTTTTCCAACACTTCGACGCACCAGACCGAGTTCCTCGTCGGACATCGGGTTGATATGCTGTCTGATAAGTTAACTAGGAACAGGGGGTCCTGATGGTCGAAGGCAAAAGAGTAAACGTCAAGACGGATGTCGGGATCGGTCGCTCGCGACCGCTGTTCTTTCCGCCAATCGCGAACGACAGATGCCAGTAAAGTCCGTGGATACACGACGGAGGACAAACGTGTGAATATAGCAGCGTGGTGACTTCTTTGCGAAGATCAACCGAAGCCGCCGGAAGGAGGAGCAAAAGGCCCGCATCTCCAAATCGGGCTGCAAGCTTCATGCTTCCGCAAAAGGTGTGGGCGCAGATTAGGCGCATTGATTACCGGGCCGAGGGCGCTGATCGCTCGCAATGGCGCGATCTGAGTGGGGCTGTTTCGACGGAAACCGCTCCATGCATAGCGAGTGGACAACGGCAATGGTGAACAACGTTTCTCAGCGCATCGAGGGAGCCTACCAAACACGCCCGACGTCGATGAACCTAAGAAACATGGGATGAGAAAGAACCGGTGCAGTATGAGGCATCGGTCCACCTGTAGCAACCACGAAGCTTGTTACGAAGGCCGCGGCTATCACGGCATGCTTCGGCTTCCAGTTACGTCGTGAGACGCATTTCTACTTGCGGGTGGTACTTTGTCTGCAGGCCGGGACTCTATGGATGCCCGAATGTCGGGAAACCTATGTTCGACCCCTAAATTTGAGGGGATGTTGCGACTTGAGTTGACCACATCTCATCATGCATGGACTCACTCACCCTAAGAGCGTGAACAGAGCAACCACATTGGGCATATAAGAGCTACTCTGTGATCAGAACCTGACAACGACCGACCCGGTGATACGCTGTCCGAATACACTCAGAAATCTTCTCTCCTGACCGAGGAACGTCGACACATCGTGCGATACACGCCATCGAACACGCTCCGGTGATGCGGGAACTCGTGCGGAAGGCAAGCAAACCGAAGGTGCCGTATAGCATTGGAAGGGTGGCAAGTATAGCGATGGAATGGTGGCAAGTATAGCATTCGAATGGTGACAAGAATATTATTAGCGGCCGAAACAATCTACCGCTGCAGTTTTGTTACGCAACGGAATGGAAGAGGAACGAGGAGCGGTTTTCACATATACAGGGCCAGCTTGCTCATATCGGAAACAACGGCGGCAAGACACGCTCCATGGAAGAACAATCAAAGGTCGGCTCATGAATCACTCACCGAAACCGTTTCCAAGCTGACAACGATTCAGAACAGCGTGCATGCGGTGGAACCTGTAGAGGCGGTAAACAACCTGGTGCTCGGGGGAAGTCTTAGTTCAGCATCACGACATAGAGTAAGTAGACTTAAGATATACGCCTGATGAATACAGACTCACAGTTCGGGTATGCATACCAAAGTTCCCTCCGCGCGAGGCACCGTCCTGCTGCTCCGAACGTCGCTGGCAGCTCCGAAACACAGTGACTTCGTCATGTACGTTGCGTTTCCTGTTCCGCACGCGGACGGCACATATTGTCGATGTTTGAGAGTATGAAGCGCAATTGGAGATAATCAATGATGGATGTCAGTGTCGAAGAGACGGTCGACACAAGGAGGTTCTGGCGCCCAAGGTCGGGTGAGTCATTACCGTGACAGGGGTTAGGGTTAGAAGC
This sequence comes from Sanguinoderma infundibulare, assembly GCA_032821775.1. Taxonomy (NCBI): domain Eukaryota; kingdom Fungi; phylum Basidiomycota; class Agaricomycetes; order Polyporales; family Polyporaceae; genus Sanguinoderma; species Sanguinoderma infundibulare. The sequence goes on along the minus strand of JAVLRN010000004.1, from coordinate 1,239,325 downwards.
AAATTGCAAGCGCAACGGCGGTCGTCTCGGGTTGTCCTCTTGTAGCCTCTTCCCTTTGGCCAATCTCCAAGACTTACAGACACTGTGTGGATTCACCTACGTTAGACTTAGTTTTACTGGACGTCTGCCTTGCAACGGCGGGGCTGCAAACACTGACCAACGCATTAAACTGCCGCGCTCGAGCCCTCTGTTGGTTCAGAGCTGCGGTCATGGCTGCTTGGCTTTCTGGGGCGACAAATATACCATGTAGACTGACGCACAGTTTCTTCGTGCCATCAGCTCTTGACTATGGCACACGCTTGTACAGCTTGCATATTAGTGCTCTATTCCGTACGGAATGATCCATCCTCAGTCGCAATCCCTCGTCGATAAAGTATTGGCAGTGAACGATTGTCTACGGTCTTTCGATGGTAGGCTACGTTTTGCGTCAAATGGCCCCATGAGATTTCACTCATCTTTGCCCAAGCTCACAGGTCCGCAGTTCAACGCTAACGGCTGCGCTTGGATGGCCCTGACCGGGGCCACCGCCAGTCATGCTCCGTTCGCAATGTCTCCGGCGTTGCTAGAGAGAATGCATGCAATTCACATGGGACCGTCTCAACAGATCTCTGCAAGTAAGTTAGCGGATGGAATGCATGCAACACTACCGTTTTGGTTCTTCTTCTGAACTTGGTGCTCAGTTGAGTGAACGCGAGGCACTCGGGCCAAGCATTCTACACCGCCATCGGGATTCCCGGCTCTCCCAGACCCATCGTGCAAGCCTCAGTAAGTTTTCGATCAAAAGATTCTGGTGGATGACCCATCTAATAGGGGCCGGCCTCAGACACTGCTATCCGCTGGACCTCGGAGTCGTGAGACCACCGGACTGCCAAAGCGACGTTGCGTGGTAATGCCGCTACCGCAGTATCGAAAAGAGGACGGAGCATTGCTCAACGAGAACAGATTGCCGTTTTGGGTATCCTTTTTAACGTGCCAGTGTCAACTTGAAGAGCGATCAGCAATCACACGAGGCATGATGATCATGCATCATTGCGGCTAGTGCGGGACGCTCAACGCTACCAGGATGCTCGCTTTCGAGCGAAAGCGCCTATCGTCTTGAATAGGTACGCCCCGGCGTTGTAGAACACTGTCCACACTGCTGCTTCATCGCGACCTTCGCCTCCCAAGGAGTAACAAATGAATATAGTCTGAGAGCGCTGCAAATCAGAACCTGTTGAAAACATCCGGCGCCACGCCCAGACGTAAGCCGTGGATCTAATGCGCGGCCGCGTGCGTTGTCATCGTACGTGCTGCAAATTTCTCGAATTGTCTTATTCACCTCGTCTGAACACGCGGTGTTTTCTTTGCTTCGCTCAGGGTTTACGAGAAAGCCGGGGTTTATTTCCGCCTCATCTTCCTCATTATCAACGCCTGCGCGGGCCAGCGCGGAGCTACTTCATGCTCAGAATCACGCCTCGTTGACACTGCGGAAGACTGTAGTGGCGCGTAGGTTCCCGAAAACGCCCACACATTTGATGTGTTATGTAGCGGCGTCGGCGCCGCGCGCACCTCCAGACCCAAAGTCTCATCTAGATCCCTCCAGGACCCAGGGCAACTCGTTCCTAGAATTGCTCTGGAACCTCTATCACAGGCTAATCGGCCGATCCGTGCAACGCTAACCCGTGAAGGCCCGAGACAACCTGTGGGCAACACCGGGCTTCTACCTTGTGTGAACGCTGTAATGTTGGCCGGTACAACCTCGAGGCTTCGAGCCCTCGTCCTGTTCAACGGAACATCAGTGCGCCCCTTTCCTATCTTACCCATCTTCCCGGCCTATGTGTCAAACTCGATAGGTTTATCAGGCTGGGTGTGCCGGTGACAGTCCGTTCATGACGTCCTCATGGAGCAATTGGAACGACAGATCATCCACACAACCCTAATCGACATGTCGAGCCCAACAGTCAAGCAATCACTCACCCATGTCCACATACACCATGACGGAACATTCCATCACCCCGTGGGCGGTGGTCAGCCGCTACCGGAGATATCGCCCGCTTGAGATATGTAGTTCAAAAGCCGAGCTACCGTGATTGGCTAACACGCGAGTTCCCGTTTCGCCCTCCCCTACCCGCCACCGTTAGGTCGGAGCCCAAAGTCTATCACCAAAAATGCCGGTGCATCGCTCGACTACATACGCGACTTCCACCACCCCAGACAAAATCGCCTTCCCGTTCGGCCGCCCGCTGACCATAAACGGCCGCTCCGTTGATACGCGCGCGCACCCATGGCGGGTGGCGCCGTCGGCAGATGTGACGCCCGAAGCGGGGGATTATGATCGCCAGCACAGTATCCGTTCAGGCCGAAGATTTTCAACCCGCGCGATCTTACACTCAGAACACTCAGTTTGAAAGAAGTTTGCCCCGCCGAGCTTCTTATAAGCAGGCCTTCCTCGGAATCCCCGTCGTTCCTTAACCCCCGTCCCATCCATCGACATGGCTCTCTGGTCGCAGCTTGCCCTACTCGCGTCAATGGCGCCCCTCTTCCTTCTAACCGCTCTCGTGCTTGCCGGCGCGTACGTCCAGCACGTCAGGAGCGTCAAGTCCCAATACCCGCCTGGCCCGCCGGCTGCGCCGCTCCTCGGCAACGTGCACCAGCTGCCGATGAACTACCAGCAACGAAAATTGGCCGAATGGGGCAGACTGTTCGGTATGAGGCTCCACACTCTCGGGGGACGAGACGCCACTTACCTCGGTCACGCTGACACCTAGGGGACGTCGTTTTTGCGAAATTCTTCCGTACACCCGTCGTCGTCGTCCACTCCAGGGAAGCCGCCGTGGAATTGATGGAGAAGCGAAGCGCAAAATATTCAAGCCGGCCTCCATTTATCTTGCTGAAGGAACTGTGAGCTTGTCCGCCCTTCGATGCCTCTTCGTGACGACCGACGTTCTTCTAGCATGGGCTGGGACAGCGTGATCAACAACCTGCCGTACGGAGAACGCTTTCGCAAGCATCGGAAGTGGATGCAGGACGCCTTCACGTCCAAGCCTGCCCTCATGAGCTACCGCCCTATTCAGCGGCGCGAAACCTACACTCTGCTATCTGGGCTCTGCGATAAACCCGATCTCTTCACGGACCATATGACACGGTACGCCACACTTCCCGTGTCTGTCGTGGTCGGCGAGTTCCTGAAGCTGTGCAGGTGGGCCGCCGCGATGGTGCTGGACATCGCATATGGCTATCGGGTGACCTCCCTCGGCGACGAGCTGGTCGGGACCGCGGAGCGCACCACAGAAGAGACTGTTCTCGCCGGGAGCCCGGGTTCCATGCTGGTCGACTTTTTCCCGATTCGTGAGTGCTCGTCGCTACCGGCACCGAAGGTGCGGCGCCACAACGGCTGACGTGTGCTTGGCCTGCAGTGAAAGGCATTCCGCTCTGGATGCCCGGGTCCGGCTTCAAGCGCCAGGCGTTTTACGTCAAGAGCCTGGTACGTCAGACGTTGGACGTGCCGTACGAGATGGTCAAGCGTGCCATGGTGAGCCCAGTGTCTCGTCCCCAATACTCGTGATTTATGTCGTTTCAGATGGCAGGGACGGCGGCGCCTTCGTTCACGGCTTCCCTAATAGAAGAAGCTCTCGCTGAAGGAAAGCTGACGGCCGAGCACGAGGAAGACATCAAGGGTGCGGCAGGTGTCATCTATGCCGGTACGTCGTTAACTCCAAGGTCCGAATCCACATGCTAATTCCGCATTTTTAGCGGGTTCGGAGACAGTGCGTGCTCTGCGGCATTGCGGAGAACGCGAGCTGATTATTTTGCCCCCCCCTTCTCCCGCAGACGGTGACAACCTTGAAGACGTTCGTGCTCGCCATGGTGCTCCATCCCGAGGTTTACCAAAAGGCCCGGGCGGAGATTGATCGTGTCGTCGGCCCGGAGAGGTTACCCGATTTTGAAGACCGTGAGCATCTTCCGTACTTTGAATGCGTCATCAAAGAAGTCTTCAGGTGCGCCTCATGGCCGATAACCGACCGGCGAATGTCATTGTTGACGATTCTGGGATCTTAGATGGAATGCGCCGGTGCCACTGGGTCAGTATCAATGACATTAGCCGGAGTGTTGATAATTGAGTCGGGTCGATTAGGTGTCCCACACACGTCGACATCGGATGATGTGTACCGGGGTTACGCCATTCCTGAGGGCACGATGGTTATCCCGAACATATGGTTTGTCCCGTCCTGTCATTCGCGTGGCACTTGACACTCCGCTCACAACGGTCCTTCAGGTGGATGACCCAGGACCCGGATGTGTACTCCCGTCCAGAGACGTTCGATCCTGACCGGTACTTGCAAATGTCCGCCGTAGAGTCCGAGCAGCTGGATGCGAGGAACGTCGTCTTTGGATTCGGGAGAAGGTGGCCGCTTCTGTGTCATGCACGATATTTCACGACTGACGTTATGCCACAGAGTCTGCCCCGGCCAGATGTTTGCCGATTCCAGCATCTGGCTTGCCGCTGCGAACATCGTCGCTGCCTTGGACCTTTCTTATGCCAAGGATAAGTCCGGCCTCGACATCATCCCTGACGCTGGTTTTATCTCTGGTTTCGTGAGGTGCGTGGTGCCAATGTTTCATCCTGTTTCTTGCTAAGTGCGCGACCGCAACTATAGTCATCCCAAGAAATTCTCCTGTGCTTTCCGGCCGCGATCGGAACAGACTCGGAGCCTCATCGCACATATGAACGCTGTCAACATCGTCACGTCTTAACGCTTCAGAGTTTTGTTCTCGCTTTTGATTTTGGTAATGGCTCTTACGCTGTCTCATACGCTTGTACGATTAGTTTACGAATCTTCACGGGATACCCAACTTCATGATGATGCAGCAATGGCTATTGAATTTATGAGCTCAGGCATCGCTGTTGTCACAGCGGACCTCACTTACGAGTGCTGTACTTGGAAAAGTAGCTTTCCATGCAATGGCTGTGAGCAGCAGGCCGTTTGATAACCACCATGCTTCAGCCGACATGGCGGGAAAGTTCACCATCCCGATCTCGGTCAATTCCGACGAAGGGGAATGCCCGTGACGAAGGATGTGTGACTAGGATGTGACCTGATTATATCACCATATCACACCATGATCCGCAGACCAGCGCGCCTGCAAGTTGTGCACTCCTACCGCCACCATCTGCTGTATTGATTTATCTTTCTCGTCTTTGTATGTCGTATATTCCTCGTGTCGATAGTGGCCCATCCCGCAAACGCGCTCGCGTTGAAGGCTATGACCCATCAGCAAGTTCCTCCCACTCGGACGCCGGCCAAGGCGAGGCCAAGGATGTCGGAGTTGGGCTGAGGGACGAAGATGAAGAGTTCTGGTATGATGATGGCAACATCATCATAGTGGCCCGTGGCGTCGGGTTCCGTGTCTTCAAAGGTATTCTCGCCGACCACTCTCCAGTCTTCAAAGACATGTTCTCCATCCCCCAGCCTCGCACCGCGTCCTCTACATCCGAACCAGGATGCCCAGTAGTCTCAGTGACGGACGCACCGGAAGACCTTCGACCTGTTCTCAGAGTGATCATGCCCAAGAGCCCCTTCAGGCAAGTCTCTTGACTCCGAGTCTTTAAGAGACCCGTCTTTACCCTTTGTCGCAACAGCGCATATCTTCCCTCTCAACCAACATACGATGCCATCTCCGCAACCATCCGCCTTGGACACAAGTACCAGATGTCGATCCTGGTCAGCCATTCTATCGAATACCTCAAGACGCATTTCACATGCGATTTCAATGTCTGGTCAAAAACCAGCTCATACGTTCCGTCCGCTTTCCCCGACTCCAGCTGCATCGGCATAGTCAATCTGGCGTGTCTTACAGGTGAAGACAGCTTGCTCCCAACAGCATTCCTTACTTGCTGCACCATCGGACCGGATATCGCCCGAGGGCACATGCGCGAAGACGGGTCGCAGGAGTATCTCCCGCTGGACGACATCGGGCTCTGCTTTGGGGCGGTACCGCGCCTCATCCAAGCCCGGGTCATCGCCGCCTCGCGTGTCTTCAACCCTCGCGTCGCCCGCGACTGCAAGTCAGACTCTAGCTGCCGCCGCCAGCTCCGGAAGTTGCTGCAGACTCTCGACAACCTGCCCGGATCGATAGCGCACCCCGACCCTCTCCTTCCGTTCGTGTTCGACGACGACGACCGCTCGGCTTTGTGCGTCAAGTGCCTGGACATGGTTGTTGCGCGCGACCGGGACGAACGGGTCGCGATCTGGAAGCGCTTACCCGCGCTGTTGGGGATCGAAGTGAAGGACTGGCCTGGGACTGAGTAGCAGGCGGTGGCTATTTGTGCGTGACGTACATCGGACTCTACTGCTTGCTCAACCTCGGTCTCATGCAGTTGACGTGTTCTGTTCAGATAGGCAAACTCAGGGGACCATTCATCCAGGTTCTTGTACCACCGTCCACACAACGACTGGTTGTTCGACTCAGAACGGCGGCCATGATGCTGTACTTATGGGTACGATATGCGCTCCGAGTCCCGGACAATGCAAGTCGTCAATCCTGAGGTCGGCAAGTGCCCGCCTAGTTGCAAGACGTCCGTCGTTCTTGTTGAGTTCCCCTGTTTTGGTCTCGACTCTTCGTCTTGATAAGCCTTGTCTATCCGTGCTGGAGTTCAGGAACTGATGTTAGGAATGTGAACGCGTACGTCACTCTCCATTGAATCTTTTACTAGATACCGCTTTGTGCGTGTATCGACATCGAATTTGATTCCCACTTCCGCTGTCTTTCTAAACGCGATAGCGTTGCGCCGTACTGTGCGAGATTGCTGTCCTTCGATCTCGCATGCGTAATAACTTTCTAAAGCAAGGTACATAACGTCTTCGTTGCATCGGCGGATTGGACCGGTCTGACGTGCATAAGTATACAGATCATCCTCCGTCACACGATCATTCTTGCGAAGGCCAATCAGTCCACGTGTTGGGAATTCGGAGCCCTCCTAATAGGTCGTTAGCTCTTTCAGCCTCCTACTCCGCCCAGACCTCCTTCAACGCGCCCCTTTTATCAGGTCCTTGGTCAACAAAGCTTGTCCACAGCCTCACAGTAATAGCCGGACGCATAGCCTTCCACAATGTCTCAGAACACTCCCGCCTCGTCGTCCCCGCCTGGCAATATCACTCCCCATTCAGAACTTTGGTTCGACGATGGTAGCGTCGTCCTCGTCACTCGTGGCATCGGCTTTAAGGTCTATCGCGGCCTGATCGCCTCCCAATCGGGCGTGTTCGCGGACATGTTCGCATCGTCGTCTTCCTCCGCAAACGAATCACTGGACGGATGCCCGATCGTGCACCTCTCGGACTCGCCGGAGGAACTCGCCCATCTGCTGCAGGTGCTGATACCCTCATCCAGGCTGCTGTGAGTTCCTCCGCAATTTGACGTCGCGACGAACAGTCCTCGATCATCTCTCTATGGCAGCTTCCATCCTCGTCCGACGGACGCGAAACGCTCTTTTGACGAGGTAGCGGCAGTCATCCGCCTCGCTCATAAGTACAACGTCCCAGACGTTCTCGACCAGGCGCTCGCTTCGTTGCAAGAATATGGGTTCAGCAACAGCTTGGACCGCTTTAAGTGCGGAGGCTCCATTGTCATCAAACCCATTCACGCCATCGGAGCTATCAATCTTGCTAGATTGACCAATACACCCCATATGTTGCCCTCGGCACTGTACACGTGTTGCGTGCTGGTTAAAGGAGGTGCTCTCCTTGACGGGTGGAAGCGCGATGATGGACACGTGGAATACCTGTCTGAAGGGGACCTCAAGACGTGCTTCAACGCCCAGTCACGGTTGTTCCAGGAAGCATTGCGGACGACCTCGCTGATCTTTGCGGAAACCAGCGAGAAATGTCTTAGCCAGGAGCGCTGCCGCTTGCGGCTGCAAGAATGCTTCATCAAGGTGGCACGAAGGGAGGCGCTGCCCGCGGTGCCCGCGGTTCACTTCCGTCCTCTGAGGAGCTGGGGACAGACGATACCAAAATTTGCGAAGCGTTATGGCTTCTGCTCCGAGTGCAAGAAGGAGCTCCTGACGCGTAGCGAAAACGAGCGCAGGCGGAACTGGGAGAGGCTCCCTGGGATGCTCAATATCGAGATGGAGGATTGGCCGTCAGGTTCTCCGGCTGAACCTGACGGTTGACCCGACAACCGCCGCGATTTAGCCTAGACCGGGTGAGTACCGTAATCTCGTTCGCAAATTAACCCTTTTCAAACTCATCATCTTCTATTCAAGTTCCTTGCCCTAGCTCCCTCCTGACCTTGTTTCTCGCATCGGTCCTGAGTTTTAGGCACGCCTGCTCTATAGACATCATTACTACAGGATCCTATCCTATTCCCAGCTTTCCCCGCACCTCGGCCACCCCTTTTAGTCACCATCCGAATCGCTCTCCTTTCCACATTTCCAACCACAAGTCTTGGCTGTCAACCCAAACATCCCCGGCAACATCTTCCACACCCTCTTGCGCTCCTCGACCTCGCGCTTCAGCATCTCCGTCCTGCATACCTTGCACAAACCAAAGACCTCTGCCCACTCCGTGATACATTCACGGTACGGTGAGAGGGCATCGCATTCTCCAGGCGCGTTGAGCTCCACCTCGTCGACCAAGATGTCTTTCAGGGCCGTCTCGCATGCGACTAGGTCGATGCAGCCTGGACTAGGAGAGAGAGCGAATACGTGCTTGACGAGTGCGGCCGTCTCGCGCGTGAGTTCTCTTCGTGCGTCGATGCACAACCTGAGGTCTTCGGCGGAGAGGTATTCGACCGACTGGTCTCGCCGCATGTAGCCATCCATCATCCGGCCCTCGAGGGTGCAGACCTCGTACAGGGCGAAGGGAAGCATGGAAGGCGTCTCCGTCAGGCGCGCAATGTTGACAGCGGCGATGGCGCAGCCGGAGTATACATGGCCCAAGCCGGTTTTGTCAGAGTCATACCGGTCGTGATCGACAAAGGCGGTGGTGTAGTATCTTGTGAGGAGGAAAAGCGCGCGCGCTTCGACAGCGGGGCACTGGTACTTGTGCGCGAGATGGATCACGGCGTGGATCTGCGCGAAGTGCCACTTGAGCCTCCCATCTTTGAAGCTGGCGTTTTACGGGGAGTGAGAATCTGAGACGAAGAGGGTGTGATGCGGCACTCACTCCCGCGTCGAGCATGGCATCAGGTAGTGGAGGAAGTCGCGCAGGTCGTTCGGATGGTCAGAAAGGCGGACGACGGGACATCCGTCGAACATCTCGTTCGCGTCCGGAGACCCAGTGTCGAACATGTCCGCGAAGACGACGGACTGCTTCGCGAGGAGGACGCGGTAGACACGGAAGGCGGCTTCTCCGGCGATGAGAATGACGTTGCCATCTTCGAGCCAGGAATCAGCGTCGCGCGTGAACTCCTCTTGGCCTGTCGCTGATGCGCCAGCGCTCTTGAGGATGATGGATGTCGAATCGGATGAGAATCCGCGACGTTTGGTGGTACGAGAGCCCTCGGCCATGGTAGTCGAGGAGGACAAGACATAATGTGATCGATGTGACCTGATGTGACGCGTCGCGATTTGCGTTGCGTAACGGCCCTTGTAACGCTGGGCGTGACGAGGCTCCCTGTTCCGGTACCACCAAGTGGGATGTTCTATATGTCCATCCTCGTACTCTCTATGGCCTTTAAATTCTAGTTCATTTTGCCATTTTTGAGCCACGATGGTTTCTGTTTCCCTAGATGCAAAGATCAGCTCTCTCCTGCCGCTGTCTTGCCTTCCAGTCTGAATGTCCCACTGTTCTCGCTGTTCTCAAAACCAAGTCTCGATGTCGCATCAAGATGCGACGGATTCTACGTTCGCGATGTGGGACGGCCTTTTGGTGAGTACCTATCGTTGCTATACTCTTTTGCGGTCTCATCGACACCCGTCCGATTTTTCCCCTCTCTGCTGCAGGTCCAAGATGTTGTCAGACATTCAGCCTGAGGAATGCGGAAAGAGCGCAGCCCCGAGGCATCATGTATGTCTGGTGCCCACTGGTGGCTACGTGCCCATCAGATCCAACAGTACGTCCACTGCTTTCCCCTCGAAGCGTCCACATTTTGGTTCGTTATGCGCTCTCGCCCATACCTGCCATGCCCTCTCTGCATCATTCAAGAAGACACCCAACAATTCCTTCTCTGCGCCATCCAGGCCGTCGCCCTCCCGCTCCTCATCCGAAAAGTTGAACCCTGCGTCGCGGGCCAGCAGGCTCGGACTCTTGAGCTTCCTCGCCATAGTCTCCCTCAAAGCTGTCCACACCGGGGTGTCGTTCCGGAGCATCCCGTCCAGCAGGTGAGGAAGCGCCTTGTCGCTGCGAGGACGAGGGAAGCGAACGCGGCGCCCGACGTCCACGTGTTGAGCTTAGGCTGTAGCACGGGTGAACCCGCGGGTGCCCGAGACCTGACCCGGACCCGTACCCGCGAAAAACCCGTACCCGCGACCCGCGGGTGCCCGCGGGTTACGGGTACTAGCGCCGGGTGTCGCGGGTGTCGCGGGTACGGGTCTCGGACACGGGTTTGTACGCGGGTTTGTAGCATATGGTAGACATGTGTGGGGCCATACGAAACATCTACGTGTACATATGTTAGATTCTGGGAGCTTACATGCATAGCTCAGCTCGCGCTCGAGCTCCAGAGCAGGCCGAACATTGCGCACATCAGTAAAGCCGGATTTTGCTTAACGGCTTAACAGCTTAACGGAAAATGGCCGTCCTCCCCCCCCGGATTTTGGTGGATATCCTGGGCAGACTTCTACCTCCAACGTGTCGAGGAGACATCTCTTTGTCCCCCGCCGTGTATTGGAGGACAAGATGGCGAGTAGTAGATAATATTCCGAGTCTCAGCAGGTCCTGTATATATACATGAGAGAAACAATAGGAGTAGCTATTGCCAATGGCGCAGTTCATATGTCGTGGAGCGGGAGCAAATACACAAAGATCTACAAAGAGAAAGGATCTGAATGATACAAGGAACATAGAGGCGCAAAGCGTCCTACTACAACACCGTGTGCCAGTCAGAGTGCGGGGGAGCGGTGCTGGTAGAAGAGAGGTCGTCAGTGCCGGAACTTATGGGCGCTTAGAGACCTGCTTACGGCTTATCGGCTTACCGTGCTTAACGGCAGCTTAACGTGCTTAATGGTGCTTAATGGCCCCGTCATCCTTGACGTCCGGCAGCTTGGCAGCCTTGCGAGCATCGTCGGCGTTGATGAGACCCGCTGACGTCCACGCGCCAACACACAATATCACCCAAGTGGCTTGGGCGCCTATATCGGCGCCTGTACCCGCAAACCCGCGGCACGGGTGCGGGTTTGCCCTCGGGTTGGCCAAGTCCGACCCGTATCCGTACCCGCGCTGAAAACCCGCGCTGACCCGTACGGGTTACCCGTACCCGTGCTACAGCCTAGAACTTGAGCTCGTACTTCTGGATGTCCTTGTTCTGAAGGAGCTTGAGCACGTCCCTGAAGAGGATCTCCGTCTAGATCTCCTCTCGGTCACGGGAGGACAGGTACGAGTGATGCATCCACGGTACGATGATCGTGACCACGAACAGGAGCTCCCCGAAGAGCGTGCCCTGGGGAATGAGAAGCAGCTGCGCGACGAACTGGAGCGTGAGGAGGAGCGCACAGGGCCCGATGTAGCTCTGCGGCAGGATCCACCGTCGCGACTGGGCTTCGTAGTCGGGCGGAGCGCGTCCACATTCGTCGCACATGGGGGTGTCGGCCCCGCACGCGCTGCACAGTAGCCCGTTCCCAGGCCGCTGCACCTGGCCCTGGTACTGCAAGTGGAAGTGGCCCCGGGTGAAGGTGTTGTCAATGCCCTCCTTGCCGACGAGCACGATGATGTTCTTCCCGCCCTTGAGCACGCCGTCGAGCGCGTTCCGCGCGGGGCTGTGGTGCTTGAAGATGAGGTTTCCAGAGCCCGATAATGAAGCACGAGGAGCCGTTCGCGACGATGCCGGGCGCGATGCTGGCGAGGGAGAACCAGTGCGCGACGAGCGCGCACCCAATGCACCCGCCGAAGCTGACGACAACCGGCATGACCACGACGAGGGTAGAGGTAGCTTGACTAGCTAAGCCTCTTGTTGCACATCCATTTCAGAACTGACGGACTCGCCCACTCTTCTCTTACAGTCGCCAACTTGGGCGCCAACTTGGGTTCCCGGCGTCGATTCGCTGTTATCGTCGGCACAGGAAGAGACCAGACCAGGACCAGACATCGGACACGGAGGTCCCTCTTCCGAATCAGCTATTCCTCAGCCTTTTGGCGACGCATACATTCTACTTATCGTGCTTCGTGATGATCAGGATGGTCACAACGGTGCGTTCATAACAGGTCGCCCATTGGTAATACTAATACATCCGCTGAATAGCTGTCTCCGAATCGCTCCCATGCACAACGAGCACAATCACCGCTCAGGCACAGCTTGAACTGTCGGCAGTCGACTTTGCGTAGGCGGGCTCTTTGGCCGCCGGATCATGATGCTCTCATTACGTTCAGTGCCCTTCTGCTGCGGTCTTCGGCTGGGTTATCTCACCACACGGCTAGTATTTGCAGCACAGCTTACTCCCTTGCGATGTGCCTCGCATCAAGGACGCTGTGTGATGCTTGGTCTGGCTTCAGACCCCCGTATAAACACCAGCTCCCTCGTTTCTCCCCGTGTAACGGTGTCCCGCGCCTGTAATGTACGTCTCGCCGGGATTGTTTAAAGTTCAAGTCATCTCACATTTCCTTTCAGTCTTCGTCTTCGCTGCAGCAGACGTCCGAGAAAGTCGCTTACTTGACGCCCGTAATCATGTCCTCAAGTTCAGATAATGGCATTCAGCTCGATGGCAATGGGGTATGTACAGGGTTCTGCTTTTTGCCGTATGATATCCGAGTATTGACTTTGTTCGTCTTGGTAGATACGGGTCCAACGGGATCTCCTGAACTCACGAATTGTTGGGCTCTTTCTCGAATCGCTTCTCTTCGGCGTGTTTGTCGTCACGTACGCGATGGGCTCGTGGTCCTTGATCTGTGGAGATCAGCCTGCCGCGCTGTCCCGGAGGAACAAGATGCTCTTTGGCGTCAACACTCTCATGTTGGTGTTGGCGCTAGTGGTACGTGGTAATACCGTTCCCAACATGCTTCTTTGTAACTTCACAAATTGGGACAGCACGTCTCCCTCACAGTGCAGACGACGCTATATGGTTTCGTTGTCCACGGAGACACCCGTCAGACCGTATACAACGCATTTTTCAGCAGTAACCTGTATATCTCTCCAATCAGCATGGCACAATTCTATCTATACGTCACGCAGACTTTGCTCGCGGATGGATTCATGGTGCGCTGCATTCTCAATTACCAGTGGTACACATTTGCTAATGTCGTCTCGGAAGTTGTACCGGTTATATACCGTCTGGGACGGCCGGATCGCAGTCATCGTCGTCCCAACCATTCTGTTCTTGCTTGACACTAGTAAGTATCAATATTCAATCCAGTCCAGACGCGTTTCCCATGTCAATGGGCTGTTGCCCGGGTTGGTGTGATTGAATACTACCCACCGTGTCCATGCGCGACCGTACTAATGCGACTCGACGAATGCCGGGTTCATGCGTTTGACGTTTTGTGCGACCAACTGACATAGTCTCCCGATAGTTAGTGGATATTGCTCCCTCACTGTGCCCTTCATGGACATTGTATTCTTCGGAATGTCGTTCTTCACCAATGCGCTTGCGTCGGGTGAGTCCCATCGTCTGCTTGACCTATGTCACAAACGCGGCTCACACCTCGTCGTCTCCGCCAAGGTCTCATTATGTGGCGTGTATTACGCTCCGCGGGTTCTCAAACACAAGAGCATTGGAAGTGGCAATCGCGTGCTATGTTCAACTTCGTCAAGTATCGCCGAGTCTTCGAAGCTATCATCCAGTCCGCTGCCATATACTCGACGGCCTCAATATCGCTCATTGTCACGATGTTTATCAGCCCCAACATCGGACTTTACGCTTGCCTAAGCGTGTTTCCCCCACTCATTGTGCGTTATCCTGACCATCCATGCACAACATATAAAACTGACATCGCCTCGTTAGGGTCTGGTCTTCTCGCTCATCGTGATCCAGATCGCACGCAATTCTGCTGCCGCTGTTCACGATACCTCAGACGCCTCGCGTGCTCAATTCTCTACTATCATAGGATCCAAGCACACGCGCAAGGGATCGGCGTCGAGCGTGGAGAGCTTTCTGCGCGAGGACGATAGTCGAGCTAGTATAACGGCATGACGTGTGTTTGTCATGGCGTACAAGGCATTGATAGCCCAGGATCATGTCGTATGTCTATACTCGTAACGCTCGTAGCGCCAGTGATGTTCCTCGATAGCGGGTTGTACCTGAAGAGCGCTCCGACGATCCGCGTGGGACCGATACGGGGGCCTGAGCGGGGCTGTATCATGCTTCCTCCCAACTCCAATGCTCCTTCCTCAGAGCCACTGACGTCCACCTCTCCCTTGCGTCCATTTCCCGTCCCGTCTCTCTGTCAGTTAGCTTTGCTGTGGTTCACGCATGGACAACAGTACAACGAGTGAAGTTGTTCCCGCCGAGCATGGTAGAGTACGTCCTTCTCTCTACCACGAAAAACTTCACTGACATTATCGGTCATCCTAGGGCCTCACAGAGCACGATATTGTCGTGTCGCGAATTCTTTCTCTGCTCCTTCAATCAATCTTATTTGGAGCATTCATCGTAACATACGGCACAGCGCGAGCTGCGTTGCGGAGCCCAGACCAGCTTCCGTCGGTCGTAAAGCGGAATAGGATCTACTTTGGTGCGGTCACGGCGATGTTGGTTCTCGCATGCGCGGTATTGAGCTCTGCTACCGTTCTCGGCATATTTGGCTGACTTGATCGACAATTCCCCAGAATCTGTCCCTAACATTCAAGGCGACGCTACAGCCAGCTGCTGGTTACAGCGGCAGACTTGACACTGAGCATGGGACCTTTGCCGACAAATACGCCCTCTTCATCTCGGTCAATGCACTCCAATGCTACCTCTATGTGACACAGACCATGGTCGCTGATGGGCTTCTGGTGTCGTCTGTTCTTTCCACACCAATCGACCAAGAGCTAATCATACCAATAGACGTACATACTCTACGTGAGATCTAATGGAAACCGGATGGTGTATGTTTATGCAGGGTACTCGGTCCTCGGAACAAGTGAGTGTGGTGATGCCCTCTGAAGTATCAAGCACACAATTCATAGCATCGACATATAGTATCCGGCTATTGCGCCTCTATCAAGCCATATTGGGCCTTCCAGTTCACCATCTTCACCGCTGTCATGGTGAACCTAATGGCTTCAGGCTAGTCGTTTTCGCCCCGCTTCCCAGTCCCGATCTGCCCGTGCTGACCCTTGCCACTCGCCGGGACCGCTCAGGGCCAATGATGCAAGCTTGGCTTCGCGGCAGTGACATCACCCGCAGGCCTTGGGACTGGCGAATTGGCGCGCTCCTGGCTGTCTTCCGATCTAAGATCGTCCACGACGCCGTTATCCAGTCAGCGGCGGTGTACACTTTGACGTCGTTCTCGCTCCTAGTCGCGTTCCTCATGAACACAAATATCGGGTTCTACATGTGCATTACTGTGCTCTCTCCAGTCATGATACGCGAACCCGACTCCTTCGAACCGTGACGCTGGGGATTGTACTGACAGCCTTGACGTAGGGCATCGTGTTTTCTCTCGCGGTTGTCGAACCGACACGGGATCCGCCTGTGTACCAGCCTCTATACTTTCGGTGGACGCGACCGTCCCCAATTATGCTCCCCATCGACAGCCGAGCTGGCAGACCGGATTCCGTTTAGCAGCCGGAACGGGGATGGATTTATGCCATTGTAATAACTAAATACATGTTCAACAGAACAAGCGTGGAGTGGGAGATTCTTTGCCGTAACGCAGCGCTTGCTAGCGGCGGATTAGACCTGAATGTTGGGCAAGTATGTCGCTAGCATGTCCGGACGCGAATTTCCTCCCAGCGTGAACACCTATATTCCCGGACGACCAAGACGAAAGAACCATCGCAACGCTGTGCGGCCGTGTCATCGAACATCATGCGCACAATGAGCCAAGTCCGGTGGGAGGGCGACGCAGCGGTCACGAAACACCCCGTCGCAGCCGCTGCCGTGCGTCACACCCTCGATCTCCTTCCCTAGAGTTCTTGCTGCAAGTACACCTCCAGCCGCAACGACGGCGTTCGCGTCCACAGACCCTGCAGCTGCGGCGTCGGTTTTGCGGCGGGCAGCGATTCGGGCGATCCGGTCCGTAGCTGGACGGTCCGCCGAGAATGGTAAGTGACCTGCCTTTTTCGGACGACGATTGTCCGCCGCGCCCCGCGGAGTTTCAAGCGTTGAGCTGGGCGCCACTCCCTCGCACCCACTACTTAAACACCAACCGCTCGGCCAGGTCGCCCAATTGCATCTTACCCTCTTCCCCTTCACAGTTCACCGACCCCTCCACTCAATGCTGGCCTCGTCTCTCAACATCCTTCCACATCGTCGATCAAGCTCGCCATCTTGCGACGACGCGCGACAAGCTTCAACCACCAGCCATAGAAGACTCAGGGTCGACCTCCCCGCTCACGGTCTGCACGTGCTTAGCTCGATCTCAGGATACTCTCGCTGTGGTGGCTGCCATCTAGGATCTCAGTCCACGCTGTGCTTGACTTCGTCTTTGGCTTTGGCGGTCACGGTGGTTTGGTGGTTGAGTACTCGTTTGTCAGCCGGTTCGTACGTCCTCCGGCCCTCATCTCCGGTTGCTCTATACGATGCTTCCCCTCAACAACTGTGATGACGTATCCGACACCATCAAGACGAATAACTTGTGCGACCCCTCCTGCGACGTTGTCAACTTGTCCTTCTGGTCCTAGCGCCTCTAGAGTCTGGTGGCGCCCTTCAAGACGAACCTTAGGCAACTCGACGCCGCCAATGCGGTAGATCCAAACGGTCATTCAAGGTTGCCCTCAAGGCTGATCAAGAGCCCACATGGTGGTTGGCTTTGTATCTGTCTTTGGCGGTGGTCGAGTGGTTGGTACATCCTCTGGCTCTCGTCTGCTTCTGACCTCTGCGACGCTTGGCCTCGTATCCGACTCTTGCAACACTGACCTAGGCACTGGCGACTCTACTGGCGTCCTCTAGGCAGACCTCAGGCAACTCGACGCCGCCAACGCGGTAGACCCAACCGGTCCTTCAAGCTTACACTCG
This sequence comes from Sanguinoderma infundibulare, assembly GCA_032821775.1. NCBI lineage: Eukaryota > Fungi > Basidiomycota > Agaricomycetes > Polyporales > Polyporaceae > Sanguinoderma > Sanguinoderma infundibulare. Next base: position 1,222,095 of record JAVLRN010000004.1, on the reverse strand, counting down.
GAGCCGAGCAAGTGGTTGGCTTCGCCTCGGTGGTTTGTCCTCCGCTTCGTACGTCCTCTGGCCATCGTCTACTTCTGACCTCTGGAACACTTAGACTGGACCACCGTGGCGAACTTTTCCACTTCGGCTTTGGCTGTGTCCTGGTTCCTGGCGATCCCGGTGATCACTGTCTTCTAGTGGCTCCTCTGTCTATGTCTAATTATGCGACACTTGACCTCTAGCGCTGGGCCTATGTCTCCGATACTGGCGTGGACGACACTCGCTTCTGCTTGGGCGTCTCAGTTGCTGGTGAACCTCGTGGCGTGCTCCAGGAAGATCTTAGGCAACTCAGCACCGCCAAAGCGGTAGACCCAAACGGTCATCCAAGCTCCCATCCAGGGCCCACTCCCCGACAGGTCGATCAAGATATGGCCTCGGATTACGTCGTGTGTGGTTCATGGTCGTCTCTCTATTCGTGGTTGCATGCGCTATGATTTTCGCGGGCATGTGCGGACTCGTCGCTTCATCATCATTCATGTGCGGTGTATCGCGTTTTCAGTGGCCCATGGCCTTAGTTTCTTTACTTACGGAACAGGCACGCGCAGCGAGTCTCGGGCGTTGGTGGGACTCACGTCCTGGGGGGAGTTTCGGTCGCTGCTGGGGAAACCGGCAGCGACACTCCTGCACTTCCAGCCACAGAGGCAGGGCGGACGTATGTGATCTACGACGACCCAAGGAAGGCTAGGTTTTACCCCGCGCCCTCCCTTGAATGGGCAGAGACTCGCTGTTGCACCTGTTCTATGCTCCTAAAAATACACAATATTCAAACAGACCGCTTTTGTGTGAAGTGCGACGCCCCGGTGCCTTCATGTCAGCAATTGGCAACATATGAAGCTTCAACTCGATTAGCTTTAAAGGATCTACGCTGAATACTTACGTTTGGAACAGTGCCATTTATTCCACATCTTATCGTGTTGTCAGTCATCACTGAAGCTTGGATTCCACAAACTTGGAATTCGAAAGACCCATCATCTGCACCAGACAAACTGTCGTAAATATTTGGTTAGCTAGGCTTCGAGGTGACAATGAGACTGGCGTTTGCACGAGGCAATGGATGTGCGTCCGCGCCGCCCACCTTCCTATTTGGTAGTTGACCGTCTCACTTGCAGCGGTCGTGAAGGGCGATGTATCGATGTCGAGGCCCGCAGAGGTGGGACTTGGCTGACGCGACCAACCAAGGTGTGCTTGTAGAGGGCTAGAATCGCTGGCTTCACCACGCCTTGCACGCGAGGCCTTGCGGCCTTGCGTCGACAAGGAACGGTCATACTGAAGCAAAGGTGAGAGATGGTCTTTGCACAGATTCATGGCCATGATTGTTTGGTGGTAACGTACAGAATAGTATCGACCTGCGGATGTCCGCAATGACCGCGAGATCATTGCCGTCGAGACCATGCGGTAGCGATTACGCGCGGTGCATTCTGAGGGTGATGAGGGTGATGTCACCGCTCCTTCTGGGTGCACGGACGAGGCGCGGTGATGGGACAGCCGGCGTGCCTTGTGCCTAGTTACATTACGGATCACGTTCCATCAACGTTTAGCCCGGTTACTGCGGCAATACAACACGGTATGTGTACTGACCCTCCACCGTCCTGCCCCTTGCACGCGGGGTCGGAACACGATGAGGAACGCCCCTGGCGCCGAAGGAAAGACGAAAACGATGGGAGACCTGGATAAAGAACGCAATAAAACGAGTCTAGTAACGACTGTGCTGAAAGGGGGATATAATCTATGAACAGCAAGGTTCAGGTGGTATCTTGCAGGACTTCATGACGGGATGGCGAAGGACGTCGGATCCGAGCGTGCGCGTTACGAGATCCAATCCCACTCGACGCCGGTGAGGCGACCGACAGAGAAGTCGGCGAGCTGGGAGAACGCGCTCGGGGAGAAGTCGAGGTCAAAGAGGGCACAGCCAGTGCAGCGGTCGACGGCCATGACCTCGACGGACTTGCCCTGGTCTAAGAGTTGAACAAGGCGTAAGTGGATGCGCAAAGAGAGTATACGACAGCAAAGGTGCTCACAGGTGGCCTTGAGCATCCGCTTGCACAGCGGGTTGTTGTTGGGGTTGGCACCGTCGTAGCCGCTGCAACGACTGTCGTTCAATAATCGAGTAGACCACAACAGCAGCGGATACTCACGGGAACTGGTCGTAGAGTTCGTGCGACACAGCGGCGATGAAATCGGTGTCCGTGTTGGTAATACCGCAAGAACCAAGACCAGTCGCATAGAAAGTGCCTGAAAGGAGGTGGGTCAGAACGGACGAAGGAAGGGTGTCATATGAGTTCGCAACGTACCATCGCCGGAGTGAGTGCCAGTCAGGATACCAAGAGGGTCGGAGGCGGAACTGCCAGACGAGGACGACGAGGAAGTGGTGGGCGCGGCTGCGACCGTCGTCTTCTTAGTAGTGGTAGGCTGGGCAGTCGTAGTCGGTTGCTCCTTCGTGGTCGTCGGCTGCTCCTTCGTGGTCGTCAGCTGCTCCTTCGTCGTCGTCGGCTGTTCCTTCGTGGTCGCCGGCTGTTCCTTCGTGGTCGCCGGCTGTTCCGTCGTGGTCGCCGGCTGTTCCTTCGTGGTAGTCGGCTGGGGAGCTTCGGTCGTCTGGGGAGTAGCGGACGACGCCGTACTCTCGACGTTCTGGGGCGGGATGATGGAGCTAGAGGGGGAAGCTTGGGTCGTACTTGTAGGGTGCGTCGCGCTTGACGAACGAGAAGAAGAGGACACCGACGTTGTTGCGGCTGCGGCGGCGCTGAGGGTCGAGCGGACCTTGCAGCGACCGGAGCCTGCACGCTTCTTCGGGGGCACCACGACGGGCTCGGGAGCGGCAGCGGGCATCGCGGCGCGGCGCGCGAGGTCGCGATGGTGGATGCCACGCATCTCGTGAGGGCTCGCCAGGGCCGTAAGGGGGATAGAGAGAACAACGATGGCCTTGATGAAGTGCATGTCGTTACGATGCAGAGAGTGTGGATTGTAGGGAGCGTGGGCGAAGGACTGGATGGGCCTGCTCGAATAAATGAACGAGAGCAGGTTTATCAAGACCAAAGAGAAGAGAGACACGGACAACAGGACGAGATGAGTCGTGGGTTGTGCGTGAGCCGAAGCAAGTGAAGACAGGACGGTGGGGGGACGTACAGTAAGGGACCCGCAACGAAGCCAGAAAAATGGCGACTCCACGGAGCCAGTCCCACGCCACGGCTCCCCGATCACGGCTTCTATTTCAGGCCGCACGACCGTTCCTGACGTTCCTTGTTCAACCGCTGGCTGGCACGTCCTCGTCGTGTCTCTTCACGCTCCCCACACATGCCGTCCACGACCTCGCCTGTAATAGTATCATGAAACAGACATCGACTACGTCCACGTACAACAATTGCAAGGCCGAGCGCACTACTTACCTGTAGCCCTGACGAGGTCTTGGAGAGGTGTCCGGTCGTCCAACTCGTGACCTGACACACCTGTTTCGTGTTCTTCTATTGAAATGACGCACTACAGCCGCTTTGAGAAGAGCTGGTTGGGATTTGGGCGGACGAGGTGATCGACAGGAATCGGGGGAGCGAATGAAGATCTGGAACAGACTCCACCCTTTGCCGGGTAATGCAATGCATTGAATGCTGCGCAGATGGGGATGGCTCCCGGGGGACTGCGGAAGGAACGGTCGATCTCCAAACCGAATACCAATCGCGCCCCCCTTCGGCCTAATGCATCAATGACGTCGAAGTGCAGCTGAAAGACCTCGTGGTGGGATCGTTGAACCCCCGAGCGCGGTTTTTCCAAGAGATCTCGGGATGTTTCGCATGCGCAGAGACCACCGTTCCAATAGACATTGCACACTAGCGAGCGTGCTGCACATATACGGTGGGAATTAGTAAGCCACATCCTCTGTCGCTCGCAAGCGAGCCATCACTCACGTCTTTGCGGCGGTTTTCGCGGAGTCCATGACCTCGTGGTGCTGGGCGAAGGGAAGCATCGAAGGCGTCTCCGTCAGGCGTGAAATGTTGACCGCGGTGATGGCGTCGCTGGAGGCGACTACACGGCCCAAGGGAAGAGGCTGTCGTACAAGTTCAAGTACTTGCGATGCACTATCACTATTCCGCGATGTACCAAGTTTTATCGGAGAACGCCTCATGATGTGGGACTAGTTTTCACACGGGGTCCATATTGGGACGTACCGCCAAGGCGCCCACCAGTTTTACCAGTTCTGAGTTGTTAGGGAAGCCACCTGCCTTTCGCACTCCGCTCCCCCCAGAAAGGCAGGTGCACGCGCTTCCCGAAAGACTGGTGGCATTGCAAAGTTGCCGCGCAGGCCTCTTACAGTCCGGTAATGATTCACTTATAGTCAGCCTTATCCTCTAACTGGTCCTGCGTGAGCCGCAAGTCACGAGCCATTAGGTGTGGCTAGTCGTCAAGACACTTGACAGTCCACCCCCATCGTCTCGGCCCTGTTCGTTTCTTTGCTTAAACAGCCCAGAACAGCTAGATTCAATGCCTGCATTCCCCATGCCTATGATCGTATGTGCCACGACACCAATCTGTCGGTCTGAAACTCATATCGAATTCCGCTCGCAGCCTAGGCACTTGTGTCTGAGCGCGATCCATAGAAAAGTCAACACACGCTCAACGCCACGCCCTCGCTCTTGTTGACGCAGGGCGTCGGGCCGATTACCTCGTTCATATACGTTTCTGCAGACCGCGGCGCTTAGAGGACCATATCCGGAGGCCCATGTCTCCGAGTCTTTCTTGTCTTGGTCAGTCTTGTCTGGTGTCGGCCTCGTCCATCTTTTTTTCTACTCTCGTTGTATATAGACTCTTGTAACTTGATGGACAGAAGCTCAGGATTTTGGATACGACGACTTTCTATGTTAACCGCTCGTATCTCGAGCCTCTCTCGTCATCTACCGGCGACCTCGGCGCCTCGCGCATCGTTGCAACCTCAAACTCATCGTCCGGCGCCGGCAGTGCCACAATTTCCCTGGGCCTGCCATACACTCTTCTTCCCCCAACGCTCCTCGTCCTCATATCAGCCGAAGACGCATTTCCTCTTCTAAAAGCTGAGGTGCGTGTTTAGTGATCTACCACTAACGCGAAGCACGCGCTCATGCCAGTTGTCGCCTCCAGATTGTTGCATTGTTCCTCGAGTCGCTCCTCTTCGGGGCATTTGCTGTGCTGTGGATCCTCCTGTATCGTGAACGACATGAGGGCTGCTCGCGGCCGAACAAGTGGATGCTCGCGACGGCAACGACGATGTTCATCCTCGCAATTGCTGTGAGTGCTCTTCTTTCGTGCAGGTGCTATCGTAAGAGCTCATGCTAACCGTGCACCTACAGCATCTGTCCTTCGACCTTCAGCGAGCGATCGAGGGCTTTATCGCTCACGGTGGCACTCCGACCGGCACTGATCAGTTCTACAGTTGGCTGAGCAATCCAACGCACGTCGGCAAGTCAGTCATCTACGCAACGCAGATATTGGTTGGAGACGGTTTCGTGGTGCGATCCTTTCCCTTTTCGTCGCCGGACTATGTGTTAACGTGCGAATGTAGACCTATCGGCTTTACGTCGTGTACTACCGGAACCCGTGGATCCTCATCCTACCCCTTTCGCTCGTGGCTGGCACAGCCGGTAGGACTCGCTTTCTTCAGGCCTCGGATGGGATGCTGACCTGCTGCCAACATAGTTGCTGGCTATGGCATATGCGTCATGCTCACGCAACTCAAGGGGATCGGTGCAATCTTCGACGGGGGCCTTCCTCCCTGGATAACATCCCTCTTTGCGCTATCGCTTACTACCAACGTCCTCGCGACGAGTGAGTGTCCCCCTCTCAATGTTCTATCGTGGCCTGAGATTTATGCCGCTGAACGGTCCACCCAGTTCTCATACATCCCGCATCGTCTGGTCCAACCACAAGGTCCGGAAGTACAGCGCCGGATATCCCGCGCTGTCGCACTCCGGAGTCATCGAGACCATCGTTCAGTCTGCAGCCATCTACTCCGCCCACTCATCTCGCTGTTCTCGATGTACGTCGCCGGTTCGAATGCGCAGTACATCTTCTTCGACGCGCTGCAGCCCATCATCGTGAGTGCAGTGCACCCAGACCGAGTCGGATCCTGTCGCTGACTTCGTGGCAGGGCATAACGTTCACGCTGATCATCATCCGCGTCGGCCTCAAGGAGACCGCGAGCGAGCACTCGAGAGGGCGTGTAGCGGATTCGGGCATCGCCGCCTCGAATACGCCGCACCCGATCCACGGCGGGCAGCAGTATCCGATGCGGCCGCTCGCTGTCAAGGTCTGTGACGAAAACGCACGATCAGGCGAGCTTTGAGGGGTACGACCAGAAAGAAGCAGCCGCCTCGACGGATCAGGAGTTTGATATCGAGAGCCGGAGTGGAGTCTCGCGGTGATTATGATATATTTTTACATGCCCTGCGTCGGTGCGCTGGACTTTCGGGAGAGATACGCGAGCCCCTGATGTATGTGTAAACTGTAAATAACCCTCCTGGGCCCTGTGTTGTGAGGCGTGCACCGTTTCAAGTTGGATGGTCGAGTCGTGCATCAACTTACGTGGCAAGATGGACGGGCGGTCCGGCGTGTTAAACTTACTCGACTGCGCATGCGTAGTCAGGTACTCCTCAGGGACGGGATTAGTAAAATCTGCGCTGGGGTTTCCATCGGTATTGTGCCAAAAAGCACTCCTGTGGGCTTTTCGCGACTTTTAAGGAATAACCAGGGCCTGAATAGTGATGGATTTAAGCTGGGATGAGATGCGACGGCGTTTGGTGGTACGGGGAGAAGGAGACGGTGATGACGGGTGGGGTTGTGACCTGATGTGACGCGTCGTATGAAACGTGCATTCATAACGCTGGCGTGACATACCGCCGAGTTCCTCCCCGTCGTCGACATGCATGACGACGACATCGACACTCGACCCAAGAAGCGGACAAGGCTCTCAGACGATGTCGATATCGACCCATCTGATCCTCTGAGCGAACCCTCCGAGTTCTCCGCTTCCTCTTCTGCCTCCAAAATCCAACGCCATCCCGAGATTTGGTTCGCTGACGGCAACATCGTTCTTATCGCTCACTGAACTGCTTTCCGTCTCTACTGCGGTCTCCTCACGTCCCAATCGACTGTATTCTCCGACATGTTTGCCTCGTCGACCTCCAACGCCGACGAGACGTTCGACGGATGCCCTGCCGTACACCTTTCGGACTCTCTGCATGATCTAGCACACCTCCGAGTCCATCTCCCAAAGTCATATATCCAGTGAGTATCCCCCTCTCATAGTATCCCTGGCCATCCGTGCGACGAACATCAGGTACCACACGGCGAAATCCAACCCTGCCCGCAACTTCGACGAAGTACATGCCGTCATCCGTCTCGCTCACAAGTACCATATTCAACAAGTGCAAGATCAAGCTCTCGTCTCTGTGTACGGAGAACGTACTGGAGAGGAATCAGCTGGCACGGAAGAGGGTGTGGAATCGGCTGCCAGAGATATTCGGAATTACGGTTGAGGGGTGGGGCGAACCTGGTGTCGAGGAGGAGACGGACTGAAGAGGATGACGGGGGAATCGGACGTTGATGAAGCAGGTCGCCTTACGCGGTGAGCCTTCTCCATTCAGGATCATGCGTCGTTTCGGGGCTCGTTTCGACTACGTGCTCCGGCTTCCACGGCAGTTTCCTGCCCCTCGAGGCCTGGACACGCGAGCGTGACATAGTTCTTGTGCATGTCTTCGTTCACTGAGGCTTAATATTTCCCGCGCCATGCGATGTCTGTCCGCTTTCAAGGTATTCAAGAAGGTTGTAATTGTTCAGCATGCAACTGGGCAGCAGTTATGAGAGTTGGGGAAACGGTGGAGCTGGGTCGCCTGGATATGAGGATGGGCATCTTAAGTTAGTGAGCGGCAGTGCGTATGCGTGACTGTACTCAATACTGATCGATGATCAAAGATCAGAGTGTACACTGAGTGGTGGTGGGATGCCTGAATGCTGGGGAAGGTGTCCACGCGCTATGACATCACGCGTCGACAGTCCTTACAGACGGCGGACGACGACCGCCCGCCCCTTCGTCTTTCTTTCTCAACCATCATGTTCACCACTGGTACCGACACTCGCCCACAGAAGCGTGCAAGGCTCTCGCATAGGGCTGACTCCAGATCTGGCCTGAGACGCCATCCGGAATTCTACTTCGACGATGGGAACATCGTCCTCGTCGCTCAAGACTTTGCTTTCCGCATATACCGCGGTCTCCTGGCCTCGCAGTCGACCGTCTTTGCAGATATGTTTGTCTCCTCTACCTCTTGCCCTGACGAGGTCCTCGAGGGGTGTCCACTCGTGCAACTCACCGACTCTCCTCACGACCTGACGCACCTGCTTCGCGTTCTGCTACCAAAGTCGCCGATCCAGTACGTTCTTAAACACACATATATACGCATACATGTCTCTCAAGCTGACCAGAATTCAGCTATCACGTCGCAGACACCGGTTTGGTTCATACCTTTGACGAACTCTCCGCCGTGATTCGTCTCGCGCACAAGTACGACATTCAGTCCGTCCAAGACCAAGCGCTCCGCGCCCTGCAACGATACCACTTCACGAGCGACTTCAACGTCTTCTGGGGCCCTCCGGACGAGAGCATCGCGGTCGAACCCGTCCACGCCATCGGCGCCGTCAACCTCGCCCGCCTGACCAACACACCATCCATGCTGCCCCTCGCGCTCTACCGGTGCTGCTATCTCGGCCGCGAGTTGTTCGACGGCTGGAAGCGTGAAGACGGCACCGTCGAGCAGCTCTCGCTCGCAGACGTCATGCGCTGCGTCGACGCGTGCGGCACGCTGCAGCTCCTACGCCGCTTCCTCGTTGTGCGCATCTTTCGGCTTAGCGCGCGGTGCGCGAGCCAGGTGGCGTGCACGCTGAAGATCCTCGTAGTTGCGCAGGCCGTCACTCGTGTTTCAGGCCAGAACAGCGTCCTGGTAGACTGGTCGGAGCCGCTGGAGGAGCTGACGAGGGTGCATCGCGTGTGCGAGGCGTGCGCGGGGGAGATGATGGAGCGGAACCGGAGCCAGCGCAGGGAGATCTGGGCGATGCTTCCGTCGGTCTTCGGTCTCATTGGTGGCTCATGAATGGTTTTGGGTTCGGTGAGCCTTGCCGTGAAAATACGAATGATGTTGTGAGACTCACACGATCGCTGTTTCAGCAGCATCCCGTCGCGTTGGCCGGGCTTCTCTCGACTCTTTCTCGACAAAGGCGAAGTCGCCTTATCAACTGCGTTCCGTATACATTCCCGTTTGCTCGTCTGAGCTGACTGAGCTTGTACACATACATGATCTTGATCTCCTTTGCCGGCTCTACTTTATGAACACCGCCGCGACTTTGCTTGCCAGTGGCGAGCTGGTCTCACTATACATGACCGCATATAGTGAGCAATGTACGCACATACAGTGGGTGATCTCGCTCATACCAAGGCCGGATACTGGCTGACGGGTATTTTGGTGCTGTCGGCAGCGGTAAATCTGTATTGCTCTATTCGTCCGCGTCATTATCGACCCCACCATCCCCCACCACGACGAAGTCACGCTCAGCGACCAGACGAATGAGGGCTGTCCGGCGTCTCACATAGAACTGGGTGGCCTCGGGGGTCGTTTTGGTGGGTTCCTTGACGGAGGCCTCTGACGATCGCTATCATCAAGACTATCAAGTAGATGTCGAAAACGTTTTGAATAAACAGACGATGTACGCCATGGAATTTTCTGCCTCGTACGTACGACATGGTGAAGGACAAATGGGCCGAGAATATACGCATCAGAACCAGGTACATGGCGTTCGAAAGCACGGGGGGTGAAGGGAAGGGCAAGGATGACGATCATCGAATCATCGACTGGTGGATACAGAGGACGTCTAGACATCGTTGCTGAAAGAAACAATCGTGATCAGCGTCACTCACAAAGGCTTATATTTGTCTGTAAGCATATACGCACCGTGACCATCACTGTTCCTCGCTTTCTTCATCATCGTCATCCGTCGTCTCATCCTCGTTTGCATTCCAACCCTCAACCTCGACTTCAAAAATTTCCGGAAGTTGATTCCAGATGCGCTCCCGTTCCCTGAGATCCCTAGCGATAAGCTCCTGCTCGCAAGCCGAACGAATTGCCCCGTGATCCCTGCGGATGACAGAGGCCCAACTGTCCAGCACGGTAGCGTCAGCCACCTGGTCATGATCCAACACCATCGCAAGGAGACCTCGCAGGGCGGTTTCGCAGTTCACCGGCACGACGCAGTCGCGGCTTGGAACAGGTTTGAAGACGGCCGACACGAACGAAAAAGCTTCCTTGGCCAAGGAATTCCACGCGCCAACACAACACTTGAGGTCCTGCGGAGTGAGATGCTCGACGGTTCCGTCTTCCCTTGCCCAGCCGTCCATCACCGCGCTTCCCAATGCACAGCACTTGTACAGAGCGCTGGGCAGCAGAGAGGGCGTATCGGTGAGTCTGGCCAAGTTGACCACTCCGATGGCATGACAGGTCTTGAATAAAACGCAGCCGCTGCAGTCGCTGTCCCATACTTTGAAGCTGGACGTGTAGTAGTCTTGCAAGGAGGACAGTGCTTGGCTAAGGAGGTCCTCAATGTGGTACTTGTGAGCGAGGCGGACGATGGCGGCGATCTCGTGAAATGAGAAGTCTGGGTCCTCTTTCCGTCGATAGAGGCTGGTATCGGATTACGTAATGAATGACGAGGAACAAGTCTGGCTTGATAACAAGTGTACTTACAGTGTGCGAGAGGTAGGAATAGCACACACAAGAGGTGTGCCAGATCCTGGGGGGAGTCCGTGAGACGAATGACAGGGCAGTCGGCGTAGGCTTCTTCAGCATTTGGAGAAGATGACGCGAACAGGTCAGCGAAAATCGTCGACTGCAAGCCGAGGAGGCCGCGGTAGACACGAAACGCGACCTCACCAGCGACGAGGACAATGTTCCCGTCCTCGAGCCAAAACTCCTCGCTCCGTTTGAGATCGTCGAGAGGTGATGTCTGGGGATCGGTTTCGTCGTCTCTGGGACGCTTGTGGGGCCGAGAGCTCTGGGACATCGTGCCTGGGATGGAGGTGAGTGGTTGTTTGGGCGAACCTGCGGCGGCAGTGGACCCTCCCGGAATCTCCCGCTCAGGCACTTACGTAACCCGGCGGTGACAGGTCATGTCCTGCTTTCAACGTTCATCCATCTACTTCGCTGCAACTTGTGGTCATGTCGTAGGCCCTAAGGCAAGCACTTTGTCTTCGCACTTAAATGATCAGGTGCTGACAGATTGGATCAGGTTTCCGGGTTTTGCTCTGCGAGGACAACACTGGCAAGCCACTCGGCCCATCATCGCGCTGGTCGAAAGTTTATAGCAGACCGTCTCCGTGTTTTCCCCCATCACCTCGCTCAGGGAGTACTTGGGATTATCTGCCCCCGCGCGCCTCCGCAAGCGTCTACGGTTGTTGGAGGATGGCCGGCCTGTGACGTCCATCTCGCTGGCCAAACCGACCTAGGACGACGCGTTTTGGTTGGACGACGGGAACATCGTGCTGATCGCGCCCGATGTCGGCTTCCGTATATATCGAGGACTGCTCGCTGCACAGTTGATCATCTTCGCGGACATGTTCAACCTGCCAAACTCGAACGCGGATGAGTACTAGGAGGACTGCCCCGTCGTCCATCTGTCCGACTCGCCGGAGGACCTCCGGCACTTCCTTCGGGTCCTTGTCCCCAAATAGAGTAGGATGTAGCAACGCTATTCGTGACATTATAAATTTCGTACGCGTCAGGTGGCACGCGGAGCGACAACGATGAGTTGCTCCCACAATGTGCTCCTACCGCGCGCCGTGTTACCTCTACACGTTCCCATTTTGCGCATTCTGTTTTATGAGAAAACATCCACTCCTTGCCGTGTTTCTCAAATATGCCAAACCGGTCTCCTCCATTCAAGTAGAAGGGTTTGTTCGGGAACAATGAACATTGTCGTAGCGCGAGGCCGAACCGCGTACTTATCGTGCAGCTTCAGGAGGGAGAGGTTTGTCGCGTTTCGGACTTGGAGACCAAAGCGAGAAGAAACTGTGTCGTATTAATTCCCACACCGTCCGTTCCGTAACTACGAATCTATACTGCCATCCTCGCTCTACTACCGTCGTGGTGCAGCAATCTCTCCGTGCTCAGGCTGACAGCGTGTGGCTGTGCTTCGATATCTCGGTGGCCTGATTGACTGGCGACCATGATGAGTCTTCGTGGATAGTTCCGTCGATAGTGGAGAGCGGCACATGCCCGCCCTCCCTGCTGGCAGAATTCTGTGCGATCTGTATCACCATGAGCGAGAAGACCAGACCCTGAACAGAGGACTCCGTCAGCATGATGCCTCGAAGGAAACCCAGCGAAGGAGGCGTACAATTAGAGAGGGGAATGCCATAAGGCAAGTATAGAATCCTATGTTGGGGCTGACGAATAGCGTGACGAAGAGCGATATCGACGCTGTAGAATATATGGCGGCGGACTGGATGATGGCGCCCAAGACTCGACGATACTTGACGAGGTTGAGCAAGGCACGAGAGTGCCACTTCCAGTGAGCTTGCACAGAACCACCCTCGGATCGCAATACACGCCACATGATGAGAACTTGAGGGGAATTCAAATGGTGAGCTTCAGAGGCTGCGAGGGGTACACGGACGGTATGGCTTACTTGAAGAGAGTGCGTTGGTGAAGAACGATATTCCAAAGAAAACAAGGCTGAATATGACTGGCTGGAGCACGTATAAATATCCGCTAACTGGTGGGAAACAGTGTTAGTTTTCTGCTTACGCTGGAACGAAACCCACAAAAGTCGAGGGATGTTTTGGGCTGACAACCGGCGACCTGTCACTTCGCAAGGTGTGCTGCGGTACGTATGAACAGCCCGCTATGAGTCATTCGGTCGGGCTTGTCCGCAGCCCATCCGCATTGAAAACTGGAAGAAATGGAGTAGAACATCGGCACTTACGGACATCAAGTACAAACAGGATAACGGGGCCAATGAACACTGCACGCCGGGCATTCCAGAGCACGTAGAGACGATATACCTTCCCAAAAAACTTCAACAAAACGCGTGGAATCTGAGGGCAAGAACGCACCATAAAACCGTCCCCAAGCAAAGTCTGTGTGACGTAGAGATAGAACTGTGCCACACTCTGAGGAGACATCTCGCTGTCGAAAATTGCGTCATCTACGGCCTGGCGAGTAGCGCCATGGGTGACGAAGTCAGACAGCGTTATCTTGACCGTGAGGGAAAGGTGCTATTAAAACCGTTTACTTGGTACCTATCCCGTGTCCGAGGAGCATCACCACGTACCACAAGAGCCAAGACAAACATAGACGTGCTGACCCCGATGAGTATCCTGTTCCTCCGCCAAAGTGCAACAAGTTGATCTCCACAGATTAAGGACCATACACCCATGAAGTATGTGACCAAGAACACGCCGAAAAGGAGAGACTCCAGGAAGAGTCCAACTATTCGTGAGTTCAGGAGATCTCGTTCAACCTGCAACTAAAGAGAAACCGAATCAATATACGAGTGTTATTGAGCTGGAAGCGGAGGACAGTACCCCATAGCTGTCGAGCGGGATGTCATCTGAGCTTGAAGACATGATAGGAAACGTCAGGTATTGCTTATCTTCTGCGCTGTCAGCGATGCGGCAAGCAACTGCGAGGGACAAAACGGGGGAGAGACAAGAGGGACACACGTCGGTGGAGAACGTGAGGGGTGGGTGCGTTTATGAAACGGCGCCGCCTTCGTCGTCCTCGTTTTTAGAGTTCTATGTATCCCCGGTTGATGCCGAAATAAGCGGCTCCCTCGCCTCGCATCTTCAAGGTGGGGCACCGAGGAAGAAGCTGTGCTGCTAATATTAGCGTTGTACTACTTCCGATTACAGTACAATATCTCATAATGCATACGGTCCGTCCCCATATTTTTGTATGCATTATGAGGTCTTATGCGGGATGGGATGGGTCACGTGGCGCAAGATCCCTTTAGCGCTTGGGGTCCGAGACTTCCCACACCCATGATCTGTTCGAAGGCGGTGAATAATCGCCTCCGCCCTATGGGACAGAGATGTGAGGCTTCCCAGATGGCATCAACGAGGCTTTCGGATGCCAGGATGAGCTGGTGAAGGACCGTGACTAAGTCGGAATGGCGTGGGACGACTGAGAAATTCACCTCCCACGCCACTTTTATCACTTGGCGCCTGCCCAAATAACTATATATGGCAGATCCCGTAGTGCATACTGGCCAAAACTTTATGCATTATGCGGAAGTAGATTTCATGCATAAGTTCCCGCGTACGGAGTCCGTCCCCGCCAAAAGTTATGCATTATCGGCACTTATGCATTATGAGCTCTTGCATTATGAGATATTGTACTGTACCCAAGCCGACACACGGCGATTCATTGCCCGAGACATTCATGTAGAACACCCACTGCCCCACGAGTCCTGTGTCCAGCTCCTTCTCGATCCCCTGGTTCCCATTCCGACAAGTGAGGCACAATGGTTGCGGCTTGAAATTCTCCTGTAACGACTGATGATTCCCGAGAAAGATAGTCCATACAAACGCAGGACAACCATGACCCAGCACGGCGTTCCTGAAGCCTTATATCTGTTGAAAGAGGCGCCAGCGTGCGAGCGACCAGAGGACGGCGAACAGATTGCAAAGAACCAGACACGATGCTGTGCGTTCGAGCGCGTTTCGGCCTGACATCGTCAATGAGCACGATACGGAAGGTGGAGACCGGACACACGTCGGAGCGAAGAGGAGAGAACGACCAACATCCGGTGATGGTTGCGGCGTTGGCCATATCTGTGATGCCTTCGCTTACATAACGAGACGCCAGCGCGCGTGACATAAAGCCTTTGCTCAGGCACACTCCAGGGAGTCAATCGTCCGCTCGTCCACTACGCTTCAATCGAGGTTATGTCGTAACTGCACTGAGGCAAGCAGCGTATTATTAACCTTTCTATTTACATGCTGACATGTACTAGCACGACAGTCGTTTAGATGCCGCGCACTGCAGTGCGTTGTCGCCAGGCCCGGCCAGCCTTACTGAGTACTACCGGTGATCCCACCAGGCGCCGGGACGAGCACTTTGAAAGTTGTTGGAGAAGAATCGCCGCACAACAGTCCCAAGACTTTCCTACAACGGCACGGGGGTCATCCCCTATAGACGGTCAGGTCTCCCATCGTGGGAATAGGTGGCACAGTAGTGAGTTCGCTTGGTTATGATGCAATGCAAATATTGTCGTCCCAGCGCAGATCCCTCTCAACAGTCCCATGGCGGCATAGCTTAAGTAGTGGTATTTCAACATCAGATTCTGCAGGAGCCATCAAATCGCTCTTCGGGTTTGGAAATGGGCTCAAGGGAAGCACACGAGTGGGTCACCGTGCGAGTCGTGATCTTCATTTGCAATGCATCTGTGGCTTGGAGCGGCTACCATCAACCGTTGTACATGTACGTGCGCATCGTACACACCGTACACGTACTTGTCTTGACATTCGCAATCTGACAGCGAACACCAGTCTTGGATACGTCGACCTGCTCCCACATAAGGGCACGCTCGAACTTCGAGACGACTCATTCTCGTGCTGTCCATCATCGCTCACTACAATGCCTTCCTACGCCGCCATCGGTGCTTCTCGGGAAATGGGTCTAGAATTTATTCGGCAGCTTGTGAGTTTTCTTCCTTCGATCCCTTCTCAACTTACTTCTGATACAGGCGGGCAAGCCCGATGCGACCGTGTTTGCGGTCGTCCGGAACAACCCCGCAGGGTCAACTCATCTTAACGCCGCCATTGCGGGCCCCGGGACCGTGCATGTGATTAGGGGCTATGTCGTTGATTACCCTTCCCTCGAGGTCTGATCATTCAGTCGTCTGCGAGATGGGGATCGCGCTCATGCTGACTACTCCGGAAAAGCGGGACCATCGAACCGTCGCGGCGTTGCTCGCTGATGGCCAACTGTTCTCGCTACGTTAGTGAAAAATCACGCGCAGACAGTAAGTAATCTCGCTCGTACCAAAGCTGGATGCCGAATCTTTCAAACGTTGCAGATAATGGCCGTTTGTTAGTGATCCGTCCGCGATCTGTAGTCAACCGCTTGGAACGAATTTCTTGTAGTGCGCGATGCACTTTGTGTTGTATGGCCAAAGCGAGGGGTATGTATTGACTTGGAGACAAAAGCGGAATGTGGCCATTGTTATGCGCGGGATAGGTCCGGTGGACAACTGCTCAAAGGCGCTTTGCGGTTCAAAGTTCAAGCTGACCTCAATCTCTCTCCCCGCTAGTTCATCGTCCACCCATGTCCAGCCACGTCGATTCTCGTCCCGGAAAGCGTACCAGACTCTTTGAGGATCTATCGAATCCAACATCCCCATGCCTGCGGTTGACCAACCTCAACTTGACCCGCCATGCCGAATTCTGGTTGGACGACGGCAACATCGTACTCGTAGCTGGTGGAACGGCCTTTCGCATCTACCGTCGCCTTCTAGCCTTGCAATCGACTGTCTTTGCAGACATGTTCGCCTCCTCAAGTTCGAGCCTCGACGAAATGTATGAGGGATGCCCGATCGTACATGTCTCCGATTCGCCCCAGGACCTTGCGCACCTCCTTCGCGCGCTTCTTCCTATCCCGTCGCACTTTCGGTGAGTGTTCTGTTGGTATTAGCGTCAGTTCTCCATGCGAATCATCCTCTTTCAGGTACAACGCACCCGTCAAGCCCACATTCGACGAGACTTCGGCCGTGATCCGGCTCGCGCACAAGTACCACATCCAAGAGGTGGAGGACCAGGCCCTCGCCCTCCTACATCAGGCTTTCAGCCCCACCTTTGACGCCCTCTGCGACGCCGCTCGCTGCGAAGGAGAGAACGTGCTTCGTGTCGGGCCTATTGAAGCCATCGGCGTGGTCAACATCGCGCGCCTCACAGACACACCCGCCCTACTCCTGCTCGCCCTTTACTGCTGCGCGTACCTCGACAGCCAGCTGCTCGACGGCTGGAAGCGAGACGACGGCACGGTGGAGCATCTCTCGCAAGCGGACCTCGGGCGATGTATGGACGCGCGCCTCAAGCTCATGGTGGCGCAGACCGGGCTGCTGGATTGCATGTTTGACGACCGTCCGACGGCGGGTTGCAAGCGGGGAAAGCAGTGCGCTCAGACGCTGCGTAATCTGCGCAATAGTAGGATGGTGAAGGAGACGCTGTGGACGACGAAGGTCTTGGATGATTGGGCGGAGTTCCTCTGGAGTATCAAAGACCGGGATGGCGCGGATGATCCGGAGATGACGCTTTGCGAGGCGTGCAAGGAGGATCGGGTGAGGGCGAGCATCGAGGAGCAGCGGAGGGTCTGGGATCTGCTCCCGGGGTTGTTCAACATTGAGGTCGACGATTGGAGTCAGGCCGTACAATAAGTTGGAGGGTGTCGAGTGACAAGCCCGTCTTGATTGATGAGTATTGTCGCCCCCGGGAGCAGGTGCTTGTAGTATTACTGTAGTTTTGTTTAGTTGCCTGCCCTTCATTTTGTTTTGGACTCATGTTTTGACATGCGTTGGTACCAGCATTGTAATGCGATTGTCTCACTTTGCCCTTATTAGACCTGCAAGCGTGCACTCTGAAACACTTACCCTCCAGCAATTCCTCAAACTGCCCTATGAGTCCTCAGTTCATGTCGGCCTCCCCCTGGAATCTATGTGGTAAGACTATCACCGCCGCATGGGACCGGAAGCCGAAAACGTTCTCATTCGGACTGGCTAAACTTCACGGAACCATTTAAGCTTGCTTCTGCCATCAGGTGAGTACCTCATGATAAGCGTAACAAAAATAGCTTTCCTGGAGGCGCTCTGAGCGTACAGAAGTACAAAAGCCGTATGCTCGCCCGAAACAAGCAGAACCTAACCAGCTAGGGGGTTGCTCAGCTACACTGCGGCGATGACAGTCGAGAAGCTGTGAGCTCATTAAGCCGGAGCGGATGTGGAGAATGCGAGATAGCTTAGGCGAGATGCACCATGATAATCCGACTCTCACGGGGTGCAGCACTAGTAGTAGTACGATTCTGGTGCATCATGTCAAAAGGCGAGCTTCCCTATACTAAATAGAAGTTCCGAGAACGTCTTACGGAGAATGGATGCCGCGTTCCGGACCCATGATTGTGCGACGCCAAGTAATTCTGGCAGCATGAGCATATAGATAGGGGCCCTTGAGGACGAGAAGAAGCGCTCGGCAGATGTCTTTCCTCATCCCCCCCATCCTGACCACCCCCTTGCTGAAGGTCCCCCTTCTCGCGGGCAATGCCCTGTGCACGTACTATGCCATGACGCCACCCAATGCAATGGCGCCGAAGAGCGAGCACAAGGCCAAGGCGGACTTCATGTCTCGTCAAGTCGCTGAAGTCGTAAGATGGGGCACTTTCGGGTGCAAGGTACGCATCGCATTCGTCGGTCCATCCTAGAACCGACTAACATAGCACAAAAGCTCTTCTTCTGCGGCATCGCTGCAGTGGAGGTTGTAGCAATCCTCGCTCACCAGCACCCTACGTCGGCTTTGAGCGAGGCTGTGATCCACTTCCTTCCCATACCCTCAACGTTGAGGCTCACGGGGACCTCCGTGACGGCGTGCCTCCTCGGGAGCGTAGGCGCTTTGGTGAGGTTGTGGTGCAACCGCACGCTCGGCCGTTTCTTCACCTGGGAGGTTACCGTACGCGAGAACCACGAACTGATCACGACTGGGCCGTACGCCATCGTGCGGCACCCGAGCTACACGGCGAACACGCTGAACCAGATCGGAAACGTGATGCTGCTTGCCGCGGCGGGATCGTACTACACCGAGGCGGGCCTGTGGAACTCGACTGGGGGAAGGGCGGTCGGTTACGCGGTCATCGTGTTTAGGGCGTGGCTGATGATGCAGCTGTTGGGAAGGTCGGCGAAGGAGGACAAGCTGTTGAGGGCGACATTTGGAGAGCAGTGGGACGAGTGGGCGAAGAGGACGCCGTATCGGTTGATTCCATTCGTCTACTGAATGTTCAAGGATGGTATCCGGATAAACAGTGGAATATTCTGCGTTTCAACTCGGGTCATAGGTCGTTTTCAAATTGTCTTGTCATTGGGCCCTAGCGAACGAATAATGTAAATGCTAGTTTCATAGGCTTTCTGGACCATGCCTTTCAACAAACTGACGTCAAAAGAGTACCTTGTATACGTACTAAGTCTTGAGACTGGAGACCTTGAGCAGGATCGGCAGTAGAGTCGTTCAAACTTCAAGCGAACAAGTCAACGATGCCGGAGCGCCTGCCGCCAAATTGAGGCGGTGGCTGTGACGGGCCAGCCACGTGCAGTGACGGCACGCGGGTGCAGGGGATCGTCACCTCTTCAAGTTCTTTCTTGTGCGACGACTGGGAGGAGCTGGTAATGTACCTCACCGACGATGGCGGCAGTCGGCCACAGAAGCGTCCGAGGCTCTCGCTGGACGGCTCTACTTCACATCCCTCGCCTGACTCGTGCTTCCAGTCTCTGAGCTCTCTCACACGTCATCCCGAGTTCTGGTTCGACGATGGCAACATCGTCCTCGTCGCTCAGCGCATCGTCTTCCGCATCTACCGTGGTCTCCTAGCCTCCCAGTCGACTGTCTTTGCCGACATGTTCGCTTCCTCGACTTCCAGCCCTGAAGAATCCCTCGACGGCTGTCCCATTGTGTACCTCACCGATTCTCCCCATGACCTCACCCACCTCCTCCGCATACTCTTACCCAAGGACCCAATACAGTGCGTGCGCTGCTGTATGATGATTTACGTGCTTCCCTTCATTTCCTGCCTCTCGCTAGTTATCCCGCTGCAGACCCCGACTTTGTCCGCTCCTTTGACGAGATCTCCGCTGTCATCCGCCTCGCGCACAAATACCACGTCCAGTCCGTCCAAGACCAAGCCATCCGCGCCCTCCAACAGTACTACTTTACCAGCGACTTTGACGTCGTCCTCGGCGTCCCCAACGACCGCATCGCCGTCGAGCTCGTCCACGCCATCGGCGCCGTCAACCTTGCCCGTCTCACCGACACTCCCCTCATGCTCCCCGCAGCACTCTACCGCTGCTGCTACCTCGGCGGCGCCGTATTCGAGGGCTGGAAGCGCGAAGACGGCACCGTCGAGCACCTCTGTCCCGACGACCTCAAACGCTGCTTCGACGCCCGCGTCTCCCTCGGCCAAGAGCAGTTCCTCCTCCTCTCCCGCCTCTTTGACGACATCCCGAAGGACAAGTGCATAGAGCGCGGACGCTGCGCCCCGCGCCTCAGCGACGTCGCGCGCAGCGTAGTGCGCATGGACTCTATGGTTAAGAAGCATGCCCTCTGGGACTGGTCGCGCTCCATGAAGGATTTGGACGGCCTGTGCGAGGGGTGCACCCAGGTCCTGCTTGAGCGGAACCGGGCGGAGCGCAAGAAGATCTGGGATATGCTTCCGGAGATGTTTGGGCTCGTCATTGAGGGCTGGGCGGAGCTTGGCAGCGGGGATGTGGAATAGTGCCGCGACGATTTGGGTGAGCATGGCGTTTGCGTATTCGTCCATCTCACGGTCGACCATATGGTTCGCTAGCGACGCTGCGTACCTGCGGCCGACCTTCCTCGCCTTCACAAGGAATCTCATGTGACTTTGACCCTATACAGATATCAATACCACGGCTAGCAAGTCCAACACCCAGAGTCCTACGTGCGGCGCGCTTTGCTGGAGATTTTAACAGCTCGTCATACCGTGCATCATCCCTCCATCCCCGCGTCACGTCCCTGCCTTCGCACATGACGGAACGACCTGCGTATCATCTATCGCGTCTTGTAGATGTGTGTATGTCCGGCGCGCAATGCGTCACTGTCGAGTACCCCTCGCCCGCGGATGTCTGGCGCTCCGCGGCCGGGTCCATCCACCTGCGCACCCTGGCGCATCCCTGCTCGGCGGTGCCCCCAGCGGCGACTGTATATATCTCAAACACGGCCGAAACGTCCGTCGCGAGGTACAGCGTACTTTTGGACTCGACGGATTCACCACTGTAGTTCGCTGAGGACACCGCCACCCTCGACCGTCATCCAGACTTCCGTTCGGCGACGGCGACATTGTCCGTATCGGTGGATTGCCGCATTCCTTGAGGTGCCCTTGCCTCCCTCTGGAAGTTGGAGCGCGGCCAGACGTCCGGCCTTCCCGAGCTTCCGCGAGCTTCACGACCCCGCCCACCTCCTTCGAAACCTCCTCTCCGGATCTGAGTCGGATCCAAACGCATACAGTGAGTTGTTTCGCCCACGGCAATGTGTTCTTTGACCCACGATGCGCTGTGTTGTAGCTACCGCACGACGACAAGACGGTCCTGTGTCGGATGCACGTCACCAGCAGTTCCTACGCCTTCCCAAAATTGCGCTTGCGCCACCCTGCCCTTCCACCTCTACGCTTGACGCACCCTACCGGCGCCGCACTCACCCTCCCACTCCCGACGGACACGCCCTCCATGCTCGCGCTGTAGCGCTATACAATGTACGAATGCGCCTATCTCACCAGCGCGTTTGTCGGTTGACCACGACAGCGCCCGGATGCCGCCGTCCAGCACCTCAATCCAGCCGTGGCGAGGACTGCGCGTTGCTCGCTCCTGTGTGAGGCGACGCGCCGTGCGCTCAAGGTAAGCTGGTAGTTGCTGGGATGCGAAGTTCGGAGCGGCGTGCTGGGAGCCGAGGAGGATTTGACGTTATGGGCGAGGGGTGGCTTGCGTTTGCGTCTGGCGCGGAGGTGTGGGAGTGGCTTTGGCGGGGCCGGAGACGTCGATCATGATACTGGGGCGTATTCTAACTGGTGGTTTGTTCGCAGCCATGACCAAGGTCACTTTGCTTATTCTTTCAATTTCTTTGTACATGAATTTAGAAGTCCGATATTCGATGCGAAGCGCCGCTACAATATATCTACTTTGATTAGTGGCTATCAGCTCTCCAATCTAACGACCATGCATTCCACGGCGACAGTCTGAAATCAAGACTGCTGGCATGACGTAGGTAAGGCCAAAGGTGCAGTCTGGTTGGGTCTCGTCCCACTGAAGCTTTCCACTCATCGTATTCGCCGGTCTTTTGAACACCTCAAGGTTCTTACGCCCCCATCCATTGATGTTAACTCTCTCCTCAACTCTGGCAGGTTCTCGTGATGATCCAAATCCGAGTCGATAGTCGGTCGATCGACTCAAAAAGGTGAGTCTAAATATGCTCCGTTGGTCTCTGGAATCTGGACTTGCAGGGCCGTGGACATCATGGCTCGAAATCGGGCATGCTGGTACGTACGCCTGTCCCTTCGAGGATAGTCCAGATCTCACATAACACGTCGTGGTTGGCGAAGTTCTCATAGGTGGCGTTTGTCGCGACGGAAGCGCGATGGTCCGTCCTGGCGCGCGTACTCTCGGCGAAGTCTCCGCCGTAATTCGTCTCGCGCACAAGCACCACGTACAAGATGTCTAGGATCAAGCACTGCTCTCCCTGCAAAAGTCCGTGTTCACCTCCAACTTCGACGGCTGGTCCAAACCGTTCGCCCTGACGCAAATCACATCCATCGGCGAAGCCATCGCCGTCGTCAACCTCGCCCGTCTGACCGACACGCCTTCCATGCTCCCTGGCGCGTTCTACGCCGTCTGCACTGGACTCTGCAGAAACCTTGTCGACGGCTGGAAGCGTGAAGACGGTACCGTCCAGCATCTCTCTCAGGATGATCTCCAGTCGACAGTTACACATTGCTCATGCCTGAGGCAACACTCCTCCCAACGCTCGTCTTCGCCGACACCCTCTATTGACGACTGTCTCACGCCCGCGCGCTCCCAGGCCTCGCGTCAGTACAGGCTGTTACGTATCTTCGGCTCGGAGTCCCTCACCGAGCGACAGTCGGCGTTCAATCGCTGGATGAGAGTCATCCGAGGCATGGCTAGGGCTTACGAGGCTAGCTCCATCAAGATCTGTGGAGTGTGCCTGTCGAGGGCTCCGCTAATCCGTAGCGGTCCGCTTTGGTGCGCGAGCATTTTCGGGCCATGGCTCTGCTCTGGGACTTACGCCGAATTCCTAGCTTGTCTTCTATGGTCAATATGCGTCAGACTGTATTCACATGTGGTTCGTTTGCAGCCATGTCACATTCGGATATCCTTCAGTATACGAACGGAATCAACCGATACGGCGTCCTCTTCGCCCACGCGTTCCACTGCGTCCCGAATGTCTCCCTCAGCAGCTCGTCCTCTCTCGACATCCTTCCAAGCAGCGGCATCAAAAGCCACGACAGAAACACGACGACCGCGCCCCCAACTGTCCTTCCTGCCATTGAGTTCCACAACCCTGCCTCGGTGTAGTACGAACCGGCGGTGGTGAGGAGGATGATGTTCGCAGGCATATACATTGCACACCCGGCGTAAATCGGGTGGCGGACGATGGCGTACGGCCCACTCGTGATCAACTCGTGGTTCTTGCGCTGAGTGACCTCCCAGGTGAAGAGATTGCCTAGCGTGCGCTCGCCCCACACCTGCATGAAACCGCCGGCGATCCCGATGAAGCACGCCGTTGCAGAAGTCGCGGTGAGGCGCAACGTTGAGGGTAGGGGAAGAACGTGAGCGATGGCCTCGCTCAAGCCTGCCGTTGGATATTCGCGAGCCAGGATTGCCACGACCTCGGCTGCGGCTACGGTGCAGAGCACAAGCTTTTGTGCCCTGTGAGCCGGTTGAGACATCAAAGTGCGTATGGTGCATACCTTGGACATGAAGCAGCAGAGCCTAACTGTTCCGGCCAACCGAGTGGACATGAAATCCGGCTTGGCTCCGACAATCTTGTGCTCGCTCATGGGCGCCGCAGGTCCTGGGGGTGTGAAGCACCGGTATGTGCACAAGGCATGACCGGTGAGGAGGGGGATCTTGAGGAGAGGAGTGGTCAGGAGCGGTAGGCCGATGAGAGTCATTTGTGGGGTGATCTGGAGTCTTATCGTGGTCATCGTCGTGGGCCATAATATATCCTCGGACTGCGAGCGGCCAACTCTATCAGTTACAGTTACTCAGTCTAGTTTGGAAAATTCGACATCCGTGCCTATTATACACAAGTCCGCCCCGATGAGGGATGCATAGAAGGGCAGCCGTGAGCCATTCTGTTCTGTTCGTGGTAGTCCTCGATTCAAGCTTGGCGCAAGGTCACATCGTACCGCCGCATACTAACACATGACCGGCGACGAAGATGTATGCTGACTTCTCAAAAGGTAGCGTGCATGCGCAATCTAGGCAGTCGCTGGGTTCACGACAGCTTCACTAGTCGGTGGGGCCGGGACGCGCCAGTGGCGATTCCTGTTCAACCACTTACGTATAATGACCGACTTACTCATCGAGGACGTAACGTTCACCATGCGGGGAATTTCAGTGAAAGGGAGACTTGATAAGCTTACGTTCGGCCCAGTGGTGCCTGAAGTTGCGACTCAAATCCGGTGATGATATGGTTGGTTCTGGGTGGGTGATTAATACGTCGAGCGTCAAGGGTCAGATAACTTAATGATGGTTGAATATTGCTGCCCAGCGTTGTTCGGTTAGAGGATGGGGCTCGCCCCACCAATGTTTTTATGATCCTGATGCCACCATGCGGACTGTCAAGTTCAAGTTGTAATGCATGGAAAGCTCAAAGGGGAACATCCTGGACCATTCCGCAGCTGTACGTTTCTTATTGGCATGCGAGTTGGCGAACTACGCTGTTACTGGGACATATATCGAATTTATAGTATGCGCTGTTGTTTGCCACGGACTGGACCCTGAAGTGATTCATTTACTTTTAGTATGCCACATTCAGGTCATTCACGAATCACCGGACCGGCATTCTACCGTCTGCCGACCGCATTCATCTCAGGCCCTCGATTGAGTTCTGTTACAATCTGATATCCTTTAGTAAACGAACGGGATGAACCGATACGGCGTCCTCCTTGCCCACTCGTCCCACTGCGCCCCAAACGTCTCCCTCATCAGCGCGTCCTCCTTCGACATCCTCCCAAGCATTTGCACCAGCACCCACGACTGTTGCACGATGGTCCCACCCCCAATTGCCCTCCCCACAGTCGACTCCCATAGCCCGAGCTCGGTGTAGTAAGACCCCGCCGCGGTGAGCAGCATAACGGTCCCGGCCATACTCAACACAAACCCGGTGTAGCTCGGGTGGCGGACGAAGGCATACGGCCCGCTCGTGACCAGCTCATGGTTCTCGCGCACGGTGATCTCCCAGGTGAAGAGGCGGCCCAGCGCGTGGTGGCACCACACCCTTATCAGGCCGCCGGTAATCCCGAGGAGGCACGCCAGCGCAGACGTCGCCGTGAGGCGCAGGGTCGGGGGAACGGGGAGGACGCTAGTGACGAGCTCGCCTGCGGCGGACGTGGGGTAGTGTCGACCGAGGATCGCGGCGGCCTCAGCGACGGCAACGCCGCACGCCATGAACTGTGCGTTGGACACTCTGCTTTCCCTAGGGCTCAAACGGGACCCACGCTGGTGCGATCGGGTAGCAATTTGTGTAGTAATTTATATTCCTGATAGACTTAACGGGTACGCCGAAACTACAGTGCAGGATGAACAGGATATCCCTTCGCCGGCACGTACGGCTCATACCTGATATCCAACAGGTATTTACTCGCTCATCGACGATGCGCGAATGACATGAATGCGATGAAGGACGTTCAGCCAATCCTGGCCCTTTTGCCAGTGGCTCTGCCACGACATCGGGATCGTCTCGCGCCCCTTCAATCCGGGGA
Source organism: Sanguinoderma infundibulare (assembly GCA_032821775.1). NCBI lineage: Eukaryota > Fungi > Basidiomycota > Agaricomycetes > Polyporales > Polyporaceae > Sanguinoderma > Sanguinoderma infundibulare. The sequence goes on along the minus strand of JAVLRN010000004.1, from coordinate 1,196,281 downwards.
ACAACCGAAGGACGTAGCGCGCCCACCTGTCAACGACATCCTCCGGCATCCCTGTGCTCAACCGCGCGAGCGGGTAGCGCGACCCTCCAGGGGAGCAGGAAAGGCTCGCGTAGGACGGCGCGGCGGTTCAGGTATGGGAGCGCGAGCTTGCGCAGGGCCGGACAGTACTGGCGGAACTGCTCGAGGGTGGCCGGAGTGGGGTTCGCCCGACGCGTGTCTTCGCCGAGGCTCCCGTCGATGGCTGCGTAACGCCCGTGCGCTGCCAGGCCTCGCGTCAGCTACGCCTGATGCGCCTCCTTGGCTCCGAGTCTGTCGCCGCAAGTCGGACGGCCCTCGATCGCGCGGAGGGGCTGATCAGGAGCATGGCTGCGAGGAAGGAGACGAGTCGGACGAAGATATGTGGGGCATGCGAGAAGGAACTTTTGAAGAGGGAGCGGCAAGAGCGGCGACGGCTCTGGGCCAAGATGCCAGACGTCTTCGCGATCACCGTCGAGGGCTGGGGAGTAGGCCCGGAGGATGAGGACGAGGGTGCGGCCAATCATTAGGGTCGACTTTGTCAGCGCGTGAGTATCCTGGTCTCTGGTGCTTATACGGAAGTTTGACTTCTGACATCCACATATGCAGTGACCGTGCCGCACCCATCGCGGATCGTAATTCGAGATCAAAGTTCATAGCTGACATGACCCCCACGCCGACTCCTCCGTCTCTCACAATCGTAGGGCCTTCCTCTAATAGACGAACGGGATGAGCCGATACGGCGTCCTCCTCGCCCACGCGTCCCACTGCGCCCCAAACACCTCCCTCATCAGCCCGTCCTCCAGCCCCATCCGTTGCAGCAGCCGCACCAGTACCCATGACTGCTGCACAATGATCGCGGCCCCGACCGCCCTCCCCGCAGTCGACTCCCACAGCCCCGCCTCGGTATAGTACGACCCCGCCGATGTGAGGAGGACGATGATCCCGGCCACGGTCAGCGCAAACCCGGTGTAGCTTGGGTGGCGGACGAACGCGTACGGCCCGGTCGTAACCAGTTCGTGGTTCTTGAACACGGTGACCGGGAAGGTGAACAGACGGCCCAGAGCGCGGTAGCACCACACCCTCAACGAACCGCCGGCGATCCCAAGAAGGCAAGCCAGCGCAGACGTTGTCGTGATGCGCAGCGTCGAGGGTACGGGAAGAACGCGGGCGATGACGCCGCCGAAGGCGGACGTCGGGTAGTGATGAGCGAGGATCGCCGCCGCCTCGACGACGGCGATGCCGCTCGATATGTACTTTTGCGCGCCCGTTCCGTCAGTCGGTTCCGGCTCATCCAGAGATGATAGTCGTTGCGTGCGTACCTTGCTAATCAAGGCGCATAGCATGAAGAATTGGGGAAAACGACAGGACGTGAAGACGGCATTGGCTGCTACGAACTTGTGCTCTTGCATCGGGGCGGCTGCTCTCGGAGGCGTTTTGCTGTAGTATGTGCACCAGGCATAGCCGGCGAGGAGGGGGATCTTGAGAAGGGGAGTGGTCAGGAGGGGTAGTCCGAGCGGAGACATTGGTGGGGTGGTCTGTCCGCTCGTGCTGCTCGGAGTCGGCCCTGTTATATCTTCCTCCTGCGAGCCCCACTCTATCGCCCGCAGAGCAAGGTTTTAGAAATGCTCAAATCGTGCCACTTTGATAGGCAAGCCTGAAGTAAAGGACAACCGTGGGCCATCCTATGATAGCTTCTGCGGCGGCGCCGTGGGACAAGGCGCTTTCCCGACGACATAACCAACGGACACAAGTATGCCGACTGCTAAAAAAGGTGAACTCCGCTCTGCCCATCTGATAGGAGGAGTAGCTTACGTCCAGAATGCGCTGGAGTTGGTAAAGGCTGACGTATTCCACAGAGGTCCATCCACGGGGAGCGCGTCGCACAGAGCGATGTGCACTCGCCGACGCAGAGGAGAACGAGAGCCGGGGCCTTGCACTTGGCCGCTCCGGGACGGCACCTTGATATCTGGGAAATAATACCGTCAGTTGTTGTCCAGTAGTACGCACTGGATGCGCGTGGGAAAGCAGCGGGAAGATGGTACATACAAGCGTTGGGTCTTTGGCAGCAGTATACGAAGGAGGTGCGCTAGATCTTCTGGAGAGTCAGACGAATGGACGACTGGGCATCCATCGAGACTCTCATCAATGGTATAGCCCGAGGAGGCGAACATGTCTTCGAATACTGTCGATTGTGCGGCGATTACTCCGCGATAGACGCGAAACGCGGTGTCCGGGCGACGAGGATGATGTTGCCATCCGCAAGCCAAAATTCATCGTGGTGCTTGAAGATAGCATTCGAGAGAGCGAGGGGAGCAGAGAGATCAGAGAAATAGTCGTCTGAGAGACGAACACGCTTCAAGGTACGGTCATCGTCAGTCATCGCGGACGCACGATGTAGAGAGGTCCAGTCGAGGTCCAAGGGAAGGGAAAGGAAGGGAAGGGAGGTATGAACGGACTCGGAAAACGGATGAAATTGAACCGACTAGCCTACGTCAGAACTCCCTCGCCGGCTCGAACAAACAGATGCAAATAGCAAGCGGCAATATGCATTTGGCAAAGTAAGTAGGCGAGATGGTCAGCGAGCGACGAGGACGCAACGTACGTATGCAACCCCGGCCAGCGTCGGAATCGGATACGTCCGTGGGCGCCGTGACGCGGTATCACGTGGACACCCTCCTGTTGTGACCGCACGCGTAATTTGCAATTCAGTCGCGTCTGGCCCGTGTCTGGCGTTCCTCAACGCGGGTCCGGGAATCGCGGGGCGACGCGCTGATACGACTACGTGCACGGCTTTGCCGCCGCAGTTCTTTTCTATTGACATCCCACACTGGTCGTGAAAGCTTCGTATGCAATTCAGACTCGCCGCCGTACTTACATAGTGGCTACCATTGCACATCTGGTACTACTATCAACCTGCTCATGTATATCATTTCGCTAAGTTAAAGTATGTAAGAATCCTCCGGGATGCGAAGATCCCCGCTGTCAGGTGGTGGGCTATAGGAGCATAATATTTTGAAGGGTAATTTCCTCAATCTTGTCCTCTGATATCCAGTTGCTCAAGTGCGAATAGTCATAGAAGTAGCCGACCCGTCGATACTCTCCTGGGCCTCCAGCCGGTACGACAACTAGCCCCGTGAGGAGATCCCTCCGACTCCGATGGGCCTTTTCCGAGCAGACAAAGAGCAGCCAGACGTCCGGGCTGCAAGGGTCTATCGCATCTCGCCACGCACGATAGATCTTGGATCCAGTTTCGGGCTGGCTGCCAGTACCACCCTCCTCGAAACGTGAAGAAGCGGCGTGCGCCGGAAAGGCGTACAGACCGTCGTCATGCCATGCCGCCTTCAGCAAACAGGTCCCGAGTGTCAAGTATCCTGCCGTAACGGCCCCGAAGGGAAGGTTGTCGGATGCTAGGGTCACCCCATGGCCTTTGAGCTCGTACAGGACCTCGAACGACTCATCAAGGTACGGAGCTTCCACGGGATCGTCCACCGCCGCCCACGACCACGAGGGCGCCCTGTACACCCCCGGTCGAGGACGCCGCGCGCCGTCCCTCACATGCCACAGAAGGTCGTGCGGAAGGCTATCGAGCCAGAGACCCGCCAAGTACGCGCCCTTCTTCCACCGCGCGCCGAAGCGCACCGCGACGCCCGCGAGGGCGATGAGCTTGTCCTCGGTCTGTGTGACCGTCCGCGCGGTGTAGTTGCGCACGACGTTCTCCCACAGTATCGCGCTCCTGTTGGCATCCACGATTGCGTCCGACTGGGACCTGGCATCGGGCGCAGGCGTCCAATCGATAGTGAGGCGGCGCTCCGAGGCATTGTATGTCTGTTCTACCCGGCGGACGGCATCGCCGACGTTCACGTCGAGCATCTGACAGTGGAAGCGGAGGGTGTTTGAGGTGTACACGAGAGCGCGCGTGGACAGCAGGAGCTCTTCGAGGCACCACGCGCGCTTGTGTACCGGGTCGTTCACGTCGCAATCGCTGTCGTACTTGTTGGCCGTGTCCTGCTCGACGTACACAGTGCCGAAATGGCTCGGGTCGTCTGCGCTCGGGAACGGTAGGCGGCAGATCGGAATGGAGGGTGGCGGGCAGTCGTGCAGGAAGCCCTCGCTCGCCTTGGACGACCGCGCGGCGATGATGGTAAAAGACGCGTCCGCGAACGTCGCGGGGATCTTCGCAATTTCTCGCCGTTTGTCTTCTTTGGAGTCTTGGATGATGCAGAAGGCGTCGATCCAGAGGTACTTCTCCCCGCACGCGTTCGTCACCCAGATCGCGTCCTTCGCGGTCTGTGGAAGTAGATCGACGTGAATGCCACAGGCGTACGCATCAACGTTGTGCTGCTTGGTTTTGTTGGGCTGGTCCTCGCCCCACACGTAGCTGAGCGCGACGTACGACCCGCGAACGTTGCCGTCAGTGATGTAGAGTCGCGGCCGTTGCGGGTCCGTGCAATCGATAACGCGAGTAGGGAGCACCCGATCTTGGGGCGGCTTCGGGCATGCGTCGTGGTTTTCGATGCAGTGCGATAGGTGGTCGAGAGCAAGACGACAGGTGTGCATCGATCTCATCTGACGTATCCTATCCCGAGCCAGAATTTCGTCCGCACACGGGTCCCCTGGGTCACGGTGTCAAGCTTGTCAGCGATATGAAAGAGCGAAGAGATCGCTACGAGCACAAACCTGCGAGCGTGTAGAGCGGGTACGAGATGATGATAGAATCGTTCACCACCACGCGGACAAGCTGTGCGCCGAGCAAGACTTTGCCGGAGTGGTCGTAATCTGGCGGTCCGAAAGATACGTGGATGGTGAAGACTTGCTCGAGCAAACCAGAGAAACGGTCCCCAAAGAGGCCCTTTATCAGGGTACACCAGTTGCACCCACCTCGGCTCGATGCGTCAATGGTGTTCCCTGTTGGAGTGTAGGTGAACGACCTCATTGTCTGGTCGTGAACCGACCGCCCTCCGTGTTCTAAGAGGTCTCGGAACATTTCACGGGCGAAGAGACCGTTCCAACAGTCGTCGCACACTAGGGAGCGCGCTCCATCCACACTGAGGTACCTGTACGGTGGGCGTTGGTACAACGTATCGCGTCACTAGCAAGAGGCGCATTACTTACGCTTTCGTGGCGAGTTTTTCAGAGTCCACGTCCTTGTGCCTGACACCAGTCCTTCGGCAGACGGTCGTAGCAAGGAGTGTTGATAAGCACCGCATCGTCACTGGAGTGCGTTCCAATGTTGATAATTAGTGTCCGATACGCCGGGAAACGAAGACAAACTACAGGAAACGGGAATGAAATGAACAAAGGATACGAGTTCCATTGGGACGGACGATTGAAAGACGTTGAAGAGGGTGCGACCAAAGATGGTACTCACGAACGGAGGCGGAATGACAACTTGGCCAATTGCTGGGCTATTCAATGTACCTCGGATGGTCTGAACGACGCAGAGCGAGATGGGATCTGCGGGGTAATGTTGGATGCGAGTTCGGGGTAGGTAGTGGGGAGGGGAACCAGCGATAGAGTCGCACACAGTGAGCGACGCTGCGTTGGTCGAAGCCTGACGACTTTTGGCACCAATGAAGATAAGCTCAAAGTTCAGCAGAACGTGGCTATGTGCGCTCGTTCACTGAAGCGAGACGAGAAAACATGAATATATGCGGAACGCAGTTCATCGGAACAAGAAATCAAAATGACGGTGCAGCGAAAGGAGGAGCCAAGGAACGCGGGTTGCAAGTGCTTGCTCAAATGGGAGTGACAGCGAGCATGGACATGACCGTATGTGAGTCGCACAACGCCATACACATGTTCACGGCAAGGCATACACAACATCCATCCCATTCAGCGTCGTCACCGCCTATTCGCGCCTCACCCAGCCGTCTCAGACGAGACCGAACAGCGACGGAAGCATCGCCCATGTCTCCCTGCGCTGGCTCCGGTTCCGCTCCATCATCTCGCCGGCGCACGCCTTGCACACGCGATGCGCCCTCGTCAGCTCCTCCAGCGGCCCTGACCAGTCCGCCAGCACTCCGCGCCCAGCGCCGCAACACGGGTGATGGCCTGCGCGACAATGAGGATATGCACGCCGCTTGGCCCACGTACGCGCGCTGAGCCGAAAGATGCGCACGACGAGGAAGCGGTGCAGAAGCTGCAACGTGCAGCACGCGTCGAGGCAGCGCATGACGTCCGCGAGGGAGCTGCTTAACGGTGCCACCTTCACGCTTCTAGCCGTTGGACCGTGGGAAAAGGCGAGCCTGGAGAACGACTGGTATGTTCTTAGCAATGCAGAATGTCATGGAACGGGAATGTTGACGCACCAGTATACACACCGCACGGAATGGTTCATCTAACATCTACTTCGCGCATTCCAACGGCGCCTATTGGACTGGGTGGGCTGGAAGAAGAGCTTGGGAAGGAATAAGCGGGACGTGGACTACCTGAATGTTGATCCTAGGCCCGGGGGGTGAGTACCGTGCAAGAAGTGTTCCATAGACCCTCCAAAGCAGCCAATGTCTGAGGTAGTTGCGCAGAGCAGGATCTAGCGTGTGGGAGACATGTTCTGTCGTCTGAGTCGCAAGCGGCAGCACGCGTACGCAAAGGCGGAGGAGGTGACAGACAATGTGTCACCCCGTGTTACGTCACACGCGTCACCTTCGCACTGCCGAGTCGACTCCGACCCCTTCCTTCAAGCCTTCATGCCCACCGTGTCCGTCCCCAGAACGAGGTTGCCTCGCATTCAAGACTACCCTCTACGTCACTCGGACTATTCAAGGTACATCGAACAGCCCAGTGACAAGCCGAGTCGCAAGCCGCGCAAAGTCTCTGGATCATTGGCAAGTACCTTCCATCTCTTCTGCCATGGAACTTGTGCGCTGGATTCGCGTTATTGTTCGCCTTTACTGTTCCTAAAATCTGAATTACTGACGTTTACAATCAGTACTCTATCCTCTATGCCGGGAAATACTTGCCTCAAAGACAAGGACACGGACTCTCAGGCGAAACCTGCCTCAAAGACGTATGTAATTAGCTGCCTGCGAGTGATAAAGGATACATTGGCCTAACCTCCACCGGACAGATACGTCAGTCTCGATGCCGCACATTCTCTAGTATGCGATGACTGTTGGAATGGTGTCTTCGCTCGCGAAACGTTCCGAGATCTCTTGGAAAACGGGGCTCGGTGGTTAAACGACCCACCAAAGAGGTCTTTCACCTATACGACATCCTGGGATGCGATTGAGGCGTCGTACAGAAGAGGGTGCAATTGGTGTACGTTGATAGTGAAAGCACACCCTATGGGAGTGTTCGAGGACGACCCCAGCGGCGTCGAAACCATCAGCGTAGCCCTGGAACCGCCGCGTTATCATGATGCTGGCAAAGTCTTGATCAGCGCACAGCTCGTCCACGTGGAGATAAGCCGCCTTTGCCTCTGCTCGTACCCGCTCTACACGCTTGCAGGTTCGTGCCTGCAACGATATCTCAGTTCCATCATTCCGCTTACAGTCTTGGCACCGTTACCCAGGCGACGCATGCGCGGACGAAATCCTGGCTCGGGAGAGGGTACGACAGATGAGATCAACGGAGACGTGCCGTCTTGCCCTGGACCACCTATCGTACTGTATCGAGAACCACGATGCATGTCCCAAGCCGCCCCAGGATCGAGTCCTCCCCACTCGCGTTATCGATTGTACCGACCCGGAACAGCCGCGACTCTACATCACTGGCGGTTCTGTCCGTGGGTCTTACGTGGCGCTCAGCTACGTATGGGGCGAGGACCAGCCCAACAAAACAAGGCAGCACAACGTGGATGCCTACGCCTGTGGCATTCACGTCGATCTGCTTCCACAGACCGCGAAGGACGCGATCTGGGTGACGCACGCCTGCGGGGAGAAGTACCTCTGGATCGACGCCTTCTGCATCATCCAGGACTCCAAAGAAGACAAGCGTCGAGAGATCGCGAAGATCCCCGCGACATTCGCAGACGCCACCTTCACCATCATCGCCGCGCGGTCGTCCAAGGCCAGCGAGGGGTTCCTGCACGACTGCCCGCCACCCCGCGCTCCATTTTATCGCCTACCATTCCAGAGACGACCGGAGCCATTTCGGTACAATGTACATCGAGCGGGAGTCGTCCAACCCGTACGACGATAACTGCGCTATGAACGACCCCGTTCACAAACGTGCATGGTGCCTCGAGGAACGCCTCCTGTCCACACGTGCGCTCGTATACACCTCGGACACCCTTCGCTTCCACTGCCAGACCCTCAACGTCAACGTCGGCAATGCCGTTCGCGAAGCAAACGATCTTGCGCGTGACCGCCTCGCGATCGACTGGATCCCCTCACCCGAAGATGAGCTCGAACCTGAGTCAGAGTCATGTTTGGCATTCGATTACAACAGGAGCACGACTCTGTGGGACAACATCGTGCGCAATTACACCGCGCGGAGGGTCACGCGTACCGAGGACAAACTCGTCGCGCTTGCCGGTATCGCGGTGCGCTTCGGCGCACGGTGGAAGAAAGGGGTATACTTGGCGGGTCTCTGGCTCGACAACCTTCGCCACGATCTTCTATGGCATACGATGCCCGATGTCGGGCTTCCTCGGCGACCGGAAGTGTACAGGGCGCCTTCGTGGTCGTGGGCATCTCTGGATGCCGCTGTGGACGCTACAGTGCTTTCCAACGAGTCGTCCGAAGAGCTGTACGAGCTCAAGGGCTATGCGTTGACCCTCGCATCCGACAAACTTCCCTTCGGCGCCATTACCGCAGGGTCCTTGACACTCGGGGCTCGTTTGATGAAGGCCATATGGCTCTCCAACGGTGATCTGTGCACCTCCCCGCTTCTGCTCCGTTCCACTGGCAAACACCCGAAGACCGCCTCATTCCCCAAACACCCGAAGACCACCTCATTCCCCATCCGTTTGGCAAAAGCATGGCGAGATTGCTTCGAGGTCAGAAAGGGTGGCGGTCCGGACGTCTGGCTATTACCGATCAGCTGGAACCTCACCGAGGGCATCATGGGGCTAATTGTGGTACCGGCAATAAACCCAGGGGAGTACCGACGGGTCGGTTGCTACTGTGACCGCTATCACATGATATCGAGGAGCACCATCGAAGAACTGAGCCCCCAGGATGTCATACTCATATAGCCTGATACCCTGACCCCGCTCACTCGAGCGTCTCCCCCCCAGGGTGTATCTCAAGAGGCTTTCCGTGACTTCAAGCTCTGCATGAAGTGCAGCATGTGCTGTCCAGGCCGTACACCCTACACCCCCTCGCCTGCCCCTACTTATCGTCTCCCCGTCACATCTTACCATTCCCTTGCCGCGCTGCGCATGTTGCTCGTTTGTTAGTCGATCCCTTCTCTTTCCTCCCCTTTTGTTTTCCTGTTACCCACCCCTCCTCCATTTCTATCTACGAATCTCTGTACTTATCACAACATCACTCGTTCTGCTCCTCATGACATTCACTCGAGCCGGATACCCCCTCTTCATTCGACCGGACAGCGCGCCGTCTTTGGTGCTTCACACCGCCGCCGTCACAGTCCCTAATCGACGTCCGGTCCCAGAAACTGGGGGATCTCATTAACGTCTACGACGTTGTATAATGCTCGTTGTTCGGGGGCATAACCATCTCCTTACAGGTAAGCAGATTTCCGATCGGGCGGTGCACACTTGGCAGGCTGAGTACTCCGACTAGGTCAGAACCCGTTACGCTGCGTCGCTCTACCTTTTTTGTACAAATCGGAGATATGGACTGTCAATCTAGATTCTACGTTGTAAGCTGTCTTTCGTCCCTCGTACATGCAGCCTATCTCAATTTTCTGTCCATCTGCTTAGCGTCGCCTGGGTTACCTTGCCCCTCTGGATGCTCAAAATCATCCGACTTCGCGGGACCCTTGATACTCTGAATCATAGACTCGAAGGAAAATTCGTACCGAACTCGTGCATCACATGTTTGCGAAGCACAGGGTGTCCAGCACCGCCCATTTATCTGGGCCCAAATCCACGGGCTGGGTATGCTGTAAAATACTAGGAGGCACAGTACATGCGGGTAACTCGCGGGAGCAGAGTCGTGAATCATTCGAGCTTGTGGAGACGAACATGTCGGAAAATAAGCCGGATTCGCTTGGAGGCGTAGAAGGATCAACATGGTGTGAGAACCTTGTCCGCTTCGTAGGACGACTCTCTACTTCGTCCACGTCGGGCACGGTGCACAGAGTCAAGTCTCGAACTTTGAGCACCGTCAGAAACTGGCCAGAGCAAGAGACAGATCTGTCACCCGAGTCTGAGTTGGCACTGTCACCTACTGGTCCTCCAAAATCGTGCAAAGTACTAAATACTGTAGCAGTCAGGTAAGTAGTAGCGCTGGCGTGAAACTGTTCTCGTATGATGGAGGAATACAAGGAAGACGGTCCACAAATGTGTCAAGGCTGTGATTTATGACGCGTACGAACTGTGTACAGGGTCTTGTCTGCCAGTGCAAGTACGCCGCGAAAGAGGAGACAATGCTCACCGATCAAGCCCCCACTCATTGACACGCTTGTCACTTGGAACCCTCGAACCCCCTTACTGCACCGCCTTTCCCCAACCGTCGACCGCAATGTTGAACACTCTCGGGAGCAGATCCCAAATCTCCCGCTGTTCCTTGAGACTCATCCTCACCCGGTCCTCCTTGCATGCCCTGCAAAGCGTCATCTCCGAATCATCCCTACCGTCCGAGTCCTTGATACTCCGGAGCAACACCACCCAGTCGTCCAAGACCTTCGCTTTCCACAGCGCGTCCTTCACCACCTTGCTATCGCGCAGACGGCACAGCGTCTTCGCGCATTGCTTGCCCCGTTTGCAACCCGCGCTCGGGCGGTCGTCGAACACATCAGAAATTCCAAGGAGTTCTGAGACGTCTGTCACAGACGTTTCAGACGTTTTCAGACATTTTCAGACGTTTTCAGACCGATTTCAGACACAGCAGAGGTCAGAAGTCAGAGCTGTTTTTTTGCTGTTCAGAGGTTTTCGCCAGGGGACTGCCAGACCTTTCAGACTGTCAGACATTTCAGACGTATGGACGGGAGGCGCGGGCTGCCATATGCGCATGTGTAACTCGCTGATGGAAGCCTGGTAGTATATACGGCGGCGACTTAGGTTATATCATATGGGTATCATCAACTGGGGCAGGCGGGGAACTGCTACGCTCGCGCCGGTAGAGCGAGCGGCGTGGACCTGCAGTACTCGCCGCCGCCATCCCACCGTCAGCTCCGTCCTTGAGATCTAACAGCGCCGATGCGCGGTCGAGCAACGATTGCATACGTTTTGGACGGTCGACCAGATCCTGGACACCCGTCTCTCGCCATTCGCCAGTAAGAGGGCCTGCACGATGCTTTGAGAACTTCGGACGCGGAAGGCCCTTGGGTTGGCCCTCAACGTGCCACTTAAAAGCCCGCTCCACCTATATTTCGGTTAGCAGATGCATGGCGTTTGTGACACGAAACTTACAGCCGCGGCGGCGAGGGAAATAGCCCCAACCGGAGTGAGGGAATCGCCGTCATTATTGACAGTGCCGATTATCGACTTGAGGTGGAACCAGACTGTCTGCAGGACATACGGTGATTGAAGTTGCTCGCGCGCGTCGTCAGGCTGCACAGGGGCGATCAAGTAAGCGTAAATGCATATGGCTCGTTGAGCCTCAGTGTGACGTACATCTGCAACGTTCGGCTTTCCGAACATGGCCTCGCCCCCCGGTTTGATCGCGTTGCAAACCCACTCGTAAAGCGCTCGATCTGTACGCTGTTCAGCGCGGAGCTTAGTGTTCACGCGGCGGACCTCGATTGCTTTCGCGATGACGACCTGGGCTGTCTTCTGGAAGCCCCGATGCCACTCGTACACCTGTTGTTGACACTGACGCGGGACAGGAATCAGTGCAACGCGACTCGAGAGGAATATCACAATCATTACCCATCTATATATGCGGTCTTTCTTCTGGAGAGTGTAGCTTGGACGGTGGGGGAAGAGCTCGTCGATATAGCTCTGGACCAATTCGAGAAACGTATAGTCCTTCGTGTTGAGCTCCCATGGATTGTCTTGAGCTCCGAGGTACTCGACGATGGACGGAATGATGGCGGTCTTGATGGCGGGCTTCGTCCAATCGGGCAACATCTCGTACTTGAGGGACTTGCCGTCGTCGTCGCTCTGTTCGTTGTCAGTCGTGTCCTGATCGCTCTCGGACTCTCGGGAAGAACGCTTCTTCTTGTTCTTCTTCTGGGGCTTGCGCTCAGTCTTCTTCTTCTTCTTTTCCGCCTTCTCCGAGACCCGGCGAATGACGAACCCCTGGGTATAATTAACGTCAGGAGAATCCAGCGACCATGCGAGGAGAGAGGCTGCCAAGTAGACCTGCACAATAACCAAGACTACAAGCATTTTGCGTCGGCGCTCGCGGGGCAGAATGACCCTCGCCAGGGGATGTTCCCGAACAGCTCGGAGCACAAGGCGATGTGCGCCTTCATCCTCTCGACAATCACGCGTAATTACGCGCATGGCCAGGACGTATGCTTTCGCGAGCAAGTCTTCGACGCGTGCTTCGAGCACCTTGACGAGGGCGACTTCCTCCTGCGCCAGTAGTCTGCACTGGTTATCGCGCAGATCTGGGATGCAAACGACGAGACGAAGGAGTGGGGCATCGAGGCGTGCACGACAAGCTCATCGCGCTGCCCTCCGACAACTCGCCCAAGCTACGTGCGGCCGCGCTGACGAACTCAGCACGTTCCTTGGGGCGTCCGGCTCAGTGGACCCCAATAAGCTCGGTGGAGGCGGTAGCGGGACGATGCCCCAAATCGCCGAGAGGATACACTTCAAAATGGAGGTCGCGGTCGTCACTGGGGCGGCGCTCGCGACATACTCTCGCATGCGTACGCAATACGGGCGAACTCCCCTTCGCCGTTCACCTCGACGCAAAACACGCAGGATGACGCGGAGACGGGCTGGCCGGAGAAACGCACAAAGAGGGGCTCTGTACAAGCCCAATCATCCCCCCAGCTCTTAACGGCGACGCACCGGGGCGACGGCAACGACACGGTTAGCGAGTCGCTCAGCAAGGCGGCGCGGTCGAAGAACCCGCATACTGGGAAAACGACGTCGAAGCCACCCCCTATCGACAGAATCCCTGGCGAGGCAGGTCCGTCGTCAGCCGGTCGACTGAAAACCTCCTGTAGTAGCGTCGCCGTCGTTTTCCCGCAATTCGTCGATGTCGAAGCAGTTGGTGATGAGCGCGCCGCCACGCACGAACCCGACGACACCGTCAGCTCTGGGACGTGCGAAGTCGGACTCGGTGCGGAAGCGAACGGTGTCCCTCGACGTCCACCCATCCACATGTGGACGACGACGACTATCGTGCGGAAAACCGCGTCTTGCTCTCGTCGTTCTTCACAATATTCTCTATCCTCCTCGACCTCTCAGTCGACCCGGAATCAAAATCACGGAACTCACATTCTCTTTCCCTTTCCCAGCGAGCTTGCGCGCCCCGACCTTCGCGAGGGTCTCGTCGCGGTCAGCAGTCACATCCGCGTCGTTGAGTCCTCGGATTTCCTCGAAATCGGACTCTTTGTCCTCGACGGCTCGTGTGGCAGCGGCGTTCGTGGTGCGCGCGGACCCTGAGACAAGGGAAATGTGCGCGATGTTAGTTTTGACCACAATACTGGGACATTGAACGTACTAGCGTGCGGCGTGTCCTTGGTGTTACGTTTGATGGGCGTCGGGGTATCAGGGGCCTTGTTAAAAGCAGCGGGGGTATCGGTTTGAGAACGCGATTGTGCCATGAGCGTGCACCGCCAGTGCGGGAGGAAGGCACTCGTCGGGGTGTCTTGTGGGTTTGCTGGACGAGTAATAGTGGGAGTCCTGCAGTGAAGAAGATAAGATGATATCTACTGAAGCACTCCATCATTTACGGACATACCTCGGCACATGGATGGTGGCACCGGCACCGCCGCTAACAGAGGCCGAAGTCGTCGACTCGACGACAGCCTCACGGCGCTGAGAAAGATCTTCGTGAATGTCGGCCTGACGTCGAGAACGCCGTTCCGCAGCCGTAGGCCTCTGCGAATGTATCAAGCACGTTCAGGGCAACGTTGCGCATATCCAATCATTGCCACACATACCTTGGACTTACTCTGACCGTCGGGCTCTGTATCCTCAGGGTTGCGCTTGTTGTTCTGTGCAGTCGACGTCTTGGATGCCTGGCGTATTAATGGTTAGTCGACAGTGTCGTAAGGATGAGAACGAAAGATGAATGCAAACCGTAGACCACGTGGTACCCTGGGAATGTGCTTCTTCGGCTTGCGCCGGGGTCGAACTTTGATGCGCGCTTGTCTGCCTCCCACTGGTAGACAACTTCCACCGACTCAAGGTTAGTTCTTACTCGACGCGGGATTCAGCCTGTAAAGTCATACGTTGATCTCATGCTGGGCATCTAGTGCTTTGTCGTAGTCTTCAGGCTGGTTCTCGCTCGGGTCTTCCTCTGGAACTGACGTTTCTGTCAAATCAAGGCAGAATCAGTAACCTCGCCTACGAGTCTCATCGGATATTAGGATCAGCGGCAACTCCGCCACACAGGTTGTCCCGCACGTTCTGCCTCGTTGCGGTGATGAAGTGCTCCCTCGCCTCCCTCTCGAGCCGCGCGCATCCTCCTCCTCCTCGTCGCTGTCGGGCCCTGAGCATACGGGACTGGCAGTACTTCAACCAGCAGCGCCTCTACGTGCTCGACACGTCCATCGTCCTCGTCGACAACCACTTTACGGTGACGGATGTCGCCATCCTCCGCAACACGCGGCTCTTAGGCATCCTCTGCTACATCGTGCGCTCAAAGGCGGACGTGCACATCCGGAACATCATGATCGAGCGGGGATACGTATTGTGACCACTTCCGTGCTTCGCTTTGGAATAACTTGGGCACCATGTCTTGGATTCTCAACCCAAATGGCGATCGTCCTCAACATAACCCCGTGGATGATCAGCCAACAGTAGATGATCCTGTGGACCCGAACAGAAAGGTGTTCACCAAGCAAGCCAACCGCCTATTCCTGGCGTAAGTCCTGAAGCTATGGCCTACGTATCCCGTATGGCGTATTTCGCGCTGACCCATTGCCCTCTGTGGGCGCATGTATCCAGATACGCGCAGTATCATACCGAGCGGGAGAAGGCGTTCGAGGAGTGGCTGAAGCGCAAGACGGAGCGCGACGAGAAGCTCGCTCGCGGCGAGGAGGTGGGGCCTGCGGAGCCTGACCCCACGGAGGAGGTAGAAGTTGGCTGCCTGGGTCTGCTCAAGTTCATTCTCTACGCGACCCTGTTTGTCGTCCTCGCTGGCAAGTTCTTCACCGGCAGCTTCCTGTGGGAGCACGAGCTGCCTAATCTGAGGCAGTGAACGAGGGCAAGATCGATGCAGGTCCGTCAAAGCCGCACCAACCACTCGCGATGCTCGAGTTCAAAGACCCATATGCCGAGCCGCCGACAGTCGCATGGAAGAAGCGCACGCGAGCGCCGGCGGCACCGGAGGAGAGGGAGAACCAGGACTCGGACCCGTTGACGGGGGCAGTGCAGAGGCTCGAGACCTCCTGTGTGTACCACACGGGAGGGCGGGTGCCCCGGTCACAAACGGAATCAAGCTACTCGACGCCATATGGCGCAACTACTACGTGCCGCCTGTCGTGCTGGCGGTGTACACGGACGAGGATGGGGAGAGGGTCAAGTGTTGCGTAGATGGCAGGCGGCGTCTGACGTCTATCCAGAGGTTATGAAGTACGTACCGAAGTATAAGGCGTCCTCAGCCTGGGCCCGAGCTCTGTCTTCTAACATCATCGCAAATTTGTCACGGTCGGCAGCGCGCTCTGCAGCTTTGACAGCCTGTTCAGCGGCTTTGGCATCCTGTATGCTCTTCTCGACTGCTCGCTTGGCAGCAGCTTCAGCCATGATTTCGGACATGGGTTTCGGGACGAGGCCAGCGTCCTTGGCCGGGCGGCGTCCAGGTTTGCGGAGCGCATAGCGGCCGTCTCCCGTGGGACCAGGCGTATCGGCCTGACGTAACGGTGAGCACAACAATGTCGAGAGTGGTTAAAATGACTTACTTCTTCGATGCCAGCGTCCGGGTCCGGTTCTGGGTCATTAGATGGCTGGATGGCGGTTGACTGGCTTGCGGGAGTATTGGAGTCTGCCGTCCGACGACGCTTGGGCTTGGGAGCGGCCTCAGCAGCATCGGACAGGGCAGCATCGTCTAAGGGAGGCGACAGTGGTCTGTCCGAGTTCTTGGCCTTTCCACCACGGCCTCGACCGCGTCCTCGACCGCCTCCTCTGCGACGTTTACCGGACATTAGCTGAGCAGCGGGTGAGTGGGGAGAAAGAGGAATGGGGACAGAGTTTGACGCCCGTCCCTTGCGGACTTGTACGTTTACGATTTGGGCCGCTCCTCGCAACCATTCCTAACAGCCTGACGACCACATACCTTACTCACATCCATCCTCCATCATGGCCCGCCATTGCAAGCCCTGTAGGTTAACCTATACCACCCGACGTCACTATAAAGAACATCGCCGCAATGTCCACTCCCGGCCCAAACCGCCTCCCCCACACTCAACCTTTCGGCGGCATCCTGTTCTTATCGGTTTGTACACTTCATTGTTTCATTCCCATACATTTTTTTCTTACTATGGTTTCAAGGCCGGCCGTGCGACGCTCAGGGAAATTTCCTTCCGCCGAACACACCTCCTATCCCGCGACCCGATGATGTCGATTGGACCCCTTTCCCCGATCGCCCCACCTTCGAGTTTGCGGAGTCCGTCTTCGAGGAGGCTCGCATGTCCAAGGGGAAAGTTGACCACATCCTCCGCATGCTCGCCGCGAAGTGGGTCGTCGACAACATGCCCGACTACCACCCTTTCTACAAGAAACACAAGGACATCCTCGAGGCAATCGACTCCCTCGAATATGGCGAAGCATCCTGGACAACGTACACCTTCCGGTACGACGGCCCCGTTACCCCCAATTCCCCTTCATGGAAGACCGAGACCTACTTTTTGCACTGCCGTAATGCTCTCTGTGTTGCTGAAAACCTAGCATCATCTCCCGAGTTCAACGACCGCTTCGATTACGTGCCCTACGTGGAGTCTACTGGTCTCAACTGCCGTCGAGTGTCAGATCTTATGTCGGGGCTGTGGGCATATAAAAAGGCGGTACGTTTGCGCTGTTCTCTCGCTCCAAAGCCTTTCCACAGTCTTGGATGCCCTCGTAGTTGCTCCCTCGTCTGCAGGGATTGGCGAATTCGTGCGCAGAGGATGCTGTTTTATCCTCTGCGCATGAATTCTCCGCCCTCCAAAGCCTTTCCGCAGTCTTGGATGCCGGACCACATCTTCGACTATGGAGAGTGGCGATGTTCTCCATTTCGTTTGATGTGCCGCATGAGTTCATCATGCTATAGTGACTCTAACTGATCCTGCTTGAAATAGGACACGATCGCGGCCGATCCGATGATCGATTCTGGTGGAGCCATGCTCGTACCCATTGTGCTCGGCGCAGACAAAACGACAGTCTCCGTCGCCACCGGTAATCAAGAGTTTCATCCTGTCTACATGTCGCTTGGAAACATTCACAATGACATGCGGCGGTCTCATCGCGACAGCGTTGTACCGCTTGCCTTCCTCCCGATTCCATCCTGTAAGTACATTCTACCAACCTTGCCTTAGCTGTATCTTCCGTGCCAATACACAGGCCTTTAGCTGCGCACGAGTGGGGCAATGATGACGAATTCCGCATTTTCAAGAAGCAACTCTATCATCAGTCCCTCGCTCATGTCCTCGCCCCTCTCCGACCTGGCATGAACACCCCTCACGTTATGCGCTGTCCAGACGGCCACTTCCAGCGTGCAATCTTCGAACTGGGCCCCTTTATTGCTGACTATCCCGAGCAAGTGTACCTGTCGGGTGTCGTGCAGGGCTGGTGTCCAAAGTGAGTGTTTGCATTGTTTCTAAGTGTTCACTCTCTGATGTGTGCCCAGGTGTTATTCGGTGCCTAAGGACGAATTTCCTGTCGGTGATTCTCGTGCGCGCGAGGATCGTGAGGCAGGCCACCCCGGTTACAGTGATGATGAGCTTTGGGACGCGTTCGGCGTAAATCCTGACGACACGGCAAGTTTTTTTCCTTTCATTCATATGTTGCACAACACTTTATACAGACTCTAATGTACCCCACAGCCATTCACAGACTATTTTCCCCGCGCCGATATCCACGAGCTTCTGACATCCGACCTACTGCATCAAGTCATCAAAGGGACATTCAAGGACCACCTCGTCGAGTGGGTGATCGACTATATCAAGGCAACGGCCCCAAGTGAGCGCGAGGCTGACCGGATCCTCGATGACATTGATCGCCGGTGAGTCCTGTAACTTGCGAGCTTTGCGAGTAGCGATTCGCACTCGATGCTGTGCTGCAGACGCTTCCATTGTCGAGCCTGCTTCTGCTTGCAGTACGTCGCGCACATGAGCTGATGGCCAGAGGTCAGCGAGGTGACAGAGGGAAGAATACGAGAAGTCTTACCTCAGCCAGAGCTCAGCCGACTCTGACTCGGAGTCCATGACGCACTCGGAACCATTGTACTGATGGCGGTGAGCCCGAGTGTGGTCCAGGGCAGCGCGAGTAGTGTCGAGATGGGCCATGATTGAATCGTCGATGTGCTCACGTTCACTCTCGGGTGGAAGGTAGAGCAAGTAGAAGAGCACGTAAACAGTGGGAGGGTCAGAGACATCCCCTGGGGCGACTTGCTCGTCCACGTCCATGGGTACATGGATGGCATGGCTTTCAGCCCTCGCCACGGCCAAGCAAGCAGAACACTGGCATTCGTGATCCTGCTTGCGGACCCACTCCCAGTACTCTGCGACGACCTTGGCCTTTCCCCGCTTCGACCGTCCGAAGTGATGCCCGCCAGGGGTTTTGAGGGTCTTGCGTGCGAGTCTGGTGTAAGGAGACATAGTCGCAGACTAGCAGGACGTTGAGAAAGCACAGAAGGGCGAAATACTGCACAGCAGTTAAGGGCAATGGGTGGTAGGAGGCAAACGAGGTGGGCAGATGTCGAGCTTGACACTGGACGCGATCTCCGAGGTTCAACACAATACTGACAGTCTTGCAGAATCTCGGCAGTTTCCTGTTTTCCCGGGCTACGTCGTTTTCCACAAGGGCGTAACTTCAAACAGTGGACAGGTGACGACTCAAAGGCCCTGATGAAGGTATGGTGATGCTCTCGAAGTCACACAAATCCGTACTCATGGTATCTTAGGTTTTCCTGCCAGCCATCGCAGGCCATGTTCCAGACAAGATGGTCGAATGCATCGCCGCCTTTCTAGACTTCTGCTACCTCGCGCGACGTCCCTCCCATGACACACCGTGTCTGAAGGCCATGGACGCACTCCTCGAACGTTTCCACGAGCTTCGCTCCATCTTCATTGAAGCAGGTGTTCGACCAGACGGGTTTGCGCTTCCTCGACAGCACTCGCTTGGCCACATGGTCCACAACATTCAACTCTTCGGGTCGCCAAATGGACTCTGCTCGTCCATCACCGAGTCCAAGCACATATCCGCCGTCAAACAGCCGTGGCGCGAGTCGAATCGACGCAATCCCATCGGACAGATCATCCGCAAAGTCACCCGGCTCAACAAGCTCGCTGCTGCTCGTGCCGAGTTTGGACGTCGCGGCATGTTTTATGGTGATGTTCTAGTTCATGCGCGTTTGGTGGCCAGAGTAGACGCGTCTTCGGATGAGTCCCACTCTGACTCGGAAGATACTGAAGCCGATGAAGATGAGCGATTCCAGCAGCTCGCTGAAGCAATGGCGAGCGACGAATCGCCTGCTGATGCGTGCGTGACAGTCAGCGAAACCCCCGGTAAGTGACTGTATTTACCTTTAAGTTCCGTTTACAACCGAGACCTTGAACACTGACACAAGTATTAGCATATGCTAAACCAGCGAACGCAATCGCCGAGCTGCTTGACCAGCCGCAGCTCATCAACATGATACGTCGTTTCCTTTATGCGCAGGCGTATCCCGACGCCAACGATGCCGACGACGTCCTGCTCGATCAGTGCCCCTATTTTTGGGGCGGCTCTCAAGTGTCTGTTTACTACTGTGCGTCCGCCTCGTTTTTTGCTCCGAGCGAACATGGTGGTCCGAACGGGATGCAGCGCGAGATGATACGAGCAACGCCGTTATGGTGGGGAGAGTTCCCTCGCTATGACACTGTATTTATTTGCACTGATCAGGATGCTCTTGGTATGGATGGATTGGAGGTAGCCCGCGTTCGAGCTTTCCTTTCATTCGAGCATGATGACACTGAATACAGGTGTGCATTAGTTGAATGGTTTGATAAAGAGGATGAGGTGGATCGAGTCACCGGAATGTATGTTGTCAGTCCCGCATGGAAGGATCCCGGGTCGGACTTGGACTCGGACTCGGACTCGGACTCAGATAACTTAGAACGACTTACTTCCATTGTTCCCTTACAGTCGATTGTTCGTGGGTGTCACCTTATTGGCGTTTACGGTACTACTCGGCTCCCACATGACTTTCATTATTCGGACGCTTTGGACGCCTTTCGTAGATACTATGTTAACTGGTATTCAGATTATCATGCACACGAGACGCTATGCTAACTTAATAGGTGTACTACGATTTTTGGTGATACTCGAGCAATAGCACAGGTCTGAACATCTGACCTATCTGACGGTATCTGAACCTCTGACCCAGCCGCGGTCAGACGATTCAGACGTTCAGAACTCCGGGGAATTACTGATGCAGGCGGCCGAGCAGCCCGGTCTGCGCCACCGTGAGCTTGACGCGCGCGTCCATACATCGCCCGAGGTCCGCTTGCGAGAGATGCTCCACCGTGCCGTCGTCTCGCTTCCAGCCGTCGAGCAGCCTGCTGTCGAGGTACGCGCAGTGGTAAAGGGCGAGCGGGAGGAGGGCGGGTGTGTCCGTGAGGCGCGCGATGTTGACCACGCCGATGGCTTCAACAGACCGGACACGGAGCGCGTTCTTCTCTCCGGGGCGAGCGGCGTCACAGAGGGCGTCAAAGGTGGTACTGAAAGTCTGACGCAGGAGGGCGAGGGCTTGGTCCTCCATCTCTTGGATGTGGTACTTGTGCGCGAGCCGGATCACGGCCGAAGTCTCGTTGAATGTGCGCTGGGAGGGTGCGTTGAACCTGAAAGAGGATGATTCGCATGGAGAACCGACGGTAATGCCAATGGAACACTCGCCGAAAATGCTGCGGTATAGGAAGAAGTACGCGAAGGAGGTGCGCGAGGTCTTGGGGCGAATCGGAGAGGTGTACGATCGGGCATCCCTCATACGTTTCGTCGAGGTTCGAACTTGCGGAGACGAACATGTCTGCAAAGACGGTGGATTGCAAGGCTAGAAGGCGACGGTAGATACGAAACGCCGTTCCACCAGCTATGAGCACGATGTTGCCGTCCTCCAACCAGAATTCGGCATGGCGGGTCAAGTTGAGGTTGGTCAACCGCAGGGATGAGGGTTTTGGATTTGATACATCCTCGGAGAGTCTGCTACGCTTGGGGGGACGAAAATCGACGTGGCTGGACATGGGTGAGATGGTCAAACGATGAACTAGGGAGCGAGAGGTTGAGGTCAGCTTGAACTTTGAACTACGAAGTGCCTTTGAGCAGTTGTCCACCGGATCCTACCGGGCCTACACTTTGTCGATTTCGAAATAGGTTTCAGCGAGGAAGATGGTCGCTACCTCCGGCGCATAACAATGGACACACGCCGCTTTTGTCTCCGAGTCACTACTAACACAATGCGCGTCGCGCGGCACGATGGATTCCTCGCAAAGCGGTGTATGTGGACGGATCACGTTATCAAACGTTCACACCTCCGCGACGTGTCAACCACCGAGTCTTTGATTGCTCTGCACGACAACTTCTGCATAGTGCAACAGCGGACTGAGCGGGGGGAATCCAAGCATTTGATTAATAGCACTCGCCACCCGCCAGGGTACAACGGAACCGCTCGGTTTCCCTGACGATGACACCAACCACAGAGCACGACAAGACGGTGCTAGACCGAGCACCAACCTGCCTGCACCGCGACATACGAGTTGAAGGCCGGAGAAGGCACGTCCTCTTACACACAAGGAGATCGCCCCTTCCCCATCACCCCCCGGACTGTTCTCGCAGGAGACCTGGACTAGAACAACAGCAATTAACGCCTCGCAAAGTGCCTCCGCTCACCCGCGGCGTCAGGCATCGGAACATCCAACGGTCGAGCGTTGAACAATGCACAACTGTCACACCAACTGTGGACGGAAGCACGACGCGTCCCTTAAATGTTCAACGATATATGTGCAGGTTTAATGAGAGCAGAACCGACGGGGGGGCACTCACGGGGAAACGGAACGTGGTACTGCCCACCACAGCAATACAGAGCCGATGCTGTTGAGAGGCCTCTCCCTCAGTATCCAGCCTGGGTACGAGCGAGATTACTCAACATTACTCACTGTATGCGCGTATATTGAACAATATATGTGCTCACATACAGCGCGAATAGCTCGCCATGGGCGAGCAAGGTCGCGACGGGTTTCACGGGACTAGAGCCGGCAACGGAGATCAAAATCATGTGTACGAGTGGGAGGACGTCTGTTCCGCTATTACGCTTGGAATCATAACCCTCAATAAGGCCACTTTGTTTATTTTTTGTAGCTGGAGTTCGAAGTCCGATATCTAATGAAAAGCGCCGCTACAATATATATCCGGTGGCTCCCGGTTGCTCTCCGAGTCACCTCTTCCTTCTTCCACGACCATGCAGCCCACGAAGACAGTCCAAACCTCCCGTCGTCGGGGACTGCTGGAGTGATGGGCGTGGGGCTGAAGATGCAGTCTGGACCTCGTCCCACTCCTCATGATTCCGCGGTTCTTTGAGTCCTGCAATTGACCATCTCCTCGCCTCTGGCAGGTTCTCGTGACGATGCAAATCCGAGTCCGTAGTGGATCGAAAAGGTGAATATATGTTTCTTGTGGAAGCTGGACTCTAACTTAAGCAGAGAAGTGGACCCCAGTTACCGCTTTTATCAGACGACGACGCGGGATAGCTCCACTTTCGTCTCTCCCGGGGCATACGGTGATGACATGGCTCTCGCCGTGAGCCAGGGACTGGATTGCAATGCGCCTAGTTTTAGCACTCACCATACTTGTTCACGCTGGTTATCTCATGAAGGGAACCACCCGATTCGGCGATACGCCGTGAACTCGGCCAAGCTTGGCCCAGGCCTGTCTCTCGCCGCATATGTAGCGTCATGTGGGACGATTCGTATGCAACTGACTTGCTCCGCAACCGTGCTCGATGAGCGATAGAGTTCGCCGCTCTCCGGAGGAGGATATATCACGGCGAAGGACGAGCAGCACGAGAGGCCAGACAACCTCACAAATGTCTCTCCTCGGCCTACCCCCCATTGACAACTTCTCTCCTCAAGATCCCCCTCCTCGCCGGATATGCCTTGTGCACATACTACAGCAACACGCCTCCGAGAGCAGCCGCCCCGAATCAAGAGCACAAGTTCGTAGCAGCCAATGCCGTCTTCATGGCCGGTCGTTTTTCCTAACTATTCATGCTATGCACCTTTATTATCGAGGTACGCACGCAACGCTATCATCTCTGGATGAGGCGGAACCGACTGACGGAACGGGTGGTAAAAAGTACTTATCGAGCCGCATCGCCGTCGTCGAGGCGGCGACGACCCTCCCCGACGTCCGCCTTCGGCGGCGTCATCGCCCGCGTTCTTCCCGTATCCTCCATGTACACTGCGCATCACGACAACGTCTGCGCTGTCTTTTCTTCTTGGGATCGCCCGCGGTTCGTAGACCGCAGTAAGTGACACATGGCACGTGAGCCTTGCACAAATGTGACAACACGCGTCAAGGACACGCCCCGTCCGAAGCCCCTTCCTCTCTCGTCCTCAAGGCTCCGCCTCCTCCTCTGCACGACTTTGCTATTGCTGCGGCTGCCGAACACAATCATGCGCGGGAAGCACTATACTCCATGAGTCACTGAATGAGCCGGCATATCCTGTCGCGGAATCGTACCTTACTTGGACTCCGAGACCATCATCAGAAATTCCCAGGAGTTCTGAGACGTCTGTCACAGACGTTTCAGACGTTTTCAGACGTTTTCAGATAAATTCAGACCCATTTCAGACACGCCAGAGATCAGAGGTCAGAGGTGCAAAACTACCCTGTCAGACATTTTGAAAGGGACACTTACAGTGCAGCGAAAGGTCCAACAAGACCCACAATGGCTCGGATGCCCCGTACAAACACCTTCCGAGGACGAAACCAGTGCACGACGGGCGCCATCGTCGACAATACTGGTCATCGCTGTGCGTCAATGTGTGAGCACTGACACGCTCTCCAGTCCCCGCGTGTGGACTGCGCGCTCCCAAATGGTTGCGCAAAAGCAATAATACCTCCTGCACTTCAAACCGTGGCGCCGCGAAGGGTGGGCGGCCGACGGTAGGTTAATGTCTGTGTTTTCACCCTCTTAGGCGCCCTAAGCGCCAGGTATCCAGACGTTCAGAACTCGTGTGAATTACTGATGATATATCATGCATCCGTGGACTGCGACGACGTTCGGTCCCCGTTCAACTTCGCCTCAGAGTGCAACACTAGCATATTACAAAGTTAGTCTTTAATCGCTTCTACCACTTCCGCTGATGCTTCTACATACACCTCGTGCGCTGTGCAGCGTACATCTGGGAGATGCATTTATTCAATCCAGAGGTTGTCAGGCTGCTTCGCTACCTCGCAAGGCATAGCAGTGGTAGACTAATTCTCCCATTTCTCGACACGCTATGCTCGTCACTCGTGTCGCAGTGGGACGAGTCTTTCATGCCACTCTTCCCGCCATGGTTGCGAGCTCATCGTTGTTCTTCCCTACGTCACAGGAGGAGGTGATGTGCGTCCACCTGAATAGAGCGACAGTGAGCTCTTCGTTACCCATTTGCGCAAGTCCTCGGATTACCTTTGCATTGATACGTCCTTGTGTCGGATCCCGGACGAGGTCCTGCACGAAATCAACTCGTTTCAACACCTGAGCGGAGTCGCTCTGCTCTCCAGCATGACCTCGCGTCCTTTTGTGCCTTCGCCGTTATCCCCCACTTAGCATTCTCCGAGTGGCGCATGTTGTGGACAATTACAACTCGGGCGAACAACCTCCATACACTGAGTGCATTCGGACGTTCACGAACATGGCATCCCCTAACACCCTGATGACCCTCTACCTCTCGTTCGACGATGACGGCGGGCCCGACTTCACCATCGACCTCATGTCCGTCCTCTAGCCGCTGTTAATCTTCCGCAAGCTCGGCGCCATCACCGTCTCATGCCCTCTCCTGGAGCTCACCACAGAAGACAGGGACTTTCTCGGGATCGTGCTCGCCTGGCCCGCGATGCGCAAGTCGAACCATTCTCGCTCCGTACGTACTGGCACCGCGAACCCCACTCTGGCCGCCCTCTACCAGTTCCTCCCGTACTGTCCGGCCCTGCGCGAGCTCGCGCTCCCATACCTGAACCTCCGCGCCGTCCTGCGCGAGCCTCTCCTGCCCCCCTGGAGGATCGCGCCACCCGCTCGAGTGGTTGATGTTCCAGCACAGGGATGCGTGCGATGACACTCGCCCAGAAGGTGACGGAGGATGTCGTTGACAGGTGGGCGCGCTACGTCCTTCGGTTGCTCTCCGGATTGAAGGGGCGCGAGACGATCCCGATGTCATGGCCGAGCCAAAAGGGCCAGCATTGGCTGAACGTCCTTCATCGCATTCATATCATTCGTGCATCGTCGATGAGCGAGTAAAAACCTGTTCGATATCAGGTATGAGGCGTACATGCCGGTGAAGGGATATCCTGTTCATCCTGCACTGTATTTTCGGCGGACCCGGTAGGTCTATTAGGAATATAAATTACTACGCGATCGCACCAGCGTGACTCCCTTTGAGCCCTAGGTGAAGCAGAGTTTCCAACTGTACGACGGGATTGTACACCGTATTGAATCCCTCACGTGAATGTACGACATATCCGTTCACTTATTCATCTCCCGGAGGTTGTGGTCTGCCAAGCCTGATCATCCGAGGTGAGACCTTACGCCACGCCTCCCAAGCCTCGCAGGCGTCCCCAAAGAAGGTCCTCAATAATCCCTTGTCTTTCTCATCCAGTCCGTTCTCATCCTCGCTCAAGTCCTCCTCGGTGAACTTCAGCGCAGAGAGCTTCGCGTTCTTCAGCTTCTTGTCCATAACGTTCTTCCACGCCCTCCACACGTCCGTATTGTTCGGGAGCAGACCGTCCAGGAGCGCGCGCGGATCCTTGATGGGATGACTCGACGCGAGGACGAAGCAGGTGAATGCGACGGTCGCGGTCCACGTGTTGAGCTCGTACTTCTGGATGTTCTCCTTCTCATCGAGCTTCAGCACGTTGAAGAGGATGTCGGTCTGGGTTTCCTCGCTGTCGATGGACGACAGGTAGGTGTTGTACGCCCACGACGCGATGACGGTCGCGACGAACATGAGCTGTCCGAAGAGCTTGCCCTGTGGGATGAGGAGGAGCTGAACGAGGAACTGCGCCATGAGCAGGAAGGCGCAGGGGGCTATGAGGTTCTGGTGTGGGATGAAGGAGCGTGGCTGGGACTTCCAGGAACGAGGCGCGTTGGTATGCGACGTATCGGCTCGCTGCGCGGTCCCTGGCTGAGAAGAGGAGGGAGGGGGTATTGGTTCGCTGATGCCGTTGCCCTGGTAGCGTGTCTCGTCGTGCGACTGCTGCTTGGAATCCTCGCGATACTGCAGGACGAAGTGGCCACGTGTGAATGCGTTGACCGCGCCCTCTTCCCCGACGAGGACCACGATCTCCGTCTCGCCCTTCAGCACGCCGTCTCCAGGAGGTGCGTTCTCCGCAGGCTTGGGGTGCTTGAACGTCAGCTTTCCTGAGCCAATGACGTAGCACGCGGACCCGTTCGCGACGATGCCCAGCGCGATGCTCACGAAGGAGAACCAGTCCGCCACGAGCGCGCACAGGACGCACCCAGCCACACTGACGAGGATCGGCGCGAGGGCGAAGTATACCGAGCGGCGCCATTTGTCGAGGAGGTGGGGATGCACAGTCTCGTCGGGTACGTGCGACAAGTTGACGATTGTCACGGTCGGCCTTGTGGTGACCCTTTCAGGATTGGTTACGGGGCTCTGCGCGTCGCGAGCGTGCGCCTTGCTCGCGATGAGATGGCCGAGGTGTCCCGTGCGCGGGAAGTTCGTCCCGGAGTGCGCTGCGATGAACGGAGGACCCTCCTTTCCATCAATCCCGAGGAGCTTCGTGGGGTCGTGCTCGCCCCCGGGGAAGAGGCCGTCGCACAGCTTCAAGCGCGCGAGGGGACCGAACTTCTTGGCGATCTCGTAGCTCCCGGGGGTGTTGTACCACCCGCCCCAGCGGCGGTTCGGGACGAGGTTCACGGTCGCCATCCCCGCGACCGCGCTGTCGCCTCCAAAAAAGCCTGCGACACCGGAGGAGTCGAGGGAGAAGTGGGCGTTGGAAAGAGGCTCCTGGAAGACCGCGGTGGCCCGGTTGGTGAGGCGAGCCAACTCGGCGACGGGGTTATTTGGGATTATCGGCATTGTAATACAGAGATGGAAGGTGAACCGTGATGGTGCCAACGGCAGGTCCCGACGGACAGCGGTGCCACTTATGAGTCGCGGGGCACTCGAGTGCATTTTCCGCCATTCACAAGCATTGCATACGCCTGGCTTGTTACCCCGCGTCGTGGTTGTCATCCTTGTGGCGCACAACGCAAGGTGGGCTCTCGGATGAAACGAGGCCGATGGAAGCACCGGATGCTCTCTGCCGATACCTTGAAAAGGCATTGCTGTTGCGAATTGACCCTGCAATTCTGTGCTTCTGTGACGGAGGGCCCAGAGGAAAACCCTCACCTCGTGTTAGCAGCGCGGCCACCAATTTAGAATGAGCGGAGATGGCGTCAAGATAAACAGGGAATGTGGTCGGAACATGATGCTACAAACCACAAACAGATACTTCCTTGCATCTGTGAACGGCCGGGCGGCTCCGTACAACCTTCTGAACCACCAGCTGCAAGGGGCCTGGCGATGTGCTGATCAAGTGAAAGAGTCAGCGGCTATGCACCTGTGGACATAACTGTCGTGAGCGCCGGTACGCCTCCACATCAACTGGCGGAGCACCAAGCCGGACATCTGTTTGTATTGAACGCCGATCAAACGTCCATGCGCCTCAGAAAGAAAAGGAGAAACTTAACGACATGGCGCATTGGAAGATTAACTTGGGTTGCGACCTATTACTGACTCCTAGGCTTTCCCGACTGCGATGGATGTATTTATTCCCCAACGTCTGTCGCAACAGAGTTAAGGAAGGATATCTGTTGTATGCGGTGAACATCGGGGTTCGAGGTGAGATTCAACACTGCGTGCCTACCTTGTTATCGGATTCGTATCGCGTCCAGGGTACTCATTTCGTGGAGCATGAACGCAATAGTCGAAAGAGGAGAACAGAACACTCACTGGGCATGCCCTCCTGATCGTTCGCCGTGAGCGACACGTCGAACGATATTCAATAGTCCACCATGGCTTGAGACACCAGACCGCTCTCCGCATTCGCCTCAGCAATCGATCGGGAGTCGCACACATAAAGAACCTCGGAGGCGTGGTGGACTGTCAAAACGTGTGGGCGACACGCAACGAAGGCGAGCAAGACAACGCATACCTCCTCGCCGGATCTTCCAAGGCTACGTTCTGGCGCGACTTTACTCACCGCGGATGATCAAGATAATGTCAACCGTTGTAACAATAGCTTGGAGCAGGACGCTCTGAACGATTTGCCAGGAAGGGCATTGCTCGGTGGTGAAGTTTGGTGAAGGTCAGCCCCGTCGTTCGGTTCACCTCAATCGCGAGCAAGGCCCTGGCATGGTCAAGGGACGACGTCAGAAGGACACAGCAGAAAACACAAGATGCGGACGCACAGTTGAACGAGCCATGGAAGGTAGCGAGCGACCACACGCCGACCAGATACGTAACTTTCGCGGCCATCCACGCAGTGCGTCTGCCGTACAACCGTCAGCGGCCGCACCTGAGCACCCTTTTCTACACCAAAAACATAGTTTTTTTTTGCAATACTTGGTGCAATCTGCTAACAATTGCATCAGCAAAGTACAATGGTCTTGGTTCATGCGGATGGGGCCCATACCTTATTGATGGCCTATCCGACTGTACGGCATGTAATTAAAGTTATCCGTGCAGTCACCCGGCGCGCGCGGCTGCACGGCGAACACTCATCTATCCAATTTGAGCGAGCATATGTGTCTTTCGTGACGCGCCATCCTGATGCGCCATCCCGCAGCCGTGATGCGCCATCCTGCAGGACGGTGAGTCAGTACCTCCGAGCTTGGCGTAACGGGAACGACAGCCAGTTTTCGAGGCGGTCGTTCACGACCCAGAAGCCCGACGTCCTCGAGTATCCCACGCAACTGGGAGGCGAGCTCTTTCCTCCAATGGCAAGGGACATCTTGGGGACACCATCGGGGCATTTTCAACCTTTGTTCTCCAGTGAGAATCGACTCACCGTCCATTTCCCAAAGGTGGTCTTTGTGAGGATGTAGGGACTTTATCCGAGGCCGTCGTGCCACTGAACTTGATTTTGCGAGCATTCTTGCATACGAGGTGATAATGGCTGGCGGGTGCACTGTGTTACAGTTTGATTGCGAAGCGTAATGCGAAGAATCGCAAAAGAGCCTGAGGGTGTGTTCATCAGTGGAGTCGACTCAAAAGCATTAGCTACTGGGAAACGATGGAACGATCACCATTCATCAATACCTTAGCTCCGTCAACCAGCAGTCCTACGCCTCCTCAGGCCTCAGGCCTCAGCCATGACCTGCCGGCGACAGCTGGTGAATAGCCTGTTCGCTTCACTTGGACTTGATTCATGTTCCAGCAACTGGTATATGTTTTGATACTTAATTGGACATACTGGTGTTGTTGCGAGTTCGAATGTCTACTATGATGGAGGTTCTGTGCGACGTCGTATGGCCCTGACCTGCAATGGGACACCTAAGGCAGGTCCCCAGTCCCCTCCTTTAGACGTATTGGTTGCACATGGGAATTGACTCTGAGAGACCCCCCTCGCGCGAACTTCTCACATGTAGTCTATAAATAGCTTCTCCTAATATAGGTTTGGATTTCTTCTGGTCGCAGAACCGTCCGCGCGACCGTCAGTTGAATAGGATATTTGGTTTTGATTAAAGACACAAACAGTTCGATGGCCCGCATCAGGCGCTTGCACGTTCTCCGGATCCATCATCCTTCAGTCCTCCCTGCCTTGCCTTCATGGTCCAACATGGATTCCAGGTCGCCCGTGTTACCACCACCAGCTACGCCTCCGCGACGGCCTTCTAAACGCTCACATCAGGTGGTGGGACACCATTTTGAGAGCCCAAAAAGATGTCGGCCTTGGCGCAAAGACTCTGAAGTGATCATTCGGCCCAGACTTGCTCTCGAAGCAGAACAGCTGCTCAGCAAAATAAATGAGATTCGCAAACGTCACCAGCGCTCCGACATAGACACCCCAGACCATTCCACTAAAATCACTACAATTGTAAGATAGCCGGAGGGGATAAAATGTCATAATTGCTGTCGAGCCGCCACCGGCCGGCACCTGTAATTTCACTGCAAGTGCTGCCCGGCCGCTGTCGATTTCATCCTGTGTTCTGCCATCCGGCCAGTGGGCTTCAAAATTTAAAGGTGCCCCTTTACCATCCATGCTTATCTTTAGATTACATTTCTGCATATACCTCATAGTGTACTCATTGATTCTACTTACCTGTGTAAATAACTGGATGTGCTATTAATGTATGATCACCGGCTGGTGACCGATGGTAGCTGCAGTTACCATCCAGCCAGAGCTGCATAGTAGCTGCTTCCACCATCCGGCCGAAAATGAATAGTAGCTGCAGCCACCATCCGTCCAGTAAAGGATAGTAGCTGCAGCTACTATCTGGCTGGGCTATCATCATCACTGCTACTATTGTCCAGCAGATGTGCATTCATCTTCTGGAGTCACTCTCTGATGTCCGGCTGGTCACCATCTGTGAGTGGGTATGCCATCCGGCCATTTGAATATATAACTGTGAACATCATCCGGCCGGTGTAGTATCACTCCGGAATCACTCCGGGAGCCACTCCGAGAGCTGCTCCGGAGCACTGTTAAAGGTATATACACTTTCAGATATCACTCCAGGAGCTGCTCCGGAGCACTGTTAAAGGTACATGTACTTTCAGATATCACTCCGGAATCACTCCGGGAGCCACTCCAAGAGCTGCTCCGGAGCACTGTTAAAGGTACATGTACTTTCAGATATCACTCCGGAATCACTCCGGGAGCCACTCCAAGAGCTGCTCCGGAGCACTGTTAAAGGTACATGCACTTTCAGATATCACTCCAGAATCACTCCGGGAGCCACTCCGAGAGCTGCTCCAGAGCACTGTTAAAGGTACATGCACTTTCAGATATCACTCCAGAATCACTCCGGGAGCCACTCCAAGAGCTGCTTCAGAGCACTGTTAGATTAAGTGCATCAGAATATCTAATCTTGATTTTATCTCTGTTTTCTTATCAGTCTGATATGCTGTGCTATTTTGGGCGCTTTTTTTGCGATTTTGATGACCTAAAAGGGTAGGTGGATGATAGGGGCAATACAGCAGGGATACCTCCTGGGTCTATTGTGGGCTCAGTATTGAGGCTATTGACTTGGTTCTTTTTGCAGTATGTTTATATTCATAGGGCAAATCAGATGACACCAATATTGTGCTGATAGCTGCACTACACCTATTGATGTGGCCTATACAGTATTGAGGAGAAGATGGTATTGCAGGTTGGTCAGTTCTAAGGCTATTCTCTTTGTTCTTTTTGCATATGGTAGGTATGAATTAGTACATGTTGAATATAGCATTTGTTTTGGGCAGCATTTCCTAGCAGTGCCTAGGAATGACTTGCACTGATCAGCCACTGGAATATTCCCAGGCCCATATCTTAGAATTCAGTAGGCCTATCACTGTCCCCTTGGTACTGTTGGAAAGGGGTGGATCAGGGCTTTCCAATGATATATAGCATGCCCTGGTCTGACCACTTTAGAATACCCCTACCTCCTCCTCCTCCTGCTCCAATATTGCCACCTTTCCCTTGCCACAACTGCTTGATGCCTCATCCTGAAACTTTGTATACATATAGCAGATATATAGAAAAAGCCGTGTACCAATTTTCATAGTCCAAAAACTGTTCAAACCAATGAAATAGCATTACCTTTCTGTACCAGTCTTACCCACTATTGTTTCCTAAATATCTCACCAGAAAGTCAGTCTTTTTTCATGATCTCTTTTGTTATATGTTACTACAATATAGTACTATTCAGATCAAAAGAGAAATTCCTTATCGCAATATGCACTCCAGTGCATCATCCTTATCAGTAGTTTTCCATCAATACCTACACTGTATTATATTGCTTATATGCACAAATAATCAGCAAGTGCCATGGAATAGGGCTGGAAAATACCTTTCCAATGCATCTGAGATCATAAAATTCTGTTGAGATTCAAGGGAGATATGAGGAAAAGGGTGCTAGAAGGCCAGTTGAAACAAACAAGTACAGAGCTGTGCAGCCAATTCTGAGTTCAACCTTTAGCACCAACACTGCATATACCACCCTTTCCCTCATATCTTCCTTGAATCTTAACAGAATTTTATGATCTCAGATGCATTGGAAAGGTGATTTTTAGCACTATTCAATGACACTTTCTGATGTTTAATGTATGGAGGCAATATAATGCAGTACAGATATTGATGGTAAACCACTTTGCTCATTTCACACCAATGTGCTCCGGTCACTCCGGAGCAATTCCAGAGCAATATCCAGAATGCAGGGTTGATCACATGATAAAGTAAATACTGAGGCAAACAATGACACAGCTGTTGCAGGGAGCAAGGGAGTATGAGATGCAAGTGGTTAAGGAAGATGGATAACGGCAGAACACAACACAAAGGTAGGATAACTTGGGAAAATGAGAACTGGAGGGGATGCAGCTTAGAAGAATGCGAGAGAGTATATGGACAAACATACATACAAAATCCCAGACAGCTCCGATAAAAACTGACCCCTTCGGAGCTGTTATAAGCTTGGCTAGCACAGGTGAGGGTAGGATGCATGGCACAGGTGAGATAACTTTGGAATGCGGAGGTCCGAGGGGATGTGGCTTTGAGGAATGTTAAAGAATATATGGGCAAACATATATACAAAATCCCAGACAGCTCCAATAAAAACTGACCCCTCCGGAGCTGTCCTAAGCTTGGCTACCACAGATGAGGGTAGGACACATGGCACAGGTGAGATAACTTTGGAATGCAGAAGTCCGAGGGGATGCGGCTTTGGGAAATGTGAGAGAGTATATGGGTAAACATATGTACAAAATTCCAGACAGCTCCGATAAAAACTGGCCCCTCTGGAGCTGTCCTAAGCTTGGCTATCATGGGTGAGGGTAGGACACATGACACAGGTGAGATAACTTTGGAACGTGGAGGTCTGAGGGGATGCAGCTTTGGGAAATGTGAGAGAGTATATGTGTAAACATATGTACAAAATTTCAGACAGCTCCGATAAAATCTGGTTCCTTCGGAGCTGTTCTAAGCTTGGCTAGCAATGTAATAGAAGGGAGCTGGGCTGAATGGGGTGCTTAAGTGCATCCCAGAGCAATTCTGAACAGTAAGTGCAGATGCCTGCAATCACTGGGTGAGTGATTCATGCAGTGATATACTGACCAGTGAAACAGTATGCCCATATCAGGACATCACATCCCGGGCGGGTGGCATTTGTGTATACACACTGCATACGGCCGGATGTAGGGGGTTACCTCCAATGCCATCCGACCGGACCCCACTCTGGTGAGGGATTATGAACTAATGCATGGTAATAAATATTTCCAGAACAATAGAATATCATTCAGAGCTGTCGGATAACACAGTAAAGAGTTGAAGAGGGGAGATACATATATATCAGTATAAAAACAACACACACCGGCCGGTCTGCAGTTTCAGGTGTTGATGCTGCACGGCCGGAGTGAACCAGTTGCCAGAAATGCCATGTGGCCAGTTATAACACAAGAATGATCTCTACCAGTGAGTCTGATAGTAACAGAGGAAAATACAAAGTCTGAGTCCACCAATCAAACAAAAGTGCTCTGGAGCCATCAATAAGATGCATACCTGTATTAAAGATTGCATGCCGGCCGGTGAGTATGTGTGTGGGGCAATGCTACCCAGCCGGAGGTCACTACTTACCTAATATGCAGTGCAGCTCCAGAGAATTCATGTAGGTTTGTGAGCTCTGAGTGAATAAAACCTAGCCACAAAGATATTAGTGCGGCTCTGTGCAAAGCAATAAGTATACCTCAGCTAAAGGTTGCATGCCAGCCGGCCGGCTGATGTATGTATGTGGCTATGCTGCACGGCCGGAAAGCAGTAGTTGCCTGCATAGCTGACATACATACAGGTGGTGCAGTAGGCCAAAAATAATGGTCCTATGCACTGAGAATCAGTAGCTATGAGCTGGAACAGAAAGCAAGGCAATCCGAGGTCTGATTGCTGAGATATAGTGACCTCTCCTCCTGCCTGGAGAGAATAAAATCACAATATCTCAGCAACCAAGAGGTGCATCATTACAATCAAGGGCCCGTTGGAACCAGATAAAAATCATGATTCCAACCCAGCCTTCAGCGCACAATTATGTAAAGAACTGGTGGAGATATGGGGGAATCTTTCTGTACCTAGGGTCCCCATTGCATCTTCCATAGTGGGATAAATACTAGACATATCAATGCGCACTAAAGTGTATTTGAATGGTAGATTTAATTGGCACATATAAAGGGTCAAAACAATGACAGTCCACCCCTAGAAAACAGATTATAGAAATACTGTACGGCCGGTGGCTAGTCTTGATGATAGCCAGACTGCTCGGCCGGTGGATAGTCCTGACTACAGTGTACAGGCCGGCCCTGACCGGCCCAACAGCAATTATGTCATTTTATCCCTTCCGGCTGACCAGTATATACAGTGTACTATGCTGGAATTGTGTGGACACCCAGCCTTCCGACATAGACATCCAGCCTGTAGTGGATGTTAGCAGCCCTCCGCCTGAAGAGGGATGCACTCCACATCCCAGCGACGACCTGCGTGGTCACGAGCCAAGTTCAGGGACAGAAAACCCACAACCGCGTTCTCGGAGAGTACTTCTGGATGATACCGCTCATCGCCTATACAATAACTGGCTCACCTTGATCCCCACTCTGGTACATGACTATCTTGGCTACATGCAGCGAAGTCAAGGTCGGTTGGGTCGCCCTCTTGAAGTTAAGACGAACATGTGCCACTGCAAAAGACTGCCAGTGTGCACCCCCAAGGAACTGAATATCCAATGTCTTCATGTCGACCGTATGTCATTGCTCATTCTAAGCAGTAACAACATGAACTCATTTCAACAGACTTGATTACAATCACATTCGAAACTTGCGAGTGCGCTACTATTGTGCAAACTCTTGTGTGCAACGGTCTTTTCCCCACATCACCTCTTCAACCTCGTCTTGCGGTATCGATAGACTTGCTAGACTTCTACTTCGCCCTCTTTGAGTGGTCTGCAGATGCTGTGGGGGCCCTATCTGGTGTGCTGAAGATGATGTACAGTCGCCGTGGATTCCCCATCCTAAACGACAAGGTATGATTTCGTCAGTTCTGCACTCAGTTATGTTTTACTGATTTTCAACTCAAGGACGAGCCTGTACAAGACCCCTTTCATCGAGGGTTGGGTCATGCTATCCAATGATATGACGTCCTCCATCGGTGCCCAGAGGCTATGCTTGAGAAGGCGGTAGATGAGTGCATCCCTCTCGTCAACACCGAGCAGCAGAACTCTCAGACAAATGCCACGAAGAACTCTTCATCCCTCGGTATGTTTTGCATTATACCCATCATGATTCGAATTCTAACAACAGAATCCTTCTGCAGAGCACCCGGGCAGCAACCATTACCATCTGCACAACCATTTGAGCGACCATCCACGCGACCATCCGCGTGACCATTTGAGCGACCATCCGCGCGACCATCCACATGACCATCCACGCAACCATCCATGCGACCGTTCGAGCGACCATCCGCGTGAGCACTCACCAGAAGGCCTCCATGACGATGAATCTGCCGGGGAAACCTGTACCCACTACCTGCAAAAGCTATGTCCGGCATGCTTTGGAGGGACACGATTTGGGCACAACTTCGAACAGTGTGTTCACCTCGACGGATCTTCGTATTGTACTCACAAAATTTTCCAGTGATGGTGGAGACATCCACATTGCCCTGGATGCGACATTCAGCCAATGTCACAACATCGCTGCAGGCGAAAGCCCGTGGTTCTATGAGCCGAAATACTTCTTATCCAAAGAAAAGATCAATATGATGGAGGCTCGCATCACTGCCGCACGCAAGAAGCCCCCTCGGCCACACACAAGTGAAGTTCCCGACACATCGATTGATGAGTGTGAGAAATCGTATGAGGCCGCAGATGAGAAAAAGGAGAAGACCCACGGGCCAAAGTTCGATGACACTGGCCTCATGGCCCTTGTGTGTCGTCATGACATCGTATTATTCTTGGTGAACGTCGATACCTCTGGCGAGCAGCAGTACTATGGCATAGTGCTAGTTGATGAACTCTTTTCCCGACCCCATGCAAAGCAACAGTTGTGGTGTACTACGACATCGGTTGCGTGATGGATCACAGTCTGCGTCAGGTGCGTAATGAACCAGGACTATGTCTTATTCGTCCCGGCCTTTCTAACACAATATTCAGTTTGATATTCTACCGGCCTCTATCATGGACAGATTACTCTTTGCCACCTCAGTGATGCATGCCTACGGACACCAGTGGGCGTGCCAATTGGTCTACAATCCACGATTGCAGAAAGGGCTTGGTTTGACAGAGGGAGAAGGTGCAGAAAGGATTTGGTCGAAGTTGCGTAAATTGATCAGCATGACATGCTCATCTGCGGTATGTTTTCGGACTATCTCTAACACAACTTACCTTACGGAATGACCACAGCGCTCGCACCGTATTTGGCTGATCAACTGACACATGGACGTCATCAACATCGCTGCCCGCGATCACCTCGGAGGGTGGATTTGAGGCCGGCTGAAGAACAGAGTTGAAGCCTGTAATCAAGCAGCCAATCAAGAGCTGGCTGGAGTCCAAACCCCTGTTGCCGAACTTCGACAACAATGGTCGCAACAATGGAGGGCACAGCTGTCTGTTAGAAACCACACGTGTCTAATCTCGTCTTAATGAATTTTTCTCACCAGGCTCGCTCTTCTATAGATGCACCTGCAAAGATCAAGCAGGAGCTTGACACAGTACTCACATTGCAAACTGAGCTCAATACAATTGACGAGTACATCCAACACGTTCATAAGGCCATTTCCCAGGACGTGGAAAACCCCAAGGTGCATAACTTCCTCAACAGTTTGCGTCAGGCCCACAAAGATACCATCAACAAGGTCGACAGCCTGTACACATCACTGAACGTCACTGACGCCTTTCCGGAGATTCAGAGACTACTGCTGGAGTTCGTTCGCACGCTGTTGCTTGCACGAGATCTGAAGATCAACATCCACAAATGAGCAATTGGAACGTTCTTCGAATGGGACAAACTGGACCGCACTGCAGGGGGTCATGATCAGCCTTTAGGCGGGTCATTCGGTTCCTGTGCATAATGTGTTACTCACATGGACATGTTTTCAGGAACCAAGCTTCATCAGCAGACGCGAAAGGCCATCACCAAGTGTACCCCGGCGCTGACAACTGCTATTCGGAAGTTCAACAGCTATTGTGATGCCTTGGCTGGGCAATACCATCCTTCCTGGGAGTTCCCTCTACCTACCCACTTACCGACCAAGCTCAATGAGTTACGGGAGGATTTGAGTCTTCTCGCCGATGTCTGGGTCACAAGAGTCTCCCCAACTCTTCTGCGGTGGCTTAAGGATGCTGACGTACGCAGCGGAATTCAGGCGGTCCTGGCGCGGGAGCGGTGCCTAGAAGAGCGTCACAGATTGGGATCAGAAGCTGATAACATGTGCCGATGGTACGGGCTCGAGTTAGCCGCTGTTGAGCTGGCCATACGACTCCCCAAAAGTAAGTACAATTCCCTTTCATGCCCGGTTCCACATCCGAATTATCACCCATCAGATGCGGAAATTCTGTTTCTCCTGCAACAAGAGAAAGAGAAACTTCTCTTGCTCCAGTTCCAGTGGCGCACAACACTCGTCTCAGATCTTCAGTTCAAGTCACAGATCTCCGAAGCCACTTGCCTGGTGGAGAAACTGTCCGGCGCCGCACAGTCCGTACCTCTTCATTGGGTGCATCTTGGCTTCCAAGATGAGTGGGAGGGTGATGTATCTAATGATGCTGGAATGGAGGAGCTCGACGAGGAGACCTGCCTTGTCCACGACACCCTCGAGGTTATCTGCAACGAGCATGGGCAGGACATCGGTGATTGCCACATGGAGCCGACATTCGGCCCATCAATGCCCTCTGGCATGCCGCTGATCGAGAAGGAACTGTTACTGTTGGACTGCAACCCAGTACGTAACGATCCAATACCATCGTCGCTGCAATTCTTATGTTTTGAGTGGGTACAGTTCACTGTCCACAATAACACTGAGATCTGCCTGCCTCCTGCCCCTTCCCATATGCCACAGTTTCCGCATGAAACTTGTACAGTTCCAGCAACTGTCGAACATCACTGTCTGGTCTTTGATCTCCCCTCTCTGAAGCGGCTCTACCAGCCGGCCACCTGGCTGAATGACGATTGTATTAATGAAGGATCTCAGATTCTCCTTCGACACCTCGGCACGGCTGCCACATGCGGCGCTCCTGCCTTATTTCCTTCTTGGACAGTAGTGCAACATCGAGTTGGCAATGACCAAGGTGTATGGCAGGTCTGCTGGAAGAGTACATGATTTTGGGAGAAGGACATCTGGGTCTTTCCAATCCACAGTTGCGAGCGGTCCCATTGGACTCTAGCTGTAGTATATTGGAGGAAGCGACGCATTGCTTACTTCGACAGCTTCGGTGATAAGGAGAGCTTCGAGTCCAATGCAAAGGTATAGTGGAAACAACCTCCACGCATGCACTATCTCTGACTACCAAGTTCCAGGATATCTTTGTTCTAATCCACCGTTTGCATCGCCTTGCAGTAGCCTATGGATATGCGCCACCTTCCCTGGATGGCGACTGGAAGACATATCCTCTCGTGGTGAGTTCCTTGCTTGCAATTTCATCAGGCCCTGACATGCCGTTGATGTTCTGTGAAGATTGAGCCCTTGCAGAAAAATTCTTGGGACTGTGGTGTGTGGGTTCTCGCCTGCACCACAGCAATATTGCGAGGTTATATGTCAGTCTTGCTTTCGGTACAGGACATTGCCGAGTTCCGTCGAAGAATGGCAGCACTTGTATATACCATGTCTGATGTTGCGTCCTAGCTTGAAGATAGGTGAAATGTATTGACAAAGTCTTGGTCCTGTCGACCGTATGCATTGTGTCGGACGACTTTACTGTCAGGCAAGAGATGTATGCCCTGTCATCCCCGTTTCATTGCTTTCCTCGCTACTGCAGTGCCCTTGTGATCGTCTATGTGTCAAGTGCGGAGAACCCCAATCTTCATTTGGAGATGAATGTGACATTTTACAGAAGACGCACAAAATGAGATCAATCCACCCTCTACAATTTTCACTGTATACTTTTTGACGCAGTCGAGGACAGCCCTCCTTGTGCAGGCTAGCCTTAGCAGCATGTGCCGCTTAGGCCATCATAAGGCTCTGTATTGAATGCAAGCAAAATGCAGGCAACCAAGCGTTCAATGTATGTTAGAAGCGTCAAAGACTGCCAATTGAATGGACACTGAGTGATGCGGAGTCTATGGCTGACTGCGTGGCGGAATGCACCGTAACGGCCCCGGTCCTCAAGCTAAAACTCACAGATGAAAACGATGTATGAAGTTAGTCTGCATAGAGGTCGAGCCTTTCATACCAGCCCACGGTGGTGTCGTTGAGACACATTAGATGACCCGGCCGTCGTAGTGCAATGTCCGATCAAAATCGGGGGTTGGATAATATTCAGGGGAAGTACATTTTGAGTTCTGAAGGGGTCGTGATGGAGGAGCGCACTGTTTGCGCCCAGTCATTCCTCGGATACTTGCGCCAGATGTAGTTGAGCGTGCTGTGCGTCACCGGGGACAGAAAGAAATTGTCGATGATGTTACGGGTGTGCGGACCAAATATCTCAGACTCCTCATCATCTGAAGTTGAGTGGTAGACAGGCTCTGCCTGGTGGCGATGGCCGCTGTGGGCAGTAGAAGCGGGGGTGACAGGAGGCGAAACTAATCACATGGGAGTAGAACGGCGCGAGACGGCGGTAGAAGCATGGGTGGCAGGAGGCAAGGACATCTGCATGGGAGTAGTACCACGTGACTGGTGACTGGGGTGATGGACGGGATGCCAACTGGACTTGGTGACAGAAGAGATGGACGAAACCAAACTCGTAGCTGTCGACATCGGTGAACCTGTTGAGCGCTTCACTTTATCCGGCATGCCGAATGTACCAGAGTGCGAGGGGGCTGCCGTGCGGCTGTGTTTGACACGCTCCATCTTCACATGGTGCTCTAGACAAATACTGTGGTTAATAACGCTCAAAAGAGGCAAGTAGCGCGATAAAACAAACGAACCATCCAACCAGTTCCGCAATGAGTCACGGAGTATTTCAAGCTCATCGAGCTGGGTGTGCTTGATCTTCTCAAGGTCTTCGACATGGTTCTCGAGTTGGGAGATAATGGCAAATATATCCAGCAACTTGTTCGCCAGTTGCTCACAGATCTGAGGTCGAATGTCCTGGCCGAACACACCGGTATCGGACAGCAGCTCTGCGCAGCATCTGAGATTGTCTATGGTCCAAGGCCTGTCTTCTATCTCGTGCCGCTTCCCCTTTCTGTGGAGGGATGCCAAGCTCGACTGAACAGAAGGAGAGAGCGTAGTGGAAGGGGCTGACAGAGGAGAGATGGGGGAATGGACAACAGGCGGGACCGAGACAGGAGGAGGGAACGTAGCAGAAGGCATTGGCGGAGGAGGGATGGGGGCAGGGACAACGGCTGTGGTCAGCTGCATGCCGCCTGTCTGCTCAGAGATGAGTCGTTCAAGCACAGCATTGTCCCGACCATAGAAGGTCAACCAGTTTGTCATTGAGTAAGATATCAGTCCGAGCTGGGAATTGATGCATGAAGGTGGCTCGGGTATCGTTGGTAACCTGTTGGTGTATGTCGACTTTGCCTTGTCCATGCAAATCATCGTAGGGACGGTGATCTCGCACATGAAGCACTGAACCATGCGAGCGAGGTGGCTGGCGATACGTGGCTATTCTTTACGAAGGACGACGGGGAGGAAAACATCCATTTTGGCCTCCAAGACAAGAGGACGTGAGCCGGGACGGCGGGTTGCTTGAGTCAAGATGAAGAAAGAAGATTCACCAGAGACCCAGTTGTGCCAAGTAAGCTGCAGATGAAGTGAGCAAAAAGATCAACGAATTTATGCTCGAATGACTTACTAGGTCCATGATTAGTCTCATGTAATCATCACGCATGCCGCTCCGCCAGGTCATGGTCGACTGTGACGAGTGGGCGGCATAAAAGGCGGGATAGAGACGTCCGTGGGGGACAGTATCCTCCTTATCGGAGGACCCGCCGTGGGTAATGAGGGTGATGGCCATAGCCATGAGGGGACCTTGGGGGAGGTCGTGAAGCAAGGGCTGGGTGCGCAGGTGTACAACCATGTCTCCGATGCCTAGCGGAGTGAGGTCGCACTGCGCGAAGGGCATGATTTTCGGGGCCTGAGGAGCAGCATTGGCAGGGGTGTTATCGGCCTGAGGAGCAGCATTGGTGGGGGTGTTATCGGCCATGGTGGGGGGAGAATAGCAAGGCAACCGTGCAGGACGGCGCCACTGAGGGGGCCTTATAGTGCTGCCATCCAATCGCATTGTGGATGGCGTGGACGGCCGCACAGGACGTCGAGGCATGGAAGCCGAACATGATGCCAGAAGCGAACTATCAATGTTGAATCCGGAGACATCAGTCCTCAATGATCCTGGAGAAACAACTCACTTACCTTGAAAACACGGCACATATGACTGAACGATAACTTCGTATACTGTGGTCTACAATAAATTGGGAAAGGTTCTGTTGTTTTTATAAGGAGACCCAAGTGGCTTTTGCATCCCAACAAAACGCTGTCAGACCACCAAGTACTAGCCAAGTTGGAGGAGGCAGAGATTCAAAGCATGCCGTCGCAGTGCAAGAGGATAACAGTAGAACGCATACAGGACAAGGGCATGATGGGGAGGGAGGAGGGCATAGTCACGAATGGTCTGCACGCATTACTTCCTAGTCTGTAGCACGTGGTCGAGACCCTTGTTCACGTGACTTTTCTGCGACTTTTCTGATGTTATTTCCTGGACATGGCAAAGTTCTGCCCACCCTCACCAGTTTTCCTGTGCCGCAGTAACGCGTCCAACCGCCAAAACGACGATGTAAGGGATAACATATGGGGTAAAGTATCAAACCTTGCCGCCAGACCGTCTATGCTACTACACACCACTTACTGTCCATGCTACTGTCCTCGCTACTGCTACTGTCCTCGCAGATCTCTACACCTTCCACCAGGACCCCCTTCGCCTGCAACAGTTTACGCACAAAGCCACTGTCATCGTAGAACTCCACATCTACCTGCCATGATTCTTCGTCGTCATCCTCCTCCTTGATTCCTGCGGCACCGAAGTCTATGATGACTCCATGTGTAGGTCGGTTCCTAGGAGTGAACAGGATGTGGTCGTATCTGAGGTCTGCGTGGAATACGCCGCATGATGGGAAGCTGTCAACGGTGCACAGAAGCGTGGTGCACACCTCGGGATCCAGCGTGGTGGGGTTTACATCACATGCCTCGATGGCGTCCAGGATGAACTCGAAGACTATCGTGGGCAAGTGGATGACTCACTTGTCCGGTGGAAGGTAGGTGCTGATGAGGAGCAGCAGTGGGATCACGGAGCCCTGGAGGTGGGCCAACTGTTTGTATGCTGTGTGCTCTGTACGGAACACGGAGCTGGAGAGCCTCTGGTAATGCTTCTCCCA
Source organism: Sanguinoderma infundibulare (assembly GCA_032821775.1). Taxonomy (NCBI): domain Eukaryota; kingdom Fungi; phylum Basidiomycota; class Agaricomycetes; order Polyporales; family Polyporaceae; genus Sanguinoderma; species Sanguinoderma infundibulare. Next base: position 1,152,937 of record JAVLRN010000004.1, on the reverse strand, counting down.
GACCACGGCGTGCGTAGCGAGACTTTCAGCATCAGTCGGCACCAGGTCATAGCAGGCCTCCCATTCCTCTTCGAACCTGTCTTCCCCTAGGGCAGCCCCTGCTCTCTCTGCCTCCATGCTCCATGGGCGTAAGGGTAGGTACGGTGGGAAGGGGAGCCTCTTGTTCAAGAATCGGGGATCATATATCTTGACGAGGACAGGCTGGGGACCCTATTGAACGCGCATAGCCGAGCATAGCGTTGCACGGCATAGCTGCATATCTTGATATCGGCACAGCCCGATATCACATCCATTGCACAGGCGCTGTATAGCCGCCACACATGATGGTCTCATGTGATGCCATACCTTGTATCCCAGTATGGCATGTCTTGTACTGTATAGCCTTAGTAATGCAGTATGCTCTGTAGTATATATATGGCCCCTATTGGCCCTAATATCTAGAGTTCTTCTACTCTTCTCCTCACTCACCTCTACAGCCTCTCTACCTCTCTAGCCAGGTGAGTATGTGTGACTGCTGCATCTAGTTGCACCCCACAGTGGGCAACCCCCACTGTGCTCCACAGGTTATGAGCCCTGGTTGACGTTGTGGATACTGCACTGCTCACTGCTGGCTGCGTTCCACTCCTCACCAGCTCACCTGGTGTTTTTACACATTTATCATCTATCCCTTGTCGCCGTTATGGCAGACTATCCATGTGTTGGATCAGGCGCGATCATACACTGCCGGCCACACATGATGGTGGCTTGGATGTGGCACGATCTTTGTTATCGCTGCCTGCCAATGCCACAAGAGGGGGAACCTATGCCGGTATACACTTCCGGCATTCCTCTCTTCTCTTTGATTGTCATTCAGAATGATGACTAACTAGTCTCTTCTGTCCAGACTTCAAACCATCTTATCAATCGCCATGTCAAAGGACCTCGTCAACGCTGTTCCTCTCCTCACCGGCCCCAACTACCTTGTGTGGGCACCAAAAATGCAGGCTTTCCTCCAGTCCAAGAGTTGTTGGGTCAAACCGATGACTAGGACCAAGCCCGCTACCACCGCCGATCAGGACGAGATCAACAAGTGGGATGAGGATGACTCCTCTGCATGAGGCAACATTCGCCTCCGTGTCGATGATGCCATCGGCACCGCAATCGAGTCCAAGACCACCACCAAGGAGGTCTGGGACCACCTCAAGGACACGTATGGCAAGCCTGGCATCCCGGTCATCTACCAGGACTTCTGCGCCGCCATGGGCATCACCATCCCTGCTGATGGCAACCCCATCCCCGCGATGGACAAGCTCCATGCACACTTCCAGACCCTCGAGACCAACCAGTTCACCGTTGCCGAGCACATCAAGGGGATGATCCTCCTCTCGAAGCTCCCGCCAGCGATGAACCCTGTCATCCAGGTCTACATCTCGGGGATCACTGGCACAGCGGCGAACCCTGCTGTTCGCCAGGTGACCTTCGACGAGGTATGCAACCGCGTCATCATGCACTGGGAGCAGCGCCAGGGGCGCCACCAGCAGAAGCCGCGCAACAGCGTGAACAAGATCTCAGCGGTCAAGCGCAAGCTGCAAGACCCTACCTTCTGCCAGCAGCAGTGCCCGCAAGGGCAGCAGCAGCAGCAGCGCCCGCATGGGCAGCAGCACCAGCAGCAGCGCCCTCAGGGGCAGCAGCAGCAAGGCCAAGGCCATTGTGGTCGGCGCGGAGAATGCGGCCATTTCCAGCAGCACCAAGGTGCACACCAGCATGCCCACATCGTGCACGTTGCTGAAATCCCCACCATCACCAAGGGCACGCTGCTGCACTTGGAGGACCCGCGTGCGCTCCTGCGCAAGCCCGTCTGTGCGGAGACTGGCCCCAACCACCAGTACCCTGCGCTCACGCATGCGTTCGCCATCGCAACACAGTTAGGCGTGGAGCCGACCGTCGAGCGCATCAAGATGCTCAAGGTGCTCGTCATGACCAGTGGCCAGTACAGCCGCATCAACAAGGATGCCCTCAAGGACCCCGTCCTAACGCCGGGGACCGAGTCACCCTCAATGCGCTCATCGCCGGAATCATCTGCAACGTTCAGCGCAGATTCCCACTGCACCAGCCCAGACGTGTCGCGCAGCCCAATGCCCCTCGCAGGCCCCAGCAGCGCGCGGATCGTCGAGGTGGACAGCAACAAGGACACGGACCGTGAGGACCGCGAGCCCAAGCGCCGCCGGCGCACCCTCAGGGAGCGCATCAGGCCGCACCTCAGGGAGCACATAGGCGTGGTCATCGAGGACATGGACATGGAGGACACCATGTCCCTCGGGCTCAGCAGTGAAGACGAGCAGGACAACGACATCAAGGAGTTCTTCGATCGTCAATGGTCAGTCCCTTCCCCACTATACCATGAGTTGTATGCTGACTGCATGCCTAAATTGGCAGTGACTAGTGTCGCAAGACCCTCTCGTCGTGTAGATGTATCACGCATACCTGTAGCTACACCTGTATTACAAGTGGCTACAGAAGATAATACATGTATTCACCGCTCTACATATGCAGCATGCGTGAAGTGTAAGGGGAAAGCGAAATCAGTTGTCAATAACGACCTTTGGATGCTCGACTCAGGAGCGTCCATGCACTTCACTTATTCTATGGGTGATTTTGCCGATTTCCGCTACTACAAGACCAAACTGCCACTCAACACTGCTGATGGCGTAACTTATATGACTGGCGAAGGCACTGTTTTCCTATTACTGGAAACAGGTGGAACATTAAGGCTGAAAAATGTCGCCTTTGTTCCTAATCTCACCAACAAACTCATCTCTATGGGTGCTCTACTGCGAGATGGGATGTCAGCGCATGCTACTACTGCCAAGATCTCGCTCTACTGCAACAATGAGCATGTCGTTTCTTTTGAACCACGCAATGTTGGTGATACAATTTATGTTATTTATGCGCAGCCTGTACAGGCGTGAAACATGGTTGCGCTGAAAGGCGTAGATCATGAAACTCTCCACCGTTGCTTAGGTCATCCTTCAGATGATGTGTTGAGGCATCTTCGGAAACACACTGAGAAGTGTCCAATTGTCGAGATTCCCAAAAAGGACTCAATTTGCCATGGATGTGCTGAAGGCAAAATGCCATCGCAATCTCACCCGATTGACAATTGGCGTGCATCCCGACCTTTTGAGCTGATCCATGTTGATCTGAAATCTTTTCCTGTGCTGTCATACCACAAGTACCAGCATGCAATCCTACTCTATGATGATTACTCGTCATATGTGTGGGCAATTTGCCTTCGCACCAAAGATAATGCACTGCAGGCTACACGACAATGGTTCTCATATGTCGAAACACAGTTAAATGTGAAAGTAATCAAGTGGAAATCAGATTCTGGAGGCGAACTCAAATCACACGCCTTCAACAACATGCTCAAAGACAGAGGCATCGAGATCATACCTAGTGCACCTCATATTCATCAACAGAATGGCCGCGCTGAGCGAATCATTCGTATGCTCATGGACAAGAGCGAGGCAATGCGGCATGACGCCTGCATCCCTCAATCTTGGTGGGAATTCTCCTTCGAACATGCAGCGCACCTGTACAACAGGACACCTATTCGATGCCTTGAATGGCGGACACCTTATGAACTTTTGAATGGTACCAAGCCAGACATCAGTCACCTACGCGTATTCGGTTGTGGTGCATATGTCTTTTTGCCCCCCAAAGTCCGCAAGAATAAATTATCACCCAAATCTGAGCTGATGATTTATCTTGGTGTTGGTGCCGGTAACCACAATCATAAGTTTATGCGCTCACCAAACAATGTCATCTTCACAGCTGCTCAAGCGCTATTTGACGAAAGTTTGTTTCTGAAATGCACACATGAAAAGAAGCGACATGGGCAGCAGAGTGCGCCCGAACCAGTTGAACCTGCAGACCAGGCAACTACTCCTTCTTTACTCCCTGATGACGACGAAGAGCAATGTCGTCCTCCCAGAAAACCTTCCACAAAGGGCAAGGGAAATGCGCAAGGCCAAGCGCATGCACCAGCTCCAGCTGTACCTCCTGTACCTCCTCAACCTCATGCACAGCGCGGAGGAGATGTACCAGTAGTGCAACACCCTCTGCCGCCGCAACCTCCTCCGGTTGAACAGCCAGTCGCACCACGACGGTCTGTGAGGGAGCAGAATGTACCAGTTCGCGAAGGTAATGTCTATAGTGAATCACGTCACCCTATAGACATTTTTAAGGATGTTGAGAAACAGGGATCATGGAAGAGGTTGGTTGGCGAGATACCAAGTCGCTCTCGGACCGCACCACCTTCAAGGGATGAGCAGGTTCCCGGACCTAGCCATGCCCGATCACTTCCACAATCATGCGATAGATCCGCTGTATGTGGACCACCCATTCCACTTCCACCTTCGATGCGCACGCACAGGGAATCAACCCCTGTAATCTTGTCTAGTGGTAGCGACGACAATGATGAGGAAGAGGAGGACTTGGGCTCAGACCCAACACCTATACCTGCAGAACCTCTGCCTCAATCTCAGTTGGCCACTCCTAGTCCAGATCGCTCAGACCCTGATGATGACGATGATGATGATGACGATGAGGAAGAAGATGAAGACGAATATGAATCAGAAGAAGAGTCATCAGGTCACTCGTCAGAAGAAGTCGAAGGTGTCTTGCATGCCTCTAGAATTGATGTGGCAAAACTATGCCGGGAAGGGGGAGCTAGTCTCATCCAATACCTTATCGCAAAGGCAATTCCACCAGATGAGGGGGAGAAAGTCTCACCGCCCAATGTGCGTGAGTGGACTTATCGTGATATTACCAGTCTACCAAAGGCTGAGCAAAAGGAGTGGTTTACCGCTTGCTGCGAAGAATTAGAGGCCCTTCACAGGCGCGATGTTTATGACTTGGTCGACAGTCTGAAAGGACGTAAGGTCGTGAAAAACCGCTGGATATTCAACATCAAAACTGACGGCCGCAAGAAAGCCAGACTTGTAGCGAAAGGCTTCTCCCAGGTTGAAGGTGAAGACTTTGACAAGATATTCTCCCCAGTTGTCCGCTTTGAGACAGTATGTCTCATCATGGGCCTTGCAGCACTCGAGGACTGGCACATCTCAGGACTCGATGTGCGCAGTGCTTATCTATACGGCAAGCTGGACGAGGAGATCTACCTGGAGCAGCCAGAAGGATTTCGCATCCCTGGCTCTGAGCACAAAGTCTTCAGACTGAAGTGTGCTCTATATGAACTTAAGCAGGCAGGTTTAGCATGGTGGCACACCTTGTCTGAGTCCATGAAGTTGATGGGCTATCACCAGCTCACCAACGATGCAGGTTTATACATCTACAAGCGTCACTCTGATGGTGCTATAGTAGTTGTAATCGTCTACATTGACGATGCACTTTTCTGTGGGCGCAACAAGAAGCTTGTAGCTAGACTTAAAGCTCGCTTCATGAACAAGTGGGAATGCCGCGACTTAGGTGATGCGAAGGAGTTTTTGCACATGCGCATCACTCGTATTGGCCGGAAGATCTTTTTAGATCAATGCACATATTTGAAGAAAGTACTGGACCACTGCGGCATGACGAATGTGCGACCATCTTCAACTCCACTCCCTGCGGGTTACATACCTGCTCCCAACACAGGACAAGCTACACCGGAGCTTCGCTCCAGGTACCAGAAAGTTATCGGCTCTCTACTCTACCTCATGCTAGGTACGAGGCTGGATATAGCTTTCACTGTGACCAAACTGGCACAGTATGCTGCAAACCCGACCGAGGATCATCTCAGCAAGGCACTTCACATTTGCTGCTACCTCTTTGGTACCAAGAACTATGCCTTGGTTTACAACGGTGATTGTCAACTCGGCTTAATTGCCGCAACTGACAGTGACTGGGCTTCAGACCCACACTCTCGACGATCGCAAACCGGCTTCATGCTAAAGTTAGCGAACTGCACATTCTCGTGGGTTTCACGTGCGCAGAAGACCATTGCTCTTTCCTCCACTGAGGCTGAGTATATGGCAATGAGCGACTGTAGTTGCCAAATAGTCTGGGTTCACAACTTGCTTGCTGAACTTGGCTATAACCTCGGTCGCATACCACTATCTGGAGATAATCAAGGCTCCATACACATCGGACAAAATGCTGTCACAGAAGCAAGGTCGAAGCACATCGACATCCGTTACCATTATATTCACGAAGTGTACGATCGAGGTATCACTGACATATTCTATGTCGAAGGGACTGATAATCCCGCTGATATTTTCACCAAGAATTTGGGCACTGTGAAGTTCCACCACTTCCGTCCTCATCTTGGCTTGCATTTCCCTAAGGCAGCTTAAAGCGCCATATCCGCTTGCATACTTGCGAGTGCATACTTAGCGAGGGGGAGTATTGAACGCGCATAGCTGAGCATAGTGTTGCACAGCATAGCTGCATATCTTGATATCGGCACAGCCCGATATCACATCCATTGCACAGGCACTGTATAGCCACCACACATGATGGTCTCATGTGATGCCATACCTTGTATCCCAGTATGGCATGTCTTGTACTGTATAGCCTTAGTAATGCAGTACGCTCTGTAGTATATATATGGCCCCTATTGGCCCTAATATCTAGAGTTCTTCTACTCTTCTCCTCACTCACCTCTACAGCCTCTCTACCTCTCTAGCCAGGTGAGTATGTGTGACTGCTGCATCTAGTTGCACCCCACAGTGGGCAACCCCCACTGTGCTCCACAGACCCAGCTGCAGAGAGCGGGCGATGAGCATGACCGTTTGGGTGAATGGCACGCAAGGTCTGTCGACGGTGAAGATGAGGGTGCGGTCTGCTGCTTGTATAATGACTTTCTCGCCAGGCGAGAACGTAGGGCCAGGGTCCATGGGGATTCGAGGGTCGAGGGAAGAAAGGTGTTTTCCTCCTCGATATGTGGCGCTTGCTGACTTATTCTGCGGCAGAAGAACGGAACTTACCCATTGCGGGATGCCTCTTCCGGTATGCATGAGGTATTCCTGTGCAGGACCTCCCCAACATCTTCTGCTCCCGTGCCCAGGTCGCACACCCGGTGCTCAGCATGAAGGATCTTCTCTCTCGTGCTGGGGGGTGTGCAGTCGTCGGTCAGCATCGCAGTGAGGAACTCACCATTCCCCCATTCGACAGCTTCCCCGTGGCTAAAATAGCAACATGGGTGCACTACAGGTGTGAGCGAACTGTAGGTTCCCGGAAGAAGAGCGTACTTAAGCTGGGACCTGGGTATCATTCCCCCAGCTTCCCTGCTCTCCACAAAGGTAAGGCCCCCTTTCATCTGCACTCCTGGTCCTCACCGTTCTGACCCTACTCTGTCCTGCAGTCTCCCTCTGAAAAAACGATGAATGCACCCCCTCCCTCTCACGCCTCAATACTTAAGGTGAGTCTGAACCCTTACCTTTCTGTGCGGAACTTACCAGATTTGAAGCAGGCATCCCAAAAGAGAGAGTTAAGGGGTGCCATTGAGAGGCTTATGACCTTACAGCCGTTGGAGGCCATCGATTTAGCCTCTGACTTGGGGAAGAAGACCCAAGCTAGGGGTCTAGGGACCCGAACAATGCAGGGCCTCCAGATGTCTACCCTGCTTAAATCCGACAGCACTGGTTGGCTCCTTTCATTTCATGAGCCTGGGACCCACCTAGGGTCAGTCTGATTGGAGGTGCATATAACGACAGCAGAGAAGCCACTGGCGACCCGGGAGTGGGTTGCACACCGCTTCCTTGAGGCCTGGGAGGATGCTTACAGGGATGCCGTGGAGAATGTTCCGGCCTAGCCACGTGCAGCCCCGTCGCGAGCGAGGATGAAGAAGCAGAAGCAGACATGACTAATGTACTTATATCTGGGACGAAGCGAAACCGTTTACGCGTAACATGTACTTTTATCCGGTTTACCATGCTTTTCAGGACGATACAGAAAAAACTGTTTTTTGGCGAGCCAGTGTCTGTAGAGCGCTTGGCTACCGGAATGCTGAGCCGGCCTGACGGACCGCCGATAAAGCCGGAGAACTGAAGAGTCACCGCATCACTCATTTGCTCGATACCACACTCGGAGCCATTATCCTCAATAGAAACAGAAAAGATTATGTCAGTTCAGTTAATGTTGTGCTGTAGACAAGAAGAAGTGAGAAATATGCCGTTTGGATGAGAGAAACGGCACCGGTAAGGGACATGCTGTTGGTCACCTCTGGGTCACACAGAGTCACTCATCACACCCTTCAGGGTTTGGATCTCGTGATCTCCAGCGTCTCCAGAGACACCTTGAGAGTGCCGGGCCCGCGAAAAACGCGTTTTTCGTATACATATGAAAGTGGCTGTAAGCCTTGGTTAGCAGAACGAAGCAAAGCGTGAGGCGATTTATATCTATCAAAACCCAGCGTGTAGCTCTTTGTAATCCTGGACTGAACTACTGCCTATGGGCGCCTCCCCTGGGGACTAAGCACCAGCTCAGGCCTGGACCTCCCACCCCCTGCGCCTGTTGGGGTTCCAAAATGGGAAATACTCACTGGTGGTAAATACTACTGTACCTAGGAGACCTTGGGCGGGTGGCCCGCGCTGAGGCCCACGACTCCCTTTAACATCCATTCCAGAGATGACCCCCAGAACAGATTTGCGTGTTGACCGAGGAGCTCGTTGAAGCTTGAGGAGAATAGCTCGAGCGACGCTTTGGGTGTTAATCTCCTCGACGACAACATGAATTTGCGGCATGTGAGCAATGACTACCACTCTGTAAGCAGCAACGAAGACGCAAAGAAGCAAGATGTACTTACGTTCGGCCTTGTCATCCACCTGCTTGCGTAACCTCGCATCTTCTGCTCGAATCCACTTCTTGCGCTCCTCGGGTGCATGGGCCACCTTGCGAGACTGTCTGGGTCAGTACGACTTGACTCAGTGACTAGGTGCAGGTTGTGTCGGATTTCGGGAGGCGCATGGGATCCGTAGAGGGTGTCCATGATGCCTTGGCTACATCAGCCAACAAAGACACCTCCCTGAGCTACAGCACATCGTCAGCACGACCTGACAAGATGAAAGCCACGCATGTACTCACCATTGCACCCGTGGCATCGATGATAGGACCAATGCTGGCTTGAGGAGCATCTTGACCCGCCTCTGCGATGATTGCTTCGTACATCTTGTGCTCAACGTGAGTCTTTGTCTTCTTCCGAGCATCCATATGGGCTTCATGCGCCTTTGAGCCTTTGCACATTTTGCGAGCCATTGCCTTCAAATCCTTTCCATCACTGACAACTTCGCCCTGATGGCGCGCCTTAGCCTTGGACTGCTCGGTCTTTTCCTTAAAGCGAGATCCATACCTTTCAGCCACAGCTTGCTCTCCACCAGGGTCACAATACCGCCTTCGATCGTGCCCAGACCCTGCCCAGTCTGCTGACACATCTTCGCCAGCATGCATAAACCTAAGGTACCAGAAATCTTGGAGAAGTGCGCATATTCCGCAGCGCTGAGGAGCGGGGCGTACTGGTGCTACAGTCCACATTACGGAGGAAGGAGCGTTGCTGACAGGCTGCACCGAAGGCGGTGGGGAAGTCCTCCGCGGCAACCAGCGCAGATGATGGGGATGTGGAGGACTCAGGAGTGGTGAGGCAAGGGCAGGATTGAGTTGTCCAAGGGAGGCATCGGGTCATCCAAGGGAGGTATGGGGTCGTCCAAGGGGGAAACGTGCTTAATGGCATCTATCCATGGGAGCTGCACGCGCCAGATGCCTAATAGGCAGCGAACAGCCCAGAAAGCCCGAACTGCCCAAACCTGAAGGTCCTGTCATGTACTCTAGTTGTATACTCTACTCTACATCCTTGTCATGGCTGCTCAACGAGGAAAGGCCTACACGCTCCGAGGACAGCCTGGCTGTTTCCAGGTTGCTTGCCCTTGACGTGCTAAGGAGAGGCTACCATACGAGTTATGGGTCAAGATATGGGTTATTGCGAGTATTGCTATTGATGCATCTCAGAACTGGTGTATTCTAACATGCTGTTTAGGTCAAAGCAGACGTAGACCAAGACTGTAAAAAGTGCCGCCGCCGTCCCTCAGGACTGGGCAACTTTCCCTCTGGCGAGTTTCCAATGGATGAAGAGCAGCTCCAGGCCTGGCGGAAGAAGGCTCAGTGGGCAGCCAGCTTTGAAGGAGCATATGAGCAATTCGAGGCAGACTTGTACGAGCATCCCATTATCTTTTCCTTGGGTGCTTTAGAGTCTCTGCTTAATGTGCATGCATACATCTGTTTGCATCCCTGCTGATTTCTCATCCCCTGCAGACACGTACTGTTAGGACCAGTCACGCCCACTGTGTTCAGGACCTCAACCTCATTCTCTCACATGAGATGGCTATCCAGTTCAACTGGGACGCAAACAAAGAAGCATGGTCCTCCTTCTCAAGGCTAAGGACACTCACCCTCGCATACATCAGATACAGAGACGTTCAACCCCTTTGCTGCTACAGTCCCATTGCCCCCTATTTGCCACCCTCACTGGCACTCCTGTGACTTTGGCCATACTGCGATGACAAGGTGAGCTCTGGACTTTTTTTTGTGAGGACATGACTCTGAAGTGGTTGTCCAAGGAATACCGCTACTTCCAAGACCTCACATATGGAAAGGAGGGCCAGGTATATCTTTTTTTCATGAACAAGAGTGATGGGCCAGACTTATGGGCTTCACAGATCGTAGACTGGTGCTTACGATTCTGACAAAAACCAGAGTGGGCAGCGCAGGTCAAGATCTTTCAGAACATACCCACCATACACATTCACGCATCGGTGTACATTGTGTGGCCTCCCTACTCCGCTACAGCTGCAAAGACAGCGTTCTCCTCATGGACTGGTCAGGTAGAGGGGGGGGGAAGCTAACCACCATCGCAGTCACCTTGTTTCACCCACAGGAGGGGGAGGACATCGAGGTGGCTGTGAAGAGTGTTCGTGGCGACCTCTCTAAAGAGCTGGGTGGCGATGCTGAGGTCGTGGTCAATGATGACATGGTCCTAGATGCCGCAAAGCAGTGGGGCTACCTGCCCCTGGAAGCGGAAGACACTGAAGACTTTCTGTCGTCAGAGTTGCTGGAATATGACTGGACGCGGAGGAACGGCAACTGGGAGGTCAGCTTGGAGGGGGCGGAGGCCGGGCGATGGGGATGGGACTATCTTCGCTTTGCTTGGGGTGCCGCTTACCAGCTGGACTATCGCACTCGCACAGACTGGGGTGAGTAGGAAGATGAAGAGCAGGGTGAGGAAGAGGATGCGGAGACAGAAAGTGGATGCACGTCATGGACGTGGACTTGCGCGCATAGAGTTATGATTTGCTACTCAGTTTCACGCACACAAGATTCTTCGGAATGGCATGGAGCAATTCCTGAGCAACAATGGTATGGACACAAATGGTATGGACAAAAGTCTTAGTGGCATTCCTGTCCGAAATAATAGTGTGCGATTTGACAAAAGTGTACATAGTTGTTACATGGGTGCATAGCCGGTGCAAGCATACCCATAGTCGTCCCCACCATCCCTGTCCTCCTCGTCCTCCACCCTGAGATCGTCCTCATCGTCCAAGGACCATTCATCCTTCTCCCTGCTACCATCCTTGTATTCCAACCTTTTACCAGACCGTTTCGTTCAGCACCACGGCCACACCTTGTCCCCATAGTGCCTGTGCCGCACCTGCACCAAAAGGTGAGAACATGTTTTTGATGAGCCGATGTAGAAGCACAGATGAAAGTCTACGAAGATGCACTGGACAGATGGTAGTTATTCCCCCAGAAGTTGCCCATGCCCCCATATGAGGTGTTGTCGATGAACCCGTACGCCGTCGAATCGTCCAAGACTGTGGTGAACACTGTGTTCGAGTCCCAAAGCCAAGTCCGGACCTTCAGCAAAACATAAGCCACCGCCATGCACCACCTCACCGGTTCATTGACGGAATACGCACTCCAGCATTCGTAGCAGCGAATGATTGTGCCCTCTCCGCGAGCTTCGCGTTAAAGCCTGCGATAACAGTCTTCTCAAGAGCCTGTGCATCAGCACTCTGAGCCAGCATCTGGGGAAGAGAAATGGTGAGCTTCTTCATGATGACGTATTGCATCATAACTGACCAGTGGGGACTGGTTGAGAGGCAGAACATTGATGAAGAGGAAGTTCCTTGCACCGACATCGCTGCAAGGACATGGTCAGCCAACAAAACGAAAGGCCTCACTGATGCTTGTGCATACTACTGCAGGCGGAAGAATGAAATGACTCACAAGCTCCTGAACCTGGCCAAAGTATGAGTCCAGGAGCATGTCCGAGAACCTGTCCCGTACGTTTAATACATCACCTTCCGCATCGCAACCGTTCACCATGTACTCATGTGTCCTGGTCTCTGCTCTGGTAGTAGCTGTTTCCGATGTCGTTGATCCCGATCCACACCGAGAACAACGCATTCTTGCTCGTCCACGACACCATCATGGGCTTGTCCGCGACCCTGCTGTCCAGGAACTTGTTCACCTGGTCAATCAGCGACAGCACTGTCGCCTCGTACAGTGCAACTAGCAACCATTGATCGTCGCGCTGCCGTGCGCATAGTTGTACGTCAGGATGAGCGAGTTGTTGTACACGGTCGTGTCGACGTCGATCCAGTTTGTGCCACCAATGGCAGTGTAGCCCGGGTACGGAGGGTTGCTGAGCGAGTTTTGGTGAGCTCTAGGAAGAGGGAAGAGCTGGACAAGGTGACGCCGGGCTCGAGCATCAGGGCCGGGGCCTGCTCCGGCTCAGACTGAGGCGGAGTCGGCGGATGGTGAGAGAAAGTGGGAGTGGATTTGGGAACGAGTTCTGGCCCTTGTGCTCATGCTTGTTCTGGGGGTGCAGTCTGGTCGGCGTGAGATGTGCAGAAGGCGGATGGGAATTCCGAATGCAGCGGATGGAGAATGTGGAGATCATCCACCAGAAATTCGGTCTACTCACCAGCGTGATAAAGGTCTGCAGGCAGGCTCCAGGGGGAGCTAGGGTCACGATCCATCATCCAAGTGAACAAACTGCCATCGCACGTGGGTCAGGGAAGAAGACCCTTGCAGAGCATCGGACTGGTTGCCGTAGCGGGCGTGTGAGGGGAAGAAGCAGCTGAGGGGCGGCAGGGCGGTGCAGTGGGGTGGGGGCGAGAGGGAGGTGTCGCAGGAGTTGGCAGAGCATCCTGAGTCATCGGAGGCTGGTGGTGCAGGAGTGAGAGATAGAGCGGATGCTCGGTGGGGAGGAGGGAGGTACCGAAGAACTTGGTGTGGAGGGAGTGCGATGGCGCCTTGTGCTCAAGGCGAGTGTGATCACAAGAAAGAGGGAGGCAGAAAGCATTAGAGCTGGAGGAGAAAGCATGGTCACTGTAGCCATAACAGCCCTTGGGGACTCAAACGAGAGAGGGTGCAGTGCGAAGATGGTCACTCCTAGCCGGTCATGGGCGCCTCTAGTCGTCTTCGTTGTCGACATTCTTCATCCTCCAGGCTCTCCCTTGGCGCGGACTTGCACGCTGCTCTTCCCACTTATCCTCGCTCTAGCGGGATGCCGAGTGACCTTGACAAGTTCGTCATCGTCATCTGCAAGCCGATACCTGTTCCGCTCAGTCCTTGACATGCCCCAGCAGACAAATCGAGCAGCTCCTCCAGTGCGAGCCCATCTCCGAAGAACAAGTCAAGCGGCTCCGTCTTAAGACCCGCAAGATCCTCATCGAGGAGGCCAATGTGCAGGTGGTCGACTCCCCAGTAACAGTGAGCACATCTCTAGTTAGTTGTGTGCTGGGATGAACGCGCCAAGTAACACAGGGTTTGAGATGTATGGGGACATATATGGGCAGTTCTGGGACATGATGGAGCTCTTCAAGGTTGGCGGGCCTTGCCCAGAGACGAATTACCTGTTCATGGGTACGTGCATAACGCATCGGATGCATCTTTGTGCTGAGCTTCGCACCCCAGGCCACTTTGTCGATACAGCGTCCAGACGTTCCTCCTCCTGCTTGCCCTCAAAGTCTGCTATCCGGAATGCATGACCCTCGTCCGCGGAAACCACGAGTCAAGGCAAATCACCCAGGTGTATGGCTTCTTCGACGAGTGTCAAAGAAAGTAAGGGAGCAGCAACGTTTGGAGGTGGTGTTGTGAGGTCTTCTACTACCTTGCACCAGGTGCCATCATCGATGGAAGGGTGTTTTGCATGCATGGAGGGTTGAGTCCCAGTCTGCAGAGCATCAACCAGGTGAGTTTCATCATACTCGTATTCGACCACCGCGCCCCTGGACCCCTCAACCCATCGTACGCCCAGATATGCATGATTGATGGGGAGCAGGAGGTGCCGCACGATGGGGCAATGTGCAACCTATGATAGTCAGACCCTGACGGTACATCGTGTTCTCTTCTGTCCCTGCATCTCCATCTTGTTCTCCCTTCGGACCCTGACCGACGGTTGATGTGGGGCAGACCTTACTGGTTGGGGGCTCTCCCTGCATAGCTGGCCGAGTTCAATGTCACTGTTGTCTTCCGGAAAGGCGACAAGAGGAAGAGCCGGGAATCGTCCGACAGTCCAACGAACATGTTCTCGATGCTCAGCAGGAACCCGGAGAATACTGCGGAGGTCACAGGCAAGTCGAGCCATCTCCTGAGCAGGAAGAGCTTTACTGATCTTGGACCTAGTGGTGCTCCCCAGGGCAGCACTCCCCAGCGGAGAAGGCTCCAGCTGCTGCCTCGCACAGTTCCCCTGGACAACAAGTCAGAGTCTACCCCTGCTGCACCTATGGTCAACTCCGAGGGCGAGGGCGAGGAAGAGCCGTCTGGCATGCCATCGACATCTGAGTCTGAGGCTAAGACATGTATCACGGAGGACTTGAAGGCATTCTTCTTGATTTGTGATCTCGAGGAGGCAGAGGTGTACTTCACGAAGCTCCCGACAGAACACTGACATCTGCTGGTCAACAAGGGCAATCGAGTCAAAGCGGGCAGATGCTCAGCTCATTGCGGACCTCTTCGGTCTTGCCATCGCTCGAATTCTGTGCTCACCAGCATTGTTCGAAGAGGGCTTCACGCGGATGGCAGAGATTATAGATGACGTCGTCGATGCGCCAAAGGTGTCAGCTGACCTGGTAGGCTTCTTCAAAGCAGGGGTCATTGTGGGGAAAGCTTAAATTTCGGTGTCGGGACTCATCGGGGTAGATCTAGTATGACTAGTAGGTATCACAACTGCTCTGTATGTGTACTGGTAGGGTTACAAGCTACGGCCCCATATTGTATGGGTGCCCCAGGCCTTCCATTTTAGGAAATGTTGGAGGGACCTGCGAATTTCTGAACAGTGCACCCCTCGCAACCTAATGCCCACACCACCAATTTTCGGCACCACGTCGTGCCCTCGCAATGGAGGTAAGTTGTGAGCCGGCCTTATCATGTACTCATATTGACTATACTATATCCAACTGGAACCCAGAGTTACACATTGGACGAAGAAGAGATTCGTGTTCTTAGGGCGCACCTCAGCGGCTCCCCAGACCTGGCTCACCAGCCAGTTCTGCAACACCTACTGCATGCTTGGGGAGGGCCCTTAGGTGCCTAACTTCATTCTAAGAAATATTCTGCACTTATCGTTGATCAGACTTAGCCCCTGGGCCTGAGGAGGCGCAGGAGGACATGTCTATGCAGGTGAGGGCTACGTCAGGCCAGTGTATTCCCCTTTGGCTGACAGAAAGCGCAGGATGTGTTCCAGCAACCTGTGAGTACAGTCTTGCGACTTTTTGCTTTTACTTAGACAGCCTGAACTTAGGAACCTGTCGCCCAGCACACAGCGAGGGGAGAGGTCACCACTGAATTTTCTAGACCCCCTCAACGCAGTACGAAGTGCAAGAAGAACGACATATCCAGGACAGGGATCCCTCATACCTGTCTCCCTGGCACTGAGAATGTATGGGCCTCTTCGAACGCTAATCCCAATGCTGCGGCGCAAGTGCCTGCCCTTCAGGCTAAGGCGACCTCAAGCAACACAAGGAACTCCAAGCCTAGAAGAAGACCACCCTGTGCCCGAGGCGGTGTGGCTTGGGAGCCTCCCATGAAGAGGATGAGGAGCAATGCAGAAGCTGCCAACGATGAAGAGGAGGATACTGTAAGGGTCAGATGGAACGTGGTGGCGGCGGATGGCGACCGAATCATACCTGCACATGACAAAGAGGCCGACAACACGCTCTTTAAGCTGTTGTCTGGTAAGACTGGTCACCTGGATGACCCTTCATGCCAGCGTTGGGTAAATTGTTTGGTCGAGGTGGTGGCTGACTGCTCCATGCTGGGTTGCACCTTCCAGTGTGACACTCTGGAGACTCTCATGCAGCGAGTGCAGGGCATTCAAGGTGTAGGCAGCGCAGTATCTTTTATCCAGATGATAACCTGTGTTCAGCTGGTGATCAAGGCTGAGAGGTAGGTCTCTGTGTGTGCTATAACTATTACTGGTCTAACATCCATACCCTGGTAGCGTCTGTGCTGTCCAGAATATCAAACGGCAGGACTTGCACCATCACCTGCTTCAAGCCTACCCTGGAGCTACTCCACAGGAAGAAGAATTTGATAAATGGATGGCATGGGGGAGAAAGTACGTCACCCTGGCCGCCGGAGGTACGTGGTACAGGTACCACCTGTTTGTACTTTGTCACAAATTGTTCTGTTATACAGGATCTGTATATTTTTTGCTTGTGGTCGCAGGACACAGTCAAATGTCATCAGTCAAACTTCTCCCTCACAAGAGCATACGTGCCCTGAGTCACTACCTTTGTCAGCCTCAAGGTTAGCACCCTGTCTTTGCCATATTTTTTTCTGCTAACTGAGAGGGGCAGGTGCTGGGGATCAAAACCGCGCACTAATCTGTGATCGGCTTTTTCCCTTGCTACGGGAGTTTGGCCGTCGAGCTCCTCTCACTTTGGCCAACCTCTTTAGCGTGGAACAGCTTGAGCGAAACTCCCTTCCAGAGACGATCACGTGCTCCAACCTTTAGCAGAGTGACAGGTTATGGGAGCAAATACCGATGCGGTAAGTATGCCCTCATAACGCTCTGGAATATATCAAGTGCCTTACTTTCCCATGCAACTAGGGACTTCGTGCCTATCGATAGAGACTGGTCCCTCTGGGATCCTGTTTTTACAGCTCTGTCTCTAGAATCCAGCGGCCTACCTTGGGTCTCTCAGCCTTTGGCTGGACTGCAAAGGTGCATGCTTCTTCCTGGTCTAGGCAGCTCTCGGGCTTTGTCCAATCAGTCAACGCTGACTCTAAGTGAGCTCACACTTCTAACGCCCTCGTCGACCTCTCCTAGTCTATCTATCCCCCCGCTGGCCTTGGACTTCTCTGGTCGAGACCTGCCTGGATTCGACTTTTCAGATGAGAATGACCTCATCCAAAGGGCAGAGGCTGCTGCCAGTGAGGTCACAGACTTGGAGGCCCTGCCTCCCCTCATTACAGTGCCTGTCGCTGTGAACCTAGGCCATCCACACAACAATGTTCCTCTACTGCCAGCAGGTGAGGAACGTATGACATGAACATCGGCAGAACAACAATTTGCTGCCCAAGCTTACATCCCAGCTGACCTGGAAGATCTCAAGGCACAGGTAGGCTTTAGGGTGGTCTAGACCTGTACACATAACCATTTACCATCTCTGCCTTCTAGCTCGCAGATAAACTGTTTGACGCTCACAGTGTCAAAGCCAAGGGCCGCTACCTAAGAGTTCCCGAAAGCGTAATTGATAAGTGTGTTCTGTTCCTGTGCATGCCCGTTTGTTAGTTACTGAACAAACGCAGTCAAAGAGTGGCGTTCACCTCTGTCGACGGCTCCTTGCTGGTGTTCGTCATTGGCGATATCCCAAAGTGCATTACCAACAACCTGGAGAAGAACCTGGAGAGCACGTTTGCAGCTGTGGAAGCTGACCATCCAGGAAGCGTTCTTCTTCACATGGAGCATTCAATGCATGACCAGACCTTTGAGAGTACTCATTGGAACACCTGGGCACGATGTGGTACTCAGGTACATCTCTGCCTACCTTGCCATGGCACTTAGGGTTTGACGCTATGCCAACCCAGGGTGATGACGTGCCAACAGACGTCCATCCACAGCAGATGAAGTGGGCAAAATGCACCAACTATGGCCAATTCGTGCCCTACCCATCCAAGGATATTACGTCTCATCCAGAGCTATATCAGAAGTTGAGCCAGGCGTTCTTGGAATTCTTCAGTGAGATGAAACAGCGCGTAAGTATTGTGGGCTTTAAGACCTCTGCAGTTGAGGCTCTGCGGCTAACTACCTTTGTATACGTCGCAGCTGAGGGCACACTTTCCTGACCTTGTGGACAAGATCCAGTGCTATGCCAGTGCACTTCCAGGATACGAGAGCAGTCCTGCGAAGCCCTTCTCTGGCTTCGTTGTCAATCTCAACGTTTCCACATGCGGTCATCAGGACAGGAAGGACCTCGAAGCATGCGTGGTCCTTCCAGTGGGCACCTTCACTGGCGGAGAACTGGCACTTCAGGAGCTTGGCCTGGTGGTTCCTCTTCGATGTGGAGACTTCATTTTCTTCCTCTCCCATCGCATCACTCACTTCAATCTTCCCTACTCTGAAACTAGAGTGTCCCTGGTGTGCCATTCTGATAGAGAGGGAATGAAGTGGGTACGCAACTGCATGGGCTGGGATAACAATGCCTACATGAGAGCTTAGCTACCCTTGTAGTTTGTTTATCCCTTTATCCCACTGGACACATATCATCGCTGTTAATCGAAGAGGATACTTGAAATGACTGAAAGGGTGAGGGAAGAGAGACGCATCGCGATGCACAAGGGGAGGCACATGCTGGAAATTAGATCGGGGAATGCCCGCAACTCGGCATTCGGCAACAGACAGGCTAGCGCTTGCTCACTTGTGTACCACAGATTTGGTTCTGACATTCATGGTGAGATGGTCTAGCTTTTCTGTGCAAAAAGGGCTGAATTCAGCATCAGTGGTCTGGAACAGCGGTCTCCATGCATGTTCGCACAAGCATTCCTCAAGGTTGTCCCCATCCCGCAATGAATCAATCCCCTCACTGAACCAGGCTGAGCTAAACGTATAAAGGCATCCCAACCATGCAGACTCCCATTGTACGCCTTCCATTTCCTCACGATGATGGTCAGCGATAGTGCAGTGGACGATGACAGTTATGGTACGCGCGACCACAAAGGCCTTGGCCCTCAACCTGTTCCTCATCACACAGTTGTTGAGCTTCTAAAGCTCATACTCTGCCTCATAATCTGTCTCGTATGCAACGACTGCTGTAAGTGATCTCATACCCCTCCATCTATCCATTTTGACATAGGTACCAGTCAACGATTCTCGGGCTCGGCCATCTGTCTGCACACACTGCTTACAGATGGCTCTCAATTGTAAGTTTGCTTCCCTTTTGGTAGCATCAAGGCTTCTGCTGAAGATTCATGCTACTCGCAGAACCTCAGTGTCCACATGGCACCTTCGGAGATACCCATCCGCGTCCAACCTCATCCCATGACCAGGGGCCTCTTGCTGTTGAATCAAACGTGCGTAATGGTAACGGCTGAACAACTCCTGCTCCCCATCATGGCACCTCTTTCTGGGTAGTCGTGTCTCTGTCATTTGGCTCATCATTGAGTGTCGCTACATCCTGACTGACAGGGTTCTGACTTCAAGGCTTCTATTCATCCCATTGGGCATCAAGGATCCCCTTCGACGCCTTCTCAAAAGCATTCTTGTCCTTGGAACCACGATCATAGTTCTGAGGAGAGTGCTGCTCACTGCACTTCTCGTGTGAGTACATCGTGGGTCATTGATGCACCTCAGCCCTGCACTCATGAACACACTTTCGCCCTAAGCTCAGCCAGTGCTTTGCCTTCCATTTCATCTCACACAAATCTGCAAGTTCAGTCTTGCTCCGACGCCAATGCCAACGCCACCGCCACAGACACCACCACCATCCCTGAGGTGACGCGAACTCCCCAACCTGTCTCCCTACCCTCATATTCAGCCCATATGGACAAATACGATGCCTCCATGAATGTCTGGTACCTTGTCACCGTTGGCACACATGTCGGTGTCTTTCATCACCTGTGAGTATAGTCCGACCTCCGATTCAAATATGCAGCCGTCTCATTCTTCCAACGCAGGTTTGAAGCACACTGCTCAACTAATAGCATGCCAGGACAGAGCTTTCATCGCTACACATCATATGACGAAGCTGTCCAGGATTTCTGTAATGCAGAGGCCATGGGGGCTGTCATTCAGAAGGCACGATCAATAGATATGTAGTGGTACTGATGCCTTACTTGGGCGGTATATATTTTCTTGGAGATTCCCATTGACGTGACATGCATGTACCCTGCTTGGAATCTGAAGTTGCATGACTTGTATCCAGACTGGTCCATCCTAATATATCTACCACATTTCATCGTTCCAACATTGGGGGTGATATAATTGACATTTGCGAGACCTTGTTGTCAGTGGATGGCCTAGTCAGTGATTAGCCAAGCGATTCTCCGACATCCGCTACCCCTTTAAATTGACAGGCTGTTGCGAAGCCTTATGGAAGCCCGTGAAGAGTACAGTTTTTGGCTAATTGGTACTATTAATGGTGATCTCGTCATGATCTTACATGGGTTCCTTCATGTCGGATCCAACTTCGAGAATGTTTACACTGCTGAAGTGGTGCTCGGTTCCCTCATTCCAAGAGGATTTCCGCATCAAAAATACCTTGTTGTGTTGTTTCATATAGTTGAACAATTTTTTCACTCTTTCCAGCCTTCTTCCTCGGTGCTGCTACTATGGGGGTCTCAGCGACTCTCGTGCACCTCCTCGCCAATCTCTCCCTTCCATTCAGTACCGCAAAACATTCCAAATTTCACAGAAACAATATGGGCTCCTTCTCTCGTGATGGCAGCTATGGTGAGCGCAAGCTCCCAAGTTCCCCAAAGGCCACCATTCGCACTCTTACCGACAGTGGTACAACTGTCACCTTTAGTTCTGCGTCCCTCAAAAGCCGGCTCCACCCTACATCTCCGTCGGCACCGACCATGGTCACAACTTTGCTTGATGTCTCGGCTGAACCCTTGGCAATGGGCCATGACACCAACCATATCTACAATTATTTGTCTTCAGTAGAGTCAGACTTGCTTGTCCATGCCCGCATTGCGGCGGTGAGTTCAATTTCATAATCCAAATCTGAAATTGTATTCATTTATCATAGGAAACATCTGTCCAACAATGGCGAGAGCACAACAACAACTATGTCGCTGAGCTCATGCGACTGGATGGGTGAGGCCACTTCATCGGTAACAAGTGCGGTGGCTGCCATGAGGTTCTCCCTGGCGGTGTTGGCCTCCAATGCGATGACTGCTTCGATCGGGCACTATATTGCTTGGGGTGCTGCTTGGCGATCCATACGCGTCACCCACTTCATCGCGTTTAGGTTCGTGTTCATGGATTCAGAACGTGTTGATGACATGCCAAATGACTGTATTTAACTTTCAGCGGTGGACGGGGAACCGGTTTCAGACCAAGGAGCTCAGTCTGCTCGGCCTGCGTTTCCAGTTGGGACATGACCTTGACGGGAAGTGTCCTCACCCCCATGTCTCCCTTTCTGATCCCATCGTCATGCTCGACCTGTCGGGCATTTGCAAAGTCATGGTTATGTTCTGTAGCTGTGAGGGCGCTGCTTCACCGTCTCTTCAGCTGCTCCACCAGCGCTGGTTCTCCGCAACCGCCACAGCTCCCTGCACTGTGGTGACGTTTCACCTCCTTGAACACTTCCATGCACTGTCCACTCTGTCGAGCATATCTATCTTGGGCTACTACCGCTCCTTGCTCCTTGTCACCCACAGTACCGGTGTTAATGCTTCGATGGTGCGTCATTACCTTCTTCTTTTTCAACATTACTATACTCACACACCTGCGTAGAACCAACTGACTGCTTTTCTTACCATGACGAGACAATGGCAACTCTTGAAGGGGTTGAAGAGGTCTGAGACACAGAAGGACCCCGACGGTGTTGCTGCAACTCTGGAAGGCTGCGAAGACGCACCCCGTGATCATAGCAAGGTATCTCCCAAGCACAGGTTTGTCTTGAGTTCGCCGTGATAGTCCAACCCTGATATATCGTAATACAGCTGGCTGCGCCATTTCTCTCAAACTCCGGACTCCAATGCCCCGAAGCGCAAACTCTTCGATGAGGAACATGGTAACCGAGGCCCTAATCTTCCATCTGAGAGGGATGGAGGTTAGGAGTTTGCAAAATCACGTCATGCGCGATCACACTTACTGACGCGCTTTCTCAGGCCTGATGACCATCGCATGTCCCCACCACGAGGTGTGCGCTTACGCAGTAGAGACTGGGAGGTATGTCAGCTGATCGTGTCGACTACATATCTTTGTTATCACTCACCTATTCCGCCACCCTACAGCGACTCCGCATTTCCTTCGAGCGTGCTTCTTCCTGATCTCGTATATGACTGTGAAGACCCAGATGGTAACTGTCAAGAACTGTCTCACGTCGCCGACTTCTCTCGCCAGCGCAATGCCATGGACGTTGTATGGGGAACCCCGACCATCCCGATTGATGGAGGCTGGGGTGAGGATGTCCTTGAACATACCCTTAGATGTTGAAACTGGACCAAGGTCACCATGCTGCATATGTTTCGTTTAGTCCAAATTTGATGCTGTAGTTGTGACCTGAACTGCACGCAGCCATGACTCTTCTTATGGACGCCGAACACACCATCTCCCAGCGTCGGTTATATGACAAGGTTTTCCATGTTCTTACCGAGTGCATTCCTTCCTGCCATGCGGAGTCGTGGCAGGAAATGATAGCAATGTGGGAGACGGAGGGCAAGACGGCTCCCAACCCCTTTGAGACAACACGTAGTCATGCGTATACTTGTCTTAGGCACCATGGCCCAGTCTCATGAGCGTTACTGCAGACTTAACCCAGAAGACCGTTCGTCTTGAGCTATACCAGCAGGATCTGAAGGTGATCCATTGCGGCGAGGCTACGTTTGGGTCTCCCAGTGGGGAGACAGCCAGCGAGATCATCGCTATGGGACTAGATCTCAAAGACGAGCAGTAAGTTATTCTTAGCTATAGCAGTTAAGTCGTTTCTCAATCCCATCATACCTAGACGACGGCTGCATGCTGCTTTGGCCGGGTCAGAATCCCAGTCTGTCGACCTCCATTGAGCGAGGCTTGTGGAGGATCAGGGCCGCCTGCGACACCGAATTAACGCATGGCACGACCTTGTGCAGCACCTCATGCCCATCGTCGCGTCACTGCGAACGAAACCCACCTTCAATGCTATCTTGGCCTCCCAGGATTTGCCACTATTTTTCCCCTCAGTCGTTTTTTCCGAATCACACCTCCCCAACAATCTCCTCGAATTCGAATGGTGCATGCAGGAGGCCCAGGCCTTTGATGCTGTCACTTATCTTCACAATCATATTCAGGTCACCGAGTACATCCACACATGTGCCTATAGGTATCCCAACGTGGAAGGGAAGGTGAGGCATACCAACCTGGTTGCCGACATTGTCTAGGCAAAAATGGGGATGGACGTAGCTCATTACCATGGCACCTATGCTGGCCTTAGAAAGCTCACCGCTGCTCTCGGCAAGACCATCATATACCTCGAAGAGTTGAGGGACAGTGACGTGCGTGGCATTCCAAAGGCTGATGGGAGTGCCAGCGAACTTGACGTGTCGTGGATCTGGCGCTTTTGCTGAACTGGGGTCCTGGATCGATCTAAGCTGCTGGATATTCGTGCCAATGGGGACTTGAACGATGGTACATCATTTAGCTTGTTGCGGCTGCACTTGTGCATTAATAACATTCTTTGCAGCCTTGCACGTTAAGTGATGCGAGGCTCACACTCGGGCATTCACCAGCGCGAAGAAGTGCAAATTGCTTCATGACGAAATGTGTTGTATCATCAAGCACCATCAGCGACGTGAGCACTGGTGGGAGCAGCAGGTAGGCCACCACTTTGAGGACTGACCGGATTATTCTGAGGGGGTCGACTCCTATGCCAACCGACAGGCCTTCACCCATCTTTCTATGAAGGAACACTGCCTCAGCTTGTGGGCCTCGATGAAGCACTGTTTGTCTGGTCGTCAGCGTGACAGTGGCGACTCATTGGAGAGCTTCCCGTCGTATGACAAAGAAGGTTACATGGATGTTGTTCAGACCGCAGGGGCAGAATGATCCCAACGTGCTTAGCTAAAATCACCATCGTCTCTGATGCATCCTTCGGGCCCTCGTCGCTTACATGTCAAGTTCTTGTCGACTCCGAGCAGGATGTATTTGTATGTACGTGTGTATGGGAATGGACGAGAATAATGCATCAAATCCGCGGAGCCCACACGAGCGCTTTCAGAGAGGCAGTGCTCATGCCCCCGTTTCTTCTCCTTGCTAACACGGTCACCTCCAATACTATACTTCCTGCGCTTTCTCTAAGGTAGGGGGCTCTTGTGGTGTTATGAATCAAAGGTGGCCAACTGGACTGACAACGAGGTTCGATGTCAAGTCTATGAATGTAACGTTATGTGGCGTTCACACATTAACGCGATTCATCATCTGTGGTATCCTCCGTTCGGCCACGGATGTAACTTTCAAGGTAAGACAATTCACATAACAAGTTGCTGTGCCTTCCCCAAGATCGAACCAACTGCCTGTTGACTGGAAGACGACTCACCTGTCCAAAGGCATACCCCTGTGAATTAATGTGGTTGGGAATGAATCACGTGCTTATCTTTGATGTTTGTAGGCCGGTCACATTTTGTCCCTGGGCTGTTAGTTAATCAAGTGAGCTGTACATTTTATCTCTGGCTCTTGTCATCTAAATGGATGGGTGTAGAGCTCTTGCAGATGTGTTATGGCTCCTTGCTGTCTGGAAAAAAGAGAAGCATCCGTCTCTGATGCCACCACTGTTCACAAGATGTCTGCCCTCATGGCATATTGACCTCCCTGTTATAGCAGTCGGGTGCGATCTCGCATATACCCGCATTTGACCAAATGCTCAATCGTACCCCGGGATTCTAGCATGTGCTTCGGGGGAGTGGCCTTGTCACCCCTCTCTTGGTCGTCTCCCGTTTCTGCTCCATGCTGCAAATTTCTGCGTTGTCATGTTCAACTCACCTGTTTCAACCAGTATAAGCTTATGGTGCGTTCGTTGCAGAGCTGTTCTATTTCTACTGCTTGACCTAATTTCTCGCAGTCTGAACAAGGTTCAAGCATTCCTGGTCAGGTGCTGGAGGCGCACTCTAGCCCGACACGTCCGCAACATGGCTCTAAAAACCGAAAGTGGCATCTAAATGCACCCGCTACATCCACTCACGATATGCACTTGAGGGGGCGTTCCAAGGCACCTGACTCCACAAATGTTCCGCCTGTGCCAACCCTTGTCCCTGGCATCCAGATTCCACCCCCACTCCAGCGGGGCGGGTGGAGGTGCAAGGCTAATGCATCTGCTGTCAAAGTAGAAGGTGCAATTTATTTTTGGAGTATTTGTCTTCTTGGTGTGACGTCGAGTTCTGTAGATGCTGTAGGGTCCTGTGACGGTGGATGTGGTGGAGTGTCTACAGCAAGATCAAGTGCAACCTCCCCGCTGGCCAGCTCTGAGGATCTGGTGACTCGAACACAAGCAACCACTGCTCTGTCTACCATCCCTCCCATGGGAGCCATGGTTGGATGGCAGGTTGGTAGCAGCTCAATCAGGATGACGCTGTAGGGTCCCCTACATGCCCTGTGCCCAGGATCTTCGCATTCCGCATGGTTCCCTCTCGCACCGATCGGTCACCACCGTACGCACCATACACGACTCGGGTCCTCGGCCTTCCGCATCGTGCAGGCTCTTCAGCTACCATGCGTATCTACCGTGCGGTTACCACGCATCGTGCGTGTCCCCCTTCGACCGTGCGGCTCCTCTTCCTCGCGGCCCAGTTACACATATGGATTACGGGTGCCCTCGCACTCGGGGATTGTTCGGTACATCCTCGATTGTATGCACGTCTCATTACATACCACAGGATGTGCGGTGGCATGGCACGGTGCCTTGCAGCTAGGCCTCCGATCGGTTTAGTATGATGTGCAGCTATCTTTGACACGGTCACAATGCATCGATCATGGTCACGTGTTGTACCCGGCATGTACAGGATTCCTTGGCTCTTTTATGATACTGCATGTTTCAGCTCGCGGTTGATAGGTAGTTCTGTCGCAGGTGTCTCTCAGACTCTCTTTTAGGTTACAGTATGGTTCCACATGGGCTCTGTAGCTACATTTCAGAGCTGTGGTGGGCTAGTGGTGTTTGTGCCACTGCACGGTATGTGCAGTGTGTCCCCTTTGTACTTAGTTTTGGATTGGTGTATGGATTTCACAGGCTACCCCTGGGCCTCAGATCTCTCATCTCTCGTACCTGCATGCATACGACTCCCTTCGGGCTCCGAGTAGCCTCTCCGCATCGACTTCAAGCCTCTCTTCGCCAGTACGTTGTGCAATTGCACATACTCTGCATCGTTCTTCCTCCGTAGTGCCCGTGCGCACCGATCGTATCCACCTCGTATACTACCACGTGGTAGTTGGCCTACATGGCCGCACCATAGTTGAGTCTCCCCCCTTTCCCTACCATTCAGTGGCCTTTAGGCTTGCAGCACACCTGTACCACCTCGCATCTTTCCGTCACGGCCTGTCCTTTCCCTGCGTTGATCCTCTGGTTCTACATGCAGGTTCCCCGTGCACGTTACATTTTGGAGCCCACCGTGAGGGGACTTCAGGTGCCGTCTGTAGGTTCAAGGTGTCCCCGATGACACTCTCTCAAGACCCAGGGTTCCTACATGACCTTGCAGTTCTTCACACTCTAGTGAGAGCAAACCCGCCATCTCCGACCTACATTGTTTCCGATCCATACCGTCCACGTTTGCTCCGAACGCACTCATGCCCCGACTACTGCACCGAACTGTACCACGCATCCCGTGCAAGAGCTGCTTCGCTCGACGCATCAACGGCTCCCAAGCCAGTCCGCAATGTCCACAACCTTAAGGGTCTCAGAATCGACAGCTCAAACCTCGAATCCGTCCTCTCTGAACTGCGTACGTCCTGTAGACGTGCTCCCACCATGCAAACTCCGTATTCTACTGCTCCGAACACACCGAACCCTCCTGTACTGAGCGGTTCATCTCGAATCCCGCAGCCGATCACTCCGTCCCGTTTCTCCCGTGCTCAGTCATCGCCGACTCAGCAGCCCCCCCCACCTATGACGCAGAATCCTCCAACAAGTGTCGCGGCCTCCACGATGGCAGCAAAGGGCACAAAGGCTATGCCCCTCTGTGGCGAGCAGACCTGTCCGAAATTCGACCCAGCACAAATGCATGGTATCATATCCTACTTCGAGGATCTTAGGCAATTGTTCGACTGTCACGAGCTAGACAACGAAGAGGAGTGGAAGGACTTCGCAATCCACTACGTCGTGCCAACGGTCGCGGAAGCGTGAAAGTACATGCCCTCCTATATCAACAAGGTGGCCAAGTACAGCGAGTTCGAGAAGGAGGTGCTCGAGCTTTACCCCAACACGAACGAGAAGCAGATCTAGACGATTCAGAACCTCGACGCAGTCATGGGCAAATGTGATCGTCTTGGCCCTGTTACCATGCATGCAGAGTACCTCGAACATCACATCGAAGTCTTTTTGATCGTCATGTACCTGAAGAAGGAAGGCCGGATCACAGAGGAGGTCATGGGTGACGCGCTCCTCAAGGCACTTGCCGTGCCTATCCGGGCGCGGGTTATAGCATGCCTCGACACGACAAATCCGAATGTGATCGGTGACGTGCTGTGGCCATTCGCAGAGATCCATGCTGCGATTCAGCATGTCATTCAGCATCCCTGCACATATGCAGCTGATCTCGCGCTGCATGTCGCCTTTACTGAGCCACCCACTCGGTACTACACCCTGGGCGCACTGACCGGGTACCCCACACAGACGCACACGCCAAATCCTGCTCCAGCGATCAAGGCGGAGCTGTCCATTGAAATGTTCCAGGCCATCCTAGACGGCATCGACCGACTTAACAAGAACATCATGTCGAGCCGTGGCCTGCCTCGTCCCCCGACTCTGCCGGCTGGTCGTTACGAAGGCGCGGGCTGTCAGGACAACACGGGGCAAAGGAACAATGCGGGCATGGGACAAGGCCAGAACGCTCATCGAGATGGCTGCTTCTACTGTGGCGGTCCAGACTGTAGCATGCATAACTGTCGGGCAATTCATGACGACATGGCTGCGGGCAAGATTCGTCATGACATGAGCGGTCGCATTGTGCTGGTTGACTACTCGCCTGTCCCCGAAACACTGTGCAGTCTCACAATCCAGGAGCGCGTCAACATCGCATTAGATGCACACTGTGCTAACCAGCAAACCACGCAGAACGCTCCTTAGAACGTGCCGCAGAACACTGCTCAGATGACCCTGGTGTTGGAAGGACTGGATGAAGGGGACCAGATCGATGCAGAAATCTTCGAGCTGTCCACCGAGGCTATGACGCGTAAGGTCACGCCTGGCAGACAGATCATGGACTACGTGCTCGTCCCCCCGGGTCATAAGCCCATGTACAAGTCGACCGACTGTGCGCCTCCCGCTTCGCAGAACACATCAAGCTCAACGTCGCCTAGTGCACCTGATCAGCCACTAGTTAACAAGGGGAAGTGCGTCGCGATGTACGGTGATGATGCGCGTGATCAGTGGGCCGGTCCTATTCATCCTTTTGCAAGTGCACGCGATGCCACAAATGTGGTCCTCCCAGCAAAGGAGCCTCAGCCCGCGAACGGTGCGGGCGACACACTCCCAAAGACAGGACCCGCGTTCAAGGCCATCGCCATGTGGCCGCACGAGCCTGCCTATAGAACAATGTTCTCTGAGCTCGACGCAGATGCGGAAGAATGCATTGCTCAGCGTTTGCTCTCTGGAGGTTTGGAGATCTCATCGAAGGAGCTGCTTAGCATCGCGCCTGGTGTGCGACATCACGTCCATGACATCACAGCCGCGCACCGTTTGGCAAGCGCACTGAAAGACAAGCCTTTGAACATCGCGTTGACGCCCCGTTCATCTAGTGCGACTACCGCGCGTTTACAGACACAGGAGGACTGTCGTCCTTTGCAAGCGTATATCGAGGAAGTAGACGATGAAGACACTCCGAACCATGCAAAGGAAGCGCATGTTCTCAATCTATCAGCAGCTGATGCCTCCAAGGACGGCCCTCTCGAGCTCGCAAATTTGATGGCAGACGACGAGCTACCGCGCGGTATACTTCGCCTTTCTGGAGACTCAGTGGAGGGCATTGACCCCGCCCAGTCTGCTATGTCGCGCGTCCGCTTGCGCATGCTCTGGGCAATTGTCGGTGCCTCTTTGGTCACCAAATGCATCATCGACTGTGGCTGTCAGTTCATCTCCATGAGCGAGGAGCGCTGTCTCAAGGCAGGCATTGTGTACGATCCGAACGTCAACCTTTGCGCAGTTGCAGCAAACGGCTCGGTCGACCAGGTTCTAGGCGTTGTGCGAAACGTCCCTATTACTGTCAGTCATGACATGACTGCATACTTCCAGATCTTCATCATTCGCAACGCATCGTACGATGTTCTCCTCAGTCGCCCCTTCGACGCAATCTTCAACGCAAAGTTCGAGAACCTGCCGGGAGAAAACCATGTCATCACCCTGACCTGTCCAATAATGGATGCAGTCCTGGTTATCCCCACCTATCCACATGGTGAATGTCCACCTCCATCGCCGGCTCAGGTGCTGGGTTTTCAAGGATAGAGGAGTTAATACCAGATAACGAGGGAGCGACTGCTTTCATTGTAGAGTACGATTGAAATCGTGGTACCGCTTCCTTCACCTCGTATACCCTGATTTCAAGTCTGGACAGCTCCTCTATTTGTTCTGCGTATCTTTTGTCATGCAATCAGAAGGTTTTACCTCCCGATAAGTCTACCGTTTTCGCTTCTCAGTTTCATTACGATATATGTCTTCTGGACACAGAAAATGGTTTACTGCGTGGTGCCTTTTCTACACCACGGGGTCTGCGTCGTTCTGCTGAATCTTTCACATACAATATCGACTCTACTATACAAAATGATACAACGCTGTCCGATTCCTTCATCGAAGTTCCAATTGCGCCCCTTTATGCACGCTCTTCAACTCCGTCTCTGATATACCCTGAAGTTTCGTTTCTGCTTGCTGCTAATCTGTATGAACTAGGTTACGATGTGCCGCAACAGTGCAACTCTCTAGCGGCCGACGACGCGGCCGAGATCTTCCTCTCTCTCAAGAAGAAGTACAAGCCTGCCACGTTGAAGGTTCGCCCGCTCCAAATGGAGCTTCCCGAACGATTCCGCATAGTTCACTGCATCGTAGGTGACCCGCTCGCCAACATGCCCGAACTCGACCCGAACCCACCACCATTTATGCCTGGTGTACACTATACCATGGAACGACGCAAAGCAATGCGAAAGGCGCACGCCCACCTTCTCAGCGAAGTGGAACTCGACGTCCTCGATGACCTCATCAAGAAGCAAGAGCTCGGTATTGCCTGGGATGACTCTGAGCGTGGTCGGTTTTGGCGCGACTTCTTCCCCCTGATCGAGATACCCACCGTGCCGCACAAGCCTTGGGTTTTCAAGAACTTCCTGATACTGCCTGGTCTGTACAAGGAGGTCTGCGGAATCATCCAGAAGAAGATCAACAGTGGGGTTTACGAACCGTCGAACTCGTCCTACCACTCGAACTGGTTCTGCGTGCTCAAGAAGGATGGAAAGAGTCTCCACATCATGCATAGTCTCGAGCCGCTCAACGCGGTCACCATACAACACTCTGGCATTCCTCCTCTCCCCGAACACCTCACCGAACAATTCGCCGGTTGACCGTGCCTAGCTCTCCTCGATCTCTACATTGGGTACGACAAGTGAGAAATAGCAGAGTCATCGTGCGATTTGACCACCTTCCAGACCCCCTACGGTGTGCACCACCTGGTAACACTGCCCATGGGCTGGTCTAACTCCGTTCCCATCTTCCACGACAACGTTACGTTCATACTCCAGGAAGAAATTCCCCACCGCACAATTCCATACATCGATGATGTACCTGTTAAGGGACCCAAGAGCGACTATTGCTTGGCAGACGGCTCTTACGAGATGATCAAGGTGAACCCCAAAGTGCAACATTTCGTATATGAGCACTTCGACCACCTTATGTGGATCCAACAATGTATCACATACTCCGGTGGGACGTTCTCAGGTCCGAAGTATGTTGCATTCGTTCTCGACAGCATGGTAATCGGCCACCGCTGCACACCGATCGGTCAACTGCTGGACACTGACCGCATCCGCATGGTTACTGCTTGGGGGCCGTGCCGTGACCTTTCGGACGTTCGTGCCTTCCTAGGGACTATTGGTGTCGCATGCATTTTCATCCTCAACTTCATGAAGCTCGCGCATCCTCTCGTGCAGCTGACCCGCAAGGACATCAAGTTTGAGTGGGGCGCCGCGCAGGATGAAGTGATGGCCATGTTGAAGCAGGCGCTGATGGGCTCCCCTGCGCTTCATGCGCTCGACTACGAGTCGGATGCTCCTGTCATCCTAGGTGTCGATACGTCTTGGATGGCGGTCGGATTCCTTCTGTGCCAACAGGACCCAAAGAAGCCCTCCGTACGGTACTACAACCGCTTCGGCTCAATCACGCTGAATGCGTGCGAGCAGTGTTTCTTGCAACTGAAATTGGAGATCTACGGTCTTTACCGCGCGTTAGGCACTCTTCGCCTGTGGCTGGTTGGCGTTTGACACTTCATTGTTGAGGTCGATGTGCGGTACATCCAAGGGATGCTCTCGAACCCTGACATCGTCCCGTCCACATCCATTAACCGGTGGATCATGTCCATCCTAATGTTCCACTTCGAGCTCATGCACGTACCGGGCGAGCGCCACATGCCGGACGGTCTTTCGCATTGTCCCCCACAAGAAGGGGATCCTCCGCCGGAAGATGACAACTTCAAAGAATGGGTCGACAAGCTCTACGGTTTCACCACAGAAGTAATCCGGCCTCCTCGCCTCGGCGATGCCCTGTTGCACTCCAAGGAGGAACTCCCGTGCCCTGCAGAACCACATGTTTCTGCGCCATTGCAGATTCTGATGCAGATGCTCGATACCACATGTAACGCTCGTCCGGAGAACGAACCGGACCGCACCCTGTCATATGATGCGTTTCCCCGTAGGCCCTCTGCGCTCGAGGCGGAGAAGCAGGTCCTTGCGGTTATGAGGTTCTTACGCAACCTGCAGCGTCTGACAGGTCTCAATGAGTGACAATTCGAGGGCTTCTACAAGTTTGCTCTTCAGTTCGCTCTCGACGAGCGCAGTTTCTTGTGGAAGCGACATGCGGAGGGTGCACACCGTAAGGTAATCCCTCCCGCGCACCGACCTGAGATCCTCCACAACTTGCACGACCGTATTGGACACCGTGGATACTTCGCTACACGTGCGTTCATCTGCGACCGCTT
Source organism: Sanguinoderma infundibulare (assembly GCA_032821775.1). Taxonomy (NCBI): domain Eukaryota; kingdom Fungi; phylum Basidiomycota; class Agaricomycetes; order Polyporales; family Polyporaceae; genus Sanguinoderma; species Sanguinoderma infundibulare. Next base: position 1,120,378 of record JAVLRN010000004.1, on the reverse strand, counting down.
CTGGTGGCCGGACATGATCTCTGACATCAAGTGGTATGTTCGGACGTGCCATCTCTGTCAAGTGCGCCAGATGACTGTTACGTCTCAATACTTGTAGGACTTTTACAAGTATTAACACGTTTTTAGACTAAGCTTGGACTTGTCAAAGTAAAGCTTAGAGGGACTTATAGTCTGTTGACTATAGAGACAGAATGATATACAACTTGGTGTATAAAACAGGAGACTGAAAACTGGGGGTCGCTACTGAGGCGTTGCCCCTTATATACATGTCTAAGTGCTGCGTGCTGCGGCTTACTAACTACTGCGGGAATGAGTCCTGTGGAGTCATAGACTGCGGAATGACTCATAGGGAGTCAGTGACTGCGGGATGAGTCAACATTACTGCGGAACGAGTCATGTTGAGTCAGCAACTGCGGAGTGAGTCATTCTGACTACGGAATGAGTCAGCTAGAGCTAGTAACCTGTATAGAGATCAAGTCCAATCCCTGACTATGTCCTGCATAGTACGAGTCGCCTATTGGTACAATGAGTAAAAATAAAAGTAAAAAATAGTACGTGTTTAGTCCGTTGTCGTAACATTAGCTCCCTCTCCCATCAAGGTCGTCCCGACCTTGGGCTCCCATCGGACGAATGTGCTGCTTCCTCCCGCAGGGATGGTGAGGGTGACGGCTGCCTGTCGGACTGCGGGGGCTACTCCGGTCCAGAGTCCGTCCCCGTAGCTGACGACGTACATGTCGATGGCGAAGTGGTAGAAGACGTCGAGGGGGATGTCTCGCCTGACCTCGTCCCATCCGGGCACGTATTCCTCCTCTATTGCTTGCAGATAGGGAATGTTGTGCTCCGCGTTCCCATTGGCTATCTTCATCGAGGGGAGATTGAGAAACTTGGCTATAGCGTCCTCAATGTGCAGGATGCCCCTCCATAGCTTTGGCTCGTCGATGTCGGGCATGGCTAACTTGAGATGATCCTGCGTGAGGTCACGGGAGCATTCGATGGGGAAGTCGTCTTCATGTACCAACACGAAGTTGGTTGAGTCGACGATATACATGAGGTGGAAAGGGGATGGGGCAGTCCCCAGTCGTGGTACGGGTGGTGAGATGGGTGTGGTTGGTGGAGTAGGAGGAGTGGAGACGGCCTCATCAAACGCTTGGTCTTGCACGTCTTCAATCGAGGAGAGGGTGAGCTCTTCGAGCTCGGGGAGGTCTTCTTCGTCATCTACCTCGTATCCTGTCATTGCGGGACTCGCGTTATCGGGGTACAGAAACTTGTACCCTTCATCGGACCCAGAGGTGTCCGATGCTATCACCGTATCCGCCAACATCGTCAGGGCGGCGAACTGGTTATGGTTGTCGGTGGAGTGTGTGGTCGCTGGTGTCACTGGTGGGGGGATGTTCTCCTTGTCGGAGTCACTTCCTGACTGGTCATCCCATGGGGTCCAGCTTGGGGTTCCCCACGGTGAGGGAGACGGCGGGGGTTCTGCCATCATCGCATCATCTTCCTGTCCCCAGGCTGTGGCCGTGACGCCTTCGTGAAATGGGATAGGGTAGTCGTTGACCCTAGCTGGGCCTGGAGGCATCTGGAAACGACTGGTGTAAACGTGTTGTGTGCGGGTAGGGAGGAGCTCGGACAGGGCATGAGCCATCTGGCCAGTAGCGAGATGCTCCATGACCCAGTCAGTGGTGTTGACGATGTTTGCATGTGCTGCCGTGGCCAGCCTTTGTGCTCTCTCCTTCTCCGAGGCTGGACCTCCAGATTTCCAGACATACGAAGCGAGCTCCATACAGATTGGTGCGAGCTCCGTCAGAGCCCGATAGACACCAGTATGAAGTCCGGCGTGCCGTATGTGATAGGTACGGGCACGTACCTGATCGTGGAGGTCTGGGTGAGCGAGGACCCATCCGATCCTGTCGGAGAGGGTCCCATCTGGATTGACGGAAGTGAGGGGTCGCGGTAGATGGTCATAGTTGACGATTGGTCTGTCTCGGATGAATCTAGGCGGAGGGGGGAAAGCTTCTTTCGCCATGCTACGCAGAGTGTTGTAACCTAGGCTGCTTTGGTTGCTTGGCCGTTGGCTGCGGTGAGAGTTGGTCTTGTTCTTTGAGGCACGAGGCATGGTGAGTTGTGAAGGATAGAGCGGGGGTGTCGGTGTGAGGAGTTGAGTGGTGGAGGGGGTGAGGGATTGTGTTTTTGTTTCATTCCTTTTATATGGTTCGTGAAGTTCAGGTGTGGCTTCTTGGGTGACCCGGATTGGTTGAGAAAGCGGGGAAAGGCTATGACAAGTCTATCCTCATCCTAATTTGGGTAGAACTGAGGGAGAGGCTATGGAAAAGCTTTCTCATTCCAATTTAGGCGATCTTGAGGGAAAAGGTTATGGCAACCCTATGCTTATTCATGGTTGGTGATGTCACTGATTGTACAAGTCTGTCCTCGTTCTCGTTTGGGCGATTTTGAAGGGAAAGGTTATGGCAACCCTATGTTTATGGTTGGTGGCGGCATCGATTGTTGTACCGGTCCTTATTTGTTCGTCATATTTGTTTGGGTGTGTTCATGGTGCAAATGGCATTGTAAAAAATAAAAATCCTATCATATTACTATCTCCCCCTCCCGTTTAAGGTCGTCTCGACCTTATCCATTTGTCGATTTTTTTAGGGGAATGAACGCCCGTTGGGGCCACCAACACATGCCCCGATCGGTACGGTTCACGTGCTAGTTAGTAGTTGGGGTGCGTCATCGTTTGCGCGGTTTGTCGTTGACCTTGCCGTGCTTGCGTTTGCACAGTTTGCGTAAGAGGTGTTGAGGGATATCGATGCGTCGTGGGTCTGCACTGTTTTCTTGAAGACGTTGCAGCTGGCAACACTCACAGTTGCACCCATCGTCCTTGATCCATTCTGCGTACAGGTCCTTGAGCTCGGGGTATTGTGGATCTGTCATAAAATGGAAGTAGGCTAGAGGGTATTCGTTCTGGATGCGTTGCATGACCTCGATGACAACGTGAGCTGGTTCATGTTGCCAGATATGGCCGAACGCTTGGCTGTTATGGAACGGGTTGGAACTGAAATGAAACCACGTGCCTGTGTGGCACTCGCAGCTGGTGATGGTGAGGAGGTGCGGCGGCGGCGGAATGATCAGCCGGACGGTTCCCGATGCGAGCGCTTCGAAGGTTGCGGGAGGGATGATGTGTTGGGCCATGGCTGATGCGTGGGGTCTACAGAAGGTGATGTCGTTGCTTGTAAGCGTTAAGGATTTTGGGAGCGTTCTTAAAGTGTGTTTCTGGTTCCCATGAATTTTCGAATGATTCCCACCCCTTCCACGCCACAAGGTACTCTGTTCTTTTGTGGCTCTTCCCTCTCAGGCGATGCTTGAGAATTGCTTCTACCTCGTGTTCTTCTTCTCCTTCTATTATCTCCGGCGGAGGCTTTAAATAGCTAGGCCCGTGTTCTTTTGTTGTTCGATATGGAGTTAGAAGGCTTGCATGGAAGACAGGATGAATTCGCTTCCATGACTTGGGAATGTTGAGCTTGAATGCTACTGGATTAATGGCTTTCGTGATGGTAAAGGGTCCGTGTCATTTGGGAGCGAGCTTTCGGTATGGGTAAGGAAGTTTGAGGTTGGTGGCTTCAAGAAACACCTTATCTCCTTCCTTGAATTGTATTGGTTTTCCTGAGAATCGTCAGGCCATGGCGATGGCGGCTTGTTCATGTGCTGCTATGGTATTTTCTCGACTTTCCGTTAATTCTCTGAGACATTCTTCCGTGCTGGGGTGTTTCAGGTTTGTTCGAACTGTTCCGGCGGCTTGGGGTTGGTATCCGTACAGGAGTTCAAACGGCGATTTGCCTGTAACTGAATGGACTCGTTGGTTGTGTGCGAACTCGAATGCCGGTAAATGGTCTGCCCAACTTTCTGGATTGTTCATACAGTATATTCGTAGACTCAGATCAATTTCTTGATTTAGTCGTTCCGTTTGACCATCCGTCTGAGGATGATAAGCCATACTGAGCGCTGTTTCAATCCCTAGTGCCTGATGGAGTTCTTGAAATGCTTTTGCCTTAAATTGTGGTCCTCTATCTGAAATAATCTTGGTAGGGAATCCAAAGCGACTGAAAACATCCTTCCATAGGAGTTTAGAAGTTCCTATGGCTGTGATTTCTTTTGTGCATGGTGACATTACTGCTGCTTTGGTAATGTCGTGATCTACAACGACTTGAATCGCATTGTATCCCTCTTGTGTTTCCAGGAGGTCTGTGATGTAGTCGATTGTGATGGTTTGAAATGGCCTCGTGTCTCCCCTGTGTGGTATTGGCATTAGTGGTGGCTTTGTCAGATGCGTGTTTACTTTGCAACTTTGGCAAGTCGCACATCCTTTGACATATTGTGTGACGAATTTCCTCATTCCAGGCCATATAAACTCTCGTTGTACAAGATCGAGTGTCTTTTGAATTCCTGGATGACCCATAACGACCGGTTCGTGATACATCCTGACGATCTCTCTTTTCAGATTGTCATTTGGGGGTATGTATACTCGGTCCTTGTAGAGTAAGATGCCTTCATCATCACTCCAATCTTCTGGTTTTCCGAAGTCTGGCCTTCGAATCGTCTTGCCGTTACTGATGATGAAATTAATCAGCATCAAATCGCGTGCTTTGTTACTTCAGATGCGTTCCCTGAGTTCGACATTGACTGCCTTAGTAAATAGTTCTTTCCCTAGTATGACAACATCTTTGTTATCATCGTTCCCTTCGTCATGACCTGTCCTTCTGGATAGGGCATCTGCTTGTGTTATGGTGTTACCTGGGTGATGTGATATTTTAAAGTTGAAGTCTGCCAAGAACAAGTACCATCGGGCTTGTCGTCTATTGAGTTTGTGGGCGTGTCGGAAGAATGTGAGGTTTTTATGATCAGTAATTATTTCTATTGGAGTTGACGCTCCCTGTATGAGGTGTCGCCATGCTTCGAGTGCTCGAATGATAGCGAGAAGTTCCCGATCATAAATTTGATAGTTGCGTTCCGCTCCTGTGAAGGATTTTGAAAGGAATGCGCAGGGGTGCCAGAGACCATCTGATCCCTTCTGCCTGAGGATTGCTCCTGATGCATATTTGGACGCATCACATTCGATTTGGAATGGTTTTGTTGGGTCTGCGATCTTCAGGATGGGTTCCTTCATAAATTCTTCTTTAAGCTTATTGAATGCTTTGTCACATTCGGGCGTCCATTGGAACATAGTGGATTTATGCGTAAGTTCCCTCAGAGGTCGTACGATGTTTGAGAATCCTTGGATCCATCGTCGATAGAAATTTCCGAAGCCTAGGAAGGCTTGAGTTTGTTTGACGGTCTTAGGGGCTTGCCATTCTTGAATAGCTTTGAGTTTGATGGGGTCCATGGCGATCTCTCCTGGCCTAATAACTGCACCGAGGTATTCGACCTCTGCAACATCGAACTCGCATTTTTCTGCTTTAAGGAACAAGTCGTGTTCTTGTAATCGTTTTAGGACTCGGCGAGTTCGAATGTGGTGTTCCTCCTCATTGGCTGAAAAGATTAGGATATCGTCCATGTAGATGACAACCCACCCTTCGAGGAGCATATCCCAAAAGATATGGTTCATCATGCTTTGAAATGTGGCTGGTGCGTTGCACAATCCAAAGAACATGACTGTGGGTTCGAACAGTCCCATTGGCGTGACGAATGCGGCCTTCCACTGGTCCCCATCCTTGATTCAAACATTATTGTAGCCTGCTCAGATGTCGAGCTTGGTGAATATCTTGGCACCTTGAAGCCTGTCGATTATATCGTTGATGAGAGGGAGTGGATAAGCATTTTTTACAGTTCCATCGTTTAGTGAACGATAGTCCTGTACTGGCTGTAGGCTGCCATCTTTTTTGGTGACAAAAAAGAATGGTGATGCTAAGGGTGATGTTGATTCTCGAATATACCCTTTTTCCAGATTCTTGGTAATGAACTTTTTGAGTTCCTCCTTTTCAGAGACTGTCAAGGAATAGATCTTTCCCCAGTTGTTTTTTGCATTTGGGTCGAAATCTTTCGTGAACTCGATTGCGTGATCCCATGGACGAGAGGGAGGAAATCGTTCTGCCGCCTTTTTTTCGAAAACCATTTGGAACTCTCGGACGTAATCTGGTAGGAGCTCATTTAATGTTTTCTCTTTCTGGTTCTTTTTTGCAGCGATAGCAATTTCCGTAGACTTATTTATTCGTCGGAGGTGAGTGGCGTCTTCCATTAATTGTCCTAGGACTTTTGATGGATTATGTGGTAGCCATTCGTTATCGTCTAAATCAATCCTTGCTGTTTCAGTGTATGACAGAACCAGATCTGGGCTATGTTCTGGGATAGGCATTCCCCATAGGGTCCCTGCTGGGGCTTCATGCGTGTCCTGGTATTTCTGAATGGTTTGTTGTTCTTTAATCACTTTCGGGCTAAAGGTGACTTGGCCCGTTCTCCAATTTATAGCAGGGTTGTATCGTCTTATCCAGGGTATCCCGAAGATTAAATCATCTCGTCCTATATCAGCTACGTACCAATTGGTAGGTAGCTTTCTTCCTTGAAGTATAAAGTTTCCTTCAATACGATGGGTGATTTGGCCTTGCTTGTTAATACTATCATCCGCATTCCGAAACGTGAGTGGTTGAGGCAATCGAACGGTGGGGAGTTTGTATTGTTCAACTAGTCGTTTGTTGATGATGACTGCGTCTGCTCCTGTGTCTAGTAGACCCTTGACTCCAACGGTGATGTTTCCGACTTCGATATAACCAGGTAAAAGGAGTGCTTGTCACCTCTGTACTGTATTGGTCGTAATAGTTATTCGAACATCAGAATCGTTTGGCAAATCAGGCGTTGGATCTGTTTGCCATTCTAAAAATCCGTTTGAAAGTCCATGGGGTCTGGGTCTACTTCGAACGCATCAATATGGAGATCGGTGTTGTCATTCTCTGTGTCTGCTTCGTTTCCACCATTACTTTCCTCCTCTTCAGATGAGTCCTCCTGGTCTTTAGCTATTTGTCTGATTTTTTGTCCTCTCCTCTGATTTGGCTTCCTCTGGTTGGCTCGATTTGGGCAGTTCCTTGCCTGGTGTCCTGGTTTTCTACAGAAAAAGCATGCTCCTGACTTCATTAATTCAGCATGCTCTTCTGTGGTAAGCTTATTTATTCCTGTTGGTCCTTCCTTGATGGGTTCCGGACCGTCTGTCCTTCCAGCTCGAACTTTGGCATTGCAAGTGCGAAAGTTGCGTTTTCGTCCTTGATTATCATCAAGCTGTTGATTTACTCGGGAGGCCTGATCTATCTCGAGTGCTCTGGCCATCCATTCCACAATATTGGTAGGTTGTGGGAATGAATATGAGATGCGGGTTCATATCCATGAAGGTAGCGCTGCTCGATAGTATGCTAGTTGTGCGACTGGATCGTGCACCCTACTAGTATATGCTAGGTGTAGGAATTTGCCATTGAAATCGTGACATGATGCAAAGTCGCCATATTTGAGTCGAGCAAGTTCTAGGAGTGCATTGTCTACCTCATTGATTGGTGCGAAGGCCGCTCGGAATTCTCTCTCGAAATCGACCCATTGTCCGAACCCTCGTGTGGTTCCATTGGATAGTATTTCTCGAGACTGCTTAATGACAACTGTTTTCCAATATTGCACAGTTCCTCCTTCCATGTATGACAGGGCTGTTGCAATTTGGACTTTTTCCTCGGAGAAGTCATTGGGTCTTCCTTCAAAGAGTAGATAGAGCTGATTAAGGAATTCCTCTGTTTTAGTGCGATCTCCATCAAAGACAGTAGGCTCCTTGATTTTTCCCTTTGCCGATGCTCTTGCGGGAATGGGGATTGCAGGTTGTTGCGCTCCAAGGCCTGGCCCTCCAGGTCCTCCAGGCGGTCCCGCTCTGGGCGGTCCTCCTCCTGGCATCCCTGGTCCTCCAGGTGGCCCTGGTCCAGGTGGTCCTCCTCCTCCGAAGTCTGGTCCCATGGGTGGTCCTGGGTCGGGAGGCCCTTCTCCTCCTGATGGTCCACCTGTAGGCCCTTCGCTGAATAGGGTTCCTCTTGGATATGTTCCAAGAGAGGTTGGATAATCTCCTCTTCCTTGATGGGTTCCAGCAAACCTCGTTTGTGGAAATGTTGTACCATATGCTGAACTGACTGACTCGAAAGGCCCTGTTGGCTGATCCACTGCAAACGATGGCAGTGCTCGTCGCATAGGGCCTTGATTAGTATTTTGCTCTGGTTCGACATTTCTTTCTGTGAAAGCTTGCTGAGTATGTGTTTCGGGATCTTGTATGTATGTTGCAGACATCGTTGGTCTGTGTACTGTGATTTCCTCGTTGTCTTCGCTCCCTTCGTTACTATCGTCGTCAGGGTCTAGAGCTATCTCCTTTCCTTTACCACTAGTCGTAGTTGATATGGGATCAAAGGTCTGATATCCTTCTGGGTAGACAGCTACTGTTTCGTCCGCTGATTCCCTTTCAGCAATGGTGGGCTCTGGTTGATCTACTACTTGACTCGTCTGGACTTTAGGACTTTGTGCACTTATCGAAGTGGCACGTATGGTCGGAGTACTGAGTCGTGAGCTGGGCTTTAGGACTTTACTCAGTGGTATAATCGCTGGTTGTTTCGCGTGTACTTTGAGAATATCTCTCTCTTGCGTACTAAGGGTAATGAGATACCCTGCTGGGAACTCTTTTTTATCGGTTGCTGGGTGATATCTAATTGGACACCTGGCATGTGTGCAAATTATCCACCTGTCTTTTTGCAAGTTATAATGTGCGTCTCTTGCTTGGTCGACCAAGTATGCGCGTTGATATCCTTCACAAGAGAGTTTTGGCTGTGGGCCCATTTACTTGTTTCGAATTCGAAGGTATCGGTCGTGGAGCTTTTGTGCGTGCAAAAAGCTTTCAAGTTGTCTTACTTTGCATTCGAAGGAAGGGTTGATCCAATTTCTTGTATCCAAGACTCTGCTTTGCAGATGCTTAATCCTGTTTTGCAGGAAAGCGGCGTAAGTTGTGTCAAATGTGTAGTGCGGGTCTTTGCATTGTGGCCACCAACTAATAGTGTCGAATGCGACATTGAAGTTGTAGATAGCTTGATGGACGCGTTGGATTCCGTATTCTTGCTTAATACTCGGACTGTCTCTGATAGCGTTGAGACTGTTGAGGATAACTTGTAACGCGTCTTTGGTGTCGACTGGTGCTTGTGGTCTTTCGTAGAACAGACCTCTTGTCGAAGAGATACTATTCGGTGTGGTCTCGCAGTAGCTCGGTACTGTGTTGACTGTAGCACTTGATGCGACTGGGATAGTGAGCCTGTTGTCTATTCCGTAGAATTGTAAGAGCTCTTGTTCTTCCTTGGGGTCGAAGCTGGATGAGAGTCTATACTCTGTCCACTCGGGGGTTTGTATAACTGGTGGTATTCTCGGAGTTCTTGGGGATTCGCGTTCGAGAATAGGAAATCTCTCTCCTTCTAGGTATTGTATTCCCGGGACTCCTGGTCCTCGAAGGTCTTGAGGGTGTGGTGTGGGAGGTCGCACGTTAATGCTAACATTTGGTTGTTGATATAGTAGAGGCCTTCTACTACTGCGTGGGGGTCGAGAGGGTTTCGTCGGGGTTGGGCTCGCCGTTTTGTCTAACTTGTCGAAGTTTTGACAACCTTTTGAGTATAGGTTCCTTCTGTTCCTTATCGAAGGTTCAGAACGGACGACCTATGGTTCGTGTGTGTGGATGCTCTGCACTTAGAGAAGTGGAGCATAGAAGTTTTCAGTCTAATGTTACGTCTCAATACTTGTAGGACTTTTACAAGTATTAACACGTTTTTAGACTAAGCTTGGACTTGTCAAAGTAAAGCTTAGAGGGACTTATAGTCTGTTGACTATAGAGACAGAATGATATACAACTTGGTGTATAAAACAGGAGACTGAAAACTGGGGGTCGCTACTGAGGCGTTGCCCCTTATATACATGTCTAAGTGCTGCGTGCTGCGGCTTACTAACTACTGCGGGAATGAGTCCTGTGGAGTCATAGACTGCGGAATGACTCATAGGGAGTCAGTGACTGCGGGATGAGTCAACATTACTGCGGAACGAGTCATGTTGAGTCAGCAACTGCGGAGTGAGTCATTCTGACTACGGAATGAGTCAGCTAGAGCTAGTAACCTGTATAGAGATCAAGTCCAATCCCTGACTATGTCCTGCATAGTACGAGTCGCCTATTGGTACAATGAGTAAAAATAAAAGTAAAAAATAGTACGTGTTTAGTCCGTTGTCGTAACAATGACAAAGATCATCATCCCTGCGACTGTCTCGTACCCCGCCACTCCGATGATCAAGGTCCACGTTGACTCCACGTGAATGCCTGGACTGCACAAGTTCCTCGTTCACGCGCGGTGCGCAACTACATTTTGGCTGGAAGCTCGCGCCGTAACCTCTGAGGGTGCGTGTGCACTCAGCGAGTTCCCTTTCCAGGACATCATCGTGCGGTGGAATGCAGTCAGCGAGATCGTCTCTGACAACAGTTCCCCATGGGTGAAGGTGCTCCATATAAACCACATCCGCATCTCTGGCTACAACTCACGTGCGAACAGCGTTGTTGAAAGCCCTCACCACCCGATGCGCGACATTCTTTTCAAGGCAATGGACAGCGATGGCAAGAAGTGGGCGACCCAGCTCCACTCCGTGCTGTGGGCCGACCGCGCGACCACGTGTCGTAGGCTAGGCTGTTCCCCTTACTTTGCGCTCACTGGCATGCACCCGGTGTTGCCGCTCGACATCATCGAAGCCACATACCTCACTCTGACCACCGACAGCGTCCTTACAACAGAGGACCTGTTAGCTCGTCGCATGGTGACCTTGCAGAAGCGTGAGCACCAGATCACTCTCATCCGCTCGGTGGTCTACAAAGCGAGAGTGACTGCTGTCAAGCGGCTTGAGGAGCTGCACCGCCATACTGTGCACGATTATGACTGCAAGCCGAACACCTTGGTTCTTCTGTGCAACACGGTGATTGAGAAGTCCCTCAACAGGAAGATGCGTCCGCGCTACCTGGGGCCTTACCTCGTCATCACCCGCAACCAAGGAAAGGCATACATCCTCTCTGAGCTCGATGGTGCTGTCTTTGACTGCCCCGTCGCGGTGTTCCGGGTCATACCCTACCTTGCACGAATGGAGGCTATCGACGTACCGCGTGGTTGGTTAGACACCAACACACATCGTATACGCAACCTCGAAGTCTCTTCGGACAAGGGCGAGGGTGCTGACGACTTTGACACCGATCTTGTGGATGACGTTTGAGCCGCCCTGTTCTAGCCATCTTGCTGAGCAGTCGACCGGGACGGTCGATGTTTCAGTGGGGGGGAGAGATAGGTGCTGGCTACCGCGCGGTTGCACATGGACTTTGGTTTCTTTGCTGCTTATATGACATAGACTCTATTTCTCCATCCCTCCTCTTTACTTACATGACAGACACGACTTCCTCTCACACGACAACATTTTTCTAGCACACAGCTATTTTATTTCTGCTACTATACTATATATGACAAGACATGATTTACGACATGAAAGACACTACGCGAGATGACACTATGGACGAGATATATGAAGGACAGAGAGATTACGGTGATATATGATACTACGACTTTTCAAGGACTTTTTATTGATCTTTTTCTACTTTTCTGCGAGATGAGACTGAAGCGACAGGATGGGACAGGGAACGCACCGCGCGGTGCAGATATCCTACACGACAGAACCACAGCGTGACCAAGAAAGGGACGGCGATGGCCCGTCTACTTGCACAAAGATGATGGCTCCTCGCTGCCCCGACGCGGCACCCACTCTGACTGGTACTGGCCGAACTGCAGCCCAGTTTGCTCTTCCTCTTCCTTCATGAGGAAGTCCATCACTGCATGGTCAAGCTTCATATGCAGACCAAGGCAGGTGAACTCCTTGCGGATGTGCAGGACCTTGCCGTCCAAGAGCGAGAGCCCATCTTCGATGACGCCTGACAACGCGCTGGGAGCAACAGCGTGAGAAGATGATGGTCCTGCAGCAGGCACGATGACAGGCCCAGCAGCTGCAACTGTTCCCCCGCTCGCAGGGGCCTCAGCAGGAGCAGGGTCCGACAAGATGGGCGGGAAGTCGAAGTCCATGGGGTCGTCGGTGCGCAGGGTGATCTTGTCCTCCATGGGGTTCTCTGTGGTGGTAGGAGCCTCGTCGAAGCGGGGTGTGGCGCTGGACGATGACATGGCGAGGGTGACTGCCAGGGTTTGCGACGAGGTGGGCTCATCAAAGTCGTCGTGCACTGGCTCCTCTGGGTCCAGGAGGGTCTCTTCGTCGTCCGGGACTGAGTGCAGCAGGTAGTCGAGCACGTCATCTGGCACTGCGGGCAGATCCCCGACGTCATACCAGAAGGGAGTAGGGCCGGCGTGAGGAGGTTCGAACTTCGCCCGTTTGAGGCAGGCTTCCAGCAGGGACATGTCATCAACCGTAAGGCGCCAGTCCAGGTGCGCCTCGACGTGCCGAAGGATGGCCTCGATGACCACGCAGTCCTTGCCCTTGAGCGTCTAGGGGATCGAGTGACCAACACCGTTGAAGATGGCGATGACGGCCAAGTTCTGACAGATCTCCCCAGTGTAATTATGCATAATACGGTGGCACGAGATGTGCTTGCACACGCATTCCACGCAGCGGATCACCTCTGGGTGCAGCTCGCAGTCACCATCTGGTTGGCACCCATCACACCGTGTGGTACCCCACGACACGAATGATACCTTGCTGCCGCTGTGCTTGCGCATTTTCTTGGCATCGGGAGGTGTTTCCGGCTGCTCTGTGGCCTTGCGCTTAGCGCCGACGGGACGAGGCTGTGGACCCTTTTTGGCTGTGGACGATGCGGATGCACGCGGCATGGCTGTCTTGGGCACAGTGTCTTCCTCGGATGAGTCAACTTCAATGGCCGTGTCGACAGTGCCAGCACGGGCCTTCCCCTTTTTGCTGCCCGTGTTCATCTTCTTCTGGCGGGGGGTGGGAGGAGGGAGCGCACTGGGTTGGGCAGTGGTGCATGACCACGTGGAAGGACAAGAAACGACGGACGAGCTCCCAGTGGACATTCAGGCATTGGGCCTTGCAATGAGAGGCTTTGGCGTGATGGACGACGCGGCTGGCGCACTGGCGGCTGGGCGCGCGCTCGACACGGATGTCCCTTCCTCTGCAAAGGCAGCTTGCTGCTCCTCGTCTGGAGAGCAGAGGTCAGCGAGCGTCTTCAAGCAGCATCTGGGTGACTTACAATCGCGCACGGCCTGGGTCTCGACCTCGTGGGTTTGTGTCAGCTCCGCGAAGACCGCATCGATGCGACCGTTGATCTCCTTCTTGGCAGCGCAGCCTTCTTCCATGGAAAGGTCCTCGTTTTTGACCTGCACTTGGACACCTTGATGCTCCGTGTGGAGGGCCGTGTGGTGGGTCTCAAGTTCCGCACATCGTGCGCGCACCACCTCGAGCATGCGGGGCCGCGTCCGTTGGCCGTACAATAGGATGATGCATTTGACCTCCTCCAGCGATGAGTGCATCTGCATGAGGTCGCCAAACCGAGTAAAGTGTTTGTCTGGCAGCACCAGGTCGGGAAGTGCAGTGACCACCTTGAGAAACCGGTCGTGGAGCTCGCTCCGTGCGACGGTGTTGCGCGAGTCACTGAGCGAGATGAGCTCACCGATGAGGTGGACGAGCAGCACAACGTCGGTGGCCGGGTGGTCGAGCCAGGGCAAGACGTAGTGCATGCGCAGGTCTTGAAGCATGACTGTGTGGAGTTCAGTGGAGGAGCGACTCATGACGGAGAGACAGGTGACGAGGGGTAGGCAAGGAAGTGGGTGCGCAAAAGAGGCAACAACTCCCGATGCTTAAGTCTATATGGCTGCCTTGGATGTCCTCTCTCTGCTTCTGCACGACTTCAGGAAGCATTCCTCAGGGTCCACACCACGCGAGCGGCACCGAGCGGTTGGCATGTCCGTTACGTCACACATCAAGCTTCTACCCGTCTTCGGATTCCAAATCACAGCATGCGCGTTTCGACTACCTAATCTGTCTGGAAGCACCGCCTTTTTCCTCAATCATTTCTAATCATCCTCTATCGACCTCAAGTCGCTCCGCTGATCACCGGATACTGTGCGCGGCAGTTGCCAGGCTTCGACCGCGCTGTTGATGGTGTTCATCTTATGTCAAGTCGTCAGCTTCCACCTATCCGCGTTGGGACGCGTTGACTCACCATGCTTCGCCGGACCGGTTGGAGAGCCCTTGTTCGGCTGCCGGCCTCATTCGACTTCTCGTAACGGCACTCTGTTGAAACTGGCATACTCACGGCGCGTGTCTGCCTCGTTGCGCATGGACCAATGGATGAACTCCTTGATGCGTGCTTGGTCCGTGACACAGAGGTTCATTCCTGCGTGCTCCAGAATGTACCGGAACGAGAACGCCATATCCTGATACGTCTTCGCCGCTGCCCACTGCAACCGGAGCTCGCTTGTGAGCGCTTCGCGCTGTACTCAGTCGAATTCTGTGTCGAAGTGCTGCAGGATTTCAGGCACATTCCACGTCTCGAGCATCAGCCTGACCTGGTTGGTGGCTGACAGGATGATGGTGGAATCCGAACAGATGCACAGCAGTGCTCCCTGCACCGTGCGGTGAGCATGAGGCCGATGGTTAACGATGCGAAGACGTACAAGCCCTAGCATGAGGCGGTCCAGACACTTCTTCACATCCACCTCGACGAACGCTTCCCCATTCATGATGATTTGCAGCTCGGCTATCTGGCGCTCCACTGTATCTTCAGCCTTTGGCAGCAGGATCGCGCAGACCTCATTGCAGTGCTGTTCCATGTTGTTGAGCGTGCTCATTGTGTGTGGAGTAGGGTGCGTCGGGCATGGTGTTCTTCCGCCCTATGGTCTTTATCCTCGGTCCTCCACGGCTCCCTCCCTTTCCGGTTCGTCAACCTCCGCATGGCGTCGACTGAACTGAGGACAGTTCGGAGGTCAGTGGGGGGGAGATGTAGGGTCCCCTATGTGCCCTGTGCCCAGAATCTTCGCATTCCGCATGGTTCCCTCTCGCACCGATCGGTCACCACCATACGCACCATACATGACTCGGGTCCTCGGCCTTCCGCATCGTGCAGGCTCTTCAGCTACCACACGTATCTACCGTGCGGTTACCACACATCATGCATGTCCCCCTTCGACCGTGCGGCTCCTCTTCCTCGCGGCCCAGTTACACATATGGATTACGGGTGCCCTCGCACTCGGGGATTGTTCGGTACATCCTCGATTGTATGCACGTCTCATTACATACCACAGGATGTGCGGTGGCATGGCACGGTGCCTTGTGGCTAGGCCTCCGATCGGTTTAGTATGATGCGCAGCTATCTTCGACACGGTCACAATGCATCGATCATGGTCACGTGTTGTACCCGGCATGTACAGGATTCCTTGGCTCTTTTATGATACTGCATGTTTCAGCTCGCGGTTGATAGGTAGTTCTGTCGCAGGTGTCTCTCAGACTCTCTTTTAGGTTACAGTATGGTTCCACATGGGCTCTGTAGCTACATTTCAGAGCTGTGGTGGGCTAGTGGTGTTTGTGCCACTGCACGGTATGTGCAGTGTGTCCCCTTTGTACTTAGTTTTGGATTGGTGTATAGATTCCACAGGCTACCCCTGGGCCTCAGATCTCTCATCTCTCGTACCTGCGTGCATACGACTCCCTTCGGGCTCCGAGTAGCCTCTCCGCATCGACTTCAAGCCTCTCTTCGCCAGTACGTTGTGCAATTGCACGTACTCTGCATCGTTCTTCCTCCGTAGTGCCCGTGCGCACCGATCGTATCCACCTCGTATACTACCACGTGGTAGTTGGCCTACATGGCCGCACCATAGTTGAGTCTCCCCCCTTTCCCTACCATTCAGTGGCCTTTAGGCTTGCAGCACACCTGTACCACCTCGCATCTTTCCGTCACGGCCTGTCCTTTCCCCGCATTGATCCTCCAGTTCTACATGCAGGTTCCCCGTGCACATTACAATGCGTTGTGAGTCTCGTTTTTTGTCTTGAATGCACAGCACCATCGTCGCCCCTACGTATTCCTGGGATGGGTCCGCCGCCTGCCTCTGCACATGTAGAAAGCCCCACTGTGACTCCTGAAAGCGTCCTTGGTCTAAACACCGGTGTAATTGGCCACTGTTTCTCCGATGGAGGTGCTGCAAAGGAGAGTGGGGACATGGATGGTGGTCGAGGTGCGGACCTCAGTCACGTGAGCCACTTCAGTAGATCCGACTAGTTAAAGTGGACTATGTAGTCCACCCGAACTAGTCAGGTATAACTAGTCGGACGCGAAACAAGTCATATTGTTACAAGACAGTATGTAGTAACTAGATACATCCCCAATAGTGATACACCTGCATAAATCACGTGAAACATTGCATGAGTAACTAGTTGTGTCCGTAACTAGTTGGGCGAACAACTAGTCACTGGTAGGGGCATGAGTAACTAGTTGTGTGAGTAACTAGTCAGGCGAACAACTAGTCAGGGGCATGAGTAACTAGTTGTGCATGTACCGAGTCGCAGGAATTAGAGATGCTGCTCCTCTGGGAACCTTTCATGGGCATCGTTCAGAAGCTGAAGCCACTGTGCTGCTTGGCTAGATGATGACTGTGAGTAAGATCAACATGGATGTACGTACTACGACGCACCGCGCGGCATACGTGACCTTCCCTAAGCCCACTAGTCCAGGTTTGGACGTATCCAGTGATCGCTTCATCCATTCCCGGTGTTGGAAGTCATACCAGCGTTGCGTGCACCGCATTTCAGCCTTGAGAAGGAGCCTCTCCTCCCGCCACCTCTGAGCACGTGCGCTCGCCCGGAACCACTCGATATGAACCGCTGTTTCAAAAGGTGAGATGAGTCTTCGCGCAATACATATCCACACACCTTCGAGCATATACTTGTCAACCTCCGACTCTGAGTCCGTCCCATACGTCTTTCCATCACGCCAAATCCATGAAATGTCCCGCTTCTTCATGCTGGGTGCTTCCTGCTTATGATACATGATCATTTCACGACAATCTTGCACTGTAAGTTCAGGATACTCCTGCATGTCTGCATCGTTAGCGAATATGTAAAGTTTCAACTGTGTGCACTCGTAGCTCTGTCGGGCGAACTCGATCTTGTCTTTGACGGCCTTCAGGGTGGTTTGATTGCAAGTCTTTGCCGCCTGACCGAACATTCCAGCTGTCTTCTTCCAAAGAAATGCATGTAAACCCTGCTTCTGGCGGATCTCGCGGAGACAGTTGCTCACTTGTACGCGGCGGACTTCACGTTCAGCGTCGACGAGAACACCAAAGAGAGTGTGTGTCCAGACTGCGGGAGGGTAGACGTGGGGGAAAAGAAGTCGCTCGTCTTCGGGGTCAGCGTCTGAATCGCGCACAGGGAGTTGTTCATCATTGCGAGGTGACAGTTGCTCTGGGAGCTCATCCAAGACACGTGCAAAAAGAGACTCGTGAGTTTGAAACCACAAGGCGAGCTTCGGTTTCAGTGCTCAACGGAGACGCTTCACCGTCGAATCAGCATCAACCTCTTCATCCGAGGAAGCCTGCTTGGTCTTCTTAAGCTCCTCAATATGAGATAGGATTTTACACCTGATCTGACAGTTAGCTATTGTTCATGCACGGGAGCACAAATACATACTTGTTGTTCTCTATCTCAATGCCACTGAGGAAAAGCTCAATGACGCTATCTTTGTATGCGGCTGGATCTTGCTCTTTGTCGTCTTTGTGCGTGAGCTTCAGCTTCTTCGTGGTTCGCCGCTTTGTCTGGGTGCTTTGAGTGGCTTGTTCCTCCGCATTTAGGGAATGCCATGGGTAGGCCAAACCCACATGGGTGGCCATGGGTTACAGCCGTGGGTGTGGGTGCGGGTACGGAGTTGCCAGAACCAGGTAAAACCCACCACCCGAGGCATGGGTACAGCCACCTGAGCTATGTCTTGTCCTTTGATCGCAATATAAATTTTGATTCACCCTCAGACACACAAGACACCAGCCGCCCACCCGACAATACCTCCCAGAGGTCTTGTTTCACCAATGATATAAACTACCCCTTCTCGCAACAAACCCGCCTCAGCACTCCCACACCCACACCCCCACTCCACCTTATCAGCATGACCACCAACACCTCTCGTAAACGTGCCCATAGCGCCAGTGGCCACACATCTGCTAACAAAAAGAAGCGCGGCAACAGTGTGCCGAAGATCAGCACCGCCAGTAACCCTTCTACATCCCAGGCCACCCGTTGTACCACTGTTCGTACTCAAGAGGAAGAATGTGCTGCCCTTGAGCATGAGGGTTTCATAGTTGTCGATGATGATGAACCTGTGCCATCTGATGCAGAACTTGGTATGTGATCAGTTTCTCTGGCAGTTTCACAAATGCGACACAATCACCTCCTCCTGTCCACATGGCCATGCACCACGCCACATCATAAGCAAGTCATGACTTGCTTGTGGTGTGGCGTCGCCCGGATTTATACCTTGCGGTGATTGTGTCGCATTTTGAGGAGTCGTAAGTGTGGCACTTACAATGTTTCCGGTTACTCAGATGCCATAATGGCTAAATGGGACTCTTCCATTTACGCCTTCTTCGAGGCGACTCCCGAGATCGAGTACATTGATGGACGGCGCACGCATGTCTTCAAGTGCGCGTCTCCCAAGTGTGATGCGCACATCTGCCGGTACCTCGACAGCAAGGACTGGTCATCCACTGGAAACCTTTGTCGTCATGCTCAGTTGTGCTGGGGTGATGAAGCTGTCGAGGCTGCTTGCGAGGCCATCAACATTGACGAGGCTCGGGAGAATGTTGTCGGGGTTATCCTGCATGATGGGATGATCACTGCGGCGTTTGAGCAGAAGAAGAACAGCGGGAAGGTTACTTACAGTCACCGCCCCCACACTCGTGCCCAGGCGCGTACTGAGATTGTCCGCTGGGTCGCCGAGAGCCAGTGTCCATTCACCATCATCCGGAAACGCGGGTTCCTTTCGCTGATGAAGACTGGCCATCCCGGTTACTTCATCCCCTCTCCCGCAACAGTTGCCCATGACACCAAGGCAATCTTCACCCGCACGCGCACTCGGATCGCGAAAATGTTACAGGTCTGCCAATTATCAATTAGGGTGTGTCAATTGAGCGAGTACTAATTTTCGACATACATACAGGAGTATGATGGCGATCTTCACTTCGCCACGGACACCTGGACGTCCCCCAATCACCGGGCATTCGTGGCCATCACAGTGCATTTCGAACACAACGGGGAGCCGCTCGCAATGTTGCTCGACATCGTCGAGGTCCCATGCTCGCACAGCAGCCTGAACCTGGCATCAGCTTTCACACAGGTGATCAAAGAGTTTGACATCGCTGACAAGGTTCGTCAGTAGCTCTAGCTCCGTATAACTGGTGCAGGCCACACTACACCACAAGCAACATCATGACTTGCTTATGGTGTGGCGTAGCCCGGTTTTCGAGTGGTGGCATGTACTCACATGTCTATGTTGTAGGTCCTCGCCATTACATGCGACAATGCATCAAACAATGCAGTGATGATTGAGAAACTTATATTTCTCCTCCCGGGGTTCCCTGGCGACGTCAACCGTGTCCGTTGCTTCGAGCATGTGCTGAACCTCATGGCAAAGAGTTTGATCCGACAGTTTGATGCTGATGTCGATAAGGAGGAGGCCCAGACAGGGGCAGATGAACGCGAGCTTGCTGAACTAATGCGAGACATACAACAGGATGAACAGAAAGCTCCAGCCGAACCAAGCGAGGGGGAGGACGGCAAGGACGATGAAACTGACGCACTGGCAGATATGACGGAACGGGAGCGTTCTCAATTTGCGGACGACATCCGCCTGATCAAAGTAATGTTGGCTAAGGTGCGTCACACATTACTTAGGTGTAACAATGCATAAGGGTGGAGACTCACCTTACACAGCTGCGCAAGTTTGCTTTCAAAGTCATTAACTCCTCGACTCTTCTCCTCCCAGTGTGGAGCGCGGCGCAACAGGCAGAGGGCCTGCCAGAGATCCTCTTGCCGTGGGATGTCCGAACGCGCTGGAACTCAATGTACGATATGTTGCACGAGGCCCTAGTGAACCGCAAAGCCTTTGATCATATGTGTCGGGACAAGAACCAGGGGCTGCGGGCATACAGAATGTCTGACGAGGAGTGGGACGTGGCTGCACAGTTGAGGGATGTGCTAAAGGTTCGTGCCAACTCCTCTTGTGGCAGGTGGCTGTTTAGAGTTCGCGCCTGCCACCGTTTTTTTCGCCCATCCCACCCACCCTCTGTCCCTCCTCCCACCCTTTGTCCCTCCTGCCCTTTGACCCTCACAAACATGTGCTCCCTCCTCCCTCTCACCCTCTCTACCTCAGGTCTTTAACGACGTGACATTGTTCTTCTCACGCTGATACACTATCCCAGGGCCTGTGAACAGTCGGGACGACCGAGGGCTGAGGGAGGCGAGGTCAGAGCAACGTCGCCGGTGCGGAGGGCGAGTACGGTCTCGGGTTCCCTTTGGTCGCGATCGTAACCGGTGCCGAGGAGAAGAGAGGGGAAAGAGTGTGTAGTGCCGAAGGTCGAAAGTCGCGGTGAAAGTCGCGCGATGAGTCACTGTCGCTGTCGCAAATCGGTCGATCGGTGGTCGCTGTCGCAAGTCGCAATCGCAGTCGCTAGCTACACCCGACAGCAGAAGATGTATTCCATTTGGATAATCTAAATACATTAACTCATGCATATCTCGGATAATCCTCCTCAATCGGATTAGTGACACAATAATACATTCATTTTGAGACCCATTATAACGTGTGACACTACACTATTTGACGAGTATTATCTGCCGGATTATCCGTGGGATTATCTGCCGGATTATCCGTGGGATTATCTGCCGGATTATCCGTGGGATTATCTGCCGGATTATCCGTGGGATTATCTGCCGGATTATCTGTGGGATTATCTGCCGGATTATCCACTATGTATCCTAAGAAACATGACCATTATGAGATTTCTATGTGCGGATCAGCTAAAAAGTATGGCAAGATTATCCTACAAATGACAGAGATTATCCTACACGACCACAGCTACACAGATTATCCTATGCTTTCCTACCTCCCCTCGCCCGCGTCTGCCGCTGATTCTTAAGAGCCTCGTCAGCATCACGTGCAACACGTGCTCGCGTCTTCCGAGGGCTTCGGAGAGGAGCAGGCTTGGGGCGCGCGGGGCGTTGAGACACCGCCGAAATGCTTTCAGGTTCTGCCTCGGCCGTCGACGCCTTCTTGCGGCGTTTCGCTGCAGGCGCGCCCGAGCGGCGTTGCTTGCGCTTGCCCATAGCCGACACCCCGCTGAGGCCTTCCTCTGCCGCGACCACGCTCAGATCTCCGTCTGCCTCGCGGTGGTCTTCCTGATGAGTAGGAACCACCGCGGGGTCAGCATTATTGCTCTCGACATGGGGATCCGGGTCCGCGCCACTGTTCGTGTTGCCTTCGTCACGCACACGGACCGCCTCGACGTCCCTAGGCTCGCTCGCGTCCGCCTCGACGTCCCGAGGCTCGCCTGCTTCCACATTGATGTCTTGAGGCTCCGCAGCTGGCGCATCCGTCATTGTATGTGCGTTCCCGCCCTCCCCGTCTGCGGCCATACCTCCGTCGCCTTCACTGCCGGTGGGATCGTTCCCCGCACCACCACCGCCACCCCCATGATCGGCTTGGCGATCATGATCGAGGAAAGGGTTCTCGATCGTCGCTTCGATGACGTCTTGCTTGATCTCGTCAGGGATTGTTGGCAGCACAGGAGGGCGAGAAAAGCGTTGCTTAGAAGGTGACGGGGGCACAGGGGAACGGCCTTGTGTGGGGCACGGGGTCTTCGTGGGTGTTGTGTACACTGTCCGCATGATGGTGGTCGGGGTGGTCGGAGGTTGTCGGCTAAAGCGAGGAATATTCGAGGACAGGCCAGTCGTCATCGAGACCCATTGAAAGGCATCGTCTGTGCCTTGGGCTTCGAACAGGTCGTGGTAGAGGGTGAGGACGCGGTGGAAAGGACGCTCCGAGGGTTTGCCACTGACGTCGCGGGTCCACCTTGATGGAATATATGGGGCGACAGTGGTCGCAAATTTGTTCCAGTCGAGGCCGTTCGGAAGGTCAATGCCGTGGTCACCACAATACACTGTAGGACCCAATGTTAGCCCGACGAAATAGCGTGAACCACGATCACTTACGCCACATCGCCTCAAACCACACATCAAGCGTTGAACTTGCCTGACCGACAGTCCACTCCTCATTATACGGCAGCAGATTAGGAAGGCCGCTTTCGTCATAGAACAATCGCTCATCCCGGCGGACTGGATTTGGCGCTAGGAGGTGTCGTCAGCGAACATGCGAGACAAGGTGCGGGATGCCCTTACGAAGATAGTCCTCGTTAAAGCCACTCCACCGGCCTATCTCATCCTGCTTCGGCCCACCTTGATACGAATCGAACGACGGGGGATCTTCGACATCTTTCATACCGATCGTGTACCTGCGCGTAATCAACAAATGAAAGTACTGCGGAGGAATGTGAGAACGTACGATTTGTACACGATTTTTCCGTCCTCAGTTCGCATCGCAATGCGCAAGTGGGCGTGTGCAGCTCCGACTTGGTCTGGGCCAAAACCGAAGAAAGTCTGGAGGAGGTTGGCGAACATGAGCGGGAAGTCAACCTGGTTCCTGTAGGTACATGTTAGCTGTTCATGCTCTAGGTGAGGAGTGGGACCGACATACCTGTAGCATTGGCTCTCATCGTCAAGATTCTTCTGTTTTTCATTCGCCGCTTTCTCCTCCCAGATCGCCTTCTCGCTTTCGGGGAGTGCGTCGTAAAGTTCAGCGAGGGCGGTCTTGTGCGCGCCGATCCCGCCACCAAGTTTGTCCCTACGCTGGTTGACGAGCTCCTTATTCTCGAGATACCACCAGCTGGAAGGACCGCGCATGCATTTCCGAAGGCTCTGCAGGAGGGGGGCGAGTGCGAGTTCAGTGGCAGAGGCTTGCGCCACAGAGCGTGGTTCAGTAGATGGGACGGTGGCGGTAGGCTTGTCGCTGACCGCGTCGAGGCCCCGCTTCCCCTTCCACTGTTGTTTGTGGTTTTTGAACCAATTGAAGAGGACCTAGAGGTAATGTCAGCGACATAAACAGGTGAAGTGTGGTATTCAACGTGCCTTGTCTTTGAAGTCCTTCTGCGTGTAACCCTCGAGGGGTCCCCACGTCTTGATAAACTTGTCCTTCGCCGCATCCCTCATCTTGCTTCATTCTTTTTCATCGACCGGGATCATTTCGTCAAACGTCTTCTCGAGAAAGGCGAGCTGCTCGGGATAGTTCCCCCAGTTGAAGCGCTTCTTCTTCTCAGGCTTGTCGGTGGCTGGGTGTTCAGTGGGAAGCTTCGGCTTGGGTTTCTGGCCTCGCTTCTTAGGAACCGGCTTCTTCTCTGTCTCCGAGTCTGTCGAGTCGGCGTCGGGGGCTTCATCCTCGGAGTCGACGGGGGCGGCTTCTTCCTCGGAGTTGGAGTGGTTGCCTGTGGCGGGAGTGGGGGAAGGGTCCGGCTCAGGTGTGGTGGCAGGGACGTGAACCTCGTCGTGCTGAGACTCGGAGTCGCTGGAATCGGGAACTCTGGGGAGCATTGCACGGCGGGGCATTGAGAACGTGAGGAAGAGGAGAGTGAGAGATGGGGGTTGGTGGTGAACGACGGTGGACAGAAGTGCACGCTAACGGGACCATGGGTGCTGCGGCATAAACTAATTAAGGCCAGAGCGGCGGAAGTGGCGGGAGGTCGTGGCGCACAAAAAAGGAAGTACAATCACTGCTAACGCACAATACAGACTGAGACTGCGTAAACACTATTTGATCACCCTAGCAACTGTGGATGTGGCCGGTTCAAGCGCGTTCGAGCGGCTAGTTCTTTTTGTTCGGCCAGAGGTGCAGGAGCAACGGAACCGTTAGCGGATGCATGAAGGGCGCCATTTGATGACCACGTCATGCTCGTCCTCGTAGTCGATGAGTTCCTCGTTGTCGTGAGCGCTCATTGTCGATGTCGGGTCGGACAAGCAAGAACAGAAACGTTACGATGGAGGACAAATGAGGGTCAAAGCTATATGCATTACAGGTTCACTAGACAACTACACAGTCAAGTCGATAACGTCGTCATCGGGGATCGCCCTGGCCTTGCCCTTACTCCGAGAACGCTGGACTTCATGCTCAGAATCCGAGATGTAGATGACGTCACTCCGGGCCACCGGACCGCGCGCAACGTCTGCGTTCGAAGACACTTTGCCGGCTTTCCGAGATCCAAAGTCGAAGCGTTCGTCAGCCTTCTGCTTGAGCGACTTCTGAGGGGTGGCCGCAACGGGCGCATCGGCCTTGCTCGCGCGAGGCGTCGAGGGGCCCGCGTGCGCTGCGGAGGGTGGCGGGCCACCGAAAATCTCCTCAAGTGTGTCAGACGGGTCCTCCCGCGCACGGCCGACTGGGAAGCCATGTACATGATCGAGGAGGCTGTTAAGAGGTCGGACGCCTTTGGGGTCGAAGGGAGGCTGGAGCAGTGGTTTCAGCATGTTGAGAGCAGGCATGCTACGAACTCCCGTGCGGCGAACCAAGACCGGCTGGCCACATGCGAGGACCTGATCGACAATGCAATCAGTCCATTCGTCGAGGGCGGCGAGGTACATCTCATAGCTGGGACGGTTCCGGGCGGATAGGTCGAAGCCGAAGGCCTCGGCGACGGCAGGCTGCCAGAACCTGAATCGGACTTGCTTGTTTTTGGTCGTGTGCCCAACAGCGTTCGCTGAAATAGGAAGTTCCTCATTCTGTCGAAGGTGTCAGCACGGGAATGGCGACCGGGAGAGAATTGGACTTACATGATTGAAGGCGTAGACCTTCACTTCGACCTCAGCCCTCCGCGGGCGGCCCGGTCCTTTCAGGGAGCCTGTGCTGCCAGCGGTGGTTGGCGTCTTCGTGGCGCCGGT
The DNA here is from genome assembly GCA_032821775.1 of Sanguinoderma infundibulare. NCBI lineage: Eukaryota > Fungi > Basidiomycota > Agaricomycetes > Polyporales > Polyporaceae > Sanguinoderma > Sanguinoderma infundibulare. The sequence continues at coordinate 1,095,343 of JAVLRN010000004.1, read as the reverse complement.
CTTCGGCGTGGGAGTGCGAGGGCTGGGCAGACGGGCAAGGGGAGAGGATGGTGTAGAGGATGGACGCGAATCACTGCGGTTCAGCGCGAGACCCACACGGTCCCATCGAGAAGGTGTCGGAGGAGGTTCGCGGACGGACCCCGCGCCGACGTCGCCAGTGAGCAGGATCCGCTCTCGGATCGAACGACAGAGGGCCACATTCGCCACATCATGGTAGGGCAGTGGCTCGAGGATCTCAAGCTCCGAAAGGAGGTCTGCCCGTTTGTCTGCCGTCATTTGGAGCGCAAGGGGCTTCCCGTGAAACTGGCAAGGTGGTTTGTCGGGACACTTGTCACAACATTAATAGAGCTGTTCGCAAAATGGAAATGACGATAGGACGTACGAATTCAAAAACCAGCCCGATGTTGGCGAAGTCCTTCTGCCCATAGCTTGCTTGAGGACGATGAAGGCGGCCCTGGGGGCAGTCGCGACGAGCATGCATCTGCACCAAGTTAGACAGCAGGTAGGGCAGCGTCAGGCCGCGAATTCGTGTCTTCTCAGCCTCGGTAGGCTTAGGCATTTGGATGTAGAATGGAGGGGAGAGTGCAAAAAAGTGATCGCAGGGCATGGATTGGGTCATGACTTTATACAGAGGCGGAGCCACAAAAGCACAAAAGAGCGTGGCCGGGGCCGCGGGGTCGCGCTTGGACCGAGGCGGTGCATGCCGGGACAAAGTGTTGGAGTGGAGAAAACCGGACCTCGAGGTCTGCAGCGACAATCGAGGCCCAGGCAGGCAGAGCGCGAAGTTCTGCGTGGAGACGAGGAAGACCTAGAAAAACGAATGAGGTGATCAGGTAAACATCGGCGTCCGCGGACGCGTCGAGTTCGCAACTGAACTGCGAGACAGAAAGACCGATATTGATGGCGGGACGGACACCACGACGGTCACAGACATGATGTTCGTCGGTATGTAGGCGGACACATCACCACCCTAAGACAACAGTGGAGGTAGAAGACGTCGCCGGGGTAAGCCTCACGACCGGGGGCACGACAAAGGAGCATGGACATCTGACGCGGAGTGACAGCCTGCTTCCACAAGTCGTCGTAGATGATGAGGGCTAAGGAATGTCGTGAGCAGCAAACAGCCAGGGTCGTTCATCAACAAGCTACGTTCCGTGCTTACCCTTGTCACGGAACCATTCGCCCATGGCGCAGCCAGAGAAGGGCGCGAGGTACTTGAGCGGGGCAGCCTCAGAGGCGGTGGCAGTGACGATTTTGGAGTATCGTGGTCCTCGAGTGTCTTGGCGAGTCGAGCGACGGTGGAATGCTTCTGGCCGATGGCGATGTAGTTGTAGTTGTCGTCGTTCGAGCGGTTCTCATTGATGAGGGTGTCGTGGAGGGAATTGAACGTCGACCAGAGGGACGAGCGAGGCGTGCAAAGTAGACCCAGCCGGGAGGTGACTGGAAACGATGAAGTCCACGCCTGACTCACGCCCGCCACAACTGCCATAATTGTGGCGTCGGGGCACAGCGGCCCGGCCCACCTGATTCACGCCCGCCACGATTGTGGCAATTGTGGCGGGAGTGAGTTAGGTGTGGACTTCATCGTTTTGAGTACCGCCGTCGCTCTACTTGTCGTCCCGCCCGTCATCACCATCGACTCCAGCCTCACGTTCGCCTCCGGCGTCTTCGTCCCCGTGGGTCATCATTTCGAAATCTGAGTCGTGGTCCCCAGGTACGTGTCTGTTTTCCCGGCTAGGCGGGGCATACATGACGTGAACGCCCCCGCCTAGGCTCGCAATAGTGACCGCGCTGACCTTGAATCGTTTTCAGGTGCTCCCCTTCGTCCCCTCAAGCAAAGATATTCGCGCGCAAGACGAATAGCCTCGACCGCGTACGTGCGCAGCTATTCGATTGTGACTGATACTAACTGTCTTGCTCGTAGGCGTCCATCAAGATTTCTGATCCCATCCCCCACTTGTTTCATCGCAGCTCCAGTTTGTCACCGCAGACCACTGGACGCTTGTGATTCCGATTTGACTTTGCGTCGATCGGTTCCCCTCCATCGGCCCTGCCGGCCCCGAGTCTCTACCGCAGCATTCGAACGTCCACCACTCCCAGTCGTTGGCCCTCCCTGTCGCCTTCTCTTCCCCACTCATCGCCGTCGAGCACCCTTACATCGTCTCTTAACGTCATTACAGCGCTCTGCCTATTTGAAACGCTATGCCCGCCACTCGTTCTGGGCTCCGGCAAGGCACTCGTCAACCGGCCCCGGTTCCCCAGGTTGTCGCAGGGCCGTCCAATGTGAATACTGGCCATGTCGTGGTCGACGACGACGGGCCTCCTCGCAAGAAGCAGGCCATCACGTGCAAGGCTCCCGGGCAGCGCTCAAAGCAGAGGGCCCAAGCGCCCCTTCCGCCTCCACGAGAAATCATCGAGATCTCGTCGGACGACGAGCCGGCCCCCAGGATATCTGCGCGCCCTGTTAATGCCATTGAGAAGCGGCTCAAGGAGCTCGAGGAGGTGCGTCGCCCTCCGCATTATGCAACTTAGGATAAGTGGCTGACATTGGCTTTTCTCGGCACCCATTTAGGAGAACCGGAAGTTGAAGGCGGCTCTTGCGGCTGCCAAGCCTGTGAGTACAGAATTTCACTTACGCTCGTACTGTGGTTCGTTAACAGATGATGTCCCCAGGCGCAACCACAACCCGTACCAGAGGTGGTCCCTACCCCTGCCCCAGACGTGGCGACCGAGAAGGTAAATGAGTGTTCTCTTGCAACCGCGCACCTTTCTGACCCACCATACAGCTATTGTCCACCATCGGCGAGCATGTCAGCTGTGGACTTTGTAACGAGAAGATGTGGAACGCATACACGTACGTCCGACCTGGCTGCCACCCTAATTTAGAACTCATCAACTCCGCACCCTTGCCCACAGGCTCGTGTGTGGCCACACCTTCTGCCGCGGATGCCTCCAACAGTGGTTCAAGACTGCACACACCCATCATGTGGCCAGCCATCTGACATACGATTCGCAGCAGCAGTTGTTTCACCATCAATGGCAAGTCCAGCTTGCTCGTCCCGACCTTTCGCCTCAGCGGAGAAGACACATCGAGGCCGTGGTTCTTCACACAACCGCTACCACCGAGCACCTGATATACTCATGCCCAACGTGTCGGGTGTGAGTCCGCGCCAAGCCGGCCGAGAACTTTGTCGTCAAGTACATCGTCGAAACCATCGCAGCTGTGCAGGGCGAAACCCCTCCGAACGAGCCCACACGCACTCTCCAGCCAGCGTTGGAGGGACCTTTTCATCAGTTCTTCCCCTTCACCTTGAATGATCTGAGTACGACGTAACATGACTCGCGCTGCGCTTCAAGTCGTCATCGACCCGGTTGTGCTGCATGCACATCGTCATTCTGCGCATGGCGGTCTGACTCTGCCGGACTAGAATACGGATCCTATTGTATATTCACCGTTGTCCATACCTTGATTAATCGTTTCCGTTGCTGTTTCCTTGAAAGTCGTGCAATCCCACAATCGAGCTCGCGGAAGATCGTGTCAAATGCTATGCCTCCCCTTTGCTTGTGCGCCCCTGTTATCGATTACGGCACTCGATGCTTGCCCGAAAGCCGTGTTTTGTTGTCGCTGTATTCTACTTTGTATGGTCCCTGAGCACGCTCGAGACCGCACACTTGTCCGTATTGGATGTAATGTCTCCCTGTAACTATCTTTGAATTGCGTCCTCTAAACCGTTCGTTCCAACGCCTGGTACCAAACCATACCCCGTAAATTCGCGCCGGCAGCACCCCGACGCCACAATTGTGGCAACTGTGGCGGGCGTGAGTCAGACAGGCTGGCTCCGCCACAGACGCGCAAATCCGGCCCGCGTGAGTCACGTGGGGTGGCTGCTCCCCAGATGCCCGATTTTGACATTTCGGCCCACGTTCCGAGGCCAATAAAATGTGACAGACAATGTCACGTTCTACTGAACGCCAAACGTTGACGAAAACGTAGAGTTTGAGTGAACACTTTAGAGCGACTATAATGTCCAGTTTTCCGCTATTTAGAATGTCAATAGAATTCCGAGTTGTCCTGGACATTGTCTGTGCCCGAAAACCTCAAGTTCTGTAGGATATTAAATGTTAGCGAGAACATCAAATTTAATGGAATAGAAAATAGTGTGCCCGCTCTTGACACGCCGAACACACACGAAGTGCCCGCTAAGAACCCGCCGAAACGAATATTCGCGCCCATTGCGTCGCGTTCGTGATGATTACCTGAGCACACGGGCAGATTCTCGGACAGAACAGAGATCAAGCAATCACATTGTGAGTATTTACAGCATCAAGAACTAAGTATGCGGCGACCACAATAACAGGACGACTCCACTAGTGGAGGTCATTCCAGAGCAAGGTCATCCAGGACTCGAACGCGTACTCCGATTCGAACTGGTAAGCCGGGTGGTTCTCATAGCCGAACTCCTCGATCTCGCAGAACGTCCATCTCGTCCAGCTGTAGAGCTCGAGGCAGCGGTCCGTGATGCTGCACAAACACGCGATTAGCATTGCATACGAAACACGAGGGATAAAGAGGGGGACTCACTAGGACACGTCGCGCGAGCTGAACTCGTCGTTGACCGGCCGTTTCAAGTAGAGCGCGTGCTTGCACTCGTTGAGGCTTTCGCCCGGGCCGATAAGCCAAAAGGCCGCGTTCGGCTCATCCTCGACGAGGCGGAAGCCAATCACAGCCATGGCCTGAAAGCGAGTTATGGGGCCGCAAATGGAGGCTAGAGGCTGGAGGACGCACCGCGAGGAAGCCGCGCACGGACAGGTCGAGCCGGTCCAACCCTTCACTGCCAAGAACGCTTACGATGGACTGCAGAGCGTAAGTACTCGAATAGTGGGCATAAATGCAGTACATACCACGAATTTGAAGCTGTGGAGCGTGATAATGGGCTTCAGAGTGGAACACGTCCCACGGCGGAAGGCGGTGAACAGGGAGAGGAGAGAGAGAAGCTGGGAAAGCTTGTTGCAAAGCATATTCAAATGGGAGGAGATCTGAAGAGAAGGGATGGTGGTGGAGGAGCAGGAATGGGCAGAGGAATGAGTGGGTGCAGCCTAGCAAATTTGTTGGCGGGCGCGAGAGAGTTGGGCCCAGGATTGAGGGTGGTGATCGCGAGAGAGCAAGACTTGTTGACTGCTATGTTTCCTTATGTCACAGCACTGGTATATGCAGCAGCAGGCACTCATGGCATTCAAGACAATGCAATATATAGAGTACCAGTTGTGTTGCAACAGTCTATGTCCATGTTTGATCACTGTGCAGACATATGCCTGTTTTAGAAGCAATGTCGGCAGAATACAACATATCGCAAATGGTGGTGAAACGGTAAAGGTACCCTGCGGTCGCGTCAGCCCTGTCCCTCGGAAGGACAAGTGCGACGCGTCGAGGGTGCGGGCCGTGGTGTTGTAACCCGCACGCGGACACTATGGATATGTCGAGCGGTATGTCAGCGAAATCGGACATATCGCAGTCGCGGGCAGGCCGACTTACGAACCTTTCGTTCACGGCTGTCGTGGCCTTCGGATCATCTTCTTGATGAAATGTGTGCTGTGAAAGGAGTCGTCAGCGGAGAGAGAGTTCGAGAGGCTTGGAGAGGCGGGCGCGGTCGTGGCCATTCAACATAGAGAACCACGGCGCCTAACCCTCAGTGCCCGCTCTTTCACGACCACGATGAATGCACAGCACCTGCGTGGACGAGCTTTATGTATGCCTCTTCGTCGTCGTGCTTGATGTATTGCGAGTGCGGAGTGTGACCGTATGAGTGTGCACGCGGGAGTGAGTGTGGGTCCATGTATTGGCCGCGCAACGATGCGTATTCGCTCTCCCTTGAAAACTACATGCATTCAGAGGTGAAGATCACACACGACGCCTGCTAGCCCGGTGGTATCATCCGGCCATGTGTCATAAGCTCATCAATGCATCGTCAAAGCAATGTATCTTGTACGAGTACACTGGTCTTTACAGAATAATCACACATTTCGATGCCAAGAAGCCCCTGGTCCGAATTCCTTGTCACCAAGGGGAGGCAGGCGTGTCACGTCAAGTTCGCCAGCAAAACGTGGTACTCGCATCATACAAGGTGAAGGGGAAAAAGCCATCAAAAGGTCCCTCCAACGCCTGCTGGACGGTGCGCGTGGGCTCCTTCGGAGGGGTTTCGCCCTGCACACCTGCAACGGTTTCGACGAGGTGCTTGACAACAAAGTTCTCCGCCGGCTTGGCGTGGATGAGCACCCGACACGTCGGGCATGAGTATTTTGGGTGTGAGGATGTAGACATTGTGCTGAGACGATTGACCACGGCCCGCAAATGATGGCGATTCACCTGCTGCGGATTGTATCTTGGATGGTTGGCCATATGATGGGCGTGCGTAGTCTGGAACAAGTCTTGGAGGCATCCACGGCAGAAGGTGTGGCCACACACGAGCCTGTGGGCAAGGGTGCGGAGTTGATGAGTTCTAAATTAGGGTGGCAGCCAGGTCGGACGTACGTGTATGCGTTCCACATCTTCTCGTTACAAAGTCCACAGCTGACATGCTCGCCGATGGTGGACAATAGCTGTATGGTGGGTCAGAAAGGTGCGCGGTTGCAAGAGAACACTCATTTACCTTCTCGGTCGCCACGTCTGGGGCAGGGGTAGGGACCACCTCTGGTACGGGTTGTGGTTGCGCCTGGGGACATCATCTGTTAACGAACCACAGTACGAGCGTAAGTGAAATTCTGTACTCACAGGCTTGGCAGCCGCAAGAGCCGCCTTCAACTTCCGGTTCTCCTAAATGGGTGCCGAGAAAAGCCAATGTCAGCCACTTATCCTAAGTTGCATAATGCGGAGGGCGACGCACCTCCTCGAGCTCCTTGAGCCGCTTCTCAATGGCATTAACAGGGCGCGCAGATATCCTGGGGGCCGGCTCGTCGTCCGACGAGATCTCGATGATTTCTCGTGGAGGCGGAAGGGGCGCTTGGGCCCTCTGCTTTGAGCGCTGCCCGGGAGCCTTGCACGTGACGGCCTGCTTCTTGCGAGGAGGCCCGTCGTCGTCGACCACGACATGGACAGCATTTGAATTGGAGGGACCTGCAACGACCTGGGGAACTGGGGCCAGTTGACAAGTGCCTTGCCGGAGCCCAGAACGAGTGGCGGGCATAGCGTTTCGGATAGGCAGAGCGCTGAAATGGCATTCAAATGCTGCGGGAGAGACTCGGGGGCGGCAGGGCCGATGGAAGCGAACCGATCGACGCAAAGTCAAATCGGGAACACAAGCGTCCAGTGGTCTGCGGCGACAAACTGGAGCTGTGATGAAACAAGTGGGGGATGGGATCAGAAATCTTGATGGACGCCTACGAGCAAGACAGTTAGTATCAGTCACAATCGAATAGCTGCGCACGTACGCGGTCGAGGCTATTCGTCTTGCACGCGAATATCTTTGCTTGAGGGGACGAAGGGGAGCACCTGAAAACGATTCAAGGTCAGCGCAGTCACTATCGCGAGCCTAGGTGGGGCATACATGACGAGAACGCGTTCGCGTCATGTATGCCCCGCCTAGCCGGGAAAACAGAGACGTACCTGGGGAAGGCGACTGCAGATGACGCAGGCGAGGGTGAGGCTGGAGTGGATGCTGTAGTACGTGTGGGGACAATGGGCGAGACGACGGGCGGGACGACGAGTAGAGCGACGGCAGGAGGCGACTCGAATCGACCAAGTCCACGCCCGCCACAATTGTGGCGGGCGTTGTGGCGGGCGTGAGTCAGGCGGGCGGGCGACGCCACAATTGTGGCGTCGGGGCACAGCCGGCCCGATTTGTGGCAGGCGTGAGTAAGGTGTGGACTTGGTCGTTTCGAGTCGCCTCCCGCCATCGCTCTACTCGTCGTCCCGCCCGTCGTCCCCGCACATCTCCGGCAGATCCATCCGACCGCAGGGCTCATCAACATCGACTCCGGTGTCAAGTCCTCCTCCTGTCGCAAACACTTCAAGTTCTAGTACGGTCGCAAACAGGTAGGCCATCGTTGCATGGTCCGGACGCGTTCACGTCATGTATGTCCCGCCTAGGCTCAGGATAATGACGGCGCTGACAATGAATGTCATTGCTTTCAGGTGCCCCCCTTGTCCGATCAAGTGACAATCTTCGTGCCGACGTCGCACTGCTCAACTGGGTACGTCACCCTCCTCACTATTGACCTATACTAACTGCCATACTCGCAGCCGCCCATCAAGATATCTCATCCCATCCCCCTTCCTTTATCACAGCTCCAGTTTGTCGCTGCAGACCACTGGACGCTGGTGATTCCGATTTGACTTTGCGTTGATCGGTTCGCCTCTATCGGTTCTGCGTCCCCCGCCGTAATCTGAACGACTCACCGTAATCTGGACGACTCCATGCCCGAGTTGCAAGTGCAAAACGAGGACACGCGTACGCTCCATTGGAATGATGCGCTCGTTGCTGGCAACACTCCGAACAACGAGTGGGCCATCAGCTCGCCCAACATGTCCTTCATTCCTGAGCCCCCCGTCAGTATTATTGAAGTCGTGCTCCGTAAAGATTGTAGATATGGTTTTGTAGACCCTATTCAATGGCCACAGATGTTCTCGCATGGTTTCGAGTACCTCGCTGCTGTTTTACGGCGTGTGCCGGACAGCCACCCCCTTGTCCCAATCTGGTGGACTCCGCAGGAGGACGATTTCGAGCTGATCGAGGGATCAGTTATCAAGTGCCTGGGTTTACTCCGGCACGCAGCAGTCGAGCCGCTTGGCGCCCTCGTCGACCGTCTTTCCAAGACAGTCCTTGCCATTCCTAATCGCAACCCGCTGCTTACCCGCCTCGAGATCCGCATGCGGCTTTCCCGGGACAGACTTCTGTTGTTCCCGTGTACTTGGCGCGATGCCTGCCTCCAGGTCTCCCTGACGCAACGATTCTGGCTCATGGCTCAGGCCTTCCTCAACTTCTATGCCATCTATCCTCCTTCCAGACAACCTCGCCCTGTGAATACCCGATTCATGGGCGCTTTCACGACTGATCCGGAGGCCGTCCAGCAACTCTTCATGGCCGGTATACCTGTCTGGTGGCTCCGTCTCGATCTCTCAATCCTCTCCGATACCTCGGTTCGTGCCATCGTGCCCCTCGCCCCGTCTCACGACATTTGCATGGATGTCACCCCCGGTTACGGAGAGCATTTATACAGGGGTCTCGTCGGTGAGAAACACCTGGAAGTTATGTGTCGCGGAGGGCATACATATCAGGATGTTTCGCGAACCATTCTTCTCGCTGTGGACTCCGATCGCGGCTACTCTTCCTCCCCAAGTCAGAGGGATCACAAGGCTGGTGCAGTCGAGAACGCTGCCCAACCCCGTGCATCGACGTCACGAGGAGGAAGACAGTCTATGCATCAGCAAGTTGCGAAGAAGCCTCCCTGTGAGTGTCACTGGATTCAGCGGGCTTGGTCATAATACTGACTTAACCTTTGCAGATGCACGGCCGCATGGCACCCAAGTTCGCGGGGTCAACAAGTTCATGACCTACAACCACGAATGGATGCCTCCACCAATCAGCGTGTGGGAGCGCGTGATGTCGAGCGTTGACCTTTCCAAGCCGGCCCGCCCTCAGGCCGAGATCTGGGGGTATTGGATTCCCGAGCCCGCCATGTTCCTCCGCCCTCAGACTGTGGAGCGTCGCCAACGTTACCTCTACAACTGGCTATGCATTCGACCCGCTTGGCTTTACTTCCTGCGACTTCGTGAGGCGCGCGCGACGCGCGTCGCTACGCAATGGTGGCGCGACTTCCTTTACGGCAAAACTGGGCGGACAGAGATAAACCATCAAACTCGGAACGGGCAACATCAGGACCAGATGCAGAGAGTTTTCAGCCTCGCGTTCTCGAAAACTGATTTTGATCTCACCAGTACGGCCGCGCCCTTCTGGTTAGGTAGGCGCGTCCCCACTGTCGACCCCCCTCTCTGCCCGACGATCCTGTGGGAGATCTGCGAGCTCGGATTCCGGCATGAGCTCCTCGCGCTTGATCGCCTTCTGTTTACCGGCCGAATGGAGGGTTTCGATGAGGAGCAGCGAGAGGATCTGCTGGCGGCCGTGTTCTTCGACCATTCCCTTTTTTGCGTCCGTGAGCTGCCTAACGCTCCGGTCGGTTTGGGCCACCCAACATGGTCCTCTCGCGTTCCCTACCTGGATGCGTTTCGGCACGTCATGCTGCGTTGGCCCCGTTGCCCGACAACCTTCTTTGCAGACGGCGCCATCACGACAGCCCTGCCGGAAGGGGAGGTTCTGTGTCACGAGGAGGAACTTGTCTCGTTCTATGTGAATACCTTTTTCAAACAGTCGGGACGGGCCCTGATCGTCCCTTTTTACTTCCCCATGTAATAATCGACATGTAGTACCGCACTCTGGTGCATGGACGAGTACTGTTTCTTGACCCTGTTCATGTTCGTTGTCTTCGAATGCACCGTCGTCTGCCAGTGTCTCCGCGCCTTGACCGAGTTCCGCACCATGGCTGTAGCTCCATACCGCGTCTATTGTAACAATGTCATGCCCAACAAACAATGAATGCGCTTTATTGTACTGAACGCTTTGCCCTGCACAGCACTGACCATCCAACGCACATGCCCGATGACAATGTGGCGGGCCACCGACCCGGAGAAACCGACCGTCCCCGCTCGCTGTAATGATTTTGTGGTTCACATGCACTCTATCTTTGCCCCTCTCCTCTCCCTCGCTCGTCCTGCTTCATGTCGTCCTTCAGAATACCCAAACGCGCCGCTCGCGGCGTTCGTGAAGGCGTCGACCTTCATCGTCCTCATGCTCATCATATAAGCCATGTTCTGCGCAGTAATGGGAAAGCCGAGGTTGTAAAGAAGACTCTCGAATATCGATCGGGGCAGTCATCGCGGAAGCGTCCGCGCAACACTTCCCCCGAACACGACGGTATGGACGTTGACTGGGTCGAGATACCAATCATTGAGCCCTCCTCCAACCACGGATCAACATCTACCCCTCCTGATCCCGTCGCCCCATCGTCAATACCTACCTCCGCGAGGACTTCAGAACCACCTCCGATAGGCAAGAAGACTAAGGTACGTGTGTCTCCCATATGTTTTAGTCTTATCTCGCTCAATAATATTTGTAGTCTCGCACAGTCGCCTCACAGATCGAGCAGTGGCTCCCATCCGAAACCACCGTCCTGCGCCGACTCTTCTCGCGCGAGCATGCTAAGGACATCGGCGCCCCGTGTTCCTGTGGCTGAATGACCACCAAACGCGAATATCGTTGCCTGGATTGTTCCGCCACCCCCTCCATGTGCCAGACGTGTATCGAGCAAACACATCGTCATCTCCACTTCCATTGGATCCAACGCTGGAACGGCAAATTCTTCGAACGCATCGACCTCTGCTACCTGAACCACACCATCTACCTCGGTCACGGCGATTCCCCTTGCCCCGCAATCACCAAGACCGCCTTGAAGCCCTCGCAAGTCGTCGTCGTCCATACCAACGGCGTCCATCGATGCCTCGTCCATTACTGCCGTTGTGGCGAAGATGATGGCGAAGACTACGAGCAACTCATTTCCAGTGGGCTCTGGCCTGCGAGCAAGAGTCGTCCGGAGACCGCGTTCATGGAGGACCTCATGAAGGAGTGGCAACTCATCTGGAACATCTCGCACGGCAGCACGCAAGACTATTTTCGAGTCAAATGCCGCCTCGGGAACAACACGAACCCGGAAGTGGTTGAGGCACGTTTTTTCGTCTCGACATACAATCCGCTCACCACTAACCACAGCCGATTTAGGATCGCACTCGTGAGCTCAATGTCGCTGCACGACTCTGGAGACACTACGCGATGGTCAAACGCTCGGGGCGCTATCATGGCGTCGTGATCCCGCATTACAACCCGCGTGCAATCACCCTACCTTGCATTGCCTGTCCATGGCCTCGCTTCAACCTCCCGCCCGATTGAAAAACTGCGACGCCGGATCATCTCAAGTATGTTTCGAACTTCGTAGCACATGTACTACACTAATTCACTAACCTTGTTAGGTATATCTACCGCATCATCATGGGTTGTGATGGTAACTTCAGCCTGCAGAAGAAGTCGAAGCGTGACGACCCCAACGATCACAGCCTCACGATGGGGGAAGGGTATTTCATCCACCCCGAAACGATGAGACCGTTGATGAAAAAAAAGTGGGCGTCCCACATGATCGTACGTGCCACCCAATTCGTGCTTTTTTGGAGTCTAATCACCTGGGACAGGAGGAGACTTGTAGCGGCTTCAAGGTTGCGCGCTCACAACGTCTCAACAAGTTCCGTTTCACCGACTTCAGCGGCATCGTCGGTACCCTTTGCAAACATGTCCTTTTTCGGCCTCAGGCGGTCATGAACACCCTTGGAGGGGAAGCGTGCGTCTTCGACTCCCCGCCTGACTGCGACCTTCGCTAACCACGACATTCACAGATTAATATTCTCGGATGCGTCTATCTATAGTGCTCTGCAAGGCACAGAAGAACACGAACACAGGGCGATGAGCTACGATGTCATTTGTATCACGATTCGACACATACTCGAACGCTGGGTGGACTACTTTCCAGACGCGCTCCCGATGCTGGAGAACATGCTGATGATATTACCAAAGATGCATATGTACGCGCACAAAGACCTCTGTCAGGCCGTCTACTCCCTCGCGTATTCGGCAGGTTTTGGCCTCGACCACGGTGAAGGCGTGGAAACCCCTTGGGCTGATTTCAACATCGCCGGGCTTGCGACACGGGAAATGAGTGGCGGCAGTCGTGAGGACGCGCTCAACTCGCTCATCAACTATTGGAACTGGAAAAAAACTGTTGGCATGGGTGAGTAGTTGTGAATTTTCATCCGCGTTCCATACTCATGCTGTCAATTGCAGCAAACTATCTTGGCCGCAAGCTGCCCAAGGCGTATGCCGGTCAGCGCCGAACCACGAAGTACCTGGCCGGCCTTTCGGCCCTCGCTGGCCCGAAGAACGTCGCTTCGTGGCTTGCGCTCCCGTTTGATCCCAATGCGCCAACCCCTCTCACTTTCTGCATCAAGGAGCAGGCGTTCGAGCAGAGTCCATTTCTTGTCAATCAATCACAGTGTACGTCGCGTTTCCGGGAGTTAGCGAGGTGTCGCAACATGCTAAATTATCCACCCAGTGCCTTCTGCGAAGCAAGCGTACAATGCACTGGTCGAGGGTCACTGGGACGAGGGCGCCAAGACACATGCGCGCCGCGCTGTCACTCACCTGCGCAAGGACCATGCCGACTTCATGATCACCGGGCTGGAGCTTGAGGGGTGGATGTAAGTCGTCAATCATGTCCGTATTATACCTGATCGCGCTTTAAATGATGATAAATTTGGTTCAGGCTGGATCTACAAGAACGCGACAAGCAGAAGAAGAATGTCGCCCAAAACGGTACGATCGTCGATGAGAATACGAACGCTCGGATCACATGGAGCGGCTGGCGCAGGAAGCTGGACAAGTGGCGTGTGTTACAAGCTAAGTATATGCCATCTCTCGGAATCACCGTCCCCTCGACTGCTCACAACCTCATGGATGACCCCTCCCGCCGCCGTGGTTCTCGGCACGAACATGATTCCGACTCTGAGTCTGATTCCGATAATGAAGATCACCCCGGTTTCGCTTCGACAATGCCATCATCGCCCGACGAAGAAGTCCTGGGACTCCCATCCGACTTCAACACTGATGACCGCAAGCTGTACGAACTCAACCTTCTCGCTGAGTATGAGGCCAAACTTCGGGTCGGGCAGGCGTTCGACCAGTTGGAGAAGGTTCGCGAGGCCATCAAGCACCTGTCCGCGTTCATTGAAGATAAGAAGGCCAACGCTCACGCAGTCGCTGACAATGTCCGTAGCAACGACATCAGCAAGTTCAGCATCGCGTACTGTCAAAAACTGGCCAAACAGTACAATCACAACTTCGACTGCATCATCGCCCTGCGCGGCTCGCCGGGGTCTCTCACTCGCTCGGATCCGGCTTCTCGCCTGCAATGCATTGATCTAGCGAACAACTTGAAGATCACAAATCTCAAGAAGGCGCGCGAGCAAGGTGATCACGTGCGGTCAGGATCCTGGATTTGGACTGTTTTTGAAGATGTCATGGGTTGCACTGATTCCGACAGCGTCGAGCAAACAGGAAGCGTGCCGTCTGGGAAGGGGAAGGGGAAGGGCTTGAAGAAGAAAGCCGTGACCTCCGACATCTATACGTCATGGTGTAAGTGGTTTATGAATCAATGCTGAGAATGCGATTGCTGACTGGATGCTACTAGTCAACCGCGCGCAATGGTTCCGGGCATGGCAGGAGAAGATTCGTTACGACGAGGCGGTGAACAAGCTTTGTGCGGAGTTCCGAGCCACGGTGGCTGGATTCGCTGCGTGGGCAGAGTTATGGAAAGGCGCTGCTGAACGGGAGGACTTGGAACCAGGCGAGCGGGCGTATGCCTGGCAGCACCATGCTATGTTTGAGCGTATGAGCAGGGAGGCTCAAGCCGAGTACAATCGCACTCGGAAGGCGGAGGTACCGGCAGAGCAGTTGGATCACACGCGGGTGAGTAACCAGCTATCTCTGCATTGGCATTTGCTAACCAGAATGATTTTTAGTCGCTGCGTTCCTCTCTCCAGAAGCAGGTCCGGGACCTTAATGCATGGGAGGATATTCTCAAACAGCTTGAACACAAGTAGCATGTGGATTATCTGTTCTGTTCTTGCGGATTATCCTGTAGTTAATCACACGAATGATCTTCTTTGACATCTCTAAAATCCATTGACTTTGGTGTGATAATACATGTATTATCCGCCGGATAATCCGGTGGATTAGCTGCATGACGAGGGGGACTGCAGAGACCTCTCAAAAATTCTGACACTAATCCCGGATTAAGCTTAATCCAGGATTGACGTTAGTTAATGTATTTGGATTAACCAAATCTAATACAGTCCCTGCCGACAGAGGGCGATGTCGAGTCGCACTTGCTCGTCGGAGAAATGAGAGGTAAAGGGTGGGGGTCCAAGATTGTCTGCCCAAACAGCAACGAGTGGGGTTAAGTACATCGGTAACCGGTAGCTACACGCGACGCCCATAGCCTAGCCTGCCTCGCGGTGGCGAGCGATCACAAAACCAGCATCGGAAACCCTCTGGAACTCCAGCGATCGGCACGTGACCGCGACCGGATTGGGCGACCACCGTCGGCTTGTCTTGGCGGGTTGCGATCGCTGTTGCGCAGTCGTGTGACTCGTCGGTTTCCGGTTGTCGCGACCCGTACCTGCTGCATAAGTAACCTTTCGTGAGGGATGATCTGCGACCAGTCGCGCGACGCGACGGAGAGAGCAACTGTGTGACTTAACTTGTGGCCCGCCACCGTGCGACCGTAGGGACAGTCGGGGACAGGCCGAGTCGCGACATCGATCGTGACCAAATACTTTTGGTACCCTTCGACGGCCTAGTCTTGGTGCGGCGGCCTCGCACGTGCCCGGCTTCTTCGGCTCTCGTCAGTACCGGACCCGGTTAGCAGGCCGGGCCGCCACCACGTGTGTCCGAATCGTGCAGCCCAGAGACGCCAATGAGCCGGCAGCCGCCGAGACGTCGGTCGAGTCACCTCAGTCGTCCGAATGGAGCAATTGCATCGGGCTCCACAGTCGGAAGCGTCGGGTGCGCATCACCTCCCCCTCACTGGGATCTCGACTGTCCTCGGTCGCCGCGAGGAAGCTGCGTGGTACTGGTGCCATCGCCGCGCGATCTTCTCTTCTCGGCCACTTGACAGACGGCGATCCTCGCTAGACGCGCTTCTCGATGAAAACGGTAACCCTTCGACCCGTCGCGCGACAAAAGACCGCCCCGAACTGGTGATCCCGCGACTCCAGGCGTGCGATGGGGGTAGGCCCGGGATGCTGGCGCCGCCATCGCGCGTCACATAAGAGCCGTCGCCTGGTGGGTCTTCGTCCGTGCTCCCCTCCAACCTCGCCCCTCGGTTCTTCTTCCTCTCCTCGTCTCACCATCTCCCATGTCTGACCCCAAAGGCAAGTCCCGCGCCACCGGCGACGACACCACCCAGGTCGCGCGCGATGGCACCAAAGCCAACCTCGACATCCTCCTCGACTACTTGGACGGGAACCCCCCAGAGACCGACGACGACCGCGAGGCAGGACTCCAAAATGCGTCGGACAACCTGGTATGTCATCTGTCGCTGTGTCCCTCCCTGTTCAGGCTGACTTCGTTTTCTCGTCGCAGGACGCTTGGCTCGGTGCAGGAGCAGACGCCGACGCAGTCGCTGCCGTCGCCGACTGCGTTGTCTTGTCGTTCGCAGACTGGTTCAGCTCGGTCGCGCACGCGTGGCCGTCCTGGCTCAGCCCCATCCTCCGGGAGGGATACCTGCACCTGGCCGCCTGTCAGATCGCCGATGCCCAACGCGTCGCCTGGAAGGCCGACGTGATGGCCAAGGCGCGCGAGCGTGCCGCCAAAAAGGCCGCCCGCCAGGCCGCTCTTCCTCCCATGCCCGACGTCCTTGCTGGCGTCGCCGCCCCTCCTCCTCCTCCGTCCTCTGCTGCCAAGTCGCAGCACCCTTCCGCTGCTGTCGCCGTCACCACGTCTTCCCAGCACTCCTCCGCCGCCGTCGCCACGACTCTTGCTCCGGTGTCGTCCGCGTCGTGCTCAGATGCTGTCGCTGCCGACGCCGTCGCCGGCCAGGCTCCCGAGTCGCCGCCCGCCGAGTCGCCGCCGCCCCGCGTTCGCCCTCGCGTTCGCTGCAAGCGCGGCCTGGTGGATCGCAGCTCCGTGGAGTCGGCCGAAGTCGCCGGGGAGAAGGCCGCGCCGCCCAAGAAGACGCGCCACGATCCAGAGGTCGCTGGTGCCATCATCGCACCGCCCGCGCTGGCGCGCCCTGCCCCCATCGAGCTCGGTTCCTCCGAAGACGAACCCCATCGGCCCGAGATCTCCAAAGTCGAACTGGGGAAGCAGAAGTCGGCAGCTGACACGCAACCGCGGCCCGCGTCACCTCCTCGCCCAGACCCCGCGCTGTCGGTGGTAAGTGACTTGTCGCCGCTCTTTCCCCCTTTGTCGCTGCTGATCGCTGTCGCAGTGCGACCGCTGCTCCGGCTACGCCCGGATCGAGTGCGTCCTCCGGCGTGGGGAGGTCCGGTGTGAAAAATGTCGCAAGGACAAGAAGGGCTGCGAGTACGACTCGCAGCGGTACAGCAAGTGGTTTGACGACTCCAAGTTCAAGCGCGGTAAGTCGCCCAGCCCCTCCTATCGCCGTGACCGCTGACCTTGTTCCAGGTCGCATGGCCGTCAGCCCATCGCTCCACCAAGTCGAGCGGGGCAACGCAAAGGGGTGGGAGCTCGCCGCTGATGGCTCCATCGTCGCAGTCGCTCCTCCGGACATTGAGGCCCGGCCATCGCCGACCCTCCCCCCAAGGCTCCAAAACCCCGCAAGGCCAAGAAGCCGGCGCCCGCTGTCGCCGACCCTCCTCCTGCCGTGGGTCCTTCCACGCGTCACGCCGCGGTGGTCCCTGGGCCTGTTGCTGGTGCTGCGACCCGTCGCGCCGGCGACGCTCTCCCTCCCATCATCAGCCCCGAGACGCGTCGCATCCTCGACGCTCATGTGCCTGTCGCGGTCCCTTCCTCGCGCGTCGCCCACACTCCTCCCCCCGCCGCTGGTCCTTCGTCTCACCCTGCCACGCCGATCCCCGCCCATCCTCCTCGGCCGACCTACGCCACGGGCTTCCGCATCCCCACGCCGACTATGCGCCTCCGTCGCCAACTCACCGGGGAGGGCTTCCCTCTCCTCGCGTCCTCTGCCAACCGGCACGTCGCTGGCCTCGGCAGCGCGACCGCTGGACTGGGCGCTGACGACCTTGCCGGTGCTGGCCTGTCAGAGGACCGGCAGACATACATCCGTGCCCTCCGAGCGGAGAATGCCTTCGTCGCGGGTCGCATTGAGGTCCTGCTGGAGCTCCAGCAGTACCTGCATGAGCTAGAGCTCATCGCGACTGGGAAGGAGTGGGGCGCCGACGACTACGACGAGCGTGAGCGCGAGCCCACTAGTCGGGGGGGCGATGATGATGACGACGATGACGCATCATACGTCCCATCGGAGGATGAGCGGGGGCCGGTCGTCCAAGCGCCTGTCGCGCAGGGGCCCATCGCAGAGGCGCCAGTCGCAGAGGAGCCTGTCGCTGAGCCGTCGGAAGGCCAGGAGGACGCGTTGAATGGCGAAGGGGACGAGTAGGTGGAGTCCAGTCGCGCCGTGATCGCACCATGTCGGACACTGATTTTCTTTCCAGTTTTCTTTCTTGGACTTGCATGTGTATGTAGGCGTGCTCTCTTCCTGTCTCGTCGCTAGTTTTCTTGCTGTATGTCGTATGTCGCCATCGCTATCTCGGTCGCAGTATCGCAGTCGCTATCGCAGTGTCACAATCGCTGGTCGCAGTCGTCTTCGCTATCTTGTCGCCTGTAGCTTATATCCGTCAATAATAATATCTCTCCTTTGGTTCTAGATGCGTGAATGACAAAAGTATTTCCCCGAGGGAAAGGCTCAGCGTAGAATCCTTCATCGCCAGAAAACCCTCGCCATCGCGACAAAGCCACGATGGAAAATCGGTCGCAAAGGTGCGTCCGAGGTCGCAAAGAATATAAACGAGAGACTATGAAGTGGCGATTGGGGGGGTATGCGAAAGATGAAAAGAGCGCAATATGGAAGATATGGAAGCGGATCACAAATGAAAACAGATACTCAGCTCGACTAGTCCGTGTTGCCCACCCCGTCGCTGCCATTCGGCGGTATCGCATCGCCAGTCGGACGATCGTCCTCAACACCCGCGTCATCGGCATTCTTCATGTCCTCGAACCGCTTTTGCGAGATGTCGAGGAGCTCATCGGTGATGCCGATTGATTGTCGCGCGAGGTAGGGGAGGAGTCGGAAGGCCGCGACTGGTCGGTGAAAGACCGTCCCATCGAGTTTGCAGATGACGTACGCTCCCCCGCGGTTGCGGGTGAGGACGACAAGCGGCCCGAGGTATCGTGATCGCATCTTGCGGTTGAGGGCCTTCTCGATCTGCGTGTGTCGGAGGAGGACAAGGTCGCCGCGTTTGAAGTCGAAGTTGCGGATGGTTGTCGCGTGGTCGCGCTCGAACTTGTATGCTGCTCGAAGTCGCGCTCGGTAGACGTCGGACTGGAGGTCGGCGATCTGGTCTTGCCGCTTCTGGAGCGCTGTCGCGCGCTGCGTGATGAGATCGGTCGTCGACAGGATCGAGTCGGGCGGTGGGAGCAGATAGGTTGCTTCTCCGATGTCGAATGGCAGGATCAGATGACAACCTGTAGCCACGAAGTACGGTGAGCAGCCCATGCGACGTCGCGTAGTTACCCTTTCTGCCCAGAAGGCAAAATGAGCGACTTGCGACCACTTGGTCTCATCGCCGTCGGCGGCCTTGAACAGAACCTGTCGCACGTCGAAGTGGGGTCGCTCGACGATGCCGTTTGCCCACGAGTTGTAGCCGCTGATTCGGATATGTCGGAGGTGATACTTGCGCGCGAGGTAGCCAGCCACTTTGACGAAAGCCACGCCGTTGTCGGTGACGATCTCTGCGAGGCCACCCCAGCGACAGATGACGTCTTGGAACAGCCAGTCGCCGAGGGTCTTCTCGGTCTCGACGCGGAGCATGCGCCACTCCGGGTAGTGCGAGATCGCGCAGCGTGCCTGGACGATGTACTTGAAGCCGCCGGAGGTGGGCATGTGCATGGTGTCGATGTGGACTCGCGCGAACAGTGGTGCGGGTGTCGCGACCGTCGGCGGAATGAGGACCTGTCGCGTCTGTCTCGTCTGGCAGAGATGGCAAGTGCGAACATACCAAGTGACGTCCTCACGAAGGGACGGCCACCAGAATTGCTCCGCGATGAACTGCAACATCGCATAATTGCCGCGATGACCTATGTCGTCGTGCGCCTGTCGGAGGATCGCGAGTCGCTGGCCGAGGCCGACTATGAGCTTGTGTGCGCCGTGCGAGTCCTTTCGCCACAGTCGGTCGCCGTCGACGAAGTGCTGCTGGCAGTACTTGATAAACTGCGCGTACACCTTGTCGGAGATGTCGCTCGGTTGTCGGAGGTCGCGGAGCCACCTCTTGACCTTGTCGAGTCACTCGTTCGCTCGCCGAGTGAGGTCGGAAGTCGGAATGTCGCTCGACGTGGTCGCAGTGTCGCTTGTCGGTTCCTGGTCGGTCGGTCCCTCCCCCTCACTGAGATCCCGACCGTCCCCGGTCGGAGACGCGATCGTGAAAAGTTGCAGGGGAGAGGCGCGTTGTCGCGGTCGCATGGGCAGCATCTGGTGCAGGAAGCCGTGGACTTTGTCGATCCAGTCCTCGAAGCCGTCGTCGTCGTCACGCGGCTCGTCGCCTGGTTGTGATGGTTGCCGCGACAACCCGTCGGGTCCGTGCGACGTTCCAGGGACGTGCACTAGAGTGAAGTGGAACGTTAGTATCACGACGATCCAACGGTTAATGCTAGCGCTCGGAGAAATGTCAGGGTTCTGGAGCATGCCCTGAATGTATCGCGCGTCGACCTCGACGACGAGGTTTCGAACACCGATCAAGTAGACCTTGAGGTTCCGCAGGGCGTAATAGAGGCCGTAGATCTCGAGCTTCGGTTGCGAGAATCGCGCCTCCCTGTCGTTGAGCATTATTGATCCGAAGCGACTGTAGTACCGCTTGCGCGGGTCGTCGATGTCGCACTGGCAGAGGTGGAAGCCGACCGCGATGTAGGAGGTGTCGACGGCGAGGATGACGGCCGCGCCCGACTCGTAGTCGATCGCACGGAGCGCTGGCGACTCGATGACTGCCTTCTTGAGGTCCTCCTGCGCACGGAGTTGCTCGTCGCCGAACTCGAAGGGGACGTCCTTCCGCATGAGCTTCACAAGTGGCCAGGCGCGCTTCGCGAAGTTTCGAATGAAAAGTCGCAGGACGCCGACCGTGCCTATGAACGCGCGGATCTCCGATATGTTCCCGCACGGTCCCCAGTTGACGATGAGGGCGACGCGCGACTGTTCGGGTTGTCGCCCGATCGGGGTGCATCGCTGGCCGATGACGATGTTCTCAATGTTGATGGGCATCGACTTCGGCCCAGAGTAGGTGCCGCCGGCGTGGCTCATGTGTGTGACGATGCGATTCTGGTTGTCGAAGTGCTCCTTGACGAAGCGACAAACGCCGGGGTTGCGCGGGATGGTCTCATACTTGCCGTCACGGTCGCGATAGTCGGATTTCGGTCCCTTGCCAGGGACGTCGTCGATATACGGTACTGTCCACTCCGGGATCTCGGGCTGCAAGATGTAAGTGACGTCGTCATGAAAGATAGGTACCGAGTTACACCACCCCATCGGGAGGGTGCAGTGTCGCAACGCGCCGAACGGAGTCTGGAAGGTCGTGAGGTCGCGCGACGACTTTGCGATCAGTCGCTCATCGTAGCCAACGTAGAGGTCGTACATCGAGCCGCACGGTCGCCCGCTGAACTGCTCGGCGAGATAGTCGGGCGTCGGAGTTACGCCCGAGTGCGCGATCGTGACCTTGTTGAGTGGCTCGAGGCTGTGGACGATGCGCGGCTTCCTGTCCTTTTTCGCGATGCAGAACCAGCGACCGCGATATGACGAATTCGACGGCTTGTACATGCCGGCGGCGATCTTGCGCTTGATGATGTCGCAGACCTCCTTGTAGAGACCCGGCAGGATTGGGATGTTCTTCTGGACCCACGGCGTGTGCGGTACGACCGGAAAATCGACTGGTGGGAAGAACTCGGGTTTGAAGCAGCCGCGCTCCTCGTCAGTCCATGCAAACGCCTCGTTGTGGATGCACATGAAGTAGTGGAGGAGCTTGCACTCTTCGGGCCAGAGAAAGTCGGGTCGCAGCTTCTTGTCGAGGGCCTCCATGTGTTCGCGGGTGTAGCGACCGGTCAGGACGAAGTCAGGGGGATGATCAGGGAGGATCGGCATGTTCACGAGCGGGTTGCCAGTGATGTTGCGCATGACACGAAACTGTTCGGGGCACGAGCCTAGGACAGGTCGCACCTTGCGTGCGACCGGTTTGTACTTCTTCTTGGTGACGAGGCCTTTCGCAACGGGGTCGCGTGTGGTGAGGAAAACGTTCGCGGGGGTATCTTGCGATCGCGGCGCGAAGTAGCCGCGACCGTTTTTGGTCGGAAACGAGAATATGAAAGAAGGTGAGGAAGAACAGGGGCGCATAAAGGAGAGAGAGAGAGCGATGTCGAGAGAGGGAGACAGAGGCGGAACTGGAGACGCGAGGAGAGAGAAAGAGTCTGAGGTCGCAGTGGTCAGCGGTGTCGCCGGTGTCGTCGCGCTTGTCGCACGACATTTTTCGCTAGTAGTTGTGAGATTAGTTGAGAAATAGACGCCCGCGCGATCGTGTAGTTGATCGCAGGCCGATAAATAGAGAGCTGGGATAGGAATAGAGTCGTCAGCGATGCGGGTATATGCAGAGATAATGGGGCCCCCTGGTGTGTCATCAATGACGAGGGCGTAGTCGCCATCGGGTGCCCCGTCCTCAAATGGATTCGGAGCGCTTGCTGTCGATGCGAAACCGAAAGGTCGGCTGTCCTCGCGGTCGTGTCGGGATGGTCACGACTTGTCGCGTGTTCGGGCATTCGAGCGTGATCATCTGGTCTTCATTGTTGAAGTTCTTGATGACGCTCCAGGTCAGGACGTCGAAGGGGCGACCGAGGAGCAAGTCGTAGGGCACGTTGCGAATGACGTGAACCTGTAGGTAAAGCGTAATACCGCCGACGAGGAAGGGCACATTGCGAACAATACCTAGCGACGGGTCGACCGCGCCATTTGCCGACTGCATATACAGCTGCACCGTCGGGTCGTAGGAGAGCACCGCGTGGTGGCAGAGGCCCTCGGAGATCGAGACGATTTGCGCACCGCCATCCAAGGTTCCCTCGACGTCGATCTTACCATCGAGACAACCGACGATCGAGCGAAGCGCATACGACTCCTTTGCGACCACGAGCGGCTGCGGCTCTTGGCCAGGGCCGAGTCGCGAGAGGTAGACGTCGTACGGGTCGGGGACTACCAGCGCACCCGGCTCTAGAGGTTCGCCGCGACAGGACCACGCAGTCGCAAGTTCGTCGTCGCTGGTCGCATCGGCGAAGGTGACTGTGCGTGGCTCGGTCGGTACGCGCTTTGAGGTGATTGCCTCGCGGAACTTAGCGCGCACGTCGGGAGCGATGCAGAGGAGCTCCTCGACAGAGAGCGTGATCGCCGGTGTCTTCATTGCGTGCGAGTAGACCTCATCGATCAACTTGGGCTGGTAGACCGGGACTGTGTTGCGATACGCTGGATCGCGCTCTTTACCGCTCGCTGGTCGCGGTGTTGCGCCGACATTGGTCGTCCGTGGCGGCGCATAAGTCGCGTCGCGGGCTCCCGCGAATGGGTGCTCTGGCGCCGCTCCTTGTCGCATGGCCGGGGTCGGTGGTCACAGGATGGTGACCGGCCGTGCTGGCGCGGCCGCCATGGTTGCCCTGGTCGTGGCTGGGGCTGACGCCCTCATTCCGGAACCGCTGGCGGTCGCTACCGTGGGGCCCCCGTTGGCAACCTCCTCGACTCTTGCTGCCGGTCGCGGTCACAGGGGAACGGTCGTGATCTCAACTCCATCGAACTTCTCTCTTGCTTGTCGGAGGGCGAAGATCTCATGCTCGAGTTGGGCGATGCGGTCGCTGGTCGCATCAGGCGTCGGGGCCGCCGGTGCGACCTGGAAGAGGAGCTGGCCTACAGGCGCCGTCGCGTTGCACCGGTGCCACTCGTAGGCACAGTCGCGCATGGTCAGGCCCGGTAGGTTGCACGGTACGAATTGCCCATTAGGCAAGACAACCTTCCCGTCGTTGTTCTGTGCAATGCGACCCGCGTTGATGTCCTCGTCGACGAACCGGCAGGTGTGAACCTGGCAGCCCATGTCACCACAGTAGTGGCAGAAGCCCATCGGCGGCGGTCGCCCGTAATCGGCACGCTGTGGTGGTCCCGCTGGTCCTGCCCTGGCACCATTGTCGCGTATTGCCTGCGCCATCATTCGGAAGAAAGGCTCGACATCTTCCAGCTTGATACCGGTCGCTGTCGGAGTCGCCGTCGCCGTCGCAACCGCTGGTGCTACTGGTGTCGCCGTCGCTGTCGTCGACGTCCCGTGAAGCACGAATCGTGCCGCCTCAAGAACGTCTCGGAGGGCGTAGGGGTCGTCGGGGTGGTGGTCGACGAACTTGATCTGAAGTCGCTGAGCCACCTGATCCCATAGGGGCAGTCGAATGCCACGCGCGAAGAGTCGCGACTGTTCCAGTACCGACAATCGCTGGTGCTGTATCAAATAGGTGGTCATAACGAGGAAGTCTCGATGAAAACTGGAGAGTTCACCGAGCGTCGTGATCGGTGTCGCCACGCGACCTGCGACCAGATTATCCACGTCAGCGACCGAGTACTTGCGGGCCTCATCCATGCCAGGGTATAGCTCGGCCACGCTCGTCTTCCACTGTTCGAACGTGTATGCGTCCTCGTACGAGGGGAGCGACTCCCACAAGTCGGCGACCTCGACCTCGAGATAACGAATCGCCCATCGTTTGCGTGGTCGGCCAGCGGCGACCTGGCACCTGTCGAAGAGCGCGTCGAGGTCTTGCCAAAAGCCGCGCAAGGTTCTTGGTCGCTCGGGGTCGAATACCGGCGCAGTCGCGTGGTTGCGCGCGGGCATCGCGGGTGGCAGGTGCGCTGCTGGCTGCGGCGCTTGAAGATCGGGGGGATCCATCGTGAGCGACGAGAGTTCGCTGAGTGGTGTGAACGGGGAAACTTGTAGTGACGCTGTCGAGGGTGTCGCAGCGATATCCGGTGATGGCGGGAGGGGAACGTCTGTCCAGTAATTGGGCGAAGGAGGGAGTGGAACGTCTTCCCAGGGTTCTGGCGACGGTGGCAGGGGAAATTCGCCAGGAATCGCGCTCGGCGTCGTGCGTCTCGCTCTAGACCTAACCGTCGTGGAAGATGTCGCGGACGAAGAGTCGGAAGAAGAGGGTCTGTTATCGAGTGCGTCGATACCGCGAGAGAGGGCGCGAGAGAGGGAATAGAGGATGCGACTGTATCGGGCCTTGTCGCCGAGCTGAAGTCCAAGGTCGGTGATTCTATGCGCGTGAGCGACAAGTAGCTTGTGTGCGAGCGACGAACGCGAAGGAGTGGAAGGTGTCAGCGTGGCACTGTATGAGAGTTACGGGGTCGCACCAAAGGCGGAGGCGAGATCTATACTCCCCCTCGCGGTGGGCTCCAAAATGATACACTATCCCAGGGCCTGTGAACAGTCGGGACGACTGAGGGCTGAGGGAGGCGAGGTCGGAGCGACGTCACCGGTGCGGAGGGCGAGTACGGTCTCGGGTTCCCTTTCGTCGCGATCGTAACCGGTGCCGAGGAGAAGAGAGGGGAAAGAGTGTGTAGTGCCGAAGGTCGAAAGTCGCGGTGAAAGTCGCACGACGAGTCGCTGTCGCTGTCGCAAATCGGTCGATCGGTGGTCGCTGTCACAAGTCGCAATCACAGTCGCTAGCTACACCCGACAGAGGGCGATGTCGAGTCACACTTGCTCGTCGGAGAAATGAGAGGTAAAGGGTGGGGGTCCAAGATTGTCTGCCCAAACAGCAACGAGTGGGGTTAAGTACATCGGTAACCGGTAGCTACACGCGACGCCCATAGCCTAGCCTGCCTCGTGGTGGCGAGCGATCACAAAACCAGCGTCGGAAACCCTCTGGAACTCCAGCGATCGGCACGCGACCGCAACCGGATTGGGCGACCACCGTCGGCTTGTCTTGGCGGGTCGTGATCGCTGTTGCGCAGTCGCGTGACTCGTCGGTTTCCGGTTGTCGTGACCCGTACCTGCTGCATAAGTAACCTTTTGTGAGGGACGATCTGCGACCAGTCGCGCGATGCGACGGAGAGAGCAACTGTGTGACTTAACTTGTGGCCCGCCGCCGTGCGACCGTAGGGACAGTCGGGGACAGGCCGAGTCGCGACACCGATCGTGACTGAATACTTTTGGTACCCTTCGACGGCCTAGTCTTGGTGCGGCGGCCTCGCACGTGCCCAGCTTCTTCGGCTCTCGTCGGTACCAGACCCGGTTAGCAGGCCGGGCCGCCACCACGTGTGTCCGAATCACGCAGCCCAGAGACGCCAACGAGCTGGCAGCCGCCGAGACGTCGGTCGAGTCACCTCAGTCGTCCGAATGGAGCAATTGCATCGGGCTCCGCGGTCGGAAGCGTCGGGTGCACATCAACGTGGCATTCCCAACCTCGCCACAGTCATCCCGGCCATGGACCACCTCGACAATGTTCTCGCCACTGCCAGCATCAACGAGGAGAAGTACGACGCCCCAATCCGTATCACCTGCGCAATGGCCAAAAAAACACTCAACAAGTACTACTTGCTTACGGACGCATCAAACACGTATCGCATCGCCATGAGTAAGTTCTCTGCTTTGTCTTGAGCCCCTCGTCGACGTCACGATGCTTCGTCGCCCCGGCTGCTGTCTGCTTCTTCAATTTCTCTCGAGCCCCTTGTCGACGTCACGATGCTTCTGCCCCCCGGCTGCTGTCATGAAGCATATGATTCCCCCCGCTCATGCTGCATCGTCATCATCCTGTCGACTCCTCGCACTGTCACTATATCCATACTAACGCTTTGGTTTTACAGTACTGCACCCACACCACAAGCAAACGTACTTCAAGAAGATGGGGTGGGATGAAAACTGGTGCCGTACAGCCCTCCAGATTGTTACTGACGAGTATCGTGATCATTACGCCAAGTGCGTTCCGGCCACGGCAGAGGACACCACAGCGAAGGATGTCAATGGGAAGGGGGATTCGAAGGGCAAGGCCCGTGAACAGGTGTGTATTAACGTACCTCCCTCTCTGTCTGCAACACATCTACGTCTCAAACGTGGGTGTCAATGATGACGCGTCATCGTACACCTACATACTTCCGAAGTCCATTGAGACTCATTCCCGCCTTACAGGCTGATAAAGACAACATATTCGATGCCCTGGAGACTCTCGCGTGCGACACCGTCGAGGTCTGCAATGAGCTCGAGCGGTACCTCAGCACTGACGTTGAGCCCATCTCCGATGCCATTCAATGGTGGCATGAGCGGTGCACAACATTCTCAAACCTTTCGCGCATGGCCCTTGACTACCTGACCATCCCAGGTGCATGCTGGTCGCATTATTTACACAATACGAGCAACTGATTTTTTTCCATCTGTAGCGACCTCCGTTGAGGTCGAACGTGTGTTCAGCTGCGGCCATCTCCTTCTGTCCCATATCTGTAACCGCCTCACCGCCCAAACGTCCCGTGTGCTTCTCTGCCTTGGTAACTGGAGCAAGTTTGGCTTTGTTAAGTCCGAGGATGAGGACAAGGTCGCCCATTTGTCCGACGTTGAAGGTGACGCTTTGGACTATGAGATGGAGGACAATTGGGACGCGATCTAGTGCGCATACGTACACCTCATCTGTTTCTGTGCCTCGCTATATGCCTTTGAATCAACTTTTATCCACCTCCGTGATGCACACGAGAAGCTTCCACAAATACTGACCTTCGCATCGGATGCCAGCCCCTGCCCCCCAAGGTTCTCCTGTACAATCATCTCCACCGCCTCCTGGCTCACGCTCATCCTCCCTCCTGCCTCTCCCTCTTCAGCCCTGCCACTTCGCTGCGCCATCTTCTTCCATGCCTCTGCTCCTCCATACTCTGCACGCTCTTGGGCTTCCGCGACGAGGTTCTTCAGCTCCGCCTTCCACATCGACAAGTGATGCAGCCGTGAGTTCTCATAGTATCCCTCGATCAAGTCCACAGCGATGGACGTGTGCACTGCCTGCCATGCACAGTCCTTCATCCCCTGCCATGCATGGTCCTTCATCACGTGCTCAGCATTCGGGTTCACTTTGCGAGCAGCGTATTCTGGAATACGAGCCGCGTGTTCGGGAGAGCCAGGGTCAGTGATGTAGAGAGGGTGGGATGGGGTCATTGGGATGGCCTGTAGCGGGCAGATTGGTGAAGCCTTGGCTTGCGTTGGTGTGTGTGGTGAAGAAGGGATGGGAGAGAGTTGAGATGGCTCAGCTTCGAGTTCACTGTTTTGCCAGTGGTCACTGTCAACGATGACGGAAGAGTCTGGTTCACTAGGGCATGGGTCGGCATACATCCGGCGCTTACACTCTTTCACCATCTGTGCAGCTACCATGACCATGACTTCCCGTTGCAATTGTATGCCCTCTTGACAAAACTCTTGCTTCCATGTTTGCATTAAATTAAACTCAGGATCATCAAATACCTTTGCCTCCATTCAGGGACTGCACCCTTCACACAGCATAGCACCAATTCGTCTGACTACTTTGACGACGACCCCGAGTCCCTCAAGGCAATTAATGATGGGGAGATACCGGGACACACTGCTGTAAGCCTTTCCAGAACTCCCTCGCCACCTCTGCTCGCACAATCCCGAAGACACAGCACAGACTCGCAACCCCCTCCCACCCAACCCACATTGAAGAGGCAATGCTCTCCAGACAACGATTTGTATGCCGATAAGGATGGCGCACAGTATCACAGTGTTCTCAGTGCCATCGAACCGATGAAGAAGACAAAGACTCGTACCTGGACTCGCACACCTACGGCACTGCGCGATTCAGCGAGTTCAGAGACGAGGAAGCATCGTTATCATTCCCATACCCCTTGCTTGCACGTCTAGAACCGCAAGAAGCGCATTGTTTGTGGCTCATGGTGGACAGCTGAGGGGGGGTGCGTACATGATAATGCACACGAAGGGAGCGGTAGATGTAGAGAGGCGCAGGGCAGGCGAAATTGTCAACCTCCCTAGGTTCAATGCCCAGAGGGTTCAATCAGCCTCACACGTTATAGCATGCAGTCCTGAGCCAGACGTACAGTCTCATCCTCGTTCTTGTCATTCTCGTTCCTATCCCCCTTGCTTGTACCGCGAGAAGCGCATCGTCCGTGGCTCATGGCAGAAAGCTACCGAGGGACGCATACACGCTAATGCACACGTAGGGGCCAGTAGATGTAGAGAGGAGCCGGGCAGGCAAAAAGCAGCAAGGGCAGGGAAAATGCAGCAACGACCGCTCGTGTAAAGATGCTGGTTCATGGCGGAACAGACGAAAGGAAGACCGGACAGAGGGGATCTGAGGGCTCAGCTTGCGGTACTCGCACATGTGCAGTCCGTTGGCGGTGACACCGTACGCGCGAGCCGCAGGTGCAGTCGAGAGCGCAACTCCGAGTCTGAAATTGCAAGGATCAGACAAGAGAGAAGGGCAAGGGAGAGGCCGCCGACACACATACAGTCGCACAGAGAGAGAAGCACGGGATCCTCATCCTCTGGAACGCTAAAAACGGGTGCTAAAACGCCCCAAGTGCAACACGCACTTGGGGCACTATGACGGACGCACAAGGGAGGTTAGTTCATCATGATAGGAGTTGCGACTTACAAGTTTGACCTGCCCGACCATAACTCTCATTCACAAGGGCCGACGCTGGAGTGGAAGACGCAAAGATGGGTGGACAACTCCAGCAAAACTGAGTGATGGAGAGATGGGCTCGAGCTTGGGCTTCAGTGGTGGCGGGAGCATCTGCATGGTGGCTTTGTCCGGTTCTGCCAGTTGGGAAGGCGACGTCTTGTTGTTGTCAGCCGTGCTGGAGCGAGCGTCGAACATGATGAAGCGAGGATGTGGGACGTGAAGGTGGAATTCGAAGAACTAACCCTAAGAACCCATGGGTACCCGTCGGGTTACCCTAACCCGAGGCACCTGGGACACCCAGCGCTTACACACACACCCGTACCCATACCTGCACACGATGGGTTGGGTATCTTGCGGGTATGGGTGCAGGTTATTGGCCCAGCACCCATGGGTCCACCCATGGCATTCCCTATCCACATTCAGCTTGGTGCACACAGCCTTCAAAGACGGAGCTACGGGACAGATACGCTCAGCGCCAAGTTACAGCTTCAATGTGACCGGAACATGCACCAGAATCTGGAGGGGGTTCATATGGGTTCTTGATATCTCGTTGGTCCACAGTTCCTAGCATCATCTGCTCCAGAAAAATGTGTTCCTGCTCTTGCCACTCCGACAGCGGAAGCTTGTTCTTTTGCAGGGTTTCTTCGAATTCAGCAAGTTCACTAGCACTTTTTTCCAAAGCGTCCACAGCGGCATCCCAGCGTTTGCGGAGGGTTTGAGCTTAGTGTTTGAGTGGTTAGACATCAAAAATAGGCCAAGCAACGTCAGATGACGTACCTAGTCCGAACAGCTTCTGAATGTTGTAATCGGAGTAATGATGGTTGATTGTATCAATGCGATGGCCTGGACTCATCTCCCAGATCGCGCGACCGAGTAAGTTCATGACCGACCACCTCCATTCCAGTTCCTCCCTGTCAGTCTGTCCTGCACCCGGCATAAAGTAGAATGAGTTGACCCAGTGGCAGACGCCGCTGTGGGCATTGGCGTGCCACTTCGGGATGCAGCAACGGATGACTGGCCAGTCAGCGACGCGACTCTTCCCAACAATTTTGGTTAGGCACTGCAGCCAGTTGATGCCGTACTTGCAGTTGATGTCGTATGAGGAGAAGATCAGAATGATGAAACCGATCCAATGTAGAACCGCAGAGATTGTCACCCAATCGACCGGGCTGTACCTTTGTATTGTGCGTGAGACATGATAAGCAAGACCGAAACAGCAATGATGCGTACTTTTCAGCCCCCGAAAGATCGATGGTACCGGTTGGCATAATGAATCCATGGCGCGAACAAGACAGACTGACCTGCCCCGACTTGATCTTGCCCGAGTAGTGAGTCTTACCGGCCTTGAAGTCACTACAGATCTCCGTCTGCACAAACACGTCAGCCTGTGTAAGCTTACAGCTCGCGAAATGGTACGAACCTCCTGCTGGGCATCAGCATCTTCTGCAAACAACTCGAGATACTTTTCGTATTCGTTATTATCGATGTAGTATGCCGCTCCATCCATTAGTGCGGTGTCCAAGATATCCATTTTCTTCTGATGGTGGCACAAGACAAAGTTGCCGTCCTTGGCATAGTGTAGCGCGTCGAGGTAACTGACAAGAAGTAGTAGATCAGCGCATGTTGATGGCGAATACAGTGCTCAACACAAGATGTACCGATCTTTAGCATCACGATTTTGCCAGCCCGGGTCCATGTTTTCCGGCTGCGGGCATGCTGGGCACAATATGACGATAGACCAGGGCTCGAGCTTCGCTTGGACGTCGAGGCTGAAGCATTTGAGGGCCTGCATGTACGTGAAGCCGCAGTAAGCTGTCATGAACTCCCAATAATGATCCTGTATGGGAGACATGTCAAGCGACATCTCTGTATAATAGCGACAGCAATGGGCTTACGGGAACGAGGAAACCGAACATGTGGTTAGTGAAGCGTCAGAGGGTAGCAAAGAAGTCGTGGGCAGTCATTTTGGCTTGCAATGTGAGATGATCGTAGTGCTTGAGGGTGTCAAGGGTGAAGGTCATTTTGGGCTGCTGGTACGTCGCGGGCCAGAGACCAGACCGCCACAGTTGTAGCGGTCTCTCCATATGCGGGTTTTCTGAGGCTGTTCTCTGGCATCTGCAGTACCTCATCCGTATCGTATGAACGCCATTTGTATGAATGACCGTCAGGTCGTTGGGAGCATCCTTGTCACTTATGCTCGGACATGGGCACCCTCGGTGCCCAAGCTGGACGATAAGGCTGAGGTCCTTAAGCGAGGTCGAAGCGAAGTAGGTGCCGTTCCAGTGCTTGATCCAGTGAAAGGGGTTCCAGGTGTGGGCATGAACAATGCAGCTCTTGCAAAGCAGCGGGGCGTCGAAACATGAATCGCAGCCATACAATGCAGGGGAGGGAGACATGACCGGATTATTGTTCGGAAGGGAGTCGGATGGAGCAGAGGGGTGCAGTACAAACTAGCTCGTAAAAGTGGCGGTGGCGGTGGTCGGTTGACTTCCGGAGCTTGTGTCGAGGACGTTCATTAGAGTCGGGCAGAGGGTGCACGGTTTCCCGACCAGAGAATCGGCTTCCCGAGCGCGGCTGATGTTGAGGAGGCGCTGTGCCCAAGACATAAACTCGCTCATGTACTTGTGCGGGGCCTGCAGAAGATGT
This sequence comes from Sanguinoderma infundibulare, assembly GCA_032821775.1. Lineage (NCBI taxonomy): Eukaryota > Fungi > Basidiomycota > Agaricomycetes > Polyporales > Polyporaceae > Sanguinoderma > Sanguinoderma infundibulare. Next base: position 1,063,103 of record JAVLRN010000004.1, on the reverse strand, counting down.
TAGTAAATGGATGATATGTAGAGGGACGTTCGACATACTATAGTGTTGTTGGGCTTTGGTGTATTGTTCACGGGGTCTGCAGAGCTAGTGGTGATCGTGGGACTTTCGTCAGCAACGCCCTCGAGTTCGGAAACTGTCTGCTGGGAAGATGGCGGTGTGGCAGTCATGCCGGACGTGTGTTGGGCCGGGGGAGTGGTGGAGTGACCGACATCTAAGAATGTCCGTCCAGTGCATCGTCAGTGCGAGTAATTCTTTGGAGGGGGATCGCAGAATGCACCAGATAGAGCAAAGCTATTGATTGGTGAGAGCGAGACCTCTTCACTGTCATCTGATCCTTCGAAGTCGTTGGAAACCCCTCCTTGGACGGTGCAAACTTCCTCGCCTTCGTCGTACATGAAACGCTTCCGCTTAGGCATAAGTCGGCTTCTGTGAATATTAGCTCAAGTTCGGTCCCTTCTAGATTTGATACCCAAGTTACTGACCACTGTTACGATTGCTTCTTACTGGGACGGACGGTGGGACTGTGGATGGCCTCGGTCAGGGGAACGTCTCCAAGTCTTTTCAAACAAAACATCATCACAGTTTGGCCTTATCTACTTCCTGCTTATACAATACTACAACAATTACGGAACATTAAGACTGGTACATGGAGAAGCTGGTGTGGTGGGAAGCACAACTTGTTGATGTCACCTGCAAATTTGGTTTCAGATCCTGATATTCTCAAGACCGAAAGACGTCGACTCACCGCTGGCAGACTTGCGGACACTCAGAAGACCGATGTCGGAGCTAGTGTTGATGTTATACGCACGCGTGTACTTGTCGCGAACGTAGTATAGCGTGTCTCCATGCATCGCGAACGCGGGCTGCTTGCGCTCGACCTTGAAGACGATCAATCCATTGTCGTGACCAGCAGCGAAGAGGTTGAGCTCAGGTTGCACTGCGAGATGGTACCACGCCTGAGAGCCTCGAGATGACATGGGGCAGCTCGTGGTCCTCAAAGACATACGAGCTCCCTGGCAATGAACACAGTTCATGCCGCCTAGGTTGTGTTAGTAGTGAAGACATTGGGCAGCTCGTGGTCCTCAAAGACATACGAGCGCCCTGGCAGTGAACACAGTTCACGCTGCCTACATGGTGTTAGTAGTGAACCAGAAATGTGCGCACCGTTATCCACACCTAGAACTCCGAATTCCAATTCATTCCGGATCCCACCCTTTGCGACCGCCTTCGCAAAGGGCACACAGAGGCCGGTGTTGAGGACAAGGACGGCGTCGGAGAGTGCAAGGGTGAGCCCATCACAGACGAATGGAATGCTTACCACACTTGAGGTGCACGTCATACCTGTCCGGGGGTAGTGAGTTCGCTTGCCGGGTGAGGGGGAGTACTGACAGAATGTGTAGCCCGCACTGAGACCAAGGCCAAGGGCTGTGGAGAGGTTGAGCCAGAAGTGCGTTCCAAGCTTTCTGGTGGTAGGTACAATGGTGGAGATTTGTGGTGCGGAGGGGACGACAATGAGGGCGAGGGTAAAGTCAGAAGGAGAGGAGAGAGGACGAAGCGGCCGACAGCGGAGAATGGAGAACAGCTAAGTTCGGGCAAAATCGCCCAGCATCTATGTCCACCATTTCGAGCACAGCCACCAACCGGACTGTGGGACGTCTAACTTGCGTGGCTGCCATGTGCTTGGTGGCTGGTGCCTCCAGCCACCCAGCATGTGGCTGTCCATGCGAAAGATGCGTGCTTGTGGCTGCATGTCGAGTCAGCCTGGATGACTTGACTGTCAGCAATTGTCATCCATATCAGCCCTCCTCTGCTCACTGTGCACTCCGCTGTCTTCTGCATCCCCATACGACGTTCAAGCGGCTGCAAGATCCTTTCCTCAACTCAAGACATCAAAGGTATACATTCACTTTTGTAGCTACTGCACCGCGCTGGAGACCATCTTCAAAGACCTCTCCAGTTGCGGTTCCCGCAAATGACGTAGTCATTTCGGGCATCCCCTCCCCTATATGTTTTTACATGCCAATCGGTGCATATCGATCTGTTGTTGTTGTTACAGTACTGTTTGTTCGCTCCTCCACCGTCGATTTCCCCGGATTCAGTTTTACTTCGCCTGTCTTTCAAACAAAGTCGTGTAAGCCATCGTCTCATAGTTATTTCACTGCGCTGGAGTCCGTCTTTGAAGACCTCTCCAGTGCAGTTCCTGCAAATGACTGCGTTGTTTGCGGGGGATCCCAATCGCCTATGTAGCTAAAGTACTCGATCACCAGACGTCATCACAATTCCGTGCCTGGCATGCCCCGTCTCACTCAACAAGGTGACCCGAATGGTAAACGTTTCCCGCCATTGACGTAGGAATCATCGTGACACTTCTTCACAGCCCTTCTCAAATGGCACGACGCCCAAGTCGCGGTGTACACCGACAATCCTGCTTGGGTTGTAACCTTGCCAAATACCACCTTCGTGCCGCTTCCTTGGATCGGGGCCATCCAGGTCATTTTGTGCAAAGACTACAGATACGGGTTGGCCAACCCGATTCAATGGCCGCAGATGTTCACTCCCCCATTCGAGTTCTTGGCTGTGATCCTGTGCCAACCATTGATCGGCCTCATGCTCACCGCACGGTGCAGGGAGCGCTGCTGTGCATCTGTTCGGATTCCACCGTCATCCTGTCGGCCACCAACCAGGTCAGGCTGATGCTCGAGACGTGGAACGTGCCCGAAATCCTGCAGCACTTCGACACGGAATTCGACTGGGTATGGCGTGAAGCGCTCACAAGCGAGCTCCGGTTGCAGTGGGCAGCGGCGAAGATGTATCGGGATATGGTGTTCTCGTTCCGGTACGTTCTGGAGCGCGCAGGAATGAACCTCTGTGCCGTGGACCAAGCACACGTCGAGGAGTTCATCCATTGGTCCACGCGCAACGAGGCAGACACGTGCCGTGAGTACGCCAGCTTCAATGGAGTGCCGTTACGAGAAGTCGAATGAGGCCGGCAGCCGAACAAGGGCTCTCCAACCGGTCTGGCAAAGCGTGGTGAGTCAACGCGTCTCAACGCGGACGGGCAGAAGCTGATGACTTGACATAAGATGAACGCTGTCGACGGTGCGGTCAAAGCCTGGCGACCACCATGCACGGTATCCGGTGATCAGCAGAGCGACTTGAGGTCGATAGAGGATGATTAGAAATGATTGAGGAAAAAGGCGGTGCTTCCAGACAGATTAGGTAGTCGAAACGCGCATGCTGTGATTTGGAATCCGAAGACGGGTAGAAGCTTGATGTGTGACGTAACGGACACGCCAACCGCTCGGTGCCGCTCGCGTGGTGTGGACCCTGAGGAATGCTTCCTGAAGTCGTGCAGAAGCAGAGAGAGGACATCCAAGGCAGCCATATAGACTTGAGCATCGGGAGTTGTTGCCTCTTTTGCGCACCCACTTCCTTGCCTACCCCTCGTCACCTGTCTCTCCGCCATGAGTCGCTCCTCCACTGAACTCCACACAGTCATGCTTCAAGACCTGCGCATGCACTACGTCTTGCCCTGGCTCGACCACCCGGCCACCGACGTTGTGCTGCTCGTCCACCTCATCGGTGAGCTCATCTCGCTCAGTGACTCGCGCAACACCGTCGCACGGAGCGAGCTCCACGACCGGTTTCTCAAGGTGGTCACTGCACTTCCCGACCTGGTGCTGCCAGACAAACACTTTACTCGGTTTGGCGACCTCATGCAGATGCACTCATCGCTGGAGGAGGTCAAATGCATCATCCTATTGTACGGCCAACGGACGCGGCCCCGCATGCTCGAGGTGGTGCGCGCACGATGTGCGGAACTTGAGACCCACCACACGGCCCTCCACACGGAGCATCAAGGTGTCCAAGTGCAGGTCAAAAACGAGGACCTTTCCATGGAAGAAGGCTGCGCTGCCAAGAAGGAGATCAACGGTCGCATCGATGCGGTCTTCGCGGAGCTGACACAAACCCACGAGGTCGAGACCCAGGCCGTGCGCGATTGTAAGTCACCCAGATGCTGCTTGAAGACGCTCGCTGACCTCTGCTCTCCAGACGAGGAGCAGCAAGCTGCCTTTGCAGAGGAAGGGACATCCGTGTCGAGCGCGCGCCCAGCCGCCAGTGCGCCAGCCGCGTCGTCCATCACGCCAAAGCCTCTCATTGCAAGGCCCAATGCCTGAATGTCCACTGGGAGCTCGTCCGTCGTTTCTTGTCCTTCCACGTGGTCATGCACCACTGCCCAACCCAGTGCGCTCCCTCCTCCCACCCCCCGCCAGAAGAAGATGAACACGGGCAGCAAAAAGGGGAAGGCCCGTGCTGGCACTGTCGACACGGCCATTGAAGTTGACTCATCCAAGGAAGACACTGTGCCCAAGACAGCCATGCCACGCGCATCCGCATCGTCCACAGCCAAAAAGGGTCCACAGCCTCGTCCCGTCGGCGCTAAGCGCAAGGCCACAGAGCAGCCGGAAACACCTCCCGATGCCAAGAAAATGCGCAAGCACAGCGGCAGCAAGGTATCATTCGTGTCGTGGGGTACCACGCGGTGTGATGGGTGCCAACCAGATGGTGACTGCGAGCTGCACCCGGAGGTGATCCGCTGCATGGAATGCGTGTGCAAGCACATCTCGTGCCACCGTATTATGCATAGTTACACTGGGGAGATCTGTCGGAACTTGGCCATCATCGCCATCTTCAACGGTGTTGGTCACTCGATCCCCTAGACGCTCAAGGGCAAGGACCGCATGGTCATCGAGGCCATCCTTCGGCACATCGAGGCGCACCCGGACTGGCGCCTTATGGTTGATGACATGTCCCTGCTGGAAGCCTGCCTCAAACGGGTGAAGTTCGAACCTCCTCACGCCGGCCCTACTCCCTTCCGGTACAATGTCGGGGACCTACCCGCGGTGCCGGACGACGTGCTCGACTACCTGCTGCACTCAGTCCCGGACGACGAAGAGACCCTCCTGGACCCGGAGGAGCCAGCGCGCGACGACTTCGATGAGCCTGCCTCGTCGCAAGCCCTGGTAGCCACCCTCACCGCGTCGTCAGCCAGTGCCGCGCCCCGCGTCTACGAGGCTCCTGCCACCACGGAGAACCCCACAGAGGACGAGATCACCCTGCGCGCCGACGACCCCATGGATTTCGACTTCCCGCCCATCTCGTCGGACCCTGCTCCTGCTGAGGCCCCTGCGAGCGGGGGAACGGTCGTGGCTGCTGGGCCTGTCATCGTGCCTGCCGCAGGACCATCATCTTCTCACGCTGTTGCTCCCGGCGCGTTGTCAGGCGTCATCGAGGATGGGCTCTCGCTCTTGGACAGCGAGGTCCTGCACATCCGCAAGGAGTTTGCCCGCCTTGGCCTGCACATGAAGCTTGACCGCGCGGTGATGGACTTCCTCATGAAGGAAGAGGAACAACGAACTGGGATGCGGTTCGGCCAGTACCAGTCGGAGTGGGTGCTGCGTCGGGGCAGCGAGGAGCCGTCATCTTTGTGCAAGTAGACGGGCCATCGCCATCCCTTTCTTGGTCGCGCTGTGGTCCCGTCAAGTAGGATATCTGCACCGCGTGGTGCGTTCCCTGCCCCATCCTGTCGCTTCAGTCTCGTCTCGTAGAAAAGTAGAAAAAGTCCAAAAAAAAAAAAAGTTCTTGAACCGTTGTAGTATCGTATATCACCATAATCTCTCTGTCCTTCTTATATCTCGTTCATAGTATCATCCCGCGTCGTAGCTTTCGTGTCGTAAGTCATGTCTTGTCATATATAGCATAGTAGCAGAATAAAATAGCTGTGTGCTAGAAAAATGTCATCGCGTGAAAGGAAATCGTGTATATCATAAAGAGCAAAAGGTAGATAAAAAAAAACCAATGGCCGCTAACTAAAGTAAAAATGAACTAAAGCCCATGCGCTACCGCGCGGTAACGAATACCCATCTCTCCCCCCCACTGAAATGTCGACCGTCCCGGTCGACTGCTCAGAGACAGGGAAGAAAGGCAGGCTAAACATTGTCGACCAAGTCGACCTCGCAGTCGTCGGCTCCCTCGCCCTTGTCGGAGGAGGCCTCGAGCTCACGGATACAACGCGTATCGGCGTCTAACCAACCGCTCGGTACAGCGAGCGCGTCTGTTCGTGCAAGGTAAGGGATGACACGGAACGCTGCGACCGGGTGGTCGAACACAGCGCCATCGAGCTCGGCTAGGATGTACGCCTTGCCACGGTTACGAGCAACGACTAGGTATGGCCCCAGGTAGCATGGACGCATCTTCCTGTTGAGCGACTTCTCGATCGCCGTGTTGCGTAGAAGGACTAGCGTGTTCGGCTTGCAGTCGTGGTCGCGCACGGTGCGGCGATGCTGCTCCTCGAGACGCTTGACAGCTGCCACCCTCGCCTCATAGACCACGGAGCGGAGGAGAGTGACCTGGTGCTCGTGCTTCTGCAAGGTCACCGTGCGGCGCGCCAGAAGATCTTCGGTAGAGAGGACGCTGTCCGGTGCGGGCGCGAGGTATGTCGCCTCGACGATGTCCAGAGGCAGCACAGGGTGCGTGCCGGTGAGAGCAAAATAGGGGGAGCAGCCCATCCTACGACGTGTTGTCGCGCAGTCGGCCCACAGCACGGAGTGAAGCTGGGTAGCCCACTTCTTGCCGTTGCTGTCCGTCACCTTGAAAAGGATGTCGCGCATCAGGTGATGAGGGCTTTCAATGACGCCGTTCACGCGCGAGTTGTAGCCGGAGATGCGGATGTGGTTTATATGGTATTTGGATGCGAGATACTCAAGCGCCTTCACCCATGGGGAACCGTTGTCAGAGACGATCTCACTGACTGCGTTCCACCACGCAATGATGTCCTGGAATAGGAACTCGCCGAGCGTGCGTGCTCCTTCGGAGGTAATGGCGCGGGCTTCAGGCCAAGACGTAGTCACACACCGTGCATGGACGAGGAACTTGTGTGGTCCAGGCATCCGCGCAGAATCGACATGCACCTTGATCATCGGAGCGGTGGGGTACGATACGGTCGCAGGGATGAGGATTTTCGTAGTCTGGCGCACTTGACAGAGGTGGCATGACCGAACATACCACTTGATGTTAGCGAATGGCGTGGGTATACCTGCAGGTGTGGGCAGCCATACCCACACCCGTACCCGCGATATACCCGTACCCACGTACCCACGGGTATACGTGGATACGGGTACGTATGGCGGGTGTGATGGGTGTGATGGGTTTGGGTCGATATGGCGGGTTTACAGGTTTCCTCCCTACCCAAGACACTACTCAGTTTCTAGATGAATGCAGTGCAGGACTGTTTGAACGGTGGACCCTTTCCCTGTCGAGCCTGGACGCAGAGCTTTTAACACGAACTCGTTTCGATCTCCGTCGAGCAAACCTCATGCACCCGAGCGTGTTTACAACATATCCGAGCAGGTACAGGCATGCAAAAAGGTCAACGGGCTCACTGAGACAACACCTCAGCAATGCGGTCCCATCCCTCAGTTTGTTTGAGGAGCTGGCCTCGGCAGACATGGAGCAGGATGAGATGCGTATGGAGGTGGAGGGCGGAACTCAACCAGCAAAAAATTTTCATTATATTTCAGACAGCATGTCCAACGCCACCGGCAGACTTCTACAGGTGTCACCGCAGCAAGTCCTTCGTGTTCGGCGGGCAACCCCCTCAAGCTGTCCGAGAGCACCGGGACACGGCACACATCGAGCGTGGCGGTGGTGGGTATGTACATATGGGTACGGGTTTGGCATGGGTATCCCCCGTGGCCACCCGCACCCATACCCGCGCGGGTTACCCGTACCTGCGCCATTCGCTACTTGATGTCGGAAATCATGTCAGGCCACCAGAAGCGGTCGCAGATGAACACGCGAGTAGCGAAGTATCCATGGTGTCCAATACGGTCGTGCAAGTCACGGAGGATCTCCGGGTGCTGCGCAGGAGGAATGACCTTACAGTGCGCGCCCTCTGCATGGCGCTTCCAGAGGTATCCGCGCTTGTCGAGGGCGAACTGAAGGGCAAACTTGTAAAAGCCCTCAAACTGGCGTTCGTTGAGACCCGTTGGACGCTGCGGGTTGCGCAAAAACTTCGTGACAGCGAGCATCTGCTTCTCCGCTTCGAGCGCAGACGGCTTATGGGGGAATGTGTCGTATGACAGTGTGCGGTTCACATCTTTCTCAGGCCGAGCTTCATGCGTGGTGTCGAGCATCTGTGTGAGAAGCTGCAACAATGCGGTCGTGCGGGGTTCCACCAGGCGCAGGAGGCCTTTAGCAGGCAGAAGGGGAGCATCACCAAGCCGGGGAGGAAGAATGACCTCAGCGGTAAAACCGTAGAGCTTATCGACCCATTCTTCGAAGCCATTGTCTTCCGGCGGGGGATCGCCTTCCTGCGGAGGACGATGCGAAAGACCGTCCGGTGCGCGGTGCTCGCCTGGAACATGCACGAGCTCGAAGTGGAACATGAGGATCGACATGATCCAACGGTTGATGGATGCAGACGGAACGATATCGGAGTTAGAGAGCATCCCCTTGATGTAACGCACGTCGACCTTGATGATGAAGTGCCGAACCCCAACGAGCCATAGACGGAGAGCACCTAATGTGCGGTAGAGGCCATAGATCTCCAACTTCGGTTGCGAGAAGCGCTGCTCGCGCGCATTGAGCGTGATGGAGCCGAAACGGTTGTAGTATCGCACTGAAGGCTTCTTCACATCTTGCTGGCACAGAAGGAACCCGACCGCCATCCAGGACGTGTCAACGCCTAGAATGACGGGCGCGTCCGACTCGTAGTCAATCGCACGTAGCGCAGGGGAGTCGACCAGTGCCTGCTTCAGCGCGGCCATCGCTTCATCCTGCGCGGCGCCCCACTCGAACTTGACGTCCTTCCGGGTAAGCTACATGAGAGGGTGCACGAGCTTCGCGAAATTGAGGATGAAGATACGCACGACCCCGACAGTGCCCAGGAACGCACGAAGATCCGAAAGGTCACGGCACGGACCCCAACTAGTCACCATGTGTACGTGGTCCTCGTCCGGAAGGCGACCAATCGGTGTACAACGGTGACCGATCACCATACCGTTGAAGATGATCGCGACGTACTTCGGTCCAGAGAATGTCGCGCCAGAGTACGTGATGCGTTGTTGGATCCGCATGAGGTTCCCAAAGTGCTCGAACATGAAGTGTCGTACATTGGGGTTCGCCTTGATCATCTCGTAAGAGCCGTCTGCCAAGTGATAATCGCTCTCGGGCCCCTTAACGGGTACATCATCAACATATAGGATCGTGCGGTGGGGGATCTCCTCCTGGAGGATGAATGTGATGTCGTCGTGGAAGATGGGAATGGAGTTAGACCAACCCATGGGGAGCGTCACCAGGCGGTGCGTGCCATAGGGGGTCTGGAAGGTGGTCAAATCGCGCAAAGACTCTGCGATCTCCCGCTCGTCGTAACCGACATAGAGGTCAAGCAAAGCAAGGCACGGTCGACCGGCGAATTGTTCGGCGAGGTGCTCGGGGAGAGGAGGAATGCCAGAGTGTTGTATGGTGACCGCGTTGAGCGGTTAGAGACTATGCACAATGCGGAGACTCTTCCCGTCCTTCTTGAGCACGCAGAACCAGTTCGAGTGGTAGGACGAGTTCAACGGTTCGTAAACCCCGCTGTCGATCTTCTTCCGGATGATTCCGCAGACTTCTTTGTACAGACCAGGCGGAATCGGAAAGTTCTTGAGAACCCAGGGTTTGTGCGGCATGGTGGGTATCTCGATCGGGGGGAAGAAGTCGCACCGAAACCGACCACGCTCGGAGTCGTCCCAGGCGATACCGAGCTCTTGCTTCTTGATGAGGTCGTCGAGGACGTCGAGTTCCACTTCACTGAGAAGGTGGGTGTGCACCTTTCGCATTGCTTCGTGTCGTTCCATGGTATAGCATACACCAGGCATAAACGGTGGTGGGTTCGGGTCGAGTTCGGGCATGTTGGCGAGTGGGTCACCTACGATGCGGCGAACTATGCGGAATCATTCGGGAAGCTCTGTTTGGAGCGGGCGAACCTTCAACGCGGCAGGCTTGTACTTCTTCTTGAGAGAGAGGAAGATCTCGGCTGCGTCGTCGGCCTCGGGGGAATCGCACGGTTGTGATGCGTCATCACCTAAGTCATACAGGTTAGTAGCGAGCAGGAATGAAACTTCGGGGTATATCAGAGATGGATACGGTGATTCTGCATAAAGAGGAGCAATCGGAATGTCCACAAAGGAATCGGCGGATATATCGTTTTGTATAGTAGAGTCGAGATCGTAAGTAAAAGATTCAGTGGCACCATGCGAAACGCATCGTGAGGAAATAGCACCGTGCGGTAAACCATTCTCTGAGTCCGGTAGACAAATATCATAAAGAAACTGAGAGGCGAAAACGGTCGACTTATCAGGGGGCAAAACTTTCAGATCGCACGACAAGAGATATGCGAAACAAATAGAGGAGCTGTCCAGACTTGGAATAGGGGTATATGAAACGAAGGAAGCGGTACCACTATTTCTATCGTATTCGATCACAAAAGCGGTCGCACCTTCATCATCTGGTATTAACTCCTCTACCCTTGAAAACCCATCACCTGGGCTGGCGACGGAGGTGGACATTCACCACGCGGGTAAGTGGGGATCGTGAGTGCGGCATCCGTCGTGGGGCACGTAAGGGTGACAATATGGTTTTCGCCCGGTAGGTTCTCGAACTTCGCATTGAAGATCGCATCGAAGGGGTGACCCAGGAGAACGTCGTACGACGCGTTGCGGATGATGAAGACCTGGAAGTACGCAGTCATGTCGCGACCGACAGTGATAGGAATGTTCTGTGCGACGCCCAGGACCTGGTCGACTGAACCATTCACTGCAACCGCGCGTAGGTTGACGTTCGGGTCGTACGCAATGCCGGCCTTGAGACAACGGTCCTCGCTCATAGCGATGAACTGACAGCCACAGTCGATGATGCACTCCGTGACCAACAAGGCCCCGACGATCGCCCACAGAGTCCATAACTGAACGTGCAACATAGCTGACCGCGTGGGGTCGAAGGCCTCCGAGGTGTCTCCCGAAAGGTGTGGTACACCACACGGTGGCTTGTCATTGGCGGTCAAAGTCGCTAGATCGAGAGGTCCCTCCAGTATTGTGCCGGTTGCTGAGAGGTTCAGGACATGCGCGTCCTTCGTCTGGCCTGGAGCGTCCTCATCCTCCACCTCCTCGATGTATGCTTGCAGAGGACCACACGAACCCTCCGCTGTCCGCATCATAGGAGCACTAGACGGACCTGCTTCTGCTTCGGCATTCACGGGTTGGTCTTTCGGTGCGGCCGCGATACGACGCGCTGCTGTAACGTCATGCAAACGTCGTCGCACACCAGGCATGATGCTGAGCAGCTCCTTTGCCGAGATCTCCACCCCTCCACTGAGGAGTCGCAGAGCAACATGCTCCTCCGCACTTGCGTCCAGCTCGGGGAATGTTGTCCTATATGCGGGCTCATGCGGGCGCGCGGCGATGGCCTTAAATGCGGGACCTATCTTCGGGAGTGCATCGCCCGTGCTGTTCGCGGGCTGAGGCTCCTTTGCTGGGAGGACCGCGTTCGTAGCGTCGCGTGCACCTGCATACGGATGAACTGGACCAGCCCACTGATCACGCGTATCGTCACCAAGCATTGCGACGCACTTCCCCTTTTCAGCTACTGGCTGTGCAGGGGGACCAGACAACGCGGAACCCAGAGCGTTCGGTGTTGCGGGAGGTGCGCGGTCGTTCGACTTCTGCGCCGGTTTTTGACCCGGTGGTGCGAGAATGTAGTCCAGGATCTGACGGCCGGGACCTGCTTTACGCATCGTGGCCTCTGTCGAGAGCTCGAAGATTTCCGCATCGATCTGAGCTGCTTCGTCTAATCCTTCGAGCACTAGGGTCATCTGAGCAGCGTTCTGCGGCACGTTCTGAGGCGCGTTCTGCGCGGTTTGCTGGTTAGCACGGCGTGCGTCTAATGCGATGTTGACGCGCTCCTGGATCGTGAGACTGCACAGTGTTTCGGGGACAGGCGAGTAGTCAACCAGCACGATGCGACCGCTCATGTCATGACAAATCTTGCCCGCAGCCATGTCGTCATGAATTGCCCGACAGTTATGCATGCTACAGTCTGGACCGCCACAGTAGAAGCAGCCATCTCGATGAGCGTTCTGGCCTTGTCCCATGCCCGCATCGTTCCTTTGCCCCGTGTTGTCCTGACAGCCCGCGCCTTCGTAACGACCAGCCGGCGGAGTCGGGGGACGAGGCAGGCCACGGCTCGACATGATGTTCTTGTTAAGTCGGTCGATGCCGTCTAGGATGGCCTGGAACATTTCAACGGACGGCTCCGCCTTGACCGCTGGAGCAGGATTTGGCGTGTGCGTCTGTGCAGGGTACCCGGACGGTGCGCTCGGGACGTAGTACCGAGCGGGTGGCTCAGTAAAGGTGACGTGTGGCGCAAGATCCGCTGCGTACGTGCGGGGACGCTGAATGACGTGCTGAATCGCAGCATGGATCTCTGTGAACGGCCACGGTGCGTCACCGATCACATTCGGATTCGTCGCGTCGAGGCATGCTATAACCCGCGCCCAGATAGGCACGGCAAGTGCCTTGAGGAGCGCGTCGCCCGTGACCTCCTCTGTGATCCGGCCTTCCTTCTTCAGGTACATGACGATCGGAAAGACTTCGATGTGATGTTCGAGGTACTCCGCATGCATGGTAACAGGGCCAAGACAATCACGTTTGCCCATGACTGCGTCGAGGTTCTGAATCGTCCAGACCTGCTTCTCGTTCGTGTTGGGGTAAAGCTCAAGCACCTCCTTCTCGAACTCGCTGTACTTGGCTGCCTTGTTGATATAGGAGGGCATGTACTTCCACGCTTCCGCGACCGTCGGCACGACGTAGTGGATCGCGAAGTCCTTCCACTCCTCTTTGTTGTCTAGCTCGTGACGGTCGAACAGTTGCCTAAGATCCTCGAAGTAGGATATGATACCGCGCGTTTGTGCTGGGTCGAATTTCGGACAGGTCCGCTCGCCGCGGAGGGGCATAGCCTTTGCGCCCTTTGCTGCCATCGTGGAGGCCGCGACACTTGTTGGAGGATTCTGCGTTGTAGGTGGGGGGGGCTGCTGAGTCAGCGATGACTGAGCACGGGAGAAACGGGACGGAGTGATCGGCTGCAGGATTTGAGATGAACCACTCAGTACAGGAGGGTTTGGTGTGTTCGGAGCAGTAGAATACGGAGTTTGTGTGGTGGGTGCACATCTACGGGATGTACACGGTTCGAAGAGGACAGATTCGAGGTTCGAGCTGTCGATTCCGAGACCTTTAAGGTCGCAGACGTTACGGACGGGCTTGGGAGCCGTTGATGCGTCGAGCGAAGCAGCTCTTGCACGGGACGTGTGGTACAGTTCGGTGCAGTAGTTGGGGCACAAGTGCATTCAGAGCAAACGTGGACGATACGGATTGGAAACGATGTAGGTCGGAGACGGCGGGTTTGCTCTCGCTAGAGCGTGAAGAACCGCAAGGTCGTGTAGGAACCCTGGGTCTTGAGAGAGTGTCGTCGGGGACACCTTGGACCTACAGACGGCACCTGAAACCCCTTGCGGTGGGCTCCAAAATGTAACGTGCACGGGGAACCTGCGCGTAGAACCAGAGGATCAATGCGGGGAAAGGACAAGCCGTGACAGAAAGATGCGAGGTGGTACAGGTGTGCTGCAAGCCTAAAGGCCACCGAACGGTAGGGAAAGGGGGAGACTCAACTACGGTGCGGTCACGTAGACCAACTACCACGTGGTAGTATACGATGTGGATGCGATCGGTGCGCACGGGCACTACGGAGGAAGAACGATGCAGAGTACGTGCAATCGCACAATGTACTGACGAAGAGAGGCTCGAAGTCGATGCGGAGAGGCTACTCGGAGCCTGAAGGGAGTCATAGCACGCAGGCACGAGAGACAAGAGATCTGAGGTCCCGGGGTAACCTGGGGAATCCATACGCCAATCCAAAACTAAGTACAAAGGGGACACACGCTGCGCACACCGCGCAGTGGCACAAACACCACTAGACTACCACAGCTCTGAAACATAGCTACAGAGACCATGTGGAACCATACTGTAACCTAAAAGAGAGTCCAAGAGACACCTGCGACAGAACTACCTTACAACTGTGAGCTGAAACGTGCAGTATCATAAAAGAGCCAAAGAATCCTGTACATGCCGAGCACAACACGTGACCGTGATCGACGCATTGTGACCGTGTCGAAGATAGCCGCGCATCGTACTAAACTGATCGGAGGCCTAGCTGTGAGGCACCGTGCCATGCCACCGCACGTTCTGTGATATGTAATGAGACGTGCATATGATCGAGGATGTACCGAACGATCCCCGAGTGCAAGGGCACCCGTAATCTATATGCGTAACCAGGCCGCGAGGAAGAGGAGCCGTGCGGTCGAAGGGGGACACGCACGATGCATGGTAACCGCGCGGTAGATATGCGCAGTAGCCGAAGAGCCTGCACAATGCGGAAGGCTGAGGACCCGAGTCGTGTATGGTGCGTACGGTGGTGACCGATCGGTACGAGAGGGAACCACACAGAATGCGAAGATTCTGGTCACAGGGCACGTAGGGGACCCTACACTGTCTGATCAATCCCACCCCTATGCCCTGGTCTGGTGGTCGCCGGAGGACACCGACTTCCAGCTGCTTGAGGGCTCTGTCATCAACTGCCTCGGGCTGCTGCGACCAGAGCGCATTGACCCTCTTTGTTGTCTCATTTAAGAGCTCGCTCACGCGATAGCCTCCCATCCCGAGCGCACCAATTCACGTCTCTACTGGCTGGACCTCGTGATGCGGCAGGCTGGTGATCACCTCTGCCATTTTCCATGCACCTGGCGGGATGCCTGCCTTCAAGTGCGCGAAGCCCAGCGATACTGGCTCATGGTCCGCGCTTTCCTCGACTTCTGGGCAGTGGGCTCACGGACGGATGTCACCTCGGTCCCGGTAAACAGCCGATTCATGGGCATGTTTACGACAGACCCGGTGTACATGCAACAGCTGTTCGACATTGGTATTCCAGTGTGGTGGCTCTGCTCAGATGTCTCAATCCTCCAGGACACGAGTGTTCGTGCTGTTGTCATGTTGACCCAGCCGAACGGGCTCTGTCAGGATTGTGCCTTAGGTGCAGAGGTCCTCTACAGCAGTCTTGATGGCTACAAGCACATACAAGCAACGTCTCATGGCAGCCACACCTACAATGACATCTCCCACACTGTTCTGCTCGCTGTGTGGTCCGATCAAGGTTATCAAGGCCCTGTCTCACAGAAGGAGTACAAGACTCTCCTTGTTACACGTTCCACCGCTCCGCCACCAGGTTCGAGCTCTGCTGCCACCGCGGGCAAGAAGGCCCCACGCGTCAACGCCACGAAGTCATCCCACCCCTGTATGTACCCATATCGCTTTTCGGTCGAACAATAACTGATTACCTGCAGATTCGAAACCTCACGCTTCGCAGACTTGGGGCATTAACAAATTCGACCCCGTGGTGCACGAATGGATGCCACAGGCGCTTGAGACCTGGCGCGAGGCCTTGCGCTCTGTCGACTTGTCCAAGCCTGCTCGGCCTCAGTGTGAGATATGGGGCTATTGGATCCCTGAACCAGGGCTCTTGTTACATCCCCAGACCGTTGATCGCCTCCATTGTTATGTCTTCAACTGGCTACATGTGCGCGTAGCCTGGTTATACGTCCTCCGACTCTGAGAAGCCCAGGTCTCCATCATTCCCACACAGTGGTGGTGGAACTTCCTCTACGGCGACACTGGTCGAGGTGACCCTCGAGGTGACACCTTAAACGGCCAGCGAACGGCCAAAATGCGCCACGTCTTTGGCATTGCGTTTGAGGATGCTCACTTCGAGCTTGACAACTCAGCCCCGGTCCAATGGTTCAACTGTCGCATGAAGGAGCTGAACGTCAAGCTCTGCCCTATGATCATCTGGGAGGTGTGCGAGCTCGGCTTTCATCATGAGCTACTCACTTTGGACCGACTCCTTGTGTCTGGCCGGGACGCTAACCTCGGGAAGGAGTATCGTGACGAACTTCTCTCTCACATCTTCCCTGATCACTCGCTCTACTCGGTTGCTGAGCTACCTTCCAAGGGGGTCGGACTCTCTGCACATGACCCGAGGAGGCAAGCCCCATATCTCAATGCCTTCCGTCACGTGATGGCTTGCTGGCCTCGTTGCCCCCCTTCATTCCTCGACGATGCCAACCCCATCACCACAGCTTCGGGTGACGAGGTCATCGTGCGCCGTGAACGTGAATTAGTGCAATTTTACGTCAATACTTTCTTCGAGCAGTCCGGGCGCGCCCCAATTGTCCTGCATGGTGTCCCGCTTTGAATATTCCGTATGCGATACTATTCCCCATGAACCTTCTGGACAGATTCAAGTTTCGAAGCGGATACGTCATGAGCTTGGATGCTTAGAAACGATATTTCGCCGAAGGCTACGATGCACGTCTCAGTTGTGACCGCGATGACAATTATCCCTCTTTGTGTTTCACTTTGGATACCGCATGTCGAACGTTCTGTTCCGCTTTGAATATTGTATGTTGAACGTCGTGTAGTGCATTTTCTTGATGACTTACATGTTTGACTGTCATACGCGGTGTATGACTGATCTGTTGGACAGGTACAGGCTGGCAGGAGAGCCGGTTCAGCACCGGAACTGCCTTGGCTCTGAAGAGCCTATCTTTAGGTTCAGAGAGCTGCCGGGGCGAAGGGAGGACAGGGAGTCAGTCCAGGAAGGACCTGGCGAGAAAGGCGAGAGCTCAAGGCGCAGGATGCGTGCCAGGCGCAACACAATCTAGCATGGACTCTACATGTACTCTCTATTCGTTTGCTATGGTGCACAGATGATTTGGTTCTTGGCACATGACCTGAAAAGGGCTGACTAAGGTTCAAGCATGATGACTGATACATATTACTGTGCACATGCTCAGTCAGCGCAGGTTTTTCTTTTTGTATGATGGGACTTTATTGTTATTTGGGAATGACTATTATACTCTGTCCTTTTATCCTTTGAACATTCCCACACTACAAACTTTGACCTATTATTCCTCATACTTAATTGTTTGAGGATAACTTTTATCCTAGCCTATTGTACTTGAGAATATTCTCAGGTATATAGCACTATGATTGTGCATATTTCATGGTATGGATATGTTATTCCCATGCTGATTGGTGGACTATTGTTTATTCCTTTATTGTCCATAGGATTATTTCTCACAGCCTATATATACTCATTGTCCAAGGACAATGAGCACTTTAACAGTATTGTGCTATTTTTAGATACAGTATTGTGTCCATAGCCTATTGTCCAGACTTAGCACAATAGCACAATAGCCTGTTTATTTGTATTTGGTTCTAGGTAGCTACTAGTATATAAGGACCTCAGCTGGGTCCCCCAAGAAGGACAATCCAGTTTCCCCCCAGAACTGTGTCCCACCTCTGATAGGTGCTCCTGGTGCAACTGTGCACAATAGCCTTCCCCCTCTGAGAGTTAGAAAGCCTCTGACAGGCTTGCTCTCTATTATCCCCTTCTATACCTCACCCTTACTTATCATCCCCCATACCTCTGATCACTATCACGAACACCTGGAGGAATATCTGACCTAAAGCCTGGTCCGATTACTTCAGACACACTTTATCTAGTAGTACTTTCTATTAGGTAGTTTGTGCGTATCTCAAATTGGAGCCCACCGCGAGGGGATTGTGATCAAGACATCTCACTTGTCTACTCCAATCCTCGTTCATCCCCCGCCCATCAAGAAGCCTCGACTCCCCGAGTGCCCTCCAGGCGAGGACACTCGGCTCGCACGCCGCACGGCACCACTTCCCCCAACGATATCCTCCCCCAGTGCGCCCACCAGTAACGGTGACGACGACGACTACGACGCCGACGCCGAGGACGACGCGATGTTCGGCGCGGACGACCCCGACGCCGCTCGTGACCAGCAAAGCTTGGTTCACAAGCGGCGTCAGCGCAAGACGGACGTCGCCCCCGGTATGCCCCCCACTGCCAAGCTCGAGCTCCCTCGCCGCCCTCTCCACCTTCGTACGTCCACTCCGTTTCCCGCTTCGAGTTCGTGTGCCGCGCAGGCCGCGTCCGCTCCTGCCACGTCTTCCCTTTCCGTCTCTTTGCTCCCGCCTCCGGTTCCCGTCTTTTTCGCCGCCGCTGGACCCACGGTTGGATCTTCCGGCCCCGATTCTCCTTCCCACGTCACTCCACGACCCCCGGAAGAGCACGACGCTCGCAGCTCGTCCCCCGCGTCACGCGCGCAAGCGGACGCATACGAAGACCTGTTCGTCCACGGTGAGGTCCGCGTTTTCGTCGAGCAGGTGCTATCCGAGGTCCTCCAGAGCTGCGCAGACGACCTCTGCGAGTTCTTCAAGGACGAGTTCGAGATCTTCGCTGAATAAGGTATGTTTCGCCTTTCCTTTTCTCTCTCACACACAATCCGAGACCCCCATCCACAGGAAAGAGTCCCCCGCGCGCAAGAGTGGCGCCACGTTTGTGCTACGTTGTCCCCGTACGTTACGATTTCCCGGTGATTTCGTTCCGCTGCAGTTCCCCCGCACTCCCACACATCCGTCTTCTTGAGTTTCTGCCTTGAGCTCCTTTCCCGCTATGTCCCTCTATTATGTTCCGCTCCCGGATCATTTCCGATACACGTTTGTGATGAGCGCTACGGCTGGCTGTGCCACGCTTTCCCTCCTTATGGACTGCTATACTCTTGCACATGTATTCTCGTATATGGTGTCCAGTAGCTTCCTCAATGCATGTCCTGGCGCTTTGATAGCCCACCCATACCCACCCTTTTTCGTGTGCCCTCCAGCACCCCCACAAACTGTTTTCGGCGGCAACCAAGGTAATAAACACTTATCTTTTCACACTCTGTACCCTTTCCGCACTGAGGGCAGTGCAATGCCAAGTGTGGGGCGGGCAGATGAGCATCTGCAGGATACAGGACTTAGCAATAATTTCGGGCATAACCCTAGCCTAGGGTTACCGATTTTTCGGTCAAACTTCTGTATCTTTGAAGGATCTAAGGACCTGTATTCAGCTACAAGCAGTGTAAACACAGCCTTCAAGCGTGTAGATCAGAAGGTAAAGCCAGTAGCTGGTACAGTGCCTGAAGAATGCAAGGTTACTAGGCGCTTTCCAGAAAATCCATTAAAGTCCCTACTACCATTGAGTGCAAATATACCAGATTTTATTCCAACAGCAAAGCTGACTCAGGAGCGCATTGACAAAATCAATATCAACCCAGATGGATATCTATGGCCTGAAGAAGAGAAGCTGTTCCTCCATATTCTCAGACTTAATGAAAAGTGCATTGCATTTGAGGATAATGACCGCGGCACACTCCGGGAGGATTACTTTTCACCATACATTATGCCAGTAATCCCTCATGAAGCCTGGAAGCTGCCCAACATTCCAGTACCTCCAGGAATTAAGGAAAAGGTCATTAAGATTATTCGGGAGAAAATTGCTGCAGGAGTCTATGAGCCGAGTCAAGCATCCTATCGTTCGCGGTGGTTTTGTGTGCTGAAGAAGAATGGAGACTTGCGATTGGTCCATGACCTTCAGCCGCTTAACAAAGTTAGTATAAGAGATGCAGGAGTACCACCTATCCTGGATGACTTTGTGGAGCCATTTGCAGGATATCAATGCTACACAGTGTTTGACCTATTTTCTGGATATGATGCGCGCATTGTTGACCCACATAGCAGAGACATGACCTCTTTCATGACACCTTTGGGACTTCTGCGAATCACTTGCATGCCTCAGGGATATACCAATTCCCCCGCAGAATTCCAGAATTGTATGACTTTTATCCTACAAGATGAAATCCCTCACACTGCAAATATATTCATTGATGACCTCCCAATCAAAGGACCCAAAAGCCAGTACCTTGATCAGGCGGGAAATCCAGAGACTATTCCTGCGAACCCTGGCATCAGGCGGTTTATATGGGAGCATGCATTGGATGTGCATAGGATTTTTCACAGATTATCACATGCAGGTGCAACAGTTTCAGCAAAGAAAATGCAGATCTGCAAGCCTGAAGTGATCATTGTTGGCCAAAAGTGTAGTTCTAAAGGGCGACTCCCAGAAGATGTCAAGATTGAGAAAGTTCAGAAGTGGCCAGCACTACAGACAGTCAAGGATGTGCGAGGCTTTTTAGGGTTATGCGGTACAGTGCGGATCTGGATCAAGGGATATTCAGAAATCTGTCGGCCTTTGACAGAACTCATCAGAAAGGATGCTGAGTTTATATGGGACCAGAGGCGTGAAGGAGCTTTTCAGCGACTCAAGCAGTTAATCTCCTCTGCACCAGCACTACACCCTATAGACTATAACTGTAACAGGCCAGTCTACATATCAATTGACTCCAGCAATATTGCAGTTGGGTTTATTCTTTCTCAAGAGGATGAGAGTGGTCGGCGAAGGCCAGCGCGATATGGATCCCTTCCATTCAATGAGCGAGAGTCCAGGTATAGCCAACCCAAGCTAGAGCTGTATGGATGCTTTCGTGCACTGCGACATTGGAGGCTGTACCTTATTGGCATTAAAAAGTTGATACTTGAGGTCGATGCGAAGTACATCAAGGATATGCTCAATAATCCTGACCTTCAACCAAATGCCACTATCAATCGCTGGATTCAGGGAATACTTCTCTTTGATTTTCAGCTACAGCATGTCCCTGCAGACAAACACAGAGGACCTGATGCCCTCTCAAGGAGGAGACCAACAGATGAGGAAAGGCAAGAGGCTAAAGAGCTGGATCAGTGGATGGATGAGACATCACTATTCCTTATGTGGAAGGATTCCATAACCCCCACACATTCTGAAGTGCCAGCTCTACATGCGACAGACAGTAAACAAGAGCAGGCACTCCACAACATTCAGCATTTTCTTGAGACCTTAGAGACTCCATCATTTCCATCTATCCAAGCAAAGAGGCGATTCCTACAGCGAGCAACTCAGTTCTTCATGACTGCAGGAAAGATGTATAAGCGGCGCAATCAGAAATCACCTTTAGCAGTGGTCCTTGACAGCGATCAGCGGTATAGCATCCTCACAGAAGCTCATGAGAAGCTGGGTCACAGAGGAGTCTATGGCGTATTCCATCATGTGCGCGAGCGATTCTACTGGCCTAATCTATTTCAGGATGTCAAGCATCATGTAAGCACCTGCCATCAATGTCAACTGTGGAACACCAAGCGCATAGAGGTCTCTCCCACCATTCGCACACCTGTCACTCTTTTTTCTCAGATTTATGTGGACATCATGTTTATGCCAAGTGTCAATGGATATAGGTATATCATTGCAGCGCGCGATGACCTCTCACATGCAGCTGAAGGTCGTGCACTGCGAAGAATCACTGCGAAGACCATTGCCAAGTTTCTATGGGAGGAAATCATCTGTCGGTATGGACATATTGCAGAAATTATCACAGATAATGGTACGGAGTTTAAGGGAGCAACTGAGCGACTGCTGAAGTGGTATGGCATTCCTCAAATCAAGATATCTCCCTATAATAAACACAGCAATGGCATTGTCGAACAAGGCCATTTTACCATCCGTGAAGCAATCCTGAAAGATTGTCAAGGAGATATTCAGCAATGGCCAAAGAAAGTCCATCTAGCATTTTTTGCAGACCGCGTTACCACACGGCGGTCCACAGGATTTAGCCCTTTTTATTTGCTTCATGGTGTCCATCCCATTCTCCCCTTCGACCTTACAGAGGCTACATTCATGATCAGCGCGTACCAGGCAGGATTATCTTCAGCAGAACTGCTAGCCTTGAGGATGCGGCAGCTAGACAAGCGTCCTCAAGACCTTAAGCGTGCAAGCGATACTATACTTCGCTCTAGAATCAGGTCAAAGGAACAGTTTGAAAAGCGCTTTAGGCACAGGCTGAAGAAGCTACCCATCCAGCCAGGTACACTTGTCCTCGTGCGAAACTCAGCCAGGGATGCAGGCCTTGTGGACAAGTATACACCAAGGTACTCTGGACCATACATAGTACACCGGAAGACAGTGCATAATGTCTACATCCTGACAGAACTGGACGGCACATTCCTTCGGCAGGGGTATGCTGCATTCAGAGTGATTCCCTACAAGCCGAGGTTGCCCCGAGATCTATCAAAAGATTCAGCGTCTGATTCAGATGAAGATGAAGATCTAGAATCTGAGATCGACAGCGAAGCGAGCAGATCCTCAGAAGACTCTAATGAATGGTTCGCATAAGCGCTGCCCTGGCCAGTCAAGCGGCGCAGTGCCTACCTCTTATATAATCCTTGCCTCCGTCGATACCTTTCTCACCCAATCCCCCCGTCGTTCTCAGCTGCGCTGACACTCGTCCTGCTTTACCATGCGTTACTCCATCACGTTTGCCCCTCAAACCTGCATCATGGTCCATGCCTTCGGCCCAAACACAGACCTTAGGCCCTTCATTGCGCGACGAATCCCTCTCTATCCCTCCAGCCGCTTCGCCATGCCGGTGAACATGGTCTGCACCACTCACAGTGAGTCCACCAGCCTGTGGACCCTCTTCCCCTTCGGCCCAGACGCCGACACCACCCTCCACTTCAACTCCATCTTTTACCTATCCGACTATCGCCACTTTCATGTCGACATCCCCGCCCTCTGCGTCTTCAATGACCCCGCCAACATCATCTTTCAACATGGCGAGCGGTACTTCGTCGTCCCTGGATGGATCTTTGAGGACGGGCAGACCATTGGAGATGGTGACTCCTCGGATGGCAGCGATGAAGGCACCTCCATGACCTCATCTGGTCCCATCCTCTCCTCCGCCGACTTCTGCCTGCCAGTGCGCAGCTTCAATGCGGACGACCTCCCACTCGAGCTCAGGCTCCTTCGCTTCCTCCCTCTCCAACTGGCTCAGTGGCTGGTTAGGAAGCGCTATGAGTACGTGGTCCTGTTCTTCTCAGCCTTCGCAACGGGGACGTTGCACTTCAAGTGTGGGGCGGTTGTCATACGCGGTGTATGACTGATCTGTTGGACAGGTACAGGCTGGCAGGAGAGCCGGTTCAGCACCGGAACTGCCTTGGCTCTGAAGAGCCTATCTTTAGGTTCAGAGAGCTGCCGGGGCGAAGGGAGGACAGGGAGTCAGTCCAGGAAGGACCTGGCGAGAAAGGCGAGAGCTCAAGGCGCAGGATGCGTGCCAGGCGCAACACAATCTAGCATGGACTCTACATGTACTCTCTATTCGTTTGCTATGGTGCACAGATGATTTGGTTCTTGGCACATGACCTGAAAAGGGCTGACTAAGGTTCAAGCATGATGACTGATACATATTACTGTGCACATGCTCAGTCAGCGCAGGTTTTTCTTTTTGTATGATGGGACTTTATTGTTATTTGGGAATGACTATTATACTCTGTCCTTTTATCCTTTGAACATTCCCACACTACAAACTTTGACCTATTATTCCTCATACTTAATTGTTTGAGGATAACTTTTATCCTAGCCTATTGTACTTGAGAATATTCTCAGGTATATAGCACTATGATTGTGCATATTTCATGGTATGGATATGTTATTCCCATGCTGATTGGTGGACTATTGTTTATTCCTTTATTGTCCATAGGATTATTTCTCACAGCCTGTATATACTCATTGTCCAAGGACAATGAGCACTTTAACAGTATTGTGCTATTTTTAGATACAGTATTGTGTCCATAGCCTATTGTCCAGACTTAGCACAATAGCACAATAGCCTGTTTATTTGTATTTGGTTCTAGGTAGCTACTAGTATATAAGGACCTCAGCTGGGTCCCCCAAGAAGGACAATCCAGTTTCCCCCCAGAACTGTGTCCCACCTCTGATAGGTGCTCCTGGTGCAACTGTGCACAATAGCCTTCCCCCTCTGAGAGTTAGAAAGCCTCTGACAGGCTTGCTCTCTATTATCCCCTTCTATACCTCACCCTTACTTATCATCCCCCATACCTCTGATCACTATCACGAACACCTGGAGGAATATCTGACCTAAAGCCTGGTCCGATTACTTCAGACACACTTTATCTAGTAGTACTTTCTATTAGGTAGTTTGTGCGTATCTCATGACACAATGCCCGGCCCTTGCATGCCTGCATGAACTGCAACCTCGCATGCGGGCATGATCCTTTTGATTTGTACATCGTTTTTTGTTTCAATGCTTTTCTGTTCACCCTGACATTCGCTTTGCCTGCTAGGTGGAACAGACAACGGTAAGCAATGTGTTTCTTCTCTTTGACTTGATTTGTGGCCCCCAGGTACCACACCACCTTTTATATGTGGCTCGTCTCCATGTGAGCTATCCATCGTTTTCCCCCTCATCGCATCTCCTACTCATGCCCCTTGAACACTCGATTCTCACAATGACCAAGCCAATCATTGATGCACTGGCCTGCCCCAAACGTCCTGCGGTGCAGATGGGCGGTGGCCGGCCAGGTCCACGGTGGCTCATCGTCGACTCCTCCCGCGACATCGATCAGGAGGCCTGGCTCGTTGAATGAGCCAGGTGCAATTTGCACAAACACGTTGGGCTGAACCCCAAATACAAGTCTCGGGCTGCTTATGCAGAGGTCGTCGCAGAAGCTTTCGATGAGCACTGGGACCGCAAGATCCCGGTGCTCCTCAAAGACGAGAATCACATGGAGACTAAGGCCGAGGCCCTCAAGCGAACTGGAAACCGAATACAGGTGCGCAACACGTTCGTACCTCGCTCGCTCGAACACTAACTTTCTATACAGCAGGCCAAAAAGTGGATTATGAACAACTGGAAGACGATTGTCAGACATTCGCACTCAGAACCCACACCATCCGAACCACCCCCACCACCACCATCTCCTCCACCTGCCGCCAACCTGCTAATAGCCACCCCCAATAAGCTGCTCGCTGCGCCTGTCCTTGAGGGATGTTCGCGTGCCAAGAGTGCTCGGGATCTCTTTGTCAAGGCTCACCCACACATCTGAGAGAGCGTGCGTGCGGCGATGACAGCGCAAGGCATCAAGGACCACGTGGACATCCAGAATGCAGTGAATGCAGCCTATATGGCTCGCATCGACAAGGCGAAGCTCAAGGGTGACTTCAAGATCTACGAAGAACAGTCAGCAGGGTCTAAAGCTGATGCGGCGGCTGAGCGTGAGGCTGAGCGTGCCTCCGCTGAGGCAGAAGCTGCGGCTGATCCCCACCAAATCCGTCGGAGGTGAGTAGCATGCACGTTCTATGTGGCCTTCCCATTTATCTCACTTCTATCTTCAGATTGCTGGCTGATTTGAAGCACACTCTGACTGAGATGCTTTGCCGCCTATCAGCTCAAACGGGGATGGCGATGGCTGTCATGTATGGGGGCCCAAATGAAGACGGCCAGCTGTGCAGATGGATGTGAGCCCCTTGATACTTTTCCTTTGACTCAGCGACTAAGTAATGTGACTATCTCCAGGCTCTCAAGCACGCAGCACGAGGAATGGGATTTGATACCTGTTTTCAAGGCTCTGCCGGGTTTCAATTCTTCTTTTAACAACTGGCTCGTCAAAGCGACCAAAGTGCTGTCGCCCCCGGTTTCCGGCGATGGCAATCTTACGCCCGCCCCGACCCCGCCGCTGCAACCTCCCTCGCCCTCACCATCTGCTGCGCCTACCACAGACACCACAAATGAATCTGAACTTGCTCCTGTGACCGCACAGGCAACCACTCCCGCTCCCTCGTCTCATGCTCGCTCACTGTCCTCCTCACCCAGCACAGATATTCTGCACAATTCCGAACTGGATCCTGCTGCCATGGACGCACCCATAGCCATGCCTGCCATCGCGCCTGGCACCCAGACCCCGCCGCTGCAACCTCCCTCACCCTCGCTGTCCGCTGCACCTACCACAGACACCACGAACGCATCCGAACTTCCTCCTGCCACCACAGATGCATCCACTCCCCCCATCATATCACACTCTCCCGCTCCCTTATCTCATGCTCGCTCACCATCCGCCTCACCCAGCGTGGACATTGCACGCATATCCGAACTGGATGCCACGCCTGCCATCCCGTCTGGCGCGCATGACCAATCCCTTGCTCCCGCCATCGCACCACACTCTCCCGCTCCCATTTGCTCGACCTCCGCATTGCCTAGCCCCAACATTACAAGCCCATCTGAACTCGTGCCCACCGTCACGCCTGATCCTCCCATAGTCCAACAAGAGGACTCGTCTCCTGTGGCTAAGCCTGAACAGGCTGTCCAACGTGGGACGCGAGAACGACACCCCAACTCTCTGTATCCCGTGGAGGCTGCTGCAGGACCCACGACTGCCAGGGCTGCAAATTCCGCGCTCAACGCCAAGCCAAGTGCCGCGATCACAAGCCACAAGCAACCTTTGGAAATGGACAATGAAGGGTACATTGGACATTTCTGTGCAAGGCTCACCTGTACTGATTCTCCGCACCCTTAGATCACAGCAGCCTCCGAAGAAGTGAAAGGTTACCTGTAAGAAATGGTACTAGATTAATGTTACAATGAGCTATTTACGAGAATGTAATGTGTGGCTATGTTCTGCAACCAGGAGCGAAGACTGCGAGTTCATCTCTCCCTACTTCATCACAGACGTCAAGCGGCAGAGAGGTGAGTACGAGAAGCCCCTGATCCTCCTGTCCGAGAAGTTTCCGACATTCTTCCTTCGCTCGAGATCGCTGCTCAGTCTTGTCGCCCCCTCATCATCGTCACAGAGGATGTCCACGGTGAATGCCATGTTCCGGAGGTGTGCATGTCTTCGATGACCGCATCCTCGTCCCCGCCCTGATTCACCCCTGGACACTGCGACATTGTGACGTACTGGACAGGCCATCTGGACCTCTGTCTATTAGCCTGACAGGCTGTACAAGTGTGGCTTTGTTTCAATGCTCGGGTGCGTGTCATTATTTCTCTTATTGTTGCTTTGCTCTGAAACCCCCGATGCGCTTTCAGTTGTCAATGCGCGCAGACCGATGTGCTTTCAAGGTGCGTCGTATCCAAGGCATCTGCTGTTGGACTCAAGACAATAGCTCGGAGCAAACCAAAAGGCAACTCTTTGGATGCCGAATGGTCCACACCCTCTCGATCATGACTCGCTCTACGCCCCAGATGACCCCACCAAAGACTCACTCGACCACGAGCAAATCCGTCACCACTCCTCATGCCTCCCCCTCTTCCTCTCCCAAGAAGCACACCACCCTCACGAAAAAAGTGCTCTGGAAAGACTTCAAGGAACTCACGATAGAGCTTGCAGATGCACAGCCAATAGTCCACCATCGGTGCACGCACCCCAGACAGATCAAGCCACTCTATCAGTATCAGCAAGGCACAGAGGAGGATGGGAGGGGGTTTACCAGGGTATGTTACCCTCCTCATCGAATCTCTGACCAGATTCATAACCAGATCACATTCAGTGTCTCGAGCCCAAATGTCGGTTCTACAATGTTACCCAATACCTCAGTCGCCGACTCCCCCCCCATGTCCTTGCTTTTCTGAACTCACAACGTCCCCCTGGCCCTGGTTTACCAGCCATGCCACCTCCGCCACCCAAGCGTCTGGGGTATCTGTCCCCAGAAGAGGCAAGCTCCTTCATCATTGCCAGGCAGATCCTTGAGTCACGCAGTGAACCTACACTGGGTGTGGATGTCCAGGAATATCTTGAGGACGGCCAGGAGCTCTCTGACAACTCGGACGATAAGTCGGGTGACGACAGTGAGTGGCTGCATACATGCTGAACCCTGGCAACCATCCATACTGACTACTACTCTCGAATAGATGAGCCTGTGGGCGAACGTGCCATATCCCCTCCCATTGCATCTTCAAGCCAAGATGCGCCCTGCGGGGCCTCTGTCACAGCCAATGAGACAACTCCGGATGAGGAAGGCTTCATCACCATTCGATTCTGGAACACCATTGCCTATGTTGAGGTTTGTTTACACTGCACACTATTTATTTCCAACTCCAGTTCACCGTGTTTTCCCAGAACGGCAAGGAACCTATTGACTACAAGCTCGAGCATACGCCCTTCACGCGGCTGCATGACAAGTTTTTGGAGGCGTTCGACCTCACCTTTTATGATGCAATCGCTTACTACACCTCCAACTCTGCTGGTTGGACCCTTCAGTATGTCAAGGATCTGAAATTCAGCAACATCAACCTCGCGAGCGGCGGGACCATCGTTTGGGTGCGCTTTGGCCTCACCGACTTACCAGATATAGAGCTTAATACCGGTGAGTGTCAACTTGTGGATCTGCTCCTCATCTTCCTCGTCGACCCATTCAAGCTCATGAGGACCAACCGTCGAGATGCTCCTCACACCGGCATCATCGGACATGAAGTCGTTATCATCGTCATGTTGTGGCATGCCCTGGTGACCTGGAACAGCTCATTCTCCCGGTTCTGATCTCCACGGTGTTCCGAAGGCGACAATGCTGACATGTTCCCTTGACAGATTTCATGGTTGGTGCACCGATTTGGCCCTGAGTGGCGGGGTAAGCACGTGTGGTTCAGAAACGAGTCTCGTGCATTTCCTGCTGACTAGTTACAGGTTTAACTAGTTACTGCGCATGGCACGAGTCCCACCGCTCCACCAGAGTGCCGCCTCTGTTATCCCCCTCAGCCCGAGTCCCGACTCCATTATCCGACCATTATCAGTCCCATCCCCGTTATCCCATCTCTGTTACCCTGCCCGCGCTATCCCACCATTAATTCACATCCGTTCTCCCTCCTGTTGAATGCGCATAGCCGAGCATAGCGTTGCACGGAATAGCTGCATATCTGGATATCGGCACAGCCTGATATTACATCCATTGCACAGGCGCTGTATAGCCGCCCCACATGATCATCTCATGTGATGCCATACCTTGTATCCCGGTATGGCATGTCTTGTACTGTATAGCCTTAGTAATGCAGTACGCTCTGTAGTATATATATGGCCCCCATTGGCCCTAATATCAACAGTTCTTCTACTCTTCTCCTCACTCGCCTCTACAGCCTCTCTACCTCTCTAGCCAGGTGAGTATGTGTGACTGCTGCGTCTAGTTGCACCCCCACAGTGGGCAACCCCCCACTGTGCTCCACACCTCCGTTATCCGATTGTCTAGTCATTCCCATCTAGTTACTGCCAACTAGTTCATACCCATGTAGTTACATCAACTTGGCCCCGTTATCCCGCCCCCGTTACCGCACCGTCATTACACCTCCGTTATCCCTCTGTTATTCCATTATCCCCGTGATCTAGTTACTCCCCATCTAGTTACTGCCCATTAATTCATAACCATCTAGTTACGACGCATCAGCGCAACATCTAGTTCGGATGAACTAGTTAGCGCAAACTAGTTAGAGCGACCCGAGTGAAGGTGAGCGGCGGCCTACCGAGGATGAACTAGTTCGGGTGGACTACCCTAGTCCTCCGTGACTAGTTGGATCTACTGAAAGCATATGTCACATGGGCATTAGCCGGGACGTTACACTTCCACCGTTGGCGTGGCTGCCTGCTGAATTGTCCCATCTCTGTGGTGATGGGTAAGTTGTTTGAACTTCTCTTGTAATGGTGGTTTGACTTACTTGGGCGATCACACTTGAAGATGCATGGATGATGCAGCAGGTGTCAGCGAGGATGGTCGCACTCATGGCAGTGTGGAGAGCAAGGTGAAGGGTGTCTCGGGTGTTCAGATAGAGAGTCTTACTGAAGGTTCGTATTGTTAGTGGCATTCATAGGAGATTTTTGGCTAACCAACCTGTACATACCTAGGTCCAGATATCAGCCTCACAGACTGTCATACAAATGATCGCGAAAACTGTTGCGCAAACGGTTGTGCAAATGGTCGCGCAAATGGCAGCACAAACGGCAGTGCGAACAGTAGCGCGAACGGTAGCACGGATGGTAGCGCGAATGGTAGCGTGGATGGTAGTGCGAATGATAGCATGGATGGTAGCACGAATGGTCGCACAGATGGCAGCACGAATGGTCGCGCAGATGGTGGCATGAACGGTAGTGTGGACAGTAGTGCGGACGGTAGCTTAAATGATAGACCAGAGGGTTTCTTGGAGTTCCAGTTTCCAGTGGAAGGTTGGAGTGAAGGTTCATTTGGCGCATAGCCTTAGCAGGCAATCCATGGCTAACAAGCCTGTACATCCTTAGGTCATAAGAGCAGGTGTGCTGAAGGGGGCGCTGCCGGTTGCGTCGATGGCCGTGCTGAAGGGGGCGTCAATGGCCGCACTGAAGGGGGCGCCGATGGTCGCGCTGAAGGGGGCGCTGCCAGTTGCACTGAAGGGGGCACTGCCGGTCGCGCTGAAGGGGGCGCTGCCAGTCGTGCTGAAGGGGGCGCTGCCGGTCGCGCTGATGGTTGCGTTGATGGCCGCACTGAAGGGGGCGCTGCCGGTCTCACCGATGGTCGCATCGATGGCCGCGCTGAAGGCTGTGCCGACGATCACGCTGACGGTCGCACTGACAGTCGTAGCAATGCCTCCAAGCAGAGGTTCTCAGAGTCTACGCAGTTATGGGACCTTGATTCAAATGACGGACAGGACAATGACCAGAAGGCTGTTAGCCGCATATTGGATGCAAACATTGCCACCGTCAATCAAGCATTTAGCACAGTTCATAACCTTGCAAAGGATGTGGTGTTGAAGACCGGCTTGCATGTATCCCAAGTTCTCGACCTCTGGAACTTGACCACTCAGCATACTCACGTCAAGTTGAATCTATGGAACCTGTATGGCGCCTACTTCAAGGACCATCAAAAGGAAGAACTAGCGCGTCTCCAAAATTGTAAGTATTCCTGTATGTTGTATCACAGGGCACTTTCTCAATTATGGCATTCTTTCATAGCTGAACTGCGTAAGTTCCCGCAATACAGTATGTGAAAGAGACATCGCGTTAATTGACAAAACCTCAGATAATGTCATCGATGTTCACCTTCATCGGAGATGCTACGAAGTGTTTCTGGAAGTGTATGGTGAAGAAGATGCCAAGACGTTGTTGGAGAACCATCAAAGGTTGCAAATGGTCCAAGGCAGCCAGACGGCTGGCAAATGTAAAAGCTCGTTCAGGAAAGCCGCGGGCAAGCTGTCAGAACTCATAAGTCGTGGTGGTGATAGCATGTATATGGCTTCTCATGCATAGTGGCTGTACAGCTGAATACGTACGAGTCCATGTATGGCTTTAGTGGCATAGTCGCCCTTGTTGGCAATAATCCCAATTCCGACGGTGGGCTTGCCACCATGCATGAGACGAAGGATGCGACTGGCATAAGTAATCAAAGCTAATCATTTGCGATTTGTCTGATCAACTCATCTTTTGCAGTTCTTCGAGATGCAGTGTCGCACAGATCGAGACGGCGTCCTCTCGCATCTTAAGGCACACATTTAGTAAGTCTATCCATCACCCCATCCCCCTACATTCTTTTCAAGTCCTAACCAACGTGTTACATAGTCATAATGGCTCCTTGGATTGCGTCGAGAAGGCCTTCGACGCGAGTTGCACTGAGGGTTTACATGCAATCCAGATAGCCGATGACTTCACGTGTGGATACGCTAGCAAGCGGGTCGAGGCGCGGGCTGCCGGTTCTTCCAAAGTGACGCAAACGACCAAAGAGCAGGATCTTCTGAGTCTCAAGACACTTCTGGCATTTGATCAGAAGGAACTAGCTTCATGGTGTTCCGAACACCTCCTCAAGGAGCTGAGTATGTGTGATATTCCTAGGATGTTCAAACGTGTCTTGTAGCTAACCATCATTGCGCGTTCCAGATGGTTTGGGAATTCCAGGTGACAAGTTCAAGAAGCTCCCCTGGAAGTCAGCTGGGCCCACATTTGTGAGCAGGAAGGTCCACTGGCGCAACTGGCCGGAAGCTGTGCCTTTACCACCGATCGCCACACCTAAAGGCAATAAATCGAACCGACGGATTGCGAGGAGCATTCACAACCTCCTGTGCAATGACTTGAATTTCCTTGTCCATGGGATTTTAGACACGGAGCATCCCCTAGGCTTTGAGCGGCTCGATGACACCATCGTGGAAGGCGAGCATTTCCTTGAACCTTTACAGGCATTTCACTAACACAGTGCACTTTGCGTTGTAGGGATGGATGACGGGATTGAGGCTGTTGTTTTGGGCGCGCCACCAGAGCACACCTCTTCGCACTTATGTGGTCGTCGCCTGTTCATCGATGGTCGTGTGGACCGCTTGGGTCCGGCATGTAAATGACGGCCTGCCGGCTATGACTCGGACGAAGACCAAGACCATTCTGATGGTGGCAATGACAGCAGCAGCGCCCAATGTCTTGATGGTGCGCACACTACCTTAGGGAAGAGGGATAAGGGGAAGGAGAAGGAGAGGGAGAGGGAGAAGGAGAGGGAGAAGGGGAAGGGGAAGGGGAAGGGGAAGGGGAAGGGGAAGGAGAAGGAGAAGGCCAGGAGAAAGAGGAACGTAACTGCTAACACATCTGAGACCGAAAACTCGTCGGATGATTACTCCTCTGACTCGGATGTTTCCCATTCGGACAGTCGGGCTCACCAGCAGAAGAAGCAACAGGACACCTTGTTCCGTCCGTTGACTGTTCCCATCCGGACTTCACCCATTATGGTGAAGTCAAGACCACGCCAGGAGTACATGGAGATCTCGGACAATGAACCAACCCCACAGCCCCAATCTTGGAACAACCAGGCTGTGCCATCTGGCAGTCCGAAGCTGAAGCCCGTTTTCAAAAGAAAAATCCAACTTTTGGAGACGTCCTTGGGATCAACTGGAGCTTCGTCATCGAAGGAGATGTTGAAGGAGCACCCTGGCAATCCTGGTGTCAACTGACCTAACAAGCGGCCCCACACCCTTGAGCCCCAACACCCAACACCACTACTTGGTCAGAATACCACTGGAGGACCACGTTCCAAGGATGCATCTACGGGCCACCTGAACTACCATGCAGACTACCCCGCAGACTACTGCACGGACTATAGCATGAACGATCGTGCGGATGGTTGCGGGGACAGTCGCGGGGACAATCGCGGGGACAATCGCAGGGATGGTCGTGGGGACGATTGCAGGAATGGTCACGCGGATGATCACTTGGGCTTGAGCGCTATGGTGCAAGAGCCAGGCATGCCTAGGCCTTCCATTAACCCTGCCTTTCAGGAAGGAGGCTACGGTCTGCAAGTCACAGCTCCCCCAGCACACAACCACCCTGCACTCAATGGCGGACACCAGGATGGAACCCATCACCTGTGGAATGGTGTCCCTCACTGCCGGTTCACAGGAGCATACATGTATGGTCCTCCTATCATACAGCACACTCCGAACGCTCCTCCCTACATGCCTCACAATATCACAGCAGGCTCGAGCGTACCATTAATATATTATCCCACAACGCCTATCCAGGCCCACGTGCAGCCCCTGGCAGGAACACAACTCGGCCAACCTCTGCCACCACCGCCCATGCCACCCTCGACACCCATCCATCCATATATGCAACTACCACCCGCTGCTAGCCATCCATCTGTACCTGAGACGTAGTATTCATGTCGTTATTTGTGTCTCCAAATGTGGTGATACTTTGGTCAATTGTCATGTGAATGTTTCATGTCTTGCTGTAGCACTGAATGATGCAAACTCTTTTGAAACTGATTAATTGTAGCTTTCGTTGTTCAGAGAAATAACCCTCAATAAATGTGTGTCATCCATCATCGGAAAATTCGCCGCAATAACAACAGCTATATCAACATCGCAAGCTCGGGCTAACGGTCGTGCGGACAGTGTTGTGGACCCACGCAAGGAACTAATTCTGGACAGGCTATTTTTCGGGCGTGCGGATGGCCGTGCTAACAGATGGTCGTGCTAACGGTCGTGCGGATGGTCGCACTAATGGTTGTGCGGACAGTGTCGGAGGAAGCAATTCTGGACAGACTATTTTTGGGCTACAGGGAGAGCGAACAAGGTGGGAGGTCTCTTTGACTAGTTTCACATGGCACTGGTAGGGCTCGGCATCGTTCCATTTAAAATGGCCATTTAGGCGTCCGTCTAAAAAGACGGCCATCCCGTTTGAACGGTTCCCATGACCCCATCTCCAAGCCGTTTTCCCAGATCGGGTAGGCATCTTTGAACGCCTGTTCTCCACCCAACAACGGCCGTCTACCATTTTTCAACACGTTTTTCTGTCCATATATGTACTCTGTCTGTATGATTATCCAACTTGGCTATGCCTCCCCACTCTGGACTTCTCTTGAGTGCCATCGCTGAAGACATGCCTCAAGTTGCTATCAGCAACCCCTGCTTGCTGCGGAACATCCAGCCCAACGTCCGAGGTCCATTGGGGGTAGCTAGCGGAGAGGCCGGGGCCCGCCCCTCCCCCCTTTTCGTGAGTTTGAACCATTTCAAAGGGTCACTTGTTGGCACGCTTGGAGGTGGGAAGGCTTTTGGTTGGGTCGGAGGAGAGCCTGCTAGTTGGGAGTAACGAGGTATGTCCCAAAACCTACGGCTGTAGCCCATTGAGAGCGCAAGCGAGACTGTGGTGAGGTGTATCATCTGTGTACATGTTTCAAGTGCATTTGATTCCATTGTGACGAGGGTACTGAGGACATTGTGAAGAGGATTCGTGGCGGTGGCGAGGTGGAACAGAATCTCTCTCAGACGTCCTGTCGCGCCAGCAACCGTCCGCCATCCGCACAGACAACCTTCTTTATCCATCCGACCCCAACTTTACTCCATCCCCAATCTCTTCTCCATTGGACAACCAGTTTGCATCGCACTCTGCTTCATGTACTTTCAGTGGGACTCGAACTTGCCGCATGTGCCAGCAAGTGTCACATATGCTCAATCTTCAATGCCTAAAGCTACTAGCAGTAAGTAAGTCCTCTTCATCATTCGAGTCCCCGTGTCTCTTGTAAGCATATATTTATTCTGTGGTATTTAATGTCAGTTAAGATTGGGCTTGCGCACAATGGGGGGCATCACATGACTGTAAACTGTCATGCTCAGGCACTTTTGGCGGGGAGGAAATACTACAAAACTATAGGCTTGACGGGGAGGCTCTTAAATAAAAATGTAGCTCCTAAACTTTGTGAAGACAGTGCCAATCTACAAAGTTTAGGAAGCCGATTTTCGAATTTGTCCCGTGTGCGAGAGGAGATGCAGAAGTTCTGTCAGCCATGGCACACGGGCATCTGCGTAAGTCTATATTGGGTTATACCGAAAAGGAAGCCGATATCTGGCAGTTGCCATCACCTTCCCCGCAGGAACCATGCCAAAGCGGTTGCTGCGGGCCCGGTCTTCGATCGCAAACCTTGGCCACAGAAGCCACACACCCAAGAAGGCAAGATTAGCAACAGACCAAGTCAACATGCCTCCTCCCGCTGGGCCGGAGGTGCGTCATGTCAATTTTGACAGCATGCCATCACTGACATGACTTGCAGCCTCTTCAGAAACCTTCCGAAACTCCAATAGAAGCTCTGGATAGACGCTGTCAGGAAGTTCTCAAGGCTTACGAAAGTTTCCAGTGCACCTTTGCAGAACTGATCCAACCCACGGCTTCGAGCCTGGGCGATCTTTGGATTCAATCCACGGCTTCGAGCCCGGGTGATCCTTCTGTGGCCCCTTCTGCTCCACCAGCTGTCTTCCCTTCCATTCTGCCCCCTGCAGCCTCTATTCTCCCCATTCCCACACATTTGGCCAGCCCTCCGGCTCTCCCTTCACATCCATCCGCTACTCTCCAGCCTGCCGCTCTCCAACCTGCCTCTGCTCTCCCAATTTTGGATGGTCTGGGACACAATCCAACTCCCACACTGCAGCCGGTGCCCTTCAGGTCAAAGTATGTCCCACCGCCCAGCATTTCCACTGCAAGGTTGGCCCTGGCTGACATCAAGGCACTTTTGCAGCCGCCTCGCACGAGCGGCCGTGGAGCTGGTCATTTTGTGCTTGGAGATGACCGCCTGTTGACACGGATGCATATGATGCATATGTTCCTGTCAAAGTATGTTTGTGCTGGAAATACACGGGTTTGGGCTGCAAAATCGATGGAGACGGCAGTGGAGTGGGACAAGAAGAGACCAATGGCAGAGGCACTCCGCCGCTGGACACGCAACTTCATTGTGGATCGTCACGATCTTCCAACCACACCAGAGAACATATGGACGAAGTCTCTTCTTGAAAAGCATCTCGACTTTAAAGTGGAGCTCACTGAGCACCTGCAGTCAATTGGCAAATACGTCCGTGCCCTCGACATTGTGCATTTCATGGCAGACCCTGAATGACTTGCAAAGTATGGGCTCAAAAAGCCAGTCACCCTCTCCACTGCCAAGTGCTGGATGCACAAGCTTGATTACCGATGGACAAAGACCCCGAGTGGTCAGTTCGTCGATGGACACGAGCGCGCCAATGTTGTTGATTACCGCCAGACACACTTCCTGCCAGAGATGGCAAAGTACGACCTGCATGTGCGTCAGTGGGACAAAGACGGCAATGAGATCCCCATCCCTGATGATGCTCCACGCCCGCACGAGCAGCGCATTGTGTATTGGTGGCATGATGAGTCAATCTTCTATGCACATGATCGGCGAGTCCAGTGCTGGGTCCACAAGAGTGAGAAGGCTGTCCCCTGCAAGAAAGGTGAAGGAGCATCACTCATGGTTGCCAACTTCGTGTCTGCGGAGTATGGATGGCTGTGTTCCCCTGATGGCACAGAGTCCACACGTGTTATCTTCCGTCCAGGAGCAAATCGTGATGGGTACTTCACCCATGAAGACATCCTCACACATGTGACAACTGCAATGGACATCTTGTCACATCACTACCCCCATGAGCGCCACATTTTCATCTTTGACAATGCTCTGACACACTTAAAATGTGCTGCTGATGCCCTATCCGCCCGCCACATGTCCAAGAAGCCCACAGCCACTGGCAAGCCCATGTTTGGTGTTGAGACTCCCATCCTTGGCAATGATGGCAAGCCTGTCTATGGTCCTGACGGCAAGCCTCTCAAGACCAAGGTTCGCATGCAAAATGCAACCTTTGCAGATGGCACTCCGCAGTCACTCTACTTCGAGGATGGCCCACAAGCAGGGGTCTTCAAGGGCATGGCAATCCTTCTCCAGGAGCATGGCTTCACACATGCTGGGAAGCTTCGATACAAATGCCCAGCCTTCAAGTGTGCACCACCAGCAGTTGCTTGCTGCTGTCGCCGACTCCTCTTCAACCAGCCAGACTTCCGAGATGTTGAGTCCTTGCTGGAGACTCATTGCAAGACACGTGGCTTCACCATCATCTTCCTTCCGAAATTCCACTGTGAGCTCAACTGCATTGAGCAATGCTGGGGATATGCAAAGCGTGTGTACCGCCAGGCACTGCCATCTTCTTCAGAAGCAGATCTTGAGCGGAATGTTCTTGAAGCCCTTGAAGCAATCCCCCTCATTTCTATTCACCAGTTCTACACACGTGCGCACCGTTTTATGGATGCATACCGCTGTGGTTTAACTGGAAAGCAGGCTGCATGGGCTGCAAAGAAATACCACAGCCACCGGGTGCTTCCCAATGACATTCTTGTGGAGCTCGATCGTGAGGGCATTACACCAGCTTAATTCTCTTTCATTCCTGTCCCTACAGTATATGTAGAAGTGTCCCTCCCATCTGCGTCCACCCATAGCTGTACTTAACACACAATATTAATCATTAATCGTGTCAAGCGCCCGATTCACGTGCTTGGTCACGGTGTGACATAGCCCCACATTGTGCGCAAGCCCAATCTTAGGCTCTTCTGTTGCTCGTCCAGACAAACTTGAACAGTACTTTCGACTCAATCCAGCTGATGCGGACGCGCTCAAAATCGACACCCTTATGTGGTGGGGAGTCTACAGGGGTGCGTTTCCCAATCAATTCTGTCTCGCGCGGGACATCTTCTCAATACCTGGTGATTTGCTTTCAATTCTTTCCCCGCGCTTACATCTCTGACTATCTACTCTTTCTAGGGTGCTCGGTTGCTGTGCCAGCCTGAAGCCGGATACCATCTGTGCCTTCATGCTGTTGAAGTAACAGCTCTTGCTTGTGCGCCACGGCCTTCGCGAGCAGCTTGATGCTTTGGAGCAGTAGATAATCATTTTGTATGGCTGCGTGAATCAAGCGCGTCCTCAGCGCGCCCTCCTCCCAGCTATTTCGTCGGTATTTCCCAAACAGGTCGGAAAACGCGTTCAAACGCCCGTTTTTTCGTCTGCTGAACGGAACGCCCCGTTCCGTTTTCCGAATGCGTAAAAAACGCCGTTTATCTAGACGGCCGTTCCCGTTTTCGTGCCGTCAAAAAAACGGCCGTCCCGTTAAACGCGCGGTGCCGAGCCCTAGGCACTGGAAGGAGTCTTAGAGAGGCGTCAGGGTCCTGCCTGGGGTGCAATGGGATGTCGCCGTTTGGCGCCGACGACCTCTTGTTCCTCGACCACCATTACCCCTCAAGTTCCACACAACGTCCTGACTTGCTGCTATCATCATCATCCTGTTCAGGTTGATGCTCTCCTTCCTGCGCTACCTTGAATACGCCTTGTAAATCATGGCTCGCCCGCAATTGGATACGTGAAACTCGTCAACACTGTCACCCGTCCTTGGAAGAACACACGAGCCGACGGCGACATCGGTGGATCATGGAGGTTGGGCCGTTATGGATGAGGATGGATACATGGGCGGGTTCGGGTTCGCTGTTCGAATGGTATGTCTTTGCGCCCTCCTTCCATACTCGAGTTAACGCGGTTCGTGTTCCATGACATGTATCTGCCATTCCGGTTCTCTCAAACGCGCATGAAGACCTGACCTACATGCCGCGACATACGAAACTCTTGCTGGCCGTTCTCGTGTGTGAGTCCCACTGCTTTTGCTGCCATGTATCGGATGTCCATATCTGGTTTGCCCTCCCCTGGCCACGAGTTGAGCGGTCATAATCGGAACAACCAGTCCGTTGAAGAAGCTCTCTTTCGCTTACCCATTCAACGTGCTGGTATCACTCTCTATTTCGCCCGAGGATCCCCTTTACAGGCCCTGAGGCTAGCGATTCCTCGTCCCACTACTCCCGCTTATAACCCATACGGTGTCATTAGACGATACTCCGACCTGTTATCGTCTGCTAGGTGATACCTTGACCTCGCATCCCTGTCGTGCGATGGTATCAGAAGATGTAGTGTGAGTGACGATTGTTGTAGCTACGTCACCAAACATGGCACAATTATCATGCTTCGTCTGCTATCCATCACGGTCGCGATCAAGACCAAGGGCATGGTGACGATGGTGTGAGAGAATACTAGTCTCAGTTTGCCCCAGCACGCATGGTCCACTCACTTCGTCCGTCGAATTTAACCTGTCGACTGCTGGACATGATCAGCGTCGTGGTACGTAGAGCGACATTTGCGCTTTGATTTAGGCTACTATTTAACTTATTGACCGGCTTGATGCCACTGGCCGTGTACACCGACGTATTGGTGAGCTTTTGCCTGTTCTCATCCCCAACTGTTCCTTATCACAGCCTTGCATTGATAGGGCTTGGAATGGTTGATCAACGCGCAGCCTTGACGTGACGGGTATGTCGCGGCACAACAACAGCCGCTAGATCTGTTTCACTGCTCGGGAAGGCGGGGGGTTTGGGAAGCAAACTGCGGTCCGGAACAAGATGTGCGCTCGATCGTATAGACACTGATCAGGTACCGCATTTTAGTCTCTGGCATTCGGCGACAGACCAT
Source organism: Sanguinoderma infundibulare (assembly GCA_032821775.1). NCBI lineage: Eukaryota > Fungi > Basidiomycota > Agaricomycetes > Polyporales > Polyporaceae > Sanguinoderma > Sanguinoderma infundibulare. The sequence continues at coordinate 1,023,335 of JAVLRN010000004.1, read as the reverse complement.
CGTGTAGTCGCAGACTATTTCATTCATGCTCATGCAATCCCCTTTTTCGCAGATCGGAGACCATGTTCTCAAGGCCTTACAGTCGTCATCTTTCCGGGACGTCGTGAGACGGATATCTCCTAGGTGTGTAGGCATCCGAAGTCAACCAATGGAAGGTAGCTGAGTAAGACGAGGATGGGACCGATGCTCCGGCAATGTTGTCCGGTCGTATGACACGGGTATGTCCTGGTCTTCAGATTGCTCTCACAGGGCGCTTCCCACAGACCAGGCCTTCGGGGACCTTACGCAGTAGCTGGTGAGCATCCGCCCATTACACCGGATATCACGCTGTCAATGCCACAGCGGCTCGTCGGTCGGCGAGCATCTCTCTCTCGCCCCTTATATACCATGCCCTCGTACGCCATCCAAGACACAATGCAATGGCCTCTTTTGCCGTTACCCCCCTATGCCTCCGCCTGTCGGGGTGGTTTGCCCTCTTCCTGTTGCTCGCGCCGTCCTTGGCGCTTGAGACAGCACCGACAGTCCAGGTCAACGGAACGACGATCGTCGGGACGTCACAGACATTCGCCAACATCACCACTGTCGACTTCTTCGGAGGTGAGTACACAGGCACCCTAGGACGTTGTGGCGTGGGAACAGGCTGCTTACCTCGGCTTATGTTCGTGTGTGCGCAGGGATACCATTTGCGGAACCGCCCCTCGGGGATTTGCGCTTCGCGTCCCCGGTGGAGGTCGACAGTCTTGGCGTGCCTACGTTCAACGCGACGGAGTTCGGTGCGCCCTGCGTGCAGTTTGATGTACGTACCTAGTGTGTACATGCGAGTAGGAGCCGGATGCTGATTGATAATCTTCCGAGCATAGGTTGAAGGCGTTTCGGAAGATTGCCTGACGCTGAACATCTTCCGGCCGTCCCCCTCGTTGCTTCCCGGCGATACGCCTGTCCCTGTGATGCTGTGGATATACGGCGGGGCATTCCTGGAAGGCGTCTCATCCGTCTTCAATGCTACTGAGATCATTGTGCAGAGCGTCTTGAGGGTAAATCATAAAGCGCACTGGTGATGCTGTGGCTTATCGCTCGGCTCTAGAGGACGCCTGTCGTATACGTGAGCATCAACTACCGCGTGGGACCGTTTGGATTCCCTCAAGGAACAGAAGCGGACGAGCTTGGTGCAGTAAACCTCGGTCTCAGAGACCAGCTTGCGGGGATTTCGTGGGTACAGAAGCATATCAGAGCGTTTGGAGGCGATCCCACCAAGGTATGTGGAGGGTTGTTCTTGCTTATGTGCGATATCTGACGATGTCGCAGATCACTCTATTCGGACAAAGCGCGGGCTCCATATCCATCGCCGACTTGTACCTCAACGCCGGCCTTGAGAACTATGGTGTTCGAGGAGCGGTCAGCAGCCACATCCCTTATGTACGTTGACTGTTGAGCTCACGCTCTCGGGCAGATCATGGAGTCAGGCTCTGCCGGAACTTTGCCGTCGTTCAACGCCTCGCGACGCGATGTCGTGTGGGATGCGTTTGTGGGCAACACGACCGAATGCGCGCACGCGGCGCCCGGAGCGACGTTCTCATGCATGCGCAACACGACGACGGCGGACCTCTTGGCATCCTGGCAGGCAGTCGCCGCCGCTTTTCCTGAGCCCTTCCTCTTCGTCCCGGTCATCGACGGCCCCGAAGGCCTGCTTCCGGACCTCCCCTCCAAGCTTCTCGCAGCTGGCCACTTCTCCAAGATCCCGTTCATCGCAGGAACGGTGCTCGACGAAGGCACGGACTTCGTGCCGGAGCAGATCTCGACCGATCAGGAGTTCGTCGAGTTCATCGTCGTCGCGAACAATCCGTTCGCAACCGAACTCACACCCAAGTTCCAGAAGGATGTCGCCACGCTGCTCACTCTGTATCCGAACACCGCCGCACTGGGCTCGCCGTTCGGGACGGGGAACGAGACCTTCGGGCTGAACAGCGAGTTCAAGCGTGCGGCGGCGTTTCTCGGTGACGCGTCATTCCAGGCGACTCGGCGGGAATGGATCCAGGCGGCGACGGCGGCGGGCGTTAAGACGTTCGGGTACATCTTCACGGATCAGAACGTGGCCCTAGCGGATCCGGCGATGGGAGGTATGTGTTTTCGTGCTCATGTTTGTAGTGGTCGCTCACGATCTGCGGTGCCTTCTGACAGTCCATCACGCCTCCGAGGTTCCTTACGTGTACGGCGATCCGTCGATTGCGGAGGCTCACGTAGAGAGCGGGATCGTGTCCCTGGCGATGTTGGATTACTGGGTGTCGTTCGCCGTGAGCGGGACGCCTAACGATGGGAAGGGTCTTCCAAGTATGTGCCTTGACGTCCCTCAGTGTCTTGCTCATACCGACTGAACCAATTCCTCCCAGAAACCACCTGGCCGCAATATGAATCCGACAACCAGGTATGTTCTGGTTCCGACAGATCGATTCGGATAATCTCTGATGATGCGGAGTTTGTGCAGGTCCTGATTCAGTTCGACACTACCAAGCTTACTTCCGACTTGTCAAATGCGACCTTCGCTATCATTCCGGACAGTTACCACGCACAGCAGATATCGTTCATCAACTCTATCGCTGCTGATATTGCGGAATAAGTGAGTCGAGAACTATTGGCTGGCGAGGAGTATATTACCCGTGGCGTATATGACAGTCTAATTGCCCTATTTATACAACGTGCTCTCCAGTCGTCTGTCTCTAGGCATTGCACAGTGTATAATATGCATGGTCTTTCGACCCAGGCAATCGCCTCCCCGCCTTTCTCGATGGCGTATATTGCACCCCACAGACGTAGCCACGTTCTAGAGCTCAGGCCGGTGACTTTACTCATGCTGGTGCTAGTTGAAGTTGTCCGGGAGAAGGAGGTGAAGGGGCTAGGCACACGGACGATGTCGCGTATGCCATCACCACGTTGCGGGAGCTCATCTTGATTAGCGCCGAACACTGCTTGAGCCGCGCCGCCCAGGACGTCTGTCCAACTTTATCAGCTCCCACCATAGACCCATAGTGCCTCGAACTCGCATTCGACACTACCCGGTACATTTCATCTAGTTCTACGTTGTTCGAGCCATTCGGGGAACATTGCACAACTTCCGCATATCAAGCCCTTCCGATGCTTAGCAAGTAACTCCCAACTCGTAGACCTGTTCGTTAGATTTTCTTCTCCTATAGCTCGCGTTCCAGTCCCCGCCATTGGGAACTGACTTTTGAACTTCATCCTCTGGTGTCATACAGCATTCCGCATGCCCTCCTGCGAAACTACTGGCCTCAAGCACACGGACATGGACTCTCTGAAACCCGCGACCAAGACGTAAGCAATGTCCCATTTGTGAGCTGCATTTCATTATGTAACGTCCACCATATAGATACCTCACCGTCGATGCAGCACGATCGCTAGTATGTGGTAACTGTTGGACCAGTGGTCTCTTCACACACGAAACATTCCAAGATCTCTTGGGAAACCGGGCTCGGGGATTCGAAGACTCGACGATAAGGTCTTTCAACTATACTTCGACATGGAACGTCATGGATGCATCGCGCCAAAGCGGGTGCAACTGGTGTTCATTGCTGATGAATTCCACAGAAGAGCGCGGTATCTCGCCGGAATTCCTCACGGGAGACTTGACCATCCGCGTAGCCTTGGAACCGCCACGTTACGATCACGGGGACGAGGTCCTGATCGGCGCACAGTTCATCCACGCGAAGATGAACAATTATGACCTCTTGGAATACCCGCTCTACACCCTCCCAGGTTTGTGCTGGTAGAGATGTGACCTTCGTTCCTTGATGTCGCTGACTTGCTTGACCGTGACTCAGACGACCCATGTGCGGACGAAATCGTGGCCCGGGAGAGGATCCGTCGGATGAGGTTGACAGAGACGTGTCGTCTTGCTCTTGACCACCTATCGTACTGCATCGAGAACCACAACGCATGCCCCAAGCCGCGCCAGGATCGCGTCCTCCCCACTCGCGTCATCGATTGCACCGACCCCAAAGAGCCGCGACTCTACGTCACTGACGGCAACGTTCGCGGGTCGTACGTCGCGCTCAGCTACGTGTGGGGCGAGGACCAGCCCAACAAAACCAAGCAGCACAACGTTGATGCGTACGCCTGTGGCATTCACGTCGATCTACTTCCACAGACCGCGAAGGACGCGATCTGGGTGACGCACGCCTGCGGGGAGAAGTACCTCTGGATCGACGCCCTGTGTATCATCCAGGACTCCAAAGAAGACAAGCGTCGAGAGATCGCGAAGATCCCCGCGACATTCGAAGATGCGTCTTTCACGATCATCGCCGCGCGGTCGCCCAAGGCAAGCGAGGGCTTCCTGCACGACTGCCCGCCGTGCTCCCTTCCCATCCACCGCCTTCCATTCCCGTGCAGATCACGCCCCAATCATTTTGGCACGGTGTATGTCGAGCAGGACGCGTTCAACACGTACGACGACCGCTGCGACATGATCGACCCGGTGCACAAACGCGCGTGGTGCCTCGAAGAACTCCTGCTGTCTACGCGCGCGCTGGTGTACACCTCGAACACCCTACGCTTCCACTGTCAGACCACGCGGGTGAACGTCGGCGATGCCGTTCGCGAGGTGAGATCGGATGACGTGGGCAACCGCCCTGCTATCGATTTGATGCCCGCTCCCGACGGCGCGCCCGAAATGGACTCAAGTTGGCACTCAACAGGCGGCCCGCCTGACACCAAAGATGCGACGTTGTGGCACAACATCGTGCGGAACTACACCGCGCGAAGGGTCACGCAAATCGAAGACAAGCTCATTGCGCTTGCCGGTGTCGCTGGGCGCTTCGGCGCGCGGTGGAAGAAGGGGCCGTACTTGGCGGGCCTCTGGCTGGACAACCTTCCGCACGACCTCCTGTGGAATACGGTGGACGGTGCGCAGCTCCAGCGGCCCGGAATGTACAGAGCGCCCTCATGGTCTTGGGCATCGGTGGATGGTCCTGTGGAACCTGCGCGGCTTTTTGAGACATTCAAGATGCTGTATGAGCTCAACGACCACACGCGGACACTAGCATCCGACAAACTCCCCTTCGGCGCCGTCACCGCAGGGTCCTTGACACTCGAGGGTCGTTTGGTGAAGGCAACATGGCGTGACGACGGTCTGTACGTCTTTCCGACTCAGGCCAGTTCTCCGCGTTTTGGGGGGGATGCTGGCAACGAACTCGAAACGACGACTAGATCCAAGATCGATCGCTCATGGCGAGATGCGATAGAACCATGCAGTGCGGACGTTTGGCTACTACCAGGCCGCTGGGAAGCAGTCTCCTTGGAAGCGGACTGGACGTGGCTCCAAGGGCTAGTTGTAGTACTGGCGGGAAACCCAGGGGAGTATCGACGGGTCGGTGCCTTCCGTGACCATAAACCTACGTGGATATCGAAGGACAGCATTGAGGACCTCAGCCTCCAAACTATTACACTCGTATAGCCTACCACCCAGACCGGCGGCGGCGTTGCTCGGACTCCGAGTATTCTCATTTCGCATAGTCAGCTCGATACGTACTCTATCGTTTCTGCGGTGCGCCCTTGTATCGTGCTGTATATGGGTCAGAGATAACCAGGATGAACTTTTGGTAAGAGTACTTCGTTTCGGATGGAGTGCGTACAGACGTGTACAGTACGTTCGGGATTACACAAATTTTCGCAAGGTCGGCGGCGACCCAAATAAGCCGCACTCTGGATTAAATGACTAACTAGCACCGGCGTGCGCTACGCACAAGCATCGGTACATTCGCACCCATCTGGCCGACAACACGAGGACGAAGGAGCACAACACGACACGACTCGATCTCTGTCTCCGTGCCATCCGGAAACTCGAAGATGAAGTTCTTCACCAGCACAGCGAGCACGATCTATGAGAGATGGTCGGCGTAACCCTTGGACAACACCAAAACCCCAAGCGCGACCACGCACCTTCAGCTGAGCTAGAGCCAAGCGACGCCCGAGACACATCTTGTGCCCGTCCAGAAACGTGAGCAAGTGTCTGTGTCCGCCGATGTCGCGAGCCTTCGGTACGAAGCTTTCTTCGTTCAGCCAGCGTTCTGGTTCGAACTCGTGCGCGTTGGCACCCCAAAGGAGGGTCGACGAGTTCATGTACTGTATTGACACCCCCACTTCTTGTCCCGCCCGTACAGCTATCCGGTCGACGAGGGTCCCTGCGGCCGTGAGCAAGGGTTCCGAGCGGGATAACGTCATGTTTTGCAGCCTGTGTTAGCCATTCAAGGTTAATGGACAGGTCTGACGGGAACATTGGGAAACGCACCACTCTGACGGTATTGTGAATGGATGCATGCAAACGGAGAACCTCGTGTACGACGCCATTGAGGTAGGGGAGTTTTGAGTCTTAGTTCAGTTGTTCCCAGGACGGATCGACATTGGGGAATTGATCCCAGAGCTCTTTGTGAAGGCGCGTTTGGACACTAGGGCATCGAGCAAGTTCAATAAGGGACCACTGGTGCGCAGGAGGTCTCGTGCTTAGCTTCGCAAAATATAAGGGACGAAGAAACTTGCCGTCAATGCGACTGTATCAGAGACAACACGTTCACCATGGCACGAGCAAGACCTCACCCGTCGTCGTCTCAACTTAGGCCAGTAGTAGCTCTACCGACTATGGACGAAATGAGGATTTTCTGTGCGAGCTCGCGATAGTGTACGCACATGTGTCACTACACTCGAACTGGATAGCCGTCTACCTTTGTCGCTGCAGACTGGAAACTATGAGCGTGAGTGCAATTCAGGGAATATTTCTGTGCCCATCTACTGACTTAACATTCCGATGATGCTCGCTTGTCCGCGTGTTGAGCGGCTTTCAGCGACCAGCGTGCTGACAATTTCATGCACTTCGGCGCGGACCCTAGACTGCAGCTGGCCTATTGTGCTGAATCTTCAAAGGATGGCTACGTAGTAGCCTAACATGTCGATGAACGCATCCAATACGCTCTTGCTACCGCTGCATACTACATCGAAAAGTCGGCTTATCGCAGATTGTTTTCGGTCAAGAGCTGGAAAATCGTGAGAGAAACCTGTTCGTCCGAGCATATTGATACTATGATAGGGGCAAGTCGTCAAATTGCTCGACACTAGGCTTCGCTACTCACGTCAAGCGCTCCATCCTGCGATAGATATGAGTCCATATGTCGCCCGGTAGAACTCGAGGGACGTACCACTGCTCAACGTCCAGAATTGCAGCGTTGTTGCACAGTGTCTCGTTTTCCCAGAGAGCCTTTAGCTAACTCAACGTTCACCGGTCAGACCGTAATCCAGAATAATGAGCAATATCATACCTTGTAGACTACGTCATAACGTCATCTGATGCTGAGTTCAGTGGCGATACCTCGGGCCGGAAGGAGAGCCCAAGGGCGCACGTTCTATGGTGTTGACCGTCCAAAACGATGAGCCCACAACCGAACTTGGTACGACTGCGGTTTCAGTGTGCCGGAATGAGCTAGTAATGTAGTGTATACTTACGGTATTCTTAACGACTGCTTTCGCAGCCTTGGACAACACGTCCGTCCGTCCGTTTGAGGCATAGAAGTGGGAAACGGCCCATGAATCGGTAAGGACGATACGACTGGATCCGAGCGGTCCCGGAATGCGGAATACAGAGTCGAATTGCCGCATCCATCTCTCGTACACGGCAGATTCGTTAGGCGTGCTGTATGGGCTCCTCGTGCAAATAGGCCAGTTCGGACGAGAGGTCCTGCCAGGGGGGCCGTTCGAGCACAGTCATAGCGTCTTTGAATGAGCTTATAGATCACGTATATCGCGAAGAACGAGCGGATAGTTGGCCATATGCTTGCGAATATTGTGGAAAAAGAGTGCCCCATGATGCAGCCCGAGAGCAGATGTTGAGCATGAGGCTGAAGGAGGGATGATTGACAGGGATGAACGACGGACCTCCAGTTATTCCACGTGCATGTCCACTAAACAGGTAGTTGCTGCGAGCTGCAGGGATGGGCGCATTGACCGCTGAGAGCAGGAAGCTCCAACATCCCAGTCGCAGCGTGAAGAATCCTGATACTCGCGTGACAAAAAAGAAGGTGTAGGCTCAACACTAACGCCCGCGGTCGTTGAACTCCAACGCTCACCGGACTTTGATGGCTGTAGCCCTCAGACGCGAGTACATATTGTGTCATCGGTCATGTGGGACCAGAATGGTTCTGGGCAACGTGCCAGCCATCCCGTTGCCCAGATAAAACTGGGCGCTGATATGGCGCCCGAGAAGCGGGTTGAATACTAGGCGGAGAAGAAATTTTCTGAGCCGCGATATGATGCATAGGATGTGGTCTCACCATGTGGCGCGGTCTTTACTAACACCGACGAAACTGCGGTTGGTAGACCTTCCGTGAAATTCCAGTCATTGGAATACCCTGTGGAGCAATCAGTGAACCGCATGGAAAGCTTCAAGAGAAGGCACTCACGGCAGCCCACAAAAGCACACAACGCTATCTGAGAAGCTTGGGACGTGCTATTGGATAGATGTAAGTATTGAGTTCGTGCAACCTTCTGCCCGCCCACTGGAGAAGCCCAGCCAAGTACGTAAAGAGCCGTTCGAGTCGTGGAATTTGCGAATAGAGTTAAACGATCCGTTTGGACTGCCCGCGGTGCTTGAGAAAGCAGGAAACGCAACCCATCGGGCGGCCATCTCATGGGCTCTCCGAATGGGAGGCCCGGATGTCACGTGGTGTACGCCCAATTCGGCTCCTCCAAGTCGCCGTCACCCGCCACCACTGCCGTTCGTCGAGCTCCTCCTCCACCGGGCTTGATATCACATCGGAATCCAGGGCTGTGTCAGTGAGTGTAGGCGGTCTCGTTAGAGGCAGCTGGGCGCAAACTTACTCCTTGTTGATTTGGAACCGGTAGCTTCGATTGATAGATGCCTGCGGGCGGGCGAAGTCTCGTTTTCACACTCGATGGCACTGGGAGGCTGGATTGAGCCTGATCCTGCAGGCTGCAACCCTGCGGTACGCGCTTTCTGCAACTGATCGATGAATCAATACTGATGCGGATATTTTTGAACAGTTCTATCACTACATCAGTAATTCACACGAGTTCTGAACGTCTGGATACCTGGCGCTTAGGGCGCCTAAGAGGGTGAAAACACAGACATTAACCTACCGTCGGCCGCCCACCCTTCGCGGCGCCACGGTTTGAAGTGCAGGAGGTATTATTGCTTTTGCGCAACCATTTGGGAGCGCGCAGTCCACACGCGGGGACTGGAGAGCGTGTCAGTGCTCACACATTGACGCACAGCGATGACCAGTATTGTCGACGATGGCGCCCGTCGTGCACTGGTTTCGTCCTCGGAAGGTGTTTGTACGGGGCATCCGAGCCATTGTGGGTCTTGTTGGACCTTTCGCTGCACTGTAAGTGTCCCTTTCAAAATGTCTGACAGGGTAGTTTTGCACCTCTGACCTCTGATCTCTGGCGTGTCTGAAATGGGTCTGAATTTATCTGAAAACGTCTGAAAACGTCTGAAACGTCTGTGACAGACGTCTCAGAACTCCTGGGAATTTCTGATGTAGCAGCATCGCCTTCGCCACCCTTAACGGTTCTACCGCCACCTCGCGAGATATATGGATTTGAGTTTATTGCGCAATCGAGTAGGCGTCTCTCCGTTGCCTTAGCCTTATTTATGCCACAGTTCACGGGCATACAACAGGTCGAGTCTACCAGCAACGGCCTGTGACATTTATTTCCTTCCACAATGACCACCTCCATTTCGAAGAACGCCACAGCCGGATCATTTCCTATACCCCCGATAATAATCCAACCACTACTCGACGCCATTGAAGGCCCTGTCAATACATTGCTGCTTAACACAATATGGTGCTCGTTCCTCATCCCGATCGCTATCGCACTGCTGTTATCCAAAAATTGGCGGACACCTATCTTCGTTATGAATGTCTGTGCCGTTGTACTCGGCTTGGCATTTGGTGTCATCACCATCTTCTTCCAGGTAAGCATTTCTCTTCCGAAGGCGCACCGTTCATGAGCCGAAGACAAGTATTGACGATTTGGGCATAGAAAAGGAGCATCGCACTGAAGCCCGTCGACCCAAGTCTTCTGCTGGCAACATCGTGTCTGTTCTTCTACGTCCCTCTTTGCACACAGTCGATCCTGCTTGTCCGTGTCGTTGCTGTGTATCCCCCTCGGGAACTCAGTTGGGTTCGACGATTGTTCATATATGGAACTTTCGCCGTGATCCTAATGGGGCGACTCATCAACTCTATCCTCGACTTCGTGCACGCCGCGCGAATAATCCGGGATTCAACGAGCTTCCTTGAGGCAGAACTATCTCTGTGGGCCCTTCCATATGTGAAAGTGGAGCTTTTCCTGCAGTTGGTTTATGACGTGTATGTCTGTCATCGACGTCCTTGTTCAGTGCGCCGCTGACAAGGCCACAATAGCTTAGCGTCGAGCCTGTTCCTTCTGCGTCTCCACAAAGGCGGCGCACTGCGCACGATGGAAGTCGGGGAGCGGATTCTCTTCACAACTCAAGGTCAAAGTACGTTTATTATGCCTCCTCTTCATTCTCTATGACTTACACCTATATTACACGATACCCAGGGACATACATATCTCGCCTTCGCGGCCTGTTCTGGATCGCTGTGTTCAACTTTGTATTCCCCGTCATTCTCAACATTTCGATCATCATCCTCCTCTTCCGAGACACAAACCCCCAACACGCGGTGGACATACTGGTCGTGAACGTGTACGTGGACATCATCTGCGTGCTCCTTGCAACGGTGTGGTGCCACGGACCGCACTGGCAAAATCCGACCATGCTTGGGTCCGGATCAGGGGGGATGGCGCGGGTTCGAGTTCATGAGGAGGCTACTATCCACTCTCTGAGCATGGCGACGTTTGCTCCGCCGAGCAATCTCACGTCGCATACTCAGCATGATGTGGAGATGTTCGAGCTGAGGAAGTGAAGCCGAGCACCATATCATCTTGGTGTGCAGTATTCTTCTCCTCAGTGTGCTCTCGTACTGCTCTGTAATAGATCCTATGCAAAGATGTTGCATCTAAGTTATAACAAGGAGGTGCCGTACGATCTACAAATCGTCTCGTCATATTTCCCTAGTGACAGAATTTTCAAGTTGGCTTCGAAATCGAGCATTTGGTCTCAGTGACGGTGCGCACTGTGATAACCGGGCGAGCTGTAGGCGCATTTATTAACCAGTTCTAGAGCACGAGCCACTGATTTAGTCCTGTGGATGCCACCGTGCCCGTACACTGAACTGTCCCGTCTCAGAGCATATTACTGATACCCAGCCTATATGGGCGGCGCAGGAGATCTCTGACCTGCGCCTTCAGGCTGGGCCTACAGAATATGCAGAGTCGTGGCGCGCGGGGCCGGGCCGCGCCACAGTGCCGCTACTGTCGCGTGCCCACGCGTCTGTTCCATGATTGTCGGCTTTGCCGCTCTCTTCCACCTACCGGCCGCCGTCCTACTGTGAACACCATCAGTATCTGTTTGGGAGCCCTTACTCTCGGTTGTCATGAACATCTGTGGGTTATGACACGTTGTTTCGACTGATAGACCACCATTCTGTTGATCAAGTTGGACCTGGCACAGCATGGGCGATAATTTAACCAATGTTGCCATTGAACATTTGGTAAGCTGTCGCCCGCATATTCAATGTTGACCATCTAGCATGCTGATACAACCCAGTCGAAGACCCTCATCTTCCTCGCTTCTCAACGTCTCCCTAGGACTTCCTCAAGACTGCCAGATGTAAAGTGCGGCTTTACGCCCGCTGTGCACTGCCAGCCATTACCCAACAGCCTGAGTGGGCGTTATTGCTGGCTTTAGCCTAGGTAGCAGGACATTCGACGTCTACTCTGTTCCATGGCCTTCGCAATACGCATCCACTCTCACCTCTCTGTTGCGTCTCCAGTGCAGCCTGCCGCGTCAGTGTCGCATCTCGAATGCAGCAAGCCGCGTCAGTGTCGCGTCACTCCGCGTCATGGCCGCGTCCGTGTCGCGGTCGGTGTCGCGTCCGTGTCACGTCGGGGGGCGGCATGCCGCGTCTATCCGCATCACAGTCGCGTCGCAGTGCACCACTGAGCGTCAGGTGTGCGCTTCTAGAACCAATACCAAACTTGAGGTACGCACCACTTGACGGATCCGAGTTTGACAATGACGTGCACGCCTGGGCACACAGAAAGACGATCACAATGCACTCCACCATGCTTCCACGCGACGAACGTCGAGGCGCGGCAGTGCCGGAACAGCATAAACTTTGGGGGCGGGCTCCAGACGGAGGTCTCGTCTACGATCTGCAACAAGTGCGAGGAGATACTGTTCAAGTACGGGCGGCAGGCGTATGAGGCGAACAAGGCGCACGTGGTGATGCCCGCGCTGGAGGCGGTCGTTGAGGCGAACACGCTGCTGTCTGGGCTGGGGTTTGAGTCTGGGGGACTGGCGGCGGCATATGCGGTGAGTGATCCATTCCGGCTTTTTGATGACTCAAGGGCGGGCGGGGCAGGCGTGGTGCGGTTACGGGGAGTGATGGTGCGTGGCTGACCATCTTATCACGGGCAGATCCACCAGAATCGTCTGCCAACTCGTCCTCGACAGATCCCCCACGACCGAGCTCGATCGCTACATTGAGCTCATGCTCTCTGTCGACCTCCCGGTGACGCTGCATTGGTTTGCTTCGTGTCGCATCACAGCCGCGTCGTGTGGCGTCGTGTGGCGTCACAGAGCCGCGTCCTTTCGCGCCGTGACGCGTCATGGTGCGCCACAGCGCGTCGTGTCGTATCACGACTCTGCATTTTCGTTATGCCCCTTCAGGCTGACCGTTGGACGACATTACCTTGGCCCTGGATGTTACGGTCCCTTGGTACCTTCTGAATCCTTGGTGGCACAATACTTACTGCGATTGCCAAGTATTTCGACAGCCACAGTGCAGTTCTGGCTTCAAGAACTCGCCCGGTGTTCGATACGACTCAAGCTCTGAGAGGGTCCGCTGCCTGAAATAAAATCCCCACAAAGAGCAACGTATTCAGAATATTGATCGTTGTATTCTACACGAGGCCACCTGTCACGGTCGTCGCCAAATCGTCAAAGAGAAGACACATGCCCTGATACACCCTCACGAACGGCAGATTTTGCTTCGATGGTGCCTCGACTTGCACAGGGCTCTACATGGTATGGCCCAGTGTGGAGCTGGAGTTCTCGTCAGAATGCTTCTTTGTCGTGTTCCAGTCTTGCCCGTCCTCCAGCTCAGTTGTGACCTTGATATTGATGGATGCAGGTGCGTTCTCTGGAATCTGAGCATGATAAATGGGAGAAGGTGAGCTGTTGAAATCACGGGAGCGCATACGCAAGGTCGACTGACTTCCGGCACATTCCAGGTTTCCGCTACAACTCGACGGTTCATGCGCTCAATGGCATGGAGACCGTAGGTGCCACTGTCGAATATCGGCACGGATATCTTTGTGTCTCGCGAGTTCAATCTGGCATGGACGGTTATCAAGAGATGGTTGGTGCTCGAAAACGTCGACACGTACACGGAGAGGAAGGTATTGGCATACACTTTTAGGATATTATTTTAACTTCAGGATATCGCTTAGAATGTATAAAGGAAGGCTCACCTCGAGTTGCCAAATTGCTAAGCAATCCATATATTAGAGTGGTGGAAGGATCCTGGACCACGACGAACTTGGGTACTTTGTCAGAGAACGTTCGGATTGAAACATAGTATCACTGCATTTACTGAGATGAAGCAACCCAAGTTCAGCACCCTATATAGAACCAAACCTCAGCCGCGCATCTCCAGAACGACATGCAGAGCCTCACCAGTGAAGAAGCCCTAAGGAACTGCTTCAGTCACTTTGTTTGGTACACTGAATGCTAAAACGCACCGGTGTTCACTAAATATATCACTGCGAGATCTGCCACACTGTCGTCCCTAGCAGAATGTTGGCGTGCACATTCAGAGATCCTTCATAGCACATACCTCTTGAGACCAGCTCTGCCCCGTCGAAGGACCAATATCAGCGTTGAAGTCAACAAGGTGTCGACAAGAGTCGGTATCAGAAAGGCCGTCGCGACAAGCCACTATAAGGGAGAGGAATTGAGACCCGCAGCATTGCGGCACACGTGGACATACCCTAATCTTGACGATTTCTTCAACCGAGCTGTTCTTAAAGCTTTGCGAAAGTGAGCGCAGCGACCTACATGGAAATGTATGTTTGCTTACAAAATGCCAACTTGATCTGAGTCGGATTGTTAGCAATCCGTTTTGAGATAAGAGCAGAAATGACGCACATAGACTGAGCGCTGAAGGAGGACAAGAATGCGGAAATGAGAGTTAGTGAGCAATTCACAGCACAGTGGAGAGACTCACGAATCTCGGAAAGGAGCAGTATGAACTAAAACAAGTCAGTAGTTAACTACGGTTTCTTTGCTGTACAGGATATTGCCAGACGCACTGTGACAGAGGCGACAATGCGGTACCGAAAGCCGACTATAATACAGTAAATACAATGGATGACAGTGAACGCCCGTGGAAGCCTGCTTACTCATGTATACCCGCCGCGTGAAGAAGCTAGGCCTGCGAGTTAGAACGCTGTTGCAAGATTTATCGCCGATTCGACTCACATTTGCGAGAAGAGGATGTTAAGAGCCTGCGCCTGGTTCAGAATTGTCGCTATATTCACTGACAAGTGCGTACCGCAATCATTGTATCAATCTGAAAGCCATCAGCCATTGATCGACCAACGGTGCGAGCAGTAACTAACCTTGACCGACCTACATACCATGGGCCCACTGATGTCAACTAGTTGCCATCATGAATATGCCCTGGTCTCTCACCATGGTTCGCTCGCCAAGGCGACTACATTGAAGTAGTCGGTGACCAGATAAACGTACCTAATGTCTGTGTCAATAGGGACGAGGCACATATGATGAATTACTTTACGTGAAGTGCATCGTCACGATAACATGGACCGTTTGCAATATCCTGAAAAATTGGCGTTGAGCATAGTCGGTCGTCTGTCAAGTAAAAACCTCACATAACGGTAACAACCTAGCAAGTAATGGGCTTCAGCGAGGAAATTGCAGAAAGAGTGAAAAATGCTCACCAAGACGCGGATGAAGAGAGCATCGGATGGAAAGGTGCGACAGTACCTATAGAATTGATGGATGGCAATACCATAAAGACTGCCGAAATACTCAATAACCCAACAGAGAAACCATAAAGTATGCAAAACTCACATGAGACCGAAGAATGTTCCGAGCAAATCTACACCTAAGCTACCATCGAGAGACGGGATATTCGGGGGGAAGGGGACCACAGCGCCGGTAGGCATAGAGGCTGACATGTAGCTGCAGGAATGAGAGTGATAGGGCGGGATGACGAAGACTGTACCAACCGCAGGACTAGTTGTACTCCTGTCATCTTCTGGCTGATCGGGGTTCACAGCCAGAGAACCATGATGATACCAGTGCCCTGTCCACTCATCAGCGCATGAGTGCCTCCACGACCATCCACTCGTGCCCCCATGCATGATGCGGATGTACGAATCAGCCACATCGCACAGGCTGAAGTCTCCATCGGGGTGAGGCAGTTCACAGTTCCTCGTCCACGGTCATCGTAAGGAAGCCCACATCCCTGTCCGGTACTGAACTGGTCATAACAAGATCAGAAACCCAGGGTATCACGGCGGCAAACACATTAGCTCCATCAAGGAAAAGATTATATGGGCGGTACCACGTACCTTCCCCCGGCCAGCGGTGTTTTTCCTTCAGAATCTGTCTGCATCTGGTGGCACGCGCCATCCTGGCATCAACTTCCTCCTCTTCTTTGAATTGAGCTACCTCATTCTGACAGATGCGGCGCCACGCTACGCCCATGGGTTGGGTGCGCGTGATAGTTGAAGTTTGACCAACTTTAAGACTGATAGATCCGAATCGCATCGCGGCAAAGTTAGTGTACTTCCATTCAACGCCCCTGTTCTGCATCAACGCGTACTCACTAATGTGTACCCACTCTCCACAGTTCGATCGAGGAAGCATAGGTCAGACGGCAGCACTGTTGATATGGAAGTGCGCTCATGAATGTCAGCATGGGCGACGAATCGCGGAAAGGCACCAACAGAAGCTTCTCGCAATGCTGTTCAGGTGCGAGATTGCAAGAGATACCAGAAACGTCGGCGCAGCATCATATCAGAACGAACGACGTTGTGGCGGCGAAATTCAAAATCGCCGGGATATGAAGATGGAGGCGTAAGGGTTTCAACTCACCGAAAACCACACATCGTAATCCCAGACCCGCAGTTTGATTTTTGGGCCACCATCAATTGGGCCCTGGTTCGAGAGGATGGGCAGTATACATCACTGCATTGCTGCACCGGCGTCCATCTGGAGAGCAATCCAGGCTCGCGACGACCACCTTCTTCTTGCCAGCCGACGTCCCCGAGATGCTGCCATTCATCCAACACTCGTCAGCTCAGATCCTGGGGCGCATATAACTAACGGGAAGCTCACTCCGTGAACCAGATATCCCGGATGCACGTGTTACACGGGTACTTCGTGCAAGCGCTGGCGCTCGTCTTGTAGCACTGGTCGATGACGACCGGGCTATCGACATTATACTCGACGAAGCCAGTGAAGGCGATGTTCTTGACGATGCCCGGGTCGACGTTCTTTCCCGCCCAGGGCTTGATGCGCGCGTGGTTCTCCGTGTTCGACATGCGGATGTTCCTCGGGATGCCAGCCAGAGTGCGCTCCGAGAAGGGGGAAGGGCAGGGAGACGCGTGCTTACGTGGCGAGGACGTTCTCGACGGTGTCGTACTCGCCGGCGTACTGGCCGAGGGAGCCAACAGAGATACCGCTCTAATGTGGTTTGAGAACTTCCATTGATAGAACCGGATGTGAATGACTTACTGAGAACCGTTGCAGGGCAGGTTGGAAACCAAAATATTAGTGGCATCTGTCCGACAATGGCCCACTCGTCAGCACAACTAACGAAGCCAGGAAGAAGATGCGTACTCGGCTTTGAGCTGATGCAGTCGTCCCTGTTGCTGTCACACCGGAAGATGTCGCGCAGGGTTCGACTCGACATAATACCGTCATCCTGAAACTTGAATTCATGATCACCTATCGCATTCGGTCGTCCATTTTCCCTTTTATCACAACCGGCACGCCATATTCTCTGCCCTGCTTCTCCCTGTTGACCTGGAACCTTTGAACACCATCCGGACGTATACACGCGATCGAGCAGCATCGTCAGGCTCGCGACACACTTTTCACCATCCGTACAGCACCAGATGCCCACTCCTCGCACTTCGGACCTCCCTATTCCCATCCCCGTTCTCGTGCGAAGAGACGAGGTAGCGATACTCGTCCTCGAGCACGTACGAACCGTTTGAAAAAGTTTCGCCCCTGTACACGGTGCAACGGCAGCGCGGGACATGGTGCGTCAGGAGTTGGCGGTAGACTAGTTGCTCCTGGTGGCAAAGGTGCTGATAGCGGTAGTTCCTGGGAGCGACACCAGCGACCCTGTGTTCAAATGCATGCGATACCTGCTACTCAGAAATACAAACCGCAGGGATGGAGATAATCCAAAAACCTACCCCCGCCCTTACCCACTCCTCCCACAGTCTCGCTCGCTCGCGCCAGATCTCAGAGCTTGAACCGGAGAGGCGAGTTCGACGTCTCAACCCCGATATATCCCTTCCTCGCCCCTCCCGCCTCCCGCTACACCTTCCGGTGTACAGACCCTCGCCGCGCCATCCGCACCTGCACGTTGCGCTTGCGGTCCTTGCCCGCCGGGTCTGCCACTTCCGCGTCCCACTCCACCGACGGAGAGAAGAACATCGCAGACAGGAGGTCGAACGCGCCCTCGTACGTCTCGTGGACGGAGACCCGCGCGGGCGAGTTGGACGTGCGCGCGTGCAGGGCGAGCATGTGGTCTCCGGGTGCGTCCGCGACGGAGACGTCCAAGGGGGCGTTGGACGTGTACCCCTCGACGGCGAACCTGCGGACAAGGTGTTGGCCTGAACCGTCACCTCCGAGTCGATGTGGCGCCGCCGCTCACGAGATTCGCGCGGAAGATGATGAGGGTGCTGGCCCGGGTCAGGAGGTCGAGTTCGGACGAGACGTTGAATTTGCCGTGGATGGCCGAGTTGCGCGAGCGGGCGCGGACGTGGTTTCCTGCGATCCCCCGAGGCAATCAGAACGTAGTCATTGAGAATAGAGGACGCCGGAGGGCATACGTCAATCGTGATGGGCGTGTTCTCGCCGTTCAGGGTGACCTTCGTGAATGTGGAAACGAAGCTAGCGTTCGTTGTGTGGGTGCCCTTAGTCTGGCGCCTGGTCCGAAACATCAGTACCAGGCTAGCGAAACGCTCACACAAGAGAAGACTCACGAAGATCTCAAGCCCGAACTTGTTCTCGCCCGGATGAGTGCGACACACAGTCGTGGCAGGCGCGAGAGAGTCGAGTAACAGAAGGTAGCTTGGCGCTTGGTCCACTGCGTTTGGCTACGACGCTCCTCTAAGAACGTTCGAAGTGCAATTCCGCAGCAGAAACCCAATAAACGCATGCACCGGGCTGCTCGGGAGCCTGGGGCGCAGCTGGGGGTTGTCGAGATATCGAGCTTCCGACGTATGGTGGGATGACGCAATGTGCATTGGAGAAAGAGAGCTGTTCGTACGCAGTCCGAGTCAGGGTCACAATGCTTAGACGGAGGTGGCGCAAGGTACATGATCTCGGCCCTGTCCAATGTAAGAGTGTATCGACCGCCGCTGTCCTTGAGTCCGATCATCATCTCGGACTGGCCCTCGTGGCTCTGGACTAGGCGGGTGCGCTGGAAGGGGATGACGACGCCTTGGGAGTTTGAGTGACGGGCGAACCGGATGACAACCTGCCGGTTTTACTGCACTAGGTTTTGAAGCGGACGCGGAAGACGAGGAGGGGAGGATGAACACGCAGCGGACGATCCGATAGCGAGACCCTGCTCGTAAGGCTTCCGAGCAGGATCGCTGAGAGACCGGTGCGAGTAACGAGCGTAAAGAGGGAGCAGATGCCTATTTTCCACCATGGTCGGAGGATGGAGTGGCCCATGACCTGTGACTGGTCTTCGGGCTGCGGCGTTGAGCCCGAGGATGGTGTTTTTGAGCCAGCCGAGCCCAAAGGTATTTCTTGCCATGTAGTCCAGTGGTTCCATGATAGCTCGCACATGGTGAAACTAAGATAAGGACGATAAGAGAGTGAGCGGAGGCGACGGGAAAGGAATCGAAACGCACACTGTGATGAGGTCCACGGCAACGATGAAATACGTCCACCGAGCCCACCATGGCAAGCCTCCGCAGTCGCACACTGGCCCGACTCTGTTGATTCCTTGCGACCAGAAGGTTGGCGGGCCAAATGGCGATAGCGGCCGCTTGAGCGCGGCAAAAGTGTAGGTCTCGAAGCGGGGTTCCCGCAGCAGTGTGGAACCAACAGCGGAAGACGAGTGGAGGAGAACGCAGAGGCGGCAAAGCACAAGCCAATCGCGATGGTGACACTCGCAGCACAGTCACGCGCCTTCTGCATGCCCGGACCGGTCCCGGCACGGTCTCACCGGATGTCCATGGCGTCAGCATTAATTTGTGCGTCTACAGGTTGAGCTGCAGCGACCACATCCATCGACGTTCCCCATGTATTTCCCTCCCCGCCTGGAACCCATGCGCCCTCAGCTCCGTGTCCATCACGCGGACCGCTCGGCTGCTACAGTGAACGTCCATTCGTCACGTCAATGTGTAGTGGTAGCATAGCCGCGTCTCTGAACGAATGGGCCTGTCCAATTTCTTGTCGCTCTTCTAGGCCGCAACGGAGAAGGGCTTTCTGGCGTATCCCTACTGGTAGGCCCATCTCGGTCTTCCCGGGGAGAAGGGCATTTAGCATCTATCAAGGGGCCGGATCGAATACTGATAGCCTGGCCTACCCCACTTGAAAGCGCGGTATTTCACTCCTCCGACACATTCGTCCCTGTTTCTTCAATCAAGGTCGCGATCACTTCTCTTCTCCGCCTCCATCTGCTCTATCATCCGCTCTTTTCCTCATCGCCGATCCGACCCCGAGGACCCCGCATGATGAGAGACACGGAGCATCCGCAAGCTGTAACGGGCGCTGTTATCAGGGCTGCGGGTGGACCCACAAACTATACAGCATCACGGAACCGTTTGCATAGCGAGCACATTGCATTCAATTTCAGGACGTTCTTGGGTTCTGGTGTCGGAATGATAGCGAGGGCGAGCTGGAGGACCACCTTGCTTCTGTCCGCTGACGGGAGATTTGTTGCGCTTGTGATGGTGCTGCTCGGAACCCATTATGATCAGAGTCGACTCTTATGTACACGGCCCAATATTTCTTATAGGACAGCTGCGCCCGGCGGCAGGGGTACGATTGCCAATAGACACAATATTCCTATTGATGCAAGAGCGAATTCATTCCGGTCGATAGTAGTAGTGGCCCTTTGAAGGCAAGTCGTTCGACAATTACGACCCATCTGAGGCTCATCGTGTTGCTATTTTGAGTCATCAGCGCTCAGCCCCCATCTACGTACAGAACGAGTAGATTCAACAGTAACTCGCTTTCCCGGTATGACGACATCCAACTCTGCCGGCGCGTCCGGCGCTCGAACTTGCTGCGCAGCTTCATGTCACCGCCTGCTTCGACTCGGAACTGGATCCTAGGCCTCGCCCAGCTCTGGGGTTTTTCACCACATTGCGATCCCTCTCTGTTCGTGATTGCGAAGGTCATGGAGCTACCGAGTTGATTCGGAGCATACCCTCGCCACCGAAGGCGCTCTCTGGATAGAGGATAACTGCCGCACTTTGAAACGTCTCGCAGTCCCCACCGCGCCCTGAGTCTCACCCACGCTCAAGGCTCGAGGTGATAGAATTGGACCTCTCATCCAGCACAGACGTTTCGCAAATACCTCTGCGTTCTTCACTCCTGTCGCTGATTGCTCGCAGCCTTACAGGTCTTCCGCGACCACGCGACCTGTTAGCCATCTTTCCCGCCCTCAGCGATACCATTTCCTTCTTCGAGTCCCAACGAGATCCGGAAGGAGAGATTGGACTGCCCATGGACGTCATCCAATCGTCCCGGGACGAGAATAGTAGGGCGCAGGCAGCACGCTCCTGGCCACGCTTTGACCACCTCCTGGGTCACGGTGACACGATTGTCTACTTTGCGCTCGCCCGGAAGTGTCCAATCAGGCGTCTCACCATCAACGACTCGAACTCTTGCGTGGAGACTAAGGATTTCGTTACAATCCCCCCGTGCGAGAGCCCTTCGGCGCAGGTCACCCCTCCCGTGTACCCATCCAGACCCCTTCGGTGAGGATAAGTTGAAACCTTCCGCGCAAGAATTCGAGTTTCACAGCGTGTTGCTCCATGATCTGGACCCGATGGCCGTTGAATGTGCGGTTACTGTTGCGTGTTCATGGTATGTCGTAATCCTTCGAAGCCGGCCAGCGCATCTTCCGAAGTGAAGCGCCATCATAGATTGATGCTCAAGGTTCGGCGGCCTTGCAGCCCAAGGGCTATGTCATTCTGTATCACTAGGGCGCGCTCATGTTTCTTTTGTTATAGGTCTGTGGGAATCCATCTTGGGCCTCAGTTGCGGGAATGACTTCCGTGGACGAATTGATGAGCCTGGAGTGCTCGTACATGGCGTACACAACGCGGAGAATCGCCGCTCATCGTGCGGTCGGCGTATCCGGCTGCGTCATCCGGCTTCCAGTGTTCGTCAATTCTCAGCGCCGCACCACAATTCTTTCGACGGCGTGGCGAAATGTCGAGGTAAGTAATCCCACCACATGAACAAATTGGTCCTCAACCAGTATTTGTTCCCTTTATCAGCTGCAACGCGTCCTGCAAGAGATCGCCTTGGTCTGTGGGCTGGAATATTTGTTGTACCGAGATCGCGAACGTGCACCGATGCACTCGTCTGCTCCTATTCCCTTGCGCTCATTATCAGCGTCACTGATCACGCTTCCTTCATTCCGGGATACTCCCTCAGCCTTCACGGAAAAGCGTGGGCGCACAACGTTCTGCGTCTGGGATACTGTGGGCCTCTTGTATCTTCGATAAAGCGCCATCACCCTGAACATTACATCCGTATCTCCCCTCCATGTCTTCCACGAGCATCATGAACGTGAGTGCCACATCCGCGACCATGTCCTCTTCTATAACGGTGGAGGAGGCTGCCGCTCTCAACGGCGTGTTGGACTTGCGTCAATGTGCACGGCGATCCTCATTCCGATCAGCTTCTCTCTGTTCTCCACGTTGTCATGAAGCAGTCTAAGAGCCTCAAGCCACACCTAGAACCAGGCTTGAAGCTGTACCGAAATCCGGGGGCACCTCTCAACGTGAAACAGCACCAGAGAACGATGCACGCTTTCGGTTAAAGATTCTGGAGGAATGTGGCGAGCCATTGAAAGAGGTTGCTCGGATTTAAGTTAATGACGCTCTATTCAGTTGCACTCGTCCTTCTCAGACGCGCTGATGGGGATAACGGGGTATAGTTGCTGCTTAAGAAGAATATAACATCTGCGCGAACTCAGGGCCAAGCGTTTCTACTACCTGCACGCTTCCTGAAGACCAGCGTGCCATCTGGTGCAGGGTTCACCGAAAATGCTAAACAAGAATCCTTTGGCCGGCTTCCGTCACCACCAAGCTTCAGATCATAGTTTATGATCATATTCGCAATGATTGCTTTCATCACCAGCGCGATGTAGAAACGGCCTGGGCTGCAACGCAATCCTCAGTGATTGCGACACCACGCGGACTATAACAAGCATACCAGGCATGCGGGCCATACCCGAACGGAAGGTACGTTGCAGAGACCGCTGTAAACTGCTCCCTGGGTCCTTTCCCAGCCGTGTCTCGTTCCCGGGAAAAGCGGTACGGGTCGAACGTGTCAGCATTGGGATAGATATCCTCGTCGTGATGCACGGGACCTGACGCGGCGACCACCAAAGTGCCCTTTGGTATGAATGTTCCATCGCCGAGCCGGATGTCCTTCATGGCCATCTTCACCAAAGCAGCTAGAGAAGTGCGAAAGCAATATATACCAAGTGAATAACAACGACCGGAGGACAGCATTACACGCGCAAGGCACTTACCGCCTGTAATGCCCGTGTATCGCTGAGACTCTTTGATGAAGCTATCCAGCTTCCACAATTTGCCCAACGCCGCCGTGGTCCATCCCTCGAAACGAAGTATAGACTCGGCCTCGGACCGGAGGTCCTCGATAACGTCTGGCAAGGCCGCGAGATGGTGCAGTGCATGCGCGAGGCTCTATATGTTTGAGAAGATAACAACATAAGCAGACTGGCATGAGTAGAAGAAACTAATGGCGCACGTTGATAGCGGTGTATATTCCGGCAAAGTACGCGCCGAGGACTCTCTCAATGATTACACTGTCTGACCTCCCATTGGGAACCATCCTGTCGAGCAACCATTGCAGCATATCTTGCTGCGGAAAACGACGA
The DNA here is from genome assembly GCA_032821775.1 of Sanguinoderma infundibulare. NCBI lineage: Eukaryota > Fungi > Basidiomycota > Agaricomycetes > Polyporales > Polyporaceae > Sanguinoderma > Sanguinoderma infundibulare. The sequence goes on along the minus strand of JAVLRN010000004.1, from coordinate 999,798 downwards.
ATATTAGCATGAAAATCAGGCGAGCGATCCACCCTCCATGCACTCACAGGTTTCTCCGACCAGTCATCGCCGTACTCAGCCATGCACGCACGTCGCTCCCTGATCATGGGTTCCAGAAAGGGACTCGTGCGGTGCACGTTCGAGGGAACTGATGTAACCAAATAACCGACCAACCTGACGGAATGGGTGAGATGATCAATGGGAAAGCTCGCGATCATAGACGACGAACGGCTTGAGCATCCGGGGTACCATGCTCATGATTGCCAGAGTTTTCATGAAATCCAACGCGTATTTCCGTATGATGGACAGATATTCCTCGTTACGGCCTGTCCCAACATCCGTGAGCATACGAATCGGGCACTCCGATGCTGGTGAATGATGTACATACAGAGCGGAAACCCGACGTAAAGTCGACTGGTGACCTGGATCATGACGTTCCGCATGAGTTCGATAGTATTGACTTCCCCCCACGCTATCATGCAGTGCGTTGCGTTCGTCACATGTTCAGGCTACTCTCAATCAAAATAATTGTGCACACCATCATCCTCGCCAACCATGCAAACAGAGACTGACGCACGGACTTCATCCATAACGTCAGGAAGCCAGTGCGGTAGAGATCGCATCAAGTTTTCCTTGACAATGTCCGGAAGCACATCCTCCGCCACCACCTCCTTCGAAGCCGTGTAACTGATTTGCGTCATCTGTTGCAAGGCATCTGAACACGCGAACACGAAGCAGGGATAAGAGACAGAGCGACCGCGGCGTACCTCTACCAACCCGTGCCTCGAGGATAAGTCTTCGTCCGAGCATCTCTTCATTTCTTCGATCATCCTCGAACCACACAACACGACCACCCACTTGTCGAGCAGGGCAACCTTGAAAGCTCCATCTCGATGCTACAGTGAATAGAATCTGGAGCAATCCCCCTGTACTCAAGAGTCTCGCATACCTTGTCGTAGCCTTCGGCGAAGAGTTCCTTGCCGCGCCGTATAAATTGCACCGCGGTGAAGAGGGACAAGATTGGAAGAGACGGTCCGCCGAGTGTCGGTATAGCGCGAATCTGTATGTCATACCATATCAAGCAGCCACAACGACACCAGCGCATCCACCTCACACTTACAGGGTCCGTCAACCAGCGCACGAACAGCAAGCCGGCCAAAGCTGCCAGAAGTGCAGTAACAATGTCTTCCATGTGAGGGCCCGTGTCGTCCTGGAGTGATATCGATTATCGGAAATGCCAGCAGTACATCATCAGAAAAATATGCAGGAGTCAAGGACAGAATGCTCACCGGCGGCCAGTGCACCAGGAAATCACTATGCAGCAGATGGGTAGGTAGGTTCCCGGTCTCAACGAGCGGCAGAGCCCGTTAAAACGTGCGGAGAGAGAGCTGGTGGGAACGAGAGGGTTCAGGGTTTCCGAGCCTCGCATCCCCGGCTCAGAAACGTGCTTGACGCTCAGGACATCCCGGGCGTCAAACAAAGAGGGCTGCACGCAAAGTTATTCCTGATACGACAAAACGCATCATGGAAGAGTGTACGGGGTCATCTGTAAAAGCAATTGAAGGTTCAACGGATGACAGGGATTCGGTTACATCGAAGCTGCGAACCACTGAAGATAGCGTTTCATCAACTATACGCCGCCTGACCAGTCAGGCGGCGTAGTCGTGCACATAAGAGTCGACTCTGATCATAATGGGTTCCAACCAGCACCATCACAGGCGCAACAAATCTCCGCCAGTCAGCGGTCAGAAGCAAGGTGGCCATGCGGCTCGTCCATGCCGTCATTACGACAGCAGAGCCTAAGAACGTCCTTAAATTGAATGCAATGCGTTCACTATGCGAAGGGTCCGTGATGCTGTATAGTTTGTAGGTCCACCCACAACCTTGAGAACAGCCCCCGTCACAGTTTTTGGATGCTCCGTGTCTCTCATCATGCGGGACGGCCACCATACGATGAGAGACACGGGGTATCCTCAACCTTCCAACGAGATGGTAGGGAGGCGTCCGAGAAGCAGTCGCTGGTCATGTATTCCGTAGTAGGTGTACCGCTAAGGCCTAGGGCATGCAGAGTAGGTAGACCTTCGCAAGATTCAATCGCTGTTACCAACAAGTCTTCGCTGAGCTCTCATTTCCCATGCGACCCAACCTGCACAGCGGAGACCACAGTGACGGGCTGAGAATCATTCGCCGGCACGATGCAGTCCCTGCACGTCATGCAGGCCATCATTAACAGCTTTCCATGCATGGTCACCGCTCTGACGCTTCACGATGCTGCGTTGGCACGATACAAGTGTGGGGGAAGGTGGATGAAGCTTAAACGGTATATTATTATAATGCCACAGGACCTCGGCCTCAACATTTTAATGGACACATCGAGGGAGATATCAACGAACCCCTCCGCATCCAGGGCAGGCGATATCAACAAGATAACCGCTAGCAAGACTGCCTCACTACCGCTTCGAATCATAGAACCCGAAGGCTGGTCTGACAGGTACTTGACCACAGAAGGCCGGGGAACCGCATGCGCGGCACGGGAATTGCATATTGACTGAACTTGGACGGGCAGCGCGCCCAACGTAGATTCCTAACGTCCTCTCCGTCGCGGACGCAACCCGTCTTCTGATGGCATAATGCGAAGAAATAACTCACCGGTACCTGCGGGAAGATGGCCTACAATAATGCAGCCATCGGAACAACACTTCAACGTGCCGCGCGGGGTTTGTGAACGAAATAGGGGTGACCGCCGAGTGTTCGGGTTCCGAAATGAGCATCAGAGAAGTCTTCAACGTGGCCGTAAGTAGTGCCTCGAGACGCTGTGCAAGACGCTGTGGGAGCCTTCTGAAGGGGGGCAGCCGGTGGGGAACGTCATAGTCAAGATAAGACTTCAATCGCCGTGTGATCCCCCACTCCGTTGCTTGGATCCGCTCGCCAGAGTCCAGAGGAGGGACAATCTGAGAAGATGGTTCAGCTCGTACTCGTGGTGACTGGCGCGAACAGGTAAGACATGCGGGTGGCACCGGGTTGGTCAGCTTACTAATACGAGCAGCGGAGTCGGATTTCGGCCCGATCCGTACGAGGTCGTCATCCGCGTGAACTCGCAGACCGTCAAGGGCAGGATCGCATAGATCGTCCGCGAGCACCTATGGTGTCGCATCGAGCTCTAATCCTTACTTGTATATGCAGTACTCGTCTTAATGTTGAATTTTTTTTGTATACGAGGCGCTTAACTGCTTCCCTGTTTCCGCCGCCATCTGTCGTGCGGATGCAGAACCATGATTGACAGTTCCACATCCCACCAGCGGCGGCCGCTGAGAAACGTTTCCCACCGGTCATCATCCATCCAGCCTGACGCCGACTCGGGCTGACTGGTGCCTGCCCCCCGTGAGGCCTGGAGGGACTGCGCGATTTGGGTTACGACAAGTTTGCATTTCACATCATACTCCGGTTGCGCGTTTCATGGGCCTTCGCATTGTCCTTTGAGCCAAATCTTGGGAGCGCATCGACATCATCAGTAAAGCCGGATTTTGCTTAACGGCTTAACGGCTTAACGGAAAATGGCCGTCCTCCCCCCCGGATTTTGGTGGATATCCTGGGCAAACTTCTACCTCCAACGTGTCGAGGACACATCTCTTTGTCCCCCGCCATGTGCCAGTCAGAGTGTGGGGGAGCGGTGCTGGTAGAAGGGAGGTCGTCAGTGGCGGAACTTACGGGCGCTTCGAGACCTGCTTACGGCTTATCGGCTTACCGTGCTTAACGGCAGCTTAACGTGCTTAACGGTGCTTAATGGCCACGTTAAGCACGGTTAAGCAATTTCCGGAAGTACTGATGATCCTCCTGGCTCTCTACGTGACTCATTCATACGCGAACATGGCGGTGCTCTCATAAAATAGGATGTGCGCTGTACACTACGACTATATCAACCCGATACGCAAATACAACATGAAAGGAAAACAGGTCCTTCATACGAGTCAATTTCGTTGAACATACTCTCCCTTCCGCCTACCATAACTGCATCCTTCGAGGAAGGCCACCCGTCAGCAGCTTCATTTCCCGGGCTTTGTGACGGCCTCGTCAACGGGGTGAATGTACGACCCGAGCGTGCTCGGCGGCGCGAACTTCGCCGAGTCCATCGACTCCGTCGTCCCGCCGTTCTCCAGCTGCACCTGCCGATCGCCGCTGCGCTTCCCCATGAGACTGCCGGTATCCCAGTAAGTTCGGGTGCACCAAATGGTCGCGAGGAGCACGCAGTAGACCTCGACGGTGACTGTGACCATGATGACGTCGATGCCGTGGAGGGGGTCGGGATCCTGATAGTAGAAAACGAGAAGGACGATGTTGAGGATGACAGGGAAAACGAAGTTGAAGACCGCGATCCAGAAGAGGGCACGCAGGCGCAATGCGTACGAGTCTATATTCATAGATGAGTTGAGTTTAGCGTTCAGCGAGGATACGGGGGCAGAGGGAGACATACTGGAGTTGGTAAACACATCGACAATAGAACCATTTGTGTGGCGGAATATTCCGGAATTTCGGAGGGGAATAAGGAAGAGGGAGGATGCGAAGCTTTATGACGGGGCGATAAGTTAAGCGGTCATGACGTGAGGAATAGCGTTAGATTGTCATGGCTTACATGTCAAAAAACAGTTGCAGGAACCACTCCACTTTCGTGTACGGCATTCTCCAGGCGACTTCAACGAGCAACAGCAGGTTGCCGTCATCATTGTGGATCGCTTCGGCCAACTTCACCCACTCCACGATCGCGTTGGCCAGTCGTGCAAGCATGATGGTGGCCGCTGTGCCGTATATGAGAAGGAACTTGATCCAGCCGAGCGACCGAGGAGGGTAGACGGCGCTGACTCGTATCATTAGGATGCATTGGACGAAAAATGGGATGAAGAAGTATAGAATGTTGACGGCGAGTATGATATTCGAGGAGACGAGAACCCCAGCCAGCACATGTTTCTGAAGCAGACAATTGCGTTAGTGAGGCAGCGCAGATGCAGACGGGCTCGCGACGCACTATATAATATATAGTTAAGCTCCCCAGGGCGAATCCGAGGAAAATGGTGACCGCGTTCAAGATGAATATCGGGGCCCTCCACATCTGCGAACGGGTAGCGAATAGGGTGACGGTTATTGGTATCAGGGTGCCGGTCAACATAGTCGTAACGAGCAGGAGGTCCATAGATCCAGCGAGGGCTTCAGTGGCTGCAGCGATAGCCTGGCTCGCCGCCGCCGCCTGGGCGGGGTCAAGTCCCGCACCAGCTGCCGTTGGAGGAGAGATGGTAGCAGAAGCCATGATCAACTAGACGTAGATGAAAATCGAACATGAGGGTCTATATGTAGTACGCGATAATGAAAGTTTAGCAAACCGGTGCCTCTTATGAGATCGGGCCGCCAAACCGTATCTTCCTTGTGTTTCGGGATCGGATGGAATAGTGGAGAGCTGCTAACGGCTTGAAGACCGCGCCTTGTACCTCTCCGTCTGCGTCTCCACCAAGCACACGCCGGTGAAGCACCTCGTGCGGCGATCTTCGACCCGCACACAGTCCGCCGCAGCACAGGTCGGTTTGAGGTTAACGTTAGGATATCTGTTATGAGTGTTCAGCCAGGCCTAGAATTAGCACCGTTTATATGCCTTGCCTTGATAGGAGTGTTTAGGGAACTTGCGTTTAGCCCGAACTTGAACACGCCACTAGACGCGTGCGCCAGTGTGCCTAGCATATCAGACGTAAACTCTGGAAACTATGATGTGCTGCGCGAGTGCCTATTCTATCAAGGGCTCGATTGAATGAGGTCGAAAGAATCAGTCGGAGACATTGCCAGATCACGCGCAGGTACATACCTAATTGGCGCACATATTTCTAAGGCGTTCGCCACTGAGCAATACGAATACCAAGCGATAGAGTTCCTTTAGTTCCTCCGTGAGTTCACGCAAGCAGACGCCCATATAAAACTTCCGGCTTCAGGGCCCACCATTTCCACAAATGTGGTCGACATGACCCGACCAAACTTCGACATCATGCTTCCTATACCCTGCTCACTTACCCTGACGGCTCCTGAGGCTTCCTGGTGCCCAGTGTAAGCGCGACAGATTGTGTCAGGCTCTCAGGTAGGTCCCTGAGTAGACCAGCCTGAGAGCCTACGGCGCTCTGAATCGCTTAGGAGGCCCCTCAGGAAGCTCGGGAACTGTCAGGGACAAGTCAGGGAAGTGAACTTTTGCTGATGCGCCTGGGGTAAAGGAAGAGCGTGCGCGTGCCCCAACGACGTGTACGACTACCTCTCCATCAACCCGTAAGCTTCCTCCGCGCAGCTCAAAGAAGACTTCGAGCCCATGACGAAAACGTCGCTCCCGTTCCGCGCGTGTGCGAGTCCAGCTGAACTTGGCCGACCCAGATCAGCTCATCGTGGACACGGACGAGAAGGACAACTTGCCGACGATGGTGAATTACCGGGCGGTCGAGAGTGCCGGTGTGGTTGGGGAGTATGGTTTGACTGCCGTCGCGTCGTCCCAAGGTGCGCCTGGGACGAAGCAGACTCGTGCCTGATCTTCGACGACTACTTTGGTCGCACGCCTCCCGCCCGGCTCAGGGATATCCAGGGAAGTGGTCACTGCGTCGCACCAACCGTGACAGCTTCCGCTCCTTCGAGCGCTGGGAGGAGCTAGTCTCAGGCCAACGCCGCAAGACCGAGGAAGAGGAAGCAGGCTGAACTGCCAAAGAAAGGGATTAAGATAGGACTCATGGCGACTCGGATGAACCGACCTTGTACATATTGCAGGCGGAGATACGCAGGACATCGATGCTTCTATACGGCGGACGGTTCTGTAAGGACATCTTCAAATTAGATGCTTCGATCATAAGGGCAGCAGATGTCGGACGTTGTCACCTATAAGGAGTGGACGAAGTGACACCTCTTCCGAGGTCACAACACTCCATCTCCTTCCCAGACCCTCTCGAGCTCTGGCGTCCAAGTTGCGAATGCCGACCGAACCGATTATCCTGGTGACTGGCGCAAACAGGTTCGTCGTCTCCCCGCATAAGGCCGATAAGCTGAGTTTGAATTATCTGCAGCGGAGTCGGATTTGGGATTTGCCACCGGCTGCTCGTCCAGCTCTCTTCCGCGAGACCGTCCGACTCCCGTCCCTTCTTCGACGTCCACGGCGTTGACCATGCGAGCCGGGAAACGCATGAACAGTACAGTTTTTCTCCTCAGGTCGGCGTCACTATCATCTTGGCATGCCGCGACCTCGGACGCGCCCAGCAAGCGAGGAGAAAATTGTACGAGCTGCTTGACGAACATTTGTCGACACTCGCCCTTGGGTCCTTGGAGCATGAGCAAGCTTCTACCTTCCGAGGGAATGTGAAGTTGCACTTGGAAGCCCTTGACCTGGCATCAATGGAGAGCGTCCTTAGATGCGGCAGGGCTCTGTCCCAGAAGTGCGTATCCATCCGCTTTTCGAGTTGGGACGAATCTGACGACAGTAACACATTTCGAATTGTATAGATATCCGTATATATCGCACCTCATCCTGAATGCTGGGACGGCGACATATAGCCATCTCGACATCACACGTTTCACTCTCGACTTGATCCGCCATCCGATCTGGGCCATACACCATCCTCGGGCCAACATTCAAGTGAACGGCGTCCTCAGTAAGGATAACTTGGGCTACACTTGGCAGTGCAATGTTTTCGGACATTACGCTTTGGTGCGTATTCGTGCTGGCAGGGTTCTCGGTTGTGACACTGATTTTTCTTGCACGCTCCAGTACCGGTCTCTACTGCCGCTCCTCGTCGCATACGTACGGCTCTCGGGGGTGTCATCCCGCGTACTCTGGATGTCTTCGCTCGACGGAGAGCCTCGATTCGATCCAGAGGACGACTGGCAGCTGACCAAGACGTTTCACTCGTACGAGGCGTCCAAGTACCAGGTCGACCTCGTGTGTTCCGAGCTGGAGCGGCGTACAGTAGAATTGCAAGCAGGGACCAACACATCCCCATCGCTGGAGGTTGTGGCTCGGCACGGCGAGGTCCACCACGTCCTCGTCAGCCCCGGCCTTACAATCACGAACATGAGCGCGCTTCTCAACATCAAAATCCCTGGTTGGAGATGGCAGTCAAAACTCACGATGTGGCTGGTGCGTACTGTCGCGTTTGGGAGCTTTCCGCATCCATAATTATCCTCTGCTGACATCGTCGTTCCTATCTCCAGGTGAGACTTCTCGGGGGACGGCACATTCTCACGTCCGTATACGCTGCCGCGATCGCACCTGTCTATGCCGCACTCGCGCCTCTCAACGCTATCCCGACATCCGGCAACTCTCCTCAAATTTTGCCCACGGACACGGACTATCCACCGTGGCATTCGTACTACGAACTGAAGGAGACACGGGTCCAGGCCCTTCGACTCGGTTCGGAAAGCGATCGATGGGGGAATGAACGGTCGGGGGTCATCGCGGTTCCCGTGTGGGAACAACACCCGGAGGCCGGACAGGAACTGCTTCGCAAGTTTGAGCGACTGTACCAGACGTTCACCCGGGCTGATGTGGATGGTGCGAGGGGAGAGGACATCTTGACTTCTTCCGAAACCTGAGTAGCGATAGATCGTGTAAAATTTAGTCCGTCAAACCTTGAGCTTGTCCAAATGCGTCGAGACATATGTTCCCATGTACTGCTTCAACCTCGCTGTGCTCCATGCGATTGGGTTGCCTACGGGAACGCTCGTGATAGCATCGTTCCAGTATCAGGGGTGAGCGTTGAACCTTGCAGACCGACGAGACAGCCTCGTGCACAAGAAGCGCCTAAATGGATTGCGCTCCCTCGCGAGCCCGTGCTCGATGCGAACGGAGTCCTACCAACAGCAGCATGTTGCCTCGCTCGCTGCTTGAACGTGCATGTACCAGGTATATTCATCAACAAATCATGTTATATTCCTAGACGATGTCGACACCTCCACCCCTTGGTAGCTCTATTGCCGAAGCCTATCCTATCGTAACAGTGTTGCACATCGCGAACATTGCGTAGCAGAGGTGAAGCGGATGTTCAATGCTCCACATGGGGTGTCTACTCCCTTCCCTCGGCGCAGCTAAATATGGATGAGCTTCGATCTCGCGCCGACGAGAAACGCGTATTCGGTAACACCGGGGGAGCGTACTGCCTTGTCCCTGGCGGAAGGGGGGTTGAGAACTCTTGACGCGCGGTTGAGTTATCAGCCGGGGAAACATGGTTTCCATATGCGCTCTTTCGCGCTCATATCAGTGGCCGTATGAGGGTCCGTTTGCACATTTAATAATTTGAGCAAATAAACTTCGCTTTTCCGCAAAACTTTCCCTTTTAGCAAAACTATTGAGCATTTGCGCGAAAACTTCGAAAAAAACTTCTCAACCAGCGAAACAACTTCTGTTCCCCAGCACAAAAACAATGCTTAATATGCGTGCAGGGCTTCAGTTCCCCATCCGTAATGCGTGCGGATGCTGCCATGCAAGCGCCCGTCCCAAGCCAATATCTCGAACAAAAGTACCAGTCAGGATTCGAACCCCCGTCCTCCAATAATCCGGCAGGTGCATCAGTCAATCTAACCGGTGGACTAACAGGCCTTTGTATATACTGTAAGCAATCAATCTATATGGTAAAAGTCAGCCGCCCAACACAATACTAAGCAGTTTAATTCGTTTTAGCCTTGTTTTGTTCACGATCCTTGAGCACACGGGCCGATTCTCAGACAGAACAGATATCAAGCAATCACATTGTTGGTATTTACAGCATCAAGAACTAAGTGTGCGGCAACCGCAACAACAGGACGACTCCACTAGTGCAACTCGTTCCAGATGATCCAGGACTCGAACGCGTACTCCGATTCGAACTGGTAAGCCGGGTGGTCCTCATAGCTGAACTCCTCGATCTCGCGGAACGTCCATCTCGTCCAGCCGTAGAGCTCGAGGCAGCGGGCCGTGATGCTGCACAAACACGCAATTAGCATTGCATACGAAACACGAGTGATAAAGAGGGGGACTCGCTAGGACACGTCGCGCGAGCTGAACTCATCGTTGACTGGCCGTTTCAAGTAGAGCGCGTGCTTGCGCTCGTTGAGGCTTTCGCCCGGGCCGATGAGCCAACAGGCCACGTTCGGCTCGTCCTCGACGAGGCGGAAGCCAATCGCAGCCATGGCCTGAAAGCGAGTTAGTAGGGCCGCAAATGGAGGCTAGAGGCTGGAGCACGCACCGCGAGGAAGCCGCGCACGGACAGGTCGAGCCGGTCCAGCCCTTCACCGCCAAGAACGCTTACGATGGACTGGAGAGTGTAAGTACTCGAATAGTGGGCATAATTGCAGTACATACCACGAATTTGTAGCTGTGGAGCGCGATAAAGGGCTTCAGAGTGGAACGCGTCCCACGGCGGAAGGGGGTGAACAGGGAGAGGAGAGAGAGAAGCTGGGAAAGCTTGTTGCAAAGCATATTCGAATGGGGGGAGGTCTGAAGAGAATGGATCCTAGGCGGCACCCACTCACTCCTCTGCCTCTTCCTGCTCCTCCACCACCATCCATTGGCGGGCGCGAGAGAGTTGGGCCAAGGATTGAGGGTGGTGATCGCGAGAGATCAAGACTTGTTGACTGGTATGTTTCCTTATGTTACAGCACTGGTATATACAGCAGCAGGCACTCATGGCATTCAAGACAACACAATATATAGAGTACCAGTTGTGTTGCAACAGCCTATGTCCATGTTTGATCTCTATGCAGACATATGCCTGTTTTAGAAGCAATGTCGGCAGAATATGACATATCGCGAATGGTGGTGAAATGGTAAAGGTACCCTGCGGTCGCGTCAGCCCTTTCCCTCGGAAGGACAAGTGCGACGCATTGAGGGTGGGGGCCGTGGCGTTGTAACGTGCATGCGGATGCTATGGATATGTCGAGCGGTATGTCAGCGAAATCGGACATATCGCGGTCATGGGCAGGCGGACTTACGTACCTGTCGTTCATGGCTGTCGTGGCCTTCGGATCGTCTGCTTGATGTCATTTGTGCTGTGAAAGGAATCGTCAGTGGAGAGAGAGTTCGAGAGGCTCGGAGAGGCGGGCGCCGTTGTGGCCATTGGACACTCATGGCGCCTAACCCTCACCGCCCGCTCTTTCACGACCGCGACGAACGCATGGCACCTGCGTGGATGAGCTGAAGCGGTCTGTAAGCCACACATTCACGAACCGCCCTGAGACCAACCCCTACATCTGACGAGGTTAGCAGGGTGCCCTTCGTGCTACACAATTGAACTGCATGTACTAACAATCGCATTCACCACGAAGATCACAGATATGACTCCGAAGCCCACCTGACCAAACACGATGGTGAGTCATGAGGATGGGGTACATTGGGCCCATCAGTAGGCCGATGAACGAGACAGCTACCGCATTTTCGATGAGCGAGGGCACGACCCAGATGGTCACTTCCAGCCTGCAGGACGCATCAGATTCTTCCGTTAGCAGGAGAGCGAGAAGGAGCGGACGCACTGGATGGCGAGGAGTGCATAGATGAAGAGAGCACGGCGCTCGCCGATCTGCGGTACGCACGATGTCCAACAGATTCAGGTGCGCAGGACCACGGTCATACCTTCTGGTTCAACGAGATGAGGAGGACCCGCCCGAGCATAAGTCCGCCGAAGAACCCAGACGAGATGTAGCCGGAGCTCGCGGTCCCGTGCCTCTTCTGCTCAACGTAGGTGACGCTCCACCCTGCGTGCGTCTGAATACCCCATCCAGGCATGCGCCGCCGACCGTGACCTTGCTGCCAACGTAGATCAGCACGTGAAGAATGAAAGCATAGAAGGACGTACGACACATATCCCATGCACATTCCACACGAGCTCTCTCCAGGGACCATGTCCAATGGGACCATCTCTGCAAACCACGAGTACGTCAAACAGTTCCTCGCCCACATTATCTGCAAGTTCCTCCAGGCTGAAGCCCTCGCCGCTGAGGTGGGCGAGTACTCCAACTTGGCCTGGCACACGGCCCACAAGCACCAGGCAGTGACCTGGTGGCAATTCGAGCAAGGGGGCGTCGCGCGTGTCGACGACGTCTATGCTGCGCTCGGGGACGGGGTAACCCCCAGGCTCGCCGAGGCCATCTTCGCCCTCGCCGCCCTTGCCATGTTCCCGTGCTGGACTCATGATGCACACTGGGCGTTTTGGTCCAACAATGCATTCGCGACACCTGCCGCACTTGTCGACCGGGTTGTCCGTGAGTAGTCCTCTTGCCTTCATCCGAGTGAGTGCGGCGTCCGACGTTGGTTGGTGGTTGCAGATGTGGCCCCAAAGGAGATCTACGTCCCTGACCAGCTCGCTTGGATCGATGTGGAGACGGCCCGGGGCGTTCTCAACCTGTGGCATGCCGGCTAGTTCACGACTGCGAATGGCAAGATACCCCGCCCTTCCGTGGAGAGCGAGCGCCAGCCTTGGATAAGCCCAAAGACAAGCAGGAAACGCGTAGCAGAAGACGGCCCCTCCACACCATCGGCGAAGAGCAGCCACGCTGCGCGGGCCACGACCACCCCACTGCGTCGGTCGCCGAGAAAATGTCAGGTCACAGAAGTGGCATCCACTGCAATGGAGGCAGGGCCATCAACCGCTCTGGCGGTGATCGTAGAGCCAGTCGTGGACGAGGCCGAGGACATGAGTGCGGAGTTGGAGGAGTCACCAGTTGTGAAGCTGAAGGTCGTGAAGCCAAAGGTTGCGAAACCGAAGGCTGTTCCCGAAGGCCCAGTACGCACTTCAGCTAGGATTTGTGCTGGCAAGGAGAAGGCGCAGAAGCAGTGATGGCGTTGGTGTCTGATACGATACAGTTTCTTGGATCAGTGTTCCCCAGATGTATCTGTGCTTACACTAGTGTAATAGTTAATATACTGCAGCTAGTTCAGTACGACAAGTATTTCAATAGAGGGCAGATCGTGTATTCAAGCTGAAGAGAAACCGAAGGTGGGCTTTTTGCAGTGATACCAAACAAACAATGTTAGACCTATAAGCTACTCTACACGGTATTACTTGGGAGACTGCGGGTGCGATGGAGGTGACATCTAGGGTGGCGAAACAGTGGTGTCAGCAGTGGCATAAGAACACAGACTCAGACCAACATACTGGAGGCACTGGCAGACGTTCATACTTTGCGACAAATGTACGGACATAGAATGACACCGCTTCTTGCAAGATGCACTGATATTCATCAGCATCGCACGCGACAACCCGCTGATCCGCGCCCTTGAGTTCAGCAGGCAGGCCCTCCCAACGCCCCAGAATCTCGACGAATGCCTTCAGATGTCCTCGACAACCCTCCCAGCCCTCCTGCGGTGGGTCTACCCAACAGACGATGTGTTGTTGTCCATCCGCGGGAACGACGTCAATGCCCGAAGAGCCAGAACCCCATACTTGCGACACCAAAGACTCTCGCATCCAACGGTTCAACTCCGACCATTGGCTAGCGCCGACCATCAGAGCATCCAGGGTGAGCAGCTCGCATCGCCAGTTCGTCTCATATGAGTCCCACACCACAGCGCGACGAACTGCGGAGTTGGAGCTAGCCAAGTGGAGAGATACAAGGTCGTCACCAAAACGGGGGTGTACGTCCTCACAATACGACGATAGAGCTCCGCCTTTGCCAAACAGGTGCCTAATATTCGCCTGCAGCTCACGGCGGATGTTGGGGCAACTAGTTGAGGGACCCGGTGCAATTTCTGCTGCCTCATTGATGTTGTAATCGCCCCAGAGCGCGTCACGCCACTCCGCGATTGTCAGTGGACGCCCAGCAACCGTATTGTCGAAAAGCCGAACGCGGCAGAACGTCCGGATGCTGACCCCGTGTTGAACATACCGCGCGGTCTTCTCTGGGATGGCATCAAAGCCGTGGAGGGTGTTGAGGAGCCATGGAGGAGGGAAGTAGTACTTCACCAAGACCTGAGGCTGTGGAAGAGGGCTGACTGCGGATAACGCAGATGCCCAGGTTGGGGAGATGGAGAGCAGTTGCGACGCGTAGTACTGCCGAGGCGGAATGGTGGCAAACTTTGGCCTGTCAGGCTGTCCTGATGCAGCCTCAGTGGCCCTCTTCGCTTGGCGCACGCGTGCTCGTCGCGAGAGTTTCTGAGGGTCGGCTTTGGGTTGCGATAACGGGGCAGGGGGTAGATCGTGTTTCAACGTTTTTGCTGCCTGAGAGCCCTGGACTAGGAACACCGGCTTAGCAGGTCCGAGCGAGGAACTATTGCCGCCCAACCACACGACCCCCTCGCAAACACGTTTTACGGGGGGGAGGTTTGGATCTTGTTGCGCCTCTAACAGCTCCGGAAGCTGAGACTCGCAGAGCTGCCGCCTGACGGTGATCGACATCACCCTCTGCCACTCGCCGGGGGTGTTCAATGCCCCTGAGAGATCCCGTTTCGCAAGAACTAGACGGGGATAGGACGGCACCTTGGAAAACTCGGGTGGAATATCCTCCGCGATGACGACCTTGTAGATCTGGAGCCGGGCGTTGTGCTGATGTTGGAGCCAGACTGGTATGCCCGCGCGGTGAAGCATCTGCGCGACGCTCGGATCTCCCGTGACTGCACCAAGAATGTCGAGGACCTGCAAAGTGTAGTTGTCCTTGCTCTTTACGCGCGCCATCACCACCTCCAGCCACTCAATGAGCCCAGACAGTTCCAAGGAGAGTCGTTGAACATGTGCGGCAAGGGAGACGATGGCCCCGGCGAGGGTGGGGAGAGAGCGTAATCGATCCATTGTGTAGTGGAGGCAGACGACCAGAAACTTGCCAATGTCGTCCCATGCCTGGCCCGCGCTGGGGCATTTGTGGTAACGCGAGATGGTGTCAACAGCCTCGTCAGTTAAGGCGGTCTGGAGCTGCTTGTCGAGGAAGCCGATGCCGATTACTCCACAGTTGTCGAGTTTCCAGTCGTGCAAGCCCAAGGTCCTCCAGAGGATATCGCGAGGGCCATCGGGTCGAGGCTGGGCGGGGATGCAGTGGATATGAAATGCGTCTTTTGCCCACTGTTGTGGCCAGCGGGAATACTCGTGCCGTCCCCATCGACCATCCGAGAAGGTCGTGATCTCGCTGTGCGCAACTGCGAACTGGGGAACCCACTTGGCATTGGGAGTCGTCACCATGATATTACTATTCCACCCTTCCCTTATGTATCCTTGAGCAGCCACGATGCCCACAAATGCATCAACTGCTCCAAGTTTAGCTATGCAAATCATTAGCTCGAAACACGTGAGCAAGACGCAATCAGAACTTACGATTTCCTTGCTTATTCGGCCGCAGATCGCGAGGACGAAAGCTGGTGTCCGGAACGTCAGAAGGGTCGCGCCTGTCCTGTACGAATACGCTCGGGTCCTGACTAACAGGCGTAGCAGAGGAGGGTGTAACAGAAAGAGGAAGACATTGGAGGCGATTCGCTCCAGAAGAACTGTTTCCAGACATGGGGACTGGAAGAGCAAGTTAATGCCAGATTACGGTGGGGGCGGCAGGGCCGATGGAGGCGAATCGATCGATGCAAAGTCAAATCGGGATCACAAGCGTCCAGTGGTCTGCGGCGACAAACTGGAGCTGCGATGAAGGAAGTGGGGGATGGAATGAGCGATCTTGATGGACGGCTGCAAGCAAGTGAGTTGGTATCGGTCAAAATGGAAAAGCGACGCATGTACGCAGTGGAGGCTATTTGTTTTGCGCGCGAATATCCTTGCTTTGGCGGAGGAAGGGGAAGACCTGAAAACGATGACATTGAAGGTCAGCGCGGGCACTATCATGGGCCTAGGCGGGGCATACACGACGCAAACACGTTCGCGTCATGCATGCCCTGCCTAGGCCCGGAAAACAGATACGTACCTGGAGAAGGCGACTGCAGATGATGCAGGCGAACGTGAGGTCGGAGTCGATGGTGATATACGGGGACGTGCGGGGACGATGGGCGGGACGACGAGTAGAGCGTCGGGCGGGACGACGAGTAGAGCGATGGCGGGAGGCGACCAAGTCCACGCCTCCACAATTGTGGCGTCAGGGCGCAGCCGGCCCAGCACACGTGACTTACGCCCACCACAACTGCCAGAATTGTGGCGTCGGGGCGCAGCCGGCCCGCCTGACTCAGGCCCGCCACTGCCAAGTCAGGCATGGACTTGGTCATTTCGAGTCGCCTCCCGCCGTCGCTCTACTCGTCGTCCAGCCCATCGTCCCCGCACCTCCCCACACATCACCATCCACTCGCCTCAGTCATCTTCTTCCCCGTGGGCCATCATTTGGAAGTCTGTCCCCAGGTACGTATCGGTTTTCTGGGCCGAGGTGGGGTATACATACTAACTCACTTGCTCGCAGCCGTCCATCAAGATCGCTCATCCCATTCCCCACATCCCTCATCGCAGCTCCAGTTTGTCGCCGCAGACCACTGGACGCTTGTGATCCCGATTTGACTTTGTGTCGATCGGTTCGCCTCCATCTAGAGGGAGATCAGAAACGCACCGCGCATCATACAGGAGTTCTCGAACATGGATTTTTGGTGAGTCAATATCACATTTGGCGGAATACTAACTTCAGCGCATGTAGCAAAAGTGGATAAGGTGTGGTTACATGAGTCAGATCCGAGCCCCAGCTTCGTCCGAGTCCCGGGCTTCTCGACAGTGACCAGTCCGCCTATGATTTACCGGAGATGAACCATGTCCGGCTCATTCAAGTTCAAACTTCGGGCTCCCTGCTTCCGCAGCTTCACAAGGCTAACGCATGATTTGAGATGAAACCGCCCCTATGTAAGTGAAGTGCTCACTATGCTTATGCCACTCCCAGGCCCTCCGCTCCATGTCACGGTTGATAAACGTGTCGACAACCTTGCCTCCAACAACAATTCTGCAGAACTACATAAGCATGGCCTCGAGACCTCCAATCTGGACAAATGCGACCAAAAGCATCGTTTGCAGAGTCTTCTGTGACGGCCGCTCTAGGAACGAAGAACAGTCAGGATGATCTATCGTGAATACGCGTATGAACTTGCCATCCACCAGAAGAACTGTCATTGTATTCAACATACATTGAGGTGTAGTACGAGAAGATAGACAACTTTTCGCCTAGAGCGCGGGACCAATGACCACGACAAGGACGTAAACTCCGCCTGGACTCACTGAACGGCTTTTGCTCGAGATACTTGACAAGAACCTCTCCGATTATACCCGAGCCCCTTTGACCTTCTGCTTCTGGGCCGTGTCGCTGCTCCGACGTGTCTGGAACAAGCGAACAATAGCTGCAAATCCAATGTCAGCACCGCACTCTTCCCAATCATTAGCCGATCACTCACATTGGAAGAACAGTGCCAATGCACTCGGGATCTGGCTCACGAGGTGCTTGAGACCCTTCGCGTTCTTGTCCCACGGCTGCTCCTCCTTCGCGTGAACAGGAGGTGTGCTCGTCGACGTCCATGGCTCAGTTGGCTCAGGTCCATTCATGGCGCCGGTCGACGGAGCGCCATTGGCAGTACCCGCCGACGCGGAAGCGCCGTTTGCTGCTGTGCTGGTTGACATTGCATTTGCGGCACCAGAAGGCGTCGATGACGACGACTGATACTGAGTTGCTGTAGCTGCAGACCAGAGGAGGCTCGAGAGTAGTAGGTCATGAGGCTGAGCGATGTCAATGCCCCGCGATGAGAGGACGGCCTTGAGGACAATGTTCTCCCAAACACACGCACGGTGGAGAGAACCGAGATCCTGAAGCGGATTAGGCGTGCGCACAAGCAGAGACTGCAGAAGCGTCTGGGTCACGCGACCGTGCGTGTAGCCCGCGGTAGCGTAGATATCGGACAGCAAAGAAGTCCGGGTGTGCAGCGTGATCAACTTGCGGAATCTCGAATTCGCCTTCTCTTCCTCTTCGCTGGCTATAGACATTGCATTAGTAGACGATCATCGATGCAGTTTCAATGTCAGGCTTACCTGTGAACTCGACCAGGCTCAACAACTTAGGTTGCTCCTCCATCATCTCCCAGAAGTCCTTGCAATCCTCCAGCGACTCTTGCACCAGCTTGACGAGGAATGTGAGCGTCTCGTTCGTCGCCGCCTCGGCCATTGTGCGAATGACTTGGGCGAGCGAGTCCGACGCGACGCTGTTTGCGAAATCAACTCGACGACGGGCCCGACGTCCCATACCCAGTGCTCCGAACCCTTGATGTGGGCATCGATCGAACCCATCTTGAAACTATGAGTGCCGGTCGCATGTCAGAAGTCTCCGATAGATAATCGACATTGAGCGGACTTACGATTCGATGTACTTCTCCAGCATAGCAACCTGGTGGTCGTTAGCAGCATACTTCTTCGCCTGTTCGCCTGTACAACCAGTCAGACTTGTCAAGAGCCTCGTGGTGGCACGTCTCACCTCGACGAGCGCATCAGCAGCCTTCTTCATGGACCCGGAAAAATCGCCGTACTCGACGGTGAGCTTCGCATGCCTCTCCCCAATCTTGAACTCGTGGACCTCCTTCGGCTTGGTGTCCGCAGATGCGATCAGGGGCATGAAGGTGTCGGGGCTATCCTTCCGCACACTACCTCGCCATTGCACTCAGCCTTGTCCCCATCCTCAAAGATTCTCCAGACTCAAGTGACCACTCACCGAGTGTTCAGAATGGATAAGCTGAGCTTCTCAGCCGCAGCCTGGATCGCAGCGACCTCCTCGTCCGTAGACGGCTCGCCGAGGTAGTAATTCGAGACGTGGCCGAGGGTGCGCTTGCCGATGGAGTTGCCCGACTCGGGCGCGAGCCGGTAGACGTGGCCCTTGAGCTCGTCCCAGAGCGGGACAGTGTTGGCCGCATTCGCCGACTTGGCGATCATGGCCCCGAACTTGTCCTCGGGGATGCGCGGCACGATCTTGTTGTTAGTGATTCGTAAGCAGGGTCGAAGCATTCCTATACCTTGCCAAAGACGTTGATGTAGGAGATAATGTTGTTGTCATGCGACCATCCCCAGAAGTCGTCCCTGTGATTCGACTACTGTCCAGAAGCCTGAGGGTCGGCGCATGATGCAGCTGGCTCCGGAGTCGCTGGGTCGACATCCATAGCCACATTCTCGTCCGCGCTCTCAGCGGCCACAGGCGTTGGGGCAGGGTTCTGCAGCTGCAAGCGGTACCAGTGCTTGATGTCGTCCGGGACAACATAGTTCATCCCAAGCTCCTCGATACGCGTATGCTCGTGCATCTCGGAGGGGATAGAACACTGGCATTGGACTAGGCTAGAGTGCAGGCCGTCAGTTCACCCTGGGATATGCATCTATGACGGACCTACAGATCATCGTTCATGTCCAGTAACGACATTGAAGGGGTCGCCACAGCGCCACAACTCCCGAAATACCTGTGAGTTCGCTGTCGGAAAACGTGGTGGTATCATGCGAGGGTATGGGTTCTTGGCTGAGCATGGGGTCTGGAAGGGGAGGTTCCAGAACAGTTGGCGTTGATAAGCTGAGGGGAAGATGAGCGGACTGGGAAGTAGCTGACGGTAGGACACTGGTGCTGGAGGCAGCTCCATGTCGGCAGGGCCCTCTGATGGGTTGACGTCAAAATGAGAATCACTATTCTTACAACGCCAAACATATATGGGGGTTATACAGGAGACGAGACGGGATGAGACGAGACGACATGCGACGAGACAAGATGAGATGAGATGAGACGAGATGAGACGAGACAAGATGAGATGAGACAAGACAAGACGAGATGAGACGAGACGAGCTGAGACGAGACGAGCTATAGGCGATGTAAAGAAGTCCAGGGTAGAGCTGAGCGGAGCAGAGCAGAGGGGAGCACAACGAGAATCTATGTTATGGTACAACGAAAAAGTCCATGTCGCTTGCACCAGCACCACGGGAGGCCCTTCACTCACTCATGTTGGCACCCATATCATCCCTGGCCTCAGGTGCAGGCGCAGGCGCAGGCACGGGCGCAGGCGCAGGCGCATTCTCCCCGTGGCCTGGGAAGAAGTGCATGCTCGACTCACTGGTTGTGAAAGTCAGCATCTGGTATGACATAATAGGAAAGGACTCACTTAATGTGCTGCCTCGACATGCCAGCGTGCTCGCTTAAACCGGTGGCTAAGCCACACAAATGAGCGATGTTCTTATCGAGGCCATGCAGCGAAGAGTTGGTCGTGCGGAGTTCAGCTAAGATTCCTTGGCTCAGCTCCCTCTGCTCTTCCTGTCCCTTTTCCGAAAGGGAGAGATGATGCGTATGATCCTGAAATAAGGTCAAGTTAGTTTGCGGTACATAAAGAATGAACCAATGAACCAACCTACCTCAAGGATCTTCTGCCAGCCGGTTGCATGTTGAGCTGTCTGCTGCTCGGCCTGCTGCTCAGCCTGCTGATCTACCTGTTGCTCGATCTGCTGCCGAGCCTGCTGCTCGAGCTGGCGCCCATGGTCCTGGCGGTCACGATCACCCTCGCGCTCATGGTAGAAGGAACGGAAAACCTTCGCTATATCAGAAACACCCTACTATGAGAGATGGAAACACTCACCCGCATGAAGAGCCCACCCAACTCTTGGGAAATCCTCGGATCATCGAATACGCTGGCAGGGGCGGCAGGGAAGGGAGCACTACCGCCAAAGCCGGTGTGGGCTGAGGCGGCAGGGACGGGCATACCGCCAAAGCCGGTGTGGGCTGAGGCAGCAGGGACGGGCGTACCGCCAAAGCCGGTGTGGGCTGAGGCAGCAGGGACGGGCGTACCGCCAAAGCCGGTGTGGGCTGAGGCAGCAGGGACGGGCATACCGCCAAAGCCGGTGTGGGCTGAGGCAGCAGGGACGGGCGTACCACCAAGAGAGCCGGTGTGGGCAGAGGCGTCAGTGAAGAGCGTACCGCCAAAAGAGCTGGTCGCCGCCCCATACGCGCGGGGGGTCGTCGGGTTGGGGGTGGGGGTGGCATTGGCAGCGCCGCTGTGCATCCAAGGGTTTCCGGCAGGCATCAACCCACCAGAGGTTGACCTACAAAATGTGCCTGGTTATTCGTCAATACCGGTCAGCGTCGCATTTTTCAAGAACACGCTTACCGGAGCCAAAGAGCGCGGGATCCATGTTAAACGTCAAGGACATAATGGACAGGGCAGGTGTGGGTGAGTGGAACGAGAAAGAAGAGGCTATTGCCAACAAGCAGTGAGAGTGGAAGGCTGGGGAGCGGAAGAGAGCTGGTAAGCGGGAGCGAACGGGCAACGCTGACTCGGAAGCCTGGGACGGAACTTCCCGTCGCTAGCCGAGGTATTTATAAATGTATAAGCGCTCACTCACCTGAGACGTGGAAAAGATCCGCCAGCATGTCGGGAAGAGACAGCAGGCACAAAGTTTGGCCACCAGTGAACTCGTGAACATGAGCGCGATGAGCACCCAACTTCCATATCCTCATAATGAACCGAGAAGCTCACTTTGGACAGCACCCTGATGAGAATCATATCTGCTCTGCGCCCGCTAACTTTGGCAGCAAAATGCATACTAGCCTCCCCTGTATGCAGTGTCACCCAAATGCAGTCTTGTATCCGAGGCATACCCTCCCTGTCTCCAAGTTATACAAGACTTGCTAAAGTGCAGAAGCCCAGGGGATTAAAGTGTGTGAGGCGATGGGAGCAAGCAGAGGAAATCACCGAATAGAAGGGGAATCCGGCTATCAAGCTCGAGCTGAGACTGTTCACCAGCCTCCAGAAGGTGCCAATGTGAAGTGCCAGGCATTCTTCCAAGTCTGTTTCATCCCTGTGACCTGCACGGTGACCCTAGATTTCTTATCTATTGACGTCTAAGTGTCGGTTTCTTGCCAGAAGGAACTCAGGCAGCGGCATGGAAGCTAGTGAAGGTAGGGTCATCTGGCCTGTCCACATGTCAAAGAACTGGTCCCTGTCTGTGGTTGCAGTGAACGTGATGAGGAACCCTAGCATAGAGCCCAGGCCAGATGAGTCGAGACCAAGGATTGGGATAGAGGCCAAATATGGCAAGTTAAACGCTTAAAGCTGGATTTGGTATGTCAGGCGCCCAGCACCCAATATGGTATACAAACCATGAGGAGCGCCATCTTGCCTTCTTGAGTTGTGCGGGCGTGAGCGTCGCGTAGGGAGGACGGACTCCTGCATGAGCTTGGGCGGGGGAGGAAAAGTGGTGACCCATGAGGGCATCACCAAGTGCACAAATGTGTAAGCGTTGGAGAGCAACAACGGTGAGGAGTAGACCTTCTCTGATGCGAGATCAGGTCCAAGGGCGGGGTTGAAGGTCACAGATGGGTAGAGCAAAAGGAGGTACGCGAGCAGGCTGGCAGTGTGGAACGATGCCATTGAGGTACCAGACATGGTCGTGATGGACAAGTTGCTCCCCATGTATGTCAAGAGGATGTTCAGGTCAGGCGCGAAGATGTCCACGCATGAGCCGTGGTATCCATGTACGGATTGCTACACCAGTGTTTAATAAACGGTCTGTCCACAGTTCTACAGACGCCCATGATAGGGCACATGCCCGCCACCAATTTGAACATCAATCTACAACAACTGGAAAGAGCGATTAGGTTTAAGTTGACCTACTATGCCACTGCATGCAACTCACCTTTAATCTTCTATAAGATGATCACCTGTCTCTGAATGGAGTCGCTCAGAGCTCTGATCATCTCCTGATCTGCTGAGCGTCGCCCCAACAATTAGTTTTAAAGTTGGCCCATAACGCCGCTGCATGCAACTCACCCTCCATCTTCCATCTGATCGTCGCCTGTGTGAGCATCTTGTCGCTGATCATCTCCTGAGAGGAGGCCCTGTGCAACTGCTGTCAGCAGGCAGTCCCGACGCCCATCCACTGGGTTGCGCTCACCTCCATGTCAGTCCCGACATCTTCTGTGTCACCATGCTGCCTCTCCAGCTCCTCAATTTCCCACCCGAGGCCAGGTGTCAGACCCACACCTTCAGACGCCCTGATGAGGATCGTCGTGTACTTGAGGGGGACATCCCAAGACTGCTCCAGTGGGAGTGGGACCCAATCCGTTGCTAAAAGGTCCCATATGTTGATCTCCTCTGCACGCCCATACCTCTCCTTCAGGGCGTCATACAGGATGGGTGTGATGTTCGTGGTCTGATGCAGACGAATACCAAACTCTATGGGGAAGGTGGCATCCTATGTTACTCATCAGCGACCCCATCATCCACGTCATTTGTTCGGACTTACACGGTGCCAGAACTGCACCCGCAAGATGCGGTTGCCAAACCAGCGCGGTGGTCTCTGGCTTGGAGTAGTGTCCCAGGTCAGATATCCAGGGGCTGCTTGCCTGCGTCAGGGCTTTTCCAAAGCCCTGGAGGTAACCAATCCCCTCCTAGCGCAGGAGGGTGACCCGGGCCTTGGCATGCACGCCGAAGCTGAAGTCAGTGTCGTTAATGCCCACCCACATTCCCTTTTCGGGAAGGAATGCCCGAAGGCGCAAGGTGGACATCCTCAGCCACCCCCCTCCCACATCCTCATACGATCCGTTTCCATGGCCCATAATCGATTTGTGCCTCCCAATATCCACATACGCATGCTCGCGGTGATGATCCTTAAACAGGATGCGTCCCGACAACCATTGGCTGGAGGACGAGGTCTGTAAACAATGTTAACGTTTCTAAGTGATCAACGAAACCTGCCTATCCGTATTTACCTCTGCCCACATTATATGGGATATATGGTCTCTGACTCTGATATATTGCGCCATGAGCCTAACAGGTTGTGGTGCTGTCAGCAGGGAGGAGAGAATGGTGAAGAATCTGCGAGTAGCGTCTACATAGTCTTCCGACACCACGTGGCTTCACCTCCTCAAGTAGCACGTAAGTGAGGCTTGATTGAACAAAGGGAGTCGATGATATACAGGAGTTCTCTACTAGATACACATACGGGATTAAAGTAGATACAGGCAATATACGTGTTTTAACCTGATATAGACGGGTTCAAGGTCGCTTGGCTTTCGCCTATCAATGTGGAAAATTTGGATGGCGTTCTGGGCGATACAGTGGAGATTGACTAGGAGGTAACCAGGGGCGAAGGATCCGTACGAGGGAAGATGGAGTTGTGGATGCCTGGAAAGACACTGAACTGGACAGAGTTGAGCAACATGTTCTAGGTAGACAGTGGGGGCGAAAGCCCAATGGGATGTGCTTACCCTTGAAGGACTGCCGCCTGACACCAGTGTACACCACGACAGCGGCAGAGTCCTCACGGTGTAGATAACAGAAGACAGCAGATGATAAAGAGGACATCCCCTGAGTCCCTGGGCAAAGACCATGGAGTTGGTGCTCGACGACGGCCAGCTCCGCATCCGCGAGCCAGCGACGCACATGCGCATGCAGCGCGCCGAGTTCTGGCACAGGCACAATGGCAGTGGAGGCGGCACTGGTGGGGCAGGAGGCAGAAAAGGGCAGCTGAAGCTGAAAAAGATGATAGAGGACAACGAAGATGATCAGGAAGATGCAGAAGTGTGTTTGCTTCACCTCCCTTGTTGCTCGCTTGTCTGAGGAAAGACTGATGTCTGTTGCAGGAAATTGGGAGAATGGGACGATGAGGATGTATTTTGTCCATGGATCACCGGAGAGGACAAGGATGATGAGCGATAACATATGGGCAGGGAATCCAAGATACTGAGAGCCACAGACAAGGCAATGAAGGCGCAGGGAATGCGAGTCTTGCGAGAGACCCGGGACGCCAGGACCCATGGATGAGAAGCGAACTCACCTGTTGAGGCTCACACCCGCTTTCCAACTCGTCCTCACCTCATCATTCTTCTTGCACACCCCCCGCGCACCCAGTCCCATCCCTACTCTCCTAACCGTGGGGCGGCCGTCGTCAGAACTCTTGGGGTCATGCAACGCTGTTGCACTCCACACAAGAGTATGCTTGACTCACGGGCTTTGATTGGGTATGTACCCGCTCACCAGCCCGAGAGGTTGTGGCGCTGCAGAGCGTATGAAATCAGCAGCAGGGAGAATCAACGTTATGATACCATGACCTACTGGAATCACTGACCTTGGAGTACATAGGGGCCACATTGTCGCTGATGGTGTGAACGTACGCGCCATGTACATTCAGTCAGCTTGGGATGAAAGGGAGTCTGGCCGAGCCATAGATGGTCATCGTAGCGAGTTGACCCAGTCGCGATTCCCGCAGCCAAACACGGCGAACTTGACGTCCATGAACGTGCCCGCATCCCGGACGTTCTTGAGCCAGGAGATGAAGTGCGCAGTGTTGTCGGCCGGCTGGCCCTCGAAGGACGAGGTCACAATCAGGATGGGTCCGCCCTTGCGGGTTAGCGGTGATGGAGTCGAGCATGCTGCTTGAGGCACGGAAGCCTGTCAGTAAGGGATGAGTTGGAGTTGAAGCGCAGGAGGAGTGTAACTAGGGCTTACTGTGTGCAGGCACTTCGGAGACGAGGCGTTCGGCGAAGGACTCCGAGTTGCCGGTGTTCGATCCGTAAAGGATGTATAGCTGCTGCAACTTCGACGCGTCCGCGGTCACCGTCATGTCCGGGCCCATCGCGGCCGCGGGGCCGGCGGGCGACAGTGTCGAGGAAGGGATCGCGAGCTGGTGGGGTTTGTTCCGAACCGAGTATTGCTGGCATGGCATAAATGAGGAAGTTGTGGGGCTTGATGGTGAGCGTCTGCTTGAGCTCCAGCTCGTACAACGGGTCGTCCATGATGAGGTCGAACCGGTGGAGGATAGTGACAAGCACGATCTGTGCTTCTTGCCAGGTGAAGGGGCGGCCCTGCAAAGGTGAAGGCGTAGTGAGCGGATAACTGACAGAGACGACGCCAGAACCACTCACGATGCAGCCGCACATGCCATACCCAAACAGTTGCCAGGCGTTTGGCTAAGTCGCATTTGGCTAAGTCACGGCCATCTCATATGAGCCCATTGAGTAACATTAACGATAGTAGAGGGCGACTGTCCCCTTCCTCATCCTTACTGGCATTGGTCTCATACCTCTGCAGCGAGGTCTGAAACCATAACCATAGAGGTACGAGATCAACTGGCATCGTCCTCTCCGGACTCATACTTGTGTTAATCGGGGTTGACCCAGGGATGTTCGAAAGCGCATGCAGGCCCGGCTTGCACGAGAACAGCACAGAAAGGGATCGCTCTCGCAATGTCTCTGTGCCGCGTGACGACATGGTCAAAGGAGGCAACAATGTACTCGAACGGAAATGCGTCATACGCAGACGATGGCAGCAGCGATGCACATGCTCAAGGCAGCCTCGCAGCGACGAAAGACAAATACTTCAACAACCCAGCACGGAGGACGAAACGCACCTTCTCTCCAGAACCCACTCTCCTCGTCCGGCCGCGGCACACATAAGTTCGAGTACATCGCAAACGCCCTCCTCCCCGTGTACTGCTTTGCACTCCCATATCCCACCAAAGTGATGAGCCTGAAGAACGCCGTCCACGCTGTCGGGTTCTCCTTGACCCTCTTCGTCAGCCATGTCTGGGGCGGAAGCGGGACCTCGTTCGCGAGCGGTTTTGGTGGGGGAGTCGGTGTCGACGTTGGAGGTTGTTGGTGCAGTTGTGTTGTTAGGACGCGAGCGTGACGAACATGGGGGACAGCAGCGGAAAGCCCGAACTTGTGTGCCAGAACTGAACGAGGAACCATTCCTGCTCATTGACCGAGCTTTTTGGCTGATGCTGCAAATGAACCTGGGAAGCATGGCGAGTTGTGCAAGCGACAGCATTCCAGGATGGTACACAGCCATTCGAGCAGAGAGAGAGGGAGACAGGGAGACAGGGAGAGTGAGGGAAGAAACTCAGTGCGGGACTTCAGCAGGAAAAGAGGCGGAGATGTACAAAGGCAGCTAGGTGGGGTCAGGAGATCACATGAAGATTTAGGGCCAGTGAGTAATGACTTAAGCGAGCCTCAATCCCGGACGCTGCTGGCGTGGTTTGACTTGTTGTTGCAGAGGGTGAGTAATTGGTTGGCAGGTATTTGTGGTGATTTATTGGTACAAAGGGAGCAAATGTGATGAGAGAGTAGATAGTAGGGTAAGGAACGTAGGATAGTAGGGTAAGGAACGTAACTTGAGTGAGAAAGCTATGAACATGTCCGAGTCCCAGTCGTGTACTATGAGATTAGCCTTGTTAGTAAGATTGTTAGTAAGTAGTAGTCACAAAGGAATGTAGTAGATAGACGATGTAAAAGCAGATTAGTAAGAGACATATAGAAAGGACAGAGTATCAAACCAGAAAATCAACGCATGTAAGGAGATTGGGATGGGATGCTTGGGCTACTGGGAAGAGGACACGTCCCAGATGTTCCTCTTAGGACGTCCAGGAGAACTCAACCCCTTTTGAGCCTGCTCCAGATACTGAGTGCCCCAAGGAGGATTGACGCTGTACAAGTTAACGCCAGCCCCGCTACCCGTCTCCACTACTTCGTTGTCAGAAGCTACATGCTCATCTTGAGCGTCCACGACAGGCCGCGGCTGGCTAGGAGGAGGAGGAGTGAGGTAGTTATCATCAAAGTTGGCACCTGAAGGTCTGACCAGAGACCCCCACTCGCTACCCTGGGTCCCAGAGCGAAGCGACAAGTACTTGGCGACGTTGAACTCCTCGTCATCATCAGTGGAGCTGCCAAACACTGTAGGATGTGAGATAACATCTGAGAGGAAGCCAGCAATTGTACTCACCATCCTCCAGGGCCTCCTTGAGACGCTTGTCCCTGTGCGCATCACCAGAGTCCGAGTGGGACTCAGACTCGTCATCATAAGAGCACGCACGTTTCTTGCCAGCACTCGCTGCAGGAGCCTTGCCCTTCCCTTTGAAGCGGCTGTTGGTCTCGAAGTCGGAAAACACGCTATTGTACCCCTGATCGTCGCTGCTGTCACCTCCTGGGCCCGCCCCATCCGAAGACTTCATATCAACATCTTCACATGAGTCCAACTCCGACCCACTCTCAGTAGGCTCCGAAGTCCGCCAATTCATGTAGACGTCACAAGGAATGGCATGGCAAGAGACTGTCAGGTGCATGAGTTCAAAGTCCAATATGTGGCACAAGGTGACGCACTTATGTAAATGCAGGACTTGGACTTCTGTTTTCCCTCCGAACCCTTGAAGGATTCGAAGCTCTCACCTGTCAGATTCCCATCGCGAACCAGACAGATGGTGGAGTGCCTGCGGCGAAGGAGCTCCCAATGGGAGCCTGTACCATCGCGGCTGTTGTGGGGACCATAACTGTCGTCCAAATACTGCAGAGGCTTGGGAAACAGCAGTCGCAACCAGTCATCCAAGGCAGGACGACCCCATTTAGGGTTGAACTTGAGTAAGGAACCATCCGGAGCCCGAGTCACCAGAAGCTGGCAGTCTTGTAGTTCCTCCTCCAGCTCAGGAGGCGGGTAACGACTATCACGAAGCTCAAGACGAGCCGCCCGTCCTTGCCCCTATAGAAGATAATCAGTCTAAGAAAGGATTAATAAACGAGAGAAGAGTTGTACGTACGACACGGGCCAGACCTACAGGGTAAAAGAGAATGGAGCCAATTTCCACCAACTTTTCTCCCTTGGATGCTGAAGACTTGTGGGTTTTGGACCCACTAGCAGCACGAGAGGACTGCCAATATTCATGAGAACCATTGAGACCAAGTACTGCAGGAAGTACTTACCGTCCCGCGCTCAGAGGATTTGACAGGCCAAAACCCAGTAGCTGCCTCTTTCTTAGCCTGACTGTCGGAGACCTTGGGCCACTGGGCCGCTTGCTGAGAGCGTACTCGCTGGACGATATCCTCGATCGTCTCGGCGTGACTAGGCTCGGGAGAGGTAGCAGGGGGCGGAGGATGGTGACGAGCTGAGTGGCCGCAGTCCTTGCAGCAAGACTTGTGTTTCCCAGTCCTGTTGGTGCCCTTGCAGAACTTGGGACAGGTGCAACGGAGGCCATCAGAGTCATTCCCATCGCAGGTGGGCGGACGGCGAGAACTCCCTGAGGATTTTCTGGAAGCCATGGATGAATAAAAGAAACGAGAGTAATAATACGGCAGAGGAAAGTTAGGACACTGTGTGGTAATAGGGAAATCCTAGAGCATGCAGGTACGTGGCAAGGGCTTTAAATACACTGTGCCTATCAGACCTGCGGTCACGGAGTCGAGCAAGAAAATTACTTACCCTAAACTCCTAGTTTCCCCGTCGGACTTGTTTACGGCTCCGCCTCTTCCATCATAAGGATGCGAGTCATGATTTCATGACCCTGGGCCCACCGAACAGCCCTTGTAAACCACGTCTCGAAATGGAGAACTACTTTGACCTTTTTCCCTCGACGTCCCAACTTTATTGCTTCTTCGTCACCATACTCCTCTCCAGACCATTCCGAGGGCATCAACCCATAATGGCTAGGCACCAGTCGCTTCTTTTGTACCTCTTGAAGGGCAAGGCGAAAGAGCTGCAGCATGTCATCGGAGCCGAAAGGGCAGGGGCCTTCAGGTACGGGCACCGGAGGGTGCCGGATATGATGGTCCTGCTCCGCGGCGATACCATCCTCTTCGGACTCAGAATCAGAGAAAGTAGGCTCCACCTCACCCAAGGCCGAGTCCGAGTCCGACGCTGTATGTGGTGTATCCTCCTCTTCCTCGTCACTGCTTTCTTCGTAATGCCCTGCTCCTGTTTGACCAGGCCACCTTCTACGCTCCTTGCCTTCCACTCCGTAGTGTTGGGAGAGGACTTCGGGATCAATGTCATTTAAATCCTCGCCATCAGGAATACCATTTTCGAGCTGACCAAGGAAGCGCATATCCTTGGTAGAATACAATGAGTATGTACATGTTAGTACCAATCAGTAGCACGAACCACGGGACTCCGGTTTTTGCCTTCTCCAGAAATGGGGTGATGGTTCCATTCCCGACGGAACTGATCACAGTCTGCGTTGATATCATCTAAAAAGAGGATATGCAAGAGCCAAAGGTGTCCGGGTTTGTCAGGATCGAGGTGGTGGCGAACTTCCAGCCTGGTAAAGAACGCCCGCCACCGGAATGCGAACTGAGTGCCAACCTCCACCCACATCCGCTCGATGCGAGTATTTCTTGTAGAGCTGAAGTACAGTCAGTTATTCATAAGTTAGTCATAAGTTGAAGCGGGGAGAAAGGGTAGGACGATACCTTCCCCACATGAATGACGCTCGATTGGCGCCCCGGCACTTGATTATAAACACAGCTACGTCTATGTTCTCCCCTCCATGGTCACCCCGTACTCTAGAAGGGACCTCATATTCATCCACAGCTGGAACGAAGCAGCGCAAAACTGTGGAAGAGCGGTTGTCGGTGTTCCCCCGAAGCATCACCATCTGCACAAGTTAGCTACCATCAAGACCTCTCCCAGAACACGAGTTTCATCGACTCACCATGCGGTCATACCCATCAGCTCCACCATGCAGAACAACTCCCCAACAAATCAGCTTGTGGTGTCCGTCGATATGCCAGAGGTAGTTGGGATAGGGAACGGTGTAGACGCGACGGTCAATCGCTGCGTGGTTCCGTAGCATCTGGCCAAGGCGGTCAATGCATTGCAAAGAGTCCCTTATCCTGCGACGCTGTATGCGTATACCGGCAGAGCGGAGAAAGCCCATAATGTACCGAACCCCAGAGTTGGGCTTCAGTTTCTTGTAAGCCTTCAGCAACTCATCGAGAGTGTCATCAGAGATGTTGGTGTACTGGCGTTGGACTCCAAGAGCTTGCATCTGCTTATACAGCATGTTACGATGCACACCTAAGGCCTTGGCTATCGTGGTGAGAGGTATGCACCGTCCAGCGGACAGGGCGTCCTGAAGCCAGTCCTGGTTGACCACCACTGCGGGTCTTCCTGGACGACCTGTGCGCTCTCGATGTACTACCTCCAGCTTCTGTAGTTGATCATGTCGTCTATCAGGGTATCAAGAGTTAACCAGACATATAGAGAGAGATTGGTGAGATTACGTACACAGCATCTGCTCCATCCGCCGCAAGTTCCAACTCGTTGATGATGACACCAACCGCTGTAGCAGCTCTAATAGTCCAGTTTATATCCCCAACATGGACGCAGACCTCTCGAAGAATGGGAAGGTGGTGTTTGCGGAGACTTTCAGAGTGGAGGCGTAAACAAATAGGGTCTCCGTCTTCTAGCCGAAGTAGTTGGTCCGCAAGGCGGTAGCTCTCAGACAGAATGCCGTAGGCCTTCCGAATGTTGACTGTAGGTTCACAGTGGTCTGGGAGGGCAGGGAAATGGGCAGGGCGTGCTGCAGCTTTAGGTGTGAACATGCTGTGGGGAGTTTGGTATGTGACCCACCATGCAACGTGGCGTGCATAAGGGAGTGCGCTCAAGAAATTTACGTACCAGATAACTGACCTCGAGGCCATTCCCTGCCACGTCAATCTCCATATACTCTTCTTCACCAGACCATCACTTCACGTCTTCAGCCCTGTCCTGTCCACATCATCCAATGTCTTCGCGCACTATTCGACGCCATGACACCTACTATTTTGAGGATGGAACTATTGTAATTCTGGTGAGCTTATTACGTGTAAACTTGGGACGTTGAAGTTGATCATGAGTGTTGGGCAGCTCACCGAGAGCGGCGTCTTATACCGTCTGTACAAGGGCTACCTGGCGCTTGACTCAGGCTGCTTCAGGGATCTGCTCTCTATGAAACCCGAGGACGTGAAAGAGGGAGACGTGAAAGAGGGGAAAAGCGATGAGAAACCAGTTCAGATTCCATCCATCACAGCAGAAGATTTCGACTGGTTGTTGGCCTTTCAGATGCGACAGTGAGCAGCTATTCACATTTGATCATCCAACTTCACTTACCATCTCATTGAAACCAGCGGACTCCCTGAAGACAATCTCAAAGGCCTTATGGCGATCCTGAACCTTGGCCATTTCTTCGACCTTGAGCTTGCCCAGGTGAAGGCCAGAGAGGCGCTGGAGAAGCATCCGAAGTTCACACCTGCCTTACGACTCCACCTGGGCATCAAAAACCACATCGCTGAGTGGACCAAAGCCGCCTTCCTTCACCTCATCAATGTTCTCCTCACCGAGCTCAACGACGACAACATCAGTACGCTGGGTTTTGACCACTACGTCCTTCTGACACGCACCAAAGACAAGATCATGATTCGCCGCAAAGACATCGCCTTCTCTCTCCCTCCCATTGACCACTGGGACTTATGCAATTCCCCTGCCGCCTGCGAAGTGGCCTGGAAGAGGGAGTGGTGGGGTGGCGTAGCAAAGTTGCTGCTACATCCCGACAGCGCCATATCTGACTGCGATGTCTTTGCCAAACTGGAGGTGCTTGAGATCCGGGATATGCCAAGGGCATGCACGGAGAAGACTGTAGAGTGGATTCAAAAAACGGGGGTGTTGAGTCGCGAGGACAGAATAATTGGTCGAGCTTTGGCTAGGTTAGAACCATTTTGAAGTTGGACAGAGTGTACTCCTAGACGTCAAATGGCTGGGCCTGATACATAACTAAAGCAGTGGAAACAAAAGTCTGAAGGGAACACATCTACGGTGACCCATAGCAAGAGAAGGGGAAGCCCATACACCAGGGAGAGATAGGCAGTACAAACAGAGAGCCGCTATGTATGATACACGTCCTCGCCCTCAACTGGCACAGCCTCAAGGTCCCATTTGTCATCCAAGTAGGAGTTGCCCGACCAACCCATCCTGCCATTGGCCCACTTGAGTCCAGCCCTATCCGAATGAAGAACAAGAGACGCCCTGGTGCCGCTGTAAGGGAGGTTGAAGTGGGTTATATCACACGAAGGAAAGATAAGGCAATCCCCCGAGCGAAGAGACAAAACCAGTCCAGGCTCCACCAAACACAACTCTCCGCCCTCAAACCGGCCAATGGGGAGGACGAGGCAAGCTCTCAGGTCCTGCCGATCTCTATGAGCTTTGGTAGCCACGTTGACGTTGAGAACGAAGCCAGCAAATGGGTGTGATGGCGAGCTCTTCCGGCCAGGAAGTGTGTCCACATAGCAAGACAGATCGTAGTAGAGATCTCCCAGATGAGCGTGCACCTGAGGATATGCATAAGAATAAATAAAATTCCTCCCAAGACCGAGATGCACCTTCTCCTCGATCCAAGCAAACACTTGCTCCAAAGCGTTGCAGAAAGCGTCATACTCCTTTGGATTGTCCAGCATCTCCCTGCTTTCACAGGGTGTGGTTTGAACGTGATTCGTCCTCTCCCGCCCCTCGCACTTGAGGTACCAAGGATGCACACCAGTGGGTGCACCGTCTCCCTATAAAAGGAATCTTGTTAGCTGGAGCAAGTACGTTCTCATGCTGGGAAACTCACGTGAGTGCTCAATCGGCAATAGTATTGGAAATGAATGGTGATGAACTCGGCCATTTCTTCACGAGAGAGAACCTGTTGGAGCTGGGGATTCTTTGCCGTTCCTCCCAAGCACGACTCGATACTGTTCTCCAAGGGCTCCCGCAAGCGCTCAGGCATTGTGCCGAAGTTGAGGCACAGCAATGACCCGTCCTTGGACTTGAACAGTACGTCCTTGCTGGGGAAGATCAGCGCAATCCGTTGAGCTATAATACCAAAGCAGACAACATACCCAGCAAGAACCTTCTGGTCTACTCGCACATACGAATGCTTCTTCTTGATGCCCCTCGTGGTGTACAAGTTTGCAAGCTAATACAGTGTCAACGCGCAGACAATATAAAGACGAAAATCACGTATGTGCTTCCGGAGGTCCTCTTCGTCTGAAGGACAGTACGCATTTGCGGCATGGCTCCGCTGGTCTAAGGTCCACTGGTCTCGGGCCTGTCCTGGTCCGGGGTAGGGCTGGCGCGTATTTGTGTTGCATGTGGGATCGAACTGAGTGAGTATCTCAATCCTGTCCACACGCTCTTGAAGAGCCTCTGCTTCTGGCATTAGAGATTGATACCTAAATTCTTCAAGCTCCTCCTCTATACCAGACATGGGGGAGAAGGGATCAAGAGGATGGTTGGTAGACGTCGGTGTGGAGGGAGTAATGGGAGGAGCGAAAGAAGGCGCAGCCAGAATCCTCTGTTCTACCTGAAAGTACGGAGCTGGAGGAAGCTGGGCGATCTCCTCTTCAGAAGGGAAGATGGCCCATGGTTCTGGGTCCCTATCTATGCATCTGAAGTCCCTATATGTTCAAGATCAGCGGTGCAAGCCAAACAGAAATAAAACACACTTACATGTTGTTCATCATCGAAAACAGTTTATCGGTGACCTCCAGATTAGCGCAATAGACAGTTCTCGGAATATCGTAACCTTTCAAGATGTAGATAGAGATGATGGATGATACCGTTAGAGGTACCTCACGAGCAACATGCGCCAGCAGAGGTATCAGCCTGGTGCGAATATTCTCCTGCGCAGGTCCATCCTCTATCAACTCCGTCAGTTCATTTGCAGCGCAGAAACATAGAACAGTTTAATACTTGCCTCGAGGACGTCGAAGAGCATGACAAATTGACTGAATATGTTGCCAAGGCAGGCGCGCACAGGCGAAGCTCTGGCGTCTCACGGCAATGAGCATAAGCAAGTATATTGACCCTGAGACAACAAGCTATCTCAGTTGTGCAATACGACATGGAGGCTTGGACATTCACTCACCGGCACATGCTAGTGTTGCATACTTGTATCCAGTGGCAACCCATGACCAGAACGTTGGAGGTTTCACAGCACCTGGAAGATTTCCAAGATGTTGACGATGTACTGACGCTATGGTTGGACGTTCGATCTCCGCCTCTACAGGGCCCTGCCGTTGACCCGCCTTGCCGTTGCCATTGCCGTCAGCTTTGCCTTCTTGTGCCTTCTTGTCCTCCTGGCGTTTGTACAACACCTGCTGCACCTTGAGCAGACTA
Organism: Sanguinoderma infundibulare; assembly: GCA_032821775.1. Taxonomy (NCBI): domain Eukaryota; kingdom Fungi; phylum Basidiomycota; class Agaricomycetes; order Polyporales; family Polyporaceae; genus Sanguinoderma; species Sanguinoderma infundibulare. The sequence goes on along the minus strand of JAVLRN010000004.1, from coordinate 964,979 downwards.
GGGCTGCACTCAGAATAGCCACTCAGGAAGAAAACGTGAGGCAACGCACCTGTCCACCTTCATGGCCAGTTGGACAAGGTTCATCATCAAGACGAAGTCTGATGCATGACGCATGGTCAATGCATGATGGCAGCGTTTGACCAGAGACGCCAATGAATCAGTGGCGAAAGCCATGGCACCCTCCGCCCAAGGGACCCCCTGAGTGAAACTCTGCATCTCCTTGATCCATGCCTGGCACTGATGATCCTCGACGTCGCTCTCAGGTGATTGGGTGAGGAAGTCCACTAACAGCTGCGCCTGAGGATCGTCGACAGTCGCACAGTTGTCCATGATCTGCCAACGACCGTCGACAAAGTCCATAGATTCGCTACCCTCGATGCAGAGATCTCTATCCACCTCCGTCCCCTCCAGCGCTTGCTCTTCCTCCGTGCGTGCTAAGATGGTGTTTCCAAGATGTGCTCGCTTGCTGCGCTTCCGGCCACCTCGGTTCTCCTCACAATCTCCTCCAGCCCACGTTGGAAGTCTGACGCCCTCCAGGGGTTCAATAATATCTGGATCACCAACCTCTGGCTCACCATCCTCGTCAGGCTCTTCGAGGTGGGGAGGTGCATGCTGTGGTGCTGCCGGGAGAGCGTGGGCAGGCTGAGGCGAAGCCTAAGGAACGACCGAGCGGCGGCCAGCATGACCGGTCTTGACAGCGACTTGTGCCCGGGTATTCGCGTTATCCAGAGCAAAGACAGACTGGCTGGGGGCGACACTAAAAGCACGTTGGGATGCCGTGGTTGTGGTGCGCTTTGAAGACATGGCAGGGCGACGCGTGAAACGAGGGCGGGTTGTGGACTCTGGGTGTGAGGCGTTGGATGAGGACATGGCAGGGGCAGCACTCTGTAGATTCCGTGGCTGCCAGTCAAGCGGGTGGATATAGGAGAGTAACATGGATCACACACCTCGTTTGCTGTCTGAAGAGCACCTCCATCCGCCAATGCTGCAGCATCCTCTCCAGATTCAGGGAGCAAAGCACATTGAAGATGGGGAGTGGGTGTTACTGAGGGCGTAGGATATGAAGGGTCATAACCTTGACCATCAAGCTGCTGCAGGAGCAAAGCAATGCATGGCCACGCGCTGAGATCGACAGATTCCAGAACTTCTCGAAGATCACCAACTTCTTGAGACAACAGCCGAAGCAACAGATCCTGTGAACCGTTCTATCAGCCCCAAGTCAGTGGGCAAGAAAACAAGAGGTCACTCACCGCCATGTTTGAGGATGACATAGCAGAAAGGGAGGGGGCAGAGCTCTGTAGTGCGCCACTGCATTGCCCAATTAGGACGCTGGCATGTTATTGCCAAGGGTTGGAAGCGCCGCTGCATTGCCCGATTAGGTGCATACCCTGCACTGCAAGCACAGAGACGCGTACAGACTTATGTCGTTCAGCGCAGATGTCCACTTCAGCAAGTACGATCAGAGCATTCCTCTTCTCCTCCCACTTCTTGTCTTGCACAAGGGGTACCGAATAGGACGTGTTTGTAGATGGCGGTGATATCAAGACCAGCGATTGATCCGTGATGAGGACGGAGACCGACCTCTGGGCCTATGGTGACATCCAGTTCATCATCTGCTTTACCCCAGGGGCAGGTGTGTCAACATGGGAGGAGTTGTCCTGGGATGCGGGTTGGGGCTCCATAGAAAACAGAGCGAGGTCATCATCAATGGATGCAATGAAGGGAGAAGGCGGCTCCCACCGCAAAGGGATTGTGAGCACGGGACGATGCACGATGGTGGTCGCTACAGCGGAGAATGACTACGCCAGGTGGGCAACCGAGATCAGAGGGGGAGGATACATCGTCGAGATCGGTAGACTCGGCGTAGAAGTCAGTCTCGGCTTCGGTAGTGGTAGCCGACGTGGACCTCCGTCCAATGAAAGAGGACCGACGGCGAGAGGACTTGTTGTGAGTCCGCTCACCGGTATTGGGATGGGTGCAACCACTCTCTTTGTCGGCCAGTGCCACTATGGATCTCTTTGACGGGGGCTGGCGACGACTTCGCGTAGATAAGGTCGACGTCGACGAGTGCGTCCAGATTCTCGGGAGAGGAGCGGTAGTCGATGGTGTGGATGACCAGAAACGGTGGAAGTCACATCAAGCGAGATTTATCGCGGGTTCGCGACACTTGCTGAAGGGGGCAAGGAGCAGCCATGGGATGCACTTCGAAAAGGATGATGTAACATTTTCCGCAGGTGGTCCAGACACATCTCATGGACGGGGACAGCGTAAAACGAAGGACAGCACAGAGACATGGAGAACATAATGCAAAATTGGGGTCCATGAACAGAGGGGAGGCAAAAACAGGAATGTGCGAAGTGGTATCATATGATGTAGCAAGACCAACTACCTCGGGCAAAAAAGAAATCCAAAATGGCAGATGGCAAAAATGGGGGAAACATGAGGGGACGGAGATATGGGTGGTGGGGAATGGCCAGAACTTGGAGGCTATGATGTGCACCAAGACATCTGGACCAAGCCCGCTCTCGATGTGCAGGGGATGATCACACTACGGCGAAATAGCCGGTGGACTTTGGGAGTAGGGGACCGAGCCGGAGGATTGACTGCATAGAGCGGCCGATAAAAAGGGATGCACCTGTGTGCGCGTTAGTTCTAAATCTTTCCACCCCAACTCTCCTCCCCTCGCCCCCAGCAATTTTGCGCATCCAACCATCCTCCAGGCTTGCCGCGAACGTCACTTGCTGAGCTTGAAGTCAGAGCGCCGATAGTTTCAAGACCTTGGTTAGTGCCAGCCACTGAAGAGATAAGAGTCAAGCAGGACGGGATCCGGTGGGGTCGGCCAGGCAGCGAGTCGATGTGAGACGAGGAGGTGACGAGAAGTGCCAGCAAGTCCAATGACTGTCTGGGTGAGAGTTCACACGGGTCCACAGCCACCCTGATGCACCTACATATTCAAGTTCCATCTTCGTTTGTTGTGCTTGCGGGTCTATACACTGCACATCACCACGGAATATGCTTGTGACGATGTGGAGAATAGATAGAGTTGTACCTAGATAGTCGCCAGATAATCTACGAATCAGTTTTGGATAAACTTTTCTCAGTGGGGTTGCATCCTGAGACGCTGAGAGTGGTGGCGGGGGCGAGGAACAAGTACAGCATCTTCTGTAGATTTTGCGACCAGTCGATGCCACCACTCTGAATGACATGAGCCCTGATAAGCGTTCTAAAGGCCCAATGGTGCTTTGGATGAACTCTTGGAGTGGAACAGACAAGACTGTGATGGAAGGATACCCGAGCGAGCGAGCACGAAGGTCGTTCGGGAGTTGAAGCCTGCTTAGTACCATCACATCGACGGCGGCCGTTCTCATCCCATTTCTCCCCGCTATATCTAGGTCCGCCATCATGTACTACAAAGGCGGCCTGTGCACTATGCATCGCTACAGAGTACATTGGAGTAACCGCCAATGCTATAGTGTGCTACGACAGATACAGTGGTCTACAGAGACAGTACCAGTTGCTACGGCCCGCCAGCACTTTTACTGATGCAGGGAAGGGGAGGGAAGGGAAGAAGAAGGGAAGGGAAGGGAAGGGAAGATTCTGATGAAGACATCGAAGTTGATTTGGATTCCACGAGGAATCGCACGGTGAGCTGCGCAGAGAATCTTTAGCCACCTATTGAACATCGGTGGCGGTGCTGCTCTTGCCTTGTTCTTCCACCCAAATAGGGCCGGACCAGCACGTACCTCACACTTCGATTGTATACTGTAGCAGTTGTGTGACGGACATCTTGCAATCGTCTGACACGCGAAGTGCAATTTTAGTGAGCCTAGTGCCATTTACCCCACCCAACTGAACAACTCGGCAGGACTAACTGAGTCTACAACACGCAGTACAGCCAGCAACGCGAAATCGCTCCTTCGGCCTACATTATTACGCCGGAAAACTCCAGCGTGGTCCTTAACTATGAAGAACTGTATCCCTCAAGACAGCGTACTGACCCTAACTCCTCACGAAGGACCCGACGTCAAGCCACCCTGGCCAAGATGGCGTCACATGATTGCTCAAACCACGTACATGGGCAGTCGGAAACCATCCCCCCACCCATGACTTCCACCTACCTCAAACAGCGACGTACCACGCCCCCATAACGTGCACAAACGGGGATCGTGGCATTCGAACTTGTCTGATCCTGTCAGAGCCCATAGGGTAAGTGCTGCAGCTCACGTTATCCAATACCGGTCCCTCAGATGGTCGAAGCTTACCATCATCTCTCATACAGGACGTTCTGTCAGTAATTGAATAGACTGATATAATATATATATTGAATTCTACGTTGGACGATTGCACCTGCGCATGATCGCCTACCTTTGCTCTCATCCAAACTCTAACCTCCAGTTGCGCTCACGAATTCACCACAACTACTTCACGACTCAATCCTGCAGTTACGCTCCTTGTGTAGCTGCACTTCCTTCACCTGTACATACTTCGACTGCCACTCACAACTCGCACCTACCACTGCAATCATGGTCTATCTCACCCGCGTTCGCCGCAACTCCTACTATCCGCAATACGTACAGTGCTCTGCCACAACGGTCGCGCAAGGCCAACACCGCTGCCAGAACTACGTCAACACGACCAACGCCATCGTATATCCAAACGGTATGGGCGAGAAGTTCTACTGCGGGGCGCACCTCAAGGCCGGCCTGGTTGAAATGGCTTTCCAATGCACTCGATTCCCTTGCGTGAATGTTTTCTTCGACGGTAAGTGCAGTTCATCATCTTATTAGCTCACTATTCATGCTGCAGAAGACTACATCTCACGCAAACTTGAACCTCGAACGCAAATTCTGTTGCGAGAGGCCATGCGTGAGGGACCGCACCTCAACGATGAACCCGGATGGATCTACTGTTTTCACGTAATAGGTGCGCCTTCAAGTTACTGTCGAGGTTGGCAATTTATAACCGTTCTGCAGATGACGCGCAGCCGAATGTTGTCACCATCAAAGTGGGACGCTCTAACAACATAAAGAGGCATCTCATCGAGCATTACAAACACTGCTCTGCACTGCAACCGGTGATGCTCGGATACTACCCCTCAGAAAATCTCTACCAAACACCCACAGAGCTTGCACTCCTCGAAATGCAGCCAGGGGAGCCGGCGCGCTACTCCCACCTGCTCGAACGACTGGTCCATCTGGAGTTGTCCGACGTCACCGCTAACACCGGGGAGCGGGGCGCATACCGCGAGCCGACCAGAATCCTTTGCCCGAGCTGCGGACATACGCACGAAGAGTTTTTCACATTTCATTGGCTTCCAGAGGTCTACCGAGGGTTGGAGTGGCAATACCTGATTCTGCCCATCGTCGTACACTGGGCGAGCTATCTCTGGTTCGCGGGCCCCCTCGGCTCATAGTTCACTCGCGTATATGTTTACCCGTGCTTTACTCGTATGCGAAGTTTGTGATCTCTAATATTTCTGTTCTGTTATCTTGATAGCTTCGAGCGTGGATTGGATCGAATGCTCCGAATTGCTCTAATGGCTCCATTGGCAGGACAACTAAATGGCTCGTATACGATACCTCGAATCCTAGTAACCCAGATTGTATCGCACGTACTGTATCGCTAAAAACCTCCAAAAACTCAGATAGTGTAGCGCGTACTTACCATTTTGCTGGCCAGCTCGTACATACCTCCAATAACTCACATGTAGTACTGTACTCGACTGCTGACAATATTCATTGACAAAGTCGGCTCTGGGCCGGGCCGTTCCCACACCAAACGCCCGCGGTTCCTGTACTGCATGCCGCACGGGTCAGCTACCAAGCACCGGCTCTGATCAACCAAGCCACGCGATTTCATTGATGGGACCTCCAGACAGCACGGTAATATCTGTATGTATGCGGAGGTGACTCAGATTGGACGAGTACAGGATCGGGATCGGGATAGGCAAGCTCGTCGAGCATCTCGGCTCTCAGACTGTATCTTTGAATAAGCTCAACCACGGACCAACTTCAACCATGGACCAATGACTGACACAACTCCTCAAGCTGCCCTCATGCTCTCTGAGGTCTTCTTTCTACTACTACTATCGACATTTTCTAAGAGCCTCGGAAAGTATTCGGCAGGAAGCTTCGGCTTGGGTTTCCGGCCTCGCTTCTTAGGGACCAGCTTCTTCTCTGTCTCCGAGTCTGTCGAGTCGGCGTCGGGGGCTTCATCCTCGGAGTCGACGGGGGCGGCTTCTCCTTGGGAGTTGGAGTGATTGCCTGTGGTGGGAGTGGCGGAAGGGTCCGGCTCGGGTGTGGTGGCGGGGACGTGAACCTCGTCGTGCTGAGACTCGGAGTCGCTGGAATCAGGAATTCTGGGGAGCGTTGCACGGCGGGGCATCGAGAACGTAAGGAAGAGGAGAGCGAGAGATGGGAGTTGGTGGTGAACAACGGTGGACAGAAGTGCACGCTAACGGGACCATGGGTGCTGCGGCATAACCTAATTAAGGCCAGAGCGGCGGAAGTGGCGGGAGGTCATGGCGCACAAAAAAGGAAGTACAATCACTGCCAATGCACAATACAGACTCAGACTGCGTAAACACTATTTGATCACCCTAGCAACTGTCGGGTCGGACAAGCAAGAACAGAAACGTGACGATGGAGGACAAATGAGGGTTGAAGCTATATGCATTACAGGTTCACTAGACAACTACACGGTCAAGTCGATAATGTCATCATCGGGGATCGCCCTGGCCTTGCCCTTACTCCGAGAACGCTGGACTTCATGCTCAGAATCCGAGATGTAGATGACGTCACTCCGGGTCACCGGACCGCGCACAACGTCTGCGTTCGAAGACGCTTTGCCGGCTTTCCGAGATCCAAAGTCGAAGCGTTTGTCGGCCTTCCGTTTGAGCGACTTCTGAGGGACGGTCTCAACAGGCGCATCGGCCTTGCTCACGTGAGGCGTCGAGGGGCCCGCGCGCGCTGCGGAGGGTGGCGGGCCACCGAAAATCTCCTCGAGTGTGTCAGACGGGTCCTCCCGCGCACGGCCGACTGGGAAGCCGTGCACATGATCGAGGAGGCTGCTAAGAGGTCAGACGCCTTTGAGGTCGAAAGGAGGCTAGAGCAGTGGTTTCAGCATGTTGAGAGCAGGCATGCTACGAACTCCCGCGTGGCGAACCAAGACCGGCTGGCCACATGCGAGGACCTGATCGACAATGCAATCAGTCCATTCGTCAAGGGCGGTGAGGTACATCTCATAGCTGGGACGGTTCCGGGCGGATAGGTTGAAGCCGAAGGCCTCGGCGACGGCAGGCTGCCAGAACCTGAATCGGACTTGCTTGTTTTTGGTCATGTGCCCAACAGCGTTCACTGAAATAGGAAGTTCCTTGTTCTGTCGAAGGTGTCAGCACGGTGATGGTGATCGGGAGAGAATTGGGCTTACATGATTGAAGGCGTAGACCTTCACTTCGACCTCAGCCCTCCGCGGGCGGCCCGGTCCTTTCAGGGAGCCTGTGCTGCCAGCGGTGGTTGGCGCCTTTGTGGCGCAGGTCTTCGGCGTGGGGGTGCGAGGGCTGAGCGGACGGGCAAGGGGAGAGGATGGTGTAGAGGACGGACGCAAATCACTGCGGTTCAGCACGAGACCCACGCGGTCCCATCGAGAAGGCGTCGGAGGAGGTTCGCAGACAGACCCCGCGCCGACATCGCCAGTGAGCAGGATCCGCTCTCGGATTGAATGACAGAGGGCCACATTCGTCACGTCATGGTAGGGCGGCGGCTCGAGGATCTCAAGCTCCGAAAGGAGGTCTGCCCGTTTGTCTGCCGTCATTTGGAGCGCGAGGGGCTTCCCGTGAAACCGGCAAGGTGGTTTGTCGGGACACTTATCACGACATTAATAGAGCTGTTCGCAAAAAGTAAATGACGATAGGACGTACGAATTCGAAGACCAGCCTGATGTTGGTGAAGTCCTTCTGCCCGTAGCTCGCTTGAGGATGATGAAGGCGGCCCTGGGGGCAGTTGCGGCGAGCGTGCATCTGCGCCAACTTAGACGGCAAGGAGGGCAGCGTCAGGTCGCGAATTTGTGTCTTCTTGGCCTCAGTAGGCTTAGGCATTGGGATGTAGAATGGAGGGGAGAGTGCAAAAAACGTGATCGCAGGACATGGATTGGGTCATGACTTTATACAGAGGCAGAGCCACAAAAGCACAAAAGAGCGTGGCCGGGGTCGCGGGGTCGCGCTTGGACCGAGGCGGTGCATGCCGGGACAAAGTGTTGGAGTGGAGGAAACTGGACCTCGAGGTCTGCAGCGACAATCGAGGCCCAGGCAGGCAGAGCGCGAAGTTCTGCGTGGAGACGAGGAACACCTGTTAAAAAGAAGTCGAGAGGGGAAAATGGCAAGGTCAGCAGACACATAGAGTTCGCAAACGCACTGGGGGAAGGCCGCGACTTCAAGGTACTGAGCGAGGTACAGCTTGAGTGAACCAGCGAAGCTGTTCACTATCTGGCTGTAGAGACGGGAGTGTTAGGAGGTGCAATGCGATGAGACAGAACCATCGCGCTTACGTCTCAGCAGCGGAACCGATACGTGACACGGAAATACCGACGTTGATGGCGGGACGGACACCGTGGAAGAAGAGCTCAGCCTCCAAGAAGATCTGACCATCGGTGATAGAGATGACATTCGTCGGGATGTCAGCAGAGCACGCGAGGAACTGGAGAGGAGCAGCATCGGGTGTCGGGGAGGGGATTGAAGGCAACCAGAGGGACGAGCCAGGCGTACGAAGGAGATCGACAGAGAGCAGGCTGCAAAGATCGGGCCAGGAGCCGACTTGAAACGATGAAGTCCATGCCTGACTCACGGCGCAGGCAGCCCGGTCCACGTGACTTACGCCCGCCACAATTGTGGCAACTGTGGCGTCGGCCCCGATGTGGCGGGCGTAAGTCAGGCGTGGACTTTGTCGTTTCGAGTCGCCTCCCGGCAGCACAACTCCCGCCTTCGCTCTACTCATCGTCTCGCCCGTCGTCCCCGTATAACAGACCGCACAGACCCACCCGACCGCAACCCTCATCAACATCGACTCCGGCTTCAAGTTCGGCTTCTGCCGCAAACAGGTACTTGGTCGTTTGGTCTGGACGCGTTCGCGTCATGTGCCCTGCCTATGCCCAGGATATGTCACACCCCGCTTGCTTGTTCGCTGACCATGATTGTCATTGCTTTCAGGTGCGTTGCTTGTTCTATCAAGTAACATTCTTCGTGCTGACCGCGCACAACTTAGCTGGGTACGTGCGCGGCTATTAGTCTTTCCTCGCTATTGACCTATACTAACTCACTTGCTCGCAGCCATCCATCAAGATCACTCATCCCCTCCCCCACATCCTTCATCACAGCTCCAGTTTGTCGCTGCAGACCACTGGACGCTTGTGAATCTGATTTGACTTTGCGTCGATCGGTTCGCCTCCATCGGCCCTGCCGGCCCTGAGTCTCTGCCGCAGCATTTGAACGTCCACGACTCCGAGTCGTTGGCCGTCCCTGTTGTCTTCTGTTCTCAACTCATCGCCGTCGAGCACCCCTTCATCGTCTCTTAACGCCATTATAGCGCTCTGCCTATCCGAAACGCTATGCCCCCCACTCGTGTTACCGCGCACAAAAGCACTCATCATCCTGCACCGCGTGCCCAGGTCGTCGCAGGGCCCTCCAATGTGAATGCTGGCCATGTCGTGGTCGACGAAGACGCCCCTTCTCGCCAGAGGCAGGCCGTCCAGCGCAACGCTCCCAGGGAGCGCTCAAACTCGAGGGCCAGAGCGCCGCCTCCATCTGAAATCATCGAGATCTCGTCGGACGACGAGCCGCCCCCAAGGAATTCTACGGGCCCCGTTAATGCTATTGAGAAGCGATTGAAGGAGCTCGAGGATGTGCGTCGCTCTCTGCTTTATGTGACTTAGGATAAGTGGCTGACATTGGCTATTCTCGGCACCCATTTAGGAGAACCGGAAGTTGAAGGCGGCTCTTGCGGCTGCCAAGCCTGTGAGTACAGGATTTCACTTACGCTCGTACTGTGGTTCCTTAACAGACGATGTCCCCAGGCGCAACCACCACCCACACCAGAGGTGACGCTCCCCACCCCAGCCCCAGACGCGGCGACCGAGAAGGTAAATGTATGTTCTCTTGGAACAGCGTGCCTTTCTGACCCACCATACAGCTATTGTCCACCATCGGCTGTCATGTCAGCTGTAGACTTTGTGACGACAAGATGTGGAACGCATACACATACGTCCGACCGACGTGGCTGCCATCCTAATTTAGAACTCACCAACTCTGCACCCTTGCCCACAGGCTCGCGTGTGGCCACACCTTCTGCCGCGGATGCCTCCAAGAGTGGTTCAATACTGCGCGTGTCCAGTATGTGGCTACCCATCCGACATACAATCCGCAGCAGTTGGTTCCCCATCAATGGCAAGTCCAGCTTGCTCGTCCCGACCTTCCACCTCAGCAGAGAAGACAAATCGAGGCCGTGGTTCTTCACACAATCGCTACCACAGAGCACCCAATATACTCATGCCTGGCGTGTCAGGTGCGAGTCCACGCCAAGCCGGCCGAGAACTTTGTCGTCAAGTACATCGTCGAAACCGTCACAGCTGAGCAGGGCGAATCCCCTCCGAACGAGCCCACGGGCACTCTCCAGCCGGCGTTGGAGGGACCTTTTCATCTGTTCTTCCCCTTCAGCTTGAACAAGTCATGTTACGTTGTAACATGACTCGCGCTGCGCTTCAAGTCGTCGTAGACCCCGTTGTGCTGCATGCACATCCTCATTCTGCACATGGCGCTCTGACTCTGCTGGACTAGAAGACGGATCGTATTGTATATTCGCCGTTGTCCATACCTTGATTTCTCGTTTCCGTTGCTGTTTGTCGCACAATCCCAGTTTTGAGCTTGCTGGCAATCGTGTCAAATGCCATATGCTATGCCTCCCCTTTACTTGTGCGCCCCTGTTATCGATTACAGCACTCGATGCTTGCCCGAAAGCCGTGTTTTGTTGTCGCTGTATTCTACTTTGTATGGTACCTGAGCACGCTCGAGGCCGCACAGTTGGATGTAATGTCTCCCCGGAAGTATCTTCGAATTGCGTCCTCTAAACCACTCCTTCGCAGGCGCCCCATCCCCGCCCATGTACGCCTGGTGCGCCGTTTCGAAGCTGCGCGCCATCTCGTCGCCCGCCGCGTTCGTGCGCACACAGTGGCCCATCTACAAACATAGGTAAAATGTACCCAGTGCTGCGGTCCCCATTCGCCAGAATGACGAGAAAAGCAAAGAACTGAGGCGCCAGCCTAAGGTTAAGAGGAACATCTGAATGCGCACGGCGCAGTCGCCATATTGTGTTCGCGTCGGTTGGGTGCGCGCGTGCAACAAGACGGGATTTCTTCCCCCGGTGCCACTCACCGACGCCAACTAGAACAGCATCGACTGCGAGGCGGGAGTGTGAGGAGGCGCGAGTGCGGTCAAAAACGCACAGGAAAGTTCGCTTTAACGTCGGAAGGAGGACTAGTGCAATCGCGGAGCAAGCACTGCGGGGGAGATGCTGTGCATGCACAGTTTTGGGCGTGCGCGTGGGGGTCGATGCGATGGTGGTGTTCAGGGGGTCGATGCGATGGTGGCGTTCAGAGGGTCGATGCGATGGGCATTCAAGCGCCCCAGAGGTTCCGTGCCGCACTGTTGATCAGCAAATTATTGGGATGAAATTTACGAAGACGGAATCTGTAGTGACATGCGTATCTGCTATTTACCCCCTCTATAAATTCTTCCAAGCTGGGCCATCTGTGGATGGGAGGATGCAACTGAAATTGAGACCGCCAAGGAAAGATTGTTCATGACAGGTGAACAAAGGCTGAATGTTGATTTTCAGGGACTGACAGATCGAAAAGCACAAGTGCCACCACCTCCTTCGGAAGAATGGATAGCGCATTAGCAGGATCGCAGCCATATACGTGTGCATGCTCGGATGTCTACAAAGTGGTATTAGGGCTACATTACATGGACAAAACGCGTCCGGCAAATCCTGGGGACAAACAGCTGACAGGGATCGCTAAACAAGAAAAGCGGACACGGGACCAGTGAAGACTTGACACATGACTAAGTACGGATTCCGTCCACGAAAGTCGATGCTGTCAATGGCACAACGGTCATGACGTGTGCGACAGCGCATACTTAAGTATATACGCTCGACGTATCAAACCTTCGGGACTGGAGGAATGTCCTTCAGCGCTGCGACAAAATCGGCAATGGCAGACCAGTATCCTTGCTGCACGCACGTATCGTCTGCACGTTTGATGATGAGTCAGCCCCAAACGCGGACGACAGCGGGAAGACGAAGATGGAAATTAAGAATGTACTGTTCGTCCCCCTCTTAAACTTGACGAACCGGGAGTAGCCCGAGGTAGGGTTCTTCACGCGTTCGTCCTTTGGACCGGGCACGTCCGCAGTCGTGTCCTTGTCATCCTCGGGGGCGAAGTAGGGCACAGGAGTGGGACGTTGGCCACCGTGCTTCTGGAAGAGCTTCCAGAGGCCTTGCATATGCTCGCACGGGACGACCTCGTCGCGGACGCCACTGAGAAGAAGCATCGCTGGGGGAGGAAAGGGACCTTGGACGCAGAGTCCCATTTCTGGTGGCATAGGAACACGAACGGGCCCAGGACAGGCAGCGCAGTCGGCACGAGGCGCGGAAGGCAGAGGAAAGTGTTCTCGAGGATCAGAGCACGGATCTGCGAGTTGCAGGAATGAATGGGCGGGTGTAACAGGTTGTCAGAACGGCTGGGAATGGGTAAAAGCGGGCAGGATGACAGACCACATGCTGGTTTCCACTCGCGAGATCAATGGTGACGGCGCCGACGATAGACTGGCCGTATAGAATCTGGTGATGTCATTTCAGGTCGTCGTGTTTCATCACCATTGAGTTGGCTCGAGGACAAAGCGTTGAGACTCACGATTGGTGTCTTGGAGAGGAAGGGATGTGACAAGACATAATCAAGGGCGCATTGCGCATCTATGCGGATACCTGAGCGCAACGGAGTTCAAACGTATCTTCCGTGAGCGTTGGGAATGAACCTTTTTCCGAAGGGTGATACCTTTGCCTCTTCGTGGTCGTCATTCGAGCGGTTCACGCTGAGGAGGGTGTCAGGGAGGGGATTGACCGGCGACCAGAGGGACGAGCGAGACATACTATGTAGTAGACCGACAGATATCGGGCTGGGCGGCGGCTCGAAATGACAAAGTCCACGCCTGACTCACGGCGCAGGCGGCCCGGTCCACGTGACTTACACCCGCCACAATTGTGGCAACTGTGGCGTCGGCCCCGATGCGGCGGGCGTGAGTCAGGCGTGGACTTCGTCATTTCATCCTGCCAACACAACTCCCGCCGTCGCTCTACTCATCGTCCCGCCCGTCGTCTCGCCCGTCTTCCCACCCGTCGTCCCCGTCCAACAGACCGGGCTGATCCACCCGACCGCAACCCTCATCAACATCGACTCCGGCTTCAAGTTCGGCTTCTGCCGCAAACAGGTACTTGGTCATTTGGTCTGGACGCGTTCGCGTCGTGTGCCCCGCCTATGCCCAGGATATGTCACACCCCGCTTGCTTGTTCGCTGACCATCTTGAATATCATTGCTTTCAGGTTCCCCCCTTGTGCTATCAAGGAACATTCTTCGTGCTCACCGTGCACAACACAGGTGGGTACGTGCGCGGCTATTAGTGTTTCCTCGCTAATGACGTATACTAACTGTCTTCCTTGCAGCCGTCCATCAAGAGATCTCATCCCATCCCCCTTCCTTTATCACAGCTCCAGTTTGTCGCTGCAGACCACTGGACGCTTGTGATTCCGGTTTGACTTTGCGTCGATCAGTTCGCCTCCATCGGTCCTGCCTCCCCCGCCGTAATCTGAACAACTCGCCATAATCTGGATGACTCCATGCCCGAGTTGCAAGTGCAAAATGAGGACACGCGTACGCTCCATTGGAATGATGTGCTCGTCGCCAGCAACACTCCGAACAATGAGTGGGCCATCAGCTCGCCCAACATGTCCTTCATTCCTGAGCCCCCCGTCGGTATTATTGAAGTCGTGCTCCGTAAAGATTGTAGATATGGTTTTGTAGACCCTATTCAATGGCCACAGACATTCTCGCATGGTTTCGAGTACCTCGCTGCTGTTTTACGGTGTGTGCTGGACGGTCACCCCCTTGTCCCAATCTGGTGGACTCCGTGGGAGGACGATTTCGAGCTGATCGAGGGATCAGTTATCAAGTGCCTGGGTTTACTCCGGCGCGCAGCAGTCGAGCCGCTTGGTGCCCTCGTCGACCATCTTTCCAAGACAGTCCTTGCCATTCCTGATCGCAACCCACTGCTTACCCGCCTCGAGATCCACATGCGGCTTTCCCGGGACAGACTTCTGTTGTTCCCGTGTACTTGGCGCGATGCCTGCCTCCAGGTCTCCCTGACGCAACAATTTTGGCTCATGGCTCAGGCCTTCCTCGACTTCTACGCCATCTATCCTCCTTCCGGACAACCTCACCCTGTGAATACCCGATTCATGGGCACTTTCACGACTGATCTGGAGGCCGTCCAGCAACTCTTCATGGCCGGTATACCTGTCTGGTGGCTCCGTCTCGATCTCTCAATCCTCTCCGATACCTCGGTTCGTGCCATCGTGCCCCTCGCCCCGTCTCACAACATTTGCATGGATGTCGCCCCCGGTTATGGAGAGCATTTATACAGGGGTCTCGTCGGTGAGAAACACCTGGAAGTTATGTGTCGCGGAGGGCATACATATCAGGATGTTTCACGAACCATTCTTCTCGCTGTGGACTCCGATCGCGGCTACTCTTCCTCCCCAAGTCAGAGGGATCACAAGGCTGGTGCAGTCGAGAACGCTGCCCAACCCCGTGCATCGACGTCACGAGGACACCAGTAGCTTCCATACTTGTAATACAAGTCCCCATAACTGTGGTAGGAGGGGGACTATTTTATGACCCGTCTGTAATTCACTTACAACTGGCCTGATTGTATTTCCTTCATTGTGTATCATCTCCTCACTTGTGTATCTTATATACCTATGCTTGTACCAGCCCTGCCCACTTGTATATCCTTTATATGCGTGCTTGTACCAGCCCTGCCCATTAGTATATCCTCTATATGCGTACTTGTACCGGCCCGGCCCATTTGTATATTGTCTAAATATGTACTTGTACCAGCCCCGCCCATTAGTATATCCTCTGAATGTGTACTTGTACCAGCCCTGCCCATTTGTAAATCCTCTAAATGTGTACTTGTACCAGCCCAGCCCATTTGTATATCATCTAAATATGTACTTGTACCAGCCCAGCCCATTAGTATATCCCGCTTGTACCAGCCCCGCCCATTAGTATATCCTCTAAATGCGTACTTGTACCAGCCCTGCCCATTTGTAAATCCTCTAAATGCGTACTTGTACCAGCCCAGCCCATTAGTATATCCCGCTTGTACCAGCCCTGCCCATTTGTAAATCCTCTAAATGCGTACTTGTACCAGCCCAGCCCATTAGTATATCCCGCTTGTACCAGCCCTGTCCATTAGTATATCCTTTAAATGCGTACTTGTACCAGCCCTGCCCATTAGTATATCCCGCTTGTACCAGCCCCGTCCATTAGTATATCCTTTAAATGCGTACTTGTACCAGCCCTGCCCATTAGTATATCCCGCTTGTACCAGCCCCGCCCATTAGTATATCCTCTGAATGCGTACTTGTACCAGCCTCGCCCATTAGTATATCCCGCTTGTACCAGCCCCGCCCATTAGTATATCCTCTGAATGCGTACTTGTACCAGCCTCGCCCATTTGTAAATCCAGCTTGTACCAGCCCCGCCCATTGGTATATCCTTTGAATGTGTACTTGTACCAGCCCTGTCCACTTGTGAATGATGAGCATTATTATTATAAGTCATTCATAATGCAGCCTTATAAGGCATCAATCCATCTGTCGATTACTTGAGTGAGTTTATGAGACACGCTTTCACATCGCTTATGGAATTATTGCCAAAACAACTCTAATATACAGGGATACAGATAACAAACAACAAACTACACATCCTCGCTGTCAGACGACACTGATGCCGAACATGAACCCCCCACGTCCTCGTCAAGCTGGCTAATGCGTGCCCTCATGACATGGACACGAGAAGGTGCAGCATCAGCATGATCAAATGGCGTTGCCCACGCCGGGAGCGAGCCGTAAGTCTTGAAGTACGGTGCCCAAAGCGAGCCACAGCGTAGGCGCAAGCCCTCGAATACCGACGCCTGCTTCTCGGCGTAAATCGAAAGCGCAAGACGTAACGCTGGGGAGACGTCTGAACGGCGATTACCCTGGCTACGCCACCACTTCGCCCGGTCCTCGAAGAATTCAATAACCCGGCGCATCTCCTCTTCCAGCAACTCCTCCTCCTCTCCCCACCGCTCCGCCCGAGCTTTACACCGAGCCCACTCAATGCGCATACTATCTGCAAACTCAGCCGGCGTGGATGGGCGCATGGGATCGGAAGATTTGGCACCGCCAGGAGAAAGCCAGATCCAGCTCACCACGACTCGGCCTTCACTTTCATCTTCATCGTGCCCGGGTCCTGTGATGTCGCCGTCATTGAGTACCTTGAAGCGGGATGACCAATCACCAGAAGGGTCAAGGTTGTTCATCGCGGCGTGAGATGCACGGTAGCGAAGAATGCACCGCTGGATCTTGGCGTCGAAACGTGAATAAAGCGTGCGGATGCGAGTGTTGGCGCGCTGGCCGGTCCCCGAGACATTGAAGCGCTTGAAGTCAGTGATGCCGGTCAGGACGCGGCGTAACCGGCGGATGTCATCCAAGCAGTCGGAGAGCTGAGCAAGTCGCAGTCGCCGCTCTTTGTCGCGCAGAGAGGCCATTGAGTCTAGTGCAAGAAGAGAAGCAGGTAGGGCAGAAGGCAGCCAGAGTTGCACGTCCTTCACTCTTGTTTGTGCAGGCGAGGACGAGGATGGGGGATCTGGAGCGGGTACGTGTGAGGCAGTGACGCGGAGCGCGGAAACCATGGGCATGTGGCAGTCCTGGATGGACTGCCATGAGGCGATGCGGCGGCTGAGGAGCGTCTGCTTTTCCTGGATCTGGGCGGCCGATTTATCGGAATTGGAAGTCGTCTTCACCATGCTCATGGCATGTCTGCATATTAGAACATCAATAACATGCGCACACGATGTAGGATTTCCAGCACTTACTGCTGCTCCTCGAGCTCAAGTCCCACTTGAAGGAACACACCGGGCGTTGTCTCGTGCCCCAGTAGCGTCTGGGCGGCGTTCTCCGCCGCTTCCTCGGTTGCGATCTGGCGCCGTATGGCTGCTTGAGACATATCTGTGATGGAAACGTTGAGAACGTAGCCGACGTGTCTTCCGAATGTAGATACGCACTCGTTATTGGTTCCTCGTACGGATCGGGGTTCGACATATCTGCCTCCCACTCCTGAACGCGACGTTCCCACTGCCCTACAACCCCGGCGTCGAACGTCTTGTTGAATTGCTCGAATGTCTTGAACTGTTTAGCATGCATGGTCTTGGCTTCATGGAGGGACTTGAGGAAGAACGGCGCTGTTCGATATATCAGTGACACGCGCCAACAGCCTAACGTAATGTACTTACCGAAGGCGATGATTTTCTGCCAATTCCACGCACCCCAGTGGTCATTGAAGACCTCGTGCCGAAGGCCGGGACTCATCTCCCGGGTGCTGAGGGCCAATGGGTTCATGTGGGACCAGTGGGACTCAATGCCCTCCCCGTATGTACGAGCGACCCATCGAAGGAAGTTGAAAGAGAATTGTGAGTGCTTGGGCCCGTGAACGCGGAAGTGTTTCTTCAGGATGGCGAAACGTAGTGTGACCTTGTCAAGGTCGAGGTGCATTTCGCGCGGGAATCCAAGCATTCGCGCGAAGAGGTTCCTATACCACTGACAGACGATATCATAAGAGATGAGCAAGATGAGGATGACGACCCCCGTCAAGGTGGAAAACAAGAGGTAATCCATGTTAGCGTATCTGCTTTGATCAGCAGACATTTGCGACAAACGTGGACAGATTTGCTTACTTTTCCCCCTTCTGGGTATCTCCCGCCCCGTTCCGACGGACGAGTGCATGACGGGCACATAAAACCGCACCAACGCCGGATGCCACATAACCTTCGCGACGAAGATTAGCGTTCACGATGGCGCTATGCTCAGCAGAGCAATGGTTCTCCTGCTTCTGACATTAGCAACAAAGAACGCGCAAATGTAATGTCTGCAACGTACTTCCTGCTGGTCGCCATACTTAGCAATATGCGCTTGATATGCGCTCTCTTCAACGAAATAGCTCCACCCCGATCCCAGCTCAAAGTCGTCAAAGTTTCGAGCTTTGCACTTTGCTCAAAAGTTGGCGTCTAGCATCAGGAACAGCGTATAAAGCCATCTTGTTGGACATCATCAGATCGCGCGTACAAGTGATACGATACATAGTATGGACTTACCGTATCTCAGGCGGGGCCTTGTCCCAGTCCTCCGGCAGGTTCCTTCCCGGATGAGGACATGCGGGGCATTCGACAGCGAGCTCCCCAGGTTGTGTCCCCGCGACACCAGCCGGGTCGTGGATACGACCACCCCGTTTGACCATGGTCAGATGGCGCCACAGCCGCATGACGTGAGAGAACTGATGATAGCGGTTCTGGGTGTTTGATCAGAGACGAAGGAGGTTCGAAGGTAAACGAGCATACCAAGACGGGTCCCAACCCAGAGTTGTCAGTGACACGCTCAAGGGTTCGGCAGTAGTCATTGAGGCTGACCTTCGACTGGAAGTTGAGCTCGTGATAGGTCTCGAGCACGCGGAAGGTGAATGCTGTCGCAGGTCTGTTCGTCGTTGCCGGAAACCACCCTCGACGGAACACTTGGACCCATTCGTGCTGAAACCTGCGGGTTTCTGGGTCGAGGCACTCGCAGAATAAGACATCTACTTCGTGGGTGCCTGTAAGGTCCACAACGACGAGACGCCGAGAACTAGCGGAGGGGCAAGGGCACTCCGCGCCGTTGTGGCCAAGTTGGATGATCAGACCGTGCTCGCGAAGGGAACTTTTCACAAAGGTCTTTCCATTCCATCTCTGACACGGAATAACCTCAACTACGGCGCGAACAACAGGAAATGGAAACTCACCTGTACACGATGCAAGGGCAACCTCGAATGCCCCGCGACAGCACAGGCTGCGCATACAAGAGACCTCCCCTCGCATTCGATGCATCGCACAGACGCTTCGTTGACGAGGCATTGGCGGCACAGTACAGTCTTCTCCACATCCTCCTCGCACCCCTCGTAAAGCATCAGTTCATCGGCCATAGTTTGCCTCAAAGGAAGCCACTCCCGAACCTTGCTCTAGATACATAACAGTTAGATCATTCACTATGCATAAAAACGAAACGTACAGCGGCCCGTTGCGCAACACGCTCATGCTTCTTACTTTGTGGAAGTTCCTCCGTCAGATGCTCCGCCAGTTCGGGAGGGAATTCTCCGACAATCGAGTCGACGGTGGCAGCGATAGTTGGGTCAAGTGCCGCATCGGAAAGGATGTCCTCGGGACTGAGGTGAACCGTCCTCTGCTTGGTTTTAATCCTGAGCTTTCCCTTGCTCGGCGCGGAGGCAGAAATGTGGGTGACGCGCCTGGAGACCGTATTTGCTGGCCCGACGTCCGAGTCACATTCTCTGGGGATGACCTTGAATTTTGGCTTCTTGCTCTTTGCAGGGGTGCGAGGTGAGTTCTCGCCAGGTCGCTTCTTAGACATAAGGAGTTGGTGGCAGCAAGTGAACGAAGGGGCTTAAGGAAAACGAAGAGCCACGTCAGAGGCGCTCAAGTAGAGCGCCCAAATATTATCTCTTCCTCAACTCTTTCTGCTCCCGCCCACTCCGTCGTCGCTTGATTCATTAAGCACACTTATCACACATCATGACGATGAGGGGACGATAACGATTGCGATCCATTCCCATAAACTCCACAGTACATCGTACACGATACAAATACAAGCGAGATGCGGAAGATGATGCTCGTCGTCGACGATGACGTTGATGACTACAGGCTCGTGATGATCACATTCCTGTTAACAAACGTAAGGCTTGGAAAATGAGACGTGAAAACAGAGACTCACCGACCACCCTACTCCTGCCGTCCGCTCGCGTTGATCAGCTGGAGGATGGCGTCCCGCAAGGTCGAGGACGAGGTCTCCATCCGGCTAATGGCGGACGTGACGTTCACACCGAGGGCGTTGATTGCGTCAGTCTGCAACCTTCCCTGAGCTTCCAACGAGTTGATCGCGGCGGTCTGCGACGTCATCTGCGACTTCATCTGGGTTTCCAACGAAGCGATCGCGGTGGTCTGCGAGTCAACGGAGGTCGACAAGGACTCGAGGCGGGTGCCGATCGAGTTCAAGTCTTCGGAGGCTACGCCTAAACCACAATAGATGTCAGTAGGACGTTCAACAGATATGGACAGTTGCTTACTAGCGGTACGCATGTGGATATCCGAGTCCCAGTCACGGACGTCAGAGGCTGCAACGGACGGGGGGCGACCTTGGACGGAGGCGGGGGCAGAGCGGGAGCCAGGTCCGGCGGCCTGGGAGCCAGCGCTGGTGGCGCGCGAGCGCCCCCTGGTGCCAGCGTCGGACTCGGACGAGCGAGGAGGGGGAGCATACTTAGTTGACATCTATGGAAAGGGTCGAACAGGGGCCGTAGCCAACGTCAGCACCGCTAGGGGACGGGGAGCGATCTGATGCGTACCGATGTTCGAGGGGATGAGAACAAGGGGATGGCGGCTGGGGCAAATTCGACCGAACGGCAGCGAGGGGCCTTTTATACATAAAAACTTCCATGATTGCCCTTTTTTGGTTGGTGTGCCCATTTTCATTTGAGACATATCTATCTTCCAAATTTGGAAGATATGAAGCTTTGTAATGCTAGGCGGAGCCCGCCTCCGTTGAGGAAGATTGAAGTAAGTTTGATGTAACCATGCGGAGAAAGTGTGGGTACGATAGTCATTCTGGCTGCAGCTGTGTCCAGACCGAGAAGCGCAACTGAAGCACGTCCATGAGTACATAGCATGACGATGACTGGACCATGAACTTGGAATGGGAGGGCCGATATGGAACCAACAAGCAGAGCAGACAGAGCATTCTGCCGGAACAGTGGAACCGGACCGCGTGCGCACGAGGTGCTCTTGTATGCACCGCATGGGTGGAACCTGCATGTAAAGCGCCGTGGTGGTCCCTCGGCTCTTGCATGGGATCCTGCGCCTGAAGTCGCCTTCGACCACAAGCTTAGAAGAACAGAACCAGGCACAAGAAGACCGGACATGGTATCTCGACGTCCTCGGCTTACACGGTGAGCTCGAAACGGGAGATCGTCCATATAGTATGTCGGACGACGGCACAACCCTAAGTATAGCACAGGACCAGGCGCAAGAAGAGCGGACATCGCAGGAAGCCGAGCTCGTCCGTGTAGTATAGCTTGTCTTCGACGAACTCAACACACCACAGCGTACTGCGTGCGCACGAGGTGCTCTTGTATGCACCGCATGGGTGGAACCTGCATGTAAAGCGCCGTGGTGGTCCCTCGGCTCTTGCATGGGATCCTGCGCCTGAAGTCGCCTTCGACCACAAGCTTAGAACAGAACCAGGCGCAAGAAGACCGGACATGGCATCTCGACGTCCTCGGCCCACACGGCGAGCTCGAAACGGGAGATCGTCCTTATAGTATGACGACGGCACCAACCCTAAGTATAGTACAGGACCAGGCGCAAAAAGAGCGCACATCGCGTTCCGCCGTCAGATGTCCACAACAATGGAAGTGGAACTCATTCATGGGTAGGATGAAGGGAGCAAACCTGGGCACGAGGACATTGTCGAGCTGCTCATGGCTCATGAACGGTGAAGGCGCCGCACTTCCCCTCTTGTTAGCCTGCCTCCCGTCATTCTCTCACCCGTCCGCTCACCGCCATCCACGTCCCGTCGCCGCGTCATGATTCTTTCTTTTTTCCGTCTACACTCATAGACGACCTTTTCCGTCCGTGCTGTTAGGAGATAGCTACATATTTAACGGCTCGCAAACACGGAAGGAGCACGCTGCGGCGTGCTCCGGGTGTGATTGGACCAACTGATAGGTGGGTCGCGACGCTGAGCAAGGGCGCTGAGCGGTACAGTCAACGGGAGGGCACGTCGGGCCAGTCCTAAAACGGGACACTAAGCGGAGGCGCTTGAGCGCGTATCTGGATCGAGGCTGATCTCGTACGTGTCTCGGGGGTCTCCCTTGATCCGCTCAATCGGATCGGAATCGGTCTGGGGAAATCTCTCTCAGATGCATGCCGACTGAACAGAACTCCCATCAGCGAACAAATCTCGCAACAACAGACGCATGCCTCGATGTAGTTGCCGGTGTCAATACCTTGACCGTGTTGTTGAGCCGTAGGCTGGACGTAGTCATGATCCATCCGGGGTGAAAAATCGGCCCTTTAAAATTCGCGCATCACGTGTAGTCGTCTAGACGTCACGAGCAAACAACACGTCCCCTTCCAGCTCCATACAGGTGTCGTCACTCCGTACACTCCCGGAAAGTAGCCACATACGCCGTAACCGGCCTGAACGCTACTATAACATCGGATCTCTCTCTCTCCATTCGAGCTCGGCTCCTATAAGGGGGTCTGCCAGTGCCTAAGCACTATTTTTGGCATGGGACTCGTTTCTGTCCTTTGGACGTATGCCATGGGTTGGACGGGTGGCGATCGCCCAGACCGAGGATATAGCCGATCATGCTGTTGACGGGGAGCGAGCGAGCGAGCGTATGACCGGCATTCGGCGTAAGCGGGATCACGGGGAACCGTTGAATGTGCAGATGCCTCTTGAAGCAGTCCTTGTCCAGGCACTAGGGTATTGACGGGCCGAACAGCTGCATGACACGGTCATCCTGTCGCAAGCATTCGTGACCCTTGAGCACGAATTGGTAATCCGAGAAGTCTCTGCCTTTGATCGACAACCGACGAGGCGGAAGTGTACGGGTACTATGTAAGGACCCACGGACGTTACACCAAATTGTCAATATCTCAAAACAATACCAGGGCGCCCGGCAAACTAGTCTTCAATGACCTTCATCCCACGCCGTGCGAGATCGCATCCCCTCCTGCAACGAGCCGGACTTTTCTGACGTGTAGCGCTGCACTTCCGACCAATGCTTGAATACGCCGACCTTGGTACCAGAGAGACCACAAACCGCTTCTTGCAGTGGTTCGGATCGGGCGGAGCGATGTATTCTTCTATACGCGCTATCGGATTCGCTGACGTAAAGGTGTAGAAGGGGCGGGAATACATACTCGAAGGGTCGACCTCGTCCTCTGCAGGCGCCTTGTCAGCGTCTGTGGACGAGGACGTCGGGGCCGCTTTGGCGGCAGCCTTCTTCTCAGCCTCCTCCCGTTTCATCTCCTCGAGTGTCGTCGCGATCAGTGGACGAGCTCTGCCTTCCCTTCAGGAGTCACTGGGGGGCGGGGCCGCCGAGCATGAGCTGGAACAGCCGGCTTGTCAGCGCAATCATGAACAGGCAGTGGCGCCGGGGACTCCGAGGCGCATCGGAGAGAACCAAGTTCCGAAGCGATGCCACAGGGATGTCCGCGATAGCAGCAAGATGAGCGCGAGTGGGGGTTGGCGGATACGGGGGCTGAGCACCGTTAGGCTGCCTGTGATTCATCGTGGACAGTGGTCGTGTTTACGGTGAACTGGAACACTGGCGGCGGCGGAGCCATAATTGTTGGAGCCGCGGTGATAGACTCGACAGGATCGGGAGAAGAGGGTGGCGTGAGATAGGGAGGGGAGTCGACCGCTTGCTCCTCGTCCGACGCGGTGGGGTCGATGAACGGCGATGACTGTGTAAGAGCTATAGATGAACGGAGCATAACGTTAGCTCACAAAGAGATCAAGGGATTAATGGCGCACGGACCTCCTCCTGTCAAATGCACGGCACTGGGTGACAGACGAGAGACTTTGGGGAGTCTGGGAGGGCGGCGGGTGGCAGGGCGACCCTGAATTGCATGCTGGAAGCTCAGTCAACTTTATGTTTACGAATCAGGCGTGCAGAAGCGTGGAAAACGATGTCTGGCTACGAAGCCCTAGACAATACCTTTGAGTCTTTTCCAGGCCTTCCACCCGACCTCTGACGTGGTCACCTTCCACGCCCCACCCGACCGCTTCCTCCTCCCCTTCGCATCTTCCCTCCATGCCTCGCAAACGTTGGACCTCCAAAGACCAGTTTGAGTGGTTAACTGGCCGGCTCGACGACTTCCGAAAGGCTTGCACAGAAAACCAATCGACTCCGTGGTTGAGCGGCACGTATCAGGACTGGTCTGACAAGTTTCCCGACGGCTTTGAGAACCCGACACAGAAGGTGCTCAATAAGTTCAACGGAGACGAGGAGAAGACCCGTCAGCATATGAAAGGCTTGCGACACAAGGTTAGTACGGCAACGTGTGACTGATCATCCGATACTTACGTTCATCATGCCAGCAAATCTATTGGTGGTTTTGGAACCGGCGGAGCGGGGAGGAGACTACGAAAAGCAAAAAGTCAATCTTGTCGCTCACAATGAAGAAGGCTCGGCCGCCCCAACCATACCAGGCGTATCTTACCTTGTACACTGAGAAGATTATGCCCCTGCTGCACGAACAGTACGACGAGTACTCCGCATCCTTGCCGCCTGGCGAGAAGAAGAAGCATTGGTGGTCGTTCGTGATCGCGAAGTCGAAGGAGATGCTAGAGGGTGAGACAGAGAGCGTCAAGGAGGAGGTCGAAGAGTACCGCGATATGATCGCAAAGGGCGAGGAATCTCTTGATGAGTTCCTGAGGAAGCTTGAATCCGGGGACTGCGACGCTGCGACATCCCATGAACGAGCGGAGCTGTTACAACAGTAAGCTTCTGAACCACCGCCGGCGTTGCCAGTATGTGCTTACCTTGTGTCCAAGCCGGATCAACCAGCTCCCCGACACAGCCCGTTACCTTCTGGACTCAATCAAGAAACTCACGAATTGGAACGGGACGCTGTTCTTGGGCGGGCCGAACCCTCAAGATGGCGAGATGACGTCCTTGATGTGAGGGCTGTCCAATCCGCGCTCATCGTTGACTCAGCGTTCACACGTTCACAGCGTTCACAACGGCCGTACTCTGACGCTCAACAAGACCTTCGAGGATGCGATGACCCACTGGAAGACGGTCTCCCAAGCTTGGGACAAGTTCATCACGGCATGTTATGGTAAGCGTCATATAATGCGGTTATTATCGTGACAGTCGCTGACGATGTACCAAGCTGCCGATGCCGCGAGCAAGTTACACGACGCGTTCATGAACGAAGCCTCATCCCCCCAACCCAGTCCATCGAACGACCCACAGCCTCGTTCATCTGCTTCTCCAACAGCTTCCCCCTCGTCTCTTTCTGCCAGCGAAAATGACAAGACCACTGAGCTTTCGACGCCCGGCAAGAAGCGCAAACGGGACCATGGCAAGGACAAGACGGAGAGGAAGAAGAAGAAGGACCGGAAGCGCAACAAGGTTAAAGGGTCGAAGGATGCCATAACGGAAGCCCACTCATCTGATGATGAAGAGGCGGAGGATTCGCGGAAGAGGAAGGAGCGGAAGCGTTTTGAGCGGGCTGCAGAGGATGAGCACTCGGAGGCGACGAGCACTCGTAAGTCGTCCCCCATTGGTAGCGAGTTACGTCTGAAGCCCACATCTCTATGCTCAACCTCTGCATCACCTCCCTCTACTCCAGGGTCGACCCCCATGTCCCTTCCTGAGCCCAATTATGATGACGAGCGGCGCAGGACGATCGAGAAGAATCGCGCCACGCTGGCTGCCGCCGGTTTGGACGGTGCCTTCCGCCAGCTCGGCAATACTGCATCGAACGGCGCTCCTGCCGTACCTCCTTGGATAACGACTGCCATCTCCCATCTCGAAAATCTCAGCATCACGAACACGTGGTCGGAGCTGCTCAAGAACTGGCAGGCTTTCGAATGCGCCATGGGACACCCTGACGGCAAGGTATGTCTCGATGGCTCTTGCATGTTGTGTATCTCACGTCCGCTGACCCTCGTCGTAGAAGCGTATCAGCGTGAAGCATCGGCCTGAGGAGGTTGCACGGTGGATCAACAACGGTCGCGACTACGACCGGATCCCGTGCCCGGATTCTCTTGAGTCCTTTGGCTCACGGTGGATTAGTTGGTGGAGGAAGCTACAGCCAAATGTTCGCCAGAATGCAGAGAACTGGCCGCTGCCGCGCACAGTCCCGGAGGACGACTTGGAATGGGATTCAATCCGTCGTGGGGGGTGTAACGGAATCTTCGTCGTCGTCATGTCTCTCGCGATCTGGGCGTCGGCGGTTGAAGTAGGAGCTGAGCCTCCTGCCGACCTTGCGCATGCCGTGGATGATGTCAACTGGACAATCTCCACGGTGCTCGAGACCCATCGTTCCGGGCTGAAGTAGACCACCCACAACTTCGAGGAGGACGGGTAGGAGGTGGAGGGCTGACGTACGCAGAAGCCGGGCGCATAGACGCTGTGTATAAGTCAATTCCATACTGTTCATTCACGCATAAGCCAACTCGTTCCCTGCGCGTTCCCTCCACTATCGCATTTCTCTCGCTTGGTCATCACATTCCTTCATCTGATTCCCAGTATCGTCCACGCCCTAATCCCTGTAGATAGATGTCGCATATAATCCAGCACATTAACTCATATTATTGCACTATTGCTTACGTGGTTTCTTGTAATCTCGCAATAATGATCAATAGTGACGTTCCCTTGCGTGTTAGGTGTGCTATTGATATTGCTGGCCATTTGACTAAGGTACAAGTGCGCATATGGAGCATATACAAATAGGCGGGGGTGGTACAAGTGGAATATACTAATGGGCAGGGCTGGTACAAGTACGCATATGGAGGATATACTAATGGGCGGGGCTGGTACAAGTACAAATTTAGAGGATATACAAATGGGCTGGGCTGGTACAAGTACGCATTTAGAGGATTTACAAATGGGCGGGGCTGGTACAAGTACGCATTCAGAGGATATACTAATGGGCGGGGCTGGTACAAGCGGGATATACTAATGGGCTGGGCTGGTACAAGTACGCATTTAGAGGATTTACAAATGGGCAGGGCTGGTACAAGTACGCATTTAGAGGATATACTAATGGGTGGGGCTGGTACAAGTACGCATTTAGAGGATTTACAAATGGGCAGGGCTGGTACAAGTACGCATTTAGAGGATATACTAATGGGTGGGGCTGGTACAAGTACGCATTTAGAGGATTTACAAATGGGCAGGGCTGGTACAAGTACGCATTTAGAGGATTTACAAATGGGCAGGGCTGGTACAAGTACGCATTTAGAGGATATACTAATGGGCGGGGCTGGTACAAGTACGCATATAAAGGATATACAAGTGGGCAGGGCTGGTACAAGCATAGGTATATAAGATATACAAGTGAGGAGACGATACACAATGAAGGAAATACAATTAGGCCAGTTGTAAGTGAATTACAGACGGGTCATAAAATAGTCCCCCTCCTACCACAGTTATGGGGACTTGTATTACAAGTATGGAAGCTACTGGTGACGAGGAGGAAGACAGTCTATGCATCAGCAAGTTGCAAAGAAGCCTCCCTGTGAGTGTCGCTGGATTCATCGGGCTTGGAGATAATACTGGCTTAACCTTTGCAGATGCACGGCCGCACGGCACCCAAGTTTGCAGGGTCAACAAGTTCGCGACCTACAACCACGAATGGATGCCTCCACCAATCAGCGTGTGGGAGTGCGTGATGTCGAGCGTTGACCTTTTCAAGCTGGCCCACCCTCAGGCCGAGATCTGGGGGTATTGGATTCCCGAGCCCGCAATGTTCCTCTGCCCTCAGACTGTGGAGCGTCGCCAACGTTACCTCTACAACTGGCTACGCATTCGACCCGCTTGGCTCTACTTCCTGCGACTTTGTGAGGCGCGCGCGACGCGCGTCGCTACGCAATGGTGGCGTGACTTCCTTTATGGCAAAACTGGGTGGACAGAGATAAACCATCAAACTCGGAATGGGCAACATCAGGACCAGATGCAGAGAGTTTTCAGCCTCGCATTCTCGAAAACCGATTTTGATCTCACCAGTACGGCCGCGCCCTTCTGGTTAGGTAGGCGCGTCCCCACTGTTAAACCCCCTCTCTGCCCGACGATCCTGTGGGAGATCTGCGAGCTCGGATTCTGGCATGAGCTCCTCGCGCTTGATCGCCTTCTGTTTACCGGCCGAACGGAGGGTTTCGATGAGGAGCAGCGAGAGGATCTGCTGGCGGCCGTGTTCTTTGACCATTCCCTTTTTTGCATCCGTGAGCTGCCTAATGCTCCGGTCAGTTTGTGCCACCCAACATGGTCCTCTCGCGTTCCCTACCTGGATGCGTTTCGGCGCATCATGCTGCGTTGGCCCCGTTGCCCGACAACCTTCTTTGCAGACAGCGCCATCACGACAGCCCTGCCGGAAGGGGAGGTTCTGCGTCGCGAGGAGGAACTTGTCTCGTTCTATGTGAATACCTTTTTCGAACAGTCGGGATGGGCGCCGATCGTCCCTTTTTGCTTCCCCATGCAATAATCGACATGCAGTACCGCACTCTGGTGCATGGATGAGTACTGTTTCTTGACCCTGTTCATGTTCATTGTCTTCGAATGCACCGTTGTCTGCTAGTGTCTCCGCGCCTTGACCGAGTTCCGCACCATGGCTGTGGCTCCCTACCGCGTCTATTGTAACAATGTCATGACCAACGAACAATGAATGCGCTTGCTCTTTTGCCATTGGTATCCGCTTGGCGGCCCCGTATGAATGAACTATTTATGGTACAGTCCCTCGAATGTGTGGCTTACAGACCACTTCAGCTCATCCACGCAGGTGCCATGCGTTCATCGCGGTCGCGAAAGAGCGGGCAGTGAGGGTTAGGTGCCGTGTTACGCATTTGTGCACTTGGTGATGCCCTCATGGGTCACCACTTTTCCTCCCCCGCCCAAGCTCATGCAGGAGTCCGTCCTCCCTACGCGACGCTCACGCCCGCACAACTCAAGAAGGCAAGATGGCACTCCTCATGGTTTGTATACCATATTGGGTGCTGGGCGCCTGACATACCAAATCCAGCTTTAAGCGTTTAACTTGCCATATTTGGCCTCTATCCCAATCCTTGGTCTCGACTCATCTGGCCTGGGCTCTATGCTAGGGTTCCTCATCACGTTCACTGCAACCACAGACAGGGACCAGTTCTTTGACATGTGGACAGGCCAGATGACCCTACCTTCACTAGCTTCCATGCCGCTGCCTGAGTTCCTTCTGGCAAGAAACCGACACTTAGACGTCAATAGATAAGAAATCTAGGGTCACCGTGCAGGTCACAGGGATGAAACAGACTTGGAAGAATGCCTGGCACTTCACATTGGCACCTTCTGGAGGCTGGTGAACAGTCTCAGCTCGAGCTTGATAGCCGGATTCCCCTTCTATTCGGTGATTTCCTCTGCTTGCTCCCATCGCCTCACACACTTTAATCCCCTGGGCTTCTGCACTTTAGCAAGTCTTGTATAACTTGGAGACAGGGAGGGTATGCCTCGGATACAAGACTGCATTTGGGTGACACTGCATACAGGGGAGGCTAGTATGCATTTTGCTGCCAAAGTTAGCGGGCGCAGAGCAGATATGATTCTCATCAGGGTGCTGTCCAAAGTGAGCTTCTCGGTTCATTATGAGGATATGGAAGTTGGGTGCTCATCGCGCTCATGTTCACGAGTTCACTGGTGGCCGAACTTTGTGCCTGCTGTCTCTTCCCGACATGCTGGCGGATCTTTTCCGCGTCTCAGGTGAGTGAGCGCTTATACATTTATAAATACCTCGGCTAGCGATGGGAAGTTCCATCTCAGGCTTCCGAGTCAGCGTTGCCCGTTCGCTCCCGCTTACCAGCTCTCTTCCGCTCCCCAGCCTTCCACTCTCACTGCTTGTTGGCAATAGCCTCTTCTTTCTCGTTCCACTCACCCACACCTGCCCTGTCCATTATGTCCTTGACGTTTAACATGGATCCCGCGCTCTTTGGCTCCGGTAAGCGTGTTCTTGAAAAATGCGATGCTGACCGGTATTGACGAATAACCAGGCACATTTTGTAGGTCAACCTCTGGTGGGTTGATGCCTGCCGGAAACCCTTGGATGCACAGCGGTGCTGCCAATGCCACCCCCACCCCCAACCCGACGACCCCCCGCGCGTATGGGGCGGCGACCAGCTCTTTTGGCGGTACGCTCTTCACTGACGCCTCTGCCCACACCGGCTCTCTTGGCGGTACACCCGTCCCTGCTGCCTCAGCCCACACCGGCTTTGGCGGTATGCCCGTCCCTGCCGCCTCAGCCCACACCGGCTTTGGCGGTAGTGCTCCCTTCCCTGCCGCCCCTGCCAGCGTATTCGATGATCCGAGGATTTCCCAAGAGTTGGGTGGGCTCTTCATGCGGGTGAGTGTTTCCATCTCTCATAGTAGGGTGTTTCTGATATAGCGAAGGTTTTCCGTTCCTTCTACCATGAGCGCGAGGGTGATCGTGACCGCCAGGACCATGGGCGCCAGCTCGAGCAGCAGGCTCGGCAGCAGATCGAGCAACAGGTAGATCAGCAGGCCGAGCAGCAGGCCGAGCAGCAGACAGCTCAACCTGCAACCGGCTGGCAGAAGATCCTTGAGGTAGGTTGGTTCATTGGTTCATTCTTTATGTACCGCAAACTAACTTGACCTTATTTCAGGATCATACGCATCATCTCTCCCTTTCGGAAAAGGGACAGGAAGAGCAGAGGGAGCTGAGCCAAGGAATCTTAGCTGAACTCCGCACGACCAACTCTTCGCTGCATGGCCTCGATAAGAACATCGCTCATTTGTGTGGCTTAGCCACCGGTTTAAGCGAGCACGCTGGCATGTCGAGGCAGCACATTAAGTGAGTCCTTTCCTATTATGTCATACCAGATGCTGACTTTCACAACCAGTGAGTCGAGCATGCACTTCTTCCCAGGCCACGGGGAGAATGCGCCTGCGCCTGCGCCCGTGCCTGCGCCTGCGCCTGCACCTGAGGCCAGGGATGATATGGGTGCCAACATGAGTGAGTGAAGGGCCTCCCGTGGTGCTGGTGCAAGCGACATGGACTTTTTCGTTGTACCATAACATAGATTCTCGTTGTGCTCCCCTCTGCTCTGCTCCGCTCAGCTCTACCCTGGACTTCTTTACATCGCCTATAGCTCGTCTCGTCTCAGCTCGTCTCGTCTCATCTCGTCTTGTCTTGTCTCATCTCATCTTGTCTCGTCTCATCTCGTCTCATCTCATCTCATCTTGTCTCGTCGCATGTCGTCTCGTCTCATCCCGTCTCGTCTCCTGTATAACCCCCATATATGTTTGGCGTTGTAAGAATAGTGATTCTCATTTTGACGTCAACCCATCAGAGGGCCCTGCCGACATGGAGCTGCCTCCAGCACCAGTGTCCTACCGTCAGCTACTTCCCAGTCCGCTCATCTTCCCCTCAGCTTATCAACGCCAACTGTTCTGGAACCTCCCCTTCCAGACCCCATGCTCAGCCAAGAACCCATACCCTCGCATGATACCACCACGTTTTCCGACAGCGAACTCACAGGTATTTCGGGAGTTGTGGCGCTGTGGCGACCCCTTCAATGTCGTTACTGGACATGAACGATGATCTGTAGGTCCGTCATAGATGCATATCCCAGGGTGAACTGACGGCCTGCACTCTAGCCTAGTCCAATGCCAGTGTTCTATCCCCTCCGAGATGCACGAGCATACGCGTATCGAGGAGCTTGGGATGAACTATGTTGTCCCGGACGACATCAAGCACTGGTACCGCTTGCAGCTGCAGAACCCTGCCCCAACGCCTGTGGCCGCTGAGAGCGCGGACGAGAATGTGGCTATGGATGTCGACCCAGCGACTCCGGAGCCAGCTGCATCATGCGCCGACCCTCAGGCTTCTGGACAGTAGTCGAATCACAGGGACGACTTCTGGGGATGGTCGCATGACAACAACATTATCTCCTACATCAACGTCTTTGGCAAGGTATAGGAATGCTTCGACCCTGCTTACGAATCACTAACAACAAGATCGTGCCGCGCATCCCCGAGGACAAGTTCGGGGCCATGATCGCCAAGTCGGCGAATGCGGCCAACACTGTCCCGCTCTGGGACGAGCTCAAGGGCCACGTCTACCGGCTCGCGCCCGAGTCGGGCAACTCCATCGGCAAGCGCACCCTCGGCCACGTCTCGAATTACTACCTCGGCGAGCCGTCTACGGACGAGGAGGTCGCTGCGATCCAGGCTGCGGCTGAGAAGCTCAGCTTATCCATTCTGAACACTCGGTGAGTGGTCACTTGAGTCTGGAGAATCTTTGAGGATGGGGACAAGGCTGAGTGCAATGGCGAGGTAGTGTGCGGAAGGATAGCCCCGACACCTTCATGCCCCTGATCGCATCTGCGGACACCAAGCCGAAGGAGGTCCACGAGTTCAAGATTGGGGAGAGGCATGCGAAGCTCACCGTCGAGTACGGCGATTTTTCCGGGTCCATGAAGAAGGCTGCTGATGCGCTCGTCGAGGTGAGACGTGCCACCACGAGGCTCTTGACAAGTCTGACTGGTTGTACAGGCGAACAGGCGAAGAAGTATGCTGCTAACGACCACCAGGTTGCTATGCTGGAGAAGTACATCGAATCGTAAGTCCGCTCAATGTCGATTATCTATCGGAGACTTCTGACATGCGACCGGCACTCATAGTTTCAAGATGGGTTCGATCGATGCCCACATCAAGGGTTCGGAGCACTGGGTATGGGACGTCGGGCCCGTCGTCGAGTTGATTTCGCAAACAGCGTCGCGTCGGACTCGCTCGCCCAAGTCATTCGCACAATGGCCGAGGCGGCGACGAACGAGACGCTCACATTCCTCGTCAAGCTGGTGCAAGAGTCGCTGGAGGATTGCAAGGACTTCTGGGAGATGATGGAGGAGCAACCTAAGTTGTTGAGCCTGGTCGAGTTCACAGGTAAGCCTGACATTGAAACTGCATCGATGATCGTCTACTAATGCAATGTCTATAGCCAGCGAAGAGGAAGAGAAGGCGAATTCGAGATTCCGCAAGTTGATCACGCTGCACACCCGGACTTCTTTGCTGTCCGATATCTACGCTACCGCGGGCTACACGCACGGTCGCGTGACCCAGACGCTTCTGCAGTCTCTGCTTGTGCGCACGCCTAATCCGCTTCAGGATCTCGGTTCTCTCCACCGTGCGTGTGTTTGGGAGAACATTGTCCTCAAGGCCGTCCTCTCATCGCGGGGCATTGACATCGCTCAGCCTCATGACCTACTACTCTCGAGCCTCCTCTGGTCTGCAGCTACAGCAACTCAGTATCAGTCGTCGTCATCGACGCCTTCTGGTGCCGCAAATGCAATGTCAACCAGCACAGCAGCAAACGGCGCTTCCGCGTCGGCGGGTACTGCCAATGGCGCTCCGTCGACCGGCGCCATGAATGGACCTGAGCCAACTGAGCCATGGACGTCGACGAGCACACCTCCTGTTCACGCGAAGGAGGAGCAGCCGTGGGACAAGAACGCGAAGGGTCTCAAGCACCTCGTGAGCCAGATCCCGAGTGCATTGGCACTGTTCTTCCAATGTGAGTGATCGGCTAATGATTGGGAAGAGTGCGGTGCTGACATTGGATTTGCAGCTATTGTTCGCTTGTTCCAGACACGTCGGAGCAGCGACACGGCCCAGAAGCAGAAGGTCAAAGGGGCTCGGGTATAATCGGAGAGGTTCTTGTCAAGTATCTCGAGCAAAAGCCGTTCAGTGAGTCCAGGCGGAGTTTACGTCCTTGTCGTGGTCATTGGTCCCGCGCTCTAGGCGAAAAGTTGTCTATCTTCTCGTACTACACCTCAATGTATGTTGAATACAACGACAGTTCTTCTGGTGGATGGCAAGTTCATACGCGTATTCACGATAGATCATCCTGACTGTTCTTCGTTCCTAGAGCGGCCGTCACAGAAGACTCTGCAAACGATGCTTTTGGTCACATTTGTCCGGATTGGAGGTCTCGAGGCCATGCTTATGTAGTTCTGCAGAATTGTTGTTGGAGGCAAGGTTGTCGACACGTTTATCAACCGTGACATGGAGCGGAGGGCCTGGGAGTGGCATAAGCATAGTGAGCACTTCACTTACATAGGGGTGGTTTCATCTCAAATCATGCGTTAGCCTTGTGAAGCTGCGGAAGCAGGGAGCCCGAAGTTTGAACTTGAATGAGCCGGACATGGTTCATCTCCGGTAAATCATAGGCGGACTGGTCACTGTCGAGAAGCCCGGGACTCGGACGAAGCTGGGGCTCGGATCTGACTCATGTAACCACACCTTATCCACTTTTGCTACATGCGCTGAAGTTAGTATTCCGCCAAATGTGATATTGACTCACCAAAAATCCATGTTCGAGAACTCCTGTATGATGCGCGGTGCGTTTCTGATCTCCCTCTAGATGGAGGCGAACCGATCGACACAAAGTCAAATCGGGATCACAAGCGTCCAGTGGTCTGCGGCGACAAACTGAAGCTGCGATGAGGGATGTGGGGAATGGGATGAGCGATCTTGATGGACGGCTGCGAGCAAGTGAGTTAGTATGTATACCCCACCTCGGCCCAGAAAACCGATACGTACCTGGGGACAGACTTCCAAATGATGGCCCACGGGGAAGAAGATGACTGAGGCGAGTGGATGGTGATGTGTGGGGAGGTGCGGGGACGATGGGCTGGACGACGAGTAGAGCGACGGTGGGAGGCGACTCGAAATGACCAAGTCCATGCCTGACTTGGCAGTGGCGGGCCTGAGTCAGGCGGGCCGGCTGCGCCCCGACGCCACAATTCTGGCAGTTGTGGTGGGCGTAAGTCACGTGTGCCGGGCCGGCTGCGCCCTGACGCCACAATTGTGGAGGCGTGGACTTGGTCGCCTCCCGCCATCGCTCTACTCATCGTCCCGCCCGACGCTCTACTCGTCGTCCCACCCGTCGTCCCCACACGTCCCCGTATATCACCATCGACTCCGACCTCACGTTCGCCTGCGTCATCTGCAGTCGCCTTCTCCAGGTACGTATCTGTTTTCCGGGCCTAGGCGGGGCATGCATGACGCGAACACGTTCGCGTCATGTATGCCCCGCCTAGGCCCATGATAGTGCCCGCGCTGACCTTCAATGTCATCGTTTTCAGGTCTTCCCCTTCCTCCGCCAAAGCAAGGATATTCGCGCGCAAAACAAATAGCCTCCACTGCGTACGTGCGTCGCTTTTCCATTTTGACCGATACCAACTCACTTGCTTGCAGCCGTCCATCAAGATCGCTCATTCCATCCCCCACTTCCTTCATCGCAGCTCCAGTTTGTCACCGCAGACCACTGGACGCTTGTGATCCCGATTTGACTTTGCATCGATCGATTCGCCTCCATCGGCCCTGCCACCCCCACCGTAATCTGGCATTAACTTGCTCTTCCAGTCCCCATGTCTGGAAACAGTTCTTCTGGAGCGAATCGCCTCCAATGTCTTCCTCTTTCTGCTACACCCTCCTCTGCTACGCCTGTTAGTCAGGACCCTGTTACGACAACGAACTAAACGCGTACTATTTTTTTTACTTTTACTTTCACTCATTGTACCACTAAGCTACTCGTACTATGCAGGACATAGTCAGGACCTGGGCTTGATCTCTATACAGGTTACTAGTTCTAGCTGACTCATTCCATAGTCAGAATGACTCACTCCGCAGTTGCTGACTCAACATGACTCGTTCCGCAGTAATGTTGACTCACCCCGCAGTCACTGACTCCTTATGAGTCATTCCGCAGTCTATGACTCCACAGGACTCATTCCCGCAGTAGTTAGTAAGCCGCAGCACGCAGCACTTAGACATGTATATAAGGGGCGACGCCTCAGTAGCGACCCCCAGTTTTCAGTCTCCTGTTTTATACACCAAGTTGTATATCATTCCGTCTCTATAGTCAACAGACTATAAGTCCCTCTAAGCTTTACTTCGACAAGTCTAAGCTTAGTCTAAGAACGTGTTAATACTTGTAAAAGTCCTACAAGTATTGAGACATAACATTAGACTGAAAACTTCTATGCTCCACTTCTCTAAGTGCAGAGCACCCACACACACGAACCATAGGTCGTCCGTTCTGAACCTTCGATAAGGAACAGAAGGAACCTATACTCAAAAGGTTGTCAAAACTTCGACAAGTTAGACAAAACGGCAAGCCCAACCCCGATGAAACCCTCTCGACCCCCACGCAGTAGTAGAAGGCCTCTACTATATCAACAACCAAACGTTAGCATTAACGTGCGACCTCCCACACCACGCCCTCAAGACCTTCGAGGACCAGGAGTCCCGGGAATACAATACCTAGAAGGAGAGAGATTTCCTATTCTCGAACGCAAATCCCCAAGAACTCCAAGAATACCACCAGTTATACAAACCCCCGAGTGGACAGAGTATAGACTCTCATCCAGCTTCGACCCCAAGGAAGAACAAGAGCTCTTACAATTCTACGGAATAGACAACAGGCTCACTATCCCAGTCGCATCAAGTGCTACAGTCAACACAGTACCGAGCTACTGCGAGACCACACCGAATAGTATCTCTTCAACAAGAGGTCTGTTCTACGAAAGACCACAAGCACCAGTCGACACCAAAGATGCGTTACAAGTTATCCTCAACAGTCTCAACGCTATCAGAGACAGTCCGAGTATTAAGCAAGAATACGGAATCCAACGCGTCCATCAAGCTATCTACAACTTCAACGTCGCATTCAACACTATTAGTTGGTGGCCACAACGTGAAGACCTGCACTACACATTCGACACAACTTACGCCGCTTTCCTGCAAAACAGGATTAAGCATCTGCGAAGCAGAGTCTTGGATACAAGAAATTGGATCAACCCTTCCTTCGAACGCGAAGTAAGACAACTTGAAAGCTTTTTGCACGCACAAAAGCTCCACGACCGATACCTTCGAATTCGAAACAAGTAAATGGGCCCACAGCCAAAACTCTCTTGTGAAGGATATCAACACGCATACTCGGTCGACCAAGCAAGAGACGCACATTATAACTTGCAAAAAGACAGGTGGATAATTTGCACACATGCCAGGTGTCCAATTAGATATCACCCAGCAACTGATAAAAAAGAGTTCCCAGCAGGGTATCTCATTACCCTTAGTACGCAAGAGAGAGATATTCTCAAAGTACACGCGAAACAACCAGCGATTATACCACTGAGTAAAGTCCTAAAGCCCAGCTCATGACTCAGTACTCCGACCATACGTGCCACTTCGATAAGTGCACAAAGTCCTAAAGTCCAGACGAGTCAAGTAGTAGATCAACCAGAGCCCACCATTGCTGAAAGGGAATCAGCGGACGAAACAGTAGCTGTCTACCCAGAAGGATATCAGACCTTTGATCCCATACCAACTACGACTAGTGGTAAAGGAAAGGAGATAGCTCTAGACCCTGATGACGATAGTAACGAAGGGAGCGAAGACAACGAGGAAATCACAGTACACAGACCAATGATGTCTGCAACATACATACAAGATCCCGAAACACATACTCAGCAAGCTTTCACAGAAAGAAATGTCGAACCAGAGCAAAATACTGATCAAGGCCCTATGCGACGAGCACTGCCATCGTTTGCAGTGGATCAGCCAACAGGGCCTTTCGAGTCGGTCAGTTCAGCATATGGTACAACATTTCCACAAACGAGATTTGCTGGAACCCATCAAGGAAGAGGAGATTATCCAACCTCTCTTGGAACATATCCAAGAGGAACCCTATTCAGCGAAGGGCCTACAGGTGGACCATCAGGAGGAGAAGGGCCTCCCGACCCAGGACCACCCATGGGACCAGACTTCGGAGGAGGAGGACCACCTGGACCAGGGCCACCTGGAGGACCAGGGATGCCAGGAGGAGGACCGCCCGGAGTGGGACCGCCTGGAGGACATGGAGGGCCAGGCCTTGGAGCGCAGCAACCTGCAATCCCCATTCCCGCAAGAGCATCAGCAAAGGGAAAAATCAAGGAGCCTACTGTCTTTGATGGAGATCACACTAAAACAGAGGAATTCCTTAATCAGCTCTATCT
This sequence comes from Sanguinoderma infundibulare, assembly GCA_032821775.1. Classification (NCBI taxonomy): domain Eukaryota; kingdom Fungi; phylum Basidiomycota; class Agaricomycetes; order Polyporales; family Polyporaceae; genus Sanguinoderma; species Sanguinoderma infundibulare. The sequence continues at coordinate 926,736 of JAVLRN010000004.1, read as the reverse complement.
ACTCTTTGAAGGAAGACCCAATGACTTCTCCGAGGAAAAAGTCCAAATTGCAACAGCCCTGTCATACATGGAAGGAGGAACTGTGCAATATTGGAAAACAGTTATCATCAAGCAGTCTCGAGAAATACTACCCAATGGAACCACGCGAGGGTTCGGACAATGGGTCGATTTCGAGAGAGAATTCCGAGCGGCCTTCGCACCAATCAATGAGGTAGACAATGCACTCCTAGAACTTGCTCGACTCAAATATGGCGACTTCGCATCATGTCACGATTTCAATGGCAAATTCCTACACCTAGCATATACTAGTAGGGTGCACGACCCAGTCGCACAACTAGCGTACTATCGAGCAGCGTTACCTTCGTGGATACGAACCCGCATCTCCTATTCATTCCCACAACCTACCAATATTGTGGAATGGATGGCCAGAGCACTCGAGATAGATCAGGCCTCCTGAGTAAATCAACAGCTCGATGATAATCAAGGATGAAAACGCAACTTCCGCACTCGCAACGCCAAAGTTCGAGCCAGAAGGACAGATGGTCCGGAGCCCATCAAGGAAGGACCAACGGGGATAAATAAGCTTACCACAGAAGAGCGTGTTGAATTAATGAAGTCAGGAGCATGCTTTTTCTGTAGAAAACCAGGACACCAGGCAAGAAACTGCCCAAATCGAGCAAACCAGAGGAAGCCAAATCAGAAGAGAGGACAAAAAATCAGACAAATAGCTAAAGACCAGGAGGACTCATCGGAAGAGGAGGAAAGTAACAGCGGAAACGAAGCAGACACAGAGAATGACAGCACCGATCTCCATATTGACACGCTCGAAGTAGACCCAGACCCTATGGACTTTCAAACGGATTTTTAGAAGGGCAAACAGATCCAATGCCTGATTTGCCAAAAGATTCTGATGTTCGAATAACTATTACAACCAATACAGTACGGAGGCGACAAGCACTCCTTTTACCTGGTTATATCGAAGTCGGAAACATCGCCATTGGAGCCAAGGGTCTACTAGACACAGGAGCAGACGCAGTCATTATTAACAAACGACTAGTTGAACAATACAAACTCTCCACCGTTCGATTGCCTCAACCACTTACGTTTCGGAATGCGGATGATAGTATTAACAAACAAGGCCAAATCACCCATCGTATCGAAGGAAACTTTATACTTCAAGGAAGGAAGCTATCCACCAATTGGTACGTAGGTGATATAGGACGAGATGATTTAATCTTCGGGATACCCTGGATAAGACGATACAACCCTGCTATAAATTGGAGAACGGGCCGAGTCACCTTTAGCCTGAAGGTGATTAAAGAACAACAAACCATTCAAAGATACCAGGACACGCATGAAGCCCCAACAGGGACCCTATGGGGAATGCCTATCCCAGAACATAGCCTAGATCTGGTTCTGTCATACACTGAAACAGCAAGGATCGATTTAGACGATAATGAATGGCTACCACATAATCCATCAAAAGTCCTAGGACAATTAATGGAAGACGCCACTCACATCCGATGAATAAATAAGTCCACGGAAATTGCTATCGCTGCAAAAAAGAACCAGAAAGAGAAAACATTAAACGAGCTCCTACCAGATTATGTCCGAGAGTTCCAAATGGTTTTCGAAAAAAAGGCGGCAGAACGATTTCCTCCCTCTCGTCCATGGGACCACGCAATCGAGTTCAAGAAAGATTTCGACCCAAATGCAAAAAACAACTGGGGAAAAATCTATTCCTTGACAGTCTCTGAAAAGGAGGAACTCAAGAAGTTCATTGCCGAGAATCTGGAGAAAGGGTATATTCGAGAATCAACATCACCCTTAGCATCACCATTCTTTTTCGTCACCAAAAAAGATGGCAGCTTATGACCAATACAGGACTATCGTTCACTAAACGATGGAACTGTAAAAAATGCTTATCCACTCCCTCTCATCAACGATATAATCGACAGGCTTCAAGGTGCCAAGATATTCACCAAGCTCGACATCCGAGCAGGCTACAATAATGTTCGAATCAAGGATGGGGACCAGTGGAAGGCCGCATTCGTCACGCCAATGGGACTGTTCGAACCCACAGTCATGTTCTTCGGACTGTGCAATGCACCAGCCACATTTCAAAGCATGATGAACCATATCTTTTGGGATATGCTCCTCGAAGGGTGGGTTGTCATCTACATGGATGATATCCTAATCTTTTCAGCCAATGAGGAGGAACACCACATTCGAACTCATCGAGTCCTAAAACGACTACAAGAACATGACTTGTTCCTTAAAGCAGAAAAGTGCGAGTTCGATGTCGCAGAAGTCGAATACCTCGGTGCAGTTATTAGGCCAGGAGAGATCGCCATGGACCCTATCAAACTCAAAGCTATTCAGGAATGGCAAGCCCCTAAAACCATCAAACAAACTCAAGCCTTCTTAGGCTTCGGAAATTTCTATCGACGATGGATCCAAGGATTCTCAAACATTGTACGACCTCTGAGAGAGCTCACGCATAAATCCACTACGTTCCAGTGGACGCCCGAATGTGACAAGGCGTTCAATAAGCTCAAGGAAGAATTTATGAAGGAACCCATCCTGAAGATCGCAGACCCAACAAAACCATTCCAAATCAAATGTGATGCGTCCAAATATGCATCAGGAGCAATCCTCAGGCAGAAGGGATCAGATGGTCTCTGGCACCCCTGTGCATTCCTTTCAAAATCCTTCACAGGAGCAGAACGCAACTATCAAATTTATGATCGGGAACTTCTCGCCATCATCCGAGCACTTGAAGCATGGCGACACCTCCTACAGGGAGCGTCAACTCCAATAGAAATAATTACTGATCATAAAAACCTCACATTCTTCCGACACGCCCACAAACTCAATAGACGACAAGCCCGATGGTACTTGTTCTTGGCAGACTTCAACTTTAAAATATCACATCACCCAGGTAACACCATAACACAAGCAGATGCCCTATCCAGGAGGACAGGTCATGACGAAGGAAACGATGATAACAAAGATGTTGTCATACTAGGGAAAGAACTATTTACTAAGGCAGTCAATGTAGAACTCAGAGAACGCATCTGAAGTAACAAAGCACGCGATTCGATGCTGATTAATTTCATCATCAGTAATGGCAAGATGATTCGAAGACCAGACTTCGGAAAACCAGAAGATTGGAGTGATGATGAAGGCATCTTACTCTACAAAGACCGAGTATACATACCCCCAAATGACGATCTGAAAAGAGAGATCGTCAGAATGTATCACGAACCGGTCGTTATGGGTCATCCAGGAATTCAAAAGACACTCGATCTTGTACAACGAGAGTTTATATGGCCTGGAATGAGGAAATTCGTCACACAATATGTCAAAGGATGTGCAACTTGCCAAAGTTGCAAAGTAAACACACATCCGACAAAACCACCACTAATGCCAATACCACACAGGGGAGACACGAGGCCATTTCAAACCATCACAATCGACTACATCACGGACCTCCCGGAAACACAGGAGGGATACAACGTGATTCAAGTCATTGTAGATCACGATGTGACCAAAGCAGCAGTAATGTCGCCATGCACAAAAGAAATCACAGCCATAGGAACATCTAAACTCTTATGGAAGGACGTTTTCAGTCGCTTTGGATTCCCCACCAAGATTATTTCAGATAGAGGACCACAATTTAAGGCAAAAGCATTTCGAGAACTCCATCAGGCACTAGGGATTGAAACAGCGCTCAGTACGGCTTATCATCCTCAGACGGATGGTCAAACGGAACGACTAAATCAAGAAATTGATCTGAGTCTATGAATATACTGTACGAACAATCCAGAAAGTTGGGCAGACCATTTGCCGGCATTCGAGTTCGCACACAACCAACGAGTCCATTCAGTTACAGGGAAATCGCCGTTTGAACTCCTGTACGGATACCAACCCCAAGCCGCCGGAACAGTTCGAACAAATCTAAAACACCCCAGCACGGAAGAACGTCTCAGAGAATTAACGGAAAGTCGAGAAAATACCATAGCAGCACATGAACAAGCCGCCATCGCCATGGCCTGACGATTCTCAGGAAAACCAATACAATTCAAGGAAGGAGATAAGGTGTTTCTCGAAGCCACCAACCTTAAACTTCCTTACCCATACCGAAAGCTTGCTCCCAAACGACACGGACCCTTTACCATCATGAAAACCATTAATCCAGTAGCATTCAAACTCAACATTCCCAAGTCATAGAAGTGAATTCATCCTGTCTTCCATGCAAGCCTTCTAACTCCATATCGAACAACAAAAGAACATGGGCCTAGTTATTTAAAGCCTCCACCGGAGATAATAGAAGGAGAAGAGGAACACGAGGTAGAAGCAATTCTCAAGCATCACCTGAGAGGAAAGAGCCACAAAAGGACAGAGTACCTTGTGGCGTGGAAGGGGTGGGAATCATTCGAAAATTCATGGGAACCAGAAACACACCTTAAGAACGCTCCTAAAATCCTTAACGCTTACAAGCAACGACATCATCTTCGATAGACCCCACACACAAGCCATGGCCCAACACATCATCCCTCCTGCAACCTTCGAAGCACTCGTGTCTGGGACCGTCTGGCCCATCATTCCGCCGCCGCCGCATCTCCTCACCATCGCCGGCTGCGAGTGCCACGCAGGCACGTGGTTCCATTTCAGTTCCAATCCGTTTCATAACAGCCAAGCGTTTGGCCATATCTGGCAACATGAACCCGCTCACGTCGTTATCGAGGTCATGCAATGCATCCAGAACGAGTACCCCCTAGCCTACTTCCATTTTATGACAGATCCGCAATACCCCGAGCTCAAGGACCTGTACGCCGAATGGATCAAGGACGACGGGTGCAACTGCGAGCATTGCCAGTTGCGGCGCCTACAAGAAAACAGCGCAGACCCAAGGCGTATCGACATCCCTCAACATCTTTTGCGCAAACTGCGCAAACGCAAACACGGCAAAGTCAATGACAAGCCACGCAAGAAACAATGTACCCCAACCTCTAACTAGCACGTGAACTGTACCGATCAGGGCACGTGTTGGTGGCCCCAAAGGGTGTTCATTCCCCTAGAAAATCGACAAACAAATAAGGTCGAGATGACCTTAAACGGGAGGGGGAGATAGTAGTGATACGATAGAATTTTATTTTTACAATGCCATCTTTAACATGAACACACCCAAACAAATATGACGAACAAATAAGGAACAGTATAACAATCGATGACACCACCAACCATAAACATAGGGTTGCCATAGCCTTTCCCTTCAGAATCGCCCAAACGAGAACGAGGGCAGACTTGTGCAATCAGTAACATTGCCAACCATGAATAAGCATAGGGTTGCCATAACCTTTCCCCTCAAAATCGCCCAAATTGGAACGAGAAAGACTTTCCATAGCCTCTCCCTCAGTTCTACCCAAATTAGGATGAGGATAGACTTGCCATAGCCTTTCCCTGCTTTCTCAACCAATCCGGGTCACCCAAGAAGCCACACCTGAATTTCACGAACCATATAAAAGAAATGAAACAAAACACAATCCCTCACCCCCTCCACCACTCAACTCCTCACACCGACACCCCCGCTCCATCCTTCACAACTCACCATGCCTCGTGCCTCGAAGACCAAGACCAACTCTCACCGCAGCCAACGGCCAAGCAACCAAAGCAGCCTAGGTTACAACACTCTGCGTAGCATGGCGAAAGAAGCTTTCCCCCCTCCACCTAGATTCATCCGAGACAGACCAATCGTCAACTATGACCATCTACCGCGACCCCTCGCATCCGTCAATCCAGATGGAACCCTCTCCGACAGGATCGGATGGGTCCTCGCTCACCCAGACCTCCACGATCAGGTACGTGCCCATACCTATCACATACAGCACGCCGGACTTCATGTTGGTGTCTATCGGGCTCTGACGGAGCTCGCACCAATCTGTACGGAGCTCGCTTCGTATGTCCGGAAATCTGGAGGTCCGGCCTCGGAGAAGGAGCGAGCACAGAGGCTGGCCACGGCAGCACATGCAAACATCGTCAACACCGCTGACTGGGTCATGGAGCATCTCGCTACTGGCCAGATGGCTCGTGCCCTGTCCGAACTCCTCCCTACCCGCACACAACATGTTTACACCAGTCGTTTCCAGACGCCTCCAGGCCCAGCTAGGGTCAACGACTACCCTATCCCATTCCATGAAGGCGTCACGGCCGCGGCCTGGGAACAGGAGGACGACGCGACGATGGCAGAACCCCCGCTGTCTCCCTCACCGTGGGGAACCCCAAGCTGGACCCCATGGGACAATCAGTCAGGAAGTGACTCCGACAAGGAGAACATCCCCCCACTGGTGACACTGGTGAACACACACTCCACCGACAACCGTAACCAGTTCGCCGCCCAGACGATGCTGGCGGACACAGCGATAGCGTCGGACACCTCCGGGTCCGATGAGGGGTACGAGTTCCTGTACCCTGATAACGCGAGTCCCGCAATGACAGGATACGAGATAAATGATGAAGAAGACCTCCCCGAGCTCGAAGAGCTCACCCTCTCCTCGATCGAAGATGTGCAAGACCAAGCGTTTGATGAGGCCGTCTCCACTCCTCCTACTCCACCAACCACACCCATCTCACCACCCGTACCACGACTGGGGACTGCCCCATCCCCTTTCCACCTCATGTATATCGTCGACTCAACCAACTTCGTGTTGGTACATGAAGACGACTTCCCCATCGAATGCTCCCGTGACCTCACGCAGGATCATCTCAAGTTAGCCATGCCCGACATCGACGAGCCAAAGCTATGGAGGGGCATCCTGCACATTGAGGACGCTATAGCCAAGTTTCTCAATCTCCCCTCGATGAAGATAGCCAATGGGAACGCGGAGCACAACATTCCCTATCTGCAAGCAATAGAGGAAGAATACGTGCCCGGGTGGGACGAGGTCAGGCGAGACATCCCCCTCGACGTCTTCTATCACTTCGCCATCGACATGTACGTCGTCAGCTATGGCGATGGACTCTGGACCGGGGTAGCACCCGCAGTCCAACAGGCAGCCATCACCCTCACCATCCCTGTGGGAGAAAGCAGCGCATTCATCCGACGGGAGCCCAAGGTCGGGACGACCTTGACGGAGGAGGGAGCTAATGTTACGACAATGAACTAAACGCGTACTATTTTTTTTACTTTTACTTTCACTCATTGTACCACTAAGCTACTCGTACTATGCAGGACATAGTCAGGACCTGGGCTTGATCTCTATACAGGTTACTAGTTCTAGCTGACTCATTCCATAGTCAGAATGACTCACTCCGCAGTTGCTGACTCAACATGACTCGTTCCGCAGTAATGTTGACTCACCCCGCAGTCACTGACTCCTTATGAGTCATTCCGCAGTCTATGACTCCACAGGACTCATTCCCGCAGTAGTTAGTAAGCCGCAGCACGCAGCACTTAGACATGTATATAAGGGGCGACGCCTCAGTAGCGACCCCCAGTTTTCAGTCTCCTGTTTTATACACCAAGTTGTATATCATTCCGTCTCTATAGTCAACAGACTATAAGTCCCTCTAAGCTTTACTTCGACAAGTCTAAGCTTAGTCTAAGAATGTGTTAATACTTGTAAAAGTCCTACAAGTATTGAGACATAACAGACCCGAGCGTATTCGTACAGGACAGGCGCGACCCTTCTGACGTTCCGGACACCAGCTTTCGTCCTCGCGATCTGCGGCCGAATAAGCAAGGAAATCGTAAGTTCTGATTGCGTCTTGCTCACGTGTTTCGAGCTAATGATTTGCATAGCTAAACTTGGAGCAGTTGATGCATTTGTGGGCATCGTGGCTGCTCAAGGATACATAAGGGAAGGGTGGAATAGTAATATCATGGTGACGACTCCCAATGCCAAGTGGGTTCCCCAGTTCGCAGTTGCGCACAGCGAGATCACGACCTTCTCGGATGGTCGATGGGGACGGCACGAGTATTCCCGCTGGCCACAACAGTGGGCAAAAGACGCATTTCATATCCACTGCATCCCCGCCCAGCCTCGACCCGATGGCCCTCGCGATATCCTCTGGAGGACCTTGGGCTTGCACGACTGGAAACTCGACAACTGTGGAGTAATCGGCATCGGCTTCCTCGACAAGCAGCTCCAGACCGCCTTAACTGACGAGGCTGTTGACACCATCTCGCGTTACCACAAATGCCCCAGCGCGGGCCAGGCATGGGACGACATTGGCAAGTTTCTGGTCGTCTGCCTCCACTACACAATGGATCGATTACGCTCTCTCCCCACCCTCGCCGGGGCCATCGTCTCCCTTGCCGCACATGTTCAACGACTCTCCTTGGAACTGTCTGGGCTCATTGAGTGGCTGGAGGTGGTGATGGCGCGCGTAAAGAGCAAGGACAACTACACTTTGCAGGTCCTCGACATTCTTGGTGCAGTCACGGGAGATCCGAGCGTCGCGCAGATGCTTCACCGCGCGGGCATACCAGTCTGGCTCCAACATCAGCACAACGCCCGGCTCCAGATCTACAAGGTCGTCATCGCGGAGGATATTCCACCCGAGTTTTCCAAGGTGCCGTCCTATCCCCGTCTAGTTCTTGCGAAACGGGATCTCTCAGGGGCATTGAACACCCCCGGCGAGTGGCAGAGGGTGATGTCGATCACCGTCAGGCGGCAGCTCTGCGAGTCTCAGCTTCCGGAGCTGTTAGAGGCGCAACAAGATCCAAACCTCCCCCCCGTAAAACGTGTTTGCGAGGGGGTCGTGTGGTTGGGCGGCAATAGTTCCTCGCTCGGACCTGCTAAGCCGGTGTTCCTAGTCCAGGGCTCTCAGGCAGCAAAAACGTTGAAACACGATCTACCCCCTGCCCCGTTATCGCAACCCAAAGCCGACCCTCAGAAACTCTCGCGACGAGCACGCGTGCGCCAAGCGAAGAGGGCCACTGAGGCTGCATCAGGACAGCCTGACAGGCCAAAGTTTGCCACCATTCCGCCTCGGCAGTACTACGCGTCGCAACTGCTCTCCATCTCCCCAACCTGGGCATCTGCGTTATCCGCAGTCAGCCCTCTTCCACAGCCTCAGGTCTTGGTGAAGTACTACTTCCCTCCTCCATGGCTCCTCAACACCCTCCACGGCTTTGATGCCATCCCAGAGAAGACCGCGCGGTATGTTCAACACGGGGTCAGCATCCGGACGTTCTGCCGCGTTCGGCTTTTTGACAATACGGTTGCTGGGCGTCCACTGACAATCGCGGAGTGGCGTGATGCACTCTGGGGCGATTACAACATCAATGAGGCAGCAGAAATTGCGCCGGGTCCCTCAACTAGTCGCCCCAACATCCGCCGTGAGCTGCAGGCGAATATTAGGCACCTGTTTGGCAAAGGCGGAGCTCTATCGTCGTATCGTGAGGACGTACACCCCCGTTTTGGTGACGACCTTGTATCTCTCCACTTGGCTAGCTCCAACTCCGCAGTTCGTCGCGCTGTGGTGTGGGACTCGTATGAGATGAACTGGCGATGCGAGCTGCTTGCCCTGGATGCTCTGATGGTCGGCGCTAGCCAATGGTCGGAGTTGAACCGTTGGATGCAAGAGTCTTTGGTGTCGCAAGTATGGGGTTCTGGCTCTTCGGGCATTGACGTCGTTCCCGCGGATGGACAACAACACGTCGTTTGTTGGGTAGACCCACCGCAGGAGGGCTGGGAGGGTTGTCGAGGACATCTGAAGGCATTCGTCGAGATTCTGGGGCATTGGGAGGGCCTGCCTGCTGAACTCAAGGGCGCGGATCAGCGGGTTGTCGCGTGTGATGCTGATGAATATCAGTACATCTTGCAAGAAGCGGCGTCGTTCTATGTCCATACATTTGTCGCAAAGTATGAACGTCTGCCAGTGCCTCCAGTATGTTGGTCTGAGTCTGTGTTCTTATGCCACTGCTGACACCACTGTTTCGCCACCCTAGATGTCATCTCCATCGCACCTGCAGTCTCCCAAGTAATACCATGTAGAGTAGCTTATAGGTCTAACATTGTTTGTTTGGTATCACTGCAAAAAGCCCACCTTCGGTTTCTCTTCAGCTTGAATACACGATCTGCCCTCTATTGAAATACTTGTCATACTGAACTAGCTGCAGTATATTAACTATTACACTAGTGTAAGCACAGATACATCTGGGGAACACTGATCCAAGAAACCGTATCGTATCAGACACCAACGCCATCACTGCTTCTGCGCCTTCTCCTTGCCAGCACAAATCCTAGCTGAAGTGCGTACTGGGCCTTCGGGAACAGCCTTCGGTTTCGCAACCTTTGGCTTCACGACCTTCAGCTTCACAACTGGTGACTCCTCCAACTCCGCGCTCATGTCCTCGGCCTCGTCCACGACTGGCTCTACGATCACCGCCAGAGCGGTTGATGGCCCTGCCTCCATTGCAGTGGATGCCACTTCTGTGACCTGACGTTTTCTCGGCGACCGACGCAGTGGGGTGGTCATGGCCCACGCAGCGTGGCTGCTCTTCGCCGATGGTGTGGAGGGGCCGTCTTCTGCTACGCGTTTCCTGCTTGTCTTTGGGCTTATCCAAGGCTGGCGCTCGCTCTCCACGGAAGGGCGGGGTATCTTGCCATTCGCAGTCGTGAACTAGCCGGCATGCCACAGGTTGAGAACGCCCCGGGCCGTCTCCACATCGATCCAAGCGAGCTGGTCAGGGACGTAGATCTCCTTTGGGGCCACATCTGCAACCACCAACCAATGTCGGACGCCGCACTCACTCGGATGAAGGCAAGAGGACTACTCACGGACAACCCGGTCGACAAGTGCGGCAGGTGTCGCGAATGCATTGTTGGACCAAAACGCCCAGTGTGCGTCATGAGTCCAGCGTGGGAACATGGCAAGGGCGGCGAGGGCGAAGATGGCCTCAGCGAGCCTGGGGGTTACCCCATCCCCGAGCGCAGCATAGACGTCGTCGACACGCGCGACGCCCCCTTGCTCGAATTGCCACCAGGTCACTGCCTGGTGCTTGTGGGCCGTGTGCCAGGCCAAGTTGGAGTACTCGCCCACCTCAGCGGCGAGGGCTTCGGCCTGGAGGAACTTGCGGATAATGTGGGCGAGGAACTGTTTGACGTACTCGTGGTTTGCAGAGATGGTCCCATTGGACATGGTCCCTGGAGAGAGCTCGTGTGGAATGTGCACGGGATATGTGTCGTACGTCCTTCTATGCTTTCATTCTTCACACGCTGATCTATGTTGGCAGCGAGGTCACGGTCGGCGGTGCGTGCCTGGATGGGGTATTCAGATGCACGCAGGGTGGAGCATCACCTACGTTGAGCAGAAGAGGCACGGGACCACGAGCTCTGGCTACATCTCATCTGGGTTCTTCAGCGGACTTATGCTCAGGCGGGTCCTCCTCATCTCGTTGAACCAGAAGGTACGACCGTGGTCCTGCGCACCTGAATCTGTTGGACATTGTGCGTACCGCAGATCGGCGAGCGCCGTGCTCTCTTCATCTACGCACTCCTCGCCATCCAGTGCATCCGCTCCTTCTCGCTCTCCTGCTAACGGAAGAATCTGATGCGTCCTGCAGGCTGGAAGTGACCATCTGGGTCGTGCCCTCGCTCATCGAAAATGTGGTAGCTGTCTTGTTCATCGGCCTACTGATGGGCCCGATGTACCCCATCCTCATGACTCACCATCGTGTTTGGTCAGGTGGGCTTCGGAGTCGTATCTGTGATCTTCATGATGAATGCGATTGTTAGTACATGCAGTTCAATTGCGTAGCACAAAGGGCACCCTGCTAACCTCGTCAGATGTAGGGGTTGGTCTCAGGGCGGTTCGCAAATGTGTGGCTTACAGACCGCTTCAGCTCATCCATGCAGGTGCCATGCGTTCGTCACAGTCGCAAAAGAGCGGGCGGTGAGGGTTAGGCGCCGTGAGTGTCCAATGGCCATGACGGCGCCCGCCTCTCCGAGCCTCTCGAACTCTCTCTCCACTGATGACTCTTTTCACAGCACAAATGACATCAAGCAGACGATCCGAAGGCCACGACAGCCGTGAATGAAAGGTACGTAAGTCCGCCTGCCCGCGACCGCGATATGTCTGATTTCGCTGACATACTGCTCGACATATCCATAGCGTCCGCATGCGCGTTACAACGCCACGGCCCGCACCCTCAATGCGTCGCACTTGTCCTTCCGAGGAAAAGGGCTGACGCGACCGCAGGGTACCTTTACCGTTTCACCACCGTTCGCGATATGTCGTATTCTGCCGACATTGCTTCTAAAACAGGCATATGTCTGCACAGAGATCAAACATGGACATAGGCTATTGCAACACAACTGGTACTCTATATATTGCGTTGTCTTGAATGCCATGAGTGCCTGCTGCTGTATATACCAGCGCTGTAACATAAGGAAACATACCAGTCAACAAGTCTTGATCTCTCGCGATCACCACCCTCAATCCTTGGCCCAACTCTCTCGTGCCCGCCAATGGATGGTGGTGGAGGAGCAGGAAGAGGCAGAGGAGTGAGTGGGTGCCACCTAGGATCCATTCTCTTCAGACCTCCCCCCATTCGAATATGCTTTGCAATAAGCTTTCCCAGCTTCTCTCTCTCCTCTCCCTGTTCACCCCCTTCCGCCGTGGGACGCGTTCCACTCTGAAGCCCTTTATCGCGCTCCACAGCTACAAATTCGTGGTATGTACTGCAATTATGCCCACTATTCGAGTACTTATGCTCTCCAGTCCATCGTAAGCGTTCTTGGCGGTGAAGGGCTGGACCGGCTCGACCTGTCCGTGCGCGGCTTCCTCGCGGTGCGTGCTCCAGCCTCTAGCCTCCATTTGCGGCCCTACTAACTCGCTTTCAGGCCATGGCTGCGATTGGCTTCCGCCTCATCGAGGACGAGCCGAATGCGGCCTGTTGGCTCATTGGCCCGGGCGAAAGCCTCAACGAGCGCAAGCACGCGCTCTACTTGAAACGGCCGGTCAACGACGAGTTCAGCTCGCGCGACGTGTCCTAGCGAGTCCCCCTCTTTATCACTCGTGTTTCGTATGCAATGCTAATTGCGTGTTTGTGCAGCATCACGGCCCGCTGCCTCGAGCTCTACGGCTGGACGAGATGGACGTTCCGCGAGATCGAGGAGTTCAGCTATGAGGACCACCCGGCTTACCAGTTCGAATCGGAGTATGCGTTCGAGTCCTGGATCATCTGGAACGAGTTGCACTAGTGGAGTCGTCCTGTTGTTGCGGTTGCCGCACACTTAGTTCTTGATGCTGTAAATACCAACAATGTGATTGCTTGATATCTGTTCTGTCTGAGAATCGGCCCGTGTGCTCAAGGATCGTGAACAAAACAAGGCTAAAACGAATTAAACTGCTTAGTATTGTGTTGGGCGGCTGACTTTTACCATATAGATTGATTGCTTACAGTACATACAAAGGCCTGTTAGTCCACCGGTTAGATTGACTGATGCACCTGCCGGATTATTGGAGGACGGGGGTTCGAATCCTGACTGGTACTTTTGTTCGAGATATTGGCTTGGGACGGGCGCTTGCATGGCAGCATCCGCACGCATTACGGATGGGGAACTGAAGCCCTGCACGCATATTAAGCATTGTTTTTGTGCTGGGGAACAGAAGTTGTTTCGCTGGTTGAGAAGTTTTTTTCGTGGGTTTCGAAGTTTTCGCGCAAATGCTCAATAGTTTTGCTAAAAGGGAAAGTTTTGCGGAAAAGCGAAGTTTATTTGCTCAAATTATTAAATGTGCAAACGGACCCTCATATGGCCGTGTCAGTCACCGGGCAAGGCTGCGGAGAAATTATCTCGGGGAGCGCACATCAGCGCCCCCGGTACTTCTTGATCGAGCGCATGTGTCGGAACTGTCCCAATGGATTCAGGCACGAATTTCTTTCGCGAGGATGTCGCACGTTCCCCTTATCGGCGCTTTATAGCTCGCATCAAGCGCAGTAGAACAACTCCAAAAGGGCCGCGAAATTCGTTATCGGAACCTCGAAGACTGGAATCAGGAGTACGCAGGCGTGAAAGGTCTACTTGGGGGTAGGTTCGACGACCAGATGCGATACGGTGGGTAGCGAAACCCCAACAACGATAGTATGCGTGCTAACCATGCTCACCCATTTAGCACAGTCCAAGCTCGCTATCATCCTTTGGGCTCAAGAGCTCCAGAGAAGACTCGACGCTGAGGACGTGCCGATCACGGTTATGTCCGTAGACCCCGGCTATGTCTACACCGAGGGTTTCTCCAAGGATCCGATGCACAAGATCCCAATACTGGGGCCTATATTGATGTTGATGCTGAAGTTAACCTTCAGTACCTCCGCAGAGGGCGCACGTCACTCCGTATACGCAGCAGCGTCGCCGGAGATCGCGGAGAGGAGAAATTTGTACAAAGGAGCGTACTTAGTGCCTCCCGGGAAGATCGATAGGCCCCCACATCCACAGGCGCAGAGCGTGGCGTTGGCCGGAGAATTGTGGAACTCGACGGAGTCTATTTTGAAGCAGTGGAGCGACGGCACAGCGCAGGATCATTGAGACCTGCAGTTTAGCTTGTCATGTTCGCGTTCCTCTCGTTCGTCTGCGTAATGTAATCAGTTTGCCATGTACGTATCGTTTGCGAAAACACCGGGTGAACCCAAAGCATTGGCATTTCATGCCAGAGCGGAAGAGCCCCCTCTATTTGGCCCTCACCAGCCACGAATGCCGGATGCTATCCTAGGCTAGTGTAGCAGTAGACTTCCGACAGGCGGTACCGAGATATCACTTGCTACCTACTGCGACTCGAGTTCTACACCATCCCAAGTCACCAGCTCCGACTCATACATTTCGGGTGGCTGCACGCTTTCTGAAGACCAGCGTGCCATCCGGTGCAGGGCTCACCGTGAACGCTATGCAAACATCGTTTGGCCGGCTTCCATCACCTGCGAGCTTCAAATCATAGTTAATAATGAGGTTTGCAATGATTGCTTTCATCACTAGCGCGATGTAGAAACGGCCAGGGCTGCAACACATTCGTCAGTTGACTGTGATATGATGAGCTAAAGCGGAATGCTTACCAGGCATGCGGTCCGTACCCGAAAGGGAGGTACGTCGTTGAAATAGCTGAGAACTGCTCTCTGGACCCTGTCCCTTTCCCAGAGTCGTCTCGGGCCCGGAAAAACCGGTATGGGTCGAACGTGTCAGCGTTGGAATAGATCTCCTCGTCGTGATGCAAGGGTCTCGACGCAGTGAACATTATGGTGCCCTTTGGTATCAGCGTCCCGTCGCTGAGCCGGATGTCCCGCATCGCCTTCTTTACCAACGCGGCTAGAGCAGCACAATGGCAATAGATACCAAGTGAATGACAGCGACCGGAGGACAACATTAGACTTACCATCCGTAATGCCCGTGTATCGCTGAGACTCTTTGATGAAGCTGTCCAGCTTCCACAGTTTGCCAACGGTCACCATAGTCCAACCCTCTAAAGGGAGTACCGACTCGGCCTCGCGCCGGAGGTCCTCGATAACGTCTGGCAAGGCTGCGAGATGGTGCAGTGCATGCGCGAGGCTCTATGCAGTTTCGGGCCGACACCATGAGCACGAATACTCGGAGCAGCAGGAGTAGAAGCAAGCGCCGACGGACATTGATACCTGTGTGCATCCCGGCAAAGTATGCGCCGAGAACCTTCACAATGATGGCGCTGTCAGGCCTGCCCTTGGGGATCATCCTGTCGAGGATCCATTGCAGCATATCTTGCTGCCGCAAATGGCGAATATCAGCAAAATTAATGGGGCCATCCACGCCACGTGCACTCACAGGTTTCTCCGACCAGTCATCCCCATATTCGGCCATGAACGCACACCTCTCTCGGATCATCGGTTCCAGAAAGGGACTCGCCCGTGCCACGCTCGAGGGGACGTGTGTTACTAAAGGTCCGACCAGTCTGGTTTGTTGCGTCAGGTCATCATGGACATGAGCCATCAGGATTAGAAGAACGACTAACGGCTTGAGCACTTGCGGTATGAAGCTCATGATCCCAATAGACTTGATGAAATCGACCGGATACCTCCGGATGACTGAAAGATATTGCTCGTTCCGGCCTGTCCAAACGTCAGTGAGCATACGAATCGGATGGTACCCGGACGAACGAGACGCATACAGAGCGGAAGGCCGACATAAATGCGACTGGTGACCCGGGTCAACACCTTCCGCAGAAGCTCTACTGTCTTGACATTCCCCCATGCTGTTTGTGTTTCAGTCAGCTCGTGATGCCATGTCCGATCAAGGGATTGTGCGCACCACCGTCATCGCCACCAATCATGGAGTCCGATATCGACGTGTGCACTTCGTCGATAATGTCAGGAAACTTGAGCAGTAGAGATCGCATCAAGTTCTCCTTGATGATGTCAGGCAATATATCCTCCTCCGCCATCTCCCTTCCACCTATATAAATCAATTGCGACATCTGTTGTGAGGTATCAGCACACGAACATGAAGGAGGCCAAGAGGGAGACTGGAGCGACCCGGACCGCGCACCTCGACTAACCCTTCCCTCGAGGACAAGTCTTCGTCCGAGTATCTCTTGATTTCTTCGACCATCTTCAGTCCAGACAGCACGACCACCCACTTGTCAAACATGGCGACCTTGAATACTCCGTTTCGATGCTACGGTGCTCGAGAAAAGAGTTCAGAGCACTATGAAACAGGTCCAGGCACGCAGCGTACCTTCTTGTAGCCTTCAGCGAACAGTGCCCTACCGTGCCGCATGAATTGCACCGCCGTGAAGAGGGACAGGATTGGAAGAGACGGGCCGCCGAGTGTCGGTATAGCGCGGATCTGTGCGTCGTAAGATGTCAAGCAACCATCTTGTCCATTTCGCGCTTACAGGATCTGTGAACCATCGAAAGAAGAGCAGGCCCGCCAAAGCCGCCAGAAGTGCGGCTACAATGTCTTCCATGTCAGGACGCTGTGGAGCGCTATCGAGCCCGGGAGCGACGGGCGGGTCTGTGGTCTCGGCGAATACTGGAACTCTTTATAAGTGGACCAAGCGTTCGAAATGAGCGGCGGACGTGCTTGGACAGCGGCCCCGAAGCTTCAGTGATTCTGAGGAGCGCCGCACGATGCATTTATCCCGATGCGGCAGACCGTATTCTGTAAGAGTGTATGTGGGTCACAGGTGTGGATGAGTGGAACGCGCGGCGTCGGAAATGCTTACTCGACTACCGGGAGCCTCGCATACCCCGCTTGAGATGGGAACTTCACTGCCCCGATATGTTACCCTGTGCCTGTTTCCTGTCCGGTTCAATCATCCCCGTAGCTATCGACTAAGGTACGTTACCTCGCTGCTTATCCGCGGCCCCAAACATTGCACTGACGAGATCTGTCCAGTGACGTCAGTTCCTCGCGCTCATCCACAGATGTCATCCTCCACTCTTCTCGTCATCGCCGATCCGAGCCCGAATATCAAGGGTGTCAGACGGCGGATAGGTTCTTTGCACTTGAGGCGACCTCTACTTTGGAGATGGGATAGGACAGTCAGTCCCGCTGCTCGATGGATTCGGAATGATCTTCTCACCGAGCAGACGTGTATGGGACTGAGAGGGGTGCACATGGTTATCCCGGTTCCCAAATCGGTCGCACATCATATTCGCAGTACGATGAGGCGTCCGATTGTGACATTGGCAGGACCATGATGAGCCGGATGTCCGCATGGCATCCTAGACCAGCAGTAGGAGCTTTCCAGACCCAGTCGTGGCTTCCCCGCCCGAACTGCTTCCCCTCACACAAGCATGCACGCACCCCTCGGGAACAACGAGCACGCGGGGAGAATTTTAATGGGGCAATCGGCCCATGGAGTCGGGTAACGAAGCGTATCGCCTATGACGAGAGGACAATGCCGAAGCGTGTGCGGGAACGCAGTTAGAGAGGTCCGGTTGACACAGCTTCTCCGAGTGCTGGATGGTATCCGTGTACATGGGTGAGGTGATCGCACCCCGAAGAAACCGGGAAAACCTATTTCAGAACCGGTAACGGCCACAAGAACCCACCGAGATGTGTCAGTGGCGGCATATTTTGCATAGAAAGGAGTGGACGTACCTAAATCACTAAGCACTAACCAGGAAACCGCCTGTCCCCCATTCTGACACACAATCCTGCTCCGGAACCTTAACGGCCTCGTTTCTGAGAGAGCACGCGGTGCCACTACTACAGGTGTTGTATGTGACAGACAGGATTGGCACAGTGCAGAGGGGGAAGGAAGTAACGTACTTGAGGAGACAAGAAACTAAGGCCTAGCATGATGATGCATGAAGAGGCCCCTCGTGCGATCCTGGGCAGCTCGCGGAACCCTGCCCGCACTTTTGGTCGTGTTCACTACGATGGTGCCACACAACAACCCCTCACGTTCGGTGGTGTTCAATAACGGCAGCGTTCCGGCGGAGCTCGATTGTTATTCTACGATCTGCTAGATAGCATCTCAGCGGGTGTAGAAAAGAAGGGGAACGGCCATACTCACCGCGTGGCCAGAACCGGAGTACGGGCGGGATCTGGTAGCGTAGAATCGTCAGCCTCTCTGCGACCCTGGATGCGTTTTCTCGCCCGAGAACATCGCGAGTGACAGCCCTCGTTGCTGAGTGACAGGAGAGAGGCCGCCCATCGAGACTTCTTCGAGCAGTTGCTGCCGAAAGCGTAGGGAAAGTCGATGTCTATATCGTCACGTTGTGGTTTCGATGGGCGGGATCGCCGAAGTATAGTTTACAAGCGAACAATCCACATGTTGTACAGTTCTCAGGGTTTGATGCTCTAGTGGAAATGAACGAAATTAGCACAACAGGACCGCAGTACGGACGCCTCGCCTCAACGACGCAGTGTCCAACTGATGATGTCACCGCATAGCGCATATCCAAGCAGGGGAAATGTAGTCGCTATATTCAAGACAACATATCTATGCTTCCGAGGATAACGGCCGCGTAGAACGTTTCTCAGACGAAGCACGTAAGGATCATGTTCCGTCTGAAGGAGCTTCAGCGAGGAGGACTTGAAACGCTAGACGATTTCACGTACCGTACCTTTAGAGCGACCACCGCCAACGTGTCATTCGCGTAGACTAATCGCTAGCCAAACCCTCCTTGATACTGTCTTCGCCGCAATGCCCGAGACTCTTCGCACAAGGCCATCGTGCAGAACGGATCAGATCGCCGTGTCGCAAGCGCCATTGAGGGGGAATTGTGAGTCGTCGCCGCTACCAACGTGTATAGAGCTCTCGGGGTCCGGATCGACCCTGGTCTCCGGTGTTTGAGTCGGGTACCTGCAACATACCATAAGCTCTTCGATAGCACATAGCACACATACGGACGGTGATTTAGGCGTGCAGCTAAGAACGGACTCACCCGGGTCTCGGATCCTGCCACTGAGTTGGAAGTAAGTACTCACACGGACGGAGCAGTCTTAGCCTGAAGGACAAAACCCAACATCGGTGTAGTGACGGTGTATGATGTATCATAATCGCAAGGCACGAGTAGGGACGATCCTTAGGGTTGGGTTGGGACCAAGATGTTGCCGGAGGAGGGCGCCCGGAGATCGGTCGTGACGCTTGTTATGTCACTTCGGTCACAGTGGTGCCGATCAGGTCCGGGTCGGTCCGAGGTTTTTCCGACGCCAATTCTCGGAGCAACCGAAGGGCAGACACGCAAACTGATTGCACGCTCGCTCCGAGTAGTCCACTGTCCAATCGATAGCAAGAAAGGATCATTAATTCTTAAGTCCAGTCAATACGGCAGAGCTCGGTCAGTTAACAGCAACTACTACAAGTACACTAAGGCGAGGAACGAGCTCGAGTTAGTACGCGCCACGACCGGCTGAACGCTCTCTGAAAACCAGCATGCCATCCGGTGCAGGATTCACAATAAACATCACGCAGACGTCCCTGGGCAGCCTTCCGTCACCAGCGAGCTTCAGATCGTAGTTGAGGATCATATTCGCAATGATCGCTTTCATCCCCAGCGCGACGTAGAAGCGGCCAGGGCTGCATCTCACCCAGACCACGAAGCCTTGATCATATCCGCGCACTTCTCCGCGACCATGACCGTCGGCGCCATCGTATGCGACCCGATGATCTCCGGAAACACCGACGCGTCGCACACCCTCAACCCCCTCACCCCATGCACCCTCAGTTCCGTGTCCACGACGCTCGCCCGCGCGCCGTGCGTATCCGCGCCCATGCGGCACGTCGACGTGTAGTGGTAGCACGAGACGACCCCCTTCCTGATGAACGCGTCGATGTCCTCGTCGCTCGCACTGTCTGGGACCGTCAAGCTCGCGAACGGGTACCCCTGCGAGCGGACGTCCTCGGCGACGCGCAGGGCGAAGCGCACGCCCGCGCGCATCGGCACGAAGTCTGTTGGGTCCGTGAAGAACCCGAGGTCGACGTCAGGTGGCGTGCGCGGGTCGTTCGACGAGAGACGGACGAAGCCTTGGGATTGCGGGCGGATGAGAGTGAGCAGGTAGCTGAACGCGCCGCGGCCGGGGGTGATGACCCACGCGCAGTCGTTCGGGATGTGCATGAACTCGATGTCCGGGCGGTTGTCAGGGTTGGCCGTGTCGTGATTGCGTGGGTCATCCTTCGCGATCGTGAAGGTCTCGTCGAGGAGCTTAGTCGGAAAGAATGTGGAGACGTTCGTGAACGAGAACGAGAGGAGCCCCGTGCCCCAGATCATGTACTTGAATAGTTCGATGATGGCTCTGAGCGGACTGTACCGCATGTGGTGGAGGGAGTCCTCGATGGGGACTTCCCAGCCCATGGGAAGACAGACGTGGTCTTGCTGCACTGATGATGAGATCTACGTCTACGGCCCAGTGGCAGAGTACGTACGAGATGGCTTCCAACTGCCGGTATGTCGCGCACTACCGTGATCCCATTGTCCGCCAAGTGCTCCTTCGGACCAATACCGCTAGTACGAGAGACGTGAGTGAATTCGGCGAACAATCAGATAACCTAATACGTACCTGAGCATCAATATTTGCGGAGACACCAGCGCGCCGGCACACAGGATAACTTCGCGCTTAGCCTTCGCAAAGTATCCATGTCCACCCTCCTTGAGATTCGACGACTCAAAGTGCACGCCAGTAGCTTGAACGTCGTCATCGGCGGATTTGTCGAGCTCTATCCGTGTAACGAGGGCGTCGGTACAGATCTTGAGGCGTGCTCGTCGCTCGTTCATGAGATGCGGCGGGAGAAAGGCGCGATCCGTCGAGTGCCGATAAGAGCTGGAGTCTTTGATCTGGTCCAGAAGGCCGGTGCAAGCCGCCGGAATACTGGGAGCATTGAAGTCCTCCACATGTGCCACTCCGGCGTTCTGGATGGCGCGATCAACACTGTCTCTGCGTAAGCTGGTGCGGACAATCTCAGACAGGCAGAAGACTCACAATTCCGTGGTCCGGAAGAAGTCCGACGCTTGGATATTCTGCCACGGCCCTGGCAGACAAGCACATGTCAGTGGGTGTCGTCGTGAAGAACCGGAGGGATTTCAGTACCGCTCTTCCCTCTGTACGAGGCTGTGTGCGTGCGGGATTGTTCTGACTTGATGAAGTATGGTTCGACGTCGTCGTACCCCCATCCCGTGTTTCCCAGTGCTTTCCACCTGTTGTAATCTCCAGGAGTGCCTGTAAAGCAATGAGCCCACTGAGAACCACATCGTTCACGTCCGGCCCACCTCGAGTTTGAAGCATCCCATTGATGCGCGTCGCGCCGCCGATCGCCTCGGCCCGAACGAGACGTAACGAGCGGTTGTCCGCATTGGGCTGAGGAACAGAGGTCCATACCACTCCCAAGAAGTCCTTGCTTGTCGGATTTGCCGACATCAGGGGCACGCGGGAGGACCATGTATCAGCCACGGGGCCTCGTTCGATGACGAGGACCGAGACGCTCGGATCCTCGCTCAGTCGCGAAGCGAGCACGCATCCCGCTGTCCCACCTGCAATTGTGAACAGAGTGTCCTTAGCGTATGCTGCCCATGACGATAGACAAGGGAACTGACCCCCAACGACGATGCAATCATACGTGTAAGCGTCCATGTTCTCGGTTGCTGCGGTTGTGGACACGCCGGCATCTTCGATGGATACAGTTGGTATTGTGGGCATTCTGGAGTTATTCGCCACTCGGCGCGCACCGGAGGATGGGAGAAACGCTCGTCTAAAATGGGATGCTAATGAGGGTGCAGAAGGAGGGACGAGGCGTACAGCCCGATACCAACACAGGGTTTATAAGACCACAGTTCTAACTTAAGACCGGGCATCCGTGGGGAATTCGAAATGATGAGAAAGGTGACCTGGAGCCAATAAGAGCATGTCATTAATATAGCCCCGAGAGGGCCGAAGTGCTGCAGAGCAAAGATGGGGCCGCTCGTGGCACACCATTCAAGTTGAAGAATCAGCGCGACAAACGGATTGTCTGTGTGTGAAGCGGACGTGACGAGGGCTCGACCTCCCTCGAGGCTGGTGGGAAAAACGGGCATGCAGAGAGGAACCGGCAAATCGTTGAATTACTCCCAAACGTAGTCACA
The DNA here is from genome assembly GCA_032821775.1 of Sanguinoderma infundibulare. Lineage (NCBI taxonomy): Eukaryota > Fungi > Basidiomycota > Agaricomycetes > Polyporales > Polyporaceae > Sanguinoderma > Sanguinoderma infundibulare. The sequence continues at coordinate 904,196 of JAVLRN010000004.1, read as the reverse complement.
CATGCACATGAATACATACGGGAGCTACTCCAAATGCGACTCATGGTTTCAGCCCCAAGCGGGCACGATGATCTTCCACCCCGGGCATTTGTTCGGCTTCCAGTCGAGAACGGTACTTGGCGCTTCAGGAGGAAACCTCCGGCGGGACCGGCACGGCGGGGAACGCATCGATCATGTCGCGAACGAAAGGGCGAGAGACCGTCTTAACGGGAACAGAGGGAGAGCGAGAGGATTCAGAAAAGAGAATCGGTCAAAAGGATCAAGGCTTACTTTGATGCCATAGTCCACATTTATCTTCTCTAGCTCTCCTATGTGTCGTCGAAGCAGTCCTGGAACTTGGAAGCTGCGATTGTGTTTCGATTGCAGCCTGAGTAATGAGCTACGAAAATGCAACACGTTCACAGCTTCGTACTGTGACGAAATGGCAGAAGGGCCTTGTGCAAAATAACTCACCGAAAAAGCGAGAGATCTCAAGTCGTGTTCAACGCACTGGCATCCCGGGATCCTGCCAGTGGTGTCTTGGCCTTCGAGTTAGCGTATAATCTGAGGCTGAGGCAGGAATACGGATCCCAACAGAGCAGTAGGCAAACAAGGCAGAGGAGGACGGAGAGGTATAAGTACGCGATCATGATTCAGGACAAAAAGTGGGCGCCTATGTGATGCCGCCAGCTTGAACGTGACCCGTAACGCTATGTCACGCCATGCGTCCGTACTACTCCAGCCTCCTTGAAACACGGCTGGAGTCCGGCTCCCAACCCAGTCCCGGCTACCAGAAACCAAACGTATCGTACACGGGCAGTTCCACCCAGCTATGACGCAATTTAGCCACCGGAGGAGGCCAAGATCCAACATCCCGAGGTGTTGTTCAAGACGATTTGTAGGATACTAGAGGGTGGCGTAGGGGGTATGTATGTACCGCCTTGCGATTCGTATTCGGAGGTTCGTTCCCCACAGATGCCCCCTCCCACCTGTTCGACCTCGCTAACGAGCTCACAGTCTATCTCGCCGCCTTCCTGGCTTTTCTCATCCCCAACGTCTCTTCCTTGTCCAAACCGCTCGGCTCTGGAGCCTTTCTTGCCGTCTGACTGCCTGCGGCCGTTGCTGGTGCCATAGTTGCTCCTAGGTGGCGACTCACCGCTCTCGCATTTTCCGTTATCGCTGGTTAGTATGTTTTCCTCTCGCGACCCCAACCATGGCTCAAATTCATGATCGTCTCATTTCTTATACCGCCACATTCGCTCTCACCTTTGGCGTCGTCCCGCATCCCCGGTCGCTCCTTACTCGTCTCGTTCTCGTTGCAATCATAGGCTGAATAATGTGCGTCCTCCAGATTGTCAGCACACAACACAATTTCGTCCAACTTGGCATGGCTTCCGTCGGCGCATTTGGCACCGTGCAATGAATCGCCCTTCTTGCCAACGTTCCGCCTTGCGTCGAGGTCTGGGATAGGTTATAGGATGGAAGTAACTGAGCAATAGAAGGGACTTACTGCCGCGTTCCGCCTCTTCGTCCTCATGGGCGTCGTGACAGATTGGTTCTTGAGAAGAAAGCTCGGCGCGAGTTCCTCTTGTGTGCATGCGCTATCTGGCACTGACATTGCGTCGCTGGAAATTGGTAGCTATCTTGTGGCCTATTCCGCTTCTCTGCCTAATACCAATGACCGCGCTGGCCAGTCTCAGCCTCGCAGTCGTTTCGTACTCGTCATCTCAGTCACATGGGTGCTGCGGACCCCTCAAGACACCCATCCATGACTCGCCTCTCAAACTGCAGTCCATTTCTGGGTCTCGCGCCGTGCGCAACGACAAGACGTGCGGGCTTACGCCCCCGCCAGAGTATTTTCGGAATGAGCGGAGGCCAGGAGTGAAGGGCCGTCAGCGAACGAGGGAGTTGATCAAGTTCGACCCGCTGGACCCGTACTCCGAGGACGAGGATCTAAGAAACCTACGCATTCGGTGTGACCGCCGAGAAGAATCGCTCGTTGGATGCGCTCGTCCAGCGGTCGTTCTCGGTCACGACACGTTCGCACGAGGTAGAGACATTGTATGCGATTGCTTTCGCGTGTTCAACAAATGTAACTATTCCATCGTGGGTCGAAGAGCCTATAACGTAGCTGGTCGAGGAGTGCTTGCGCTCGGACCATTCACTCTAGGAGTCGCGAAAGGGAACAATATATACCATACAAGACCAAGCCGGATCATAATATACGTACACCCCTACTCTTTCCCAACCTGCACCCCATAAACCTGAATGCTCGACTCCGAGTGATTGTGCGAAGGAAGGAACCTTTCAGGGCAGGGCGTAGTAGAACCTCCCAACTCGACTGCTTCAGGCTTCACCACCATCGTCTCGGTACCATTCCTATCCCAGTACTTCCCGGAGCACCATATCGTGGCGAGGAGAACGGAAATGATGACGACGTACATGTTGATGCAGACTAAGTCTGCTGCCAAGAAGTAATCAGTGGTGCGAAAGATGACGACGATGACTGTGATGTTGATCAGGGAGGGGAAGACGAAGTTGGAGACTGCGATCCAAAACAGTCCTCGGAGGCGATCCGCGTATGTGCGTACCCCTAGGAGCAATTTGTTAGAGAGCGTTTAGTAAGCATAGAGCGATGTTCAAGGCGTACTCGGTTCTCCGGTAGGATAGGGAACAGTCGTCCCAATCCTGCCTTTCACTGCAGCAGTTCCTCGTCCCAATCGCACGAGAAACAGGGCAGACGCATACCTGACACGACGATTAGTCGGCTGAATAGGGCGAGGATAATTGGCGTACATGTCGTAGAAAAGTCCCAGGAAAAGGTCGACCCTTATAGAAGGGATCTGCCAAGCTACAAATGGGTCCGCCGAGGTGCCCATGATGTGGATGAATTCGCTTAACGCGATGCCCATATTGACGAGTCTTGCTACCAGCATGGCCCCTACGACTCCGTAGACCAAGAGAATCTTCGTCCACGGGAGGAAGCGGGGAGGGTAGACCGCAATAATGCGAACGAGGAGGATGGATTGGGTGCAGATTGGGACGAGGAACGAGAGACAAGTGATGGCCTGGATACGCTGTACGCTGCTCGGACGTCCGCCCAGAGCCTCTCGCTGCAAGGCTTGATAAGTATGCTTCACCCATTGAGCATACCGTGACAAGACTCGCCGTATTAACTATGGTGACCGCTCCATACGCAAAGCCACATACGATTGAACATATGTTGAGTATGAAGATTGGTCTCCTCCAAAGGTGCGAGCTGGTCATTACGAGAGCGATACAGATAGGAATGAGTGCACCGACGAATATGGCATTTATGAGCATGTCATCAAGTTGCCCATAAAAGCCCACAGCAATAGGGGGCGCAGACGGAGACGGTGGCACAGTTGGCAGTGGGGATGAAAGCGAGGACATAGTGAGCGTCAGTGCGCAGCCTCATGCGCATGGTGTATTTATGTCCGATGCTTCAACGTCTTCGTATGTTTCCGGTGCAGTCGTGCTATATGGCTCCGAACAAACTATAAGTTTGATGGTGAGGGATAAACCTTGAGAGACGGACTAGGGGTGGAAAGTGAAAGCGATGAATGTACTCTGAAGTTGGTATGCGCAACCCTTCACAACCAGCCACTCCCCATCTCTGATAAATACCCCCTTCAAGTTCTTAGTACGCGCATTCCAGCACGATGAAGATCCTCATCCTGTGATTGAATGGGGAGCATTCCTCCGTGTTCGCGATGATCGCAGGACACGCCTGGTGGACTGCCGCTGGTATCGCTAAGGCGATGCGTCTGTGGCGTCAGAACGGACGATTCTTGGATGCTCCAAGCCAAACTATAACACTCCGCCCAACCTGAAGAGCCGGACGAACACTGCCCTGCTACCCGAACGAAGCCGGAGCCCGAATTCCCCGCACCAAACGCAATCATGAAGATTTTCTCCGGTGTCAACTTTATCGACCTTCATGCACGATGCGCCTCGCCAGTAGAGCGGCTGCGCTCTACCAAAACTTAATACACCCTGCCCGTGATTCGAATGCTTTATCATCTCTAGCACGCACAGCTGTATGAACAAATAGCAAGCAACCTATGCCAATTCCTATGCGTCTCGTGGCAGGGCGGGAAGCGTGCATCCCCGTATCATTCAGCAGTATTATATACTCATTTCCGTGTCATTGGGTCCCGCGCAGATGCATATACGAATGCGAAATGGTCTTAATAAACCGAATCGTGCGACACCCGGCTTCCCAAACCGAAGGTTCGCCGAGCGGCCTCCTGTGGGACCCGTTCTGCACCATGTTTCCCGCCGGACTCCACGAGCGGCTAGCCAAACCATTCCGTCGCTTCAGACAGCATAGGTTTGCAGGAGCTGGAGCCTCGCCATGTGCGAGGCTCGTCCCCTGGAACGGCTAAAGAGACCGAACGCAATCGCCATGAATCCGATGCACTACTTACTCGTTTATCCGGAAATGGTGCCTCAGCGCACAGCGCGCATGCCGTAAGGACCTTCCTCCGCGCCCTACCATGGCCCATTCAAGGCTGTAAAAAGGACAGCGTAGCTGCTGATGGGAGGAGTGGGACTGAAAGGAGTAGGCAGGCTGGAGAAGGCGACATAGATGGTGATGGTGGGGCAAATGTGTCGCCGCAAGATAAATGTTCTTCTGCGCTCGAGTATGTCCAAGCGGGAGTGGTCCCTTTAAGAAAGCAGATAGTGAGATGGGTTGCGGAGCGTGTCTTCCTAGTTACCGAGATTGACAAAGGTGCAATTCAGGGATGTCGTGACACTGGACGGCGAGCGAGAACAGGTAGCTGCAGCGATTAAAAACTTACAGGACCACTGTGCGATCGCCACCACGGCCATAGCTTCAATCGGAGTTACAAAGTTACGCCCTAACATTTCTTCTCCGATCCATTCGGCTGTCGGCCCGCCGAGTCCCTAGGGTCACCTCTTCGTGACTTCGCTTGCACTCTCCGAGACGGGGACATCCAACCTGCGAACAAGTCCCACGTCTCACGGCTCACCGTCTGCCACACGCAGAGAAAATCGAACAGCTGGGCATATGGGGACGACGTCGTCAGTCACACCGAGAACGACTAATGTGATACTTGGACAGCTTGGACAGCTCGTATATGTTAGGGCATGGAGGTAAGTCTGCTTGGCATTATTCCTTGTCGACGGTGCTGAAGCGGGGATGGTATAGGGATTGAGGAACCCATGGTCGTCAAGTGGGGTTCCCGTTCCTGTCTTTTCGGACACACGTTTACCGTGTCGCCTTCAGTCACATCAGCCCCTGCATCCTCACAAAGGCAGTGCTTCCGCTCATGACGGAGACGGTAAGAACGTCGGGAGCCGATGTTCGAATCATTGTGGTGTGTTGACGTTAGACAACTTAGAGCTCCGGGTCCAATCGATTTCCGCTGATGGGCTCAAAAGATGACGTCGACAGGAATGAACGTTCTGAAAGACCGTGTCGTGCGTTTCTGCACAGTAGAGGACCTGAACGAAACCGATTTCGGGACAACGTACCTGGGAGGGAGACCGAAAGACAACATGATGAGATACGGTGCGTGCTGCAGATTCCCTCAACGACAATGCTAACACATCACGACCCAGGACAGTCCAAGGCCACGAACATCTTGTATGCTAAGCAACTCCAGAAGACTCTGGACGCAGCAGATGTCTCGACCACCATCATGGCGGTTTATCCTGGCTATGTCTGGACTGAGGCCTTTGCCCGCGCGGCTTTCCACAAGATCCCGGTTGCTGGCCCCTTTTACACCATAATGTTCAAGCTCACGTTCATCACAGTGCCCGAGGGCGCGCGTACGCCGGTATACGCTGCAACGTCACCTCAGATTGCGGAGCAGAGGGAGCGGTACAAAGGGGCGTACGTAGTGCCTTACGGGAAGATCGCGGTCCCGCCGCACCCGCAGGCCGAAAGTGCGGTCTTGGCGAAGGAGTTGTGGGATACGACAGAGGATATCATCAAGAAATAGGGATTCTGACTTGATAGTTATGGGGTGCATCGTAGGCTTGTGGATTCTGTATGTCTCGAGGTATTCATGACATGTACCCTGCATATATCCGTGATCAGCACCTGCGTGCGGTGAATGGTCGGGAAGACCTCACTCCCGCTACGCAGACCTGGTACGTTGTCCCCAGACTTGCATCACTGAGACTCGGAATCGTATGGAGCACCGCACAGGAACCGCCATCTGGTCATCGATTGAGATTATCCTTGCTTGCTTATGTGGCCAAGATATCTACTAACGCAACAGGCTTGATTGCCAGCCTTCAAACGTACTCCGCTTTCTGAATCACAAGCACCTCATCACTCGGGGTACGAGGCATCTGATCGGTGTCTAGGCTCAGATCCAAGCTATCCTCCACCGTCCCCGAAGTCCTCTCCCAATCCACCACGCTCGTCATCTGGATGTTGACGGTTGCGTACGGGGATGGCACCCTCGTCCCCTTCGACAGACATGGCATTAGCGTACAAGCCTTGGAGCGAACAACACCAAGGAGGGGTCGCTCACCGATCCCTGTACCCGATTGGACCGGCTACTTGCGTCCTGATGCGTGCATTTCGCTTGCCGAGTGCCATGACCCTCGCTGGGAGGTGTGTAGTTCGAGTCGTTGACAATCTGTCCCATCAGGGACTGACGACAATTAAGTATAGCGAGGACCGAGTTCGCAGACACTGCGAGCACGATGAGCGCTCCATCAAGTCCGGTCGTGCCTCACGTATTCAACTTTAAACTCACCTTTTGTGGTGGGCATGGCAATGGCTACGTAGGTAGGCCCATCCGGCAGGCTGCTCGGGGATTGGCGTTAAATTCTTCTAGGGGACAGGGGAATCCGAGACGTACGCATACGAACGCAGATAATGCCAGAGCCCTGGGGGGCGTGTGCAGGAATCGAAAGTCAGATCGCCGACGATGGCAACAGGCCGCGAAAACATGAGGAGCGAGACATACGTACGTGTTCAGGCAAGCTGTGCATGCATGGTCAGCATTCACATGGGTCTACGGGTAGGTAATGAACATACTAGCGATGACCGCGTACAAAGACAAAGTGTCCAGCACCGTGTTGGTCCTGTGCACATGCCGCGGGGTCAATATGCACATTCCGGACACTCGGAAGCTGATGCCAAGGCGCACCCTTTGAAGCGAGTGTGGCTATTGCGCAAGATGACCACGAGCGTGCCCGTCAATATAAGGTCGATGGAGGCAGAGGTTGCGAACACAGTCGTAGCCATCCACTTCCAGGGAGAGGATGTGCGTACATGAGGTGAGACGGGGGGGAGGGCGAGCAACTGATGGAAGTACGCACGGTGTACCCGAACTGCTCTATCAGTGTCTTGCTCTTCAGCCTAATGGATTTTTCAGATCGCACGTCATCGACTGTGCCTGTGGAAATAGGATATATGTACGGACCACTCCACGCTGAACGCTGTCTGGATGTAAGCATATGAAGCCTGCTGAGAGGCGCGCAGAGCCTCACCAATGATGCAGCCAATTTCGATCAACATAAGAGCAACCTGTGAACAAGTGAAAGGGATGCCACTGACGCAAAGAACAAATACGTACCACGAACATCACGATAGGTCGGTAGCGACGATCGACTGCGAGACGGAAGAGCTTTTAACATGGGTTTCAAGAACGGGCGGAAGGCGGCATACTGAGATATATGCGCCGAACGTAGAAGCTAAAATATGGTTACTTTGGGACCGAAGCAGAGGACAATGCGATGACGGACCTCTGGGTAAGCACGACGATGATGCCCTTGTAGATGGTTAGACACCTTTCCCGGCTCGAGCGGAAGAGGAGAAAGCTCACGAAAGCGAGAGAAAGCGACTAAATGAGAGCGAGTTAGGGTGGGGCGATATGGGTATAGTGACAATACTTACTCGGGCTGACCTGAAGCGGTATTGGATGAGAGTAAGTACCAAACTGCCTCTGAGTACGGATGGATAACTTGCTCACCATGTGGTCAGCAACAACCCCAGTATATTGCCGTAATCAATTACAAGATAGTGATAGCTGGGTAGAGTCTCAGGCACGTTGGTCGCGAGCATAGCGCAACAGCTACTGACCACATATGCATGATTGTCACGGAATGGAATGTATCCGCAACGCTTCAAAGGGCATCAGGTTCACGAGGTGGTATTGACGAAAGTATTTGATCTCACAATATTGCGAGGACCTCGAAACGTGGTCAGCATAGGCTCGGGGTGGGGGTTTGCCTATTGCAAGACTTACCAGAACCTTGTAGAGGGTGGTATCGTCTCTATAGATGCGAAAGTACCGGAACGTCTGGTGGGCAGTCAACCCGTATAGCCTGTCGAAGTCGGTCAGTGCACAGTGTATGCCAGTGCTGGTAACCATACATCAACGGGAAGAATGCGCTGAGCAAAAGAGTACCAAACGTGCTTCCGAATGAAAGGGTCTCTGTGTCTAGAGACTCTGATGGCATACCAGCGAGATTCTCAGGTTGGAGTCGAGAGGAGTAAGTCTATGGCTTGGTCTAGCGAAGACGGAATGCGCTCCTATTAATGGAGTTATCAGCCGCGTCCTGCGGCGTTTTCGGCTCTCCGGGACTGACTACGACTGCTTCCTTACCATAAAAATAAACTCCCCATCGATCATTTATGCGGCACGATCACTCACGGAGGCGCGCTCGAGATGAGCTGGCGGTGAATTGAATACCGGTTCTTCCGCTGCGACGAGGGTGTCGATGAATAGAAACAGAATAATGTTTCAGTCAACAGTATCGAACCAGTCATTCTGTAATTATCTTACCTTCAAATCGATCTGTATTGGTGTTGGACTAAACGCGGATGAAACGCCCTCGGGGTGGAACATGAACCCCAGTCGCTCTGTGCGGCTTGAGAATCAGATGCGCTCGGTCTGTATCTGTCAAAGAGCACACGGACAAGGCGCAGACACCGCACACCCTCAGCTCATCCACCCCATGCGCTTTCGGCTCGGTGTCCACGACGCTCGCCGAATGCCTCCACACCCATGCGGCACATCGACTTGTAGTGGTAGAACGGAATGACCACCCGTCTTCGGTGACGGGCACCATGAGCCGAACATCGTCGCGCGCGGGAGCCCGAAGTGGACGGGGGGAAGGAGATCAGAGAGCTCAACGCGCGGTGGCCAGGGTTGATGACTCGCACGAAGTAGGTCGCAGTGTCCACGGAGTGCGATGATCGCAGCGCCGAAGACGAGGGCTGCATATGTACGTCCACGGCTCAGCCGAGGTTGCGCAACAGAGGTCCTCGCGCGTCCGGTTTGCTGACGTGGAGTTCACGGCCCACGGGAGAGGAGCACACGTCCCCAGCGCGCACACTGCCAATGGCGAAGCTCGGACCCTCGCGAGTTTGCACGCAACCACCTGTCCCGCCTGCGTGGTGAGGAAACAGGATGCCCGGCGACGTTGCCCTACTGCAGGGGACCAAAAGGAACTAGTTGTCGAGGTGGATGAGCCGACGGCTCCTTTGCGTTGATCGTCTTGAAACGCACGCCTTTCGCCCGCGCTCTGTGCCGTCCAGGCAGAGAGCGCTAGTTCGGGTCAGTGGAATATCTTGAGGCGCGAGCTCGAGACGACGAACAGGCAGTCCGCTGAGTCGCGATGGCACTTGGCGTTCTCCGAAACGTCGAGCGTGCTATTCGTACATATTGGGCTCGGCGACAACTTTCGGGAGTTTTGTACTGTCATGCGCGGAACAGCATGATGAGCATATACTGTATTGATAGCTGTAGCCGTATGAACGCACTTAGAAGCAAATTGACCCACACGCCAGGGTAGGCAATGATGAAGAACAAGAACATGAGATACACTTTGCAGTGTAACCAGCCTTTTGTTGGATTGATGGGAAAGACTATGTATACCCGCTCTGGTGATATTCGACGTCAGCACGGCATGCCGCAGGATGCGCGGTAGGGTTGGACGCACCAAGGAATAAGTAGATAGTGAGCTTAGTGAGTCCATAGAAGAAAATGCAAGCGAATATGGGAGCTGATCGTGTCCACGTACATCTAGACCGCCGTAGATGAGTTGAGAACTCTGATGCCCCACGAGTAACTACAGAGGAGACGGGGATACTCCCAGAGGCTCCGGGGGCCCATGATGGATGATCTGCTCCGCTCATGCAAAGCGTCGCCAATTACTGACTATGTCGATGCGCACTCGAGAGACATGCTGGGTGCAACGAAATGCCGACGAAGAAAGAGGAACAAGAAAGAACGAGTCAAGCATTCCGAGTTGGAAACGCGCAAGGGGCCATTTGCGGAACATCGGTCCGTAGGCTTACGTAACGATGACGACCATCGACCGCACGGTATCGCTCGACTCCGACTTCGAGGCTCATCATGAGTGGGCCGAGTCTCTGCCTCTGATCTAGCCTTGAGTGCTCACTGCTCAGCTGAATGTCAAAAGGCCTTGTCATCGTACTCGCCGTGCAAGTGGTGCCTCGTCTTGGGGTCCGTGCGCACTCTCATTCTAAACACGCCTTCCAACAATTGCTATCAGCTCTTGATCCAGCTGACTCCGCCCCCCAGGCGCGCGACGGTTCTTCAAGGCGAGGGATGTGATCCGTCGTGGTCAGAGATCACGGACGGTGTATAGGTACGAGTGTCAGTTATCTTCGACATTTTTGGCTTCTCCGACTCTCCACGGAATCCACGACGGGATCCCCAGGTCAAGGGTGTCTTGAGCAGAGATTCCCTTGAGTACGGAATGAAGTACGTCAGGCACTACATTCTGCAGGTATGTTTCGGGTTTAACAACAACTGTTTCGCGTCCCTGACACCCGGTTATGCCCACCGCTAGCTTCATTCGCTACATGATCTCCAGCGAGCAGCAGCATTCTGTGCCCGTCCCACGGATGTCGTCACTCGACGCAGGACCAGCGTTCGATCCAGAGCACAGGATACCCACCAAAAGCACGCCGTCGAAGTACAGGAGACGGTCGCTCCTCACGAGAAAACGCACCTCATCATCGTTTCCCGGAATCACCTAGCCACTTTCGCGATGTCCCGGCGGATCGTAAGTCTCCTCCTCGCCCCTTTCTCTTCACATCTCAAACGCTCATGCACAACGCAGTGCAGGATTGCCTTCTGGACGAGCCCCACGTTGTGGACTTCGGTGGCCCTCTGATCCGCCCCGTGCTCGTGCCGCTGTGCCTTTCATGCCCTCTCCTCTCCACGAGACACCACGCTGTGTTGACTGTCAGATAGCCCGGATATGGTCGCGGGAGTGCCCTGAGAGCACTCAGACGCTGCTCGAGGGCCTTACGAGGCTTTACGGCGCACTTCGCGTTACTTTGTTTTTCACTTCGACAATGTGGCCAAGCACTTCTAATACAACACGTGATTTTGTGGCGCAACTTTAAAATACGCGGCTGCCGAGTTGTGCCTCGCCATAGTCTTGTTCCGTCCCCCTTGTCCGCCTGGCCCTGTTCTCTGTGCTGTCGCTGCTGCTTGGATGCTCGACTCGGAAAAATGGTGTGGTGAATCCTATCGCGTCCAGATCGGAGGTTTATCGCAGCATCGGGCTGCTCGAGGTCGCCGTGTGGGAGTGGCTCGGAGTGGTGAAGTTTGAGAGAGGGCATCTGCGGTGTATGCTTTCTTTCTGGCATGGACGAAGGTGAGTCGCGCTGTGCTCAAGCGGGATGAGACGATTGCTTAGATGTTCCGTGCGTACAGTGTGCTCTGCAAGTTCGACTGGTGCTCTAGACCCCTATAAGACACATACCGTCTCTTTTTTTCTGGAGTACTCGCTGCTCGTGGTTATCCACACTGTCGTTGGCTTCTGGTATGCTGCATACTTACGTGCAGTGCTCTCCCGCTTCCCGTCGACTTCTTGCAGACGCGATGTCGTCATCGGGTGATCTGTGTGCTTCTTCTTCACCCACGCCACCTGCGCTGGCTCGCTTATGGCATCCGACCCTGCAGGGAACTCGCTTCTGTCCTCTGCCTCAACGATCCACCACGATCCCCGTCCTGTCTACTCTAGGTGCATGTACCCAAGACCGCATACAATCGCAACCGCCGCTTGTATCGCAGACTGGCGATTCAAGCCCCCCTTGCTCACGCAAACGACCTTATCCTCGCGGCACTCGCTTTCATTTCTGTTGGTCACTTCTCTGCGGTCGAGTGGCCCGGAGCATTTGTCAAGACGTCGGACCGTGTGTATACACTGTGGTGAGTGGCCTTTTCATGCTTCAGAAGGGCGCCCGAGCTGACCCGTCGTCCATCGCAGGATAACATCTCGAATCTGTCTGTTGTAATGTGATGGCGGGCCTTGGGTACGATGGTTCTTGATTTTCGCGCGACGCGGGGGCGGATGTTGAGGAAACGCTGCTAGTGTAGCCCCGAGGCGAGGTCATGGAGGAAGGCGGCGGAGAGGAAGAGGGCATTGTCGGGGCTGGTGAGGTCGTTAGGTGGACCCCGGTCCACAGCTCGCACTCTTCTTGAGCCTTGACCCTCCTCCCACCTCGTCACATTCTCAACTTGGCGTCGCTAGTGCGTCTTGTGTATTCTGCGCATTTCCCGGTTATCGGCTTCCTTGGGCAACCGCTGTTCCTCATCGAAGTACGCCAACTGGCTCTCTCAAGCTCTTCCTGCTGTGGCTCGGAGACATGCTTGGATGCGCCATCGATTGTCGTTAGCGAAGAGCTACGGCCGATCTGCTGAGCGATCCTTCCCGGAGTGAAAGTGGCTCGGTAGACATCGTTTTTGTTCACGCGGAGTGATTGTCTGACGCTGGACACCAGGTATCTGCTTATGGTCAAAGATCCAGCCAGTGTCGGATGGACGTACCAGCGCAAGAAGACCTTCCCCGCGGTGATTCGCACATTGGGACTGGCGTGCCTGAACTGTGGCGTTGGCCCTTATTGCTAGTGTTGTCATGGTGCGAGGTCAGCTCGGTGGATGATTGGAGGAGAGGTACGTACTTCGAGGCTTTATTTCGCTGGGATACCACTCGGGGGCTGACTGGCTCTGATTTTGGACTGTACCAGACAAGCAAAGTCGATCGCGCAGCGGCCCGCATTCGACAGTAAAGTCAGCCGTAATCTGACCTCTCAGTGTTCCAAGGCGCTGCCTACGTGGTGCCTCTCCTCACCCTCTCGCTCTCACAGTTTTGGACGACACGGTCGCGGCGCTCGACTGACGGCTGGAATTCCGCATGGGGAAAGTGACTCGACGACTTAGATCCCGTCGTCTTCGATTGTGGATCAGGGGTACGTATCTCGGGTGGCCGGTACTATGGTGGAACTCATTGTAGGATTTCTAAGGTCCCACAAGATCATCTCGATTCTGGAGCGTCAGAACAGTCGATGTGAACCGCCACCGTCTCGTCGGCGTTGGATTGTCTTACTGCACGACTGTGGCGTGGCGCGCTCGATGAAGGCCCCCTCCCTATCATCAAAGTCTTTGGATGCCTTGGCCCTTGACAGATCTTGAGCCGGGGATCGATTTGTGTAATAGACGGTCCCCGATCTGTGGCGTATACCCAGATGCACGACGTACAGCAAGGTTGAGAAGCGATCGACCTCTTAAAGGTGACCGGGAGAGTGATGGGCGTCTTCCATACGCGGACCATCTTCACAGCTCGAGACATGTTACCTCGGCTCGCGGTGAGGATGGTGCACACGGTACGACACAAAACCGCGGCAGGTGAGTCTCGACCTCTATTGTGGACGCCTTCTCAGCATGTGCTAATATATTAACTTACAGTCCCCTTCGTGGCATCTACCTTCCCTCGAACGAGACTAACCGCCGCCCACAGTGATATAGTTTGCGAGCCATATCGCAAAGCGCACGTAAGCGGTTTTGCGAGGTGCTCCCCGAGCGATTTCCGACATCGGACGGTCGTGCACCACACGGGAGTAGGTCACCATCGCGATCAGGCTGCGATACTTCGACCCAGTCCTCTCTGGGAAGTCCTGCGTTTGTATTATGGAGTTGTCGTCACAGACCGAGATAGCAGCATAAGTGTACTTAATGCTCGTCGCATCACCTATACTCACTGTGCTCGCTCAGATTGTTCTAAGAAAGTAAATATGTCCTTCTCGGCGGTGGACTTAGAGGACGATCGACTTCGAACCTCCGCGGGCCCCCTTGTCAAGATTCATGAATGTCGTGATACCCACGGAGCACGATGTTATCGTCCCGATTACCTAAATGAACATCTCGGCGACCATACGGAGACCCGATGGGCGAACTACTGAACTTGCGACGGAGGTGGAATGACGCGGAGTCCGAAGGCCTCGGACGCTCACGGTCATTAACGGAGGTTAACAGGATGCATGTGTACAGGTGAAGGTGCGTCTCCGATCTGGTTCGCAGACCAGGACGCATGCACAGAACGCCGGCCTTGTGCACTTGGTGGGCTCTATTTTCAACTCACCGGACGTCGCTTTACATAGTGCGTTGTCCAATTTCGATTGGTATGGACATGGCCGTCCGTGGCGCAATTCGCGGCTGCGTCGGGCACACACGTAAGAGAGGTTTCGTTGGATAGACGCGGGGCGCCGCCGGTGCACCTGTCAAACCTTACTCGCCTCCGACGAGATGTGACGAGAGCTTCTAACGCCACCACAGGGATGTGGCATTGTCGTGGTGGCGTTCATGCCGTGGTGGCGTTAAGCAGATGCTGGTAAGGGGCTGTCAGTATACTGCATACGTAGCCGAGCAGCCCAGGCCAGCAGTGCGCGCGGCTGCCACGCGGTTTGCGTTTCGGAGGAGGCACACACATCTCCTGCCAGTGTCCGCAATGAGAGACTGGACAGCTCGAAAATGCGAGTCGTTGGATAGGCCGAGGATTCATTGGAGACAAGGTTCCAGGGTGACACTATTCCGGGCACCAGCGGCTCTTCAGGAAGAAGTGGAGGTCCGCATGGGCCATCGCAAGCGGGCGGTGCACACGGCATGGACGTGCGGTATGCCGAAATGGAACGGCAGACGTGCCGCGTCATGTTTTTGAAGGTGGGACGTCCGAAGACAATGAGAGCTATCGAGCTATCGATCGAACGGTGACAATGTCATAGTAGAAGGGGTGCGCGGGAGGAGGTAAGACAGTTCGGGGGTGGGGTCCAGTATCATGATATCAGCGACCCTGACGCAAGGTGAGATGATGGGAGTGCTGCGAGGAAGCCAGCTCCCGGCCCGAGCCTCATGTATTCAATTCTCGTCGTTGTTTACTTTGATAGCCGAGGGTTCTGGCGAGGGACGCCAGCCAATCCTTGAATCATATCTCCGCGAAGCACGGCGCGCACCGTTTTGTCTGACATAAACCGTAGATCGTGTTGGGCCATGGTCATACTCGCCGGACGTCTGCTCGTTCCCGCGCTCGTCCGACATACGCCCATTGCAGCCGGAACTTGAGAAGTTTGCATCCGATTCACACACACACAGGGGCCCTTCAGGGCGGCCGGCCAGGCTGGGGCGAACTTCCAATGTTCCAGCATGGCCGATGCTTCCTCTGCCGCCCGATTTACGACGGGGCCCACTCCGGTCTCCGCCAGCTACCCGCATCCGAGCTCTCCAGCCACTAGTACTACAGCTCCTACTCTTACTGCACAACCCAAGACTCCTTCCACTCAAACGCACTCAGCATGGCGGGCTCTTTGTGTCTCGAGGCACAGAGCGGGACGGCCACCCCGTCGGTCGCGGAGGAAACGAAGCGGACGGTGACAACGGTGGCGTCGTTCGAGACCGCGAACGAGCCGAAGTCCGAGGGCGACCCGCTGCCGCCATCGATATCGGCGATGACGACGTTTCCAGAGGGTGGGCTGAGAGGATGGCTCACCGTCGCCGGAGGGTACGTACTTGTTGCTCTTGGCAAGTCCGCAGCCTCGTGTCGTTCCCCATCAGAATCTCGCAACTCCTCCAAACAAAGACGCGACACGACGCACTACATACAGGAACAACACGTTCCTCCCTCCGTTCGCTTACTGACCGTGTTATGCCCGGCATGCTAGGTCGATGGTGGTCATGTGCACGTTCGGGATCATACAGTCGTTTGGGGTCTTCCAGGACTATTACACCGTGCGTACGCCAAGCCCATGTTTTCGTTTTTCGATCGGAGAGAACGTACGCTCACTCTTGGCATCATGTCCTCTTCGACCTGTACATAGCGCGTTTCGCTTTCGGAACACAGCCCGTCGCAAGTGAGCTGGATAGGCTCGTTCCAGCTCTTCCTCCTCTTCGCCGTCGCGCTCCCGTCGGGTCGCCTGTACGATGAGGGCTTTTTCCGGCACTTGATGGCCGCGGGGTCACTCATCTACCTGTTCTCGTACGTCCGCACTTGCCACCCACCTGCTTGCGTAGTATGCCGTAGTGGGGATGTTATCTGACTGACTGACGCTGTGGCGTCGAACTTGTGGAATCTTGGACAGGGTGTTCATGCTGTCGTTGACGAAACCGCACCAATACTACCAGACATTCCTGTCACAGGGGTTCGGGATCGGCTTGGGCATGGGCGTGATATTCCTGCCCGCCATCTCGATTGTGTCCCATTATTTCCAGAGGCGGCGTTCGCTGTCGATGGGCTTCGTGATCGCAGGTGAGTCCCGCATAGTCCCAGCTCGGAATATTATCTGACCCGCTCCATTCGCGTCGAACTCGGCAAGGTGCATCTTTGGGTGGCGTGATTTGGCCGATCATGCTCAACCACCTCTTTGCGGACTCGGCGGGCTTTCCGTGGGCAGTCCGGTGTGTGTGTGGTTTTTTGTATTGTTTGCCTTGGCGCGTGTTTGCTGATGCCGAGCGACGCATCCAAGGACGTGTGGATTCATCTCGGTAGTGCTTTTGTTGCTCGCGAATTTCTTCATGAAGCCGCGGCTCCCGAGCCGGAGAGAGCGGCCTGACGCGCCGCCGGTCGTGGTGTGGCCGCTGTTTGCTGATGTACCGTACATGGTTTGTGTAGCCGGGTGCGTCTATATTGACATTCTTCTTTAGCAATGCTAATGGGCCTATGAATGCTGACCGTCGGTTTTTGTAGGACGTTCTTCGTCCTTTGGGGATTGTTCTTCCCATGTGCGTGCTGCTCGCCTGTCCATTCCATCATCAAGTATTCACAAGGCGATCGTACCACATAGTCTTCTACTTGCAGCTCTTCGCCATCCTCCATGGCATTCCTCAGAACTTCGCCCTCTACGTGGTATGTCCCCTATGGCGTCCTCAGCGCCTCTCGCGACGCTGAAACCTGCGTCAGATACCTATTCTCAACGCGGCCTCTCTCTTCGGTCGCACGCTGCCCAACTTCGCCGCGGACTATTACGGCCGTTTCAACGGTACGTCGTACCTCACCCTCACCCTTTTCTGTGACAGAAACATGGCTGATGCGGAAATCTTTCGGTGCACAGTGATCGTCCCAATGACCACAGTCGCGGGCTTCTTGATGTTCGCCATGCTGGGGGCGACAAGCGTGGGCGCCCTCATCGCGTTCGCCATCCTGTATGGGTTCTTCTCCGGGTGCTGTACGTGTCCCTTAGTCTTCGCTCCACCCTACGCGCGTCTGGGACTCACGGCGAACGCGCCGCCCGCTCTTCACAGTCCTCTCGATGACGGCGCCAATGCTGACCGTGTTCGCCAAAAGCGTCGACGAAGTAGGGTGCGTCTTCTCTCAGGCCCCACTTCACTGTTTGTGTTTCGGCTTCTGCTTCTGCGCGGTCCTGACGCCAAGGCGCTCCGGCTTCTCTCTTTGCCCGCGCATGCGAATACAGGATCCGGATCGGGCTCGCGCTCTTCCTCTTCAGCTTCGCCCTCCTGACCGGGAACCCGATATCGGGCGCGCTGCTGCATGCGCCGGACTATTTCTGGAGCCGTGCGATCGTGTTCAATGCCGTACGTTCCTTGGTTATCTCTTGCTTCGTGTGGACCCCACGAGTTGTTGAACGCGCGACTGTGACTACAGGTGATGGTGCTGTTCGGATGCGCGCTGCTGGTAGTATCGCGGGCAATGGTGGCCAAGGCGAAGGGATCGCAGTGGGTGTAGGACGTTTGTTACAGAGACTAGTGTCTCGGTGTTCCCATCAGTTACAGTACAGCAAGGCGCGTATCTCGGCGCTCTTGTTTATCTAGATAATCAGTACATCCATATTCGGTCTGCACGAGGTTAGGCGCCGCAGCACTTGTATCCTTACACCACGTCGACTGCTGGAGCCTCGAGCTCCGACCTCCGACTCGTCATCTCCTGTCTTGCTGGCGACATTTGCTCCCCATCTCTCTACCACGGCCACCCTCACGGCATCAAGGACTCCAGATTGGTACGATCTGCGTCTGTCGCTTGCTACGCGATTAAGTGAAGAAGGGACGCCCTTCCCACACCTTGACAGGACGAGGATCTGAGAAGACGTGTTCCCGTTTGCATCAAAAGTCGTGCTGAACCTTCATATTGCTCTTATCGCGCATGGCGTTACAGCGGGTCTGCTGCCCAAAGCGGTGGACGTACATAACGCGCCGACGTACATATGTCGCCGATCGTGATGATGCGTGGGGCCCAGGGCCCGGCCTTGTCGGATGGAGCACGCCAATAGGATGCGAACGGCCTCAGACGTCGATAGAGGACACTCCTGGGTCAATTATGTGCTTTTGGGCGATACGCACGTCGATAGCATCTCGGTATGTCTGCGGGGCTCCTCCTACGGCATTTTCTGCGTCTTCGCTTTCACCGAACGCTGATGTCCGCCGGTGGCTTCCCACAGGTTTACTTATCGCTCCGTCCGCCCTGAGTCATACATGACTGATCGGGGTCACCGAGCGGAAGCTGCTGCGTTCTGAATGGATTTGACATTGAACGCTTCTTCTCGCCACGGTGATCCTAGGCGCTTCCGAACGACAGGCCGATTGGCAATTCGTGCTAGCAGTGCCTCGCCCTCACCCCAGCCGCTCCTCGCGAGTCCGCCCTACGCGAGGCCCCTCGCGTCCATAATTTATCGATGTCCCTCCTGCCCAGCTCTCCGCCACAACCGCCTTCTCACCCATTCACAAAACCGCCGACGTTCCCGTTCCTTGCCTTCGTCCCGCCCTCGTCTGTTCTTGAGTCATGAAAGGCCTGGACGCTGTCGTCGTCCTCTTCACCGTCCTCTACTTCTCCGCGGTTTACCTGACCCGCAAGCGCTGGAGGCTGCCCCCCGGGCCCAAGGGGCTGCCCCTGATCGGGAACGTCTTCCAGCTCACGAAGGATCCCCAATGGCTCCAGTATGGCCGCTGGGGAAAGGAGTACGGTACGTGCTCTTGCGCCGGCGTCGCCATCTACGACTCCGACTCTAATCGTCGACCATACTTGATACTTCGTAGGACCCCTTTTCCATCTCAACTTTTTGGGTGAACGGGTCTTCGTGATCAACTCGCAGCGGGTAGCATCGGAGATTATGGACAAGAACATCAACACGTACGCAGACAGGCCGAAGAACATGTTCACCGCTTCAGATCTGTACGTGCACCTATTGTTTGCACATACTTAGGCTTGGGTCGGACACGGGTATACCCGTGACGGCGTCGAGGCCTTCCGTCGATCCGCTTGCTAACTGCGCATTCGCAGCATCGGCTGGAACCGCGCCGTCGCTCTGAACACCGGGGGAGCCCAACACCGCAGGATGCGGCGTCTCATGGCCAAGTCGCTCAACTCGAGCGCCGTGCGCGACTACCGGCCTCTGCAAGAGCAGTCCGCGCACGCGCTCGTCCGGCTCTTCCTCGACACCCCACAGGACTTCCTGAAGCACATCCGCGCCGTGGTGGGCAAGTCCATCGTGGACATATCTTACGGGCATGACCTCGAGGTCAGGGGAGACGATTACGTCGACTACGCGGAACGGGTGCACGAGCAGTTCGGCACGATTGCGAAGCCGTACAACTCTTTGCTGGACCTCTTCCCTATCTGTATGTTCATCTTCTCTGTGGTACACTCATGTACTAATTATGAGTTCTGGCTTGGTTTTTACAGTGCGGCACATTCCGTCTTGGTTCCCCGGCTTTGGGTTCATTCCCGTGTGGCGCGACGAACTGGAGGACCTCGCTAGGGTGCCTTTTAACGTGGTCAAGAACGACCTTGTGCGTGAACCTAACCCCGTCCCACGAATCGTTTGCCGCTCTCAGGCTGATGTGAAGATTCGGAAATGCAGGAAACGGGCGACGCGCCCGATTCGTACGTAGCCTCGTGCCTTCGGAGCATATTCGGAAAGCCAGACGCGAACAGCCGCACCGAGGAGGAGATCATGTGGAGCGCCGTGAGCTTCTACACCGGCGGGTCGGACACGGTGCGTCCTCTCATCGTCGTTCTTCCACTCGCGAGTTGTTTGGAATATTGACGTACATGCTGTAGACGATAGTCGGGCTCACGATGATCATTCTCCTGATGTGCTTGAACCCGCATGTGCAGAAACGCGCGCAAGAGGAGCTCGACAGGGTCGTGGGCAATGACCGTATGCCCAGCTTTACGGACTTGCCGAACCTCCCGTACCTCAGTGCGTGCATCAAGGAGACGATTAGGTACTGGACCATCGTGCCGCTCGGTAGGTTTTCATCGGTCGATGCTTGGTGTTGCGACTCTCATGCGAAAGTACATGCAGGCCTCCCCCATCGCGCATTGGAGGACGGAGAGTACCAGGGTTATGACATCCCTGCAGGTATGCCACACGGCGACATACGTCTTTCCTTGGATACATACTGATCGTTTTTTCAGGATCGACCGTGGTGGCTAACCTGTGGTCCGTCTCACCTTCCCACATCCTCGGTTATGGCATGTCGCTCACAGTCATCGTCATGATCATCACAGGGCCATGATGCACGACGAAGAGGTCTACTCGGATCCGTTCTCGTACAAACCGGAACGCTTCCTCCCCGTGAGCGAGGGCGGCCTTGGCGAGCAGGACGCGTCGCCGACCGTGTTCGGATACGGGCGCCGCATCTGCCCGGGTATGTACCTGGCTGAGGCGTCGCTCTGGATGTACGCGGCGAGCGTGCTCGCGGTGTTCAACATCACGCCCGTGAAGGACGCGAACGGAAACCCCGTCCCGCCCGTCGAGGAGACGGGGGCGGATCTCATCAGGTTCGTTTATTCATTGGTTACCTTTGACGAGGACGATGTTGATTTTCATCTTTTCGGGGAACAGCA
Source organism: Sanguinoderma infundibulare (assembly GCA_032821775.1). NCBI lineage: Eukaryota > Fungi > Basidiomycota > Agaricomycetes > Polyporales > Polyporaceae > Sanguinoderma > Sanguinoderma infundibulare. The sequence continues at coordinate 883,091 of JAVLRN010000004.1, read as the reverse complement.
TCCCGAAGCCGTACGTGTGCGACATCTCGCCGCGCTCGGCCACGTCCGCTGCGCTGGTCAACCAGTGACGACAACCGCCCGTGAAATGGCGCGATGACTCCAAGTTTTCTGATATTCGACGCCGACATAGACTGAGACGCCGTCTCCAAGTTTCCTATTACTCGACGTCAACTTACATTGGCACACCCGTCTCCGATTCGATTACACGAGGTCTACATACACTTCATCACCATCTCCCACTTTCCCCTTACGTTTAAAATTGTACAACATGTCTCCACCGAGGGTTCCCGGGGTGCACTGGCCGGTGTCTCGCTTCCTTCTCTCTCCGCATGTCACGAAACCCGAATCCTGAAATGTGTTTTTTGTACGAATCTTCTATATCCAATGTCGTGTTCCCGCTGGAGTAGTCTAGACCCCCTTCTCCGCCGACCAAGGATGCTTTGTGCCAGCCGTGGTCGACAACTCTTTCTGGCTTTCAAGGTTCTGTGGACTACACCAGCCCCAATCCTGTCGAACGTCAGGTTTAATTAAACACATGTGTCCTTGTTCCGCCGTCGCGGATGCTTATTACTGCGGACTCTTTGTCAGATCCGCAGACCCCCGGCGGCTCGGACCCCTCTCACGTTAAAACAGTCGCATCGAGGCGCCGCTCTGCCCCCGAATTTATTCAATAGAGCAACGTTCAGCATGCAATATGCAATGTTCCAACCTGCACGTCGCTGGATGGTGCATCCGCGGACAGAAGTCTGTTACTACGCGTGATAAGGGGGCGCCACAGGTGCTTCGACTCGACTTCTAATGTTCTTCCGTTCTGATAATTGAAGGGTTCGTCGATTCGAATCAGACGGTGATGCGCCGGCGCTGCGTTTGGCATTGCGTGGGAGGAGGAGCGCGATTTGCGTTGCTTCTGTCCGTGCGGGGCCGGAGGGACAGAATGGCCGGGGATTGCGTGATTCTCAGCCCCAAAGAACGGGCTTGAGATCCGCATGACCTACATACACGCTCGAAGTCAAGATACGATGCAAATAGACGTCTCAGAATGCACCATTAGTGCTCTCGCAGCGTTCTTCTACTCCACCGGGGAGAACCTAAGTAGCATACGGGGGTAGAAGGAGGAGATTTTCAACGGTAATTCTCCAAGGCGATTGGGCACCGGACTCGGAGAGCGGAGCCTATTGATTAACGTCATCCCGAGACGCCGCAAGGTTCTGCCACTTCTATACCGCCCGCCGCTGTCGTGGACACAGGATGTGCACGACAGCGGCATTGTCTTGTCTTCTCCATCTGTCGACGGAGAGGTCGCTGGGCCCACGTACGCTGAATCTTCAGTTCGGCGCGCCGCATCGCGGGATGACCGGATGCTGTTTAACTGTCAAGGCATCTTGAGCACAAGCCGGTCCCGGGGTATCGGGAGAATCTGGGGCATGCTCAAAGTGTGCTCGTGATAGGAGCCAGTGTGACATCCCAGCGACGCGGTGTTAGTATCGCGGTTCGCTCTATGTACCATAGGGCGAGCCCGGCTTTGTCTTGCGCCAGAGACTGCCAAATCGGTGCAACTTGAATGAGGCGGGCATAACATCGGCCGGGCCGCTTGCAGTATGCGGAGGCATCCCGTCGGATTTGAACGGGCTACCGGATGTACAGTACATTCGAGGCGTGTGTCGTGGAGGGCCCGCCACCTGAAGATGACTTATGCCTAGTCAAACCCTCGCAGAATGTCCGCCTTGGCTACACGCCCCAATATCTTTCAAGCTGTCTGCACTGACATCTGCACGCACGTCCTTCCCAGACAGACCGCCTCAGCCGTGCTATTATTTACAAGGTCGACCGAGGTTACCCGATGAGCTCACAAACCCCGCGGTCTATGCTCGTTGACCGCCCGATGTTTGCATTGCATTTCATATTGTAAGTCAGCAACCGCAGCTCCCCGGCTTGTGTGTGAGTGCAAGAAGCAGGCTCTTCATTCTCATCAATGTATAATCCTCTGTGTTCCATCCAACGCTTCAACTTTGTCTCAGGATGGAGCCCATTCGCGCCCGCGGAGCAAGGGTAGCATCCCAAACTTCCCTCCGGGTGACACGGGATGTCAAATACAATGGGCGGAAATGATAACACATGAGCGACTGCTGCGTATCCTTCCGGATTCCGAAGTATAGTCCACAAGCGATCAACCAAGGATGTGCTGGGATTGGATAACGGGCTCATAGGAATTGAAACGAGGCACCTTACGCGGACGCTCGAGGTCGAGATTCTAACAGAATGCGGAACGCAGTACGTAACTCGCTGAACGGGACGGACACAACCTTGTGGAAATGGAAGGCCCGCTCGACAAAGGAAGTGGAGAGCGCAAGCAGCCGCAATCTAGGCACTTCAAACCACACCCGGGGGCCTTGATGATGTGCGGGAACCTGTTGTTCTCGAGACAACCATCTCGAGATGATTCTACGCATGCCGGTAATTATAAGTAAGCCGGATAACAAGCGGAGCGTGAGATTGCAGAATACCATGAGGATTAAGTGTCTACTTTCCGCGACACCTGCCGGGGCCAATGGGCCAATGAGCACCCAGGTGACACATCTCTTGCCCGAACCTAAAAGTAGCATCTGGAGCCCCTTCCAGTTGTGCTACGGCGAAAGCCCTTGCAGTGCGGATGTTCCAGCAGAACATGATCCAAAGTCTCGCCAGCCTCTCGCCGCGAGCAGTGCTGGATTGCGTGATCGGGAGAAGCGAATGTGACGGCATACAGTTGCTTACAGAACTGATGACGATCATTCAGCACCATATCCCTGGGCCCCGCAGCGTCGCTAAGCCAATGCGATTGAACCAGACTCTCATACTCCAATAGTAAGTTATGTAACGAGAAGCGCCGCCTATCCCAGGATGGGCGACTACATTACTTACGAAGTACGTACAATAAGTTTGTGCTCTCCGGCGATCTGCGTGATTTTATGGAGCCCAACGGGGTTGTGCTGAAGCTTCGACATGATGATCGTCGTCGGCGAAGTGGCCACCAGCCTGCGTGTAATATCAGCGCCCTGGTTAGAGCGCGCACCCAATTCGGTACAAGTCCGGATTAAGACTGCAATGGCGCAGAAACCGATGTCTCATCGTGAAAGGCGATGAATGGCTGGCATCAGCCAGAAGGTTCAAAAAGATGATCACCTCGTATCTAGCTTCGATGAGCGCCGTGAACGACCTGCATCAGGAAGCACTCAACCCCTTTCGGCGGATAACAGGCACAGTGGCAGCACGGATGCAGTTTTCCACGAGCCACGAGCGTTGAGAGGGAGGTGTGAGGCTAGTCGCCATTTGTGTAGCGGAATTAATGTTGAGACGCATGACGTGTGGTTGTGCCAACGAGGACTGCACCTTGACGTCGACCTCAAAAATTTCGTTTGTCGGCACAAAATGGCCGCTCCCACAAAGCGGAGCGGTTTTGCCTGTCCCCCGGGGCGTTCTTGTCGGCGGCAGAAGCGAATGGCCATCCGACCTAATACAGTCTTTGGTGAGGTTTTTAACGCTGGCCAGTGTCCGTGCATGAAACGCAGAAGAGCAGGGACCGGCGTAAAATTAGAGCACACACCTTAGACGAAAGAACCCCCGACCATCCATCTGACCTGCCTCTTGCCCTGCAAGGTGTGGCAATAACGATAAGGGCAAGTGAGCGGTGGCAAGATCAACATGGTCAGAAATAGACACACCTGCACTGTGGGCGCACGTAATGTCACACTTGGAATGTATCTACCGACTTTTGGCACTGAAAGGAGCGCGAGAACCAGCCTGAATAGGAAAGTCAAGGTGAAAGATCCGCGGTGAATGTCTCGGATCAGGGTGACATTACCGCCTCTCCCCATCTGTCTTTGTCGTCCCTTTGCACCTTGCGTCTCAATGCAGCGTGCGAAGCTTCTCCTCACAGGAGCGCTAGGCATGTGCTGCAGCGTCTTCTAATTTTAAATGTTAGGGATTCACCAGCACTTCATCGCATCGCTCAATTCAACGCCATCTGCCAAGTACGTCAATCGCTATTTGGTACAATAAGAAACGGCTGTGTTGACGGACCCTACTCGTCGACGGGACCCCAGTTCCTTCCAAACGTCATCTTCGATGATATTCTGATATATCTCTGCTCGACACCTTTCAGCAATCGTCCTTTCTGATACGATACCAGCGGCACTGTCGGAGATGCGTCAATGCCGAGGCAAACTCTATGGGATGTTCTCAACACACCGTTCGGCCCGCGCTGTCGTTACGACTGCCATGATAGTGTCAACCATCACGGATCAGCTTTGTTCCACCATGATTCTTCACAGATAGCCTGGGTTCTGGCCTCGTTAGGACTGCGAAAAGACCTGACATCGCGGGCTTCAACTGTGCTTCTGGGCGGCCACGCAATGCGGTGCGAATATTTTCCTCTCCATCTGCATCGAAATCCTCCGTTTCTGTCTGCACCTTAAGTAAGCAAACCAAGGAAGGGTTGGCAGGAATGGCGTACCACGTCCGCATTTCAAAATGTAAGGTACGATTGAGAATTCTATTCTCTCTGCTTCCGGCACGTTGCGATTGCATCGAACAGAAGCGTCGGGCTCGGGCGGACTCCAGAAGAGCTTGGGAGACAAGTGGTGTCGACTCCGGACGTGATCCTTCGTATATTACCCTGTAAAACGCCTTCGGTGTCAAACACTCGCTTGCGTGTTGCTCTCTTATTCCGATACTTAAAGAACTTTCGGTCAGCCCTCACGATCCATTATGCTCCCCTCCATACTCACGTTCCAGTATAACACCTCCGCAGACATATAAATAGCAACACTAGACCTAGCTCAAGATGCCCATGCTGTGCGTCGAGCAGTCGACCTTGACGTCGCAAAGGCCATCGGATGCTAACACATCGCTCACCGTAGAAGCGACCCCAGCGTCAAGTACTCCCCCTACACCGCTATCGACATTCCCGACCGTCAATGGCCGCACCGTCGCACCGAAAAGCACCCCATCTGGCTCTCCACCGACCTCCGTGACGGCAACCAGTCCCTGGCACGCCCCATGACTGCTGAGCAGAAACTTATCTTCTTCAGGCATATCGTAAAGTGCGGCTTCAAGGAGGTCGAGGTCGCCTACCCAGCCGCGAGCGAGACCGAGTTCGACTTCGTGCGGTCCCTTATCGACGGAGGCGAGATCCCCGACGACGTCTGGATACAGGTATGTACGGCATCAGTTTCTGCATGAATGTTTGCGAACGAGTCTCGGAATTGGCGCGGCACTGACCTGGCGAATACAATGTGCAGGTTATGACGCCCGCACGGGCTGATCTTATTCATCGGACCTTCGAGGCTATCGCTGGTGCGCCCAAGGTCATCATCCAGCTCTTCAACTCGACTGCGCCGTGTTTCCGGAAGGTCGTCTTTGGCAAGAGCAAGGAGGAGATCGTGGAGCTCGCCACTACGCATACCGCCCTGATCCGATCGCTCGCGGACCAGTACAGCGAGAAGTACGGAGCAAAGTTCCGGCTCATCTACGGCGTCGAGGCCTTCACCCAGACCGAACCGGAGTACGTCGTTGAGATATGCACCGCCGTGAAGAACGCATGGGGCCAGGCCGGGAAGGACTTGTACGACCGCGTCATGTACAACTTGCCGTCGACGGTGGAGGTCTCTCCGCCGAACCACTATGCCGACCAGGTGAGAACTGCTCTGAACAGTCGAACAAGGCAGTCATTGACTCACCGCGTTCTGGTGCTCTTGTTCTTTGCAGGTCGAGTACTTCTGTCGCAACATGCCAGACCGTGACGAGATCATTGTCAGCTTACACACCCACAACGACAGAGGTACGTACGCACACCTCTGAAGCTAATCCGAGTTCGTACCACAAACGCGCAATGCTCACGACGGCCCGGCTCTCCATACATGTACGACAGGTACGGCGGTTGCCTCGAGCGAGCTCGGCGTTCTCGCTGGCGCTGACCGCGTCGAAGGGTGTCTCTTCGGAAACGGCGAACGCTGCGGCAACGTCGACCTCGTAACCCTGGCTCTCAACCTCTACACCCAGGGCATCCACTGCGGTCTCGATTTCTCCGACCTCCAGTCCACGATCGACGTCGTCACCCACTGCACCTCCCTACCCGTCCACCCTCGGCACCCGTACGCAGGCGAGCTCGTCTACACCGCCTTCTCGGGAACGCACCAGGACGGAATCAAGAAGGGGCTCGAGGCACAAGCGCTGCGCCGCGCGAAGGGGGACCAGAAGTGGGAGATCCCATACCTCCCTCTCGACCCCGCCGACGTCGGGCGGACGTACGAGGCCGTCATCCGCGTCAACTCGCAGTCCGGCAAGGGCGGAATTGCGTACATTGTCCGCGAGCACCTCCTGATCGATCTCCCGCGCCCCGTCCAGCAGGAGTTCTACCACGTCGTGCAGGCCGAGGTGGAGCGGACCGCGCGTGAGATGAGCCCAGAGGAGATCAAGGCGGCCTTCAGGGCATACTACCACCTCCCGGGCAAGGACGACGACAAGGCGCACCGCGCGCGCGTGTATCTGAGCAAGTCCGCGGTAACGGAAGTCGTCCGGGACGGCAAGCCGGTGACGACATTCGGGGGGCAGATGACCGCAGACGGCCACTCGTTCGCGCTGCGGGGCGAGGGCTCGGGGCCGCTCGCCGCGTTCCTATCCGCTGTCGAGGCGCGCACGGGGCTCCGTTTCTCCGCCGTGGAGACGCACGAACGCGAGTCACTGGCCTCGGGGCGTAGCGACGTCGTCTCCTTCGTGCTTCTCGCCGAAACGCATGCTGCACACGACGCATCTTCCGGGGGACAGAATGGGGACGCCGAGGTGCATTCGCACGCTCCCACATGGGGCGTGGGCGTTGACGCGGAGCGGGCGCGCGCCCAGATCCTTGCTGCGGTCAGCGCGATGAACAAGCGCCTCGGGGACCGTCCTGTGCCGGTCGTCAGCGAGGAAGTCCTGAGGATGCTCAACGATGATTACTCACCGCCCGTGCGCCAGACGACGCACAACTCCCTTGCCGACATCGAGGGGCTTTCTTCGGCTGCGATGTCGAAGTTCAGCCCAGTCTCGGTGCTGCCAAGAGAAGTCAGCGCGCAGTCTTCGTGAAAGTCGAGGCAGTGGGAGAGGAGCGAGTGGGGCAAGTCGATTTCGACAATGAGCTGATCGAGGGGACCCCTCAGGCCGCTCTGACAGCCTCCGAAACATGCAATGGTAGAACTGGGTTTGGAGAACGGTATAGACAGGGCCTGGTCGCATGCCAACGTATTACGCAGATTTCGCAGATGTATGATTATCATGTATAGTTCACGAATCAATACACGAAGAGCACAAGATTGAAAGCCAACGGACTCACAAGTGTGCGTCGGGGATTTCGTTCGCCACCTGATGGCCTGGAGAGAGAGTGATCAGCACAGCGCATCGCGTGGATCGGACAGAAAGCGTACGCATAAGGCGCAATACGCAGCCGGGGTAACGGTGGCCTTCCAGATACTGACCGGCCGTGCAGCAACTACACACCACTGCAGATGCAGTTCGGCCATTTCACCTGGTCGTAATGGTCAGGCGAGCACTGCTACAGGCGAATCAAATAGACGTACCGAGCCACAATCACCCCCAAGAGCGCAGCCTGTCAACCGTCGCGAAACGGACGTTTTGCACGCTCATCCCAGCTGCTCCGGAACAGGTTAGGTGGGATTATTGTAAATGCGCGGGTAAACAGTGGTTGAACATACTTCTCGCAGAAGGTGACCGATGACTGGAAGCTAAGTCAAAGCAACCTACGCAGTAAGACAGGATAGTCGATTTCGTATGTCATCGCCGGACATCCGACCATTTCCCTGGGTGCCAATACGCAGTGCGGCAGAGAACACAGGACGTCGCGATTCTTCACAGGAAGAGTGTCCTGCACAGATACGCGATGAGATTGTGCATAAGCAGACGGCCAGTGGAAACGATGACCTGACCCATATCCAACGATGGCGCCTACAGGTTCTGCGGATTCGAGTGGCTGACCTGCAATGATACCCGGTCAGGGCCTGCGCCTCACTGAAGCGTTGATAATAAGACACTCACTGCGAGCATTGGCTGACATATGCTCGAAGCCATTGGTATATCGTCGGCGCGGAAGTGGCCGACTGAAGAAGTAAAAGAGACGATGGTGTCCCAGCAGCGGGACCGCGGCATGCGTGAAGAAGCACGCAGATCGCTCGATGACAACATCGCGTCTGGAAGAACTCAGACCGAAGCAGGAGAATATGCAGGTGAAGCACACACGAGGAACGATGCCCTGTAGGGAGACAACCGCCCCGACAAAAGTATGAGGACGAGACTCGGGAGGATGATGCAGGCGATGCTCACCAATCATCTGCGCGTCTTCTTTTGCTTCTAAAGGGGCACCTTTAACCACACTAAGATGCAAATTACTGGACCACGATGACTCTGGAGGTGTCATGTCACGCCGAGGACTGCGATCGTGTGCAGTAAACTCTTGCGATGTACGTCCTATATCCTTGCGATGCGAGTAAGAGCAACATTTTTAATTTGCATGAGCCCAGCACTGAAGGACTCCAGCAAGAGAAATGTGAACAAGGCCTACAGGCGTATAGTACGCAGGGCATTAGCAAGAGAAGAATTTGCGCGACGAGGACGAAATCGGCATATCTGTGATCACGTGTTTTACCAACCCGGTTCTTCCCGAAAGCTGACCTTGGTTCCTCTTATGCCGTTCAACTCTACTCTGACTACTGAACACTGGTCTCCTAGCAGAACCGTTACAGGATGCCATCGTCGAATAAACGGCTACAGGGGAGCATTGCTAGAGGTTCGTGCAATTTTCTAGTAGCATCACATCTCGAACCGTTTATGTGCAGGAACCGGTACCCCTTGGGAAGCCCTATGACGCGTATACTACACACGCGTTTCGGACGCTTCTCTTCATCCTCGAACGCTACTACAGAACACGTCGATGCGGGCTGCATCGTACCGCGCAGAACTACTTGCCCCCCAGTGCACCGCGCCAAACTTGCATCGTCGGTTCGTTCGTTCGACTCGCACACATTCTAGCCTCAGTTGAGACCGTGCTCTTTAGGGTGTCCGTGGACCGCCGTTCTCAACGACTCTATCGTCATACAGCAGCGGAATGCGACCGATCGGGCTGGGGGCCAATTGCAACGTTTACAACAACCCAAACGCTGCTACGTAAGTGTTAGTCTGCCTTCGCAGCCTTGGATCTGGATGTCACTGACGTCTGTTTTGCCAGGCGCTCGAGACCATCAGGCCTGAATCTGGCCCGTCCCATATAATCGTCCTTATAGCCATCTCTTCGCCGTGACTATCCATAGCCGCCCAAGCTAGTCCGGTGAGGAGTGCGAGCAGAGGGTCGGAGACACCTACACTGTGTCTTGCCATGGATGGGGATCTGACGATATCTTGCTCTTACAGGCCTCTCCCCTGTCGTCCGATGGAGTGGATCCCGGGCTTGAGTGGATCCCCCGCAGGAGAAATGAAATGGCACAGTTCCGGTGTGACATTCAGAAGCTACGCGCCTTGTACGTGTTATCCGCAACCATGCTCCTCCAGGAACCTCACACAACATAACGACAGCGTTGATGAAGTTCCCAAAAGAGCGGAAACGCCGCACATCTCGCACTCCCGATTCACCCTGAGAGGCACTAGTACGCGCAGCGTCGTCCTGGATTGCGCAATCAGCCTTGTCCCCCGTGCTTCTGGCCGTTGATACGTTGATCCACCATCCGTCCAGACTCACGCCCATGCTGATGTAAAAACGGAAAGCCCATCTGTCCTGTGACCTGTAACCAGGTCAGGCTGCGATCAAAGCTCCCCAAGAAGGGTGTGCAGTTCGGAGGGCGATCAGAACCCCGTTACATCGCTGCTTCGCAAAGGTGAGACGGGACCTCATCCTGTGCAGGTTCGCGCCTCAGATGCTGAAGTTGAGGTGTGTGGCACATTATGTTCTAGCCCTAGTTTCGATATTCAGGCTTATGGCATTGTGTTATAGCGGCATTCACCCCGAACGATGCCCCTATCGGTGTAGGTTTGGTAAGGACCTTGTCACATTCACATACCGCATCTATTCCAGTGACATAAACTCGTGCCTTGTGCCCTTGGGTCTACGAGTATTGAGGCGCTGGTGATCCCAGAGGTCGTCGGAGGGTCATAGGGTCTCATACCGTGGCACTAGGTCGCGAGGAAGTACACAGATGTGATCTAGGTCAGTCCTGGATATGATGTATGGTATTTGCTTGACCGGTGAGTACTGCTATGGGCAGTCATTATGATTCCAGCAGACCGTGCACTCCATAATCTAAAGGCATGGACACATCTCACAAGGTCGTCATCTGCACATTAGGAACAATCTGGAGCATCGGGATCATGTGTGGGCAAACGCATGCGCAAATCAATGGCTGCAGCTGCGGCGCAGATGTTATACAATAAATGTTCGAGCGCAGTTCGCTATACATATCGGTGTCCATACGTTGCGAGCTTACGGCGGAAGAGAGATGCCATGCGTGATGGCCAATCTTGGCACACCGTCTCCTCCTATGTCTATTCCACAACTTGAATCTCGAGCGTAACACGGCTGCTCAGACTCAGCTAACTTCGCCGATCCATACACTGGCACGATTTCGGGCCTGTTCCGTCAGAGGTCGATGACGACATTGCCGTCCCAGCTTGTACTCGTCCTCGCAGTCCCAGTCTTGTCAACTGATGCCCGGATCCGAATAATGAATAGCTCTATTGAGTACTTCATTCGGGACCCACCCAACGCCGTGCTGCAACGTATCCGGAAATTAGAAAAATGGATCCCAGGCGTGGTGGGTGCACCCTTGGAGATTCTGCATCCTTCACTGACCACACGCGCGGATCGACAACCATTGCTGACCTGTATGCGTTGGCGCGAACTGATCGTGAGGCTCGCCTGTGCGCTGTCAGGGCATGAATTGTGGCTATGGGGCGTGTGGATTATGTGCCTGCCATGCGGGATGTAGGTGAAGAGTGTAAGTTAGCGTTCAAGAACACCATAAACGCGCATAGACCGTGCATGCGCGCGGCAGGTGACGGGCAGGGAGTGAATCAAAGACAAAGCACGATGGAGGACAGCCAGCGGCGCCGCGCTTTTGCTGGACCCAGTCATGAGACTATGGCGCGCCGGTGGCGGATGCAGTAGAGTGGAGGTCTTGAGTCTGGTTTTGATCGTACTTCAGTGGGGTGGACAATGGGCGGGGAATGTATCAAAGTCTTCATGTCATTCATTACTCCGACGGCACATACATGTATACCGAAACCTGACGATTTGCACGTCCGTCCACGACCTCCGCCTCCTGCTCGTTCGTGTCCTCGCCATTTATCCGAGCACCGCTCTCCGCGTCGAGCACCACCTGGGCCGCCAGGCTGGGTGGACAATTCTCGGACTCACCTGGCCATCCTGCGTCACGCCGGAAGGGAGCCTGAGAAGGTGGTCTCGCACACTCGGAGGAACCTGGTCGTGGTCTGTCATCGGGTCAGCCAGAGCGCGGGCCTAAAGCGCGAGAGTACCGGAGCAAGTCTTCATGGAGAAAAATGTCGTGTTAAGCATATACAAGAAGGAACTGGGTAAAAACATACTAAATGTGCAAAAACCCCAACCCGCGTCCATTCCATGCCTCTCTATCCCCCAGCACAGAAACCGACCTCATGTCGCGAGATATCGCATATTTTGAGGAAGCGCCGCGGTTCGACATTCGGGAAATAGCATGTTGGCCAAATCACTGAGAGCTTGTGCTGAGCTTCAGGACGCCACGAAGCTGGACGTCCAAGAGGCGCCTTCCGGGCAGCTTCTAGCTTCTGCACATCGCGCCAGAGGCAGGAACATGTTGTATCGAGTCAGCGTAGCTGAAAAACAGCACTCCAGATACCAGAATGGCTGGAGGGAAAAGCGAGCGAGGAGGACGTTAAAGACAAGCCTAGCTCGGAGCCTCCGCTCTTCTCTGAGTCTGTGTGCCGGCCCTAAACACGGGCGCTCCAATTCGCACCGTAGGACCGGCCCTTGGCTGCAGATCCGGAGCGGCGGCTTAACTCCTGCCACCTTCTCCATTTTTCACTAACGGGTTATTTCTCAATGTGAGTTGCAGGCTTGTAGTATCCTCATTCTCGTATAAACGTATGCGTTTAGGCCAACGTTTTCGAGCCGTCCGCGGTGCGACTATGAATATCGGACGGGAATAGTACGGTCATTAGCCCTGGAGTAATCCTCCCGAGCAAGAACGCTCCCTGAAAGGTTTGTCGGCATAAAACTATCTCTGTATACTACGCTGACTACTTATGTGTGTTGTTTGTCAGCAGCTCATGATGCTCTGGCAGACGGAAGGACGTCTGATTCGCAGTAGGACTCTCCCGTCGAGCGTAATCGAAGAAGACCGAGAGGAATCGCATCACAGTGAGCAGCACTTTTTCACTGGCACGCGCTGTCTTTTACGCACACGACTGACAGACATCTAACCTGGGTGTAAAACATTGCTGGGCTCCGGTGGTAGTCATCCCAGCTTCGTTGACCATGTCTGCCCGGCGGCGATTTAATGGAATGTCAAAATCTGCAGGCTACAGCTAGACCTGCACACGTCGTGCAGAAGATATACTCGGTGAGTTGAGGTCAACATCGTTCCCTTCTCACCATTTCGGTCTCATTCCGTCTTCCGCCATAATTTGGCTTGTGGTTTGTGTGGCGTCTTCCATACTGAGAAGGTTGGACAGCGACGGAGCCAGAGGGTTACACCCGTGCGCAACGTAGCGGAATGTGTGTTCGTCCTACTGCATATAAAAGGTGAGGTACAAGAGGATGATCCCTCAGCGGTTCCATCCGCCCGACAACCCACGTCTTACACTTCATTCCGACACGCAGTGCAACGCATATCAAGGCTCCCTTCATAGTCACTGGCGCCATCGGCGGGTCAACCCCCGGTGCTCTCGCTCCCAACCGTCTCGAGATAAACGACTTCATCAAGAACAAGAAGATGTTCTCTCTTTACATCCAAGCGCTTGGTGCCGATTTTCTATGGCCTACGTTCATTGCATGCATCTAACCACACTCTTCAGCGGCAATGTCGAATGTTAACCAGGGAGAACGAGAGTCGTTCTTTCAGATCGCAGGCATTCACGGTTTGCCATTCGTTCCCTGGGACGGCGTGGGAGCGGGAAAACCTGGCGAGGCCGCCGGTTACTGCACCCATGGCTCCGTCTTGTTCCCAACCTGGCATCGGCCCTACATGGCAGCCTACGAGGTTCTCAGACGCGCATATTACACCCAAGAAACCAATTGCTGACCCATTGGAACGTACTATATATACGGCAAATTCTGCAGCAGCATGCGTTGACCATCGCCAAGACATACAAGGTCGACAAGGCCAGCTGGTGGAAGGCTGCGGCGGACCTCCGCCAGCCATACTGGGACTGGGCGCAGAACATTGTACCGCCCCCGGAGGTCATCTCGTACCGCAAGGTCACGATCATGGGGCCGGACGGGGAGCCCAAGGAAGTCGACAACCCCCTCTTCCATTACAAGTTCAGGGATGGGATTGAACATACTTCTTTCCCTGAGCCATACAAACACTGGGAGACGACGTTGAGGCACCCGACGAGCGTAAACGAGCATGCTGACGACAACATCGAGGACCTCGTGAAGTGATAATGTTCACCTTCGTATCATTCGTGGGCAACGACGCTGATGGCCTGTGCGCGACAGCGACCTCAAATGCAACTAGGAAGACATCAGAATGAAGACTTACAACCTGCTGACCCTCGTCCACGAATGGCCCGCGTTCAGCAACCACACCGAGAGCGTCGAAACCGGCGGCAACGCCTGCAACAGCTTAGAAGCTATTCACGATTGCATCCACGTCCTTGTCGGCCGGGGCACACACGAGGACGACACGGGAGGTCACATGAGCGATACTGCGGTCGCAGGTCTGTCCAGCCTCCACCATGGTACTCAGAGATTTCCTCATGGGCCCACTGTTGGACAGGCTTTGATCCCATCTTTTACATGCACCACTGCAATGTCGATCGCATTATGTCGCTCTGGTCCGCGATGCACCCTGATATTTGGGTCAATAAGTCCGTCGAGAAAGACGGGACTTGGACGATCCCGAAGGAGGGTATGGTTGACGCAAACACCGGTGCGTAGTTTTCGCCGTTGAAGGCATTCCCTGCATTGACATATCATACTCGACATTGATGTAGGCCTTACCCCCTTCCGGTTCTCGCAGAAAGAGTTCTGGACGTCTGCCAAGGTTGCGGGAGCTGTCCCGACGCAGCTGGGATACTCGTACCCCGAGTTCAATGGGCTCGGAAACATGGTCGACAAACGTGCGGTCAAGGATTACATCGAACGGGTCGTCCAGGCGCTCTATCGCGGCCCGTGTCTGATCAGGAGGATCCTCCCCGCCTTCGCGGGAATACAACATGGCTACTTGGACTGGACGAGAACACCTGAACCATGGGGCATATTCCGCCGGAATTAGTCGGATTCGGCGTCTAGAGATGAAAGGGCGAGGAAGAGGTCAGTGCTCGGGTGAGCCGGAGAGGGGCGTTGCCAACCTGCCACGGTCGGCGTGATGCTCACGGTGGGATCTGACCTGAGGCGCAAATTTGTGATCAGTATTGGTGGCACGTACTGTTATGTATACTTACCGTAGGTAGCTTTGTTAATAAATCTGCAATCTGGGGTTAGATGAAAAACACAGTCATACGCCATGTACAGCGCGAGAGTGCGAGGCCGCAGACCCAAACCAAGGTCGAAACCACATGCCCGAACCGAGGTCACAACCTCACGCCCGGACTGAGGTCACAACCTCACGCCCGGAACCGAAGTGTGGCGTTTGGTTGTGACCTCAGTCCGGGCCGCAGCACCGATTCTCACGCTCGGATCCGTTGCCAGCACAGCCCACGTCTTCCTCTGCCGTCAGCCTGTCTCTCGCTTCTCGCGTCAGCCTGTCTCGACCTCCCCGCCTCTCGACCTCCATGCGACCCAGTCGCCCGGGCGATGAACTCTACATGGGTTGTACCCTGTAGACTGAGCCCTTTACACTGGATCGACCACCACCACCTATGGGCCTCAACACCTCTGGCAGTCACCAACCCCCTCTGTCCCATCCCTCGCCCGTCCAGCCTCGCTTGGGCAATGAACTCTACATGGGTTGTACCCTGTAGACTGAGCCCTGTTCCGTTCGATCCACCACCCTCGCCCACCTTCTTCTGTCGACACTCCTCGCAGTCACTGGCCCCCTGAGCCCCGCCCCTCACCCTTGTTGCCACCATGATGTCTCCCGCCCCCTACATCACCCTTGTTCACACATCTCATCCACTGGGTGTTCTCTTGCACGGCTTCCCTGCGCGCTCAACCTTGGCTCCCTCTGGCACCACAAGATATCATTCCAGGCACCCTGGCATCTCTCCTCCCCGTCCACATTGTTGTCTCTGTAGATAGTAGTAACTAGTACAAATGTATAGCAGATACATCAGGAAAAACCACCCAAGCTAATTCAATGCCTTTAGTACAACTATGATCTAATGGAGCTACTTTCAATCTAACTTGATCTAATTTGGCTATGCAAGTACTAATATTGTACTAACATGCAGGAACATCTGTATAATTGTAATAATATGCACTATCACTTGGAAGGTTGTACTACTTAGCACTACTTTTATACTACTTTAGACCTATTTTCATGTATTGAGACAATTGAAACATGCTGGTACAGTTGAATGCTTCAACATCATTATTCACAGCACAAATGACAGCAAGGAACAGCATCATCATTCCACTACATACAGACAGCAACAAACATGCACTACAATACACATAAACCACAGATATTGAGATAAGCAAGAATGCGAGCTGCAACTTCTACACGCGAGGCAAGAGGGGAGGAGGGAGAATGAGCGCAGTGTGGCGGAGGGTATGCAAACACCGGACCAAGCCCTAGAAAGCAATGCACCTATGGCTCGGACTTAGCTAAGGTGCTCGTTCATCTGGATGAAGCCGTAGTCAGGTGAATCTGAGCAGAATCGCAAACTGATGTCAGTAAAATTTGCTCGCTCAACGACGACGCGCTCATCAAGGGACACATGCTCCGGGTGCCAGAAACACCGTACATGCTGATGTTTTGGCTCTGTTCGCCGACCGCGTAAGCAAAGTCGCCTTGTGCGAGGTTAAAGGTGTATTTGTCAACGGAAGGGAGCAGGATCATGCTGCGCACGCGAGGGATCCCGCCGGCACCCGCGTGGTCCTCTGCGGGGTGAGGAGACGTTGACGGACATTGAGATGGATGCTCGGATAGAGGCCTGCTGAGGTGACAGGCGGGGATGTCGAAAGGATGGGGCGACGGCGACGAGGACGCCACAGTTGACTGCCCTGAGGGAAGGAGCCACAGCGGGCAGGTGATGGAGAGCGACGGCGAGGGGACTGAACATAAGCACTTACTACCCTATGATCCCCACCCACGCCCGCGCCTCCTCATCCTCCTTGTTGTCGTCCTCATCGTCCTCCACAGCCTCGAAGGGCAATCAGACGTCGCGTTGTCATACTTGGTGGGGTGACAACGGCAAGGAGACATTGATGGTTGGGTGAGTCTGAGCGAGGGGGGATGAGCTGTGGTTGGATGGCGAGATGGAAAGGGATTGAGGGAGAGCCGAGAGAGGATGAGAGAACCGAAGGTTGTCGCAGACGCACCCGCTGACGAGGAGACGGGCTCTGCATCTCCCTGAGCATCCATATCATCAAGGAGAGAGCGATTGAGAAGGCCCTCGTCTGACGACTGGGTGGAGGGGTAGGAGGAATGGGGACGCCGAGCTGCGATGGAGGAAGTCATAGTGACAACAATAGTGTACGAGCAGAAAATGGCAACAGAGGCAAGAGATGGCGACGAAGTGCGACAGAGAGGATCAGAACATGAACAGCCAGGGCGGCAGTGAGGAGAGCTGAGGAGGCAGAACACGTGGAGCTGTCTTTATAAACACAGACAGGCGAAGACTATAGCAGCTGGAGGTCGGTAGAGTAGACGTGTTGGACGTGCGGGGGGATGGAGGATGCACGACGCGTGCGAGTGAAGGTGAAGGAGCGAGTGACGCGGAGAGTTTGAGCAATTGAGAAGGAAGGAGCTGCAGCAGGGAGACGACGCAGGACAGGCTGTGGGGGAATCTGAAGACGGTCGGACGAGGATGGCGACGGGTCGAGTGGGAGGAGAGTCCGAAGTCTTAGACGCTCGATTCGGTGGCACCATGTTCAACGTGCCACCGAATCGAGCGTCTAAGACTCAGCCTCTCCTCCCACTTGCCACGTCAACTCTCTCCTCTCTCCTCTCGAACGCATTCCTCGTCATCACGCCCGAGGCATCCCAGCTTGCCTCCCAGGCGTCCCCTCCCTGCCCCGGCAACCCTTCCTCTCATACCACCACCAACACCCCTACCTTGGACCCCACCGACGCGTCTTCCCAGCCCTCCCCTCGTGAATCACAGTTGCCCAAGCAGGACGACGCCTCCCCAACAAACTCAGATGGCGCGCCGCAGTAGCAACCCGCGAAGCCACAAGCTACCTTCCTCACAAAGTTCTACGCGTACGTCTGCCCGACGTGTCTCTTCCTCGCGCCGTCGTGCTAACGACGCACACAGTTGGTGGCGGTGGCGGAAAGGGGGCCGCGAAGCCGAGGCTGTTCATATCCGAGGACAGATGTGGCGAGCCCGATCGAGGACATCATCATGGTCGTTGTCGATCAGACGATGCGCGCCCGCGATGATGGCCTGGTGTCAAGGCGCAGAAGAACAATGGTGAGCTTCATCCTCCTTCTCCCTCTCAAGCTCTCCACTTCCTTCCCCTTCACCTTGTCCACCAAATGTTCTCGCCATGCAGTTGACCAGGCCGTCCACAATGATGGCGGCTTCGACCGCTACTTCACCGCCCTCGAACTCCGCGCTTCTGACACCAGTCTCAATTCTCGCATCTCATTGCGGAGGGCCCCTTGTCCAGGTGAATGCTATCCCCTCCTCGCAGAGCACGCTCTATGTCCCCAAAGCTGTTCATTCCGCCCAGATGTTGTCTTCACGCACGCATGTCTATCGCACCTCCTCGCAAAGGCTCAGCTCCTCTCAGCACTTCCCCTCCATCCCCCTGCCCCGCCGCTGAGCGCAACATCCAGTCGCGTGCGTCCCCGCACTGGATGCAGGCTACAATGAGCCTCTTTCCGGTCCACGCTCTTCCAGGTTTGAGTGCGAATGAGGACGACGACCACGAATGCGCACACCACCCGCGCGACAGTGCACACAGGCCAGCAACGTCGTCCTGCAGCGTGAACGGGCACAGCAGCAGCCGGTCTGAGAGCCACTCGCCCGCCCACAACGCACGGTCCTACGGCGGCGGCCCCGCGCGGATCGGATGGCAAGTCCAAGTCGTCGGACCTCATGGACGTCGACGCGGACAGCGCGGATGTCGATGCGGACGTGGACCCAGAGGCAGATGCCGATGTGGAGCTGCTCAAGGCGGTGGACGTGGCGGAGGTGAACAACATGACGGACGAGGAATGGCTGAAGGAGGACGCATGATGTTCGCGTCCGTGCTGGAGAAGTTGCGGAGATCTCTTTCTTTCTCACTCGTCATCAACGCCAACGTGATGAATCGTTATGAACTCGTATGTCCCCCCATGATGAACGTCTACCCGCATGTGCCGCCTATACTGAACACGTTGACAGTCGTCGGACTTGCACTTTCTTTTGATTGTGATTATTTGTACATGTGCTTGTCCTCTCATGCTCCTTCTTGCTGACCCTCCTTGTTTTCGTCTGTGCTTGTTGTCTGTGCAATATAGTTATAGTTAGATTCCCTTGCTCTCCTCCCTTGCCTCCTCCAGGTGTATGAGTTCTCCACCCTCACCGGCATGCTTGTCTGCAGTTACAGCCATGTATTAGTTATGCTCAATATACACCTTTAATGCCTATTTTATGTGGTGTGTGCAAGTTCTGGACAGCCCAGCAAATCTCTGAGATACTGAACCTGTAGTTCTGCATTAGTGACCATTAGGAGGAATTAGATCTAACATAGTACTAATACACAGCTGCACTGGGTGGTAGATCTATAATACCTGCTATGAGATGGGGTAACCTGTCTAAGCTAGAGCTAATGTCACTAATCCTCTAATTTAGAACTAATTCCTACTTTTTAGATGTACTTCTACCAAATTAGCCTGGGGAGATTTTTCCAGAGTAGAAAACATAATAAAATTTAATTGTCCGTCATTTCATCGCTTTTGTGTGATTCGTGTCCTGCTTCAAGGGTTGCGCCACCAAGACCTTGGCTTGCCACCATGGCCACACTCACCTGCTGTGCAGCCACGGGTTAGATCCGGAAGCGTGTGCGGATGCGAGGGTGTGCTTGAATGCACTTCGAGATACAGCAGAGATGCCATATGCTCCTGCATTTCCTTCCAGTTGCCGTTGCCGGTGTGGTGGTCTCCCTGTATGCACGTATTCTTGAATAATAAACCGCAATAGCCACAGAAGAAGGAATGGGGAAGACGTGCCTTGACGGCGGCATCGGACACGGTTGCGAGACTCTCGTTCCAGCTGGCCGCTTCATGCTTAGGGGGCAACCTGTTGTACTGTTGCCTGCGCAGATTTCGCAGCTTGGAGTTGTGGAGGCAGCCTATCAATCGCAGCGACATCTGCTCATGGCCGTGAACAGAAGATGGACATTGCTCTTGTGCGTGTGTGTTCCAAAGACCACAATCGCTTCCACTGTGAGTAGTCCTGGCTCCCATTCTGAGGTCCAGTGTCGCGCTCTCGACTTCGTTCCGAACGCCAAGTCACCTGCAGTGCAAGTATCCCTCCCGTGCGGACCTTAGAGTCAGTTCTCGTCAGGTGCGTTCCGAGGGCAGTCGTTGCAGTGTAAGTGTCCCTCGTGCCTGTTCTCAGGTTCAAAGTCGACCTCAGGTGTGAGTGCTCCTCGACCACAATCCGAGGGTCAGAGTCCACCTCAGTCCGAGTCATCCTCGTGCATGTTCTGAGATCCAGAGTCGATGTCAGCGAGAGTCATCCTTGCACGCTTTCCGAGGTCCAGAGTCGACCTCAGCCCTTGCGTGGGTTCCCAGTTTCAAAGTGCCCCCCCAGTCCGAGTCATCCTCGCGTGTGCTGCGAGGTCCAGAGTCGACCTCAGTGAAAGTCCTCCTCACGTGCGTTCTGAGCTTCAGAGTCGATCTCACTGAGAGTCATCCTCACGCCCATTCTGAGGTTCAGAGTCAGTCCACTGAAAGTCATCCTCGCACGCATTCCGAGCTTGAGAGTATGTCTCAGCGAGAGTTCTCCTCGCATGCGTTCCGAGCTTCAGGTTATGGTCCTCGCATGCTGTCCGAGCTTGAGAGTACGTTTCAGCGAGAGTGCTCCTTGCATGCGTTCTGAGCTTGAGAGTGCTCCTCGCGCGTGTTCGGAGCTTGAGACTCGGTCTTACTGAGAGTGCTCCTTGCATTCATTCCGAGCTTGAGAGTTGGTCTTACTGAGAGTGCTCCTCACATGCGTTCGGAGCTTGAGAGTGCTCCTCGCATGCGTTCCGAACTTGAGAGTGGACCTCAGCGAGAGTGCTCCTCGCATACGTTCTGAGCTTGAGAGTGCTCCTCATGCGCATTCCGAACTTGAGAGTGGACCTCAGTGAGAGTGCTCCTTGCATGCGTTCTGAGCTTGAGAGTCAGTCTTACTGAGAGTGCTCCTCACATGCATTCGGAGCTTGAGACTTGGTCCTACCGAGAGTGCTCCTCGCATGCGTTCTGAGCTTGAGAGTGGACCTCAGCAAGAGTGCTCCTCACATGCGTTCTGAGCTTGAGAGTGCTCCTCGCGCGCGTTCTGAACTTGAGAGTGGACCTCAGCGAGAGTGCTCCTCGCATGTGTTCGGAGCTTGAGAGTGTGCCTCAGCGACAGTGCTCCTCGCGCTGCAATGTGCTTATTGGGCATACTTCAAACTTGATGAACAAATGTGGGCCTCAGCAACAGACGCCCATTCCACCTCATACAGTTGTCATTCGTCCGACGTTGCCATTTGCTCCCCCTCACAACAATGCCCCCTCATCTCACCCGCATTCTCATCCTCTCTCATCTGAACTCGTGTGAGAAATGCGGATACTGTGTCGGTGCTCCCATCCTGCATCAAGGCAAGGGCGACTCAAGCAAAAAAGGTCACTGGTTTGAGAAGGTGAGTTGTCCCATGCACCGCTGTCAATCTATGACAACTCAATCTCATTCCACCAGTGTCTGAATAATGACGCATCTGGTCCGGACAGCTGTTCATACTTTGCATGGCGGCCGGATATACCTCTGTGGAAGCTGTCTCATTGCGGCGACAAGACCAAGACCCCTTGTCCTGGTCAGCTTTGCCGGTCAAGCTCCCAGCTGAATACCATCAACCTTGACTGTACCTTTGGAGTTTGCATTCATTGCTGTAGGAATTTGCAACCCCTCCTGCTGACCATGCATGCGTGCGCGGTTAGTGATCATTGCAAGGGAGTGGAGTTCCCACAAACGGCTCAGAAAGGTGCACTTGCGATAACACTCCCTCAAATGTCCATGCCTGATGCATGAACCACGTTCAGACGCGGGCCCGAAAGGTCAAACTTCCGGTCACAGCCGTGGTCGCGCATCAAGGAAGAAGCAGATGAGGCAGTCCTCCCCATTGCCAGAGGGGGACGCTGACCCTTTTGACTCTATGGATTCGGCCGCCTTTAACACGTCTGCCGACCGTGCACCTCCCAAGCATTCATCATATGCCACTCCGACTGGGCCGGCATACCAAACCCGCATCTCTGCCATCCACACCGAGCAACAGCTTCTTCACGAAGAGAAGGCGAACCGGGCACGTCAACAGCATGCCCAGTCGCACATGGTCATCATCACATTGCGCTGGTTCGCCAAGGTGTGTCCGTTTCTAGTCGCTCACCCGTGCTGGTACAGACTCAGTTTGTCTGGTTAGAATGGCGCACTGTCTGACAACCTGGAGATCGTCGTCGACAACCCTTCTGCCTTTCATCCGAAGGACATCCCTCAGCTTGTTGAAGACTATCACTGCGATACAGAGAAGTTCCAATACTACGACTTCAAGAAGCGGCTATGGTTCACCGGCTCCAAGGGCTCTGCTCCACAGGACCTGAAGAAGCTCAACTCGGATGACCTCTGTTATCGTTCGCTCGGGGTGACATCAGGCGAGGGGATGCCCGGCCCTCAGCAGAAGTCCCCTGCCTCCGACGACACCACCGCACCTCATACCCCTCGTCAGTCAGTGTACATTTCATCATTCGGTCGTCATTGAACTGGTGTTCACGGCCTTCAACCTCTTTCTAGTCAGCTTCCGTTGACCCCGCAGTCTCACCACCACTGGTCGCTGTCTCCAGCGCCCAGCCCTCCAGGATCATCTTTGCCCGACGATGACACCCTTTCGTGTTCCTCCACCCCCTCTAGGCTGCATGAGGTTGTCACCCCAGTCGCGCGCGAACACGCGGCCCACTCACAAGCCGAGGACCCCATTCCTGCACTCTTTGCCGGCAACACAGATTTAGCCGAGGCCACCGGCAAATCGGAATCCGCTCTAACCCCGCTTGATCTAACCACTGCACCTCACGGTCGCACCGGTGGCTGGCCCTGGAAATATGTCTGCGACATGGCAGAAGGGTTTACTGCCATGCGTGCCTTGGAAGACGGTCATCTGCCCATGACCACCTCCGACGTGTTCCAGACCGTCTTCCAGGCGCCCTTCAAAACCAGTACATACTCTGACCAGATGCGAGCTTGGCGTGCAGCGGGTGATGTTCCGGGCGAGCGGGGACGTTGGATCAAGGTCGGTCGGGCAGATGGCGGTGAATGGGCCAAGTTCATGAAGTGATGGCACCAGGCTGGAAAGAAGGGCGGCACGAAGTAGCGGTGTAGATCGTGCGTGTACTTAGGATATCCATTTTCCTTGGCAAATCGTTTAACGGTGATCGACACGACTTCGTTTCACCATTCCAAACTGGCAATTACATATAAGCATCTACAAACATGGTCACTAGAAAGCGTTCCATGGGGGGATCGTCATGTCCGGCAACACCAATCACTGCACGCGTCTGGAAACAGTGAGGGGTCAGGCGATGATGCACCGCTGAAGAAATGGCGCCACTCACTCGAACTCTGCCTCCCCGACCCTCACTTCCCCTAAGATGCCGGTGGTGAATGGGCTGTAGTTCAGTGGTGTGTCGCTAACGCGGGTTTCCAAATCCAAGAATCGCAGGAGATAATCGCTGCTCTCGCAGTCCTTCTTGCAATACGCCCCAGCCATCCTCCACACTGCACCCATACCGTAGGGCGGACAGTGCAAATGCTTGAAGACTGCGTGGTTCACCTTGTGAGGTTGATAGAAGTCCACGAGTGAACCCTTGTCGCCGAAGTAGCGCAATTGGCCCGGACACTGGTATCTCGACCGCAGACATACCGGGTTGATATACTCCTCCTCCACTTCCTGGGCCTGCTGATCCTTGCCCTGGTTGACATGTGCCCGCCACCCGAGGTACGTTATGGGGAACGGCAGAGGGGGCTCGGCTACGTCTGCAGCCCACTGAGCTAGCTGGAAATCCCCTTGGATCACCATCTCCACATGCTTCTTGTCGTCAGACTCGAGGTAGGGCAATTCGGGGGCTACCGCTCGACAGTTCATCATGAGGTCCCAATATGCGCAACTGAAGGAGTACTCGTCCATGTAGTTGAAGAGTGCAGTGCACTTGGACATCGCGATCGGGGTGAAGGGGGAGGGTGTGTGCGAGACGATGATGTATACGCAGGGATCCTTTTGCTTAGGCCAGCGGAACTTGTACTTGGTGGGTTGGTGCTCGTTGCGGAATGGCCATTCCTCCCAGGGTACGGCCCTCTCCAAAGGGCCCCACCGCTTGAGGGAGCCCACCAGGGCAGGGCCGTGCTCGGAGTTGACACAGATCTCCAACACAGGCCCTAGGAGACGGGTGTCGCGCATGATGAAGGCTAGGGCAGCGTAGCCGCTAATCACCGCCCGGTGCTCAGTGAGGTAATCCCACAGCCAATGCACCTGGGCCCCCCAGTAGTGGCCCACAATGGCGTCGTGCTCCTTCAGCAACATCTTGGAGACGCGATCACAAGCATAGGTACATGTCCCCCCCCAGCAGAGCAGACAGTCCATGTCGAAGCGGTCTTCCATTACATGATGGATGTCCTGTGGGAGGCTGGATGCATGCTTTCAGACTGCTCGTTATTGAAATGACAAAATCGTACCACGAACCTCAACAACTTGCTCTGAACAGCCATGGTCGCACGACGGGCGGTGGCGCAGATAACGAGGTTGATGGCAGGAGAGAGGTGGATGGGACATGAAGCGCGAGGTAGCTGCCCTGACGCTCTTTTTGATCACCAGTGGCCTTGCGGGTGGGCACGCAGCCAACATCCCTACTGCGTAAATAAGTTATGCCTGTTTTAGGCTGATGTGTGCAGGCGATCCCGGGCGTTTATCAGAGGACAAGGCATACTTAGCCAGTGTCCTTGTCCATCCAGCTACCTACCCCCCGCCAATCTCGACCCCTCCTCGTTCGCTTCTCATGTCATCTCCATCTCTCCCTTAGTGATGTCCTCTCCTGACGGTGTTCGCTATCCCCTCACTGTGCAATTGCTGTAAGTCCCTCTTCAACCACATAGCGTGCGTTTTCTTATCGGGTGTTGCGTCGTAGCACAGGGATCAAGGTTCCAGAGCTCAAGGTAAAATGTCCTGCCCACGTTCGCTGCGTTTTCCTTCCTCATTTTCAAAACAGGCGCTGCTCAAAGTGCACATGCCCACCATCAAGTTCGACAAGTCGTCTTCGAAGTGTGACATTCTCATGAACGATGTCGTCGAAAATATCACCATCGACGTTAAACGCATCCGGGGTTGGCTCACGCAGAGTGCGGATGTCTCTGAACCCACGCCGTCTGGTGTCGTCCAGAGGGAGTGGGCGGTGGACAGAGCTTTGTGGACCGCGATCACAACTAAAGCTGTCCCAAGGGACAAACTCGACCAGGTGAGTTGATGTGTCTTGTAGGAGAGGTTCGTCAGCAAGGTGTTGATTGTCTCCCATGACACAGCTTGAGTCCGAGGGCGGGGCAGGGGGCGGCCAACAGGGTATCTCAGGCTCCAGACATCCTTCTGAGGCCCTCGGTTCCCAGGGCCCGCCATCAGCTCTCACATCCATTTCCCATCTGGCATCTTTGTCTGGCCCTCCTGCCAATGATTCAGAGGTCCCTATGGACATGGATGCCCCTCAACCCCCTGTGGCAGCATCCTGGTTTTCGGTCTCTGCTGGTGTTTCCCCGACTGCGGTGCTCGCTGGCCCTGCCCCCACGCCCCAGTCGCCTGCCCCCGTCTCTCCGAAATTATCTGGAACGTCAGTCAATGTCCCTCCCAGTGCTCCTGGCGTCGCCCTGCCCACTGCAGTCGCTCAGGTCATTCACTTCGTTCGTATGTCCATCGCGGCTTTTGACCCAGTTACTAGGTGTCTCAACTCTCGCTACGAGAGCAGATGTATCAAGAGCTGTTGCTCGAGGTCCTCGACAACTATGGCTTCGTGAGTGACCAATGCGACTTGTGTCCTGCTGTCCTCGCCGTCTCACGAGCATCTGCCTCAGCTTGACCGCGTCGTCGAATGCAATGAGTATAACCTGCCACTCGAGGCCTGCGAGGTGAAGGGCACCATCAAGGTTTATGGCGTGGACTACCGCGCCGTTGCCCATAACCCTCCTCTCTCCATCAAACATGTCTACCTCCCCCTCAATGACATACACCTCTACTACATTCCTCTCACGCGGAAGATTGTCGCAAACTCCCAAGAGATTGCCACTGCTATGCACAGGTACATCGGCCTCATCGAGGGTGGGTCCTTTTTTGGCAAGTTCAGTGCACGACAATCCACTGATCTCAATGTAGGCGATCTCTACTTGAACCTCGCTTTCACTATCGACAAGGACGAATACCAGCTTTCCTTTGCCGCCGTGGACTCCCAGCGTGTTTTGCACTTGAATGAGCAATACGTCGTGGAGCTCGGTATCGGGACGGTTAAGCAGGATGGCAACTTCATGAGGTCCATCCAGCTGGGCCTTAAGGTCAGCATCACCCCCGTACGTCAAGCATTGTTTCTTCTTCCTCTGCCACGTTCTCATAGTACGCCCTAGGCTTTCAAAACCATCCTGTCCGCGTCCGTCCTCGTCATCGACAACGCGCCCATGCATTGGGCAGGCGCCAGGCGAATCTCTCCTGCCGAGGCATGTGCGTACACGGATGCCTTCGACAAGCACCCGGAGAATAAGTATCCCACTACTAGCGAGATTCGACTCTCCAAAGCCCAGATGCGCTTACCAGTCGATGAGGTGCTCCATAGAGCGCAGCACGTGGTCGACTTTATCAAAGCCATGGCATTTCAGGACCAATCCGCCCCATCCATCATACGGTATCATATGATGCCGCTCTCGGCTATGGCCGTGTTCTTCCATAAGGGGGAGAAGTGGATCCTTGAATGCTGCGACATGCTGCGCCTATATGAGGAGTTCAAGGATGACACGAAGGTCAAGCGGGTGCTTGTCGATCTCAGGAAAAGTCCCAGTTGTGGGGTAGCCACTGTGCTGCATAAGCTGGAGGACGTCATCAAGGCGAAGGCCCGCGAGGGGAAGGCCCGCGAGGGGAAGGCCCGCGAGGGGAAGGCCCCCGACAGGAAGGCCCCCGACAGGAAGGCCCCTGAGGGGAGTCGCAAGAGGTCACGGTCGGTGCAGGAGTTCAAGGACGACATGGACGAGGTCTCCTACACAGAGGTCGAGAACTGATTCCCAGCGTTTTCTACCTTTGTACTTGTAATTCATCATATCGATACGTTGTCACTTCCTGGAAATGCATGCCCGATCAGTCTCCATGCTCCCGTGTGATGTTCTGCCAGCCAGATCAGATGATATAATCAGCAGCACCAGTCGACTGATCACTGATTAGTTGGGACGCTCGACCCCGCTTTCTGCTTTGCCATACCTTCTACCCCTGACCATACTCAACACATCCTGCCTCTGGCCGTCCTGTGAGCTTCTCATTACGATCGCTACATGAACATGCTTACCAACGTTCGTCTGCAGGACACAAAGTCACTACACCGTACCCAAGGTGCAGTACCGCGCAGTGATCTCTTGTTGTTAACTCATGCTGTCCGAAGAAACTTTTTCTTGCATTGGCAGGCATCGCCGATGATGATGGCCAACCGACTTCATCATCCTATGTCCTTAAGATCCTCCAGGCCAGTGACGACCCCAGCAGTCAATGCGCCAGGGTTGACTATGTACGTATCAAGGAGTGGATGGACTCCAACGTAAGCGACCCTGGGAGCAAACCTCCTGCCAATATCCGGCCACAGGATTGGCGGGTTGACAGGGCTATGTACCTCCTGTGGAAGGAGCAGAAGATCAGGCTCCACCCCAACCCCCAGGTGTGTTATCTTGTCACGGCATTGCGGTTTCTTGCTGCTGGTGTTGACTATCACTGATCCGAAGTACAAAGGAGACATGCATACCGAGTGCCTCGTGCCGCATGTGGTGTTGGACACCGATCACTCCATGCCGCCCCGCGCAGGTACGTTCCCTTCGCACCCCTCTTCCTCCCTCACTCATCCATACCCATCCAGAGAGCGACCCAGAAGACGGCAAGGCACAAAGCTATGGGGTCCTCCCCAACGCCCCTGGACTTGTCCCATGGGCAGCGCCTCTCACGGCTGCAAACAACCCACTCGCTCGTGTTCTCCGGGAGTACTACTTTGTGAGTCACAATTGGTGGTAATGTCTATCCTCTGGTGATGTCATCTCATGTTAGATTCCCGTCGATGATCAGCTTGATGTCATAGAGGGCAACGAGGATGGGCTGCCAGTGGTGGCCCTTACTACCACAGGTAGCTTGAAGCTCGGCAGCTGGGACTACCGCCCCGGCCCTGGTTCCGAGCAGGGTAGACCTATTCACTGGCCTCTTCACAACGTGACCATGCATTACGATCCTGTCTGGCAAGAAATCACGACCCGACCCGAGTGGGTTGCCGCCTCCATGGCCAATCTCACCACCCTTAGTGAAGGTTCGCGATTACCGTGCCCTTTGCTGCTCACGTTTGTCGCTCATTACCTTCCAGGAGATTTGTATATGTCGGTGGTTTTGGCGGGCACCAATATAGACGTCGACTTTGCTGCTCTCGACGGCAAGCGCAACTTGGCTGTCATCAATCCGCAGCCGTTAGTTCTGTCCATTGACGTCGCCGACACAAAGGTCCTGTTCATGACGGGAATCATGTTGAGCTTGGACATTAAGATCACTCTTGTGCGTTCCTCCACCGTTCTCGCCCACGTCCCCACAGTTTTTCATCCGTCTTTAGCCTCACAAGAAGATTCATGTCCCCAACCAGAAGTGAAGCGAGTGTCTCGACACAGGTCTTTGTTCATGTAGAATACACTGTGGGCAACAGACGTGTATTTCTAGTACCAATGCATCCCAATCATGTCGTCACCCTGACCAGTTTCGCCCGTGAGTTGGACTTGTTGCGTGAGCAGACCACGCCATTAGTACTTGGATGTCATGTGTGCTGATCACCCGTGACTGATACCTCGGTAGGAAGATACCTGTTCACCTGTTTCCCGAGGGCAATATCCATTATGTCAGCAGCCAGATTCTTACCTGTTATATGCGGGTGCCTCCCGGAACTGCCCATGAACACCCCTTGCCCCCTAACCCCATGTCTTCCATCTACTCTTCCCCCACGGTCCATGTCGTCGAGGCCAAAGTGAAAGCGTGAGGACAGTTCTCTGTCCTCTCCCCCTCCATTGAAGAGGGACCTCGGCGCCCTGGAGCTCACGGACAGTGGTGATGTAGACAGTTCATCTGTCGGTAAGTCCCTTCTGCCCAGACAGCAGACATGGTTGTGCTTGACGACCCTCAAGGGCAGGCGAACGACGACGCACAGGATCACCTCGATCCGCT
The DNA here is from genome assembly GCA_032821775.1 of Sanguinoderma infundibulare. Taxonomy (NCBI): domain Eukaryota; kingdom Fungi; phylum Basidiomycota; class Agaricomycetes; order Polyporales; family Polyporaceae; genus Sanguinoderma; species Sanguinoderma infundibulare. Next base: position 854,059 of record JAVLRN010000004.1, on the reverse strand, counting down.
TGTTCCCAGCCAGCCGCCATCCACGGCCAGGGACCATAGTTCGGTGGAGGTCGCAGACTTCGAGGAAGAGGGTTCCATTGTCGGTACGTCTCTGCCACATTTGTCCACGCATGGGACTTCATGGTCATTGACGTCTCCGAAGGCCAAATGAGTGATGACACGCAGGAGCCTGGCACACAGATCGTTCCGGAACTCGAGCTCGTCAAGGAGCACCTGGTGCCCCTCACGAATGACCAAGTCAGGTATGTCATTCGAGCCTGTCCATTGCATGTCGACCTTGCTCAACCCGTGGCTCAGCCACATTCGGCGCCTGCTCGTAGAGCCACCAGGCTGGTGGCCCAATGACCGGGTGAGGTTCCACCTTCACCATGTCCCCGCGGATGCGCACTGGAGCGACAACACTCTGTCGATTGGCGACCCTGAAAGCGCCCGCGCAATAGTGATCGTCGCGTTCGGCCGCCTCAACAGGTTCGAGCTCGTCATCAATCGATCACTACCCTCCAAGCTAACCTTCGGCATCCAACTCTTGAGCCCCGCTGACCAGGAGAGGCTGGAAGGCATCTACGACCTCACCGAGGGGGGCAAGGGTGCGTACATCTTCATTGTGATGTGCGCAAGCTGATAATGTCCATTCAGATGACATGTTCGGATATGTGCTAGCTCGACGGATCTCTGCTGGGCTGCGGTGGCGTCTTGTGAACATGTATGATGGCACGAAGAGCGTCCCGCTACCTGGTCAGAACGCAGGTCGGTTCGCCGCTAATGAGCTCATTCCAGGCGACATTCTGCGCTTGGACATGCGCTGTTTGTGGGTTAGGGAAGGGGGAAAGTGGTGTGTCGACTTCAGGGTGAAGACGGCATACTTACTGGCTAAGAGCCCCGAATCTTCACCAATTTACACATAGAACTTGTTCTTAATCATATATCTCATTCCTCGCCAATGTCTTAGAGAACAACAGCGAGTGCATCTGCCCACATCTCAGCGCATCCTCGATGGCTGTCAGGTGGTGGGCACATGCGCCGCGCACTCGAGCTGCACGGATTCGTGAACTGTACTGCTGAGTGCTCTGTGTGCTCGTGTGTCAGGCTTGCATCATTCGGCTGTCGGCTGCACTGTTGCATGCCCCGCCAGGTTCCCTTCGGAGGGGCTGCATGCTTCGCATGCCGTCATTGGATCTGATACAAATCTAGGCTTGTGGTCAAGTGCAGCTAACCAAACTCTGCTATTCTACCAGCCGAGTTACGAGATCCGCAGTACCGATGGGATTGGATGATGTAGGGAATGCATGATGTGGTTATCCATGGCCCGAGTTGCCCTGAGTGTGCCTTGCCGTGTGCACACCTGAGCAGAAATGTGCATCAGTAGGTTACACGAACCACAATTTACGATATGGACTGTTCCTGTGTATCACATTGAAGAAATTGGACTGGCACCCAGAACCAAAATCATGATGTTCCAAGATTATTCCGGGGGAGAATGTACTTGCAAGTCCTTCGGGTAACTGCGCACGATGAACGGTTTCACACGAGCCGGCACAGGGGGCGTGCACTTCCAACTGGGGTCCCATCTGTTCTCTCTCCCTGTCTCGCTGGGCGTACTTCCACATCTTCGACTTGGTCCGGGGTGCCCTTGACTGGTAAGTCCTTTGGCTCGTTTGTCATTTCGTATCCCACCCTGAGAAATCCAAGCCACTCGCAAGGCCATGCCCGAGGCGTCTGTGAAATTGGAAGGTGCGCTCCAGCTATTGGTTTTCCAGGAGCTCGGAAGAAGAACACCATTTAGGTGATGATGCTGAACCCTGTGCGGTAAAGTCTGAGTCACTGCTGCCCATGGTCTTTGATGACAATTGGGCACCTCTCGTCCACGCCGCTACGAAAGCAGAGGAAGAATGCATGATACCCACTGAAGCAGGTACATCATTGTCCGGTCTTTCGGACTCGTCACCCGTGTGAGTGACATTCCATTGCAGAGGTCCGCCGGGTGGTCCTGGAAGTTCAAGCAGACCCTTGCGAGCGCTGCGCGCATTTGGGCAAACCTTGTAAACCTTGGGTAGGCCGCAGAAGCGAGGCGTTGCAATGCGCGCGATGTGTGAAGGGCCACCGATCGCCTTGTTCTTGGAAGGACGGTAATGTTTGCATTTCCACGTCAATACCGGATGCACGCTAACACGACAGCAGACATCGAAACCCGTCTGGGCTGCACGCAGGGAAAAACTAGTGGCGAGCGGCGGCGTGCATCCCAGAAATGCATTGTTCACGTGCTTCAAGGCAGTTGCCGCTCAGCGCGTATCCAGGAGCAAGTAGTGAACGCGTGCCATGCACAAGGCGGCCGATCATCGCTGCGTCAAGTTCGCCTGCGCTCGTAATCAGGCCCATTAATGATAGGACTTGGGGCACCGTGTCGCTCATGCATTGGTGTATATACCACCCTGAACCCAGACCGTAAATATGCCCTTGACTACATGAATGCACAGGTGATCCGGGAAACATCATATTATAGCTTTTTCATGATCAGCCGCGGCGGAGTGTAACAATGCAAACAAAGCTGCTGGACCTCAGCCTGGAGTTGGTGGCACTCGGCGCTCTTCAAATGGAAGAGCACGACGTACTCCCGGAGCGTCTTTTCCATGCACTCCATGTTGATGTGCACACGCGCCTCTCGGCCCTCTGCCTCGTGAAGCTGGCCGTCACTGCACTCCATGTCCGCGTGGACCCGCGCCTCCACAACCTTGACCTCACGCAGCTTGCACTCCATGTCCACGCAGACGCACGCCTCCGCCCGCTCTGCCTGCCCGAGATGTTTTGTCAATGAACAAATTTTCTTGTTGAGGGCACGTAGCCTCGCTTGGTGCTGGTGACCTGTATGCAAGTTAGGTAGTGTGCCTGGTCAGACAGGAAAATCACCCTCACTGATGGTCAGCCGTGTGCTAGCATGCGCAGACGAGTGTCGGGTGACAGTATGTAATCTGCATTGCATTCAAGAGGCTCGGCACGAACAAAACACTGCTTCATTTGGAGCTACTCACTTTTCAACTGACATTGTGCAAGCAGCGACAGGAGAGAGTACCTGGGATATGCATACGGATGCACTGGGAGTAGCTCAAGGGCACTAGGGTCAAGCACTTAAAGGCGTTGAATGCGCCAGCACCAGTTAATCGGGTATTTCGGCGTGACCTCAGGGGAGCTTCTACCCTCAACCTGACCTTACAGTCCAGAAAGTCACCCTCGCATGCGGCAAACCCTGTATGTATTGCATGGTATTGGGGGTGCTTAGGGCCTTCCCCTCAGTAGTTATTTATGAGTGGTATTTTCCATGGACACCATGAGCCTGGGCGACCTATAGCTGGGGATGAGGGTATAGTACGAGCACGGTCGCAGGTATTCGGAGGGTGCATGTTCGAAAGTGGTGTCTTGTCGCGCCATGTTGCCGTAAAATCGCCTGCCATATTTGAAGGTTTGTTCCCGATATGGTAATTGCTCGACCCAATGGGAGACAGATAGGAGGTACGAGGACATGCATGAGGATGGGTCTGCGGTCTGGGTGTGCCTGGACCCCGCACATGCAGGGCGTGCGCGGTAGGTAGTAATGAGTGCCGACAGCCGTTTTAGGCATGCTGTCATTTTTGTCCAGAACATCGCATGCGCGTCGCCTATGCACATCCAGTCCCCTGTCCCATCGCTTTGGCGAACAGTGTCGTTTAGCGTTCTCATAACAACTCAAGGTAATGTATGAGCGAGGTGAAGGTTGGAGAGCTGCTCTCATGGATTGTGCAGGAATCCCGTGAACAAGTTCCAGAACAATGGTATCAAGGCGAACCAATCATGTCTGATAGCAACTGGTGAGCAAAGGAATGTTGTACCGAGTTGATTAATGCCCCAACACGTTGAGGTAGGCGTAACAACCTCCACACGTTCGCAGACGAAGATGGGCAGATCTACACGGTTTTCAATGTTCCCCCCATTATCTCACTCGCCACCGCCACAGATGACACCATTGCTGAGAACAGGCCGATCCATTCTCTGCTACGCCCCCACATCAGCACGAACAAATACCCCGAGCTCCCTTTCTTATTCTCGCGCCTGCCGATCGGTGATCCCCTGCTTTCACGTCTCTGCGTCGATCCGACGATGCTGGCGCCACAGCAATTCGCGGCCGGGTGGGGATTGCCAGAGGAGCTTCGCAATGTGTGGATTCGACTTGAGAAGGGCCTTCTTTTTGTGTCAGAATTGCTTCTTACATCGACTGAACGCAGTGCGTGCGGTACCAGCGCACGGTACGCCATTCGTGATCAAGAACACTGGGCACATCCGGAGGACTTCGGGTATCACAACCTCCATGCCTCTCCATGCGGCGCAACCATCTCGATCTGTCGGTCGCACGATGCTTTCCAAATGCTCGTTGCCCGTTGCTCCTTGTTGGTGGCGCTCTGGCTCTACCCTGGAGCTGTCGGAGGCTCAGTCCCAGTCGTCGACACCACGCACATCAATTACGACACCTGGACTTGTGTCCCGGACTGGGTGGCATTCTTGCAACACAAGTGAGTCCCGTCCTCCTGGGTTGATGCACTCTGCAATTCCGCCATAACTGACTTTTCCATCAACCTCCGTGTCGGTACCATCATTGATCCGGAGAACTGCGAGTGGTTCAACATCCTTCCGGTTCTCCGAGCCGCCAACGTGCCTATCTTCGTGTTGTGGCATGGCGCGAAACAAGCCGAGAAGTGTTGCCATCAAGCGCCGTTCATGGCGGCCTTCGCGCCCCCCTCGGAAGAGGAGGTGGTACTCGTGAGACACCACCTGCCTGCAGGAAGGCCGCACATCGTGACTCTGTGCGGCGGCGACTATACGCGCCTGTTGCCCGACTATTCATGGATCGAGGATGACTGTGCACCGTTTGGACCGTATCAGCTATCGGGTGAAAGGAGGGTGGAATTCTTCACTAGAAGGGAGCAAGGTTCGCAGCAGCATGCGCTGGCAGAGACCAACAAGGAAGGGATTGCGCGCCATGAGCGCGAGGTGCATGTGAACACTGGGTTGCCCCCCTTGCTGATCTCGGGTGTACCTTTGGGTTGACCCCAGATCGATCTATCCGGATCTGCCAGAGCGTTGGCACGGGTCAGAGTATCGTACCGCTATGGCCCCTGCTGCTTACAGGGCACTCTGGCTGGCGCACCCTGCAGACTGTAGGCGATACAGCTCGTTTTACGACGAGTGGGATCTATGGTTTCCACTGGCATGGGGATCTATGGACGTGGTGTCCTCGGATGCGGAGTGGCGCTCTATCCTGGATGCATCGCGCATCGCGCAGCGGATTTCCTGGAGGTCCACGCGACAGTGTCCGGTAGACCTTGTTGTCACCGATACTCTCCATGACGACGATGTACTGCTCAATCCGACCCTGGAAGATCGTAGCATTCAGGACCTCAGCCCTCAACAGACCTTCCATCTCTTCAATTGGTATGGCATCAGGGTAAACCAAACGCGTGTCTTCACCGAGGTCAACTACACGATGTACGAAAAGAGTCTGCTGCAGATCTATGGAGAACTGGAGAAGAACTTCCCTGTGGACCTGGCAGTATGGCAGTGCATCTCAGGATGAACATGGGCGGTGATGAATGGCAACTGGGCCTCCCGCGCGCTAGCGTTCACGTGGGATCTAGACTTGCGCCATCCTCACTACCTCATGCACAAGCCCTCTCCCCGGCAATGGATCTCGCTTGAGCATCATCGGGCCCCCAGTGTCCCCAATCCAAAGGACAATCCGGACGACGTCTTTCAGTGGGTCCTCGTGAAGTACCGCAGTGATCCTGACACTCAGGCGTGGTCGCTGCTGACCAGCCCGATGGGTGCGATGTACTTGGTCCGACGCCTCCAGCCACCGGACACGAGTCGGACTGCGCTTCTCGCCCTGCTTGACCTCGGGGTCCCGTTCCGTACCAGAATTCACTTGGAGTGCCCGCCTTCCGGAGAGTCGGCTGTGCGCACGCTGTCGTCCTGTCGCATGTTGGCCCCCATGAGGGAGAAGAGCGAGTGTCCTACAGTCAAGGACTATGATGCATACTGCGAATGCGTGCTAGAGATAGCCCACCTGCCCCACATCCGTGCAGCATGGATGAAAGGCGGTATTGTATGGCATATCATGGCGGAGGTGACTGGGCAGCAGACTGATTCGGTGCTTTGCACGACACTGCACGATGAGCTGACGGTCGGGCCAAGCCTTGATGAGCTGGATCATCATGCCCCCATTACCATGGAGGATGACGGGCGCGCATACATCGATGATACCTTGTCGATCGAGGAACTCGACATTATTGCGGGCGTGGTTAAAGTGCATACCGGTAAGTGTTCTGGAAATGGATTACACGGCTCGGAACTGAACGTGAGTTATCCAGGAAGGGGAAGCCAGACCGAAGACGTCTCATGGTGGCCGAAGCACACTGCGTGGGTGAGGGGAGGCGCGTACACCGGAATCTGGACGTCTTGGCAGGAGCACTGGTTCCAGCGTCGGTTGCAGGACATTTACGCCAGGAAAGCCGCACCAATGAATGCACGGCAATGGAGGGACACGCTGAAGGGAGCCAAGCAGGCAGGGAAATTGGGTGAGAGGATGGATCAGGTGTCCTGGGAGTTTTTGTATCGCCATTTCGTGCAAGCGCAGTAGGAACACAGTTGCAATGTCTCACAATTAGCTGGTTGCCCACACATGTATGAATTTGAAGTGATAGAAATTTGTGCCAGAATGAACAAATGATTACGTGGCGGCAAAATGGTCGTGATTTTGAGATAATGTTATAGGATCTGTTCCAGCCAACCACTGGTGTCGTCGAACAGTTTGATGGAGATGCCAGGGTGTGCTCAAATGAGGCCAGACATGGGGAATGACAGCAGGTATAATGATTGTACATCGGGAGGAGATACGATACTTTATGGACGATATTGGAGGTCGTAATGCTGTGAGGGCATCTTCTGCGAAGGTATAAACTTGTAATTGGCTATCAGACGTTAAGGGACATGGGGGTAGGACAATTGAGAAGGTCAGACACTGCAGAAATATGAGTGATACGCACCTGTCTACTGTGACGCGGTCAGCTCTTCTACAGGGACGAGGTGAGGACGACGTCCTGCGGCAGCGAGAGCAGCAACCTTGTACTCGTTGTAGATGGTGATCATTTCATCGAGAAAGAAGTTGAAGTGTACTTCGGACATCTCCCAGACCACGGGCAAGAACTGTCCGAACCACACGTTGATCTGCTCGCAAACTGAGGAGTTGAAAATCCACTCCTGTTTATTGTTGACCAACTCTGGAAAGCCAGCGGGATTGCAGTGTTTCTGACAGAAGTGATCCTCCTTGCTGTGTTTGTTGATGGCGTGAAATACATCTACGGGAAATTCCATGCGGAGGAGGTGGTCATCTTGGACGTTAACAACATGCTTGAGCAACTGGCAGTTCTTGTCATAGAACACGAAAGACGGGAGCGCCCGGGGAAAATGCCTGGGGAATGTCGCATTGAGTATCAACTAATAACGCTGTCAGCGGGAAGTTGTTGAAGATGACTGACAGCAATCCATACCCTAGCATTGGGAAGTGACTCGGCTTCATAGAATGTTGCCCTGGAGAGTATGATGCCGCATGGCCGCACAAGCAACTGCTCGTTATTGGTCCAGCGATGGGTGAGCGTAGATTTGGTGTTCTTTTGGGGTTTTTTGGAGGATTTGCCATCGACGTTAGAGGTGACAGCAGGATCATCGAGGTCGAGATCGGGATCGTCGAGCACGGCATGGTGGTCCTCCGCAGACAGGGCATGTATACTGGAAGCAAAATGCCTAGCCTCTAGTCGACGCTTGAGCTCGAAAAGGGCTCGACCTCGTTGCCGTCACTCTTCCTCAATGCCGCGGTGCTTCGGATTGCTGCACATGCACTTACCATCCGTACATGGGAGATCGCACCCCTGGATAGCGCACACGGAATCTAATGAGCGATGAGTTTCGCAGTGCCTATCTCGGGGAGAGCGCAAGCGTTCTGTGCAGTGGTAGAAGTGGCACCGAGGATGTCCTATGGTCATGCCGTCCATGACACAGGCTGAGATACGACCTGCAGACCGAGAGTAAGCACAATGGAGAAGCAAACCAGCGAGTGGATTTACTCCACGGAGTATCTTCCCCATCTTGACCTGCCGGTTTGATGATTGTTTCGCAGTCATCGCACGCATGGGCCCATTCCGGTTGTCCAATGCCAACCATCTGTTCATTGCGAGCATTCAGCACAGTGGTGAAACAGTCATGCTGCTCCCCTGTATGAGGGAGCTCCAAACGTGTGTCATGACGAGCGTGATGTAGGAGGAGAGCATGAACGTAGAACGCGTTCCACATGATTTTGGACGTGATTCTCAGTTGTTCTTCTGCCGGTTTGCGGAGAGCCAAGTTGTAGATCTTGGCACAAGCGTTGCCGGAAGCACTGCTCGCGATGTCAGATAGGTGTTGCCATACTATTCATAGCAATGACAGGCGGACATACTGCGAAAAAGCCATCTGATGTCTGAAGAGCTGTATGAGCTCTTCTTCGACATATGCATGCTGCATGGCCTCTACGAACTTCGGAACTCCTCCATGATAGCGCCGAACAGACGTAGCAGAATCGGTGTTGGATACATAATAATTCGGCCAGTACGTGGTGTTGCACCCTGGCACAGATATTTGGTTGGGCATATAGGACAATCAGACTCGAGAGGTGAAGCGTACCGCGACAATATAGTGTCATGATCTGTATTGGAAGTACCCCTCAGCTGTGCGTATACAAAGTGCCAAGGAACTCCTTGCGATCTCGGCCCAAAGGCAATCCTTGCTGGTGGCAATCTTCGGTGATACAGCATCATACCGGAGGAGCAATAACCTCGGCCCCTGGTTCCAGTAAGCACAATTACGCTAGCCCACAAATATGAGCTTACTAAGCCCGAAATGAGGGGCCGACTTTTTGAGAGCTTCATCGAGATTGAAAGCTATGTCGGACACCTGGCCGTTCTCGTATTCCTCCACGAGCAAGTTGCCAGTGGTCTCCCATAGTTTGTCAATATCTTCAAGTGGTAACCGAAGGTTTAAACACAGGAGATTGCACATATCATTCGTCAGGGTAGGTAGTCCACAACGTCGGCGGGGTGCTATCACGAGGATACTAGGTATGAGTCGGAAGATAACGCTGAAGAACAAGTGCAGCGTCTCGTAAGTGAGGGTGGCAAACAACTTTTCGTGTTGGGACAGCCGAAAGACAATCGTCGACAAGGCTATCATTGCGGCGGAGGGTGCGGCCACATTACAGAAGACAGTATGGACAGAGCTGCGAGAGGCGGGGCATATGTAGGTGTGTAATCAATGATTGTCGCCCGGTATCAAGCGCGTTCACACATGTTCGCTCGACAATCCTCAGCAGGTTCGCTAGCCCGACTCTGGATGGCCGGACTTGCTGAAGCATGTGGTACGAGCTAGACAAATACAGCGTGTACGCGATTTCAACGAGTACACTTGCGATGCACCGTCTCATTGAGAATAGGGTTCTGATCAGACACTCGCCTGCATCCTTGTGTTATTACTATTCCTATTGTGCATCTCCGTCGTTTGCATCAGTCTGTTTTCTGCTCGTCAGACCCTCGATTTAAAATCCACTCTACTACTTCTACAGCAGCACGCACGAGCCTCTTAATGGGACGTTCTACCCGTATTTGCCCACTTGTGATTTGGCTGCGCATTACACCCCCGCGCGGCGAGCGGATTGTCACTCGTTTGACGTTTACATTTTCTGTTGCAATACATCCTCCTTCGTCGTCGTTCCCAAGCGGACGAGAACGCTCACCAGTCGAGCACCGTCCTGCATCTCTAGTCTCTGTTGCTGACTATATACCAGATAAGGGGCCACTGAAGAGGAAGCGGCCCTATGGGTAGAGCGATCAAGAGCTGGGAACAAGCGGAGGCGCTTACTTGGAAACGGACACGTTGTTTGGTCATATTGACGCGTTTGACAGCTACATGTGATGCCCCAATTTCAAAGGGCCAAAGGTCGGGTTTTTGCCCCGGGTCGATCAAGACTACTGTGTCTCCCCACCGGGTTCGCGCGTGATTACGCCAGGTGCATTCCGCCATGTATATCTCCGGTCACCCCTTGACTGTGGTCGACCATCTCTTGTTCTCGCTCGTGCTGGCACGGTTTTGTTGTCGTTTTATCTGTTCCACATGGCATCCAAGGAATTGAAGAAGTTGTCACACGAGGAGGTTGAGAAGGTGCATGGGTTGCTGCCGTTGTCGGCATTGAGAATGCGGGGCTTACCTGGTGACGCTTCATATCAAAACACGGAGGAAAGTCTGCTGAGTCTGTCGCCTTTGACCTCGAGGGATTCTTGCGGCGTCCCATGCTCATGGGGGAACGATAGAGGGCATCCGTGTGTCTTCACTCGCGTTTCTCTCATTTTGAGGGTTTTGATTTTCTTTGTGCCGCATGCAGCTGAAGGAGATGCGATGGAGGCGTTCTTCGGTCTACACCGTTTCGACGTCCTGGAGAAGCCCCAATACCGGCGGCTGCAGATTGGTGTCATTGAGAGCGAGGAGCCGACCATCCTGGGCAGCCACATGCCCGGCAAGATCAGCAAGGTCCCTTATCCATTGGTTGAAGAAGTATGCAGTGCGCATCGAGAGCGAGCGCGACCGGTGGGATGGCGTGGATGACAACGTCGATGTTGATGTGGCTCAGGAGAAGGAGATGAAGGGGGGAAACCCGCGCTTCGTGCTCAGACAGTGGCTTCTTGAAGAGGTCATCAAGGTCGAGACGGACGTGGAGGTGGAAAGCGGGTGCTTGCGAAGGTGCTACAGGTGAGCGACTGGCTCTTCATTGTCGATCTTGAGCCTATGCGAATTGATTATGCGAATAGATGACTTGCAAGCCATTCGAGCCATGGGGGGCCGAAGGTGTCGAGGACGACAGCGGATTGTATGCTGAGGTCAGGGAGGAGAGGAGGTATTGCAGCATGAGAGAACTGAAGCTCCTTGGCTTCCAGTGTAGCTGTTCTAGTTAGAGCCTCGCTATACCGTCTGATGTTGGGTGTGGTCATCTTCATGGACTGCTGTTGCAAACAGAGACGACTTGATATTAGATACGCACAGGTACATATCGCATTTGATGGACAAGATGATAATCTACATGGGACGAATTGTACAAGGTAACTCCCCTGAGATATGCGGGACTGGGAGAAAATTTGCAGGTTGAGAGAATGCAGTTCAACACTGAGATGGAGAGATCAGATGGGAACGGCAACAAACGCAGCAGAGGACTTCAGGGCATTGGGGCGATCACGGGGATGAAGTATACAGGGAGCTGTTCAAATGAATGGCAACTGCAGCTTCACATGGTCTTTATCCTCTCGTAGACAACAACCATCCAAGATCCCAACGTACCGGGCTTGTAGAGCTGCCGTCCTTTCATGTTCCATGCACCAGTCTTGGGTCGGAGTGTCTTTGCATCACGCCATCAGGATTCATCATGGATAGGACTGTGTCCTCATCATGACCGTATTTGATGCAAGGTGGCCTTCGCGATAAGCCAGCGCTCTGCGCAAGAACTCACGCAACAGAATGAACAACCAACCAATAGCTCGGCGTAACAGGAAAAGAGAAGCACGCAAGACAGAACGCGTCGCGCGACCAGGCGCGACCCTGCATGCGTCACTTCTCCAGTCACCAAAGGCGAAGAAATGATCGACAGTGTCATATATATAGAGGAACCTACCATAACATTACTCCAGAATAGAATCGTATAGACACAAGCACACTCCCCCAATCAAAATCGAACGATACACGCCCACAGCAGTGCAACGCCCAACGGTCTTATCGTCGTTGGTGATCACCCATACCACTTCTGCCCTATCTGCGTCTCCGACTTGGCCTGCGGCGGTATCATAGGTTCTGTGATGTTGAACACATCGATTGCATGCTAACAACATGGATCTCAGCCACGGGTCTCAGATGGGATGTGTGATAAGAGAATGGACAGACCTTCCACGTGTTCATATCGAACTCCATCACGAGTTGGCGTTTCTGCAGTCCCTTGTTAAAGTCATATTGTGTGGGCTGCTCGCACAGCTCTACATAAGAATTCCAGATCAGCGGCACTGTGCAAATACGAGGATGTGGAAAGAGGAAATGAACTGATGGACTACTGGCTCGCCTGTGTCGTCGTCTTTGAAGAAGGTGCACTTGCCGTCTTGGATAAGGAAGGAGAGGTAAAAGAGGTTCTCCACTGACTGCCCGAAGTCGTGTGGGTTGATGACGAACTTGAAGATGTTGACGTTCTTGAGGCCGGACAAGATTTGCTCGAGCTGCACACAGCATACCTGGTCAGAGCGTCGGCGAGGCATAGGCACATGGTGGAGTTTAGTAGGGGCAGGATGCACCATGGCGATGTTCTTGGTCATCTCATTTTCGGAGCGAGTGATATCCTCCTCGGTGATCTCCTGCGGCTTCTTGAGGTCCTCCTTGTTCTTTTCCAGCTTTGACCTTTTCGCTGCAGTCCGCTTCTTCTGCTTGATTGACAAAGGCCCCAGCCTGTCCACAAAATCATTGTCCGTGTCCGAATCGCATTCCCATTTTGCACCCAAGCCCAGACCAAGGTCCACATCAACTTCCTCGATGCCAGGGCATGGCAGCAAACATGAAAGCATGCACATGAAGTCCATCGCCGGCACCCACCTGCTCTTGGCCAGTGCCCTGCAGCCGATGCACTCCCAGTCAAGCGGCGCCGCCCCGCCGTCGTAGTCGTCGTTGTCATCGTCGCCGTCGCCGTCATCGAGGTTGACAGGGGAGAAGGGCTTGCGGGCGCCCATGTAGGTGATGAGGCGGGTGACGAAGTCGTCGACGTCGAATGCGCCCGAGCCCAACTTCATCGCGCGTGCCTTGGTGGCGCCGATCTGAGAGATTTGGACGAGGAGACCCGAGTCATTCGTCGCCTGTGGGATACCCTGCACTGGGTAGAGGGACATGGGAGCGAGTGTGAGCCAGGCCAGGCAAGGATGGGGGCTATGGCGGAGACTAGTGCTTACCTTCTTTGAAGAGGAGGTTTGCCTGGGGCAGCTGCTCGGCTACATCATCTGTGCTGATATCTTGTGTTTCTGGAAAGGTCTGAGATGGAAAGATCAGAATGTGATGTGCGTGTGGAGGACGTACCGGTGAGCTGCTGAATTGGACGTATGTGTTGCCTCCTAATATTGCGCATCATGTCCGGGTTCTGACCGGGATCGTACACCACGTCGGGCATATCGACATCCTCTATCGCCATTTTTACCATACGCGCGTGAGAGATTTCCGGCTGAATGTTGAAAGCAAGAGGCGACAAGAAACGGAGTCGACCACACGCGACGTTGGTCGCAGATGAAATGGGCCCAATCGTTGGACAGTGATCGAGGAATTTTTGCGGAAGGATCGCGATCACCCCGGCCTTGGCAAGATTGAGATAAGCATTATACGAGACTGTTGGGATGATGTCATTCGCCTAGTAGTCAAAACGAGTTATTGATTAATCCCCCGTTGAGCCATGCAAGAGCAACATTTTCAATACTATCAAGAAGAGCGGTAACGACGACAAATGATGTTATGCTTTACAAATAGGCGGAGCCTCATGCTCTCGGAATGGCTATGAGCTTTCGAACGTAGCCTCCCCAATGCTCAATGATCGGCCGAACAATGTCCTCCCACTCGTACCCGCATCTGTCTCCTTCAAGACGACGAAGAGTGAATATTTCTTCATGGACGTGGCCACCTGAGAAGGGATGAATCAGCATTAATGAAGAATGGATGTATGTGCTCACAATCAATGCAGCATGATGTGTTTACACCCAAGCAGGGCACCCGGGGATGGTCGCCCTGGGACGGGTGACCGTTGGCGGCGACGTCTGCCAGTTTGATGTGGATGAGGCGTTCCAGGCGATCGGCGTAAGGCACCGGTGGGCCCGGTTGAATTCCTGAGGGTGACAGGTCGGGTGCATGAATGCTGGGGGGAAGTGGATAGTAGCCGAGGAGCATCGCATTTAGAGAAGGGCATCTGTTGAGATGCTCGTCGAAGCGACGGTTAAGCTCGTTGGTTCTCCCGACCTTGATGTGAACGAAGTCGGTGTTGTCGGAATCTTGAAGGGGGTTAGTGAGAGCCGTGGAGGGAGGGAATAACATACCAGGCACTTCGAACGCATAGATGTGACCCAGTCCATCGCTCACACTGGGCGGCGTGCACATGAAGTGGCGAAGCAAAGCTTGGGTGCGAGACTGGAGGTAATCGCGAATGTATGCTGAACCTGCAAGTGAGTGGTATAAGGGAGGACAAAAACTGTACTGCTTACTGTCGTAACGAATGTATCTACTGCGGAATTTGAGGCAGTGGAACATGGGCTGCCGGAGTCTCGCTTTGAGATGGGTGGAGCAGTAATACTTGAGTTGCTTCCCTTTGGGGAAGCGAATGGCCTTCTTGGTGCTAATCCTGCATTTGCAGCAGATATCGCAGTGTGTTAGGCTGTTGCACCAGACACTGGTGACCATGATGGTGTTTAAGAGGGTGAATGGATGCGGTAGTAGCGGAAAAGTGTGTGGGAAATGTTTGGGTTGGTGGAAGTTGGTCATCTTGATGGTACACAGTAGGATTAGGGTTTCGACCGAGTACAGAGTTCGTATGTCTTAAGCTTGCGACCATCAAACATGTCCGTGCAAGAAAGGAATGAATGAGATTTCATACACGCTGAAGGGCCCGTCGTGATGACACTGATGGTCGATGGATGACGAAGAGAGCAAGCTCGGCAACCCATTCCCCTCGCCACCATCTCACTACACCCCCTACACCCGCTACACAAATCACAACCTCAAGCTCCTCGAGCTGTTGAAGGAGCCCGCGGGGGAGGATGTGGACATCGGCACGCTGAACCAGTATAAAGTCCTGTCTGACCAGACCGACATGCTGGAGTGGTCGATCGCAACACTAGAGAAACCGTGCGGAGACTGGATACTGGAAGAGGGACACTATACGGTGTTTTGGGATGCCTGGCTTGTGAGTAACCATTGCGATGCATCTATGCGTATCAGAGTCGAATGTTCGTGTGCAACAGGTCAAAGAGAATATTCCCTCATTAGGGGACCTGGGCGGCACCTGACGGCATGTTCACTGTAGCCCAGGCAACCCCCGGAGCAGAACAAGATGACCAACAAGGACGTTCTGTGCGAGCAGAGCAATTCATATGTTGTGTATTGTAGGTTGATCTTTGCAAATGCTATTGTGCTGTCTGAACCGAACATGGAACATCTGACCCATGCTTCAATTTCGGGTGGTCATTTCGAGCGCAAGATAATAGGATGACCGGTGTATGCACGTTGTTCACTGCCAAGATTGGGCCGTGGGTGCTGGACGGCCAAGAGCCTGGTCTTTCGAGACATCGTTGTATGGCCTGGCACCGGCCAACGTGGAGGGGGATGTGGGCGCATTGATCACAGACCCAGTGCTAGATGACGAAGGACTTTTGATCCCTCGGCTGTTACGACGGGCAGAGACATATATTTGCTGGGAGAGTCTATTCTTGGGGTTGCTGGGAGAAGGGGAATCCGAGGTATGCGACCCAGGAGAGACTGCTGCAGAAAGCGGGAGTGTGGCCATGGTGAACTGACCGCAGGTGTAGGAGACATGAAATGAGGAGCACTAGCCGCTATTGGAGAGACAGATGGCACGTGGCCACAGTCCAATAGTGTCCCTGAAGGCGGACCACGCTGCTGCTCCAGGTAGATGCTCTCGCGCACAGCGACCGCACTAGAGGGGCGTTTCCAACAGTTCCGAGGGCTGGTCTGTCGCAGAGAATGTGTCGCCTTGTCCAATGGCTTGGTGTCACGATCATTGTCGCCGGAATATGCGGAGTCTGCTTCCCAACCCTCTTGACCATGTAACAAATCACGCGACTCCGCGCCCACGCGTTCGGTCTGACCGCTGGGCATCTCCATCAAATCGCTGATTGCCAGTCCTTGGACATTGCAGTGGGGCCCACTTGAGCTATGCACCATGCTTGACCATGGGTTGATCCCAGTGCTCCTGCGGTACTCGTGGTGGAAGCCGTCAACCAATCCCATAAGCGCCTCTTGGCGTCGCATATTGACATGGTCGACCTGGTGCATGGAGCATGGATTTCTATCTTTGAAGTCTGGAGTAAGGTCGTCCTCGTAGTTGCTCCGCTACACATACAGTTCTGTGATCGTTTGACTTAAGCCCGCTCAGCTGGCCAGTGCTGATTCAGATGGTACAGAAGTTTTGTCGCCCTGAAATACCACACCATTGAGACACGACCCGGACATCTCGAAGCCGAACCCACATATATAAACACAGCAGCATCACGCCTCGTGGGCAGATAACGTCTGCATAGTGGTCGTGGAACGACCACAAGTCGTCCTTCAGCTCATGCACCTTGTCGAACTCTAGGCCCATCCACGCGACGACCTCCGCCAGTCTGTCCACGCACTCCTGCCATCAGGAGCTGGCAAGGGAGCTGGCTGCTGCTGCTGATCGCCT
This sequence comes from Sanguinoderma infundibulare, assembly GCA_032821775.1. NCBI lineage: Eukaryota > Fungi > Basidiomycota > Agaricomycetes > Polyporales > Polyporaceae > Sanguinoderma > Sanguinoderma infundibulare. The sequence continues at coordinate 837,495 of JAVLRN010000004.1, read as the reverse complement.
TCTGTCGCACGTTCAATGGGAGGAGCCGGCTGTGGAGCAGGCGGCGGGCTTTGAGAGTGGATCTCCTCACGGCAGATGATGCAAGTGCGATCGGACATCTCCGCAAGGTCGGCTTCTGTCGCATTGGGATAATGCCGGTCCATGTCGCGGGTGGCATTGTGATAGCGAACAAGGGCGCGCAGACGAGTGATGAACGATCGTGCGGTGATGAAGACATCGCGGATGATGTTGAGGGGCAAACCGTAGAAGGTGAGGATGATCATGAAAAAGGTCATGTACATTGCTAGCTTGAGGAAGTCTAGAGCGAGTGAGTTAACGACGAGTAGCGCATGGAGGCTGTGAGAAAGAGGCGAACCGGTGAGGAGTTCGATGTAGAAGATGTACATGCTCTTGTTCTCCCATGGGGGTGCATTCTCACCACCGCAGGCGTGCGCCCTGCGCAAGTCGAGGATGGAGAGGATGTAGCGCAGCATGGCATTGAGGGTGCTGGCCAGAAGGATAGCATACTGGAAAGGGATGGAGGTTAATAATGCCTGGAATGCGTGTTTCCCTGGTGAAAAGACAATCGGTGCGCCCATACGACACGCTGTCAACAGAGCGCATCTGGTGGGAGGCAAAGTGAAGGAAAGAACCGCGGTACATCCAGACGGGAGTAGGGATAGGCAGAGGCAGAAAGGGGGAAAAGGGAAACGCACCTCGCTTGCAAAGAGGACCATGCCTCCAATGCCATGTGTCAAAGTGCTCTCGATGGCAAAGACGAACATTGAGGTATCAACCGCCCATAAGACAAAGAATAAGGCATGTATGCGGACGTGGAAAAGCGTAGGGGGGCCGGGGTATGTCGTTTGATCGATCTGGAGGAGGAATTAGCTGGAGGATAGTTGGGTGGATGGACGGGATATGTACGGATTCGACACGGTCTGCCATGAGCCAGTGGAAACATTTGACAAATAGGAGAAAACCGAACATGAGGAGGAAGGGCACATCGAACTCGTCACAGAAGATGGTGAAGGCGAGGAGGGACTCAGTTACGAACATCCATGTCTGGTCGTAGAGGCGCTGGGGGAGGAATAAGGAAAGATGGGAAGTAAAAGTAAAAGAGGGGAGACACACCTCGACCTCGCAGGGTTGGAGAGTACCAAAGAAGAGCTTCTGGAGAACTCGGCCGAAGAGAAGAGAAGAGATGAAGCCAAAATTGGTGAGCACCTTGCAGGGGTTGATTGGAGGGGCGTTGGATGGACGAGCCGTGCATGAGAAGCGAACAATCTCAATGTCGCGCTCGTCATCGTGAGTGATGAGAAGACGTTGTGTCAAAGATCCAGAGGAGCGCTCTTGCAGAGGGGTGGGAAGGACGTGGGTGTGGGGTATGCGGGTGTGCGGATGCTGTTGCACGTGTGCAGTTGACTGTTCTCAATTGCAGACGTTGTAGCTGGATGGATGTTGGATTGGGACATTCAAGGTGGAGAGATTTTGGAGGTTCGGCAGACAAAGCGCGTCGTCGATCGCGTCCATAGCGTCGGGCTGTGGTGAGCAGCAGAGGTTGCAATTGAAGATGAATTGATCTGCGCATGATGCGGCCATGCATTAGTACTAGGGAAGAGGGGTGGGATCTGGCGATGGGCGAAGAGGAACGTTCGCGGAAGCACTTTTCAGAGTGAACAACTCTTTTCTTCCTTCCACCATCTGCTGCACAGATCGACCCCTCATTCGTCTTTGATACTGTCACACCCCTTCATCGCTTACCCTCTGATATGCCACGTCTTGACCCGCCCTTCCCATCCTTCATGTTTGTCATGGCCAAGGTGGTGGACTTTGACGTGTCCCGTCTGCCTGCATACCGTTCAAGTTACCTCGAACGGATGCACCTGTACGCACGGGTTTGGACGCGTCGTCTGCGAGAGGAGCTTATGGTACGTGTCATTAACAGTCTGTTCCTGAACTCCAGTCCCAACGTGAGCGCATCATTGCAGATGACTGTCCACTACCGGTTCAGGCAGGATGCGGCGGAAGAAGGCTCGGGGCCATCCATGGTGAGTCGTCTGATCGTTGATTGTCCACATCCCCCGCTTCTGCCCCCTTACCTTGTGTTTCTCTTGCGTCAGCCTCGCACTGACTACCGGTCCAGGCAGGAAGCGGTGGGACAAGGGTCGCCGTCATGCACGGTGAGTCGTGCGTCCACATCCCCATTTCTCCCTCCTCACATCCTGTTTCCCTTGTGTCAGCCTCCAACCGACTACCGGTCGGGGCAGGAGGGGGCGGGAGAAGGGTCAGCGCCATCCACGGTGAGTCGTCTGATCATCAATCGTCCACATCCCCCGTATTTCCCCCCTCACATCGTGTTTCCGTTCCATCAGGCTCCAATCATGTGCAACACAGCTGGCCACGAGGCAGACCTCCCCGTTGTCGGTGTCAATTCTGGTCTGGCTGTTGAGGAGCGGCTGAGCCGGAGCAAGCTTGCCAGCACTTTCTCAGTGAGTCTCCAATCGCATTCACCGTTTTGCGCATCAACGATTGACGACGTCTTAGGAGCTGTTTGATGCCCTATGTGGCCAGTTGCAGGCAGTTCACGCCTTCCTGAGCTCACGCCAGGCGAAGGAACCTTGAGCTTGGGGCTCTTGGCAAGCGCAGCACGGCACACGCGACACGTTCCGACCTGTCTCAGTAGTTGTTGCAGCAAAAACACCAATCGCAAGTCCTGTTCGCTCTCCCATTGAATTGTCGCAGTTTTCTTGCTCTCGCGCTCCCGGTTTCGTAAGATCTCTTGATGTAATGTATTGTTGCAGTTTTCTTGCTGTCGCGCTCCCGGTTTCGTATGTTCTTTTGGTGTCATGTACTTGTCGATGTTGGTGTAGATACATTGCTCGCAGTTGCTGTCTTGTGCTCGTAATCATTCAGCTATGTCCATCAATACAGTACTCCGCGTCCAAATGATCAATTTGTTAGCCATTAGGCGTAGTTTAGTCTTGTATCCTAACGACCTCAGATATGTCAAGCCTTTGTAGTGTAGTCGTTAAGTGTGCCTTTCGGCGCTTATTTCGTGTCAATTAGCTGAAGCCCCGGTTTCGAATCCCGCGCGAGGCTCATTGTTTTTTCAGGACTGACTTGAGCACGCAGCTGTGCTCTCGGTCTCGGACAGAAGTCAAGCCTCACACCGGGAGAGAGATCGAGGGTCAGCTTCGGACGCAAGTCTAAGGATAATCGCGCCAAGGTCTGTCTTCGCGCTCACAAGTGTGCGCTGACCCTCGCACACAGGTCGATTCTGACCCTCGCACACGAATGGATGCTGACCAGCGCACAGAGGTTGTGGCACCCTCGCAGACAGGTTGAGGCTCACGCTCGCACACAGGTCGAGGCTGACATTCGTATACAGGTCGACACCCATTGGCTCAACGGCATTGAATACAAATGTTTAAGCTACGGTAAGTGGAACTCTAATCTACGGTAAGAATATGGGGGCGCCTATATTCCGCCGGATTCCGTCGGATTCCGTCGGAATCCGGCGGAATATGCCCCATGGTTCAGATATTCACGACTGGACCGCCCGCATCCAAGTCAAGAAGTACGAGTACCGAGGGAGCTTCAGCGTCCTGCTGTTCTTGGGCCCCGTGCCCGACGAACCAGGCCGCTGGTGCTCGAGCCCGAGCTATGTCGGAGCCCACCACGCGTTCGTGAACAGCGCGGCGGACCGCTGCGCGAACTGCCGCCGCCAGGCCAATGTCGTCACCGAGGGTTTCGTGCATCTGAACGAGGCGATCACCAGGAATCTGGGCTTGGATACCTTCGAGCCCAGTGCGGTCAAGCCGTATCTCCAGCAGAGCCTCGATTGGCGCGTGCAGACCGTGAGTGTGCTACTTGCACTTCCAATTAAGGACGGGTGCTGACAAGAGCATGTGCTAGGCCGGCGGAGGAGAGCACCAGCTGTTGGGCGCCGAGCAGTCTAGTCTGCAGGTGACTATATCCGCGACGTGGCTGTCTTGGCAGCCTGGCATAATTTCCCCGGTGGCCGTTGACGTTCCCGACTACCACTACGATATCACTCTTGGTCGCCCGGGTGGTGCGCGTCATGCCAACTGAACGATGTTTCAAATTTGTGGCCTGTCCTACACCAACACTTCTTGAAACTGACTCGCGCGGAGGTGGATGACATTGGATCTGCAGGGACTAGGACGATCGTGTTCTAAGAAGTAGTTTCTGTCGAATGAATGTACACACGTTGGGTCCGGAAGGAATGCCTGTTTCCCTGCATAGCTGTTCGACACTATATGGGCACAACAGTAGGTACATGTCATCCGTCACCGATGCCGGTAGTGAAACTCGGCTCCCTTAAATAAAAACCGACTTCGGGGTATCCTACAGCACAAGCTCGCGGACTATCTCAGTTGCTCAGACCTTGGCAGATCCATACACTGGCACTACGTCGGGCCCGCCCTTTGACAGTTGGATGACTACATTGCTGTCCGAACTTGTCCGCGTCCTCGTAGCACGAGTCCTGTCGACCCTGACGGCTGGCTGTGGAGAAAGAATAGCTCGATTGAATGCTGGATTCGAGACTCAACGCCGTACGGCGACATACCTGTGGCTTCTTCTTCATCCCATCAAGTTCAACTTCTATATCGGAGTCCGGCCGCACGCTGAATCCGAAAGGCGAGGTCTCCGTAACGCCGGGTTGGTTACGTGAGGAGATATACTGGCGAGAGTTCAGTCTGCGATTGACGTCGAGGGTCAGCGCCCCTGTTATTTGGACGAGCTCAACGTGTCCGCTTACGCTGCGAGAACCGAGTTCGAATACACTAGGATATGCCGCGCATGTGAGCATGGACTGGAAAGATATGGAAACTTTTGACCACGCACGCTTGATTCCAACGAACACGACGCCCCAATATATTTGATCCTTCGGGAGAACGAGGGACTGTACATGTGCACACTGTTAGTAAATGACTGCTGGTTCGCTAGCGAGGTATTCTTACCAGTATCAAGCTAGCAATATTGTACAACCTGATGCAACCAAGGCTGCCACGGTTAGAATCTTCGGATGTATTTGTAGCCTGAGACATACCCCGTAATCAGTCCTGAAATGGAGATGAGCGTTTCCGAATTCTATTGAACGATAATCAAAGGCTAGTACCTGTGCTGACCGAATATAGAATCAACGTGTTGATCAGGTTATTCGTCCTGTAAAGAGAGGGTAAGCATGTCGAGGTCGAAGAGATCATGGGGATGATGAAATACTGTTTGATGCCCGTCCGACTGTTACGGAGGGTGCGGATGAGGACACCGGTAATGAGGAGGTCCGCGACGCCGGAAGAAGCGTTGTGTACCGATATCAACCACTAGAACAAAGCGCAATGAGCTCGGGAAAGGTCCCCAAATTGGTGAAGCGACCGACCGTGTACTTCGAGTATGCACTCCATGTCTTGAGCTGGAATCTGTAAATAGCGGACGTGTTAACTCGGGACCAATCATCGCTGAGTTAAATGACATACTGGTATGCCGGCATGGCTGCGGTGTTGAGGAAACGAGCTCAGACCAATTGCATGCAGGCTAAAGAATGCTGGTTAAACTCACCCATACACACCCCTGGTCGAGCCCTCGAACTTTAACAACAATCATGGGGCGCAGAGTTACCACATCCACACTCACCGATCTCCGTGGCCAAAAAGGCCGACTGCTCTTGTCAGCTCTTGTGGAGTCTCCTTCAGATATCGATACTCACAGCAATAATGACGAGCGGTCTGTACTGTTTGCCAACTGATGGAATGTCAGCATTCGTCGTGTATGGCCAAGAAGCGAACGCCTACTAAGCCATGCCCGATGCATGAAGAAGCTAGAATGCGCGATTTGAGAATAAGCCAGGAAAGCGGCGGAGAGCAACATACTACTGAGTGTAGACGACCATGATGCTCTGCCAGGAGGATTCGGGTTAATAGGGCTGTAATATCCTTCAAGGTTGAACTCACCCCAACGATCGCAAGAGTCTGACCCTCGGTTAGACATAGACCGAAGGACGCAGACAAGTGCCGAACGTACCGAGGATGACCTGGAGGATACTAGTGTCAGGCGAGCCGGCAGATGCGCATCAGGTCGGTGATGACTTACCAAACTATGTTGTCTAGAGCCACTATATTACTATAGTTCGATACCGCATAGTAATAGCTAATCAAATAGAGCTTTTCAGTCGCGTAAGCGGTCAGTGTGGATGAAACGGTGCATACCAAATATGAATAGTGAGCGCGGTACATGTCGCTTCGAAGGCTCTGACAATATGAACAGCATAAGTTAAACCGTGAGCGTGAATATCCATCTTGAAACCTCACATGACAATGGCAACCTAAACAAGTCGTGAGCTGCATCGAATGGTGTACATATTTCGTTGAATGCTCACATAAACCTTCAGCCACGTCTTGTCGTAAGGGTACGCGCAGTAATACTCGTAAGCCTGGTGAAGAGCAAGTCCGAACAGTCTGTAGACGCGTGTTCAGCAATGTAGCCAAAGCTGCACTAAACGGTGGAGAGACTTGCATGAGAGATACAAAGGTTCCAATGAGAATGGCGCCAAGGGTATCGTTCAAGGAGGGAGTTGAGGAAGACATGGGTGCCGGATCCGAATAGCCGCAGTAACTGAAACACCGGTATTTCCACTATATGGGCGTTAACGGACCCCGCCCATTTTACGCGCAAGGCAGTACGCACGGCTGGACCCTGACAGATGGGCAATCTGTTATCGGACCCGACTGTGAACGCTTCTTCCTTCCGTCCCGCACGGGCGTGGCGCTGACCTGCAGCCTGTATCAAGCGTGTAATGTTCGTATGAGCTATACATAGAAGAGCATGGGAGAACGAACTTACAGACAGGGTCTCTTCCTGCCCAACTTGATTCGCAGGGATATCCACAGAAAATCATGACGGTGATGTAATTGCCCACAATTGAACGATAAACGTTGCGCCCGAGAACTTTCAAACGTAAACCCCTTGAAACCGCAGACGTCCAGCCGTCGCTTCTTCCTCGGAGAGAAGCACTTCCCCATCAGGCGTACGCAACACGTTCGACCTTTTTGGAATTGACGCAAGGGACGGCTGACCCGAGATCAGATATCATCTGAGGGGGAATCGGCGCCCAGTATCCAGTCGAAGGATGCGCGCCGCGGGTGTACGGCAGTATGTTCTCTCTGGGACAACTTCGCACCCACACGGACGAACCCCACGTCTTCGTATCCGCTCCATAATTCGATGGCCCTGTTGATGTATTCCATACTCACATTCGACCGTCATCCTTTCTCATGCCATTCGATAGGGATTGTGTCGCACAAACTTCTAGAGCACCCGGTCTCAGTGGCATGCAGCGCTTGGAGAAGATGCGAGACATACCGACACCACCTGTAGGATCGTTTCGAAGGCTCGAAGGCCAACTTTACCTCCAGGGTCACGAAGCTTTGAAGTTCCATATGATTTGATCACACCCGGTCGAACAGGAGCGCCCGGGAAGAGTGGGCCGCGTGAGGCCGAATCCGAACCGCGCAGGGGAGACCGTGATACTGGCAATGTTGAGCACGTCTGCGCAATAGAGAACTCGATGCTGCGGTCAGTTCATCCCCAGGTCGATAGCTTTCCTATGATGTTGTCCATATTCGCCTGCATCCTGCAATTCGAGCATCTCAACTCGTACAAAGAACAGCTCCAGCACAATGACGCATGATACCGGTACCAATACCATCGCGAGCATCAGCGCCACATCTGTCCGAGTCGACGGACCGTTCTGGTCAACCCCAGAACGGTGGCACCGAAGCTAGAAGGCGGCCGCATTTCCACCACCTCCCACGGTGCGATCGGCCGTGGTCTTCATATCGTATACCTGGCGCCGAACCATCGAGTTAGAGCCGGCGGATGACATGGACTCGAACACACAAACCTGAACAAAGGCGACGCGTCGCCCATCTCGACGAACTCGCCAGCCCTGTCCGCGGTGATGCCTTCACGTGCGCACTGGGCGGCCTTCTTGCGGTTTAGCCGCGCGAACTCGAGCATCGCGATGGTGGACAGCACGACCCTGCAGGGTGTCAACGATCAGTCTCATTATTGTGCTCGTGCCATAGCATCCGGACCATAGCATCCGGGTGTCAGCACGAAGCCACTCACGCGCCGCAGAGACACCCAATCGCTGTACCGTGCCCAGGAAGGTACCTCGGACTGTCCTGCTGTCGGTAAATGAAAGACGACGCGATCCTGCAGCAGACGACGAGCGCAGTGCCGGTCTCAGCACCCAGCGTCACCCAGCGATCAGACGACCGGACTTACGGGCCCAAGTTCCCACACCCGATTACCACCGCGATCGCGACCGCCCTCTTCACCTCCCCGCCCGAGTTGCCGCCCGCCCACGCGAGGACGCACGCGATCCCAGGAAACAGTCCACACGCCGCGATGATCGTGCCAGAATAGCCAAGCCACGGGTGGCGCGTCGCGAACAGGATCGCGTATCCCGTGAGGCCGGTAAGCGCTCCGGCAAGAACGCATGGGCCGCGCGCGCGGATACGGTCGGAGAGGACGCCGGCGAGGATGGTCGTGAGACAGCCTGCGGCGTTGGGCGGGACGGAGAGGAGCTGTGCGGTCGAGGTTGAGAAGCCGAGTCCAGTGATGATCGTGGGGAGGAAGAGGGAGAAGGCGTAGGCGGGGACGATGAGACTGGAGCGACCACGCATTGGACTGGTTAGATCAGAGAGATGCAATAAAGGGGGCGAGGTAAGCGTACCAGAAGTGGATGCCGAACAGGAGCCAGACGTGCGGGTCGCGTAAAGCTTGTAGGATGAACTCGCGCTTGAACTCTCTTGAGAGGCCGAAGCTGTCGGCTTTGATGGTCTCCACGAGCCACGCCCTTTCGGGTTCCGCGAGGAAAGTAGCTTTATCTGGATACTGGAGGATGGAGGGGTGATTTCGTTGAGGCGAGGCGCGCAAGCGAAAGGACGGTTACTCACGTCGGACATGTAGAACCACGCGAAGACGGCGACGACGACGGTCACTGCCAGTCTGGTTCAGCGATAGTATGGATTGGGGAGAGCACGCATTGTGCGCACCTAACCCCTCGAGGATGAACTAGCAGATTCGTTGAGTGTGCTGTACTTCAATCAGGGTTCGAAACGTACAATCCAAGACCATCCGTGCAGCCCGCCGACCCTGAGAGCACGGACCATCAGCATGATTAACGGGGGGAGACAATGACCTCGTACCCATCCATCTTGACGATAGCAAACGCAAGTAGCCCACCAAAGGCGCCGGCAAGCGTGACGGCCGAATACAACAAGCTAATCCTTTGCGCTTGGGCAGTCCGAGGGTACCAGACGCAAAGGTAGAACGTCAGGCCTGGAAAGATACCCGACTTCCGAACAAGGTCAGTTTGAGTCGTAGACGGAGTAAATAGGAAGAATCACTTACTTCAGCCATGCCCTGAAATACACGGGCTCTGTGGGCGTGGATTAGTAAACAGTTATTGCAGAGCGTCAAAGTGTTCGAGCGAAGTATGTGTACGTCATGAGTCCTCCGAAGCTCTTCACGAATCCTTCGGCCACCACAATAACACCCCAGCAGAACATAATAAAGGGAACTACGATGACGTCATTGAACAGTCTCTGGCGAAAAGACTGGGGACACTCACTCCATCGTGATGGGCCAACTTTCTTCAAAGCGAGGTTACTATCACAAGGAGGTAGCGATTAGTACTAATGAAACCCACGCCGCAACTCAAAACGTACGCTGGAACTTCAAAGAGTGCATACGGAATCTGTTGAAGTTGAGTACCTCAGGTCAATTGCGATTGCGAGTAAGACTACCCACAAGTAAAATGGCAGCGCAAAGGTTGTATTTTATGCCCGTGAGTTGCAGATCCCCTACTAATCCCGCAATCTTCGCGTTCCCTGGACGACGTTTGTCAGACTTTGCTGACATGTACATCGATACACCCACGAACCTATACTCGTTCGGTCCCTGCCACGAAATGCGTCAGCTCAGGAAGCGAGGTCATGATTGAGCTACAACACGTACAAGAAGGACAGCAAATAGAGGAGACAGGCCAAGGGTATCAGTCGTACGTCGAGCTTCCGAAAGACTTTCCGAGGATCGACTTGATGACTAGGAGAATGGGAATCGGCTTCAAGATTGTCCTCCAACTTGTGGGACACCTCGAGCTGCGACGCCTTCTCCTGGAAGCTTGACGGCGACATGGCGGGTTGGGGAAGGGAGCGGGGCTCCGCGCCTGCGCCTGAGAACGAGGACACTCCGGCTTCTTATTGAATTTAGTCCAACAGTTCCCGCGCTTCCGGTTTACAGGAACAGCGTTCGAATAGCGTCCTGGGAACGATCTTCCTCCGTCGTATATGTCAAAGCGAGGGCACAATGGAACGCGAGTGTCAGAAAAGACGCTCTTCGGAGGGTCGGCGTATGGCTATTCGTCCGTGGTGGTTAGTACTCGAGGAGTCATTCTTCTAAGCTAGGAGGAGCCAGAACTCACATAGGTCATGGGATGCGTATAGGCGCGGATGGCTGGTCCCATGTAGGCTTCGGATGGGAAATAGAGTGGGACGCGGGGACTGGGACGCTCAAAGGATTTCTCAACGCGACGTGGTCGTCTGCCGGGGACAGCGGGTGGGCAGAAGGAGACTTTTTCGGCTCGAGACCCAGGCCCTCATTATCACCGCCCCTCCTCGTACGTAGGATGGCATCTGCGGAGGGGTTGCACTTACGTCGCGTCTAGCAGAGCGGCTTTACGAGCGCATCGCCGACTGCCACATTCGCTCAATGGAGCATGCGGACCATACGACCGAATGCGAAGCAAGGAGTGACCGTACGGTCATGAACGCCAAGCCCGGCCCGAGGACCCTGAACCCCCGCTAGATGTCACGTGGCTTGTCGACGGCTTCGTAGAACGTGCAGAGTTGGCGTTCTGACAGGGGCGCGGCCTGTATTTCATCGTAGGTGAGGGTGCGACGGACGTCGAGGACATGGGTCGCGCCGAAGGACTGGGAATGCGCTTTTGAGCGAGATACGAGGCGGAGATCTGCGAGAGGCCTTGCATGTGCGCCCAGTGGACCGCTGGTCACTAGGAACAGTTGGAGTGCGTTGGAGTAAGATGAAGGTGGGAATGAACATACTGCGGATCAAGCAACGTAGTGGACGGCAGGCAAAGAAGATGAGCGCGGCCTGACAGGTACACACGTCCTTGTCTTCCCAGGAAGGCAAGAATCGGACGGAGATCGCGCCGTACTCGTGAGCCCAAATGCCGCCCACGACGGCCGGGAGGCAGACTGCGGGGATCTGGTCCATGTCAGTGCTGACCTGCACCGGTACCCATAGCCTGTCGAATCCATACCTGTATCCGCTGGGACCCTGTATCCGCGGGTCTGTCACCCACGAGTATGCCCGCGGATGAACCTGTCGGTATCCTCAGGTAACCTGTATTCGTGACGCTCTCTATGCTGAGCTATATAGCACACAGGTTGATTCTATGTGGGATGACACGTACCTTTGCGACGTTGACGGCGGTGTACTCCTGCGGGATGTTCCCGTCACAAGCCTGCGCGACCGGCATAAACGGATGAAGTTCAGAGAGAGATGTAAAGGAGAATGTTAACGACTTACAGAACGAGGCGTACGCCTTGTCGTCGTTGGCGACGTTTGTGACTTGGGTGCTGACCTCCTCCACGAACACCGCAGCAACCGGGTCGTTGGTCAACGAGGACCCGCGACGAGTGGGCCGCCACCGAAGGCCTGGATGTTTGCATCCTCCAAGTTACCGGAAATGGCAACGAACTGGATGAGAGGTTGGCCGATCCTCTCGGTGGCGAGTTTGACAGGATACTCCTCGGTGGGGATGATGAGGCTCTCAGCCGACTGGGAATGACAAATGGGGGGTTCTTTGATGTCACCGACCCTCTCTGCAAGCCACACCTGTCTGGCTGGGGCGAGGTCCGAGGCGGGATTGAGCACCGTCAGTCGGACCGCGACTCTATCATGGCGGCATGAGCGTCCGCTTCAAAACTGGCATCCTGGGTCGCCCGAGGCAAGATGCAGGCAGTCGAGCGTGAGGTTTCAAATCCGGGATTCACTGAAAAACACCGCCAGGAGATCATCAAGATCGCAAGGGCTCAAGGTGTTCAACACGGGCGGGCTGCGATCGACCCGGGTCGCGAGTCTGAAGAGCGTGAACAGGTGCATTGAGCTACCGCCGGAGGTGGAAGACGAGTCGAAGAAGCCTAAAATCTGGGATTAATTTCAAGCGAGCACCGTCTGATGAGACTTCCGGATCCTCTTATCATGCCTTCGGCGAGTTCCTGAGGAAAGACGTGTCTGTTAAGTACTCAAAGGGCGCGAATACCGGCGTGTGTACCATAGCATTCCCCTAGGATTGTAGGCGGTCTGCTTCATCTTCGAGCTTCTGACACTGCCGAACGAGCATCCTCGAGTGACGGACGTCTATCTTGCTCGTCCCAGCTGTGCCGTCGCCGTCGAACACGGGTGCAACACGTCGACCTGCCGGGTTTCACATGAGCAAGATACAAATACGAGCATAAATGCCCCACATGCCTTGAATTGAAGTATGCTTCCTGCTTTCAAGACCAGACCCCAATCTCTGCACAGCAGAAGAGCTCGTTGGTCGCGGAGGAGGAGGCGGCCTCGGAGTCCACGTTGAGACAAGCAACCGAAGCGCCCACGCTTTGGCTGCGCCGTATAAGAGCAAACAATACCAAGCAGTATTCAAGCTCCGCTGCTACATAGCCCAGTTTTCCCAGCCATGATTTTTCTCCCCAGTGTCCGACCAACCCCTGGAGCGTCAGCCGTCCCGCAAGGGCTGGGACCAGACGTTCGCTCGTCTGAAGACGTCATCCACTGTTGGCGGAGCGAGGCGTCCTTTGTGGATGTTACAAGACTGACCACCCTGCTCCCCCTCGGCACGGCTGAGTCCGCCCTTTCGCGGGGTGTCGATTCGTCGGAGGGGGGCGGATGGACGGGCGATATATTCCTTAACCTTGCGTACATCCTCCTCTTCGGGTGGGGTGCCACTATGTGGCTGTAACGGGTTGGTGGAACCATACGCCCACATGCTTTCCCTTCTTCGCGTACGTTGTTCATGGTGATAATCAAAATTTGGTATCCCAACATGTAGATTCAGATCTGTTTGACTATTCACACGAGCGTGCATGGCTTTGTTACGAACGACACCTCGCGCAGGACGATGCACAGTGAGCTATTGAACGCCAACAATCCTGAGGACCGCTGCGGAACCCAGAGGCTCCAATTGGCAATGCCGCCACTGTGAGTCGCCGTCCACCGCGAGGCTCCATCCTGTGTGCTCAGACTGATATGTCCGTCGCATAGTTATCGCCTTTTTCATTACGTTGGAGGCCTGGTAGCGTGAACAACGAGAGGAGTCTCACATCATATGACGCACGCAGTCGAGGGAGGAAGAAGACGGACGTTGTCTGGATATGTCGGCGTTGTTACTGGCACCAGGGGATGCGGATCGAGTTTGATTAGTATTTTGTGGACTGAAAGGCGCGATACTCGCTAGCCCTTCTTGTCCATGGATCCTGCCTGCATGTCCGCTGTCTCAAACAAGCACTGATCGAAGCGCCCATTGGGCGCGACGCGTCTGTGGCTGCGTCCAAACAACGCCAAGCACAATTCAAGCTCCGCGGAGGCAGGAGCCCTTGAGTCGACCGGTACCCTCTCTGCGGCCACTGTTCGTAGTTGAAAGTGTGCGCTATGAGATATATTGTAAGCACTTCATTTTGCTGTATTTCGTGGTTCTCCCTGTTAATCTATCGGTACACGCCCTCCGGCAGACCCACAGGAATGATTGAGGATGCTGTTCCTCCCCCTGTCGATAGCGACCATATCCGACAATTGTACGGTCATCCGGGCTATTGATGAGGGTCACTGATGCTGTAAGAATCGGCTAGACTGCTAGGAATCAGGGTACGTTCGTGCATGGGTGAGAGTGTTGTACCATTGGGAAATCAACATACCGCGAACGCAGACATTGAACTGCAAACAGTGCGTACCAAAACCGCTGGGCGGAAGGCAAGGCGGCGCTCATCAATAAGGGAGTGAGGCGAGGGCAAGCAAGGCGACGATATGCTTTGTATTATAGGCTGCCCAATTTGTGAGTCGTGTTTTTTTCAGTGTTCGATCACACCCTGGAGGCCACCAGCCCTTCCGCAAGAGATGGGACCAAACGTTCTCTCATCTGAGGACGTTTTTCATCTCTGGCGGAGCGAGGTGTCATCCACCGGACGCTCACCAGATTGACATCTGCTACCCCTACTCCCCCTCACCATGGTTGAGTCCGCCCTTTGTTGGACCAATGGACAGGCATTCCGAAATCTTGCCTACATCACCGTGTTCGGGCGAGGATGTGGCCTTGACGGTTCCGTGAAACCATGACGCACACGTGTTCCCCCCCTCACGTACGCTGTTGATGCTTGCAACCAAAATTGGTTGTGCCAGCATATTTTTAACGGTTCAAACAGCGGTGCAGCCCATCGTTCCGACTGGCAACCAGCTCAAGGTGACGACGTACGGAGTGTTGTCAAATGCTAAAATTTCGAGGCTGTCTTCTCCCTCGTCACCAACGCCGCCTCCTTAAGTATGTTTGTCGGCGGTATATCCCCTCCAGGCTAACTCTATCTTTTTTTTCAGATCGATGCCCATCCGCTCCCACCCGGATCATGTTGCGTGGCCTACCGTCGTGACGACAACTGCGAAGAGGGGACCTGAACCCTTAAACCCGTCTGGTATCCGCCGGTCTTGGAGACCGTCCTTCAGTACGTGCACATATAGTGGCACTCGACGCGACGCCCGCCTTCAAATCTCTCTCCCCTTCCGTTGGCTACCCTCCGAACCATGTCAAATCCAAACAGCGCTGGGCTTATCGCTGTCTCTATTTCCACGTGAGTATTTTTGTTCAGCTCCATGACGCACTTACTCCATCTCCTCTAGTCAAGTAGGAGATTATGTCGGCGTAGCCGCGACCAGTGAGTCTGCCACGGGATTCTCAACGTAGTCGCATTCGTGCTAATATTATCTTTGATTCTAGGCCTTATTTTGTATGAGTCCACAATCACCATCGGCAAAGACATGGAGCTCTTCTGGAGGCGCAAAATCTCCGTCGCTTCCGTCCTGTTTTTCGTCAACCGTTACCTGCCTCTGGTGTTCAATATACTGTTCTCTATTCCATGGCCATTCAGAATTGCTAGGTTGGGGCATATCTCATCGCAGCACCTTCTAGGCTCACTTAGAAACCAGGTGTAAGGCATCCGAAATTAGCTCGGAGATCATGCGGTTTCTCCAGTACATTCCCTGGGCCGGTACGCATCATTTGATGGGTCACCCTTCATGGCATCAGTATCGACATTTCCCGTGTCATACACAGCGTTCTCGAGCTTACGAGCCTACGTGCTAAGCTCTCGGTCATGGGTACTCGCGGCTTTGGTTTTCGTACTCTCCGTCGCACCTGCGATTGTCAACTATGTGAGTTTCGCAGACATAGAGATGTCGGTCCCAAAGGAGAGGCGAAGCTGACCACCTTATGTTCAAGGTCGCGCTTGGCTATACAATCAGTTTCGAAGACTCCACACTTGGCTGTATGGACCAGTCCGGCGGCATCACTGATGCCATGAAGGATGCGTGAGTATCGTTTGGCAAGGATATCGATGCTTACTGAAATACTGACCCACTGCCGGTTTAGTTGTGCGTACTGTTCATCCAACGCCGTGTGACAGAAGCTGATCTCCGTATCTTCCGTGTGAATTTTACCCAGTCCTTATCGTATCTCGAGTCGGCCTCATCACCTCTGATCTACTGGTCGTAGGAATCACTTGGACTGCAACGTACAAAAATGCCAAGGAGATGAGGCGACTGGGGCGCAGCACATCTCTCTCGACCATCCTCTTTCGGGACGGTAAGCATATCAGATCAAAGGGCAATTTGCTTTACTCAACAAGTCACTTCTCCTTTGCCAGGCGTCGTGTACTTCATGTGTGTCCTGTTGACGGACCCCATTTCTTTTTGTGTTGATTACCATGCAGAATCCTCCTCATTATGAACACCATTCAACTAACGTTCTCGCTTCGTTCAGTAAGTCGAGAGCGCACAAGCCTCGGCATCTCTATCATCCATGCTCACGCTCCATTATCCACGCAGCTGCTATTCGACGGCGAAGCTTCTGAAGCATACTTCATCACCGCTCTTACAGAACCGTACGTCCCCATCGGATTCCCCGTGCTACGGCTACATTCTAACCTATTCATCCCGCCCCGTGCCCCACCACAGAATCACGGCTGTTCTCATGTCGCGCTTCCTCATCGATCTCCAAGAAGCAAGCAATGGCAACGCCGACGGGCACTCCCTCTCGTCCATCCAACTTGGTAGCCTCAAGTTCAACCGCGTTCTTGGCTCCCTCGCTTCCTCGCTCCCCACCCCAGGGGAGAGCGAAGCTCATCACTTCCCCTCGGATCCTGCATGCTCGACCGTTGGAGACAGGCCCAGTACCATGTCATCGACTTCAGAGGTCTACGATCACAGTTCAAGCTCCGAGGCACAGACGTCCTTACGCGCGGTCGACTTCTCTTGCTGATCCGGGCGGTGCATTGCGCATCGCCCTGTGTCCGACCGAGCCCTCGCCGCGGATATGCCAGTTCACTTCCTCGACCTGCCAGCTACCTTCAGTTTGTCCGTCTTCTCCAGGGCGCTGCCATACGGTAGATTGCGTGTTCTTTATTCATTTCGAGTCTCGTACGAGATTCCGCGCTAGCATACAGTTTTCTTGGACAACTACGGTACTCTGGACATGCATGTGAGAACCGGCTTGACGAAATACCAGCCCACAGTCTACCTTCAGTCGGGCTACCAGCATCGCATATGCAGCAATCCTGGTCTCATCATCTATATCAGCTCGTCGCGGTCGCACGTGGCGAAGGTCTCCCGATTTTCTGGGAGGTAACCCGCGCCGCCTCTCGCGCCCCGCGTCCCCCTTGCGCTCGCGCTCCTGAACGTCATGCTTCCGAACAACACAGACGTGTGGAGGGCGTGGAAGAACATGATGGACAAGAAGGTGAAGAACGAGGTACAACACCTATCTGTCGTCCATCGACAGCGAGGACATCCAAACCGACATCCTCTTCGACGTGCTGGGGCTCGTTGAGGAGGACATCCAGAAGTACGAGCTGCACTCATCATGTTCCGAGGCGAATTCGCGAGATGCTTCGGGAGTCTAAGTCTGGCCAGTCGTCCGAGACTTGGGTCTTAGCAGCAGCGACGGCGGATGCCGTCGCGCTCGTCCAGCCATTCCTCGACGATGACAGTCATGACGACCGTGCCCACTAAGTGCGGTGAGCTGTGCCAACGCCGAAGGATGCGAATTGGCTGGTTTCGCTACCGGTGCAGGTGGAAGGAGGGGGGAGCAGTTGAAGTTGGGGGCCGCGTGTCGGGAACTGCGTGTTGGTGTCCATCGTGCAGGAAATTTGCCTGAAACGAAGAAAGAGCATTTAGCATATATGTAGTATTCAGCCTGTGATCGAGTGAAAGGCGCGATACTCGTTGGCTCTTGTCCATCCCGCACGTCTTTCGTTGTCGTCGTCGTTCGTCTCAAACAAGCAACCGACTCGGAAACGCATATCGACTCGGCTGTGGCTGCGGCCAAACAACACCAAGCACAATTCAAGCTCCGCTGTTCCTCCTCTGCAAGCATATGCGACATTTTGCGTGCCCATCGTTGGTCGTTCCATATATCATCGAGGACCCCTGGGCAAAAGACGAGGCAAGAGTGGAGTGTGGCTGGGGGCATATCAGTGGGGCAGCGTTTCGATGGCAAGCCAAAATGCCAACTTGCTTTGCATCATAGGCCAGTCAATTGGTGAGTCGCAATTTGTGTCTCGTGTCCTGGACCGACCACAGTTCTGGAACATCAGAGCTCCAGCAAGGGCTAGGATTAGACGTGCGCTTGTCCGAGGACGTTGTTCGGTGTTGGCGGAGCGAGGCGTCTTTCACTGGATCTGACCTTCCCTCCGACGTTCCTCCTCGCCACGGCTGAGTCCACTCTTTCGCGCGGTGTTGATTCGCCGGATGGGTCGACATTGAGTGGCAGGCGGTGGTTATATTGCTTGACCGTGTGTACATCCCCGTCTTCGGGCGAGGTGTCACCATGTGTCGTTGACGGTTTGTTGCGGCTATAACATCCGCGTGCTATTCTCGTATGTTGATGGTGGTTGTCACAGAAATTCTGTGTTCCCGTATCTTTAAATCTGTTTGGCGATTCGAACGATCGTGCACGACCGTTTTACGAACGGCAACGTGCCCAGTCGGCGGCTACGATGTCGCGCGTAGAACTACCCATCATGCTCTTCGCCATCTCCTTCCTCACCAACTGAGCCAGCTGTCAGTGTACTGCCTCCGGGCGAGCGCTCTCCTTTTTATATTGATATCTGTCCGCTCCCAGCCCGGATCATGTTGTGCATCCTGCGCACGTGCCATCGCGCCAACGATTGCGAAGAATGGGATTCAAACCTTCGAACTCTCGTCCCCGTACCACCCGGACTTGTAGGTCCCCACGTGCTCTCAGTCTTGCGCAATGCCCCCCGTGTACCAGTCCAGACATCGCGCATAACACGCACATGAGCCTTTCCAGCTTTCCTCTCCCTGTTCCCGCTTGAGCTTCTACTATGGCGCTCGGGGATTTGTGGTGGCGCTGATTGCGTTCCAGATCGGCGGTAGAGGGCGTCGCTAGGGCTTCGAGTCATGGAGGACATCGGCCTTCCCGGAGTCGTGGACGGGCTTCGTCGTGAAAGTTGTGCGGACACCAGAGTTTGAAGTTTATCATTGTGTGGGGATAGAAGGGTGTTTCGCCTCCAGCTTGTAGGGTTGTTACTATCATATCAATCCACTCACCGGAACCTTAGTGGGACTCTATATAGTGGCGCTTGACGTGTTCCCCTCCTTCAAACCTCTCTCTATTCCCGTTCGTTGCCACCCCCGCCCCCCCCCCAGAACCATGTCGAATCCCGACGCTGAGATTGTGGCTGCCTATGATTCCCTGTGAGTATGGCTCTTCAGCTCCGTGATATATTTACCCCATCTCCTCCCAGTCAAGTAGGAAATTACCTCGGTATAGTCAGCATCAGTAAGTGTACCGCAAGATTCTAAATTCGGCGTCACCGTACTCATGCTGATACCGTGGTTAACAATGGTCAGGCCTGTTAGTGTATGAGTCGACAATCACCATCGGCAAAGACATCGAACTCTTCTGGAAGCGTCGAATTACCATTTCGTCCGTCCTCTTTTTCGTCAATCGTTGTTTGCCATTGGCGTACAATATGGCATTCAACAGGCCCTCGGGTCCGTGGTTATTCGGCACTCCTGCAGTGCGTTGCCATTTCTTTTGGCATCCATACCTACTAAACATTGTAGGCGTAAGTGATCAGTGGCACATCTTATGGTCCGCCAGAAGGTGCGGCTCACGTGGAATCCAGCTGTAAAGCAGCTGTATGGACCGCAGGGATCCTGCGAAATCTCCAATACATTCCCTGGGCCAGTACGTGCTCTTTGAATCGCCCCAAATGGCATCAACTTTATTGATGTCTCCTGCCTTACAACAAGTGTTTTCTGGATTGCGAGCCTACGTGCTCGGCTCTCGCACATGGACACTTGCGGCCGTGGTTTTCGTGCTCTCCCTCGCACCCGTGGTCACCAACTACGTGAGTTTCACTGGAGTTTAGATATCTGTTGCGAACAGGGGATCAAGCTGATACACTCATGCTGAAAGGCTGACCTGAGATACACAACCACCTTCATAGACTCCGCGGTTGGTTGTACTGAAGAGTCCAGCCTCAGTGACACCGTGGAAAATGCGTGAGTACAGTGCCGCAGTGAAGTCCGTACTTACTTAAATAATGAAATTTGAAAACATCGGCTCTAGTTGTGTGTTTTATCCACCACTTTCTGCAACGCAGTATCCCAGAAGCTGAAGACCCTGTCCCCTTTTTTGCAGTGACCGTCATTTCCCGAGGTGGACTCATTTTATCTGATGTACTGGTCATAGTGATCACTTGGACAGCGACGTACAAAAATGCCCAGGTGATGAAACACCTGGGTCAAAGGACATCGCTTTCGAGTGTCCTCTTTAGGGATGGTGAGCACAGAAACCATACCTCACAAATCCTTTTACTCATCAACCGGGGTCTAATTTGCCAGGTGTCATATACTTTATGTGCGTGGTCTCTATGGCCGTGTTCTTTTGCATATTAACGCCATTCCAGTGTCCTGCTCATCATGAATGTCCTTCATCTGGTATTCTCGGTCCTTTCAGTAAGTCCAACTGCACGGCAGCCGGCTTCTTTATTATCCGCGCTCAAGCTCTTTCCAGATCCTACTCATCGATGGCGAAGCTGATGCTTCGAGCTATATCCCAATTCTTTCCGAACCGTGCGTCCCAACCAAATCCCCCTTCCCGTAACGACGCCCAGACCCAATTTACCGCTCTCGCGCCCGCATCCAGAATCACCGCCATCCTCATCTCGCGCTTCCTCATCGATCTCCAAGAAGCCAGTAACGGCAGCGCCCACCAGCACTCCCTCTCATCTGTCCCGCTCAGCGAGATCGGCAGCCTCAACTTTGACCGCGTTCTCGGGTCCCTCACGTCCTCGCTCCCCGCCCCAGGGGAGACCACCTCAGAGCCCGGAGCGCACGACCTCCCCTCCGCCCTCGCTACCGCTGACGAAGGCAATGGACGCTCGGAATCAGCCCTCGGTTCGGAGGACCACGATCCAAGTTCAGACTTGGAGGGAGAAAATGAGCGGAGGTCCTTGAGCGCGGTCAACATGGGTTGATTCCGAGGTGGGTCGCTGATTAGGCTGCCGTTGGAAGTGCCGTACCGAGCCTTCACATGCTTCACAGCTGCACGGCAGACATGCTCGTTGACGTCCCGACAAGTATCCTCTCAATGTCATGGACCTGGTGAACCCCAGCGGCATGCAGCCCGGTCGCAAAGTTGCTCTTGTCAACGGCGTCGCTAGAATACACTAGAATACGCAATATGTTATATTTATGATTCTATGCTCCGCGTCGCATAGAGTTTTCGAATGACTGCCTCTGGACGTGCGTGTCAGGATGGGCTCACACGACTTGACGTGCTCCGTCTACTCTACCTCCGATTCCACCCCGAGTCGCATTTGGTTTTCGTACTCCCGGTTCATATTCCCCGAATCCAACATGGCCACGGGCTCCGGGGTGCCTACCGTGAAGATCGTCGGCTCTTCGAGGGGATCGCAGTTGGGGTTGTCTGCGAGCGTCGAGTTGATCGGAATATGCGCTTGGGATGTGGAAATGGAGGACCCTCGAGAGAGGGCGACGTGCCTTGAGCACGGGGAGATGAAGAGCCCGACGATGATTGTGATAAGGACAAGAAAGCATGCGACCAAGCCGGCCCCACTGTAGCACGCTAAGTAGACATTGCGGGCAGTCCCCGTCAGCACTCATAATTGGAGAGAGAAAAGGGAGTCGTACCTTTCCCCAATGGTATATCCTGTGCGGGGGTCTGCCAAGTCGAAAACGTTCGTGAACCTCCGGATCCCAATGGCGGCATCGAGTACACTTCATTCTGTAGGCTGTCAGGCAGCCACGTGAGCGCCCTCGTCATGTTCCACGGCGACGTGCTTCGGAGTCTGGAGGTTCGTCCGGACCGATCTCGGCCGTAAAAAGTGGAATTTTTACCTGCGCACAGCGACATCATCGATCATAAGAAACACCTGTGTGCAACGCAATCCTGAGAGCAATGCCGGAGCTCCACCGAGGTGCGTATTCGATGGAAGGAAAGAAAGGCGGTCGTCCGACTAAACAAGCAACCAAAGCGTCCATTCGCGACGCGTCTGTGGCTGCATCCAAACAATGCCAAGCACAATTCAAGCTCCGCCGAGGCAACTTAGAGTGTATGTGCCCTTTCTGCGGCCGTTCAGATCTGTCAGAATCGAAAGTCTGCGCCATGACATATGTAAGCAGTTAAGGATTTCGCTCTCTTCTGTCATGGCCGCTGTTAATTGATTGGTACACTATAACCTCCCACAGAGCCACAACACCGCTGTTGCATAAACGGCCGCTCGCTCCTCTCCTTGTCGATATCGGGCGTAGGATCCAACCGTGACATCTGTACGGTCATCCGCGCTGCCAATGAAGGCTTCAGGATAAGCTACTATACGGCTGGAAGTCAGGGTATGTCCGTGAGCGGCGAGGGTGATGTACCGTTTGGAAACTAACGAACCGAGCAGGCAACCACGAACGACAACCAGTGCATACGCATTGGTCGGCCCGTGTACCCTCAAAGACCGCTTGGTGTAGGGCAAAGCGAGAGCGGAATACGGATGAACGCCTATCGATAAAGAAGTGAGGCGGTGGAAACCAAAGACACGATTTGCTTTGTATCATAGGCTGCCCAATTTGTGAGTCGTACGTTGGGTCCGGGTGGGAGGGGATAGATATCGATAAAGAGAGACGCCTCCAGGCTAACTCAATTTTCATCGATATCTATACGCTCCCACCCCGACCATGTTGCCCATCCTATGCATCGGTCGTCATGATGCTGGCTGCAAAGCGTGTGATTGCAAGGCCTTACAGCGAAGAGTGAAAAGATACGGAAGGAAATCATCTTTTCATATCTTTTTGCCCTTCGATCCAACCTCGTCCAGGATCCCCCTGTCTTAGAGGCTATACTCTATTCCGCTCAGTGTTGGCCCCATGTCCTAGCGGGGCGCCACGGTGACCGCGCTGGGTGGGTCATTGTAGTGTCTGACTGCCAGATCGGATTATGGTCAACGTCAGCGGGGCGTCCTGCTGGGAATCTGGGCCAAGTCAACGGAGCGTCTGGGGCTCACATCGACGTCAGCTGTCTGGCCGACCGGAGCGATTTTTCTTCCAGAGCGTCTATCGTTCTGAAAACAGCTATAAGCTTTAACCGCAGCGTTCGGGGCTGCGCTGAGGCTGATCGAAGCTGTGGCAGAGGTTCGTGGTAGCGCTGATTGCGCTCCAGATCGGTGGCAGAGGGCGCCGTTGAGTCTCCGAGTCATGATGGAGGGCATCGCCCGAAAAGTGGTGGAAGGGCATTGTGCTGGGACGAGAGTTTGAAGTCTATCGTTGTGTGGGGAATGGAAGGCTGTTTTCGGATCCAGGCTGTGCTCCTCCCCCGCAGCAGTCACAGGAATTCGTTCACCAGAACTTTGACGAGACTGTACATATAGTGGCTCTTGACGCCATGCCCTCCTTCAAACCTCTCTCCACCTTTGTCAATTATCCTCTGAACCATGTCCAATTCGGACAACGCGCAGGCTATCGCTACCGCCAATTCTGAGTGAGGACTTCTCTTCGGCTCCATTACGTATTTAGCTCATCCCCTCCAGTCAAGTAGGAAGCTACTGGACCGTGGCCGCCGCTAGTAAGTGTGCCACAAAATCCTCAGCATGGTCGCATTTATGCTGATATTATGAGCGATTCCAGTGCTAATCTTGTATGAGTTCACAATCACCATCGACAAAGACGTCCAGCTCTTCTGGAGGCGAAAAATTACCGTCTCGTCAATCCTGTTCTTTGTCAACCGTTACGTTCCATTTGCATTCAATATTTTGTTCTCTTTACCGTGGCCATGGAACCCGAACACCTATCAAGTTCGTTGCTGTTCATTTTTGCCATCAATGTCTACTAAACTCACATTATCGTAGGCGTAAGGGTTAGCAGATACTACTGCCGCACGTTCCATGCTCATTTATAAACCAGCTGTAAGGGCTCCTTGTGGGGCGACGCGATCCTGCGGATTTTTCAATACATTCCCTGGGCTAGTACGCACTATTGCACGACTCATCCTTAACGGCATCAATATTGACAATTCCCTGCGTCACTGCTAGTATTCTCTGGATTACGAGCCTACGTGCTCAGCTCTCGGTCATGGGCACTCGCAGCTTTGGTTTTCATACTCTCTCTGGCGCCTGCGGTTGTCAACTACGTGAGTCCTGCAGACCTAGAGATGTCTATTGCAAAGGACAGGCGACGCTGACCAACTGATGTTCCAAGGTCAAAGCAGGCGGTTATACTATCATTCTCATAGACCCCACCATAGGTTGTATTTCGGGGCCTGTGGGAATCACTGATTCCATGAATTATGCGTGAGTATATTTCTGCAAGAAGATAGCTGCTGACTCAATACTGAACTCGGACCGCTGCTTTAGTTGTGCGTTCTGGTCTTGCAATGTGGTGCGACGGAAGCTGATAACCCCCCATATGCATTTTGCCTAGTTCTTATTGTAGCTCGAGGCGGCCTCATCACCTCTGATCTACTTGTCGTCGCAATCACTTGGAGGGCGACGTACAAGAATGTCAAAAATATGAAGCTGTTGGGGCGAAGCACATCGCTCTCAAATATCCTCTTCAGGGATGGTGAGTCTTCAAATCGCGGGATATTGAGGACGCTGCTTATCATTTCCCAGGTGTCATATACTTCGTGTGCGTGCGTTATCTTGACGAACACATTCCTTCTTATATTCATTATATTCTAGAGTCCTCCTTATTATGAACACCATTCAGCTGACGCTCTCGCTCCTTTCAGTAAGTCTAGATCGCATGCGGCCTCTTTGTCATTCGTGCTTAAGTTCTATGCAGCTCATGATCCCCAAAGGCCAAGCCGAGGAAGGAAGCGCGTTCTCGATTCTTACCGAGCCGTACGTCCAGACCTAATCGCCCTTTCCATAGTGACCACGTCCCAACTCGTTCACCCTGCTCTGCACCTAATCACAGAATGACCGCGGTCCTCATCTCGCGCTTCCTCATCAACCTCCAAGAGGCCAACATTGGCAATGACCACGACGACACTCTCTCATCCAGCCAGCTCGGCCAGACTAGTAGCCTCACCTTCAACCGTGTTCTCGGCTCCCTCACTTCCTCGCTCC
Source organism: Sanguinoderma infundibulare (assembly GCA_032821775.1). NCBI lineage: Eukaryota > Fungi > Basidiomycota > Agaricomycetes > Polyporales > Polyporaceae > Sanguinoderma > Sanguinoderma infundibulare. Next base: position 812,533 of record JAVLRN010000004.1, on the reverse strand, counting down.
CCGCCCCAGGGGAGACCAGCTCAGAGCCCGAAGCATGTGACCTTACCACCACTGACGAAGACAATGGGAACTGGGCGTCCGCCCTGGGTTTGGACACCTACGATCCCCGTTCGTACTCGGACGGAGCCAATGAGGGGTCCTTGAGCCCGGCCAACATAGGTTGATTCGGCGGTGTATTGGTGGTTGCGCTGCCGTTGGAAGTGGCGTACGCAGCCTTGACAGCTTCCGCGCAGCGCTGACATGCCTGTTCACATCCTGACAAGGTTCCTCTAGATGTTATGGAGTTCGGGAGATCCCAGCGACATGTAGGCGGCTGGACACCTCTCCTCGAGAGCGCGACTGGAATAAGCTAGAATACGCGATGTGCTTTATTTATGACTCTCTGCTCCGAGCCACATAGAATTCTCTTGCCTATGTACATGGCATGCGTGTAGGGACGGGCCCGAGAGCATCGGGTTGATCGGAATGTGCGCTTGGGGCGTCAAGAGGAGGGCCCGCGAGCGCGGGCGGCGCGTCTTGAGTGCGGGGAGACGAAGAGCCCAAAGATGATCGCGGTGTCAATGACAAGCAGAAATTGGGGGCGGTGAGCGCGCGCGCCGAAAGTCTCCGCATCCGCGCTCCCCTCCTTGGAGGCCGCGTGGGCGATCCATCAATGTAAACCAAATCGTCGCGAGGGGGCCGCCGACGCTTTGTGTTCCATCACCGTCAATCCCAGAAGCATGCCAGTACCATAGAACGAACGTTCGATAGGGTACGGGGCATCCTATCAGAGGCGGGGTTGAAGCCATATATGAACGAAAATGGAACCAGTCATGCTGTCGTCCGACTTGGTATCGGAATTGTCGGGAGCGGGGACGCCAGTGACCAGTGTGTGGTTGAAAGGGTTCATGAAGCACCATTTTATCACCGATGAGACGCTATTACTGGTACAGATAAGTCACTGGAGATACAGTTAAGTGCTGCGACTTACCGCGTTGTATTCGACCTGCACGGAAATCCCGTAAGTACGGTTCAGTTGCGTTGGTTGAAAATAGCTAGAGGCTGTACGCACGACAGTATGAGAACGTGGATGCCTCAAGTGATACATGTATACAGTGCACAAAGCCCGTAGCGTAGAGATAGGCATTCTGCCCTAGGCAGAGAATGCATACGGCCTACGATGGGGGATGAATGGTCGTACTAATATGCAGACAAACCCAAGCGCAGGCACGCCGGCCTCACTGAGTCCTCTCCCCAGCGAACCAAATAGAATCCAGTAGTAAAGCCCACGAACATTCACCAATCACAGCGACACTCCGCCACAAGACTTGATAGTCTGGCCGGTAATGTATTCACCTTCATCCGAGACCAGGAAGGAAACGAGATTCGCGACATCCTCGGGCTCCTGGATACGACCGAGCTTAATGTTGCGTTTCATGCGGACAGTAGGCTCCCCGACCGATACGCCCTCCTGCAGAACAGATTTAGTCTCTCACTTTTCGGCATAAATGGCAAGACGCTCACTATCTTCGCGAGCTCACGGTCGATGTGGTCCCCCATCGGCGTGTCCACAATGCCCGGGCCGTATGCTGATTACCGCCGCACTCAGCACTTACAGCGCAGAACGGCAGCGCGGAGAGAGCAGACGCACCGTTAACGCGAATACCATGCTGTGCCCACTCCTTGGCCGCTGCCTCGGTGAAGCCACGCACGGCGAACTTGGTGCCGGAATAGGGCCCAAAGTTCTCTGAGCTGCGGTAGGAGACGATTGACCCCGCGCCGACGATGCGTCCGCCGAGACCCTGTTTGACCATCTGCCTCGCAGCGAAGATGTGCGTATTCATGAGACCGAGTAGGTTGACGCGCACTTCGTTCTCGATGACCCTAATGCGACACGGGAATCAGCTCGCGATCGCCGAGCACAGAATCGATAGACTTTCGACTTACTCGGGCGTGCACTCGAGAATAGGTCGCACTTGGCACACGCCTGCATTGGCGACAGAGACAAAAAGCCTGGGGCCGAGCTGCTCGACGGTCTGCGCAATCGCATACTCGATTTGGTTCGGTTCCCTGACGTCTATCCAAAGACGGCGGGTCAGCAAGGGAGAAATCTGTAGTTTAGAGTGGGTGCAGCTCACCTACGTGGAAGCTGATCGCCTGACGACCATACGACTTGATTTCCTCAATGAGCGTATCCACGTTGGACTGTGTTTGGGGAAGGTCGCCAATGGCGATGTCATAGCCATCGCGAGCAAGACGGGTCGCAATTGCGCGACCGATGCCCTGCCCTGAGCCTGTAATGAATGCGATGCGGTTCAGAGAATCCTTGACGGGAGACGCGAACAACATGGTGGGAGGATGGGAGGGAGCAGATGTTGGATAGGGAGGTCGCGAGTGGGGGGCGTTCAGCACCGGTCGGGGAGGCACCTTTTCTGTTTTTGAGCGGTCTGTGAGCAAGGCTGGTCGTCGAGATGAGAACGCACAGCACGAGAGACGCATTTCGGAGTCGGACTGCCCGGAAAAGGACGGAGGATGGTCATGGGATAAGGGAAGGAAGGGAAGATTTAGACTCGATGAAGAGCATGGCCCCTGGCTCGCCAACTGGTGGTAATCGCATTAGGCCTGCGATGAACTTTGAGTTGCGCATAATCAAGACTTTAAAGGGGAGCCGCTGGACGTTGCGCGCCCTGCCTAGGACATGGCATGTGTACTGGATAGGATTTCTGGGCGTGAGCGGGGAGAGCGCAGCCTCGATTTCGTCATGGAAGAGGGGGAGAGTGTGGGTTCGACCGAGAGACTCGGGATGCGCTCCGCGCGCGAGCGAGGTGGTGATGATCGGACAGGCGCCTCGCATACGCAGGTGCTGGATCACTGGCTGTAGAATCACGGCGCGTCAGTCGGTGTCTATATGCGAGGAAGTACGTCAGGCCGGTAGGTTTCGAATAAGAAAATTGTAAATACGAGCGTGTATGTGCCACCTACCTGGCCTTTGAGCATCGACTCTCTTTCCAGGAGACCCCGGAGGCCATTCTCTGCCCGATCCTTCGCGGTGGCTGTTGTCCTTCGAAGCCTGAACGTTAGGTTCGGCCAAACCCCTCTTGCGGAACGTGAGAGGGCCTGAGCGGTCTACGCTGGCACGTGGACGGTCTTGGTCGAGACTAGGCTGAACGTCTTGCCTCGTCGTTGTCGCTCGTCTCAACTTGAAACAAGCAGCCGAAGCGCCCACCCACGACGCGTCTGTGGCTGCGTCCAAACAACACCAAGCACAATTCAAGCTCCGCTGAGCTTACTCTTCTGGTGGCCGACTCGGACTGCTATGAGCTACTACATCTTGAAGTAGGACATTCTCTGCGGCTGTTCGGAATTGAGTGGGATGCAGCTGTATGATGTGTAAGCATTCCAGATCTTTCGCTATGCTCGCCGTTAATTAACCAGCACGGGATGCTCCCGCTCCCAGCCGTGATCATGTTGTGCGTCTTGCGGGTGTCCTACATATCACGACGACGACTGCAGAGCAGGGGATTGGAAGGCCCGGATAACGATCAACCTCGTCCGGTACCGCCTCATGCTCGAGGCGGTCCCTCAGTCCACCACAGTGCTGCGCACCGTCGATCTACCTCGTTCTCACGTTCTTCGCTCGCACTAGCCCTAGCCTGAATGCGGCCCTCATGAGCGTATTCCCTCTCCTTCTTGTGAGTTGTCACTACCCCTCCCGCTCTCTGTCCTGTCTCAAGATTTTTCTGTTCAGTGCTCGTCCTGATGGAAGCCTGTGCAGGGGTTTTTAGTCGCACTCCAGATCCGACGCAATGCGGCGGCAGAGGGCGTCGCAGGGTGGAGGGCGTCGCTTTCGTGGAGTCGCACTATAGGGGATCCCAGATGATCACAAAATGAAACGACTATCGCCGACATATTTCACCCGCCAGTCTCCGCGGACGCCTAGATTGTGGTAAGATTTCAAACTCTCGCACCGCCTCCAAGATCGTCCAACATTGATTCTGAGCTACGCTGACAGATGGGTATCCGGCATTTGCTTTCGCGGTTGCGGAGGAATTACTCGCCCAGTGACTATATGGTTACTATCATCTTCTGAAAAATTGCCTCTAGCCAGCGACATACATACTCCCACCATGCGGTGCTGATCTTCGACGGCATTTTCTTGACCATTCCAAATGTCACTTCGGGGTGCCTGACTGGAGTAGTTCCGATGCAATCAGTATGTAATTCTGCTGCTTAACCTCCATATATAGCTTAGATGTCATCAACTGATGTCAGATGGAACCATGTATAAAGCGGCATTGACGTGGGCGCGGTGCCCTCCTTCAAATCGCTCATCCCCACCGTTGCTCGTTCTCTGGACCATGTCGGACTCGGACAACGCAGAGCTTATCGCTGCATATGATTCGATGTGAGTATTTCTCTTTAGCTCGGTGATGCACACATGACAACTCCTCCAGTCAAACAGGAGGTTACTTCTCTACGGCGGCTGTTGGTCAGTGTCCCAAACGTTTCCGTGTGCCTGGCTGCATTTGCGCTGATATCATGATCAATGCTGGATAGCTGTCATAGCGTACGAGTTTCTGATCACCATCGGCAAAGACATTGAGCTCTTCTGGAGTCGCAAAACTACTGTCTCGTCTATCCTTTTTTGCATCAACCGTTATATACCATTGGTGGCCAATATAGTCCTGTCACCGTGGGCCATCAATGTATCGACTCTTGTAGTGCGTCCCTATCCCTCTTTGTTTATCGATGCCTATAGAACTCACGTGATTGTAGCCGTAAGGGATTGCATTTTCCATGGAGACACTGTCGAGGCTAATCTGGAAACCAGTTGTAAGGCGGCTGTGTGGAGCGCGGAGATTCTAAGAAATCTCCAATATGTGCCCTGGGCTAGTACGCACCCTTCGATCAGTAATCATTAATGGGACTAATATTGACGTCTCTTGCATCTCCACAAGTGTTCTCTGGCTTACGAGCCTACGTGCTCAGCTCTCGGACGTGGCCGCTCGCAGCCTTAGTTTTCATGCTCTCTCTCGTGCCTGTGGTCGTCAACTTCGTGAGTCCTACATATGTACAGATGTCTGTGGCGAAGGGGAGGCGAGACTGACGCACTCGTGTTCAAAGGTTGCGCTAGGCTACACCGTCATCCTCGTAAACCCCAGTGGTTGTGTCGGTGAAGCCGGCATCACTAATACTGTGACAGACATGTGAGTATAATGCTCCAAGGAAATACATACTGTCTGAATGATTATTGAACCACCTTCGCTTTAGTCGTGCGTATTAACCATGCCAATTCAACCTCATCGACGGAAGCTGGCTAAACTCTGCTGCTTCCATATGCATTTTTCCCAGTCCTTGCTGTGTCGAGAGGTTCCCTCATCACATCCGATCTACTGGTCTTGGCAATCACTTGGACTGCGACATACAGGAATGCCAGGGAGATGAAGCTGCTAGGTACGAGCACGTCGCTCTCAAGCATCCTTTTCAGGAATGGTAAGCAAAGAAATCGCGCAGCGCATACCATTTTTCTGAACGGGACACTTCTCATTTGCCAGGTGTCCTATACTTCATGTTTGTCCTCTCTACAAAACATTATTCCTCGCCGTCATGTTGACTCCGTTCTCGCAGCGTCCTGCTTATCACGAACGTCCTTCACCTGTCCTTTTCCCTCGGATCCGTAAGTCTCGACTGTGGTGAGCTCTGATATAATCCATGCTCAATCCTCATGCAGCTCCTGATCGCAGACGAGGCGACCAACAATACGAGCGACATCCCCCTTCTGGCCGAGCCGTACGTCGTTCAACGTTCACCTTCCCATCACCCCATCCCAATCTATTGACCCTCTTCCCCGCGCGCGTCCAGTATCACCGCCATTCTCATCTCGCGCTTCCTCATCGACCTCCAAGAAGCCAATAATGGCACTGCCAACCAGCACTCCCTCTCCTCCGTCCAGCTCGGCCAGATCAGCAGCGTCAGCTTCAACCGCGTTCTCGGGTCCCTCGCTTCCTCACTTCCTGCTCCCGGGGAAACCGCCTCAGAGCGCGACGAACACGACATCTCCTCAGGTCCCGCAGTCGAGGAAGGGCGCGAGAGCGTGGAGCCGGGTTCGGACGTCCACAACGTCCACAACGCCGATTCCGACGCTGGGACAAGCAAGGAAGAGACGTCCTCGAGCGCAGTTGACTCGTGTTGAATCGGACGGCGCGCGGGGTGTGTTGCACCATGGGGGGCTTCCTCGGACGTTGGCCGGGTACTCTCTCGGAGTTTTGATCTTGGTGGATCCCGCCGGCGTGCAAGTCGGCCGCGAAGTTGCTCTACTCTGACTCGGAGTCGAGGTCTCGAACCCACACATCTGTACGAAATACACACATAGCTATCCGATATATAAGAGCCTTAGACCGTATAGATCTCAGTTGGCCGAATGGTCATCGGGGATGAAGGAGAGGGGGAGGGAGCGAGTATTCGATACGATGACGTTGCATCCAGTAGTTAGCCACAACGTATCGCGATAAATACAACTTGACCGCTTTCGCGCGAAACGCTAGATTCCCGACCCAGCGAATACTGTTAGAAGACGGACGCTCGAATAGGGGGGTAAACGATGGTCGCGTTTGGGAACTGCTGCAACGCGTGGCGAACGACGCGCAGCGAGACGACCTATGTACATGTACAAACAAGACATCAAGACATAGGAGACAGCGGAGCGGAATGGGGGGATACAAGACCGAACCGCGAGCACGGCGCGAGCTCGCGGACATAAGCACGCTATTTTACAGTTACAAGAAGAAATCTGCAAGGTTCCAACAACAAATCTGCAACAGCATGGAAGCCTCCATGTCGACCACAGGCTAAAGCGGGTATTGGAGGGAGAGGTTGGTGATCAGGTTGAACTCCTCGACGCGGTAGTCGTCCTTCGTGATCGTGAGCGGGGAGAGCAGTGAGTCCTTGAACGTCAGCAGCTCGCGCGAGTCGAGCGTGTACCTGGGCCACGGGATGCCCGTTGCGCCGTTCGGGTCGAGTTTGTTGACGAAGTTGATGAGGTAGTCGGCCATGTCGCTACCACTGTACACGTTCACGATGTCCGTGCCATGTGCGGAGCCGAGCCCAGGGAGCAACTTGAAGCGCTTGCTGACTGATTGCATTGGAAACCAGACCAGAAATTAGTTGGTGGTAGTGGAAGCATTACGCGAGCTCGCAAAGGATGGAGGAAACGTACGGAACGACCACGTCGGCTGCTTGTTCGCGGCGTGTTCCAAGAAGAACCGACGGGGAGCCTGGAAGACCCAGTCGCCCTGGATTGCTGCGAGCCGCTTGAACTGCGGACTGAGCGCGTTAAAGATGCCCGTGTTGAACGGTGACCCTTTGGTGATATCCTGCGGATACAATTGCAGGAGCCTGTCCAACTCGCTATCCGAGATGCCTTCGATGTAGTTCTCCCTGAGGTACTCGCGCAGGGCTGATTCAGTCCTATTTAATTGTGACCGCAACCCCGGTGAGCTCAATCACTACGAGGGTCACGGAAGACTCACGTAACATTGAGATTGGAAAGCGAGAAGAACGTCCCTTCATCGTCACAGTCCTAGAGATATAGTGTTAAGATGTGACAGCATGTTGTAGAATGCTTGGCCACCTACGCCAGTGACGAAGGGGACGTTGGCAATGCTCTTGTTCAGAACAAGACGTTGAGGATGGTCCGTCAAGAAACGGCCATCGACGCGCGGAACCCAAGCCAAGCGGAGGGACTAAAGCGATGTGTCCAGTTATTCTCACATTTCGAAATAAGATGTCAGGGTACAGACCTGGTAAGAGAAAAAACTCGGAGTCTTGTCAACAGCCGCCTTGAGCGTGTCGAAGCTAACCTCTCGCAGGCACTGCAGTGTATCTGGCTTGCCAGAGCAGCCAGTGTCCGCAACGAGGCCATCGTACAAGTCCTGGCCATTGCTGATGTTCCCGACCGGAATTGGCGACCCCGACTGCATGAACGCCCCGCGGAACAGACCTTCTGTATCGCCGCCGTTCGTGACGAGGTGCAGCCCAACAGAGATTGCGCCAGCGCTCTCGCCCCATCTGCAGAAAGAAATGATGAGCAAGTGTACATGTGGACCTCTGAGTGTCCATGGGAGACACGAGAGTGGACATACATGGTAACCTTCGTGGGGTCGCCTCCGAACGCGGAGATGTACTTCTGGATCCAGCGAAGGGCGAGACGCTCTGTAGCACGCAGATGTGAGACAGTGTTTTGGATTGTATGGAAGCGAACGGCACAGACGGTCTTGCAATCCGAGGTTTCCTACTCCGGCCTTCTGAACTTCTTTGCTCGCAAGGAATCCGTATGCTACGAAACGGTGAGAAGAGATGTAGCATCACGATATAAATGGGTCATCTTACCAGATACTCTAAACCGATAATTAGCATGGACAATAGTAGAAAGTTAGCGTAGCCGCTCACCGGTAGTTCATGCTCACGTAGATTACGGGCTCCTTGAGCTGGATCGAACGTCGCACAATCACACCTCCGTCATATCTGAAAAACTTGTAAGCCACAAGTTAATTTTTGGTGAGAAAGAGAACCGACATGTCTGTCCCGCCGAGCTCGAAGCCGCCTTCGCACAATGTCAATCGGTTAAAATATGACCTTGCATTCATTCCACGTACCTCCGAAAATCCACTACCACCGCACGATCCTTGTTAGAACACGGACATGGATATGACAAAAACAGAAAAGTACTTACGACTGCGACCGGCAATTTCGCGTCGGGCTTCGTACCCGCAGGGACGACAACGTTAATGGAGAGACCTTAAAGTTTGTCGCAATCAGTGTCCGGGAATTATACAAAACGCCATGTGAAAACGCACAGTCTTCAGCCGACGGGGTGACGACTTTATAGATGTTGTTGACGAGGAACTCGACGGCGTCTTTGACCAAACCCTCAACCAAAGGAATGGTGATAGCCTGCTGTGGGCACGCAGGCCCGTATGCGTTGGCTTTGTGGTTGCCCTTGTAAGGATCGACCATGACAGGCAAGTTGAAGCGGAGGTTCCCAATCCTACCAGATGCATAGTGAGCTGTTGGTTGAACAGGATAGCAAGCCGAGGACAACGTACGGCGGCTTCGCGAAAGGTATACCCAGAAACTTGTGAACGGTGCCAAACAAATCCGACGTGCCCGTGAAGGTCGCGTCGTCGAGCTTGACCGAGGGGCGCTTGACCAAACCCTCAGCAGAAGGAATGGTGATGTCCTGCTGCGGACACACAGGCCCGTATGCACCGGCTGTGTGGGTACCCATGTAAGGATCGACGGCAACAGGAAAGTCGAAGTCGAGGTCCCTGCAAGACACGGAGTCAGTTGTGTTGGTTGAACGGAAAAGCGACTCAAAGGCGACATACAGTGGCTTCGTGACAGGTATACCTAGAACCTCTTGAACTGTGCCAAGCGAATCCGACGTGCCCATGAAGGTCACGTCGTCGAGCGCGTCATATGGGGGTGCACGCTCAGTGGCGGGAACGGCGAGCGCAGCCCCGACTATCATGGACAAAGTATAGAAGCGAGGGACGAGCATAGCGAAGTAGGGAGCGGTGTTTGGGGCCTAGAGGCAGATCCCTGAAGTGTTGGAGGCCTCTGAGAGGTGCTCGGCCAATCCATGCGGAATATATACGCTGGCGTCCGGTCGTAAGGAGCGCTATGGTTGCAGCCGCGAACGCGAAGAAATTACCGTGCGACGCACCTTCGCTGACAAAAACGCCTCATCGCATGCGTATGAGGCGAAGATTGGAACCTCTGCGAGGAAGAATGACGCTGACTCGGATGCGCTGGCATGAAACTAGTATTACGTCGCCTTCTGGTGGATGTGAGTTGCAATAGAATGATTGGGAAAGCGATGACAAGTTCACCATGGTTGAAGGCCAGCAGAGGGGAGGGCGACACTGCGCGCGAAGTTGCCCAAGTCGAGCAATACTTAGTGGTGACTGTCGCACCCTCTTTTTCCGATCCTGACAAGTGCTTTGGGAGAGCTGACGGTTTGGGTTAGATTGAGAGTTGGAACGAAAGAATGGCTTACAAGGGAGCCAGCGAAGCCGCGCGTATGCCGTCCGTATGACCGTTGGGGAAGTCAATTACGGGACAAACGTACGGTCATATCAATTCAACCGCAGATCGCTATCAATTCCGGTGGTTGCACCAGCAAGATATCGACGCACCTTCGCTGCCAAAAGGTCCTCATCGCATGAGCGGGAGACAAAGATTAGAACCTCTCCACGGAAGAATGACGCCGACCCGGATGCGCTGGCATTAGACTAACACAACGTTGCATTCGAGTCGATGTGAGTTGAAATAGAATGATCGGGAAAGCGACCACAAGTTGACCATGGTTGAAGACCGGCCGAGGGAAGGGCGACACTGCGCGCGAAGTCGCCCAAGTCAAGCAATACTTAGTGTTGACTGTTGCAGCCTCTGTGTCCGATCCTGACCAGTACTTGGGGAGAGCTGTCGGCTGGGGTTGAATTGAGCGTTGGAAAGAATGAATGGCTTACCCGGGAGCCAGCGAAGCCGCGTGTATGCGGTCATACGTATGTCGTCCGTATGACCGTTGTGGAAGTCAATTACGGGACCAACGTCCGGTCACATCAAATCACCCGCAGATCTCTATCAGTTCCGGTGTTTGCACCAGCAATATATCGACGGAAGGAGTTGTTCGATGGCTCGAGGTTTTGCACCCGCCAGATAGGTAAGTCCTCGCTAATGGACTGGTCATGGGACCAAGACAGGAATGCAGTCGTACTCATCAGCATTGCTGGCAGAACTACCCATGATCAGCGAGGAGACGAGAGGGAAGGGTGTACATAGCTTCCCATACCGTCTTTTCCAGGCTGCGCTGGGATCTGCGCAGCCCTAGCTCAGCCGACAACGTGGGCGAACATCCAGAACCTCAACAACCGCATGGTGCGCGTGGCACGCTTCCCGGCAATCTCCTGAGCGCGGTTGCTTTGTGAAGCCGGCGCCGAGGAAGTTGGGCGAGCAGCCAGAGGCGCGCCGACTCGGAGCGCAAGGGTGCGAACCAACCGTCAAGGCTTGCGGGAGAGGCGTTCGGCATCGGAGGCCAGTCGAATCCCTGTGCCGCTCAGGGCCTTGGCAAAGGTGAATAGCTTCGGATGGCTTGAAAGTAGAAGCCTGTCAATCCGAGGATCAAATTCGGGCCGGACGTTGTACATCCATGTGGAGTCACCGTGGTGGAGCTCAGTCAGACTGAGAACGCCGTTCGGGCCTTAATCTGTTCGAATATGATGCGAGTACGCGAGGGGTTCTCGTCGCAATTTGACAGAATAGTATATTTCGGCCTAGGGGCCGTACATAGACCATCCTGGGACTCGAGAGTGCTCCGATTCCCAAGTTGAAGTACTTACTATTAAACGATCCTGATCAATCTGTCGAGTGCTTAATCAACATCCGAGTAGTATGGTGTGTTCCGAACAGTGAGGGAAAAAAGCGGTCGAGTGAGCATTCCGAAGGTAGGTGGAACAGTGGGAGAAGTAAAGACTTCGAGTCCCACTCCTCCGACGTGGACGCAGAAGCGCCCTGTCCATTTTTGGCGCGTGATATTCAACGCCCGCATTCAACGTGACCGTATCCTCACCCGTTGCCACCAACACCATCCGCCATATCGACCCTCCGGCTGTACCATGTCCCGATTTAACAACCTCACACAGGGATCCTTCCATCCACCACAAACGTATGAAGAGGGTTGAATGGGTAGATGCTACTTATACAAAGTTTAAGCTCGGTTCGTTATCAGCTTCAGTCGTTCGCTATATCGTCGCTGATCGAGGGTCATCTGAGGGCAGAGGCATCCAGAAAACGGAGCAAAACTGATAATTCAGCGCTGCTGCCGTTCCGGGAGCATGACTGGGAGGGTCCTACATTTGTTGGGCTCCACCGAGGGTCGGGAGACAAGCCGTGATCCACTGCGTGTCATGGCGCCGACGCTCAACCGACGCCCACGCGAGCATCTTGCACTGTGTACGTATTTTTCACACTGCCCGGCGACCTCTTCCGCAGTCAACGCCTTGAGTTCTGAGCGCTGATGACATTGTGGGCAGGTACTCCACCCCGCGGTCATCCTGCGCTCGCATGCCGCGAGGCGGTACACAGTGGCGAAGCGCCTCCGGGCATGCAAGTCCCGCGAACCTTGTTCTTAATCGCCCTCTGGGAGGTCGAGCGTGAGTGCGCCCAGTAGACTTCTATCTCGATGCGATCTACCGGCTTAACACGGTATGTTTCAGGTCTTCATCCCGTTTGCCAAGGCTTTCGCAGCTGCGCGCTGAGACATGAGCGATCCACACCTCCGATGCTGAGAGGACGCGCGGCTGCCTCTCCATATATTGTTTGTGTCAAACGGGGGGACGCCGTTCGCTCTGTCCACCAGCATCAGGCGCACCACCGATCTCAGCACCGGGATCAATTTTGGTAACGTCAAAGATAGTACTCCGGTATGTTCTTTCTCCCTTCAACCCGAGTCCGGGTACATATCATTCTGATGATATACCCTTGCTCCCGGCCTGCGCCGCGTCTGGACGATCACAAATTTATCCTGGCACACTTGGGCGAGAGTAGGTGATCACGGTTGTGGCGGGGGCGGCAGGTGGCTCAGACTTCACGGCGTTGCAAAGCGCGTCCTGCACGGAGCACGAGTTTCCGGACATTGTATTCCGGAAGCCGCAAGCAGAGGGCCGTAGCATCGTAGACCGAGGCCTGAGGGTTACCGGCAGTTCGCAGGGCATACAAAAGATTACGGTGGGAAGCACCTTCGTAGGATAATGGAGAATCATCATGTAGCGATATTCGGTCAGAACACACTGTGCACCGTGACAAATGGAAAGCTATCGAGCTACATTGCGGATTAGGTCGGTAGTGATATAGTAGGCGTCTAGTTCCGGACCGAAAAGCCGAAACGCCGAGGTTGTCCGAACGCAACTCTCTTTTTGTGGCCATTGTCGCAGCTTGGCCTCATTCCGCCGTCCTTAGTCTACGACCTTCCCTCTGCCACGACGCGGCGTTCGCTATCGTACCCAAAGCCTTCGCGTGCCCCTACACACTCTCGTACCCTGGCCGACTTCCACGTGCAACCGTCTTCGCGGACCAACAGTTCCTCCGCGATAGCTTCAAAACTTCCTCGAAATTGGGTCAACACGGCACCCTGAGGATGCTCTTAACCGCCGCATGTGTGGGCGACCCAGCGGACTTCCAGACGCGAATGCGACGGTGCCAGACAGGCTGAGAATGCGGCGGATTTTTGAGGGGTGCGTGGGCGCCGAAGCTGGTGAATTGGTATGATAGTAAGTCCAATATTCGGTCACGATACTCGCGGCCACCGTGTTCAGGCGGGGGGAACGAAGGACAGTGGTATTTTCGTCGTTTCCCCAACACCGATGTCATTAAGGTCTTTGTATGTGGCATACGGGGAGAACATTGGATATCTCGGGCAGCTGCCAAGGACGCTCGCGACCGCAGAGCATGGTTGGATCACAGAGGAGAATGATTGGCTCGGGGCTGCCCAACATCGCCGATGTTCTGCAGCTGCCAGTCAGAGTACCATAATGGGGTGCTAGTCTTCGGAGCATAGGTGCGTCTACGTCTAAGTCAATATTGATTAATGTGGCGGGATGAGTGTACGTATTCCGGATGTGAACCCGCATCTTGTTGAACACCCGATTACGGCGATGACTGTCTTAGAGGGGAGACGTCAGGGATACAAATAGTAGCAGTCGACTGGGGTGCGCTCTCAAGTCGCCCTCTTCTTCCATTCCTTCTGCTCTGAATCATGTCGAATTCAGCAAACGCTGGGTTTGTCGTCGTCTGTGATTCGAAGTGAGCAATCAATCCTCTTCGGCTTCATGATGTACTTACACCATCTCCTCCAGTCAAGTAAAAACTTACTTCGCCACAGTCGCCGTCAGTAAGTGTGCCACGGATTCCTGTGTCAGGGTCGGCATGGTTCATGCTAATATGATTCTTCGATTCTTGATAGGCCTTCTGATCTATGAGTTCACGATCACCATCGGCAAAGACATCGAGCTCTTCTGGAGGCGTAGAGTTACTATTTCGTCTCTCCTCTTTTTCGTCAACCGCTACATCCCACTGGTGGCCCATCTACTCCTACTCGCATCGTTGCTATTCCATGGTACCCCCGCAGTACGTCCCCCATCCGTTTGTCATCAACGTGCATCTAACGCACCTGATCGCAGGCGTAAGGGCTTTATATATCTCATGCCAGAACCTTATGGGCTCACCGAAACACCAGGTGCGAGGCGGGCATGTGGAGCTCACGGTTCCTAAGGTGTCTCCAATATATTCCCTGGGCCAGTACGCGCGGTTTGGGAACCAATCCTTAATGGAATCCATATTGACGTTTCCTGCCTGTCAACCAGCGTTCTCTGGCTTACGAGGCTACGCTCTCAGCACTCGGACATGGGCGCTTGCAGTCTTGGTCTTCATACTCTCCCTCGCACCTCCGGTCGTCAACTATGTGAGTCCTGCAGACATGGATATGTCTATTGCTAAGGTGGAATGAGGCTGACATGCGGACATTCAAAGGTTTTACTAGGCCGTAAAAGCATCTTCGTAGACCCCACGTACGCAAGGTGTATTGTAGCTACCGGCGTGACAGAAGCTGTGAGGGATGCGTGAGTGCAGTTCTGCAAGAAAATCCATACGTACTCATTTATTGATCAGACATCTTTGTTGTAGGTGTGCGTATTAACTGTCGGTTCATGCAAAGCTGGCAGAAGCTGAATTATACATCGTCCGAACGCATTTTACCTAGTGCTTATCATTTCTCGGGGTTGCCTCATCACGGCCGACATACTGGTCGTAGCCATCACTTGGGCTGCGACATACAAGAATGCCAAGGAAATGAAACTGCTGGGCCAAACCACGTCGCTCTCGAGCATTCTTTTGAGAAACGGTGAGCAAAATGAATCACTAGGCATAGGCCATTTTATTCAATCACCCCATTCATATTTGCTAGGCGTCATATACTTCATGTGCGTCCTCCGTGAATGTATCCCTTCTCGCGCTGACGGCATTCCAAGTGTCCTATCTATCATGAACGTCCTTCACCTGACGTTCTCGCTCGGTTCAGTAAGGCTAGACCCTGCAGTCTCCCCTGTCATCCGTGCTCAGTTGGCGTGCAGACTCTTAGCCTGAGCCTGGCAAATGCCAGCACAAGCTACTTTCCAATTCTCACCGAACCGTATGTCAGCCCAAATGCCGTCTGCTATCACGATTCACTGACCCCTGCGCCTAGGATCACCGCCATCCTCATGTCGCGCTTCTTCATCGATCTTCAGGAGGCCGCGAATGGCATCCCACACCAGCATTCCCTCTCGTCAATCCAAGTGCGGAGCCTCAGGTTCGACCGTGCTCTCGGCTCCTTGACGTCCTCACTCCGCGCCCCAGGGGAAGCTGGCTGGAAGCGCCCTGTCTCCGACTCGAAGGAAGACAGCGCCGACTTCGGTTGGGGGCCGGATGGGCACGTTCCCTTTTCGGGCTCGGACGTAGCCATTTGGGAGGCGACCTTGAGCGCGGCAAACATAGGTTGATTCCTGCCGACGCGCATCACGCGAACAGTGCCAATTAGTAGTGTAGCCCACAGGGGACACGTTCCTGGTCATTCTTCGGCATGAAGGCTGTCCTCTAGACGTTGTGGTTCTCGTTCGCTTCGAGCACGCACGCCGGATTTTCTTGACTCGTATTCGACTCGCGAGCGAGAGAATACCCTGGAATACGTTATGAATAGCAGTCCTGATTCCTCTAGCACATACTTTCATTGACTGACTCTCTGTACGGACATGCAAAAACTGGCTCGTGCGTCCGGCAGCCAGTGCCAGGCACTTGTCTGCGCCTTGGATTTAATTTGCAGGCCAAGAGCTCACCACAGCCGTGGGTTCCGTCAGCTCCTCCTGGTCACCACCATCCCATGTCGAAGACCACCAGAAATTCCGGAAGCTCCCCCGCCGCGCGCCCCTGGCTTTTCGTTTGGGCTGGGGGGAGTCACGAGTGTGAGCTGTCGCATCTAGTTAGCGCAGAGAAGATCCCGACGAGTACCGAAAACGAGGACAGGCGGGTGGGGCTCACAACGTTGATCTCTCTCCCCAGAGTTCTTGCTGCAGCCTGCAGGTACACCTCCAGCCAGAACAGCGACGTCAGCGTCCACAGCGTCCGACCCGCTTGCGGCGGGCGGGTAGCGATCCGGGCGATCCGGTGCGTGGCTGAACGGTCCGCCGACCTACCTTTTTGGGACGACGATCGGCCGCCGCGCGCCGCGGAGTTTCAAGCGCTGACCTGTGCGCCTCTCCCTTGCACCTACTCCAACACCAACCGCTCCGCCAGGCCGCCTACTAATTGCATCTTATCCTCTCCCCCTTCCCAGGTCCCCTGTTCCGATACTCAATAGTCTCCTCATCGCTCATCGTCCTTCAATATCGTCAGTCAAGCTCTCCCCCCTCAACGACGCGACCACAACCACCAACCACAGAAGACTCAGGGTTGACCTCCCCGCTCACCGTCTGTACGTGCTGAGCTCGATCTCAGGATACTCTCTCTGTGGTGGCTACCATCTAGGATCTCAGTCCACGCTGTGCTTGACTTCGTCTTCGTCTTTGGCGGTCAGGGTGGCTTGGTGGTTGAGTACTCGTTTGTCAGCCGCTTCGTACGTTCTCCGGCCCTCATCTCCGTCTGCTCTATACGATGCTTCCACTGAACAACTTTTACGACGTATCCAATGCCATCAAGACCAATAACTTCTGCGACCCCTCCTTCGATGTTGTCAACTTGTCCTTCTGGTCCTAGCGACTCTAGAGTCTGGTGGCGCCCTTCAAGACAAACCTTAGACAGCTAGACGCCGCCAATGCGGTAGACCCAAACGGTCATTCAAGGTTTCCCTCAAGGGTGTCAAGAGCCCACATGGTGGTTGGCTTCGTTTCTGTCTTTGGCGGTAGTCGAGTGGTTGGTCCATCCTCTGGCTCTCTCCTGCTTCTGACCTCCGCGACGCTTGGCCTCTGTGGCGACGTACCCGACTCTTGCAACACTGATCTAGGTACTGGGGACTCTACTGGCGTCCTCTAGGCAGACCCCAGGCAACTCGACGCCGCCAACGCGGCAGACGCAACGGGCCTTCAAGCCTCCACTCAGAGCCGAGCAAGACCCCCGCAGTGGTTGGCTTCGCCTAGGTTTTTGGTGTCGCTGGATGGTTGAAGGCCCGTCTTCGTCCTCTGTCTATGTCAGATCTCTGCGACACTTGACCTCTAGCGCTGGGCCGATGTCTCCCATACTTGCGTGGACGACACTTGCTCCTGCTTGGGCGTTCTCCTAGTTGCTGGTGAACCTCGCGGCGTGCTCCTGGCATATCTTAGGCACTCAGCACCGCCAACGCGGTAGACTCAAACGGTCATCCAAGATCACATCCAGGGCCCACTTCTCGACAGGTCGATCAGATATGGCCTCGGATTACGTCGTGTGTGGTTCATGGTCGTCTCTCTGTTCATGGTTGCGTGCACTGTGATTTTCGCGGGCATGTGCGGCTCGTTGCTTCATCATCATTCATGTGTTGTGTATCGCGTTCGCAGTGGCCCGTGGCCTTGGTTTCTTTACTTACGGAACAGGCACGCGCAGCGAGTCTCGGGCGTTGGTGGGATTCACGTCCCGGGGGGAGTTTCGGTCGCTGCTGGGGCAACCGGCAGCGACACTCCTGCACTTCCGGCCACAGAGGCAGGGCGGACGTATGTTAACTACGACGACCCAAGGAAGGCTAGGTTTTACCCTCCCTTGAATGGGCAGAGACTCTCCGTTGCACCTGTTCTATGCTCCTAAAAAATACAATATTCAAACAGACTTCTTTCGTGTGGCGTGCGACGCATCGGTGCCTTCCTCTACGCGACGGGCAAGGTATTAAGTTTCAAATCGGTCAGCTTCATCGGATCGCTGTTGAATGCTGTGTTGTTATACATATAGTATCGTCAGTACATGCATGTAGCGCATATGAATAAATCCTCGGTGAACGCTGACGAACGGCTGCTCTTCTGGTCGTGCGACATGCATCTCTGGCGTCAACGCTTGTCCTCCGAAGGGGACTCGGCCGGCTCTGTGGCACCCGGTAGTAAAGGGCAGACAGTATGCGAGAGAAAATCGGTGAAAAACATGACAAGCGCACCGTCGATGAAGTTGCGGTCGCAGAATGCGAGCACCAGCCACGCGAGGTCGAGCACGACCTGGAACACAAATTTCGATGCCACGAACAGCGCAGTCGGACGGGCCCTGTGCATTGTTTCAATCAGCATCAAGGTAATGGAATATCTCCTACGGACAACCCGATACGTCCACCTCATTGTCTCTCCCGGACCCCTTCCCCGCCTCGTCAGGTGCTAGCACCGGCCAAAGACGGGGTCTATTTCGTCCTTGTCTTCTTCGTGGGCCCCCTCCGCTTCCTGCTGGAAGGCTCGATGGCAGCAGAACTATTCCAAGTTTGGGACACACTACAGCCCTCCACCGCCTTGCACGCGAGTTTCCCCTGCACACGTTGCAGCGCCATCTTCGTCTCCCCAGCCGAGAACGTCGACAGATCGAAGTACGTCGGTGCGAGCCCCAGCAACCTATATTTAGGAACACAAACACGCGCCGGTCAGCATCGAAATATTCCGAGCACGGATCACTGGTTCCCAACCACATCTGGGACCGCATCCCATGCAGACCCCGATGCAGAACGTGGACCGCGGGAAGGGATGAGAAGGACGCACCACTCTGGCCTGACCTCGGTGACAGTCCGGATGTACGGCTTGCTCGTGAGGACGAACTCATTAAAGATGACCTACTCGGGCAATGAGTCAAGGCTGCAACTTGGGTGCAGAAACGCGACCCGATTGTCCTTCACGATCACGTATCCGGTGCGCTCCTTGTGTGCGACCTGCATGAAGAACCCGCACACGAGCGCCTTCCGGACGCCCTGCCACAGCTTCCTCCTTGAGGTCGGACAGGCGTTTTGCAAGGCCTTGAAGGAGACACATGAGGACATCAGTGGCGAGTGTGCGTTTGTGGGCCTCGTCGAGGATGATGGTGGAGGAACGCTTGAGGTCGGGGTCGTTCATGGCTTCACGGAGGAGCATACCATCCGTCATGTACTTCAAGAACGTCGTTCCGAGCTCGGTCATGTCCTGGAAACGCATCGAGTAGCCGACTTGCTTGCCAAGCGAGACTAGACGCGTAAGGGGTCAAACGTCGCTCTGGCAGAGAAGCTTACCATCCATCTCGTTTGCGACACGCTTAGCGACAGACGTGGCGGCCACTCGTCTCGGCTATGTGGATGCAACCATCTCACCGTTGGTGTGCGGAAGGTCGGAGTAGGAGACGAACTAGAAACCCTGCCAGACGGACAGAGAGCGGGAGCATGACGCTTGCGCAGGGTGG
The DNA here is from genome assembly GCA_032821775.1 of Sanguinoderma infundibulare. Classification (NCBI taxonomy): domain Eukaryota; kingdom Fungi; phylum Basidiomycota; class Agaricomycetes; order Polyporales; family Polyporaceae; genus Sanguinoderma; species Sanguinoderma infundibulare. The sequence continues at coordinate 793,102 of JAVLRN010000004.1, read as the reverse complement.
GAATGGGGACGGGACGGCGTTACTGCGTGGTCTTTCCCGAGGCTGTCTGGCCAACGACAATCATAATCTGGTTGTTGGTAAACTGTTGCGAGGTGATCAGCTATGTGTGAATGGTCCGGGGCTCTGACCTGCCCTGACATGACGAAAAGTAAGGCGGAGACGCACCATGTTGAGGAGCTCGTTCATGTGGGCGAAGACAAGGAGTTCTTTGCGACTGTAAAAGATCTTCTTGTACTGCGGCGTGAGAGTTTGCCTGTTGCCTGCAGTGCGTGGTAGGGAGGAGCGGGAACCACTGGACAGTGATTGGGTACCGCTTCGGACGTACCATTGCTTTGATCACCTGCTCTGAGGCAACCCTCCTGGGTAGGAATCCATGAAGGGGATTTGCACCAAGCGAATGGGCGTTGGTGTAGGGCTTGTCCGAGGCCATTATTAAGAAGATTCTACTTTCTTGTACGCAGGACTCGGACTCGGAGGGGGACGAGACGCTCAGCTCCCAAGCGCCCACCACGCAATGCCTTTGTGGCTGAGTCCAAACAACACCAAACACACCTCGAGCTCCGCGTCTCTCGCCGCGCCCTCGCTCCTGATAATTGAGTTATCTATTCTGTGACTTGTGCGCGCATCTCTTGTTTGCAATTCTCTCCGTAAATTCGCCAGTACACGTTCTCCTGCAGCACCTCCACCGTCCGACTTTCGGAGCTGAGATCCCTCTGGTACTGAAGTACAAGTTAACGGTACTTCCTGGCCTAGTCGATATCGCACGCATCCGACATTCTTACGGTTATCGGCCATCCTTAGGCGCCCCAAGAAAGACCCTTGGAGTCAAGATATATCCGTGCATGGACGGAGCTGATGTACAACCGCGAACAGTGATTGGTCGCTTCGTGCACCATCGAAGACTGCTGTCCCAAAGGCGGGCCAAGACTCGAGAGCGACTGGGAGCAACTCGTAAGACAGTGAGGCTAAGACAAGGGCAAAGACGACTTGCTTTGCATCATATGCTGGCCAATTTGTGAGTCGCGTCATTTCTCCTGGCGTCGGACCAACCTTTGGTGCCTCTGGCCTCCCGCGAAGGTTCGTACTAGACATTTTGCTGTTCTGAAAACGTTGTTCGGTGTTGGGGGAGCGAGGCATCCTTTACCGGATCTGACCTCCGCTACCGTGCACCCGCATGACTGAGCCTGTGTAGGGTGTTGATTTCTCGGTTTGGGCTACCGGCCGGCGTGTTATTCTTGACCTTGTGTACATCCCCATCTTGGGCCGAGGTGTCACTATGTGGTGCTCTAGATGGTGCTGATGCTGACGGAAATGCGTGCAGGGGTTTGTGGTCTCACTGGTCGCGCTCCAGATCGGGCTGCATGCAGCTCCAGAGGACGGCATTGCTGGTCGTCGAGTGAATCGCCCTTCGCGGAGTCGTACAGGAGCATAGTCGGGCAGAAGCTTGGTCGATTCACGGTTCTGGGACCGGACGAGTGTGCAGTCGGATGATGAGTTGACTAGCTCCTTGCGAAATGTTCTAATGTGAGTGTTTGACATTCTGACGTTGTGTAGTGGATTGGGCGACAGACGTTCCGTTGACTACGAACAAAATTCTAGAACCCCTCTATGAGACCGATACTCGAGCAACAGGAGCACTTCTATCCTTCTCTTCATGACCCACGGACGAGCAAGTGGAGGATAGGGAGATTATCATAGCCCGAATTGATCATCACGAGCATCTGTCAGTCGTGACGAACCCGGGCTTCGGGAGCAGTAAGGGCTTCAAACCTTGGAGCGGCTCTGATATAGACCAGCACTGATGCGTTGCCGACAGATGGGTGAACACGTAGCATCTGCTTCTGCCGTCCGCGTGGAACCGTTCAGAATGCATGGCAATTCGTTGTCGCGCAAAGTCGCGATATAAATATCGTAGGCGGCGTAACTTGTGTGGGTAGCTCCGGTAGAGTCAGTATTCGGCTCCACCGCTATTGTCCCGTACATCTTGTTGAACACCGTGATACTCCAACAGCGCGCCCGGAAATCGTCCACCTATTCCAGCTGAGACCATACAAATAGTCGGCTTTGCAGGGACGTGGGTGCGGTTGCCTAAACCCTCCTTCAAATCACTCTCTACTTCTGTCGCTCCTTCTCCCTCATGTCCAATTCGGAATCTGCTGACCTTATCGCGTTAGCTAATGAGCTGTGAGTGTTTCGGTTTAGCCAGTCCACGATGTACTTACCCATCTCCCCCAGTCAAATTGGAGATTACTTCAGCACAGTCGCCGTCAGTGAGTGCCCCACACGATTCTGTCTCAGACTCCGCATGGGCGCATTCATGCTGATACCATGATCGATACTGAATAGGCCTTATAATATACGAGTTCATGATTACCATTGGCGACGATATCAAGCTCTTCTGGAAGCGTAAAATTACTGTCTCTTCGATCCTCTTCGTGGCCAACCGTTACATCCCATTGGCGTTCAATGTCGTGTTCTCTCTGCCATGGCCATTTAGTGCTACTCCCGCGGTGCGTTGCCGTTCCTTTTTGTCATCAACGCTACCAAACTCACGAGTTCACAGGTGTAAGGGATTGGTATATCTCATCTCAGTAGCTTCTGGGCTTACCAAAAAACCAGCTGTAAAACAAACATATGGAGCGCGGTGATCATGCGGAATCTCCAATATGTTCCCTGGGCAGGTACGCTCAATTTAATGAATTGTCTTTGACCGCGTCAATATTAACGTGCATCAACCAACAAGTGTTCTCTGGGTTACGAGCCTATGTGCTCAGCTCTCGGACATGGGCACTTTCCGCTTTGGTTTTCGTACTTTCTCTCGCACCAGTGGTTGTCAACTATGTCAGTCTTACAGGCCTATCACGAACCGGAGGCGAAACTAATTCACAATTTTCAAAGGTTGCTCTAGGCTCTGCAGTCACATTCCTGGACCCCACGCTTGGTTGCGTAGAAGCATACGGCCTCACTGCTACTGTGACGGATGCGTGAGTAAAGTGCTGCAAGGAAATACATGTGTACTAACATATTGAAACACTTCGGCTTTAGTCGTGCGTATTGTATACCCGTAAATGCACCACGGTGTGACAGAAGCTGAAGCCCGCATCTCCCATGCACATCTTGCCCAGTTCTTATCCTGTCTCGAGGTTGCCTCATCGTATCCGATATACTAGTCGTAGCTCTCACTTGGCGTGCAACGTACAAGAATGCCAGGCAGATAGAGCTGCTCGGCGGCGAAAGCATGTCCCTCTCGATGATCCTGTTCAGGAACGGTGAGCAAACGAAACACCTTCTGAGCGTGTATCATTTTAGTAAATGGGGCAGCTTGCGTTCTCAGGTGTCTTGTACTTTATGTGTGTCCTTTTAGTAGGAACAACACAATACTTGGCATGTTGACCGCACACTAGTGTTCTGCTCATCATGAACGTCCTTCACCTGGGTTTTTCCTTGGGATCGGTAAGCCAACTTAGCCTCGATGAACTTGCGTATTGACCATGCTCAGATTTCGTACAGCTCCTAATCACCAACGAGGCCACCAATAACACGAGTGACATTCCACTTCTCGCTGAACCGTACGTCCCAATATGGCGTCCCAATCCGTTGTGGCGTTAACCCTCCTCCGCCCCTGCATTCAGGCTAACAGCCATCCTCATCTCGCGCTTCCTCGTCGATCTTCAAGAAGCCTCCAACGGCAACGCCCACGAGCCCTCTCTCTCGTATGTCAGCAACCTCAGATTCAACGGTGTTCTCGGCGCCATTACGTCCTCGCTCCCCGCCCCAGGGGAGGCGAGCCCGGAGCGCGAGTCACACGGCCTGCCCTTCCCAGCTGCCGAAGAAAACGCGAGCTTCACATCGGCCGTGGGTTCCGACGGCTACGACAACCCCCGTTCGGACTCGCAGGAGGCAACTGAGGGGCACCCGTCCTTTAGCGCGGTCAACATGGGTTGATTCGGGCGGGACGTTGCGCAGTACAACTTTCCGCCATGCTATGCTTGTGTGGCGTGCACCCGCCATGCACGTGCCGGCGCCCTCCTCAGCGTGAAGGCTATCCCGTAGATACCATTCATGGACCTCCCTTCAATCCGGCTGCAGGCCGGTTACGAACTTGTTTGACTCTCTCTCATACCTCTCCAGAGAACTCTCGAGTACGCTAGAATGCCCTGATGTGTTTTATTTATTATTCTTCGTATGTTTTCTACTTGCATAGAATTTTCTTGACTGACTATGCACTCTGAACGTGGATTTCAGGACGTGCACACCCTTTGGCGTCTCTACATGTCAATCTGGTGTAGTGTGTCAATCTGGTGTGTTCTCTCCGAATTGTCGTCACGGTCGTCTCAAACCGAGAACGGATGGAATTGAACCGACTATGCTACGTCAGCAGCTCAGGTATGTAATGATACCTCGCCGGTTCGAACAAACAAGTGCAAATAGTGAGTGTCAAGATGCAGTCAAAGTAAGTAGGCGAAATGGTCAGGGAGCGAGAACTTGAAGGACGGGGGAGGTTTCCGGACGCAAGGAGCGGTATCCCGCCAACCGAGGCGCCCATGCGACGCCCCCGTGGCTGCGCCTGCATCAGTACAAATAAAACCAAGCACAATTGAAGGCGGTTTTGCATCCCCCTGACGGTCATGGTCATGGTCATGGTCCAGACGGGCGCGACGGGGTCCCTTCCGAACATTCTTGCGATCTTAGACCCGTGCGAACGCGGACAAAGGTGATGATGAGGACTCGGAGGAGCGGACAGAGCCGTGACACGCCAGCCATGGGTGAGTTCTTAGCTTGCAATCGAATCGAAGGCGGATGAATAGCTGGCAATTCCGTCACGTATGAGCCCGTCCTTTCAGGCATGTACAGAGTAGCCATTCAAGCTAGACACAACTATACAAGGGACCAGAAATACAACACTGCATTCTAGAGCTCTTCCGGTCTGAACATGAGTCGCACGACTTCGCACCCGGCCTGCATGCCGGATTTATAGCATCTCGAAGACACTGTACAGCCTTGATACCGGGGAGGAGGCAGCACGATCGCGGCGCCGCCGCGCTCCATAGGTATAGCACAGCGCAACGCGCCGCCCGAATCAACCCATGTTCGCCGCACTTGAGGATGTCTGCCCATTGACCAGTGCGCGCGGGTCTAATCTGGGGTCGCGGACGTCCACAACTGGGGCCGACTCCAAGTTTCCGTTGTCTCCGCCGACAGCAGAGGGGTCAGACAGGAGGTCGTGTGACTCATGCTTCGGGATGGCTTCCCCCGGGGCGGGGAGGGAGGAGGTGAGGGAGCCGAGGACGTGGTTGAAATTGACGCTGCTGATCTGGCCGAGCTGGACGGACGAGAGGGATTGCTGGTGGGCATGACCGTTGTTGGCTTCTTGGAGATCAATGAGGAAGCGCGAGATGAGGATGGCGGTCATCCTAGTAGACGCAGGGGTCAATGGATTGAGATACTTGGAATGATGGCGGAGGGCACCGATGCTAACGTACGGTTCGGTGAGGATGGTAATGTAGCTTACGTCGGCATCCACCGTGCTCTGGATGAGGATCTGCAGGCAAGTTGAGCACGCCGATGGCAAGGAAGTCGGCTAATGTCTAGACTTACTGAACATAGCGAGAAGGCCAGGTGGAGGGTATTCATGATAAGTAGGACGCTGGAATGCGGTCAGCCCGAGAAGGGATGCATCCACATAGCAGAGAGATCGTACATGAAGTATAGAACACCTGGTAAATGAGAACCGGACCGTTGAGTAAAACGATGTATCCCGAGTGACATTATTGGCTCACCATTCCGGAAGAGAATTGTTGAGAGCGTTGTGCTTTGACCGAGCAACTTCGTCGCCCTGGCGCTGTTGTACGTCACAATCCAAGTGATGGCCACAACCAGTACGTCGGCTATGATGAGGCAACCTCGAGATATGACAAGAACTAAGTTAAACATGCAGGGGAGACGTATGATTCAGCTTCTGTCGCGCTGTGTCTCACGAGCTGGTAGATAATACGCACAGCTGAAGCGCAGATTTTGAACAATGTTTCAGTAAGCATGGATGCTGTTATTGCGACATTATACTCACCCCGTTTGCACACCATTGCTGAGGCGGTCGAACTCTTCAATGCAACCAAATGTGGCGTCTTCGAAAGTGTCTGAATAGCCTAGAGCGACCTTCGCCAAGTATCAGCGTGTCGGCTTTGCGTCCTGTAAGCGAAAACCATCTCTACGTCTGTAAGACTCACAGAATTGATGACTACGGGTGCGAGGGAGAGTATGAAAACCACGGCCGCGAGCGGCCATGTTCGAGAGCTGAGCACATAGGCTCGCAAGCCAGAGAACGCTGGGTCGGAATCCAGGAAGCGTCAGTATTGCTGGCGTTAAAGATCGCGTGTCAAACGATGCGTACCAGCCCAGAGAATGTATTGGAAATCCCGCAGGATTGCTTGGCTCAATACGTCCGCCTTACAACTGGTTTCGAGGTCAGCGGGGGAATACCATGAGACGTGTCAATCCCTTACGCCTATGGTCATGTGAATTCAGTATACGTTGATGCCAGACAAAAAGGAACAGAAACGCACTGCTGGAGTGTTACTGAAACCCGGCCATGGCACGGAGAACACCATATTGAACACCAACGGGAGGTAACGGTTGACGAAAAAGAGGACAGTAGAGGCAGTAATTTTATGTCCCCAGAAGAGCCCGATGTCATGACTGATGGTGATCGCGAACTCATACAAAAGAAGGCCTAGCATAAATCACGATGTCAGCATGAATGCGGTCACACAGAGGTTTGTGAAACGCTTACTGGCCGCGACTGTGCCGAAGTAATTGCCCACTTGACTGGAGGAAATAGGATTAGTACGTCGTGGAGCTGTCAAAGAGAAATCCTTACATTGAATTAACTGCAGCGATAAGCTCAGCATTATCTGAATTAGACATGGTTCAGGGGAGAGCCGACAGGAACGGAGAGCGATTTGGAGGAGGGCACCGCACCCACGCCAAGTGCCGCTATATGTATATCCCGACATGGCTTCATATATCTAGGTTCTGGGGCGGTCCACGGGTGCATTACCATGTTCAAGGACATCACTGCGGCCAAATCGTATTCTGAAGGGAATGAGCACGAAGAAGGGAGAAAGTTCAAGTCGTCAGTTCCATACGCGTGTGATCGTCACCGAAACTACTAAAACCGGTTAGACGGTACCCACATGATATTTATATCGCGAGAGGAGAACGTTTCGAGTGGTCAAGAAAAAGCCGAAAGACCAGCTCTACATGTTTCCGGCCGGAGATGGATCACGAGAAGCTGATATGAACCACACAGACATTGTTTGAATTGAGCACGGAGCGCTTCGAGTGGCTCTACCGCGGCCGCAAGTGCAGATGTCTGGTGTGCATCTATCAGCATAGTCCTGAAGAACTTTGTTTACCTCGCCGGCGCTGCAAGATTCCGGCATCCGTTACGACTATGGGGAGGAAGATGTTCGTGATTCTCAGCTCGTATTGTGGCCTCCCTCAGTGGTAAGACGGGATCGGACGGGATTGAACACGCAGTCTCGCAGTCGCTGTCCTTATGGCACATACGCCAGACGCGCGACCTGGACAGGGCTGCGGGGGAACAGATGTAGATATGGGTTAGTTAGGAGGCGGTACTGTGGCGGAGATCGTACCTGAGGGAGATGGGTGTGGTGACCGGGACAGGAAAGACGAGGAGTATGATGGGCACAGCGATGTAGTTTTCGGGGTCACCAAAGTTGCATCCAGGCCACACCATGTTCGCTCCGCTGACTGTGAAAAACGTTCAACCGGCTTGCGAGAGGGCGAAGCTCTTCCCGGTGGGTCCCGTAACCGTTAAGGGCGATGGGGCGGTCTTGGGGCGTTGAGATGGACCGCGTCGCCCATATCGAAGATTGCTGATTCTTCCGAGAGGGATCCACCGCGCACGCCTTGCGCTTGGGTGAGCGGAAGCCGTCGCCTTGCGTTTTTGGGAAGCGGTCGAATCAAGCGGAATGCGGTGTTCGGGAGTCGAGCTCGCGAAGACATACCCCGAGTCTTGGGCACCACCAGAAGGAGACCGGGTTGCCGATGCTGTCGCACCCGTCCCACCGCTCCTCGACGATACTACTCATGCGGCCACGAAGTGCACGAGGAAGACCTGCATGTCACGCAATCTGTAAGAAGGATACAGGCACTGGAACTTGACTATGTGGAACAGGAAGCCCACCGACCGGTTCGTTCTCATACGGTCTTGGAGCGAGATGATTAAGTGTACTGAAAGGTGAGATACTTGATGATTCTTGCAAGCCGTCGATGTCTGTCTTTTCGCCATTGCCTCGTATGTACGGCCACGACGGGCCTGTGGCTGCGCGCGCGTCAGAGCAAACAACACCAATCACAATTCAAGCTCCGCTCCCCCTTGGCTGGGATATCCGATTCCCTTTTCTCCCTCGTGTCCGACACCAACCTGCGGAGCGTCACTTCTAATGCGAACGCTGGGACCACCCGGTCGATTGTACGAGGATCTTGTTCGCCGCTAGCTGAGGGAAAGGCATCGTCTGCGGCAGCTCCGCATCACGAACAGCCCTGTCGATCATATTTCTCGTCTTTACCGCCCTCACCAACGCCGTCTCCCACAGGTATGGCTCTACGACTACCGCCAGGGCCTCCTGACTAACAACTCCTTTTCAAGTATGTCAATGTTAGCCATGTTTCCGCACATTCCAGGCTGGGACTAGACCTTCACTTCGTTGACGACATTTTTCACCATTTGGGGAGCGAGGCGTCCTTCACGAGGTCCGCCGCCTTGCTCCCTCTCGTCATGTTTCAGTCCGCGATTTGTGGGGTTTGATTTGTGGGATAAGTATATCCCCGTCTTTAGGTGTGGTGCTACCATGTGGTCATGGTGGTTTGGTGAACTCATAACGCACAGTGCGTTTCCCCTCCCGCCGTACGTTGTTGATGCTCGGAATCAAAATGTGGTATGCCTGGATATCGTGAGTGGTTCAGACGCGTAAGAGACGTGCGTTGTGTTGTCGAATGGCAATATCCTGAGGCCGTCCTCTCCGGATCTTCCTTGCCAATGCCACCTCCTCAGATACGCCAATCGCCGGTGTATCGCCTCCAGGCTGACGCTACCTCTCTTTTTCATATAAATGTCAATCCGCTCCCCGCCGGATCATATTGCGCGTCCTGCCCACGTCACATACGGTACTGTCGACGACTCCGCCCGGCCTCGTCCAGTATCCCCTGATTTTCGAGGCCCTCTTTGTTCTTTCCCTTTCATATTATCCACTGGGGTTTGGCATACACATAGTGGCGATCACCTCAAAGTAGCTCTTCACCTCCGTCGCTTCTTCCCGCCATCATGTCAAATTCTGATGCTGCCGAAGCCATCGCTGTGGCTAATTCCATGTGAGGATCGTTTCTCTTGAGCTCCGTGATATACTCATCTGATCGCCTTCAGTCGAACAGAAACTTGCTTCGGCATGGTCGCCTTCAGTGAGTGTGCCACGAAATCTCTCTCCAACTCAGCATGTCCCCATTAGGCTGATCCCGTTATTCACACTGCATAGCCCTTATAGTGCATGAGTTCACGATCACGATCGACAACGACATCGAGCTCTTCTGGAGGCGTAAAGTTACCGTCTCGTCAGCCCTCTTTTGGCTCAACCGTTATCTGCCATTGGTATACAATATCGCAATCACCGGGCCAGTGTCATACAATCTTGCTACTTTCGCAGTGCGTTCTGATCTTTTGCTGCCATTAATGTCTCCTGAGCTCGCATGATTGTAGGCGTAAGCCTGGTTTGGCACATCTCGTAGTAACACCTCGGGGACTCACCTAGACGCCAGGTGTAAGGCATACCTTCGGAGCTACGTCATCGTGCGGTTTATTCAATACGTTCCCTGGGCCGGTACATGATGTGTTATGAATCATCCTTAACGGCATCAATACTGATGTTTCTTACCTTACGAAAGTATTCTCCAAATTACGAGCTTACGTGCTCAGCTCTCGAACATGGCCACTCGCGGTCTTGGTGTTTGTTCTTTCCCTCGCACCTGTGGTCATCAACTGGGTGAGCTTCACGGGTGTATAGATGTCTGAGGGATGGCGCTGATGCACTCATACTCAAAGGTTAGCCAACTAGGATATGAAATCATCCTCATGGACCCGGGTTGTACTGAAGAATTAACCCTGACTGAGACGGCGAACGATATGTAGGTACAGTAACCCTGCCACGCCGAAGTCCGCACTTAATGAGACAATAAACTCGCGCATCTCTGCTCTCGAGTTGTGGGTTCTATCTACCACTTTCTGCAATACGGTCTGACAGAAGCTAATCGCCCGCTATCCATTTTTGCGCAGTGACCATCGTGTCTCGAGGTTGCCTCATCATATCCGACATACTCGTTGTCGCCATAACGTGGAGAGCGACGTACAACAATGTCCGGGAGATGAAGCTACTGGGGCAAAGGACATCTCTCTCGAGTATCATGTTAGGGATGGTGAGCAAAAGAAACCGCTGGGTGTAAATCATTTTATTCACCGGGCCCGGTTCTTCATTTGCCAGGTGTCGTATACTTTATGTGCGTTCTCCCCATGGTCAAGTTCCTTCTTATGTTAAGCGCATTCCAGTGTCCTGCTTATTATGAACACTCTGCACCTCGCTTTCTCCCTCCTTTCGGTAAGTCTAGACTGCAGCAGGCTTTCTGCCATCGCCTATGCTCACCTCCAATACAGATCCTGCCCACTGGCGGCAAAGTGCAAAATGCCACGAGCTACATCCCACTGCTCACTGAACCGTACGTCCTGACCTTGGACTTGCCCTAGTCCCAAAGATGACGCCATCCCAACGTTAACCCATTCCACCTACTCAATGCGCAGGATAACCGTCATCCTCTTCTCGCGCTTCCTCATTGATCTCCAAGAAGCGAACAACAGCAGCGCCCACCAGGACTCCCTCTCATCGGTCCAGCTCAGCCAGATCAGTAGTCTTAACTTCGACCACGTTCTCGGCTCCATCACTTCGTCGCTCCCCGCCCCGGGAGAGGCCACCCCGGATCACGAATCATATGAAGACAACGGGGACTTGGAGTCGGCAGTGGATTCGGATCCCCATGATCCCAGTTCAGACCCACAGGCAGAGACGTACTTGGGTGCGGCGAACTTGGGTTGATTCGGGCGGCGCATTGCGCTGTGGTATACTCATGGAGCCGGCGACGGTGCGGCCTCCTCCCCGACATCAAGGCTATCCTCGACCTTGGTGAACTCCGACACGGAGGCTGGTTGTGAAGTTGTGCGCCTCATGTTCAGACCCCTCTCGAGGGCGCGGGAATGCCAGAATACACGATACGATACATTGTATTTCTAATCACTTGTCTCTTTGTCTCTAGCTTGAATGACTACGTTATAGGTGCATGCAAGGACAGGCTCGTACGCGACAGAAATCCTGTCATCTACCTTCGAATCCACTGCGATCACAATGGCCGGTGTGTCACGGCTCTGTCCTCCTCACCATCCGTGTTCCCTCGCCTTGATGATTGCAGAATTTTTCGGGAGATACCCCGTCGCGCGTCTGGCCCTTTCTCCGGGTGAGCCAAAGCCGCCGCTGCTGGGCTCTTCCAGGAGGGACCAGTTGAGTGTGATTGGGCGGTCTTCGGGCGACGAGATGGGGAGCGCGCGAAGGCGCCCCACCGTCTTGGACACCGCGAGAAGCAAAGGCCGACAACTATCTAAAACGGGAGTAAGAGGAATATCTTCAATCATGTTGGTTCGCAATACAGATACATATGCAAAACGGGAGGCACTATCGCTTCATCAAGACAGAGGCAGCTGGGGGACGCCTGGATGTACAGCCTTCCGCTGACGCAAAGCCACGCTAGACCAGCTTTCCGGTCATGTCAATGTTGACGCAGTCTGGAGGGAGCTAGGAGGATCACTGTGAGTGTCATACGGAGACTCCACACGTTCTTCATCGAAAACGCTCGAGACAAACCGCATGCTGCTCGAGAGAGACGGCTCCGGGTTTCCCGCCTCCGGGAGATAGCCCGGGATAGCCTCGCTATACGCGGTCCCCGTGGACCATATCGTCGCGAGAAGCACGCCGACGATCTCGACGTAGTCATTCACGATGAGCACCAGCGCGCCGTCGAGGAAGCTGTGGTCGCGTAACGCGAGGGCGAGCTGCGCCAGGTCGAATGCGACCGGGAACACAAAGTTCGACGCCGCGATCCAGAATAGCGTGCGGAGACGGTCGGGCCCTGTGGGGTCGTTTTCAGGTTGGGTGACTGAACGGTGAAAAGGAACATCTCATACGAACATCCGGATACGTCCACCTCCTCAGAATCTTTGTCTCTCCCGGACGACTTGCATTTGCACAGCCGGTTGGTAGTGTGCCTGCTGACTTGGGTCAGGAACAGCATCGACGTCAATCTATGTAAACGGAAACGTCAGCGCGCCAACCCCGATACGCATCAGAAGAGCGAGAGCGAAAGGAGGGACCTACGTAGAGTCCGACAGCTGCAAAAGCCAGGCAATCTTCGGAAACGGCGTGTCCCACGCGTCCTGGCCGGCTTGCAGGGGATTGGCGTGCTGCTGTGCGACCGCGCCGGTCCACGTCACAATGAAGAGTGTGCCAATGACAGTGCGTGCGACTTTGACCACCCCGAGAGGTCCGTAGATGATGATGAGACGTTTGGCGCACAGACAGCGTGGGGGATGCACCGCTACGACGCGCAGGAGGAGGACCGCGTCCGCGAGCATGGGGACGAGCACAACGAGGGTGGCGAAGAGAGCTTCGAATCGTGGGGGCACGGGTAGGTTGCGCATGTACCGCGTCTGGATGAAGTTGAGGTGATGAGCAGGCGACAGAAGTCACTGAGCGCTGGAGCTAGGAAGACACAACGCACCTGAATATGGAAGTTGATGACACCCTCGACGAGACCGAGGGACACGAGGAGCGCATTGAGGATAAAAAGCGGACGTCTACGGGAGGCGGACGTGGAGAAATGGAAGAGGAGGACCGCGATGGGAATGAGGGCGGATGAACATACGGTGCCGACAAGCAGCAGCTTGATGGACGGCACGATGGCCTCGACGAAGTACATATCCTGGGGAGGGGTAGGAACAGCGTCAGAGGCCTCGAGCGTGCTTGCCATAGCGCGGAGTGTGAAGGAAAGCTGAGCGTACCTGGATTGACGCGATTCTTATAGCCTGTATTCGTCGTTCGAGACGTCGACCGGACATCCTTGGATACAAAGCAAAAGTACAGGCGAAGCGTGTGCCATACGATGGAGCGCCCACAAAGGAAGCCGTAAAACCGCACGACGTACATGGAGTAGGAACGCAATCCACTGTTCCGACTCCTGAGGCCACAGGGAAACGGAGGAGCGGCGAGCTGGCTCTTCTGGACTTGAGGCGCGGTCTCCGGCGGTTGGCACAGGGCACGAACGTGCGCGCACGCTTGGAACTACTTGTTTCCCCTCGAAGGAGACGGCGATGGCAGAGATAGAGATGATATGGAAGATGAACTTAATGAAGGCCATGGAGGACTTGACAGCGGTGCGCTCTTGAGGTAGTACGGGTGTATGGATTGGTGGTCGTTAAAACTCTTGAAGACATACATTCTCAGTCAGTGTCACAGTTTTCAGGAAGACAACTGGCATATAAACGTTTTACCAGAGTAATAAAGCGTGCTGCGAGCCCTCGACAAGACCGTGGTAGCCGCAAAGACCAGGGCGCGGTGCGTATGTGCGCTGACTTGACAGGTTGAACTGGTACTGTCATGGGGAGCCGAGGCCCGTTGACGACGAGCCTCCATCGTCTCTTGTCATCTTGAAGGTACTGAATCATGGACGTTTTCATAATGTAGTTCAAGACATTTTGACGAGAATGGGCTGCCGACTCGGAGTTGAGTTGATCAGTGGTGGCAAGGACAAAGTCGGGTAATCTCGGCTTCGTCCTCGGTTCGGCTTGTCGGTCCGATTATAGACGCCTCCGCCTCCCACTGAAGCCGGCCTGACTATGTAGTATACTGCATATTACTGCTCCCTCTCCTGCTACTCTCAAGAATCCTGTTCTGCACCCGCTTGCCTTAATGCCCAAATCTTGCCGCCTTTTTTGCACTTGAAAACTATCGGATATGTTGGACTGGGATCTCTAGTCTCTAGTGCCCGTCGGCCGTCACCGCGAACGTCTTTGCGCACTGCTACTTACGCTGATTCTTTTGACGCGTCTCCCCTACAACATTGAACCGCGCCTTCAAAACCTGTGCTACGAAGCTCTTAGGGTACATCCACCGACAGTAGCCCGCCTGCAGGTCCCGAAGAAAATTGCTCCGATGTTGGGTACCCACGACACCCTCAAAATGTTCTCAACTGCCGCGCGGTTGACGAGTTTCGGAGATGGATAGGCGAAGGGGGGATAATGACGAGTGCGAAGTTGACAAAAGCGTGGGTGAAGCCGTCTAATGGTGAGTTCAAGTTCTGTCGTATTACTCGCGGTCACCGTGTGCACGCCTGCGGGAAGAGCGCGAAGAAGGTATGGGCACATCACGACGTGGACGATATAGGTGCTCGCGCCCTTCCGGCCATTCTTCTCCGCGCTTTCTTGCACGGAGCGCGTGGAGGCGCTTGTGCGCGCAGCAGGGATGGGCGAGGACGGCATGGGCTCCGTTTGTTTTAGTAACGTCTTCTGTGTGCCAAGTGCGCGTCAGCGACGTACGCTTTTACATCGATTACTCGTGCTACCAATCCTTGGCAGCCCATTGAGATGCTTGCCTAGTACTACTGTTAACGCGCCGAGCATCAGGTTTCCGCGCGCGACTCGGGAGTATGTCTGCGCGCCGGTGCCCTGGGCAGCGCTTCGTGTTCGTGTAATCGGGATGGTTCCCCGAGGTCATAGTCCTGCCTGTCACCCGGGACCGCCATCGCGAGCGAGCCACACCGCGCATCCGCCGCTGGAACCGCCGCACCTTGCGCACCATGCTAGGAGACAAGGTTACCTTTGCTGTGCGTGGTCGTGCCCAAGTGCTAGGTACGCTGCACTCAGAAGTGATACACTGTGAGGAGACGCAGCGGTACCTGGTCCATGAGGAGCGTGCGAGGCGCGCGAAGACCGAGTCCGAGGATGGGGACAGGGAGATCTGGAACCGCCCATATCCCGAGGAGACGATTCCGGTGCCGAACACGAGTTCAGCGTCGCGCTTGCGACGCGCTTGATTCTCCGCTTGCATGGCGGCTCAGCGATAGGCATACTACCCTGTGCAACCCCGCTAGACCTCTGCCAATTTCGCCCCTCGCTTAGTGCAAGCGACATGCTCTGCTCCGATACCTCAGCCACCCTGGCGAGCGGGTGATGATCGTTGATGGCTCAAGTCTGCACGGATACATGATCCTAGACCTCTCGGTTTCCTGCCGCAACTCAACTCAATTACTCATGCCCGGATATGTTGGCTACTGTCAATGTCTCCATCTCATGAATTCAGCTAATAATTTCTCTGTGTTCCTTCGCAGGTGGCCTGGAATCAGCAACGTCTGCCTTCTAACAGGCCTTCAAGGTCCCGTCGCTAGTCAACTGCGGCCGAAGTCATAAAACACCTGTATCCGCGTCTACTGCATTGACAACGCTTCTTTTCTGCGGCTTCGCCGGGGACCCCGACCCAGACCACTCCCACGACGCCAGGGCAGTTGAGCCTCGCTGTTCGGCACGTCCACCCGAATTCAAACCCGTGCATCGCTCCGGAGCTGTCTTCCGAGCAAGAGCCTCCTATTGCCGGTCACAAATGCCACGGGCAGGGGCGGTGTATGCCCGTATAGGTAACGGGGCAGTCGCTGTTCCTGGCAACATGCGCATTGGGGGAGCACTCAGAGGCTTTTGACGGTCAATCTTCTCTGTGCAAAACACTGGTGAAGACGCTCAAACCATTCGGCGTCGTGGGGAGACCTGGGGCATCAGACGTCATTTATTCATAGCATACGCGCCAATCGAAAATTAAAATGGTGCGAGCCTCTCCCCCCACCACCTCTCCGCCCGCGCTCCCACTCGGCAACCATGGCTGACCGCTTCCCCATTGACGTCGCCAAAATCGTTGCGCTGTTCCTCCAGAGCGTGTTCTATGGTACGTGGTGCTACTTTCCGCTAAGCATCATCGTAATTCAAAATGGCTCATCATAGGACTGTACCTTGTGTCCTTCGGGATGTGCATGTACACCATGCTTATCACAAGTCGGTCCCGCCACCGCCGACGCAACGTGTTTCTCTTCGTTGCCTTGCTCTTCTTTGTCTTTGGAACTCTCGACGTCGCCCTCCTCCTTCGTCAGGTCCTGGAGGCCTTCATCTGGTACCAGGGCCCCGGTGGCGCTATCGGCGAATTTTCCGATATCTCCAACTGGATTAATGCCATGAAGACCGTCAACTACGTGGCCCAAACCAGCATTGCAGACGGGATGCTCGTACGTTGTCTGTTTCCTTGCTATGGCGCAGGAACTGATGCGCGTACGCGCAGATCTACCGATCCTACGTCGTATACGGCGGCAGCTGGATCGTCGCAGCCCCCCTCTGTATCCTGTGGGTTGCGGGGATAGGTAAAGATGGCTACGATGATTTACCGTTCTACCTCCGGCTCATGCACGTATTATTTTCAAGTCGTGGGAGCGCGAACATGCTCCACCGAATTCACGCTGCACACCAGCGCGTTGCTCAATGCTAAACAGCTCACGCCGTTGATCGCCTCGATCTTTGTGATTACCCTTGTGCTTAATATTACTGCCACCTGTGATTTACATTCGTTCGTTCACCTAGGAAGCGATGCTGATCTCCCCTCGTCTATAGCATTAATCGTCTACAAGATATGGTCCATCGAACGCCAATCGAGAGTCGCATTCGCCGGCACAGCCTCTAGCGGCACCTCTGGCTTGAGACGCGCTATGGAGATCATAATCGAGTCCGGACTGATGTATTCAACATCCGTCTTCGTCCTTGTCGTCGTATACTTTACTTGCACTAACGCGACGTACGGCGTATCCGATTGCGTGAGCTATATCCCTTCCTCCATATGTCATCCAAGATCGCTGAGGCTATGCGTCATCTTTCAGGTCGTCCAGATCATTGTAGGTCTCCATTTTCCATCTGCCGAACTTCGAACGTCTGACGAACGTCCTATATCTGTCACACGTCTAGGGCATCGCCTTCAACCTGATCATCATCCGTATCGACCAGGGCAAAGCTGTGGAGAACACAATAATATCGCAATCTTCCAGGCATCCTACGCAGTTCCGCTTTGCCACCAGCCTCGCGGTCGACGAGGGGATGTCAATAGCGGAGATGGAAGAGCACGCCAATATGGGTCGGAACCACGGTATTGCTGTGGTGTCGTTCACAGATGGCATGAGCCCTCAAAAGGACGACGTCTCCGCATCAGGCTCACTGGGGACCTCTCCATCTATGGTTGTCTGACGCTATCTGTATATTGTTATACTTACAATGCACGACCTCCGGAAAGCAGAACAAAGACCTTTCACTCAAGACCAACTGCAGTGCGCTGATTTCGAGCAACACTGAAAATTAGTCTTCCAGAATCGGGTACTACAGCACGTCAATAGTTAACTGTCAATCTCAACCAGCCTGATTGGACACGTTCCTAACCAGATTGTGTGCGGTAAGTATGTTCGCTATCGCGATCAGTGGCGCCTATCATCTTTGTGATGCACAAACTTTATGCGCCTCTCGGCCCCATGCATGACCGTCCGCGGGAGCCTTCCCACTGCCAACTAGGGATCCGGTCTGCGCCGGAGCTTGGGACATTACGATGGTCTGACATGGTTGGTACTACAGCTTGTCCTATTCAGCTCTATTATCTCAAAGATGTGTAAAGCTACCGGTAGAGTACAACAGGGACAGCAAGAAACCGCGCACGGTGCAAAGCAATATGACAGCAGCACGATAAGAGCAGTCAATCAACGGTAATAGCGGATGGCGTCATGGAATAGTATTTGTGGATCCCTATCCTAGCACAGCGTCGGGAGAAGCCACTTTTGCGGGTATTTGGTGAAGCGGCCTCAGAGTGGTAATCGTTTCTCGGCGCAGGAGGCGACGGCTCGTTCTGGGCAGTTTCGGTAAGCGAAATCGACAGACGGTATCTCAAACTCGACTTACTCCTTCAAACCTTGCCTTGACGGACCCGGTGGGGGGATAGTCGTGCTGCGTTGACGTCGTCGTAACGATCTGTACAACTGGACCGGTGCGCACATGCGTAGAGGTCGCCAGCTTTTGCCGTGATGGCGGGTGCGGAATATGAGCAAAAGCCACGATCAGGACGGAAAACCATTGGAGAACAACACAAAAGTCAACCGACCTCGCTCTCCTTTCCATGAGCAAAAACGATCGCCGTGCTCGGGTAGGTGTTTTGCCGGAGGTCGTGAGAGACGTGACCGAACAATGTTCCATCGGTGTCGAGACCGCGACCCCGGCGTGCTGGTCTAAAGTTCAAACTAACCACGAGGTTCAACACAAAGTGAGTAAGGAAGGACATTTAACACAGAGGCCAGCGTAATTTGCCTTGCAAGAAGGGAGTTCGCGTATACTATAGGAGTGGAATAGAAATCAGGCAAGCCGTCCGTTTCGTACTAGACAAGACAGCGCAATTCCACGTACACTTGCTGAGCAGTAGGTGAGCCGAGAGGTAGATCATGTTATTCGGCATGGTGCTGAGGGTGAGGATCACGATGATTCCGGCAATGCTCGGAAGCATCCCATTGTTGACTGTCCAGTACGTGATCTTGTCCAAGAACTGTTTGAAAGCACCCATCAACAAACCATGCGCAGAGTAATAAAGAAATCTGAACACACATACCGTGTCCAGCCTACAGATCCCCGGGGCATGGTGAGTAATCGGTATAATTGTTGTCTTGACTGTCAGCTTACCGGCTGGAGGAACGTAAGTTCCTACTGCCGGAATCAGCAGGGTAGCATCAGGACGCACCGGTTAAAACCAGATTTGTACTTCTGGAGGTAATAGATAAGCATCCCGGTGATGATACAATCGGCCAGGGTCCCTGCTCCGAGGGCGATGCCGACGATGCTGACCTCGTGTGGGAGTCGCTTCCGGTTCTCCACTGTCAAGACGCACGAGGGCGCATCGCTGGATGCCATGAGCAGCGACGTCATTTCCTTCGTGCTTCTGGGTGAGGCGGAGCCTCCGAGTGGTGTTGCTTCTCCTGTGGCACCGAACGGGAACGGCAACGTGCATGCGCACGTCCCCACATGGGCCGTGGGCATCGACGCGGAGCCTGAACGCGCGCAGATCCTCGCCGCGGTCAGCGCGATGAACAAGCTTCTCGCGGCCTGTCCTCAGCTGCATATGAAGGATGTTCTGAAGATCCTCAGCGATGGCTATGTACCCCAAGAAGCCTATCCAGCTCTGGAGGCCGCTTTGGACGACGATCTGACGGCGGGCATCCTACAGAACACTGTCATCGCGGCCACAAACTGAACAGAAGCGTCTAAAAGCCGCACCTGTCTTGGGAAGGATGATGATGTAGAAAGGCTGCAGTCGCGTTTGCTCATCTTTAGACAACGTAATTTACGAACGTCAGCTATGCGTCGGGAATCAACAAACGAACCACGAGCGTTGGAGACAACCAAGGACTCACCAGGAAGTCCATATGAGTATGATACACTTGGATATCCGAATGAGTCAGACACACTGAGCAGTCTGCGTCCCTCATCAAACTTCAAATTGAATCGAAGGTAAAATGTCCTGAACCAAGACAACAAGAGAATTTTCGAGGCTTCGGGTGTTCTGGTCGACAAGGGCTCAGAGACGGTGCGGAGGAAGATACGTGGGCACTCGCCGGTTTAAAGTCCAGTATGCATACAAGCGTGCAAGTCGAGAACCTCGGAAAAACTTAACTCCCTCCTCATTGCTCTCGGGGATGTGCGCAGACATTGGCCAATCTTGCGACGAGTCTGGACGGTGGCTGACATCAGTTTGGCTGTTGGCATCGAGGGATCAGCGACAGCACGGTTGAGAAAGACAGAGGGACTTACTGTACGTGCAGGAGCCGCCCAGCCGTATGTCGTCGTGAACATCCCCCCCGTCGAGTCCACACCCACAACAGCTATTACCCCCAACAATGTAGAGTACTTTCTCAGCATCGCATAGTTCTGTGTGGCCGTGGTATATGGAGGTATCATCAATGAATATATCCATCCGTTTGTCTGGCATCCCCCCAATCATTATCTCGCCTCAGCCGCCTTCCCATGCCCGTTCCCGTCGAGCACGTTCCCGTTGAACCCGAGTCCAACCCCATTTCCCACCTTCTCCCATTCGCTCTCCCCATCCTCCTCCCCATCCCTCTCCCCAACTGCGACCTTAAACGCCTGATACAGCCTCTCGAACCTCTCCAGCAGCACCTCCCCCGCCCTCGGATGGTCCTTCCACACCGGAACAGCGATCACCCCGACCCGATCCCTCCCCCACCTATCGTTCTCGCTTCCGAACCGCAACGCCAGCACTTCTGTCGTCGTCCGTGCGTGGTACAAGTGCCAGAACGGGTACTCGACGTCCAGCGGCGAGATGTCTGGGGAGTTGAGCGGGGTGGGGACGTGCCGGAGGGGGACGAGCGCGATGTGCACGGCCGAGACGGCCGCGGCCCAGAGGGACATGAGGACGTGTGGCGCGCCAAGGAAGCGGACCTGTGCGTGCCGGTCGGGCTTCAGCGATGGAGCAAATGACAGAGGTATGGGAACGCACGATCCAAAACGCCGCGAGCATCAAATACCTCCAGCCCGGTATCCAAATGTTCAGCAGCGCGCTCATGTTCGTCGACGTGATCCCCGGCGACACGATCAGATGGTGGATCTCCCCATGGGGCGCGACCGTCTCCTGCATCGAGGAAGCGCGTCCGGTCTCCTGCGCCTCGACGGCGCGCTTCTCGAGCTCGGCCGCAATGAGCTCGATCTGGAACTTGGAGGCCTGGTACGAGTGGTGCGTCTTGGTGAGCTGCCAGTCGTCTGTCGGGTCGAAGGCGGGCTCGGCGTCGAGCGAGGACATCCAGAGGACGCGCGCGGAGCGGTTCGTGAAGTGGGCGTAGGCGAGAAGGAGGTTTTGAAGTGACCGGTACTGGAGGCGAGGGTCGGCCACAAGACGCGCAGATGGTTTAATGCGGGACCTACCAAGACATAGTGGCCGAATGTATTGCATTGCCAAGCGTAGCCGAGGTTGTCCTTGCTCAGGACGCCGTTGACTTGCATATTTCGTCGTGGGTGGTGGATGGCGTGGATGGGGAAGCGGAGGAAGTCCATTATGAACCCGGAGATGTCGAGGTGACTGTATGTTGCGGTACCGGCATTGAAGATGAGATGTGAGATGTATTCATATCTGTCAAGAAGCGAAGCGTCAACGCTCCGAACCGTCTATATATGCGCGCGGATTGCATGCCCAACAGGTTACATGCGCGGTTGAATGTACGCGCTCATTGCCAGATGACACGGCCGTGCCTGTATGCCCCTCCACGGTCTCCCCTTGCGTCGCATACAATTCCGACACACGATCAACAAGTTGTATGCACTGAAAGTAGTGTGCGCAGGGGACAGGCCGACTGCAGACATCCTAGCGCAGACCAAACTGACTGTATGCGCTGCCCACAACACGCAGCACCGTAATGAAGGAAAGGAGGCATGAGTCAGTCAAGGAGCACATACGCACTTGAGGTAGTTCGTCCACCCGTCGTCTGTCCCTGCAACTCTCCGTCATCCTTTGGAAGGATGCTGCGTGTGGCAGGGTGCGCGAATCTTGTTCACGCGGCACTCCGCAGTGGACGCAAATGTATGCGCGTTGAGCCTCGCTTGCACCAGCTGTATGCGCAGATCCTCCCCAGCTGTCTCCGATACCTCCGCACTCACATATCGCCCCAACGTCGCAAAGAAAGCCAAGCAAGAATGCATAGCTCACCTATCCGACGCCCTCCTCCCAAAGTCCAGTACGCTCCTCACCGACGATAAGTCCAGCGTCTCCAGCTCCAGCTTCACGTTCTCCCTAAACCTGCTTGCGCACGCGCGGTCCTCAGTCCCAGGCTCCAGCGCAGCCAAGTGCTGGTCCAGCAGGTCATAGAGACGCGTCCGGGCGCCCTGCGCGCGTTTCGGGTCCCGGCAGGCCATGATGATCGTCGCGCCAGCGTCCGGGTCGAACTCGTACTCGTCCAGCATTGCATGGTCTTCATGGGCCGCTGCGTCCTTGTCATTCACCTTGAAGAATGGCGCCGCGTCTGGAGGATGGGGGGAGGAGAGCTGAACCAGAAGCCTGTGGCAAATGCCGAAGCCGACACCACTGGGAGGAGCGTTGGCATATGAGGGCGCTTGCACGGGTGAGATGTGCGGGGAAAGGCGACGCACCCGTTCGCGCCGGTGACCACGATGACGAGGCCCTTTGACATAGTGTTGGGCAGGCCGATAGAATGTCGCGGCTGGGTGAGAGCCGGCGGCGGAGGGGCGTGGCCACCGTAAATCCCGCGACATCGTGCGACGCAAGCATGGGCGCGCGCCTGTGATGCCAAAACCGGTCATTCCCGACGTCGATCCCTCCCTTCAGACAAGGTTCTGTACTCACCACCACCCACAGTTAACCCTCACTTGGCTGACTTGGACTTGGACTCGGACTTGGGCGTGCTCCTCTTGCTCTGTTGACTGGCAAATGGCAGCGTTCCATGATAACGGGTCCGTGGCTGCCTGCGCGAGATCGGAGATGTGTGAAGTGGGAGTAGGGGACATGGCCGCGGTGAGTGCCTTCCTCATGGCGACAACAAGCTGTGGAGCTTGAGCGAGCTTGGCACCTTTCATCACCAGGCAGCGACACTGCGCCGTCAGCCCGAACGACGCGCGCATCGACTCAGATTGTGATGCGCCCGCGCCCATCAAAATTAAATGCGCACTACGCGGACCCGTCGGGAACACAAGCCCACATCCTCCTGGAGATGCCACCACAGCCTTCGCCTTTTTTCCCATTTGAATAAGATCATGACTTTCCCGAGGCGCGATGTCTCGATACTCTCTCAATAACGACCATGCCCGCGTACCCTGAATACAAGCCGGAGCAAGTCGGTACGCCCGTTCCAGTCGATCCTGAGGTCCCTCCGGAGACGTACACATACGACTACATCGTCGTCGGAGGTGCGTTCTACCCGAACACACCCACTGTCCCCTGTCTTATACTACCCCTGGGCCCGCTCCGGTTTTGCAGGGGGGACCGCTGGCTGCGTCCTCGCCTCCCGACTCTCTGAGGACCCCCACGTCTCCGTGCTCCTCATCGAGCAGGGCCCGGTTGCGGACACATGGGCCTCGCGCGTGCCCACCATCTCCTCCAACCTCTTCGTGAAGGACAGCGTCGCCGCCCACTGGTGGTCGGTCCCGATGCCGCACGCAGACAACAGGTCGCTCGGGATCATGCGCGGGGAGGCTCTTGGTGGGACGACGAGGATAAACTCGATGCTTTACACGAGAGGTCAGTCCTCGATTCAGCCGACGGTCTTTAAGTAGCTATATCTCTACGACCTTGCATCCCCAATGGAGGGTCTGTTCGCACGACTTCCAAGCTTTCGTTTGTGATCTCCGTCGACGCTCACTACCTTGCAGGTACTCCTGGAGACTATAATCGGTGGAAAGCACTTGGAAATGACGGTTGGGGCTACGAAGACCTCGAACCGTACTTTGTCAAGTCCGAAACGACGAACTCCCTGCCCGCTTCTAGGCACCGAGGCAAGAACGGTATGTTCCTTGTTCAATCGCACGGTAGCGATGTCCTTAGCTGCGATCTGTGTCGGCGCAGGGGTATGGGAAAATCAACAGTTCCCTGTGTCGCAGTATAAGGCCGTGCCTTAGTGAGTATTTGTTCGTGTCATTTCAATTCCGTGCCATGCATTTCTGGCTTTGTGTGATGCGGGGTACAGGCAACAGCTACGGACTCTGACGCCCTACGGTTTCGTCTTCCGAGCGTTTCTGATCATGGAATTGTTTTCCAGCGTCCACCGTGCCCTCCAGAAGGTCGGTATTGAGCGACATCCAGACCTCAACTCGCCGTCGATGCCTGCAGCCGGCACGGGCACGCTCGACATCACCGAAGATACGAAGTACCATCGGCATTCGACCGACCGGGCGTTCCTCCCTACCAAGCTCGTCCTGGAGCGAAAGGCGCTTTTGAAGATCTGCACGGATACCATTGTCACGTGGGTCGAGCTTGCGTCCGTGGGCGAGGAGGTGCGGGCGGCGGGTGTGCACTTCGAGGCGACCACCTCGAGGAAGGCGTGGAAGCGCTACTTTGCAAAGGCGAGGAGGGAAGTTGTATTGTGTGGGGGTGCGTTGGGATCGCCGCAGGTGCTTATGCTCAGGTTTGTCCGTATCAACATCAACCTCGAAGTTCACTCGCGCTGACTTCGCGTACAGTGGATTAGGTCCTAGGGAGCACCTGGAGAACAAGGGCATTCCGGTTGTCCGCGACCTGCCCGCTGTTGGCAGCTATCTGGTTCGTTGTCCCCTGTACGCCCAAGTTCTCCCTTCTGACCTAGTGTGCAGCAAGATCATATCGGTGTTCCACTGTCCTTCGAAGTCCCCATCGGCGACACTCTCCACATCCTCGAAGTTAGCCCGATGCGGATCATCAAGGAACTGTTAAAGTACCTAGTCACCGGCCGCGGCGCCCTCTCGCATCCCTTTCAGACTGCGTCGACGTTCATCCCGTCGCGCCTGCTCGACGACAAGTCCGTCGTCCGCTCGAAGGACCCTGCAGACCTCGACGCGTCCGTCCCCGAGAACCGGCCCGACATCGAGTTCATGTACATCGGCAATAACTGCACCGACGCGGAAATCCCGCGCACCGGCATCTTCACCCTCCTCTCCGCGAACATCCGCCCCAAGTCGATGGGCACCGTCCGCCTCGCATCGAGCAACCCGCGCGTCCGGCCTGACGTCGACCTCGCGTACTTCACCAACCCAGAGGACTACGTGCCTCTGCGGAAGAGCATCCGTCTCGCACAGCGTGTGGCCGCGGACGTGCGGGAGCAAGGGTACCCGCTGAAGGACTTCATCGTGCCCGAGGGGAACAGCGACGAGGTGCTGGACGCGTTCATCCGCGCGAACCTCCGGACGTGCTTCCACTACACGTCGACGTGCCGCATGGGCGCGGCGACGCACGGGGAGCGGCCGAGCGTCGTTGACACACAGCTGAGGGTTCATGGGGTGAAGGGCCTACGCGTATGCGACGCGAGCGTGTTCCCGGAAATCGTGGGGGCACACACGATGGCGCCGACCGTCATGGTCGCTGAGAAGTGCACAGACCTTATCAAGAAGGCGGCGGAGTGATGGACGATTTTGTAAATTGGTACGACTCGCGCTTCGTTTGGATCGACCGCGGAATAGAGTTTGGAATATGCTGAGGATCTCGTTCACCGTCGTCGTCGTCGACGTGGTCGCAGAGCAAGCGCACCCTGCCTGACCAAGCGCCGCAAGACGCTTCCGGCTCGGGCCGAGACTCGGTGCGGGGTTCCAGTAATCCTCCGACTCAGTGTCGTATCCCACTGCCATCATCTCCATTCCTTCACGGCAAATCGTCTCGCTACTTCTAGTCTCTGTTCCCGGCATTCTGTCCCGCGAAGAGGGCCACAGCACAGGGTTGCCGCCGGTGCGTGTCGTGTGGCACGACAGCCTCAGCAGAGCCCGTGACGTCAGGAACTGAACCTCTCCCCTTCCTTCCGTCGACCCTCCAGGTTTCAGTCAAACCTTCGACGCATCTTCCAAGCTTCCTTTTACGCTTCAAGCTCTAGGCGACCGTTTGTCCTGCTTGATTTTCGCTTACTACGCCCGTTCATTGACCGCAGTGACGTCATACTCGAACTCTATGATCGCCCTCTTCAAAGTTGATTGGAGCGAGGACAATGAAGCTCTGGGCCAGCATGTTTACGGTCACGGTAGCGGCGAGCACCGTGGTCACTGAAGCTCGCGACATGTCATTCATTCGGTCATCGACAAAGTTTGGTCAATTCATCGGAATGTTTAGTTACGAATGGCTAATTGAGTGACGTCAACCTGTTGTAGCCGTCGGACTGTCCTGTGCCTTTGGCAGCAAGGTAGCTAAGCCGGGGTTTGTAATGTTCTCTGCCCGGGGAGTTTACGATGGAGGGGTTCATGCCCAACCGCCCGGAAGGAGCCCAGGCCCACAGGTATAAAAGACGCAAGGAGTTGGAGAGGGGAGACCCATCGCACCCCGACACCGTTACACCCACTACCCAGAGCACCGATGCCCTACTTTCAGCTTTGCGCTCCAGACTACCCTGACCAGGGCGCAGCCGAGCGTCGCGCAAAGTTCCGCGACCAACACCTTGCCAACGCGAAGGCTGACTGCCGAGTCAGTGCGTATCTTCCCTTTGTCCTCGAAGCGTGCTCAACGCGCTGACTCCCTGCAGAGTTGGGAGGGGTGTTGCTCTCCCAGAACGAGTGTCTCGACAAACAGAACGCCATCGGTCCAGACAGCAAGATGATCGGGTCGACGATCATCTACATCACCGAGACCTACGCCGAGACCTTGTCGATCCTCGAGAACGACTTACTCTAGAAGAACAACGTCATACGTATATTCTCGTTTCTGCTGGGGTGCTTGCGGTCACGAACGTCTGCATCGTGTCGCCAGTGGGACAAGGAAAGGACGACCCTCCAGCCGTGGTACACCGACAGGGTCTTCTAGTTGCAGTGGATATTTGCAGTGATGTACCACCGAGTGATCATTAACATATCAGCATGGCGCGCCTCGTGCAGCCGGTTTCTGGAACGTGTCAAGGTCGAACAAGTTTGAGAACAGTTCGAAGTCAAGGACAGTTTTATAGTTGCTCTCTACGAATAATTGTGGCCGGGATTCCGCTCGTCCGCGTCTTTGACGCTTCAGACGACTGGCGTCACTTACTACGGGTGTTGAACGTTTATACACAAGCAAGGCACGCTGGAAGTGTAGCATCGATGTGTTGACTAAGGGTTTTCTGACATGCCCTTTGCTCAAACCATCCCGGAGACGTTGGGGGACCTTAATGATTTCCCTATCGTATCCACATTGATCCGCCTTGCACATAAGTACGAGATCGCGAGCGTGGAGGGGCGCGGTGTCGAAGCCCAGAAAAGGATCCTTCCTCAAAAGCGACGCTCAAGTCGGCTACACTGATGACGGCCCCGCCCTTCAACGCGAACGTCCCGTGTTCCCCACCTACGCCATCGGCGCAGTGAACTCCGCGTTCCTGACCAATACACTGTCTATCCTGCCTGCCACACACTACCAGTGCGTCTGCCTAGGAGGCACGGTCATCCGAGGCTACGTGCACGAGGACAGGTCGCTCGAGCTCCTCGGCTCCGACGACCTCTCCCTGTGCATCAACGACATCTGTTGGCTTACTGGCGCATCGTCGGAATACGTCGACGAGATGCAGGACTCAGCTAATCCCTCATGTCGTTCCCCGAAGGTGTGCAACTGGCGTTGAGACGAGAAGATGAAGGGCATGAAGAACACCCGGCAAATGTCTGTCGGGACACAGACCCTCGGCGACGTGCTCCGCTTCTATCGCGAGATGTGCCAGACGTGCCTCGTGCCTAATGAAAGAATTCCGACGAGGGGCGATCAGGTCACGTTGGGGTTAGGAAGGGTTTCGAACTGGTTATATATAAGAGTGATAAGGACCATCTATTCCAGGTGGAAGGACCCAGACCCCGACGACGTTGGCAAGTCCCCCTCGATGTCGTAACCCACCCGAGGATAGAGTTCGCCTTCGCCCTACATTCCACAGTTTGTCAACCAGAACACCTTGTCAAACTCGACTTGACTTACGTCGTCCATCTGCCCTGACTTTCCAGAAGGCGTGGGCGGAAACTCGCAGTCCATCGAGCTCGTCGTCACGATATGCACGATGGGACCACTGCCACTACACGCATTCGAGGACACGGAGTTCGTCTGCTAGGAACGTAGGAGGGCACGACGCAGTCAAAAGCATCGTCAGCGAAAAGCAAGAGAGCGCAGACAACGGGGAATATGAACCTACCGAGTGACCCGTTCCACGGCTATTAAACTCGATCGGCGGTATCTCGGGGTCGATATGGAAATTCCCGGGGAGCGCGAAAGACCCCACGACAGTGTTGGGCCCAGGGCCGCGATTCGCTTCCCTACAGTTCAGGCTAACCACAGCACACCGCCAGACTGTCAGCCTCGGTTCGGCGCTCTGTAAAATGGGGGCAAGAATGGACTCACGTAGCGAGGAGCGAGTTTGCGTATACTGGCGGTGGAGCGAAACGACGGATCAGAACCGCCCTGTGTCCATGAGCACCAAAAGAAAAGTCATACGTTTGCTGAGCAGGAGGTGGATGGCGAGGAAGACCATGCTGTTTGGGATCGTGATGAAGGTTACGATGACGACTACCCCTACGATGCTAGTGAGCATCCCGTTGCTCACGGTCCAGAACGAGATCTTGTCTAAGAGCTGTTTGACAACACATGTTAGTCAAGACCTACCATACGTGGAGACGATATGCTTGAACGTACATGGTCGGTGCTGCACCGGCACGGCATGTAGGGCGATGGCGTGAGCGATCAATCTTGGACGGTCAATCGGCAAGCTTACCGGCTAGTATACCGTTAGCTACGCACCAAAGGTAGGAGCGTTATTGGGTAGACTCACGTATTAAATCCCGACTTGTGTCTCTGGAGGTAGAAGATGAGCATCGCCGTGATGATGCAATCGGCCATCGTCCCCGCTCCCAGCTCTGTGCAGACCAAGCCACCGATTTTCTTCGCAAGCAAGCGAAGTTGCTTGATTTGGAAGCTGCGAAGAGGGTGTCATATGACTTCAGCGGCAAGCTGACGTTCGTGCACACATACATCTTCGCTGAGACCACTGTCGAAGTGGTGCATGAGTCCTTTATGATATAGATAGGGAGATGACAGGGAAGCCTTACCGCAGCCCATCACGAGTCTGAGCAGGGAGAGCAGAAGCTGCGGTGCGAAAGGTCGTTAGAAACGACTGGGTGTTGGGAATGGGCAATGCATACAATCAGGCTAGTGACGAACCAGTTCCTATCGCTCACTACTTTTCGATCAGCCTATGCGCCTGTACTTGTTGAAGCGTGCACGTACGTATGTGTAGTCTGCGGGCGTAGAAACTGTGGGCGATGGCGGTGATCATTGCCTAGTATGGGACCTGAACATCGGCTCGAGCAGGTCAATGAAACCGGACTGACCGTGAGGACGACCGTAACCTATCGGCCGAGGTATCAGGCATCGGCGCGGCAGATATTGCTCGATTACATACATTGAAACTCCTAAAAGCAGTAAAATAATTAGCACGGGATCGTAGGAGCAGTGGGCGTCGCGTACCATGTTAACTCGTCGAGCTCAGGCGGATTGTTGAAGTTGAGAATGAGGTAGTAGTAGGTCATATGCCAACTGAGACTGACGTGCACCGTATCCAACGCTCTGCAGGCAGGCATGCGGAATAGCCTGTGATAAGTACGAATAGAAAGCGTACGAACGCCGTTGGGGACGTACAGCAGCGACCATACCTGTCCCGGTCAGTCAGCAACCGTCGTCATTGCATGACGCAGACGTACCGTCCACCGGATCTGCCAAGGGTCGTCCGGATATCGGACAATGTATATGTACGTCTGCATTGTCGTGATACCAAACCCACTGGGAAATGTCTATCAGGGCGCTGGGAAAACGGAGGACGGAATGATTCCGACTTACACCGCTGTGACGAGAACCGCGATCAATAGCGCTCCGATTTCATTGAGGCTTGAACCCATGTGGATTGTTTCGGCGTGGATGTCTTTGCTCGAGACCTCGTTGAGGGGACGAGGGTACCAGGGAAGAGGTCCAAGAGACGAGCGAAACCCAGAAATTGCCACT
This sequence comes from Sanguinoderma infundibulare, assembly GCA_032821775.1. Lineage (NCBI taxonomy): Eukaryota > Fungi > Basidiomycota > Agaricomycetes > Polyporales > Polyporaceae > Sanguinoderma > Sanguinoderma infundibulare. The sequence goes on along the minus strand of JAVLRN010000004.1, from coordinate 763,193 downwards.
GTAGTAAGTCTCATCATTTAAATATACAGAACGGTGCACGGAGTTTGTAAAGCCACCTGTCATGTCGCTGCCAAGGGCAGCAACTCGCCATCAGCAAGCCTCCAGGCCCATACGATGCAATCGCAGGATGGATAACACCCGTGTCGTCGTCGTGTGCTCTCCTCGGGCGTTGACGATGTACATCTGGCCATTGGCGTATGAAACATGACTACATGGAAGGTGTGTGCAAGTGTCCAATGTGCGTGAGACGTCGAACACCCGTCAAACACAGCGGTAAATTTACCAGACGCACGCTTCTTCACCACCGATCGCGCTAGAAAACACGAAAGACCTGTCAGAGGACGTTGATACGGCCATCGACCGCCGTCTGAAGTCTATCGGTGACGAGCCTCCATCCCGGGATAACGGGCCATTCAGTTTCGAGCTTGGGGACCGAGTGCCTGTGATCAACGCTTCAGCAAAACAGTCCGGAAGGAGCACAAACGAGAAGGTGTACTGATACGAACATCGGTGGTGGAGGATCGGAAGGTTTTTGACAGCGTTGGCGTTGGTGGCGACAAGCTAAGTAGCGTCCCGTGACGCCTAAAGCTTAAATTCCGTCATACGGCTGACCAACCGCGAATGCAAGTCCGGGAGACAATCCGAGGAAAGGGTTAAGATGAAGACTGTTGGCACCATGGAAGCAGTCAAGGATGCAACCACTGCCAGTGCGACAGAAAGCGAGCGTCGAGAGGCCCGGGGTGTACCAGCAGTGTGAGTGCCACCCAAAAACGGACTCGGCGAAGGCCGACATCAAGCGCCCGGTTACCATCCATCGTGACCTGGCGCCACCACGATGCAGCTCACTCTCTCCTTTCGTCCGCTGGTAATACTTCGCAGCCATGGGAAATTCTACCAGCACAACCGAAAGGCAATCCAATGCGGCCCCTGATCTGGCAGGAAAGGTCGTGATTGTCACTGGGGGAAAGTGAGCGAATGTAGTGCTTGTAGTGCTCGCCCGACCTAAGCCTGTCGTCGGTTATCAATTAGCAGCGGCATCGGTTACGCGACAGTCCAGCAACTTGCGCGACGGGGAGCGAAGGTCTACATCGCGGGCCGTAGCGAAGAACGAGTCAAGGCGGCCATCAAGCGCCTGCAGGAAGAAGGCTTGGAGCCCGGGAACGGGGAGCTTCATTGGCTTGAACTAGACCTTGAAGATCCCAGCACGATAAAGAGTTTCGTAGCCGCCTTCCTTGAGAGGGAAAGTAGACTAGATGCCCTCGGTGAGCTCACCATTGTCGAACCCCAGAAAGTGCAGACGCGTTAATGCGGCATCAGTGAATAATGCTGGCCGGTATGTCGAGTCATTTCTGAAGATGGTCTCAATTCATGAAGGCTCGGACTCCCGGCTTGCAGACTACGTCAACCGTATGAATTAGGCCATGGAGGTCAGTCATCTCGTCAACATCTAGAGTCAAGACTTCATATCGGACAGGAATCGAACTGGCGATGCTTGTAAAGTGCGCCTCAGGAAGCACCACGGGCGCGCGCATCGAGAGGCTAATAGGTCTATGTCTAGCTATGCGGCTCCATTCATGCTCACAAAAGCGCTACTTCCGGTGTTGACCGAGACAGCCAAGGAGGTGGGAAACCACGTTCGAGTCGTCATGGTACGAATTTTCCTCGCAAGGATGTTGGGTGTTGTTCTTATCGGCACTCTCTAGGTCGCATCAAGCGCGATAGAGCAACTACCGAAGGGCCGTGAACTTCGCTATCGGAATCTTGATGACTGGAACCAGGAGTACGGAGACGTGAGGCATTTACTAGGGCCAAAGTTTGGCGACCAAATGCGATACGGTGCGCGGCGAACCAACCAAACCGACAATGTGTGCATGCTAACAATGCTCGTCCGTTTAGCACAGTCGAAGCTCGCCATCATCCTGTTTGCTCAAGAGCTCCAGAGGAGACTTGATGCTGAGAACGTGCCGATCACGGTTATGTCCGTAGACCCCGGCTATGTCTACACCGAGGGTTTCTCCAAGGATCCGATGCACAAGATCCCAATACTAGGGCCTATATTGATGCTAATCCTGAAGTTCACCTTCAGTACCCCTGCGGAGGGTGCACGTCCATTAGTCTATGCGGCAACATCGCCGGAGGTTGCGGAAAGGAGAGACTCGTTCAAGGGAGCGTACTTGGTGCCCCCAGGGAAGATCGGCATACCCCCACATCCTCAGGCGCAGAGCGTGGCGTTGGCCGGAGAATTATGGGACGCGACGGAGTCTATTTTGAAGCAGTGGAGCGATGGCACAGTGCAGGATCATTGAGACCTACAGTTTAGCTTGTCATGTTCGCGTTCCTCTTGTCCGTCCGCGTAATGCAATCAGTTTGCATCTACGTATCGTTTGCGAAAACACCGGGCGAACCCGAAGTATTGACCTTTCAAGCCAGAGCAGAAGAGCTCCCCCCCGCGAATGTCGAATGCTATCCTAGGCTAGTGTAGCAGTAGACTTCCAACAATGAGATATCAGTTACTACCTACAGCGACTAGAGTTCTACACCATCTCAAGTCACCAGCTCCGACTCATACATTTCGGACGGCTGCACGCTTTCTGAAGACCAGGGTGCCCTCCGGTGCAGGGCTCACCGTGAACGCTGTGCAAACGTCATTCGGCCTGCTTCCATCACCTGCGAGCTTCAAATCATAGTTAATAATGAGGGTTGCAATGATTGCTTTCATCACCAGCGCGATGTAGAATCGGCCAGGGCTGCAACACATTCGTCAGTTAACTGTGATATGATGAGCTAAAGCGGAATGCTTGCCAGGCATGCGGTCCGTACCCGAAAGGGAGGTACGTCGTTGAAATCGCTGCGAACTGCTCCCTGGACCCCGTCCCTTTCCCAGAGTCGTCTCGGGCCCGGAAAAATCGGTATGGGTCGAACGTGTCAGCGTTGGGATAGATCTCCTCGTCGTGATGCAAGGGCCCCGACGCCGTCAACAGTATGGTGCCCTTTGGTATCAGCGTCCCGTCTCTGAGCCGGATGTCCCGCATCGCCTTCTTTACCAATGCGGCTGGAGCAGAACGACGGCAATCGATACCAAGTGAATAGCAGCGACCGGAGAACAACATTACACGAGGAATGCGCTTACCATCCGCGATGCCCGTGTATCGCTGAGACTCTTTGATGAAGCTGTCCAGCTTCCACAGTTTGCCCATGGCCATCATGGTCCAACCCTCTGAAGGGAGTACCGACTCGGCCTCGCGCCGGAGGTCCTCTATAACGTCTGGCAAGGCTGCAAGATGATGCAGTGCATGCGCGAGGCTCTATGTGTTTGCGGGCCAGCACCATAAGCACGAAGACTCGGAGAAGCAGGAGTAGAAGCAAACGCCGACGAACATTGATAGCTGTGTGCGTCCCGGCAAAGTATGCGCGGAGAAACTTCACAATGATGGCGCTGTCAGGCCTACCCTTGGGGATCATCCTGTCCAGGATCCATTGCAACATATCTTGCTGCCGCAAATGGCGAATATCAGCAAAATAATGGGGCCATCCACGCCACGTGCACTCACAGGTTTCTCCGACCAGACATCCCCATATTCGGCCATGAACGCACACCTCTCTCGGATCATCGGTTCCAGAAAGGGACTCGCCCGTGCCACGCTCGAGGGGACGTGTGTTACTAAAGGTCCGACCAGTCTGGTTTGTTGCGTCAGGTCATCATGGACATGAGCCATCAGGATTAGAAGAACGACTAACGGCTTGAGCACTTGCGGTATGAAGCTCATGATCCCAATAGACTTGATGAAATCGAGCGGATACCTCCGGATGACTGAAAGATATTGCTCGTTCCGGCCTGTCCAAACGTCAGTGAGCATACGAATCGGATGGTACGCGGACGAACGAGACGCATACAGAGCGGAAGGCCGACATAAATGCGACTGGTGACCCGGGTCAACACCTTCCGCACAAGCTCTACTGTCTTCACGTTCCCCCATGCTGTTTACGTATCAGTCAGCTCGCGATGCCATATCCGATCAAGGGATTGTGCGCACCACCGTCCTCGCCACCAATCATGGAGTCCGATATCGACGTGTGCACTTCGTCGATAAGGTCAGGAATCCTGAGCGGTAGAGATCGCATCAAGTTCTCCTTGATGATTTCGGGAATCATATCCTCCTCCGCCATCTCCCTTCCAGCTGTGTAAGTCATCTGCGTCATCTGTTGCGAGATATCAGCATACGAACATGAAGGAGGCCAAGGGGGAGACTGGAGCGACTTGGACCGCGCACCTCGACTACCCCTTCCCTCGAGGACAAGTCTTCGTCCGAGTATCTCTTGATTTCTTCGACCATCTTCAGTCCAGACAGCACAACCACCCACTTGTCAAACATGGCGACCTTGAATACTCCGTTTCGATGCTACGATGTTCGAGAACAGAGTTAAGAGCACTATGAAAGAGGTCCAAGCACGCAGCGTACCTTCTTGTAGCCTTCAGCGAACAGTGACCGACCGTGCCGCATGAATTGCACCGCCGTGAAGAGGGACAAGATTGGAAGAGACGGGCCGCCGAGTGTCGGTATAGCGCGGATCTGTGCGTCGTAAGATGTCAAGCAACCATCGGGTCCATTTCGCACTTACAGGGTCCGTGAACCATCGAAAGAAGAGAAGGCCCGTCAAAGCCGCCAGGAGTGCGGCTACAATGCCTTCCATGTCGGGACGTTGTAGAGCGGTATCGATTCTGGGAGTGAGGAGGGGGGTCTGCGGTCTCAGCGAATGCCAGAGCTCTTCATGAGCCGATGTGGAAGGGGAATCTGGTCTGAGTGTCGTCGCAGGTTGTCGAGTGTAGGCTGCGGATGGTAGGGGAAAGAACGCGAATATCTGAGTCATGGGTCCGGAGGCCGAATATATGTACACATGGGGACGCGAATAGAAGAAGTCCCATGGACGGCGGCCCAGAAGCTTGCGTAATTGAGGAGAGCTGTACGTTGCATTTGTCCCGATGCGACAGACAGCATTCTATACCAGTGTACGTCGGTCACAGGTACGGATGACTGGATTCCGGGGCATAGGAAGTGCTTACTCGACTACCAAGAGCCTCGCATACCCCATTTGAGATGGGAACTTCCCTGCTCGAGTATGTTCCTCTCTGGCTATTCTCTTTCTAGTTCAATAATCCGCGCGTCCATCGAGTAAGGTACATTACCTCAATGCTTATCTGCGGCCATTCCTGGAACGTTGGCAGAGCCATCGAGTCGGATGTCCACATGGAATACTAGACTAGCGGCAGGAGCCAACGGTCGAGACCACAACCACGAGCTCCCCAATCGTGGCTTCCGCGCCCTGATTGGTTCCTGCTCACACAAGCATGCACGCGGCATTCGGGAACAACGAGCACGCGAGGAGGATCGTCATGGGGCAGTCGGCCCATGACCAGCGCATGCACATTAATTAATATTAGTGACCCCGCCTACTCGTCGAAAACACCATAGACTCAACTCGGTGTTGACCTTCTATCGCAAAAATAACATACATAATAAACATTCGGGATCCGAGACTGCGTTCGGAAGAGGCTAATGGCTGAAAGAATGACCGGCATCTTCTCGTCCACGTTAAGCCCGGGCGATGCGAAACGAAGCTCTAGCTGACAGAATCGAGATGGTCGTAAACGATCACTGCGTTGAAGGATATGGGTATCTTCGGGGGTCTGGGGCTTGGGCAACCGAGCGGACCTGCTACCAGGTTATAAAGCTCTTGCCTCGCTTGAACGTGAACTTGTACTCCGGGTCCACCCTCGTCCCTTCGTCCTCCGTCGTGACGTTGATGTGTATGACTGGAGGCTCGTCGGCGTCCTGGACCTGCAGACCGCAAGTTCCGCAACATTATTAGCTGAGCTCGTTAACTCGAGAAGGTCGCGCACCTGCGGAACGTTCCACGTATCTGCAGCGGCGCGACGGTTCATGCGCTGGATGAGGTTTCGGTCGTACGTGCCGCTGTCGAAGATGGTGGGTGCCTTGTTCGGGTCGCGCGAGTTCAGGCTGTCACGCGGAAGAACGGGGGATGTAGTGAATCTCTGTCAGCGCGATGGCGTGGAACCACTTACGCGGAGAGGAGTGTGTTCGCGTACACTGGCGGAGTGCGTCAGCAGGGAAAGTATGTGACATAATACAGCATACGAGACAACGTACATCGAGCTGCGATCGTCTGGGGGATGTAGTATACCATCGAGGACGGGCTGGTCGTGACACACTAGGAGGAATGAATTGAGTAAATGCTCGCACGCACTCGGGTGATCCTCGGCTCACGGTGATGAACGCAGCGGCGTTGACCATGCTGCACGGGCCGAACGCATGAGACAGACGTCTTACTTGACGTGGAAAGGCCAACTATCGTCTCACCAGTGCAGAAGTCCTGTCGGCAGTGTCACCTACTCGCCCCATCGGATACTTATGTGCAAGGGTAACTTACCGGTGTTGATGAAGTACGTGACGAAGTGCTCCGCGAAACTCTCGTCACTTGAGAATGGAAGCTTTCAGGTCCGCGAAAAGGCTGGTTATGGACTCACAGGACGTACTGCTTAAGCTCCGCACGACTACGTCGGAGGGCGACAATAAGCGTGGGCGTAAACAGGAGGTCCGTCGCGAACAAAAGGGAAAGCTCTGTTGTGATAAGCCACTGCACATCCGTGAAGGTCCCGTTAAGTATCGCGCGTTATCCAATGTACGAGAGTGATGGTGCACTCACCCGAATGCCGCCACTGTCGTTCGCCAGCGCGTTCGTAAAGCTAACGGTTAACGTCAGAAGGTGGACATGCCACTGGCCGCTGACATTGACTCAACGATTTGTAGATCAGGGCTGCCCGCGTTCGGACTGTTCAGCCACGAATCGACCATAATGCGTAACTTAAGAACTTACTGCCTGCGAAGGCTGGGGTACAGTACGAGTTCCTGTCAGAGTCTGCTATGAACTTGTTGGTGAAAGGGCGCACCGAGCTCGCTGAGCAGAACTAAGCTCTATATCTGAAATAAGACTTCGTCCATGGCGGTTCATAGTACGGTAGCATGGCTTACCGCGATTCCGACGATCAATCGGTACTTGGGGCCGACTAGCACCCGATCATCAGCTATTCATCCCGTGGGATGCTAATCCAGAAGGACCTACGGAGAGACACGCGTCGAGCGAAGAACCTGTCATGAGATCCGTAAGAAAGGATATGTGTAGAACCAACTATCGGGAGGCCTCACATTTGCGATACGAAGGCGATAGGTGCCTGTAGTTTCGAGGCGGTCAGATTCATGTTCCTACTGTGTGATCTCGGCACGGTCGCACCGTTGAAATCAGAATGGCCTGAGGGCGCACGCGTCAGAAAAGACAAGGGGGCAATCTGACTCGAACTTACATTGAGAGACCTGGAAATATCAAGATCATGTTCAATTAGAACTGTCTGCGGAGAACGGAAGGTAATACGCACCACACGCCATGACTTAGGAATCCTAGGAGTTTTGCGATATCCGAGACAAGCAGGAAATAGCTGGTGGGTATGTCGTAAGCCATACGGTTCCGGACATCATGTTGGAAAGCGACATACGACAGATGCATGGTGGCGATGCAATGAACTGTTTCCGAGATCCTGTGTGGAACTCGGTCATGGAAGGGCGACAACTAGAAAACGAATGGCGTTACATTACAAGGAAAACCTTCGTGGGTCATCATCGAAGAAATTATCTCGTCAGCATGTGTCATGCGAGTAGAGAGCTCAGACTCACAATTAGCTGCACGAAGCGGTCATCTGAAGGGAAATGGCGGACGTATCGATACAGCTGATGCACGCTGATCCCGTACAGTCTAGCAATGGGTCAGTAAAAAGAAATCGGTCCAATTGGAGAGTGATACGTACATGAGCCCACAGAATGTACTTACTAGGACCGCTCCAAGAGTGTCGTCCAGCGAAAAGGACCCCAGCAGTGCTTGCAGTGGGAGCCCGGGCCCGTTGGAACCCATGTCGCTTGAGGAAGACATTGTCGCCGGCGGTGGTTGTGGATGTCGCGACGCGGAGAGGTGTTATAGCCGTCGTTGAGCGCACGACGGCCCTTCCGATCTGACCAATGATAGGTATATATCCTGGGCATTTGGCCGGGGACGTCCGCGGCCACCACACATGCCGATCATCGCTATCCCCCATATTCACCCTTCAACCAGCGCGCTGCAATATAACAATCCGGTGCTTTAGATTCAAGTAGACATGTTCGGTAGCAATCGAACTCCGATTCGACGCGGGCGCAGAGCGGGCGCGTCCCGGATATCTCTGTCACATTTGTGCTTACCTTTTGCCATCGGACAGGACTTCCGTGCTCGTCGTTCGCTTGATATTTCCCACCGCCTCGTTGGCTGTCACATCGTAGCTTCTCCCTCCACATTGACTTCGGAGCGGTGCGGTTGTCGACTTTACAACGGCCCTTGTCCTTCGTAACGCCAGCATGGCTATGCGTGTCCTGGAGACGCATGAAGACAACACCGCTTAGAGAGAGAGAACGTTCACCGCTCCAGCCAGCGGCCGTACGGCTGTTTATCGCTGCAAGGTTGTGGGATGTGGTGCAGACCAAAGATCCCTAGATAAACTGCGGCGATGGAGTGGGAGAATGCAGGCGCAGACCATGTACGAGGCGCACTCGGACTTGGGCTGTGCCCTCCAGGGCTTTCGAGTGCACATCGATAAATCTGGGAAGTCACCTGAAGACGTGAATAACACGCATCTATCACCGTAGCGTCAGAAGAAGGGGGTGACAGCTTACCTTGATATCAGGGTCGTCACACCATGACCGGCTTGATTGGTTGCTCCAAGAAGACATCGTGCCAATGTCGAGCTTCGCTGAGATGGGAGGCCTTCAAACGGCACGGAAGGCGGGGACTACGAGACTTGTGTCAGTACTTAACAGACAAGACGGGGGACAATCGCGAGGGCGCACCTCACGGCATTGAACACGGATCCAGCACATGAATCAGAGGTGCACAAGTGCGACTGTGCCTCCGTCGCGCAGTGACCTCAAAATGATACTCGGATGTGATATGTGGGGCGAAGCCCGCCCGGCAACCCCGCCAGATAAAGGCCCCGGTGACAGGGCAGGCAAACGAGTTGAGTCGCCCACGCAACTTCGCCGCGACGACAGTCAAACTCAAACTTCGTGAGAGCGATCGAGACTGCAGTGAAGTCAAAGAGCAACGGTCAGCATCAGCTGCATCGCAAGTGGTCGGGCTTTGTGCGGGAAGGCTGACCAGGTGTTCTGACCCGGTCTTGAGGTTGACCCGCCGACGTCGAGGCCAGTTCGCGTCCTCTTGCCAACGGGATTCAAAGAAGACGAGCAATCCTAGGCTCACGCTGCGCCATGTGCATGAGCCTTGGAAAACCAATGAAAAGGAGGGAAGATGTTGGTCAACCTGGCCGGTCCACCGTCACCGGGGCACAAGAGGACCCCTGAATAACCGCCCAAGAGCTTAGGGGTGAGTTTTGCGATTTTTGGCCATTTTCGGGGATCGCTGATTGGTCGAAATTCGGTTATTCACCCATAACCTCCTGAAGTTTAGCCCATTTTCGGTGGGCGGCCGGACATAACCCTACGGGCGCCTAATGGAAAATGGTGGTCCGGTTGATGGGTGCCTAATCAAATCAGGCGGCGCTGCCGGTGGGCGCCTAACAAACGGAAGCAGATGTTAACAGGCCGTTGTAATCAAGTGTACATTGGTAACAAGGGGGGGCAATGTCATATATAAGCGACGAGGTGTTTTGTATATCCGCCAGCCCAACGCCGACTGCTTCTTTTGCTGACTCATCTTCGGGGGCGCGCCGGCTTCCGAAAGTCAAATTTTCGGTGGTCAGATGGATAATACCTTCCGGCCGGGAGGCCCATTTCGGGCCTATCAGATGGGCCATTTTGGGGGCCGTTTTCGGTGATTGGCATGTAACATCGGGGGCCCTGCGGGCCCATTTTCGGTGATCTCGACCCCTAAGCTCTTGGGCGGTTATTCAGGGGTCCTGGCACAAGACCGATCGGAGCACAGAACCCTGAGAACGCCCGGGCCGGTTGTCCGAGCTGCCCCGTGATATTCTCCGATCAAGCGGTGCTAAATTTTCATTCACCGCTTGGTGTTCGGGGGATGTCGGAGCTAGAATGTTTCACTCCGAGATCTCGCGACACTGCAAATCGAGGATTGCTAAGGCCTCCAATAATCCCGACACTGAGGAGATGAATGGGTAGTTATCCCTTTGAGCTAGTAGTGTGTCTCATGCTAAACTCGAATTCTGCAGGATATGGGGCTTTAGCTTTGTGGTTCCGTATGGTGCGTCCCTTCCTATTCATGTCTCGTACTTTTGTGCACGGACTCCGTATGTGCATTAAACGCGGCTACACTGCGGTCGTCGCCATAGGCCAGGCCCTCGTATATCTACATGCATGATGTGAGGATCCAGCACTTCCATCTCCACATCCGCATTCTCGCTTATACCTGTCACACAGTTCTTCACCGACGCCCAGCGGACGTTGTGCGTGGTGGAGAACAATGCGGGCCTTCCGGAGCAGGTGAAGCAGCACTTTATATTTCAAACCTTGCTAGATTCTCTCCTTTTGCACGGCCATCGGGAACCTGTCGTGATTGTGAACCTCGCACGAGTCCCATCTACCTCAACGACACAACACTCGTCAATTCACCTACAGTACCGTAATAAGCCCGGTGATTTCGTTCTCGCTCTTCCTCCACCCGTCATCAATGGCGTCGGCTTCCCTTTGGCTAACGCTCCAACTGCTCTTAGCCCTGCTTAACGCCTCGGTCCGCACCCTTACCGTCCACATCGGCGTCATCTCGACCAGACGCGTGTCCGCGAACTCTTCATCCTCGCCAACTGTCTACTGGCACGCCGTGGACCTCGTGCGTCAGAAAAATCACTGCCTCCGCCTTTCCCCCACATTGGATGCCTAGGCTGGGGACAACGATGGGGAAGGGGTAGAGGGGATAGTTGTCCTCGGGTTTGCGCTCTGGTGCGGGATCTTCGTAGGCTGGGTTCAAGTAGCAGTCCATGCATGCTTTTAATTCGTTGGTCCACTTCATCCGACATTGTAGCTCTGAATTGTGCCTCCAGGGACCCGGGCGGGGCTCGGAGGGATTGTCTAGAGAACAGGATTAGCCACAGTACCTCTCTGGTCACACGAATGGCATATCGTGACTGTGTCCGATGTGAGTGTTACCGTCTCCTCTTTCTATCCCGTTCGCACACCACTAAGCCAAAGCTGACCCTTCGCCACCGTACCTACATGCAGTATCTTGTGGTGCTGCATGGACATGGTCACGTTTGGTAGACTGAACCGTGAACGGAAGGCCGCGCGATGCCGGAGCAAATTGATCGCCGACAAGGAAGCAGCGGATGTGTTCATGCCTGGCGACGCATTGCTCTTGGACCGGTGCGCGACATGTTATCTATCTAATGGAATGTTTGCCATTGTTGTACTATTCATAGCAGATTGGCGGCTGTCGTCGTCGTTGGGGTCGCTTAAGACGCATGGAGCGCCTTCGCAACTCCGCATCTCAACTCGACGCTCCGACGAACCCAAACGCGACGGATTTCGCTCGTCCAAGGACAGGGCGTGCGCGGCAGAATCTCTCCCAGAATAGTCGGTCATCTTCAATTTTGACGTGGGTGGCCACGAGGAACTGAGCGGAGCCTGGGGCCGCCGCGATGATTGACGGTACAGGATACGATTAGTGTTGTGCAGGGCCGGGCCGGGCTCAAATGCCCGGGCTTGGGCCCGGCTTTTGGGGGCTCGGGCGCACCAACACCTTGAGCCGGGCCCTCATGGAGGGCTCGGGCTCGGCTCAGGCCGGGTCGGGCTCAAGCCCGGGCTTTTAGCCTGTAGTAATAGTAAGTCTGAACACTGAAATTTTGGAATCAATTGTGGCTTACCAAGGTTCTGTAACTCTTTTAACAGACGAGCAACCCGAATGGAAGTGGAACAAAGTTGAAAAGGCCTCACCATCGACAGTTGTGAAACGAAGCTGCCCATTTTGGGAATGCTAGCGCCCGTATGGCAGCCACTGACGTGCTGCGACGCGTTGGCGTTTTCTCGCTCAATGCTTATTGTACCCTTCTCCCTTCATACCATAACGATATTCGACGAGATCTACTAATTATGCATTTACCACAGGCACCATATACCATGACAGGAGCCTTGCTGAAGGCCCGGGCTTAAGGGCCGGGCTCGGGCTTTGCACAAAGTGGGCCGGGCCCTGGAGCCCTGAGAGCACACCAGCGGGCCCGGCCGGGCTCAGGCTTTGAGGGCCGGGTACCTGGGGCTTCAGGGCTTGAGGCCGGGCCCTGCACAACACTAGATACGATGGTCTTCGATGGTCGCTGCGTACGAGCCCATTCTTCATTCACCAACATCGCACTCTCGCAAAATCCTCTCCGGCGGCAGCCGAGAACGTTTCGCGGGTTCCGCGGTACTTGAAGTCCGAGCAATTTTTCTCCAGATTCGTGAGGGACCTGAAAGCAGGCTACGGGCCTACGGCTCCTGGATGTAACCCCAGACCTTCGAGGGACATGTCCAAAGTCAGGATTCGAACGGGGTGAAGATAGTATTGTGCCAGGTCTGCTTACACCACACTGCGATGCTGGCAAAGGTATTCAAATCACCTTCGGGCTGGCCGCTGTTCTGATAGATGTCCACCCGAGGGCCGAAATCCGAGTCCAACATTACTGTACTAGCATCTGATAGTTTCAAAGACCAAGGAGACAATAAAAAGCTAGCGGCAAGATTTTTTGATTTAAGCAAGTCGGCGAGCTCGGAGCAGCAGATATAGGTCGGGGAAAACAGGACCATTGAGAGTTTGAAGTAGCAGGAGAGAGCTCGGTTGAAGCAAGGCAGGCGTCTATTGTCGGACCGACTAGCCGAAACGGGAACGAAGCCCCGAGGGCCCGAGCTGTTGCGCGACTTCGCTCTTGCCGCCATCACTCTCAACAGCTCGCTGGGGCGCGGATCCCCCGCGGTATCTGTGCGCGCGCGTGCGTCAGGAGGCGCCCAGACAACTAAATAGTATTCGAAATGCACCAGATAAGTTACACCCTGTTATCGCCACGCCACCCAGATTCCGTTCAGTTGGGAATCTGGGTGGAACATGATAGGTAATCTACGCGGAATCTAATGGGAATGTAGTTATTACTTTCAGATTCCGAAAATGCTGGGAATTTGGCCGGAACTCGCGTGGAACTTGGACGGAACCTGAACATTCCGACCATCTTCCCCCTCCACCGTAACCTGGCGCTTCACGCGGTGATACACGACCTCCGCCTTCGATCTCGACATGTCTGAGGAAAGTCGACCCCCGAAGCGACTTCGCACCAGTAGATCGTCTCCTCAGTCCGTCGCAGCCACAAACTCGTCCCCACACAATCTCACTCACCACGAAGAATTCTGGTTCGATGATGGGAGCATCATCCTCGCCGCCCAAAACACAGGCTTCCGCGTATATCGTGCACTGCTCGCGGCGCAGTCCACGGTATTCTCGGATATGTTCGCTTCGTCAAGCCCCAGCGCGGAGGAGATGCTCCAAGGCTGCCCTGTCGTTCACGTATCAGACTCTCCGGAGGACCTGGCGCATTTTTTCCGTGTGCTCCTGCCAAAGTCTAAGCGTCTGTGAGTGGTCTCAAGCCATCGTTTGTATATGAAAGCATCTGACACGCGCCACAGGCTGTACGCTCGTGATGGCAGCTTCTCTATCCCCCAAATAACCGCGATTGCTCGTCTAGCACACAAGTACCACGTCCAGGACCTCCTCGATCAAGCCATCACTGTCCTAAAAGGCTACTTCACTTGCGATCGCGATACTTGGCTTCACCCCACCACACGCTTCACTGAACACGATGACGCCCAAGCCATCGCCGTCGTCAATGTCGCCATACTGGTGAACGAACCCTCGTTGCTTCCTACGGCGCTGCTCACGTGTGCCTCGCTCGGAAGTGCGGTCGTCGATGGCTACGTGCACAAGGACGGCTCGGTCGAATGCCTGTCCAAGCACGGCCTGAAGCTCTGTATCGAGGGGCAGCAGGAGTTCACGAGGCATTGTGTCTGGACCATCTCCGCACTCTTTCGGCTACATCCATCATCGACGTGCGCCACTCCGGAGGACTGTACGTCCACGCTGCAATGGATGCTTCACGAGGCATTAGAATGGGACCACGGCTGGATCAACTTGACCGGGATGCTCGACTGGTCTGGTCTCATTGACTTCAGACTATGCGACAATTGCAAGCAAAAACTGCTGGCCCTGAATAACGAAGAATGCAAAAACCTGTGGAGATTACTACCGGAGTCGTTTGGCGTTAATGTAGAGGGCTGGGTTTGAGTTGGGACGGCGAGCGGTCAGGATAGGCGGAGCCCCAGCGAGGCTACCATCACGCGCAAGTGATTCACGGTGAGTACAGTTCTTCAAATCAGAAACCATCTCATTCTGACTGGTTCGGCTCAAATCAGGCACGAATTCGCCTTGACGCTTCGAAGCCGCTTTGTAATGGGCGTTATTCTGAAACTTGCTAGTTTTTACTCTGCCCTCTGTCTTATGCATGTTACCAGGTTCAGCTCGGTTGATTGTAACCAGTGTTATTTGTAATACGTGCCGAAAACAAGCTGCAATTGTGTCTCCCCTCCCCAGTCACCTGTCCGCCGAGCGCATCCGTCTCCAGAACGCCATCGAGGCCGTCAACCTCTCCCGCATGGTCGGGTCTACCGCCAAAAAGCGGAGCATGATACTCCCCGTCGGGCCACATCTTTGCCCAACTCACAACGGATGAACCCGTTCGTGCATGAGCGCGGGGTGTTCACGATACCCGACCCCACATCAAGAGAAGCGAAGAACGCACGACCACGCCTCTACTTTGTCCCGTCAATTACGGTGTGAGCAATCAGCAACCTCAATTGGTGTGCGACAACGCTGGCGCGGCCGCACTCGTTCGGGATAGCAGTCTGAGTTGCCATAGTGGAACTTGAATCATGCTTGGTGTTGTTTGGACGCAGCCACAGACACGTCGTGTGGGCGCTTCGGTTGCTTGTTTGAGACGAGCGACAACGACGAAGCAAGACGTTCAGGCTAGTCTCGCCCAAGACCATCAACGTGTCAGCGTAGACTGTTCAGGTCTCGAAGGACAACAGCCACCGCGAAGGATCGGGCAGAGAATGGCCTCCGGGGTCTCCTGGAAAGAGAATCGATGCTCAAAGGCCAGGTAGGTGGCACATACACGCTCGTATTTGTAGTTTTCTTATTCGAAACCTACCGGCCGAACGTACATAGCCACCGACTTACCCGCCGTGATCCTACAACCAGTGATCCAGCACCTGCGTATGCGAGGCGCATGTCCGATCATCATCACCTCGCTCGCGCACGGAGCGCACGTCGAGTCTCTCGGTCCAACCCACACTCTCCACCTCTCCCGTGACGAAATCGAGGCTGCGCTCTCCCCACTCACGGCCAGGAGTCCTATCCAGTACATTTACCATGTCGTAGGCAGGGCGCGCAACGTCCAGTGGCTCCCCTTAAAAGTCTTGATTATGCGCAACTCAGAGTTCCTCGCAGGCCTAATGCGATTGCCACCAGGTGGCGAGCCAGGGGCCATACTCTTCATCGAGCCTAAATCTTCCCTTCCTTTACTTGACCCATGACCATCCTCCGTCCTTTTCCGGCCAGTCTGACCCCCGAATTGCGTCCCTCGCGCTTTGCGTTCTCATCTCGACGGCCCGGCCTAGCCCACAGACCGCTCAAAAACAGAAAAAGTGCCTCCCCGACCGGTGCTGAACACCCCCACCCGCGACCTCCCTATCCAACATCCTCTCCCTCCCATCCTCCCACCATGTCGTCTACATCTCCCGTCAAGGCCTCTCTGACCCGCATCGCATTCGTTACAGGCGCAGGCGAGGGCATTGGTCGCGCAATTGCGACCCGTCTTGCTCACGATGGCTACGACATCGCTATTGGCGACCTTCCCCAAGCACAGTCCAGCGTGGATGCGGTCATTGAGGAAATCAAGTCGTATCGTCGTCAGGCGATCAGCGTCCACGTAGGTGAGCTGCGCCCACTCTCAACTACCGATTTCTCCCTTGCTGACCCACCGTCTTTGTGTAGATGTCAGGGAACCGAACCAAATCGAGTCTGCGATTGCGCAGACCGTGGAGCAGCTGGGCCCTAGGCTTTTCGTCAGCATCGCGAACGCGGGCGTGTGCCAAGTGCGACCTCTTCTCGAGTGCACGCCCGAGTAAGTCCGAAAGTCTATTGATTCTGTGCTCGGCGATCGCCAGCTGATTCCCCTGTCGCATTAGGTTCATCGAGAACGAGGTGTGCGTGAACCTACTCGGTCTCATGAACACGCACATCTTCGCCGCTCGGCAGATGGTCAAACAGGGTCTCGGCGGACGCGTCGTCGGCGCCGGGTCAATCGCATCCTACCGCGGTTCGGCAAACCTTGGGCCCTATTCGAGCACTAAGTTCGCCGTGCGTGGCTTCACCGAGGCCGCTGCGAAGGAGTGGGCGCAGTACGGCATTCGCGTTAACGGTGCGTCTGCTCTCTCCGGGACGTCGTCCTGCGCTGTAAGTGCTGACTGCAACTGTACTACTCAGCATACGGCCCAGGCATTGTGGACACGCCGATGTGGGAGTACATCGACCGTGAGCTCGCGAAGATCGTGAGCGGCTTGCCATTTATGTCCAAAAGTGATAGACTAAATCTTATCTGCAGGAGGGCGTATCGCTCGGGGAGCCTACTGTCCGCGTGAAGCACAACATTAAGCTCGGTCGTCTCCAGGAGCCCGAGGATATTGCGAAGCTCGTTTCTTTCCTCGCCTCAGACGAAGGCGAATACATTACCGGACGGACTATCAAGTCCTGTGGTGGGGCGTCCCTGTGATTGGTGAATACTCGTAGAGCCGATCACCATGGTACTAGCCTGCAGACTGTCTACATGCATCACTGCGTTCTCGTCCTGTCGTGTGTAAAACCTCTAACTATCTTCAACCGACCCAACTGAACCGTGCCTACGAGCTTTCCGTGCAGGTCTAATACTGAGGGACGGCATGGGTAAGTCGCAGCACTTATCTCCAGTTTATCTTCAGTTACTTATCTATACCAGTAATAGCGTCTTATCAGCGCGCTACTAGGTTGTGCTTCCTTGAGTCCGTTCCACCACACACTGGTTTTTGGCGTCACCGCTCCCGACAATTTCGATCACAAGTCGGACGACTGCATGTCCGGTTCCATTTTCGTTCAGATATGCGTTTCCGCCCCGCCTCTGATAGGATGCCCTGGACCCTATGGAACTTTCGTTCTGACCTCTTCCACCTCGTTCTGGTCAGCCCGATCGCGGAGTAGGCCCTGGAACTTGAATTGGAAGGAAGAATGACGTCCGCGGTGAACCAAGCACTCCACTACGCCCATCCACAACCTGCCCGCCGCCCTCCGTTCCGAACTGCTGCACCGCGTTCTCGTGCAGAGACGACCCGAGCCATTTCGGCACTATGTACGTCGAACAGGACGTGTCAATGGCACTTTCGAAGGTGCTTCTTTGATCTGTTCTCTGTCATGTGCCGATTTTGAACGCTGCAATCTTTCTTTCTCCTCGATTAAAGCCCGACGTCGCGTCGCGTCCGTGTCCACGGCCCCGACGCTAATATCAACGTCGACCAATGGGGACCGAAACGTGTTCGACGCGTCCGTTGGGGGTCGGGAGGCTCGACCCAACAGATCCCAAAGCAGGAATTACGCAAGAAGGTATGACCACGCCTTCCATTTTTCTCCTCCACTATGAGTGCTAACTTCCTGCAAGTTCTACTTAGCGTGAGCCCGTGAGCTCGTTCTCGTGCCCATTGCGGTTCTCGTCGCCATCATCTTCTCTGACGTTCAAGATGCGTGGGGCGCCTTCGCCCGCTTCCCATCGCGACGCTCCAGGACAAACGCTAGGCAACGGCTTCCTCTAGTCCAAGGGCAAGGAGTGCGAGGCGAGTTCCCTCGACACGGTCGGTAATGCGGTAATGGTCGACGCAAGCGACGCCGATGACGGTGATGACAAGCGGAGCCCGTGGTCGTGGTGTCGATCAGTGAGGTCCCGCGAGATCAGGATTATCATACACACGATGGCTGGCGGTCGAATGGAACGTAGACATGCCAAGGGCTCGTAGTGTATTTCCCCGGTGTACGTGCTCGTCCTGACATGCACGTCCAGAGTAGTTATTCATCCAATAGCTTCTATGCGAGCGGAGAATGTACGCACACAAAGATTCGTGAATAACAACCAATCACGTATGCTACTGCGCATATTCGATCGGGGCTGTCCAGGAGTCCTCAGGAGTGAACCATGTTGATGACCCTCGGGAACGTTTGCCCGTTGGCTACCTCCAGATCGTGGTCGTCCACAGCCTCGGCCGACAAGGTCGTCTGGCCATTGGCGGCGTCGCTATCTGAGCTATGATAGTGGCCGTCCAAGCCCACAGCCAATGCCAAGTTGTCGTTGTCTTCGTCAGCTGGCCGTGGCTCGGAGGGGAAGTCTGATGCTTCGTGTTCCGGGCTGGCTTCCCCTGGGGCGGGGAGCGAAGAAGTGATGGAGCCGAGAACGCGGTCGAAGTTGACGCTACTAATCCGGCCGAGCTGGACAGACGAGAGGGAGTGCTGGTGGGCACTGCTGTTGCTGGCTTCTTGGAGATCGATGAGAAAGCGTGAGATGAGGACGGCGGTTATTCTGTGCGTAGGAGCGCCGCAGGGTGAATGGGCTAGTGCTCGAATGCCGTCACCGTGGGGAAAGCATGATTGGTCACGACGTACGGTTCAGTAAGAGCTGGGATGTAGCTCGCAGCGATACTACCTTCGCCGTCGACGAGCAGAGTCTGCACGGAATTTGAGCATGGAAAGATAGAGAGTCTCTCGAGACTTACTGGACTGAGAGAGAACGCCAGGTGAAGGGTGTTCATGATAAGCAAGGCACTGGAATACTGTTAACGTGAGACGGAATACGGCTGTAGGGTGAACGCACATAAAATATACGACGCCTGGCAAATGGGAGCGGGCTCCTTGAATACAGTGATTTACGCTCAGCAGTATGATTTGCTCACCATCCCTGAAGAGAATACTCGAGAGCGATGTCTGTCGCCCCCATAATAGCTTCATCTCCTTGGCATCCTTGTATGTCCCCGTCCAAGTTATAACTACGACCAGGATGTCGGATACGATGAGGCAACCTCGAGACACGATGGTAACTGAGTAGAATTGGAGACGCGGCATTCAGCTTCTGTCTGACGGCGTTGCAGACCTCGGAAGTGGCGGATAGAACTCACAACTAAAGCGGAGGTGTTCGCATTATTTCAGTGAGTATGGACTTCACTGTATCATTTTACTCACATATTGTCCACGCTGTGAGTAAAGCCAGGCTGTTCACGACAACCCAATGTGGGGTCTATGATGCTGCGTCCATGTCCAAAGTCGACCTTTTCAAAACCTAAGGATATCAGCTTCAACCCCTGGTCGCAACAACACCCGTTGAACTCACGTAGTTGATGACCACGGGCGAGAGAGAGAGAATAAAAACCAAGGCCGCGAGTCTCCATGTCCGAGAGCTGAGCACGTAGGTTCGCAAGCCGGAGAACACTTGTTGTAAGAGAGGACACGTCAATATTGAAACCGTTAATGATGATTCACCTAACAGCACTTACCGGCCCAGGTTACGTATTGGAACAATCGTAGTATTAGTCGGCTCCACAAGTATGCCTTACAGCTGGTTTCTACGTGAGCCCAAAAGGTGCTGTGTTGAGACATCACTGGCACGATCACTTACGCCTAACACAATGTGAGTTTCGTAGGCGTTGATGACAAAAAGGAACGGCAACGCACTGCAGGAGAAGAAAGGCTGAACGGCCACCATGGTACGCTGAATGTTACATTGTATGCGAATGGCAAATAACGGTTGACGAAAAAGAGGACTGATGAGACAGTAATTTTACGCCGCCAGAAGAACTCGAAGTCACTGCCGATCGTGATCGTAAATTCATACACTATAAGACCTGTGGAATATTGACAATGATACCAGCGTGAAGGTGGCCATGCTGAATCTGAGACATATCTTGCGGTACACGTACCGAGGGCGGCTACGGTGAAGTAATATGCTACTTGACTGCAGAAGATCGGGTAAGTATAAGTACTCGTGGACCCGAGAGAAATGCTCACTTGGAAGCATAGGCAGCGATAAGCTCAGCCGTTTCCGAATTCGACATCATGGAGTAAAGAAGGGACGGAGGTGGAGAGATTCGGAGAGTGCGGTCATTGGTATAAGTATTACAGTCGGACTAAGGTTCCCGTGAGCAGGTTGCTGCACGGTGCAGCATAGCCTGAATCCGAAAATATCCTTCTATCACAACATGATGTTAGACAACAAACTCTCGCACCAGCACAATTCACGACGAAACACTTCCGCGACTCCGCGAAGGGTGATGCCCTCCACGACTCGGACCCCTAGCGATGCCCTGCGCCACTCCTTTAAAACACAATCGCAAACCACTGCCCTCGCCACCGTCAGGACCAGCACCGCGCCGAACGCCGCGGTGGAAGTTTAGACAGGAACGGGGAGAGGAAGGCGGGAGCATGCTCATTCGTGCATGTAATATGCACCAGGTCTGGGGGAACGAGGAACGGGATGGCAAGGATGATAGACGCGCCGAGCGGACTTGGAACGGCGTGCAAGATTGGGGGATGCTGGACGAGGTGGAGCATTCAAGGTTTATTCGCAGTCGTTGCCATGACGGTACGTGCGCAGGATGGGCAAGACGATCCCGGCTGGGAGCGGATAGGCATGGATATCAAAAAGAGGGAGTTAGCCTGGAGGCGATGCAGTGGCGACAGGCATACCTGAAGGAGAAGATGGCCTTATGATGTTGGCATCCGATAACACACCGTGCATTGCCTCGCGCGGGTTGCTGTCCGTAACGAAGCTGAGCACCGCCGTCTGAGCCGTCTAAAACATGATGGCATGCTAAACTTTGATTACGAATGTCAATAATGTACGAGAGGTGTGCATTAGGGTTTCGATAAACCATCACGGCCGCATAGTGGCACCCTGCTGTATACAAGGTTAAGTAATAATATAACGCCGACACGCCGCCCCTCGTCGACCCCTCCGATGAATCAACATCCCATGAAGGGCGGACTCAGCCGTGGCGAGAGCGAGCGGGACGACGGACGTCCGAGTGTTGCGAGCATCCGGCCAAAGACGTCTCGCTCGACCAATATCAAAAAACGCCTTCAGAGGAGCAAACGCCTGGTCCCATGCGGCTGACGCTCCAGGGGGTCGGACACTGGAAGAGAAAACGCACCCGGAACTTTGTTCCCCTGGAATACAAAGCAAGCTGACTCTTTGCGTTCGACCGTGACTCTTCCTCGACTTTCGCCCAGTGGTGTCACGAAGCGGTCGATGCATCGTTTTGCGGTTCGCAGTCTGCCTTCTCGATGTATTATTGTCCCAATGATCGCCCTCGCCCACGCACGGACATACCTTGTCTTCAAGTCTTCTATTTCCTCCTTGAAGCAGGTGATATACGAGACGGAAAAGCGAATGGATAATGCGGTCCTCGGGGACGGTGGTGGCTCTGCGGGCGGACGTGTACTGGTCACTGGCAGTTCCCGGCGAGCTTTGCGACCGAGAGAAAAAGAGAACGGCCCGGTTCGCGTCCACGAGCAAAGTTGCCACAGCGGAGCTTGAATGTTGCTTGATGTTGCTTGAACGCAGCCACAGACGCGTTGGCGCGGGCGCTTCCGTTGACAGGTGCAGGCAGCCCATACCTTCGTGAACCGTGCACTATGGCGACGGCCGGCCGGGGACGATAGCTGCGATGAGGTACGCCGATATTTGACAGGATATATACATTGACTCATGATGTCGAAACGGGCACAGGAAGCCCACGAGTCAAACTCATGTGGCGGAGTGGCAGGCAGCGGCCATATGGCAACTGTCTCGTATGACACAAGCCCTTCGGAGCGCGTAGGTTTATTCCACCTGTAGTCGAACTGCTGCTCCTTTTTTTGCTCATTGATTGTGTCCCATACATATATTCCTTCTCATCACGACTGTACTGTCCTGCCCCAGACCTTGCCGATGAGATCGAGCCGCAGATCAACGAGTTTGTCTTCCGGGCAAAGAATGGCCTCCGGAGTCTCCTGGAAAGCGAAAATATAATTAAGGGCCAAGCAAGTAACACGTACACGTTCGTATTATAGCTTGCTTATTCCAAACTGTACAGGTCGAGGCGTCTCGATTATGCCCGTCCTCGAGGGCAACCGCAACACAGCTCTGACGGCCAAGACTGACGTCCTTCGCTTGCAGATGCTCCCTCCGCAGTGTCAGAAGCTCGAAGATTAAGGGACCTTCACCACAAGATGATGTGGTACGCCCTCTCGGATTTCCTTTTTTGATCCCTCAGTTGACACGTTTCCCCCCGGAACTCTTGCTGCAGTGAAGACGTGAACATGACACCCCTACACGGGCGAGACGTGATCTCTCATCTGCACCTCAAGGGCCCAAGTGTACGCAATCGGTTTGTCGTTTCCCTTCATGCCGACTGCGACTCCATAATAACGGTCGGCCTGGCATAGTTCCCCACCTCAAGCTTGCCCATCCCTCTTTACTACGCCTTCGGCCTCAGCGCGTTGAGCCAATTTTTGTCCTTTTAAACGTGTAACTAGTAGTAACTGGCTCGTGCCCCACCCAGGCCCGCCAGACGTCCTCTGCAAGCTCGTTCCCGTCGCCGTTAAACCGGTGGACGCGTACGTCAAGGTTTGGTAGCATCTCGTTCGTCCTGAGGTACCCGTCGATCAACCTGAGCCTTGCCAGAGCCCGCATTGTTGAGCCAATAAACACCGAAGACAACAAGGTACGCGTCTCGTGTTTGTACGATTCGACCAAGCCGCGTACGTCCCGCTTCGCCTTGCGACGGTCGGGAGCGACATCTATGTTCATGGGGACTGCGCGAACTGGATTCGATTCACAACGTCCTGGGAGGCAGATAGCGCGACCAAGTACGCCGGCCAAGCCGCACACATCTTCGGGGTTTTGTCCGTTGACCAGCGCGGTACGTTGTTACATCTACTCACCCCCACCAACTCCAACTTACGTTCGTGGACGATAGCCAGCGATTCAATGCGCGCACACTGGCATGCAAGGCTTCACGCCAATAATCTCCACCTCCTCTCTCGCCCTCTAAGCACTCCTCAAGTCGTTTGGCACTACGCACCTCCTCGGCTGTCTCATCCTCTGCTGTAATGAGAATCCAGGCTACAGTTCACACTCTCACAGACGGGTGGGAAGCCTATTCTATGCGTATACGACTATGTATAGATAATATGTCCAAGAAAGTTCTATGCGAAAGGAGGACATGCGAAGGATACAAATTCTGGTGAGTCTCAAAGCTCGAGAGAGAAGTGTGAACACGGGAGTAGCAACTTCGTGACCCCGTGCCCGCATGCTGGCGGAATCCACCAAGATCGACAACATCTAGGACATAGCCTCCAGGCCGCAGCTAAAGCCGCGAGCCAGCATATCCGCAGCGGGGGCTATGTGTGTATGGGCCAGCGCATCGTGCCATGCGCCACATGGATCAACCCACGTTGACCGCGCTCGAGGATGCCTGTCTGCCAGTTCCTGCGTCCGGGTCTGGAGTGGGACTGCGGTCATCCGAACCCGCAGCCAATCCCGAGTTTCCATTGTCTTCATCAGTGGAGGCGGTGACCGATGAGAGATCGTGTGACTCGCGCTCGGGGCTGGCTTCCCCTGGGGCGGGGAGCGAAGATGTGATGGCACCGAGAACGCGGTCGAAGTTGACGCTACTGATCCGGCCGAGCTGGACCGAGGAGAGGGAATGCTGGTGGGCGCTGTTGCTGTTGGTTTCTTGGAGATCAATGAGGAAACGCGAGAAGAGGACGGTGGTTATTCTGTGCATAGGTGGAATAGATTAACGTTGAGACGGTCGCATCATTGGGAACAGGTCAGGACGTACGGTTCGGTAAGCAGTGGGATGTAGCTCGTCGCATCTTGCACTTGGCCGCCAGTGGGCAGGATCTGTATCGGAGGTGAGCATAGGCCGCAATGGTAGACAATGTGTGCGGCAGTGTAGACTTACCGAAAGGAGGGAGAACACCAGATGCAGAGTGTTCATAATAAGGAGGACACTGGAATACACTTAACATAAGAAGGAAAATCTGCATAGGGAGAACGCACATAAAGTATACGACACCTGGCAAATGAAGAACCGGGCCCGGTGAATAAAATGATTTACACCCAGTGGTTTCGTTTGCTCACCATCCCTAAACATTATACTCGAGAGAGATGTCCTTTGCCCCAGTAGCTTCATCTCCCGGACATTGTTGTACGTCGCTATCCACGTTATGGCGACAACTACTATGTCGGATATGATGAGGCAACCTCGAGACACGATGGCCACTGCGCAAAAATGGATAGCGGGCGATAAGCTTCTGTCAGACTGTGTTGCAGGAAGTGGTGGATAGAACCCACAACTGGAGAGCGGAGGTGCGCGAGTTTATTGTCTCAGTAAGTGCGGACTTCGGCGTGGCAGCGTAACTGTACCTACATATCGTTCGCCGTCTTAGTCAGGGTTACGTCTTCAGTACAACCTACTGTGGGGTCTATGACGATGATTTCATATCCGAATTGGTTGACCTTTGAGCATGAGTGTATCAGTATCATCCCTCGGACGTCTATACACCAGTGAAACTCACCCAGTTGATGACCACAGGTCCTAGAGAGAGAATGAAAACTAAGGCCGCGAGTGGCCATGTCCGAGAGCTGAGCACGTATGCTCGTAATCCAGAGAACACTGTGTGGAAGGTATGGAACATCAATATTGATACCGCTAAGGGTGATTCCTCTCATAGCCCATACCTGCCCAGGGAACGTATTGGAAATTCCGCACGATCGCGTCGCTCCGCCCGTATACCGTACAACTGGTTTCATTGTAAGCTCAAAGACCCGGTCATGAGATGTGCCAATGCCTTACGTCTACGATCATGATAGCTCAATAGGCATTAAGGACGAAAAGTAACGGTAACGCACCACAAGAGTCCTGCCAGGAAATACCCAAGGTCCATTGAACGTTATGTTGTATGCCAATGGCAAATAACGGTTGACGAAAAAGAGGGCGGACGAGACGGTCATTTTCTGCCTCCAGAAGAGGTCGACGTCCTTGCCGATGGTAATCGTGGACTCATACAGTATAAGGCCTGGAAAGCATTGATCATGCACTGCTGAGTCTGAGATGGGATCTTGTGACACACTTACTGAGGGAGGCGAGACCGAAGTAAGTTCCTGTTCGACTGGAGGAGATCAGATAAGTATACCATGGAGCTCAAGAGAAATGATACTCACATGGAACTAGCTACAGCGATAAGTTCAGCGTTGTCTGAATCCGACATGGCTCAGAGGATAACCGATGGAAGCGGAGAGCGATTTGGAGGAGGACACCGCACCCCCGTCAAACGCCGCTATATGTATGGTCCGATCTGGCGTCAGATATCCGGGTTCTGAGCAGTCCACGTGTGCATTACAATTGTCAACCATGCTGGGGGTCGAAGATCGCTCACCATAAGATGATCAGAACCACACGGAGCGCTTTGAGCCACCTCGGCCGCGGAAGCAGATGCCTAGCGTTCATGTATCAGCATAGCCCCGAATGAACTTTGTGTGCGCCTCGCGATTGGAGCTGCTCTTCGACCGTGCCTAGGGTCGCCGAACCCTGCCGCTCTGGAAGAGACCACCCCTCTTCCCCCGCGTCGATGACATCGACTCCTCGTCCCCGTGCTATTCCGAAACCTGAGTCTCGGGAGTGGATATCTGCCGCTCCACGAACTGCAATGAGCCCACGGCCGTCGTCACCTTGAGTGCCCTGCCACTGTGCATTCCTCTGTGTGGCTTTCCGAGCTTGAAGTCCTACGCAAAGCCCGCGAGGGCATTTGTGAAAGCCGGAGGCCCTGTGCGGGACGGAAAGAAGCTGGGAGATCGGGGGCGGAGGAGCTGACTCCGGTGATGATTGTGCAGAGAGAGAAGAGGCGTAGGTGGCCGTGATACGGCTGGGACTTGGAGGACGAACTACCACTGTGGTCGGGGCTGGCGAGGAGGGTGATGACGAGGACAACCGACGCGGCAGAGCATGCTGAGGTGAACCTGGGGGTCGCCGCGAAGACGGGGCTGTACCGGACGGGACTGTAAGGGTGTACCGGACGAGGTTGAACATTCAGCCTTCGTTGTCACTGTCGTTATGATAGGTACGCCGGACGTATCACTAGTCAGGGGGATAGGAAGCGGTATTCATTAGTCAGGAGGCAGTACTTCGGTGGGGTTCGTACTGGCAGAGATGGAGTTGGTGAGGAAAGAGAAGACGAGAAAATATGATGGTCCAGGATCAGCGGAGCTTGAATCGTACTGATGCAGGCGCCACCGTACCACGTTCGCGTGGGCGCCTCGATTGCTCGTTTGAGATCGCAACGATGGTCGACGTGGAGTCGGCGCTGGTCGTTGCGAACTGCAACGTTGTCGCTGAGGCCGATCCGACACTTGCAAAACGTTGTGTGAACTCTGAGCTATATCCAATGTCGCATCTTTGAAGTGTATTTCGCGGAGGATCACGATATGAACGCCTGGGCCTGCATCTGCCACAGCCTCGCGTACTCTCCCTCGCTCTTCAACAACTCCTCATGAGTCCCAGACTCCACGACGCTCGACTCATTCATGTACCTGCGAATATCCATAGTGAATCAGTCATCCAATCACTTTTAATATTGAATTCGTGACCTACAGAATCAGATCCGCGTGCCTCGTGAGGTTACCGAATCGGTGCGATGAGAATATCATCGTCTTGTTGCCTCTCAGCTTGCGGAGTCGGTCGAATAGATCTATTTCCGCGACGTGTTTGGGTGAGCACGGGATCATAACCACGCATGGTAATGCTAAGAGATTCACTTACCATGCTCAGCCGCCGGATCAAGCGAGGCACTAGGCTCGTCGAACATGAGCAGACCGACATCCGTGTCCTCAGCCACCACCGAACGCATGAAAGTTCTCGCCCTGCACAATTGAGGAATTTCATCAGCACCGGCAAGGATCAGCGCAACTACAACACCTACACCGCCAGTCGCTGCATCTGACCTCCGCTCAGCTCCGAGATTGTCGACTTCTTGATCCCTGCCGCATGGCGCACCGCGCAAACATCAAAGGGCTTTCCTGACCGCGTCTTATTCCCTTCCTCGGGCCCCTGAATCGAGTCATGCACCGCAGGCGTCAAGTGTGTATCGAAGCCTTCCGGGAGCTTCTCGATAAGCGACTCGGCGCCGCCCAGTCGCGCCGCCTCGCGGATATGCGTCTCATTGTCAGCCTTAGATGGGTCTCCGAGCGCGATGTTGTCGCGAATCTGCCAACCGTCAGCGTCTACGCAATTGCGTGTATCGGGGAGTGTGGCACTTACGGATAGGGGGAAATGCGTATAGTCCTGGAAAAGGACCGACATGGCTTCCCGAACATCACCTAGTTTCAGCGTGCGAATGTCCTTCCCTCCGAGCAAGATCTCGCCCTCGTCTGGGTCGTAAAGTCGTACTGCGAGCTTCAGGATCGTGCTCTTTCCCGCACCGTTAGACCCCACAATGACCTGCACAACATGCTATGAGGTATCTGCCCATGAAGGCAACAGGAAAACGACGCACGCAAAGCTGTCCTGGGAGCAAGCTAAATGAGATGTTCTGGAGCGCGAATCCCGTGGCATCTGGATATTTAAAGGAGACATTCCTTGAAGTGTTTTAGTATTGTATTCGTACACGGTAGGCATTTACGTATCTGTACCTGAACTCAAGTGCGACCCCAGATGTTGCGGCCGACGAATCCACTCGGAAGGGGACTGTACCATCCTTCACAATGTTGGGGATGGTCCCGGCTTCGTATCCTCGTCGGATGTTGTTCAGGTTGTTCTCTGTCAACCGGGAGGAGGTCAGGATGCCAAAGGCGGAGAACGCCACGCCCCTCGCTGAAGTCTGTAAAAGGTGAAGGCGCGCCATGAATTCAGGCAAGCGTGCGGGGTTTTGCACCGCGCGAAGAGTGAAGATAAACTAGAGAGCCTACCCTGTCAAACATCAGCTCTCACGATACTAAGCCCGCCAAACACTGACCTCAGGCAAGTGCATAATTGTCCATGTGACGAAAATGGGCGGATTCGCAAACATTCGATGGTGGACGTCCATCCAACTCCCTCTGTCATTATCGCCCACTTTTTCTGCTGCTTTGGTGTACTCTAGAGGTGGAATAAGTCGTTCAGTAATCCTCCATCCTTCAGAAACATCTCGCTGCACTTACCCGCTATGGCATGTTCGGCAAGGTTCCCGGCCACGAGCTCCTTCCTATGTTTATCATTGTCAACAACAAGTTCCCAACCCTTCATCTTGATGTAGTCGGAATTCTTCGTTGTGACGGCACGAGCTGAGTCGCGATAAGAAAGCTTGATAAACCCAAGTAGTTCACAAGACGAACCGTAGCCAGGCGCAGTGACATTTACCCGCGCTATCAGAAACCCGAACGACTCCACAGCGAATGTCATCCACATGAACAGCCGGTCCTCGTTATGTCCACGGAGGATGTTGAGTAGCGCCATCGTCTGTGCGCCTAGCTGAACCCCGTTGGGGAAGATCGCTATCGTCATCTGCAATGACTGCCATATCGCGGAATGCTGGCTTTGAGATAGCATTGATAGATGGGTTCGTGAGGTCTTGAGAGCGAACGTGGGTAGGTCCAGCCGTGCACGAGCCTCGAAGAATTTCCGGGCATGCCAGCGTCGAATACGGCGGTCCAAGACTTGGCTGGCACGCTCTCGTATCTTGCCCAAAAGTGTCGTCGTGACCGTACAGGCAACCCTAGCAGCAAACACTTGGAAGAGCTGCTGCGCGTCTACCACGGATGTCTCGCTGATCTCGTTCATCTTGTGGCGACGGAGATCAGCAACATGGACCAGTGGCATGGAAAACAACTGTAAACCACGACGTACCACTTGTAGCAGGTGTGTCTGAGACCTATGGATCAAGGACGTCGTCAGTCGAATATCTCGGTGTGGAACCAAGCTTGCTCACCAGATCGTTGCGGCCGGTATCAGCGCGCATCCGAGGCTTGCGGCCATGTATATGCCAAATTGTATCTTGCAGCCTGGGATACTGAGCAGGTCCTTGACTGCGCACACCACGTACGGGAAGGACTGAGCAATGTCAGAACATTTCTTCACCCATTGTGAAGGCAAGAAGAGTTGAGCTCCATCCGGGTCCTTCTCCTCGTACCAGTCCCAGACGCCGATGCGTGTATGTTTGACGATGCGAACTGCATATGGATCCACAGCGACGTGAGATACTTGGTCGTTTGCGTCCATGTCTGAGGCCTGGTCACTGGTCGTCGGATGTGTTGTGTCACAGGGGGAGGAGTCGGAATTGGTCGTAGGGCTTCTTATATCGGTACTTACGGTTATGAGGAATCCGAGAACACGAGCGCATCTTCTATCAGTGGCATCCATAGAAGGTCCGATACACAGTGCCGGTTTGCAAATAGGTTGCGGCTCCGGAGTTGGACGCGCGCATAGGACTCACGAGTGGCGAGGACATGCGTCATTTCCCAACAGAATGTGCACTGACTGCAGCAAGGACGAGCAGAAATGAGCCGGCTTCCAAACAATTGAAAAACGTGAACTCACTGAGGCAGCAAGGTTAGTTAGACGTTTGACTCCATGCCAGATGATCGTGCCTAGGCCGCTGCGAAAAGCTGCTGCCTGCAGCTGCTTCTGATTCTTCGCCGTGACTCGATCGGAGCGCCGAGCCACCTGGGTAAGTTGCATTCTCATCACATAGCCTTTAAGCTGCCTCCACAAATAATAGGGGGAAAAATCAGGTCAAAGTCCAGCGCAGTCTTCATGGTGGGCTGGGAAGTTCAACGCAGGCGAACCACGCACCTGGTCGGGAACGGCTGTGCAGGCCAACGGCCGCATCCCGGGCGGTAGCGCCGAACCCTCCTGCTTGTTCCTGGCAGCAGTCTCGTACCACCGAAGCCGTCGCGCTGTCTCTGTCGCCAAACATTTACATGGGTGGATACGTTGACAAACGCTGGTGCTTCTATCAACGCGCCTGAGCCCCAGGGAGCGCCACGCCGCCCGAGCGTGCCTCTGAACGGTGAACGTTGGACCCTGGCTTCGAATCACTGGCACCACGGCATGCGTTCCCCGAATGAGCTTTCTTTCACAACAAGTCACATAGCCTCTATCTCTTTGCTTGCGGAACTCGGAAAGCACCGCACACTCATGATCCCTAGTCTGGGGCCGAGGTGGATATTCGGACTCGGAGCTGGCCTTTAGACGCGCCGCGTCCCGATCTTGCGGCTCTGGCGCCCCAGCGGGCAATGGGGCGAATTAAGAGGGTTGTATTCAATCAGTGGGTTGTAAGTATTTCATAGGACACGACAGTGGACCAAAAATAGACTCACCTCTACATCGAACCTTGCTTGCGACACACATGTCATCGATATCCTCCTCAAAATCGTAGTTTTCGAAGACATTCTTCAGGGTCAAGGCCGTCTTGCGACTGTCTCGAATCTTCCTCAGATTCGTCATGCGCCGATGGTACCACCACTCTCCGCAATAGATCGTCGCCCCAAGGAGCACCCCCTGCAGGCCGTTCATGGGGAGATAGAGCACGGGGCGGCGCGTCCACCGAGCGAGCATCGCCACCGGGATGAAGGCGAGAAAAGCGGAGAGTGCACACCAGCCTATTTCCTACAATGATCGACAATCAGTGCAGGAGGTTTAGCTGAGAGCAAGGACGCTCGCGGGTCCACCGAACAAGTGCGCGATATGCGTGACGCAGAGTGTTCAATCATCCCAGTCCGTCTCGGGCAGCAACGCGTCGCGCACCCGCATCCAGTTCACCTGCGTGAGCATCATGAAGGCTACGGAGACCCAGGTGGGCTCGTCCGACCACAGGTTGTCGTGCCACCATACCGCCTTTTGCCAGAGAGTACCGCTAGCGTTGTATGAATCTAGGTATCAGGACAGGGCCAAGAGTCAGCAACGTTGTATCGAGTCGACGGACTGGCGCCACGCGCACCGTCGACTGTATGTGCTTACCATCGCGTATTTGTAACCAGAAAATATGCTCCTTGAGTTCAGTCATGGTCTTCCGGACGGACTTGTACAGGTGTGAACCATCGGGCTGCTGCATGCCCGTTCTGAGGCTGACGCTCCAGGGCGTCGGACACTGGAAGAGAAAGCACACCTGGCCAGACCTTTGTCCCCTTGGAATATTGCAAAGCAAGCTGACTCGACCGCGACTCTTGCTCGACTTTAGCCCAGTGGTCTTCGATCGTGGTCTCACTCGCAAAGCTTCGTGAGAGCAAAAGAGAACAGTCGCCAGCGGAGCTTGAATTGTGCTTGGTGTTGTTTGGATGCCGCCACAGACGTGTTGCGTGGGCGCTTTAGTTCCTCGTTTGGGACTGCTGGTCCTATTCAAGACATCCAGCCCTCGAACGAACAAGAGCCACCGAGTTTCGCGACTTTAGTCTACATCAAGCTGTATACCAGAGACTCCATAGTCTATCTGAGTGTTCGCTGGACCGTCGAACGCAACATGCAGCCAGGCGACGGAAGATAGTTGTGACGAGGTACGCCCGTGCGCGTGAGATTCGACACTATATATATCCGCATTGACTTCATGGTGTCACAACAGGCTCACGAAGCCCACAAAGTTACACAGTAGAGCACGCGCGACTTACCTGGTATGAAAAAAGTGCTCCAGAGCGAAGCGTAAGTTCCTTCCCCCTGTAGTCGAGCTGCTGAGCCGTTCTGACGAATAGCGTCGCATACAGGTTTTCCTCCTTATCCACGAGCGTGCTGTGCGCAGGAATGAAGCAGACATGGCCGACGAGGTTAAGCCGCAGACCAACGAGCCCCTCTACCATCACTCGCAGTTGGTCGCATCCTCCTCGCACGAAAATGCGCCTTTCATGATCGCCATCGACTGGCGCGTGCCACAGCCAGGTCCACCAGATGTCCTCAGCAAACTCGTTTCCATCGTCTTAACCCGGCGGGCCCATGCATTCAGGCATTCGCTAACCGCTCGCTCATCTTGGGGTACCAATTGATCAGCAACTTTACAGGAGCACGCGCTGTTGAGGCAGACACCGAGCGAGGACGAGGACCGCGCAAACTCCGCCCGGTTCGTATCCCATTTGGAAGACGACAGTGTGACTCAGTACGCTGACCACGTCATCATCATAATTGGGGCTCATCCAGTAGCCCGGCCGAGCCTACTTCTTCGCATCTAGCCACCGACTTACGCGCCGTGATCCTACAACCAGTGATCCAGCACCTGCGTATGCGAGGCGCCTGTCCGATCATCACCACCTTGCTCGGCGCACGGAGCGCACGTCGAGTCTCTCGGTCCAATGCACACTCCCCCCGCTCCCGTGACGAAATCGAGGCTGCGCTCTCCCCACTCACGGCCAGGAATCCTATCCAGTACATATACCATGTCGTAGGCAGGCAGGGCGCGCAACGTCCAGCGGCTCCCCTTTAAAGTCTTGATTATGCACAACTCAGAGCCCCTCGCAGGCCTAATGCGATTGCCACCAGTTGGCGAGCCAGGGCCCATGCTCTTCATCGAGTCTAAAGCTTCCCTTCCTTCCCGTATCCCATGACCATCCTCCGTCCTTTTCCGGGCAGTCCGACCCCGAATTGCGTCCCTCGCGCTGTGCGTTCTCATCTCGACGGCCCGGCCTAGCACACAGACCGCTCAAAAACAGAAAAGGTGCCTCCCCGACCGGTGCTGAACACCCCCCACTCGCGACCTCCCTATCCAACGTCTTCTGCCTCCCATCCTCCCACCATGTCGTCCGCATATCCCGTCAAAGCCTCTCTGAACCGCATCGCCTTCATCACAGGCGCAGGGCAGGGCATCGGCCGCGCAATTGCGACCCGTCTTGCTCGCGATGGTTACGACATCGCCATTGGCGACCTTCCCCAGGCACAGTCCAACGTGGATGCGGTCGTCGAGGAAATTAAGTCCTATGGTCGTCAGGCGATCAGCTTCCACGTAGGTGAGCTGCGCCCACTCTCAATTACAGAGTTTCTCCCTTGCTGACCCGCCGTCGTTGTGTAGATGTCAGGGAACCTCACCAAATCGAGTCCGCGATTGCGCAGACCGTCGAGCAGCTCGGCCCTAGGCTTTTTGTCTCTGTCGCCAATGCAGGCGTGTGCCAAGTGCGACCTCTTCTCGAGTGCACGCCCGAGTGAGTCCGAAAGTCTATTGATTCTGTGCTCGGCGATCGCCAGCTGATTCCCCTGTCGCACTAGGTTCATCGAGAACGAGGTGCGCGTGAACCTACTCGGTCTCATGAACACGCACATCTTCGCCGCGAGGCAGATGGTCAAACAGGGTCTCGGCGGACGCATCGTCGGCGCCGGGTCAATCGCCTCCTACCGCGGCTCGGTAAACCTTGGGCCTTATTCCAGCACCAAGTTTGCCGTGCGTGGCTTCACCGAGGCAGCCGCCAAGGAGTGGGCACAGTATGGTATTCGCGTTAACGGTGCGTCTGCTCTCTCCGCGCTGCCGTTCTGCGCTGCAAGTGCTGACTGCGACGGTGATCAGCATACGGCCCGGGCATTGTGGACACGCCGATGTGGGACCACATCGACCGTGAGCTCACCAAGATCGTGAGTTCCCTGCCATTCATGCCAACTCGCGACAAGTGATCAACCATGTTTTATCTCCAGGAGGGCATGTCGGTCGGGGAGGCTAAAGCCATCCGCCTGAAGCGCAACATTAAGCTTGGTCGTCTCCAGGAGCCCGAGGATGTCGCGAAGCTCGTTTCTTTCCTCGTTTCGGACGAAGGCGAATACATTACCGGCCAGACTATCAAGTCCTGTGGTGGGGCGTCGCTGTGATTCGTGCATGTTCGTGGGCTTTGCTACTGTACTAGATTCTGTTTGCTTCGCTGGGGAGAGCAGCAAGGCCGGCGTGCCTGCGCTCGGGTTTCTAGATCATTGAAATAACGGTGTCTGCTGCATCTCGAGTCTGTGAACCTGCTGCGCCAGGGCTGTTCATATACGGCCGTCCATCCCCCAATCGTAGGCCGTGTTTATTGTCTATCCAGGGCAGAGTGCCGATCTCGACGCTGCGGGCTTTGTGCACTGTATACGTGTATCACTGCGTTCTTGAGGTAACCATGTTCTCGTGCTGTCGTCCATACAGCCTCTAGTCATTTTCAGCCGTTAACTGAACCGTACTTACGGGCTTTCCGTGCAGGTCGAGAATACCACGCGGAAAGTCGTAGCACTTACTGTATCTCCAGTTACTTATCTATATCAGTAAAGCGTCTCATTGGTACTCAAATGGGGCCTCCTGAACCCTTTCCACCACACACTGGTCACTGACGTCCCCGCTCCCGACAATTCCGATACCAAGTCGGACGACAGCATGACTGGTTTCATTTTCGTTCATACATGCGCTTCAACCCCGCCTCTGATATGACGCCCCGTACCCTATCGAACGTTCGCTCTGACCTCTTCCACGTCGTTCCGGTCAGCCCGATCG
Organism: Sanguinoderma infundibulare; assembly: GCA_032821775.1. NCBI lineage: Eukaryota > Fungi > Basidiomycota > Agaricomycetes > Polyporales > Polyporaceae > Sanguinoderma > Sanguinoderma infundibulare. The sequence goes on along the minus strand of JAVLRN010000004.1, from coordinate 728,543 downwards.
CCGCGTAGGCCATGATTCTGGAAGGAAGAATGACGTCCGCGGTGAACAAAGCACTCAACCACGCGCATGCACGACTGCCCGCCGCCTTCCGTCCCGATCTGCCACCCCTCGTTCCCCTGCAAAGACTACCCGAGTGATTTTGGCACTATGTACGTCGAACAGGACGTCAAGAGCACTTTCGAAGCAGCTTCTGTAGGGAAATCGAGCCAGCTGGCGTGCACTAGAATATCGAGAGCTCGTACGGAGACCTAAAACATACATTGCATACCCCCCATCCTACACAGGAACAGGCTCCGCTTCTGAATTCCTCCGGTACCACTGCGCCGATCTCGCCTTCTCCGAAGCAGGTGCTGCAAAGAATCCGGTCAGTCCGGCATATCCTGCTCCGTTATCATGCAGGTCGCACTCACACACAGGGCTCGCGCACTCCTCCGGGAAAGAGATCCTCAGAGCAGGGCTTCTCGCATACGCCGACTGGCGGCGCTCTGCGGACAGGTTGGCGAGCTCGATATCGCTCCAAAGATCCTGATCGGGGGGCGCAGCGCGGGAGCGAGGAAACAAGACAAGACGGGAGCCCTGCATCCACATCGTAAGCGTTCGGCGCGCCCATTGGCCAGCGACCGGAGGATGACATACCGCGAATGACAAGACGACCAAGAGCCAACTGGATACCCGCCGCCCTTACGGTAAGCTCCTGAGCGATTGCAAAAAGAAAATCATGCGACTCACGTGTAACAAATTCCCGTCAGCGTCGAGTGAACGTATTTATAGAGCATCATATTGATGAGCATAACGAGGAAGATGAGGGCGTACGCCCACGTCCCGTCTCCGATGAACTGTCTCACGAAGACGGCGCGACCCCAGCCATTCCGGAGGCCGTCTAAGAATTTTGCGATGGTGAGGGTAAAAAGGACCGTCTCGAATGTGAGGGAGACCACCCTGAAGCGATCGATTAAGTCACGCGGATCGCGGGCAGGAGGATACGCTAACGGCAAGACGCACGCACCAGTAATATTGGAACATCGCTGGGCTGGACGTCACGTAGCACTCGTCGTTGTACGTCAGACGAGGGGTGACCCTGACGAGGATCCAGCAGAGCGATCCGACTTCGGCCATGAAGAGGCTTCCCAATCCGATCAATAAGTATCGGTTTTTGTCATAAAGGGCATAAACTTGAGAATTGCTCGTTTGAGCTTCCTTTAGCGTCGGAATGACACCTACGATCTTACTCACCGCGGATGATCAAGATAATGTCAACCGTGGTAACAATAGCCTGGAGCAAGACGCCCTGGACGATTTGCCAGGAAGCGCATTGCTCGGTGGTGAAGGTCAGGCCGGTCGTTCCGTTGACCTCAATCGCGAGCAGGGCCCTGGCACGGTCGAAGGGCGACGTGAATAGGACACAGCAGCAAACGCAACACAGGGACGCACAGTTGAACAAGCAACGGAAGGTAGCGAGCGACAAGATACATGGCTTTCGCGGCCGTCCACTTGCGTCTGCCACACAACCGTCAGCAGCGGCCCCGACGCATCTCCCCCTCTCAATGCTCACTTCCATATGAGTTCGACCTGTGCGTAGATCCATCAGCGCAGGCTCACGAAATCACGGAGGGGAAGCCAATCATACGCACTTCCTCGGACAAAGTGATGATAACATCCCAAGTGAGCACCGCCACGCAGGCGACTTCGCTATAGCTCACGTTCTGAGCATTGATGATGGCGATAGGGTCCACTGTGTCATGAGAACCATAGGGGACCATCGGAGGAGCAGCCAGGCGCGGGGACGGGCATGAGGGGTGAGGGCCCAAGGAAGGAGTCCTGGGGAGGGACGCGGGGTGCTGGGGTGCTGATGGATAAGTACTAGGAGCTTGGGCTTCGGCGTCCAAGGTTGGTCGGTAGCTTGTACGCCGCCGCCGAGGGCGTCGGCGATTGGGAGGATACGGAGGATGGGAGCTCGTCTACACGTCAGCAGGCTACACTTCCAGAACCGGCGCTGCGGCATACTCGGAATGCAAACTTCCCACTTCCCCGACAGCGGAGCGCTCGGCGAGCCAAATGAGTCGAGCGAACGTCGATGAGACCATGCTGCGAAGCTCCTTCGCAGGATTGATGTTCTCGAGAATCTTGCGATTACGGCGGGCTGCTACGAGGAGGCGGCAGCGAGTCGCGTCCGCGTGGAGTTACGAACAAAGCAACCATTTCTGATGTTCAGGGAATGGATAGAGTTTGACGTACACATGTGCCGCCTGACAAAAAAAAACTGATGGTAGGTGTTGAGGGCGACGTGATGCTCTGTTCCCCCTTGCCTGCGGTTCTTTCTGGAGCGATGTGCTGCTTTGACAGTCACGGGAGTCTCGATTCCAAGCGAGAGTCGTGTCAAGACTGGGGTCGGACTTGCAATCACTGAAGCTCCCATGCGAGGTTCGTTATCGTATTGACTGGCGGCGACAGATCCTTGTGGGATGCCCTAACGTAACGCGCCAAAGCGGATGGAGACGCCAGAGGGGCAAATCGGAGTCCAGGAGGAGGATGTCGGGGGACTCGGATCACAGTGAACTAGTCCAGCAGGCGTTGTGACTGTAACCATGTGCGCTGTTAGGTCGCATTGTAGTCTTCAGCGGCTCCAGGTTGCGAACGACGGGGAGAGGTAAAGGAGAGGGGTAATATCTCGTCTTGTTGGTGTTTGGTGGACGTGGTCGACTGAAGTCAAGACCGTCGACAACCGCCGCTGTTGGCCGGAGTGACCACGTGACCCCGTGACTATGTGAGCGTGATGTTACGCTCCACTGCCGTCCGACGACTTGCCGCACGACCGACTCCCTCTCTAACCTCCATGTCAGAGAATCCCAACGTTCATTGGACAGCATCCAGCACAGTCATCAGATGTCTGCTTATTTGAATGCCTCGCAACTTGGGAATCTCGACCTCCGTTGAATGTTCTCACAAAAGTACGAAAATTACCCGGGATTCCGCTGGAGACGTAATGCCCATGATTCTTCACTCACAGGTCGTTCCCAGTTCCTCAGTGTTTACTGCGTTCCATTGCCTTGTAATGGGGCTGAAGAACTCGCCTGTTGCGCAATAATCATTCTCAGATGGTTCTCTGGGAGCAGCATGGCTGGGAATTCGCATTCACCCAGATGGCTTGACTCCCTCGATCGCTGTACGATATCCGTACACGTCAGCGCGATCTACTAACCACAAAATGCCCTCAGCTTCGGTCGTCTGGGTATGCAGGTCAAACGGTGCCGAGCGCACACCGAGAACGGGTATGAAGATCCCCTACACACGGAACTTGTGCATCAGCAACCCGTGTCATTGTCCAGGAATCCCTCGACCTGACTCGACTCTATATTCCGACCGGACAACCATCACCAATGTTCCAGACCGAAACCAACTCTGACAGATGGACACAAGCATATCTATGCCGTCATACGGTGGGTCGCACCTTTTGCTAGGAGATACGAACATGTTTGGCTCAATCACCCTTCAGCAATTACCGATCGGACTAGCTTGCATCCGAGTCATTCGACCTGGGAATGCTGTATCACTCGAATGTTGAACTCAATTGGCATGTGCTCCCACCACTTGAAACAGGCGTAGATCAGACGGCGATCATGGAGATGGATTGACGCTGCTTGCAGAATAAAGGGAGCTGCTCAAACATCATGGCACGCACCATATTCCAACTCATCACCTACCACTGCAATGCCATCCTACGCTATCATCGGTGCTTCTCGCGGAATTGGGCTCGAGTTCGTCCGACAGCTGGTGAGTTCTCTCTTGGTGATTCTTGTCTAGCTCGTACCAATTGTATATTCTGCAGGCGGCAAGGCCCGATGCCACTGTCATTGCGGTCGTCCGGAACCCCACTGGATCGACTCACCTGCATGCGGCCATCGAAGGCCTCCACAATGTCCACGTCGTCTCTGCCGATGTCGTCGACTACGCCACCCTCGAGGTATGCTGTTTATGTTTCTGGCTCGCCGTCGGTGTCGCTTACGCACGACGCAGCGTGCAGCCCAGCAAGTCTCGGGCATCACGGGCGGAAAATTGGATGTCCTCATCCACAACGCCGCACTCGTCGATTCTGCGGCCCTCGTGAAAGGTTTTGACGACTAGTGAGTACATCGTCAGTTTCTGCTCCGGGCTGTCTGACCATGTCCCTGTAGCTCTGACATGGACGAGCTCGATGCGGCGTTCATAAACGCAGTACGTTTGACTTTCGCTTTCGCGTCGTAAGGTTTGGGACCTGAGTTGCTTGACTTACCACACCGTACAGTTCAAGGTCAATGCCCTTGGCCCAATCCACGCCATCACCGCCTTCCTCCCCCTCCTGCGCACCTCGTCCACCAAGAAGATCGCGGTCATTAACAGCACAGTTGCGGACCACAAGCTAGTTCGAGCCCTCGACATCGCGGATGTGTCCGCATACGGCATGACCAAGGCCGCCGCGCTCATGGCAACGACGAAGCTCGCGGTGAAGCTGAAGGACGAAGGTTTCATAGCCATCTCGCTCAGCCCCGGGATGGTCGACGTCTCCGCGACCGCTGTTGATTCAAGTAGGTATCACGCGTATAGTTCCTGACTCGTGGATGGTGCTGACGTACGGGTTCGGCAGCTTATGCCCTGACGTGCGAGAGGAGGGACCGCTCCGCAGCACTGTGGAAGGAGAAGTACGACACGCCCCTCGTGGTAATTTCCACTGAGGCGTCTGTGGCTGGGCAGCTGAAGGTGATTGACGGGCTGAAGCCGTCCGACAATGGCCTGTTTTTGACCGAGGACGGTGTCGAGTGGGCTGTTCCTGCATGAGTGGGTGGGGACAGGATGATCCGGCTGTGTACTGCGAATGCGATATCGTATGCATCGATGAGGCCTCGATATTGGAGTTGTCCGGAGGGAAGTCATTCTACGTGCTCGTCGCAGCCGCCGTAGTAGAGAGTCGGCATGCTCGTGAACCTTGAAGTACCACTCCCCAGGGAATCCGGGAATGTATGTCCCGTGCTTAATCCTAGGATTTATATCCCACGTGCTACAGCCAGGCCGGCTCTGCTTCGCTTGCTGTCATCCTCATCGAGGTCCTCGTCGGGCTGTGCTACTTACTAGTGATGCGCCTTCGAGAGCGCATTACGCTCAGCTCGAAGCGTCCAGACGAAGCCGATGGTGGCAGCCGCTTCCACCGCTCGCACAAGGGCGAGGCGTACGTGGCGCGGGCCGTCCCAGACGAGTCGGCAGTCTTCCACATGAGCGGCGCCGACTGCGATGGTGGTACTGATGAGGAGTGCAGGCCTCGGCCGCAGTAGCGATTGAGACACTACTAGTACACGATTGGGAGAGCTAAACGTTCGGTGGTTCGTAGTTGAACGGAAGGCACTGGAGTGCAGGTTTCCTCGGCATACGAGCCCGTCCCCATATACACGTTCAGATTGCTTACTAAGCACTAGTTGTTCAAGAAGTTCTATGGGATGGTAGAACGTACGAAGATTCGTAAATAAACCGTATCACGTATTGCAGCACATTCAACCACGGCTGTCGTCGGTCGAGGAGAGGCGTGAACATGGGGTTAGCCTGACAACTACGCGACCGGCCTGCATGCGGGTGCAATCCACCAAGGTCCACAAGACTGTGAGAGGATGCTAGCAAGCATGTCGACGGCAGGGATCGGGTATGCCGTGCTGCTGCCGTCCTGTCTACCACTTATTCATGCGTATGCGCAGCGATACGCCGGCGAGCCTCAAGTAGCCGTGTCGGTACATCAAGGCCTTCTTCCAGCTGGCCGAGCCATCGACTCCTGCTTGTATGCTCGGGACAGGTTCATCCCTAGCACTGCACCCAGTTCGCGATCCGCAGGCGCAAATATTCAAGCTACATATTGCATTAGCCACGCGGCCGCAACGGACGAGGATGAGCTGCACCCTGATAACTGCGATCCTCATCGACGACTCAGCAACGCGCGAAATTCGGTTCCTCTTCTTCGAGTCCGCACTATGTTTCATTCATGAACGCATGGCACGTCTTAAGTGCGTAGGTTACTACCCCCCGCCTCCAGAAGACAGTAATTCATCCTGCACCCCCGATGTCGACAGTGCTAACTTATACCGATTGCTTCAATCTGTCATTGAGACCCTGTACGGGCCGCAGGCCAGCGCGATCCCACAGATGTTCGCGACGGTACCTTGCATCTATGGCCACCACTTCGCGCTCATACCACGCTCTACAGGTTCCCATTCTCCCGCACGAACCGCACAGCTGAGACTAGACCTGACTAGACCCTGGAGCGCATTCCGAGCAGTTGTCTATTGGCGCCCGTGTTTAGGGCACGCAGCGCCCTTGACAGGCTTGGCCACAGCGTCTCTCCTCCGAGTGCGCCCCTCGAACTCTCTGCTTTGTGTCATCCTCTCACTGGGTCTCTAATACTTTACCTCAAACTCGACCTTCACCACCCTCCTCGGAGCCTCGAACTATGACTCTTCCAACATCGCTGGTGCCGCGCGCCACCTCAAGATTCATGATATGTTGGGCTGTTGGGGTCGGATTGGCTCAGATTTGGCTGAGTTGAGTTGCTGTGGGTTAGGTGAAGCACCAAGAGGTCATGACACGGGTCTTCTCTTCTCTTTTGGTATGGTTTTCCCGCCCCATCTTCCTGTGTATATCCCATCCTGCATCGCACTGCGGCCTCCACTTCCCTCTGTCTGTACACTCCTGCATCACCGCTATCCCTCGCCTGCGCATCTGTACACTAATGCAAGAACCGCATTCATCGTCTGTATCGGCGTGCCGCGAATTCGAGACTCTGCTGCACGCGGCCCAGGCGACTACCCCACTGCAGATTGTTGGACATATCTTCACCGATCTCTAGCCCAAGGAAGAGGACAAGATGAAGGTCAAGTACAAGCAGCATCCACAGTCGTTCTACTTGTCGTCGTTGGAGACCATTTTCGCGGAGTCAATCATCCCGAACGCGAATCCCACTCTAAACACCTAAGGCCGGGGCCATACGCACCGCACACGTCGGTCAGAGCCTGCTCTCGCCCTCCCCGCATCTACCTTTCTGTCCGTCGTCGCCACGCTCTCCCCAGGCTATATGCACTGCGAATTTGAGACTCGTGCACGCCATAGTAGTGTGACTCTCTACTACGTGAGTTCAGAAGATTGACTCGGAGGGTGACATTGTCGGGTGTGCTCTTGGCCGGTCACCTTGTTCCGGAGGTTCACGTCAATGAGTACGAGGATCCAGAAAGCCGACATCCTCTAGTATCTATGCATGCGTATCCTCATGTCAATGTGTACACCTTCTGATCAACATACTTGTGCAGTGAATGGCAGTCCTCGGATGGATGATGAGATGACGACGAGATAGCCGATGATGCCAAGCGAGGGGCGATGTCATGCGGGCTCAGCGCGGGAGACGCACTGCAAGTATTCGCTTTCTTTCAACCTCCCTTCTTCGCCGTCCTCTGCTTTACGCTTCACCAGCTCTCATTGTCCTCTCTTCTGCACGACCTTTCCCTTTCTATACCCTCTTCACTTCCTTCACGACCCGCAACGACCACGCCGCCCAAGCACATCAATCACCCGCCGCGCTACTGAGAGCCTAGATACCTCCTTACGGTCTACATTACCACTGCGACAACCCGCATCACCAGTAGAGCACAACACCCACCATGGCATACTCCCCACACCCGTATCAGCCAGTTGACAATCTTGCACCCGGTCCGGCCCCCTACTATGCCCAGAACCCATACGCGCCCCCCGAGCCCGGTCAGTATGCATATGGCCAAGGTCCTTCGTATGGCGAGGGATACAACGGAGATACCAAGTCGCCCTTCGAAGGGGACAGGTTCAAGCCCAAGAAGAGAATAAATGACCCCATCTTCCTTATTCTATTCATCGCTCAGGTAAGTCCCACTTAGTTTTGACCTCCTCCTGATGCGCTACAGCCTGTCCCACCGAACTCCGTAGTTGGTGGGATTCATCATCGTCTCAGTCATTACCCTATCCAAGTTTGGCGATGCCGGAGGGCTTGGAGGAGGTGTCGGAAAGGATGGGACAGGAAAGAGCGTCACCTTGAACTAGTGCGTACTCGCCCAATCGCTTCTAGTCCGTCGTCGATGCTGACTGCTACCGGTAGTCATACCGTCATTCTGCTCCTGTTTGTAACAGGAGCAGCGTTGATCCTCTCTGCAATATACCTCATCCTCACCCGTTTGTTCACGAGAGCCATCATGCACATCACATTGATCCTGTCCATCTTGCTGAATATGTACGCATATACCCGCTTCAAGTTAAGCCTCGTGCTGACCATATTTATCAAGTGCCATTTGCGTATACTACTGGATCACCAAATACTACTGTTCGTTGTCCTTCATTTGGCTCGTGTCCATCGCTGACTCCATGCTCTTTCGCAGCGGGGGCGATCATCTTCACTGTCATCGCACTTGTCTCTGTCTTGGCGTACTGGGGCTACCGGTCTCGAATTCCCCTCGCTTCGCTGCTCCTCCAAGTCACCATGGATGTCACCAAGCATCACCCGAGCGTGTATTTCGTGGCCTTCGTGTCGCTCATTCTTCAGGCTGCCCTCAGCGTGTAAGTGAAGATTGTACACTCCAGCATGTCTGTGTGTAGCTCATTTCCTTATGTACAACAGGTGGTATACGTTCACTGTCATCGCTACGTAAGTAACCCCAAGACCCTCCATCGAAGTTCGCATCTCCTTATACGATCCCAACAGCTATGTTAGGTACACCCCCGGTAGCCCGAGTACGTTCGTAACAAAATGGTATGACTGGTCCTTAATTGACCAGCACCCATCCAGCCTGCGACTTTGGAGATTCATGCTCCACCGGCAAAGTAATTGGTCTCATCGTCTTCGAGACCTTCTCCTTCCTCTGGACGTCTCAGGTAATCGGTAACGTTGCCCTCGCAACCCTCGCCGGTGGTCCCTTCGGTAGTAAGTGTTACATCCCTGTCCACGCCGAAGCCGAGTTTTTTATCGCCGTACAGGCTGGTACTACTTTGGTCCCGCCAATGCTGGTTTGATGGTGAGGACCTCTTTCTTAATCACGGAGGCTGCACGCTGAACAGAGCACCTGCTAGCCGAAGCACCCGACGTTCTCAGCATTCGTCCGCGCATCGACACTCTCCCTCGGCTCGATCGCGTTCGGTTCTCTGATCGTCACCATCCTCGAGCTCATCCGCATGCTCTTGAACGCGGCTAGGAACAGCGCCAACGCTGATGGCCAGCGTACGTTTCTCCTCCCAACCGGTCACAGAAATGCAGAACGTTGATGCCGGAGCTCCGACCTGTCATGACAGCCATCGAAGCCTGCCTGGCCATGTGCGCAGAATGCTTCATTGGATGCATCGAGAACCTGGTCGAGTACTTCAATCGGTGCGTGCACTGGCGCATCTTCCCAACCTTCAGGGTTGCTGACCGCATCTATCCTTCTCGCATTTAGCTATGCATACATCGAGATCGGTGGGTGATCTGCCAGCTCACGACGACGTCCCAGCTGACTGTGCCACTAGCGTTGTACGGCAAGCCCTACATCGAGGCCGCGAAGGACACATGGCGGCTGTTCAAGGACCGTGGCATCGATGTGATCATCAACGACTCTCTCGTCGGCATGAGTAAGTCGTTGCATCCCGCCTCAAACATCATCGTCGTCCTGACGGGTTCGGTTCAGCGCTTACATGGGGCGCTTATGTGACTGGCCTCTTGTGCTCCCTGTTCGCGTACCTCTACCTCCACTGTAAGTCGAGCGCAGAATTACTTTTTGAAGGGCCCTGACCGTTCCTGATGACCACAAATTGCAGTCACGCATCCATCGTACAACGCCGACGGACAGTACACCGCCCCCGTCCTGTTGTTCGCGTTTCTCATCGGTCTCCAGAGCTGTGAGTGGATCGCCTTGCTGAAACGCCCCAGGGTCCGAGCGGAAGGCTGACATGAACTTTCCGTAGCACTGACGCTCTCGGCTGCTATTGAGGCTGGCGTATCTACCATGTACGTTGGTTGCTCTACATCTGGCTCAATGGCACAACCTGACTGGCGTCCCATCCGCCTATTAGCTTCGTCGGTCTCGGAGAAGACCCGCAAGTGCTTGCCATTCGTGCCCCAGAGCTATTTGCTGTACGTCATTCAATGCGCTCTAGGCCGGTCTGCCAAACTGACGCGAGGCGGGCTCTCTCAGTTGATTGCCCAGACGTACCCGCAGGTTGTGCAGGGTGTATCCCGAGTATAGATGAGAGATGAGCTGGGTTCGAGTGATCTTGGACTAGATGCTTTTGGGTGACATTCGCTGTCGATCGCTGTGTTTTGCCCTGCAGTATTTATTCAGCTCGTGTTCTACGTTTTGCAGAGCGGTTTGCTGGGCGTACTCTTCATCAACACCGAGGTACGCTCGAATGTCCGCTGCTTCGACGCCGTTCTGACGTGTGAAGTGCGACAACAGGACGAGGTAATTGTCTGATCCAGCACTGTTGAGCCGAGTCACAACGGGCAGCAGATGAGCTACATTACTCGCCTGTCCACCGTACCGCCGCCTCCGTCGCGAGTACGATGGCATGCCTCTTCTCTTCAATCTTTACCGGATCGCATGGGCCGTATGCGGCTAGCTCAGTTTCAAGCTTGGCGTGCTCCGCCTTCAGTGCCGCCAGCTTCTCGAGTGCTTCTGCACGTTCAGCTTAGGGGCTCCTTGTCACTTACGCTTTCTGACCTTGTCTGCTTCTCCGCTTCGAGGGCGGCACATAGCTTGGAGATACTCTCCATGACTCCAAAGACCCAAAAGAACTCATCATCTCCTCCGAGAAAGAGCTTTTCAGCCGGCATGACAGACTGGGCCGCGGACCGGCCGACGTCCTCGTCAAGCTCGGCTCTGCCCCCCTCAACACATCGGACGTATGCACGTAGAGGTCTACGCCGAGGTCACAAACGTAGCGGCTGAGGACCGCAAAGTGCACGTGGCGTTGTTGTGTAACTCTAACGCTCTCATCTGCATCTCTCCCTGGCTGTGCGTGATCGTGCAGGCGTCGTTCGACAACCTCCTCGCCACATTCCAGGAGTACACGCCTCGTCCATCTCGTTACCGGCATCCGGGCGCGCGGGGACGGCGCGAACTCCGTCATGTCCACGCTCCCTTGGGAGGACCCAGCCGGGCCGCGCTTCTCTTCGAGGATTCGTCCTCGTCGGCCAGTACGGTACGTCATCTCACATCTTCCGGACTCCAGGCAACTCCAGTTTACGCGCTATAACCCTAGAGTTCAGTCCAGCCAACCGGTACGCGCGCATTCAGGGCTTCTCGCCAAGCTTCTCCTCCAGAGCGCACGAAATGCACCGGAGGGCCTCGGCACGATGCGTGTCCTCGACCGCCGAGCCCTCGCCAAATCCGAGGCAGCCCTCTCCGTAGGAAAGCCTATACAGTACATCTGCGACGCCATAAGGACGGCGCGCGACGTGCAGTGGCTCGAGTTCAGCGTCCCCGCACCGGGCAGAGGTGTTCCTGTAACCGGGTGACTTGTTGGGTAGCATGTAGTCTCCAGGTTACGAATGACAAGGAGAGGTGTAAGAATTTCATCTGGATGGGGTTTGGTGGACGTGGCCGAGTGAGGTCAACACCGTTTCGACGACCACCGGCGTGCCGAAGACGTCCAGAGTGATAACGTCACGGTGTGACAGTGTGAGCGTGATGTTACGCGCGGCCTTCCGACTCGGATGTCTTGACCGTGGCCGGACGACCAACTCCGTCTCTAGCCTCCATGTCAAAGAATCCCAACGTTCATGGCAAACGAGTCTCTGTATGACATCAATTGCCTGCATCCTAAACCCACTCTCTTCACTTGAAAATGCCTCGCGAGGAAGTGCAACTTCGACCTCTGTCGAATGTTCTCACAGAGGTACGAAAATTATATGGGATCACGCCAAGGACGTTCCTAATGCCCATGATTCTTAGTTCACAGCTCGACCCCAGTTCCTCAGTGTCCCAGTGCCTTGGGATGGTGCTGACGAACTCGTCCGTAGCGCCACAATCATCTCAGATGGTTCTCCGGGAGAAGCGCGGCGTAGAATCCGCATTCACCCAGATGGCTTGACTCCCTCGATCGCGTACGATATCCGTACACGTGAGCGCGATCTACTAACCACAAAGATGTCCTCAGCTTGGGTCGTCGGGGTATGCAGGTCACACGGTCCCGAGCGGACACCTAGAATGGGTATGAAGATCCCCTACACACGGACCCTATGCATCAGCAACCCGTGTCATTGTCCAGGAATCCCTCGACCTGACTCCACTCTATATTCCGACCGGACAACCATCACCAATGTTCCAGACCGAAACCGACTCTGACAGAAAGGTACAAGCATATCTATGCCATCATACGGTGGGTCGCACCTTTTACTAGGCGATGCGAACACGTTTGGCTCAATCACCCTTCAGCAATTACCGATCGGACTAGCTTGCCTCCGAGTCATTCGACCTGGGAATGCGGTATGACTCGAATGTCGAATTCAATGGGTATGTGCTCCACCAGTGGAAAAAGGCGTAGACCAGACGGCGATCGTGGAGCAGATGGATTGGGGCTGCTCGCAGAATAAAGGGAGCTGGCTCGAACGTCATGGCACGCCCCATATTCCAACCCATCACCTACAGCTGCAATGCCATCCTACGCTATCATCGGTGCTTCTCGCGGAATTGGTCTCGAGTTCGTCCGACAGCTGGTGAGTTCTCTCTTGGTGATTTTTGTCGAGCTCGTACCAATTGTATATTCTGCAGGCGGCAAGGCCCTATGCCACTGTCATTGCGGTGGTCCGGAACCCCACTGGATCGACTCACCTCAATGCGGCCATCGAAGGCCTCCACAATGTCCACGTCGTCTCTGCCGATGTCGCGGACTACGCCACTCTCGAGGTATGCTGGTCATCCTTCCCGCTCGCTGTCGATTCTACTTACGCCTAACGCAGCGTGCAGCCAAGGAAGTCTCGGGCATCACTGGCGGAATATTGGATGTCCTCATCCACAACGCCGCACTCGCGGATCCGATGGCCCTCATGAAAGGCTTCGACGACTAGTGAGTACGTCGTCAGTTTCTTGTCGGCACTGTCTGACCATGTCTCTGTAGCTCTGACATGGACGAGCTCGATGCGGCATTCACAACCGCCGTATGTTTGACTTTCGCTTTCGCGTAGTAAGGTATTGGGTCTGACTTGCCTGATTTACTACACCGTACACGTAAAGTTCAAGGTCAATGCCCTCGGCCCAATTCACGCCATCACTGCCTTCCTCCCCCTCCTGCGCGCCTCGTCGACCAAGAAGATAGTGGTCATCAGCAGCGCCGGTGCCGACCACAAACTCGTCCGTACCGTCAACCTCGCGCACATGTCCGCGTACGGCATGACCAAAGCCGCCGCGCTCATGGTGACGACCAAGCTCGCCGTGCAGCTCGAAGCAGAGGGCTTCGTCGTCATCTCCCTCAGCCCCGGGATGGTCGACGTCTCCGCGACCGCTGTCGATTCCAGTACGTTTCACGCGTAATAGTTTCTGGCACGTTAAATGATGCTTACACACGGGTTCGGCAGGTTATGCCCGGACGCGCGAGACGATGGACCGCGCGGCAGCAGTGTGGAAGGAAAAGTGCCGCACGCCGTTTGTAGTGATTTCCACCGAGGCGTCTGTGGCTGGGCAGCTCAAGGTGATAGATGGGCTGAAGTCATCCGACAATGGCCTGTTTTTGACTCAGGACGGTGTCGAGTGGGCTGTTCCCACATGAGTGGGCGGGGACGGGCTGATCCGCTGTGTACTGTGAATGCGATGTCGTATGCTTGATGAGGCCCCGATATTGCAGTTGTTCGGATGCAAGCCGTTCTACGTGCTCGTCGCAGCCGCCGTAGTAGAGTGTCGGTATGCTCGCGAACCTTGTCGAAGTACCCGGGTGGCACATTTCCCTCTCTTCGACCACGGGGCCTTTGATTTCCTCGGCATACGAACCCGTCCTTACATACACGTTGTTCAAGAAATTGTATGTGGTCGCAAGAACGTACGAAGATTCATAAATAAGCCGCATCACGTATTCCAGCACATTCGACCAGGGCTATCGTCGGTCGAGGAGAGGCGTGAACATGGGTCTGGCAACTGCGCGACCGGCCTGCATGCCGGTCCAATCCACCAAGGTCTACAACATCGTGAGCATCGCCTCCGGGCCAAGGATCTGAGCCAGCATGTCCATAGCGGGAATTGGGTATGGCACAGTGCGTGGCGTAATGCCCCCGCCCGAATCAACCCGCATTGATCGTGATAGCGCTCGACGATGTCTGTCCGCCAGTGCCTGCCTCCGGGTCTGAAGTGGCATTGCGGTCGCCCGAATGGATGGCCAGTCTCAAGTTCCCATCGTCAACATCAGCGGAGACCGCGTTCGAGGGGAGGTCGTCTAACTCGCACTGCAAGGCGGCCTCCCCAGGGGCGGGGAGCGAGGACGCGATGGAGCCGAGAACGCGGCTGAAGCTGACGCTGCTGATGTGGCCCAGCTGGACTGACGAAAGAGAGTGCTGGTGCGCGGTACCCCTGTCGGCTTCTTGGAGGTCAATGAGGAAGCGCGAGATGAGGATCGCGGTTATTCTGTGCGCAGGTGGCCCGGGAATCGGTTAACGTTGGGACGACGTGGGTCGTTGAGATCGGGACGTACGGTTCGGTAAGGATTGGGATGGAGCTTGTGGGGACTTTGCCGGTACTTGGCAGGATCTGTATCGGTGTTGCGGACGCGATGGTAGCATGGTTCCGCAGCGTGCTGGCTCTAGACGTACTGAAAGGAGCGAGAACGACAGGTGAAGTACGTTCATGATGAGCAGAATGCTGGAATTCCGTCAACGTGAGAGCGAATACGGCCGTAGCGCGAACGCACATAAAGTATACGACACCTGGCGAATGAGAACAGGGGCTTAGGAATAGGCGAGCCCGGGGAACGACTGATATGTTCTTAGCAATGCAGAATGTCATGGAACGTGGGAAGGAATAAGCGGGACGTCCGAGACTACGGCGCGAATGTTGATCCTAGGCCCGGGGGGCGAGTACCGTGCAAGAAGCGTTCCATAGACCCTCCAAAGCAGCCAATGTCTGAGGTAGTCGCGCAGAGCAGGATCTAGCGTGTGGGTGACATGTTCTGTCGTCTGAGTCGCAAGCGGCAGGACGCAAAGGTGCAGGACGTGACAGACATGTGTCACCCCGTGTTACGTCACACGCATCACTTTCGCACTGCCGAGTCGACTCCAACCACTTCCTTCTTGCCCACTCCGTCCCCCGAACGAGGCTGCCTCGCATTCAAGACTACTTCTACGTCACTCGGACTATTACAGGTACATCGAACAGGGCGCCCAGTGACTTGCCAAATTTTTATCCTGTCACCGTTCGCGATAAGCCGAGTCGCCAGTGGCCGCGCAATGTCTCTGGATCATTGGCAAGTACCTTCCATCTCTTGTGCCATGGAACTTGTGCGCTGGATTCGCGTTATTGTTCCCCTTTACGGTTCCGACAATTTAACACTAATTTCCTGGCGTTTGCAATCAGTACTCTGTCCTCCATGCAGTGCTTATCTGATGGATGTCTTGCGGCCTTCTGCGGAAATACTTGCCTCAAACACAGTGACACGGACTCTCAGGCGAAACCTGCCTCAAAGACGTATGTAATTAGCTGCTTGTGAATGATAAAGGATACATTGGCCTAATCTCCACCGGACAGATACCTCAGTCTCGATGCCGCACATTCCCTAGTATGCGATGACTGTTGGAATGGTGTCTTCGCTCGCGAAACGTTCCGAGATCTCTTGGAAAACGGGGCCCGGTGGTTAAATAACCCGCCGAAGAGGTCTTTCACCTATATGAGATCCTGGGATGCGATTGAGGCGTCGTACAGAAGAGGGTGCAATTGGTGTACGTTGATAAGGAATGCATACCCTATGGGAGTGCTCGTGGGCGGCCGCAGCGACGTCAAAACCATCAGCGTAGCCCTGGAACCGCCACGTTATCATGACACTGGCAAAGTCTTGATCAGCGCACAGCTCGTCCACGTGAAGATAGGCAACCTTTACCTCTGCTCGTACCCGCTCTACACGCTTGCAGGTTCGTGCCTGCAACAATATCTCCGCTCCATCGTTCCGCTTACAGTCTTGGCACCGTTACCCAGACGACGCATGCGCAGACGAAATCCTGGCTCGGGAGAGGGTACGACAGATGAGATCAACGGAGACGTGCCGTCTGGCCCTGGACCACCTATCGTACTGTATCGAGAACCACGATGCATGTCCCAAGCCGCGCCAGGATCGAGTCCTCCCCACTCGCGTTATCGATTGTACCGACCCGGAACAGCCGCGACTCTACATCACTGGCGGTTCTGTCCGTGGGTCTTACGTGGCGCTCAGCTACGTATGGGGCGAGGACCAGCCCAACAAAACAAGGTAGCACAACGTGGACGCCTACGCTCGAGGCATCAATGTCGATCTGCTCCCGCAGACCCTCAGGGACGCCATCTGGGTCACGCACGCCTGCAGGGAGAAGTACCTCTGGATCGACGCTCTGTGCATCATCCAGGACTCCAAAGAAGACAAGCGTCGAGAGATCGCGAAGATCCCCGCGACATTCGCAGACGCCACCTTCACCATCATCGCCGCGCGGTCGTCCAAGGCCAGCGAGGGGTTCCTGCACGACTGCCCGCCACCCCGCGCTCCATTTTATCGCCTACCATTCCCATGCAGAGACGACCGGAGCCATTTCGGTACAATGTACATCGAGGAGGAGGAGGAGTTCGACCCGTACGACGATAACTGCGCTATGAACGACCCCATTCACAAACGTGCATGGTGCCTCGAAGAACGCCTCCTGTCCACACGTGCGCTCGTATACACCTCGAACACCCTTCGTTTCCACTGCCAGACCCTCAACGTCAACGTCGGCAATGCCATTCGCGAAGCAAACGATCTTGCGCGTGACCGCCTCGCGATCGACTGGATCCCCTCACCCGAAGATGAGCTCGAACCCGAGTCAGAGTCATGTTTGGCATTCGATTACAACAGGAGCACGACTCTGTGGGACAACATCGTGCGCAACTACACTGCGCGGAGGGTCACGCGTCCTGAGGACAAACTCGTCGCGCTTGCCGGTATCGCGGTGCGCTTCGGCGCACGGTGGAAGAAAGGGGTATACTTGGCGGGTCTCTGGCTCGACAACCTTCGCCACGATCTTCTATGGCATACGATGCCCGATGTCGGGCTTCCTCGGCGACCGGAAGTGTACAGGGCGCCTTCGTGGTCGTGGGCATCTCTGGATGCCGCTGTGGACGCTACAGTGCTTTCCAACGAGTCGTCCGAAGAGCTGTACGAGCTCAAGGGCTATGCGTTGACCCTCGCATCCGACAAACTTCCCTTCGGCGCCGTTACCGCAGGGTCCTTGACACTCGGGGCTCGTTTGATGAAGGCCATATGGCTCTCCAACGGTGATCTGTGCACCTCCCCGCTTCTGCTCCGTTCCACTGGCAAACACCCGAAGACCGCCTCATTCCCCAAACACCCGAAGACCACCTCATTCCCCATCCGTTTGGCAAAAGCATGGCGAGATTGCTTCGAGGTCAGAAAGGGTGGCGGTCCGGACGTCTGGCTATTACCGATCAGCTGGAACCTCACCGAGGGCATCATGGGGCTAATTGTGGTACCGGCAATAAACCCAGGGGAGTACCGACGGGTCGGTTGCTACTGTGACCGCTATCACATGATATCGAGGAGCACCATCGAAGAACTGAGCCCCCAGGATGTCATACTCATATAGCCTGATACCCTGACCCCACTCACTCGAGCGTCTCCCCCCCAGGGTGTATCTCAAGAGGCTTTCCTTGACTTCAAGCTCCGCATGAAGTGCAGCATGTGCTGTCCAGGCCGTACACCCTACACCCTCTCGCCTGCCTCTACTTATCGTCTCCCCGTCACATCTTACCATTCCCTTGCCGCGCTGCGCCTGTTGCTCATTTGTTAGTTGATCCCTTCTCTTTCTTCCCCTTTTTCTTTTCCTGCTACCCACCCCTCCTCTATTTCTATCTATGAATCTCTGTACTTATCGCAACATCCCTCGTTCTGCTCCTCATGGCATTCACTCGAGCCGGATACCCCCTCTTCATTTGACCGGACAGCGCGCCGTCCTTGGTGCTTCACACCGCCATCAGCAAAAAGGCGACAGCGATGGAGGGCCAGGCCGTGGATGCATGACGCCGCCGGGCCGGGCAGAATAAGGAGGGGGTATACATACGTCTGTCTCTCCAGGCAACGGCATGTGTATATGGCCTATCCGGGCCACATACACATACCGTTAGCCTGGCGAGGCAGACGTATGTATACTGTTACCTGTTAATACCTGTAGCCTAAGTAAGTAAGCCTCACTCGTGATGGTAGAACGAGTGTAGATTGCACCTGTAGCCTAAGTAAGTAAGCTACAGAGTAGGTTAGTTATGTACGGGACGAGTACGCTATGAACTGCGAACTCACCCTCACTCGTGATGGTAGAACGAGTGAGGGTTGGGAATGATGGTGTCGCGTGCAATGACCTTCGCCGGGTGATACCGTCGAGGAACGTGAAGTACGGCGCTTAACACTCCTCCTCGGACGAAAGACGGTAAGAACAGGCGAAGGGCTAAGGTATCGCATATGTATGTACGGTATGTGGATAGTAATGGGATGATAGTGTGGATATGGAAGGTGGGATGAAAAAAAAGGCATAGAAAAAAAAAACGACATGGGAAAGAGTACTCCTCCTCGCAGAAAGCACAGCGACTCCTCCTGGCCTATGCCAGGCCCAAAAAACTCCGGAGGCGCTTGAACTGGGGTCCGGGTAGTGGTTTGGTGAAGATGTCTGCGATGTTATCGCGAGAGGGAACATAGTGGACGGAAATTTCGTTGGAGGCCGTTTTTTCGCGGAGGTAGTGGTGTTTGACTTCGATGTGCTTGGTGCACGCATGGAAGGATTGGTCTCCTGATAGAATGATGGCACTGGTGTTGTCGACGAGGAGTCGAGAAGGTCCGGATTGGGGGAAGTGAATCGCGTCGAGGAGGTGCCACAGCCAGATGCACTCTTTTGCGGCGTCCGCCGCTGCGATGTACTCGGCTTCCGTGGTCGAGTCGGCGACCGTAGGCTGCTTCCGGGCTGCCCAGGTGACTGCTCTGGAGCCGAGGGAGAACATGTAGCCGCCAATGGATCGCTGAGAGTCTGGGCAGCGTGCGTGGTCGGAATCGGACCAGCCGACCAGAGAAGGGGGGTCGTCGCCGCCAAGGGTTAGTCGAAGGTTGCGTGATCCGATTAGGTAGCGAACGACGTGCACTGCCGCGTTCCAGTGTCCAGAGGTGAAGCTGTCTAGATATTGGGCAAGTTGTTGTATGGAGAAGGATATGTCCGGACGAGAGCCTGTGGCGAGGTAATTCAGGGAGCCGACGAGGGCACGGTAGGGAAGGTGCGTGACAGCAGTGTGGTCATTGGGTTCTTGTTCACGCCGGAGCCGAAGCCCGGCTTCCATAGGTGTGGAGAGTGGGGTGTGGTGCTCGAGGTTGAAGTGGGCGATGATTTTGTCAATCAGAGCCCGTTGCGAGATGGAAACCGTGCGGCGGGAACGGTCGCGCTCGATTGCGATGCCGACACAGAAACGCGCCTCGCCTCGGTCAGAAATTTCCCAAGATTGGCGTAGGTCAGCTTTGAAATGCTTTGCTGCGACAGAGGACAAGGCAATAGCGAGGAAATCATCGACATGGACGCCTGTGATGACGGTGCCCTCTTTTGATGACCGGTAATAGATACAGTACTTGCAGGGAACACACATGAAGCCAACGGAGATGAGGTGAGAGTCCATCGTTCGATTCCAAGTGCGACCGCCTTGTGGCATCCCGTAGAGACCCTTCCGTAGTCGCCAGACCCAGTCTTCTTTGCCAGGTTCCTCGAAGCCAGGTGGCTGTTCCATGAAACAGATTTCGTCGTCAGGAAGCAGGCCGTAGAGGAACGCAGTTTTGATGTCGACTTGGTGAATTTCCCAGTCCAGCGAGCCAGCGAGGTGAAGCAAGACGCGCATGGACTCGATGCGCATGGTCAGCGATGTAGTTTTGTAGAAGTCTTGGCCCCAGACGGCCTCGAAACCTCGGGCAACCCATCGTGCTTTGAAGCGGGTTGGTTCGCCATCTTCGTTGCGCTTCAGGCGGAAGACAGGTTTTCCAGTGAGAATTTTTCGACCGGAGGGGACTTGAGTTCATGGGACGAGGTCGAAGACATCATGTTCGCATATGGACTGGAATTCTTCACGAAGGGCGGCGCGCCATTGTTCAGCAAACGGGCTTTACATGGCCTTGCGCATAGTGAGGGGGTCGCCGTTATACTCGCTGTCAAGTTGCAGCGTGGCGAGGGCGAGACAGTCGGCAGAGTCAGTCGTTGTTGCCCAAAGGGCGCGCGATTTGGCAGCGGTTCGCTGGTCACGGACGCGTTCACCCGCAGCAATGGAGTCGGCGACAGCTTGCTGCAGTTGAGAAACATAGGGAACGCCCTGACGTTCCGCAGCGAGCTGAGTCGGGGTGGGGGGCCATGTGGAGCATCGGGCGGGAACAGCAGGTGGATCGACGGGTGGTGGTCTGGGTGGCGGCGTTGCGGGTGGTTGGGGTTGTTCTTGGGGGGGTGAGCGTGGATGCGGCGGCGAGGAGAGTGGCGAGTGTGATGAAGATGGAGGTGGGGTTTGGGGACGAGAGGGTAACGGGGGAGGGGATGGTGGTTGTGAGGGACCTGGTAGTGGAGGTTGAGGCGCAGGGGCATGGGGCAGCGTTGAGATGGAAGGAGAGGGATCGTCATCGATGAAAGTTGGCTGCGGTCGGGGAGAATGGCGGCCAGCTGTTTGGGGGTTGATGTGGAGGCGAGGGTCTTCGTGAGACTCGATGAAACGGATGTGATAAGACTCGACTATGCGATGTGATTCGCGGTGGTAGCATCTGTACGTCTTTGACATCAGGCCATAACCAAAGAGGACACATTCGTATGAGCGGGGGCGGAGCTTGGGGTTGTGTGTGGGGACAAAGACAAAGGCACGGCACCCGATTTCGCGGAGGTGAGAGTTGTCTGGCAGTTTGCCATGGAATCGCTCGAACGGCGTAATGCCGTCTGGTAGGGACGCGGAGGGTGTTCTGTTGTACAGGTAGCAAGCAGTGACATACAGTTCATCCCAGCGATTTTCGGGTAAACCAGCGGCGAGTCTCATAGTCCGAGACCTTTCTCGGAAGGTGCGATGGACACACTCAATGCGACCGTTGTGAGCGGATGTGTAGGGCGCGGTCTCGCGGACGTGGACACCTAGGTCCGCAAGCTCGTTGCATAGCTCTTTCGAGTCGAGTTCTCCATTGTCGATTTGGACAGCGATGACGTTGTGGCCAGCGGCGCGCATGGCGAGGACCCATCGACGAAAGACAACGGCCATTATCTTCTTTGATGCACATGGGAAGGCCCAGCTGTACGAAGAAAAGTCATCGATAAGGTCTAGGGAATACAGGTATCCATTTGCAGACGAAGTGCACTCCGGTCCAATGCCGTCGATATACACCAACTCTCCCACCACTGTTGCACGCTTTCCTTCTCGTTCGCTGGGCATGGACGATCTAGTCTGCTTGCCCAAAATGCATGATTCGCACTTGTAAGGGGGCTCAGAGAGGTCGATCGGCGTACCTTCACGCATGAGACGTTGGGCGATTTTGAATGCAGTGGTATAGTTGGGATGTCCGTAGCGACGGTGTATGGTCTCGATGTTGGGACGACGTGTGGCAATGAGAGCGGAGTGCGGGTTGCAAGGAAGAGACGGTTGGAGCGTGAACATGGAGTGGCCTGCGCGCACGCCTTGGAAAAGGATGTCGCCAGATGAAGAGTGAATTGTGATTCCAGAGCGTGAGAACGTAACAGAGTAGTTTGACGAGCCATCGCACAGAGCGCGGATAGAGATCAGACGAACGGCCGCCTTAGGAATGAAAAGTGCCTCTGAGAGTTCGAGGATATGGCCATTTTCGAGCGTTTGTCGAATGGAGCCAACGGCGGTAGCGTGAATGATGGAGCCATCAACGCCGTAGATGGCGTGAGGGGGAATCGCTTTGATTGATACGAAGTCCGTTTAAAACGGTGTGATGTGGGCAGACGCGCCAGAGTCCATATACCACAGTTTCGAGCCGTCTGCGATCAGTGCAGTGATTGCAGAGAACGCTGTAGTGCCCTCGAGTTCATGAATCCAGGCAGGAACAGATGAAGGGGAATCTGTGATGATGGCATCCACAGGGAGCACTGAAGATGAAAGCACGGAGAGAGCGGCATCGGTGGACGAGATGGGGTAGACGTGGTCACCATCAAGGTAGAACGCTCGACCGGTGTGGTCTTTCACGACCTTCTTCGCTCCAGGGGCAGCTGTGGGAACAGGAGAGGATGATGTTGATGATGATGATGATGGAGCATTTCAGCGTTCATGTTCCATGCGGCGTCGCTCGGCATCAGCAAGAATTTGTTCCCGCTGCCCTTCAGCACCGCCTCCCGGGGACCAACAGCGTGCTACGGAGTGACCCATTTTCTTGCAGTTGGAGCAGGGACCGCGAGGGGATTTGTCGCGCGCGGCAGTAGCCGCTAGTGCGACGGGGGCAGAGGCAGTGGTGAGAGCAGCGCGAGCTTTGCCGTCGAGTTGTTGCTGATGAAGCTTTAGATGTTGAAGGATACAATCGAACGTCAGTACGGTGTCGTCCTTGGTTTGCTTGCCGATGAGACTGGTAACGATATCTTCCACGATAAAATTGAGTGCATGTAGAGTGGTGACGACGGCGAGCGCGTCTGTAGCGAGAGGACCGATGTCGTTGATCCGTTCACAAATCTCGTAAAACGAGCACGCCTGAGCATCGAGAGGATCTCCGGACGAGGTGAAACGCTTGTCGAGAAGGTCGCGAAGGTAGAGGACTTGACCGTACGCGCCTTGTTTGGTGTGGTGCTGTTTGAGCGCCGTCCACATGTCCTTCGCTGAAGGAGCTTCCTCGATGATTCGTCGGTCTTCACCTTCCGCGAGCGTCCTGCAGTATGCGCAGATCATTGCGTCATTCGCCTCCCAGTTCTCTTGATCGTCGCTGTGTTCGTCCCCGGGACGAGCGATGTGCCCCGTAAGGTACATGGAAAGTTTGCCGCCGGCCAGGTCGAGTGCGCCGCATACGTTTTTCGACCACTTTGGCCAGTTGTTCTTGGATAGACTTAGCTTGTCTTCGGCATCGTTCTTGGCGGCGATCCACGAAGGGACAGCGTGGCATTGGATGCGGCGATGAGCGGGAGGGGGATCCCCGGGTGGTGGGTCCATGATGAATCGAAGATGCGATGAGAAGAGGGAATTGAATTGATGAGCGTACCAGGACGCTTAAAGTTGACTGTATGCGCTAAGAAGTGACCGGGGTGGTTCAATGACCTGGGTATATGCGCTTGGTATTGATGGCAATCGACGCAAGGAAAGTGAAGGAGCGACTAGAGATGCCACGAGATGGGCAGGGAAGCGCAAACGGGAAGCTATGGGTTTTTGCTCCAATGATTAGAGCACGGGACTCATAACCTGTTAATACCTGTAGCCTAAGTAAGTAAGCCTCTCGTAGGCCTGTCCATGCCCAGCGGAACACCAGCAGTAACTGTCGCAGATGTCGGCGCACCCACGCCAATCGCATCAAGGGAGGATCTAGACCCATACACCTACGACTACATCATTGTCGGCGGTCGGTCTTCTCGTTGTCCTGCTCAGCGCATGAAGACATCTCTGACAGTCTCTATTTTCAGGCGGCACAGCCGGATGCGTACTCGCCTCGCGACTGAGCGAGGATCCAGACGTGTCGGTCCTCGTCCTCGAAAGAGGTCCCGTTGCGGAGACGTGGACTTCTCGCGTGCCCTTGATGTCCGGGAATCCGACGAGCAAGGATTTCAAGGGTGTCGTGTGGTCCTCTGTTCCCCAGCCCAATGCAGACAACCGCGAGTTGCGGATCGTTCGCGGTGTGGCACTCGGCGGCGCGACGCGTATCAACGGGATGCTCTACACACGAGGCTAGTCCCATATCACTGAACGCTGTCTTAATCGTCGAGCTGACCTTGGTACCAGGAACTCCGGGGGACTACAATCGGTGGAAGGAGCTGGGCAATACAGGCTGGGGCTACGACGACCTCGAGCCGTACTTCGTCAAATTTGAACAGTCTCGAACGCACACGGCGACGTACAGGGGCAAGACTGGCCCATGGCAGAATGCTAAAGGGGTCTCGGACGAATTCTCCACGACAGCGTTGTGAGTCTCGTTTATTCAATAGTAATCTGGCAACACCCTAAATAGCGACAGTGTCGATCGTGCGCTTCAGGGAGCGGGCATAGAGCACGTCCAGGATTTCAACTCTCCCAGTGCTCCTGCGGCCTGCACCGGCTTCCTGGATCACACAAAAGACACCAGCTCGTACCGACACTCGACAGACCGCGCTTTCCTCCCTCCGCAGCTGGTTAATGAGCGAAACGCGCGCCTCAAGATATGCACTAACGCTCTGGTTACACGACTAGAGCTCGACAAATCCGGAAACGGTGACGTCCGCGCTACTGGTGTCCACTTCGAGTCGTCGAAGCCCGAAGAAAGCGGACAGAAATATTTTGCGAAGGCGGAACGGGAAGTCATCTTGTGTGCCGGTGCTCTCGTGTCTCCGCAGATATTGATGCTTAGGTACGTGAGCAGTCCCTTTTGGCGGCAGCGCTAGCTCACCCCCTTTGCAGCGGTATTGGTCCGAAGGAACACTTGTCCGACAAAGGCATCGCCGTTGTGCATGACATGCCTGCGGTCGGAGACCACCTGGTACGTATTCCGTCGCTGGCTCGTTCATCATGATGTGGATCTGACCAGCGCTGCAGCAAGATCATGTCGCCGTTCCGCTCGGCTGGGAAGTCGCCGTCGAGGACTCCCTCCACCACTTGCTACACAGTCCCCTGAAGGGCATCGTCGAGCTCTTCAAGTACCTGATCTGGGGCACCGGGCTCCTCTCCTTCTCGTTCCAGCACGTCTCCACGTTCTTCCCCACCCGCCTACTCGACCCGGACACCATGACGATCGCAAAGGACGATCGGCGCAACTACGACACCGCCGACCCGGCAAACCGCCCCGATATCGAGTTCATGCACATCCCGGCCGACGCCGCGTCGGTCCTCACAGACTCCGCCCGCGGCGCCTTCAGCTACCTGCTCACCCTCATCCGCCCGCAGTCTCACGGGTCCGTCCGCCTCGCGTCGAGCGACCCGCGCACGCCACCGGACGTCGATCTCGGATACTTCACGGACCCGGCGGACTTCGTGCCCATGCGCGCCGGGATACGCTTCGCGCTGCACGTCGCTGAGGACGTCCGGAAGCAGGGGCACCCGCAGTTCACGGACTTGACCGTTCCGGAGAGCACGAGCGACGAGGACATCGACAAGTTCATCAGGAAGCGGGCCATGTCGTGCTATCACTACACGTCGACGTGCCGCATGGGGGCGGAGGTGTACGGGGAACGGCCAAGTGTCGTGGACACGGACCTGAGGGTGCATGGCGTGCGGGGCTTGAGGGTGTGCGACGCGTCAGTGTTTCCGGAGATCATCGGGTCGCACACGATGGCGCCTGCGGTAATGGTGGCGGAGAAATGCGCGGATATCGTCAAGGCTTCGCGCGGGTCCACGCGCGTTGGGTGAGAAGGTGTGGCATGCACTCTTATGACCTCGTATGTATTTTCTTGTCCTCCACCGACTTGACGCCTTGTCTGGAGCAGAGACACTGGTACCTTTGTTGCATTCGTAGTTCGAAGACATATGGTATTGGGAGTAAACTGAGGAGGACAAGGGCTGTGGCCGCTGGAGGAACGAGTTCGTCGGACTTGCATTGCGGCCACCCAGCGCTCCGACGAGACCGGCTCCCGAACCGATACGCTGCCTGCTAGTTTGAAACAATCAATACACCAGTATGAGACTGATGGCATGCACACGACGGGTTTACACTTCCCGCACAGTGCAGAACGCGAAGTTACAATCAATGTAACTGCAAACTGTCTTCAAGGAGTCTCGGCATGGCGCACGACGAGCTTCACCCTGCTAACCTCGCCCTTCAATATCCGCTCACACCCTGCCGCAATCCCCGATAGCCCGTTTGGAGGGACCTCGACCCTGTTTGGCTGCATGGCACCACCCGCGTCAGCGCACAACACACCACACCCACAGCCTAACAATCAGGATGCACTCACCACGATGGCGCCCGTCTCCAGCCATCCGCTCAGCCTGGCGAAGATCTCGGATCCGAGCTTCTGATTGCCAGGAATGTGGTATTCCGCGAACGGGCGAGCGACGCGCTTCCCCTCCCCCTTCCGCTCGCTCTCATCGACCAAGTCCGCGATGAACTCGAGCGTGCGCGGGTTCACGGTCACGAACGCGCCGCCCGGGGCGAGCACGCTGAACCCGAGCCGCTGGACGTCGCGCACCTTGCCCACCGCGTCGTAGACGTATTGGATACGCGTTCCAGTGGGTAGTGCCGCCTGGATTTGTTCGATGGAGAGGGCACGACGGTCAAGGACGTGCGCCGCGCCGAGGGACTTGAGGTGCTCGTCGTGCGCGAGGGAGGTGGTGGTGATGATCGGCGAGAAGCCCTGCATGCGTGCGCATTGGATTGCTAGTTGTCGTATCCACGCGCGTAAGTGGGATTTGGGGGAGCGAGTAGATGCGATGACTCTTACGTACCGTACTGGCCAATAGACGACGAACCCCCGAAGATGAGCGCGGCCTGGCCGGCGTACTTGGTCGCGCCGTCGTCCTCTCAGGGAGGCGTGAACCGAACTGAGTTCGCGCCATCCTCGTGAGCCCAGATGCCAGTCACGACCGTCGCGAGGGCGAGCGGGACGGACGCGGCTTGGTCGAAGGAGATGTTATCGGGAATCTGGTACGTCGCGCATCCAGCTCAAGTGTTAGTGTTCATTTCGACAAACACCAGGTGGTATGACACGTACCTTTGCGAGATAGTTGGCCGGGCACAGCGCGTACTCTTGAAACGTCGCGCGGACGTTGTCCATCGACCCCTTCAGAAGCCTGCACGATGATATAGTGAGCGGGAGATGCGGATGAGTTGCACAACGTGAACACCACGTACACCTTATCGCCCTTGGTGACGTTCGTGACCTCGGTACCGATCTCCTCCACAATCCCCGCGCCATCAAAGCCGGTGATCAAGGGGTACCCCGGAACGACCGAGTCGCCAGACGCCTGGAAGTACGCATCCGAAAAATTGACGGCGGCGGAGACGAGCTTGACGAGGACGTCGGTAGGACCTGGCTGGGGCACGGGCCAATCTGTGACGAGCTTGAACGGCTCTTTCTCGGCGGGGATGATGAGTGCTTTTTGAGTCTTTGGAGCCATGGTGGGTATATGAGGTGGGCAGGGTTGGTGTGGTCGCCTCCGTGAGCGTCGAACGTCGATGTCGGAGGCTGGTCGGAGGATGCGACGGAAGGAGAGGAAAGAGCGGGAAGGGGACAGTCGGAACGTCGATCGAAGTCGAGAGACTGAGAGGAGACGAAGAGGACTTGTTCTGGACACCACCGAGCCCGCATATATACATAGGACTGGAGCCGTACTCGCGGCCGGGATCGCCATCTACGACGACTTCTATCCATTGACTGTCCGAGACGAGAGCAGACGGGGACTAACGAGGCAAGCGAGGGCCGATCGCCATTCGCCCAAGCAACGCACACGTCGTGCGTGAAGGGCGCGACGCGGGCACGACGGTCCACCTACTGACGTGCGCTCGCCCAACCCCCAACAGCAGCGGGAGGGAGCGTCGGCCTTCAGCAGCCTGCCTTCTCTACGTTGTACCTGTGCAGCTGCCTGAACGCCGGGGTCACGAAGGGGAGAAGAGAGCGGAATTTACGCGAGACGAAAACGAGAGCGAATATAATAGAAAGGAGGAGAACCGGATTCTCGCGATAGAAAGACCGTCCGCTCTTCCCAAACCCCACGTCATCCATCTCGATTCGTTGGAGACCTCTGCGACCGCGAGATGTCGGGTGCAAGGAACGTCCACATTGGCGTACAAGGTGTCGTGCCGCAAAGATGGCGCCAACAACGAAGCTGCGCACAGATGATCCACTCACGATGAGACCTTTACTTCGCCTCCGCGCCTCTGCCTTTGACTCAACCCGTCTTCAGGCCCGTTGCTGGCTGAGCGTCGCACAGATAACCGACGGCGAGTTGTCAACAGCAGCACGCCTGCGATTACCTTGACCAGAAAGCGAAGATATGCAGCGGTAAGTTTCAGATATCATCTTGGTAGTATCCAGTATGCACACCAAGGGTTGAAGTATACGGTCGACATGGGAGTACCACACAGAGAGCGACCAGTCCGTAAGCGCCCGCGGCGACCTTGAATCCGAGAAGAAGGGAAGAGTTCGCTCTTGTTTTTCTGCCGTCATGTTCCCGTCTCCCCACCCAGGCTTAATCGCCAAATTCCTCCCTTTATGACGCACACTCACCTACTATCCCACTCTGCTGTTTATCTTCCAATACCGCCTCAAGTCAACCGGCGACCATCGCTCGACAAACTCGAATTTCAGGCTCCTCGACAGATATCACGGTATACACTTTCGACCCCGCGTTTCGATGTGGGCTCTGGAGTCCACCGTGAAGTCGCGGAACATGCGATGAGGCAGACAACTTGAGTACGTGCCGTGCTGTCCTGTTTTTATGCGTTGGTTGCTGTTCCCGCGGTGTGGTCAGCCATTCTTGAGTCCATGGACCCTGATGCAACCTATTGATAGGTTCCATTATGCCACATTGTTTTTGCCGTGGGGTCTTTCCATCGCTCGAGCTCTTTGTGGGCACTCTCGATCATTGCCTGACCGATTCCTGTGGATGCGGCCTGATGCGTCTGCTCTGCGCATCTTGCCGCATCCGTATCGAATGCGGGAACAATCGCGATCGTGGGTCCTCAGCGCAGTTGCTGGGGAGTCCGTTCACCGTCCAGCGCGCGTAGCATGTCCGCCTTCTAGTGTTGGAGAGCTCCCGTCACGGAGCATGGTGGTTGGGGCGTGTTCTTTCGTCCTTCGGGCCCCCCGAAGCATGTATCCTCCTCGATTGCTTTACTCCAGCGTCATAATCGCATGCTAATCGTGTGTGCTTATAGCGTTCGAAACTCCTTGAATCGCACAACGTCGACGGTGCTGTGCTTGCGCCCGTCGCTCGAGTAAGTGTCCTTTTTACGGCCTCTGTTGCGCGACGTCGCTCATCGATTGCAACATCCTTTCGTTAGCAGTCTGGAACATGCGGGTCCGTGCTGTGCGAGTGCGAGTGTGTCCACGCTGCCGCGCTGAATTGAAGGCCCTGGTTTCCACCTCATGCGCCAGATCTCCTGACGGACTCGCTCAGATCTGGCTCCTCCCGCGTCCTGCAGCCGTCGAGTCAGTCTCGACACCCTGTACACCACCTTCGCTCATTCTGGTCATCCGGCGGCAACGTCAGAAACTGTATGATCCTCGGCTGATTCTGCTGCACGCGGCGATGCACTTGCTGTCCTCGCTTCAGTGCTCGTACGACGACATCTGCGGGGGTCGCGCTGCAGAGGGTGCGGAACACACATGGTCTAGCCGTCTGAATCGTGCACGCGGGGGATTCTGTAGACTGTACTCCATTCTCAAACATCTGTTTGTTTCGATCGGCCTTTTGGACGCCACCACGATCAGGAGCGCAATCGGGGATAGTGGCCGGATCGTTCTCAAGGTACGTAAGTGGGGCTGTGTGTTCCGAGGCAAGAAGTGCTCATCGTATTTCGCCAACAGGGATGGATCCAAGACGCGTACGGCCTGCTTCCAAGTCGTGCATCTCGTCGATCCCACCTTATGACATGACTTCCCCTCAGCCTCATTGGGGCACGCACTCCAGTACCGGTTCACCCAAGCAGCATCGCTTGCTACATACCCACGATGGTGTCCATTCTGGAGTCTTAGACGTCAACCATCGGGTATCCACGGCGAGCCCACAGTTGAACACGGCGTGTTCGCACCTAGCGTGAACCTAGGACTCGCTTTCCGAAGGCACAAAGCACATGTCGGGCACTTTGATCACATTCCTCATCCTTCTTGGACGAACTCCGAGGAGCGAGACGTCGGTTTGGACGTTATCCGGAATGTGCACATACAAAAAGGCCCACAGCTTTGTGCGCCACTGGTGGGCTAGGTATGTGCATCGCGGGAGGCCTTAGTTCGAGGAGGTCACAAGCCTCAGTCCTCAGGGTAGTATCCTGTCCAGCGGGCGAGCACCGGTTCGGGTCTCATTTATATTTCCGCTTCTTCGGACTGACGAAGGGGGTCAGTTGGTGGGGTATACAAGAATACTGTACACGGTGGAGGTATGCCAACTGCTATCTATCGTACACGACTCACGAGCACATATCCACTGGCGTCACTTTGAACAGCGGGACAAGGGGAAGTATCGAGGGGCGTCATGCGTATTTTTGTCTGCACTGGATTAGAGAGGGTTGTAGGAAATAGGGAGCGGATCGAATCACACATTGCGAGCATGGAGAGACTGGATAAGCAAGGGATGAGAAGGGCGAGACGTGAGGATGTACTGTACACAGGGGATGACTGTTAGTTATCGTACACGAGCATATATATACTGATGTCACTTTGAGCGGTAGAGACGAGGGGAAGTACTGAGGCGCGATGTAGGGGTTTTCGTCTATGTGGTGTATATATGGACTGCAGTGGATCATAGAGGGTCGTGAGCAATTATGAGCAGATTGAAACACCAAACATGAGACCAGGATGGAGAGACTGGACAGGCAAGGTATGAGAAGGGATATGGTCAGTGAAACTGGTACACATGACTTGGAAATTAGAGTCAGCGCAGATGGGAGTAGGCAACACCGAGCAGCTTGGCGGGCAATAACCACCCTACAAGTGGAATCAGTGCACATCTGTTGGCATTCGTCGAGGCGGCATCATCTGTCACGGTTTTTTCGCGCCACATTTGGCAACGTTCCATTTCTGAAGGCCGGCACAGCCCGGGCAGTGTTTATCATTATCTTATCTCTCAGGGCCGGCCTGGGAGGAGCCCGGTTCTGGCCCATCATTGGTCATTGTTATGTAAATAGGTTCCCTTATTGTTCTCCGGCCTCATGGCAGCCTTATGGCAGCCTCATGGTAGCCTCATTGTTCCCTCATGTATGTGCCAAACACGGCCACATAGGACATGGTCTGTGCACCCTTCTGTAATAGTATATAAGGGCTGTGAGGTGGGCTCAGAGACCTTAGATTCTGTCTCTTGTTCTCTTCCCCCTCCACTGTAGGCAGCTTAACAGCCCCTGCCACCACTTGTCTCCTCACCTAGACAATCCATCCTCTTTGCCTCTGCCCACTCTACTGTGTGTCAGCCCACACCAGTAAGCTCTGTTTTTGTTTTTGTTTGTGGTGCAGTCGCTCGGCTGTGACATCATCACCGCTTGGCAGAGAGGGATGTATTGTTGATTGTGTTGGAACTGGTGGGGTCGTAGTGGATGGGAGATAGGGTGGGGAGCATAAGAGGAAGGGGTGTGAGGATTGGTGTGCCATTGTGATGTTTGTGATGGTCCCCTTCGATCTGGCATACAATCATAGTGTGTGGACTTTGGAATAGAGGGCATGGTAGCCTAGAAAAATGGATGGCATGTGAAGGGGCTTTTTTCTTGATAGGAGATGCCTGGAAGCCTATCAGCATTGTGAATTGCATCTGAGAATTGAATGATCCACAGTACCTTGAGGTGTCGATGTCATGCGCCATCGACAATCCCTTCAGCATTATCCTTCCTGAACACATAGTGTGAGTTTGGCACTGCTGAATGTGTCAGTAACAGCATGAGCAGTGTAGAGAACCTATTGATAAATACATACGTGTGCGATACTCAATGCTAAACTTCCCCAACCTTGCCCATGTGGGAAAGCAACTCTTGATATTGCTCCACCACCACTCCCTCTGATCTGCCCAGTCATAGACAACAATTCTTATCCAACATGGCACACTTTTGATCATATCCGAGACCTCGGTGGTGGATGCCCATTGGAGGGTGCGCAGCCAGTCCTCAGCAACGGTACCCACAGTGCGGAGGATGGACAGAAATTCCTGCTTGGACATAATTGTAGAGTAGTAATCTGCGCCAAATCTGAGGATGGAATCCTGCGACTGGGGTGTCCACGAGGTGAGCATCGTCATTAGGGTGACAGTGGCACTTGGATCTGTTGCAAATTCTGGCATGAGGATAACAGCCAATGTCGTGAGTGCCGAACATGAGCTCAGATCCAGTTCTTGTGCTGTTGTGGGGCCACTGTTCTCTATTACAACAATTAGACTCACCTTTCTTACTGTCACTTAGAAATTAAAAAATACATACCATCCACAGACTCGCTGTTTAGCAGAAAAATTCCAATGTCGAGTGTTGTAAGACTAGGTCCACATGCCGATATCAGCCTTTCTGTCCCGTGCATTTCCATGTATTCAAGCTGAAAATGCAATAAGTTCAATGGTGCAGAGACAATTTATTTTTACATACCTCTAGATATCAAAGGTTTGGTGCAAATGTTGGAATGGTACGCTTTCCATCATTGACTGGCTG
This sequence comes from Sanguinoderma infundibulare, assembly GCA_032821775.1. Classification (NCBI taxonomy): domain Eukaryota; kingdom Fungi; phylum Basidiomycota; class Agaricomycetes; order Polyporales; family Polyporaceae; genus Sanguinoderma; species Sanguinoderma infundibulare. Next base: position 695,882 of record JAVLRN010000004.1, on the reverse strand, counting down.
CACGAAGGCTGGAGGACGGCCAAGTGTGACCCACCGCACAGCCCGACACACGAGTTCCTGCAAGTTGGGTAGGGAGTGGACCATCCGTGCGAACTCAGTAAAGCAATGGAATGTGATATTCTGCAAAAAAAGCACTGAGATAGTTGTGAAAGAGGAGAGGAAGTGGTGGAAGTGGGAATGAAGGGGGATGCATGGCAGATGCTTTGTGTTCTTCAAGGTTGATATGCTGGGGTACCATCTCGCATATCCCAGAATGTGGGATACATTTAGTGTGTGGATGTTGGGCAGCTTTCCGGAAAAGAGTGCTGGAAATAGTGAGAGTGTGCTTGCTGTGGTGTGCAGCCAGCATCTGGTGAGAGTGATTTCATGCATGTAGCTGCGAAGATGTGTTCCGCTGTTCAAGACTGCGGAAAGGCTTTGGAGGGTGGTGATGTTGGAAAGATGAATGTCATAAAACAGCATCCTCTGCACACGAATTCGCCAATCCCTGCAGACAAGGGAGCAACTACAGAGGGTGGTCATGTTCTCCATCTGGTTGGGAATGAGTGCGGAGTAGAGCATATCAATGACGCTTTCGCAGATTTCGACGGGAATGTAGTGTTAGACTGGATCGCGAGTGTCGTCATCTCCAGGAAGGAGTTCAGCCATTGGAAGGAGAGAGGAAGTGTGCTGGAGGTGAGCGAGGAGGAGAACGCAAGGAGCGAAGGCTGCAGATCTGAGGAGATGCTATCTTTCCCCTCCGCCACACACGCCGAATCACTCACACGGTCCACCTGGGAGATGTCTCATTAAAGTTCTCTGTCATCGATGTATGGAGGCGAGGATGGCACCCGCAGCGGTCTCACCGCCACCACCATGGCCTATCACTATCTGCGAGGAATATGAACTGTGCATACATGAATACAGATTGTAAACAATTGTAAACGATTCACTACACTAACAGTCCGGGCGCATGTTGAGGATGGGGTATCTGAGTCAAGGAATCGTGCCATCGCATGGTCCTCCGCACTGCATCCACCACGCACGGGTACAACCCTTGCTTCACAGACCACACAGCAGGTTCTCGTCCACGTGCAAACTCGGCTAGGTGAGCAACTATGGATGACAGGAAACTGGCCTCCAGCGGGCGGTGGTTCCACTGCGTGCGATGACCATACAGAACTGAGAGGGGGTCGTGTGAGCGTAAATCATACCCACTCGACGGCCGTCCGTCATACCTTCCACCTTGGCACTGTGGCTTGTTGCGGATTGCACTCTAAATATGGATACGATTTAGTGGGGATTCCTTTGGGTGCAAGAAGGCCGCAAGAAGGTCACAATTGCCTCAGCTTACGCCATAGGATAGATGAACACGAACACCTATGTGGATAAGTACTTCTGGTGCTCGGACGGAAACACACGCCTCGCTGGCTGTTCTCACCCTTCATGATTGGGTCTACAAAGTCCTAGGACATAGCCATGGGCATCCGGATACCAGTATCATCCCCTTGGCCTTGCTGCAATGAGCGAGAAGAAGCGAGTATGTCTGGGAGTTGATGTACGTGCCTGGCCATGTAGCCGCATCACGGGCTGTGGTCGCTCAGAAACAGTGTCTAATTGAGAACCCTCTGCGTTTCTTTGTGAGCTGCGAGAGACCCTCCCCCAAGTACCTGCTAGGTTGGATCGCTTTGGCGATCTGGAGCCATAATTGCGGTCGACCCAGTTCTACAGCATCCAATGAACGTGGATGCATACTTGCGACTCCATCTGGTTCTTTGGGATTTGATTGAATGCAATCTAAAACACGCACAGCAGCTTCAGAATTTCATCCATTTGAGCACACGCGAGCATATATGTACCTGTTTGGAATCCAGTTCTGCGTGTTTGTCCCCGGCTGGGTAGGAAGGAGCTACTGCCGTAGGCTTGACTTCACACAGCCGCGTTGCGCAGAGGGTGATGGATAGTGATCAAGAGAGCGGAATAAGGGGACATGCACCACGATAATTCTAACCTTGTTATGTTGCATGAACAGAATACTGTGTATCCAACACGGAAACGGCCATTTGTCACAAATCTATGCGGGGGCCCATGTCATCAGTTGGCTCCTAGTAAACAGACTATAAAGGCAAGACTTTACTGCATGATCGCCTACAACTCAGCCAGGTTAGCATTCGGGGTGGCGCTGGCAGTCACTGCCCCTAAGGACTCGGAGGAGGTTGATGTGGACCCACTGCCACATCTTGGATGTTTCAAGAACAGATTTCAAGAGTGGTCCTGGAGTATATTGCACCTGAGTGGAGACGACTTTGTCCAAGTAATAAGACGCCCCCCCAGTCGTCGGGTCCATCGCGGTTACATGACCGCGTTCTACCAGCGATGAGAAGTTCAGGCTGCCAGATCACTGCTGAATCCAAGTGGAAAACGAACAAGTAATATCATGGCATGGATTTGCAAAAAATTCGAGGCGAGGGTGTGGAGGAGGAATCGAACCGCGTCAGAAGCTCTCCTTTCCACGGACACCGCATGCCACTGTCAGGGCCTGTTCGGCAATGGATTTCGAAATTGAGTTACTGGTATTTCATCACGTGTCGTTACTTCTGTTTGGACAAGAGTTTCGAGGGTGGAGATCCCGCATTTTCCGGACAGACTAGGCACCCTCATTCCCCAACCCGCGAAACAGCACGGTAGGCGTAGACTTAGGGATCTCAGCCTTACTTCTCAAAATATGACTAGCGCATCCATGCACGTCAGCATCCTGAACAGTTCATGAGCCAAATCAGTGGCAGCGCAGATGGTATTTCTGCAAACTTCTGTCAGCATGCTAGGAGAGCTTGAGTTGAGCGCCATCAGCCTGGTTTCTGTTGTCTTAGTGCGTCAATAGCACCAGGGGTCTCCAAAAGCCATGCGCATACAGCGATCGAAGCCTGCTTGTTAACAGTGCCATTACCGCTGGGTACGAAGGGAGGGGGGTGTGGAACCCAGGAATTTTACGCTGGAGTAACGCGGAGTAGCGGTACGTCGTTTTTACACCAGCGCTATGCAAGCCGAATGCGAGAACTCTTCGGAAAAATCCCTGTTTTCCGTACAATGACTTTTTACTATATATGGGCAAGAAATACCGGTAACTCGATTTCGAAATCCGTTGCCGAACAGGCCCTCAAGGGACGTGCACATCATCCAACGTTCCAAGGCCGATTGCTGCCAACATCTAGAGCACGAGAAAGAGGCCGAGGACACAACCATTGCTCGATTCGTCCCGCATCCATCGATCCAAGTCTGGCAGCTCGTCACCATCAGCGACGCGACCAACTCCCAGCCGTCGATACACCCCACTTCGTCTCACCACTCCAGCACGAGCCTGCTGTGCGTTACCATCCGTCACCATGCTCGTCCTCCTCTTGCATCCCTCTGCCAACGCCACTGCCAAATTCTGTTATCGCCCAAACCCTCCGTTTATTCTCCCAAATCTTATGTGAGTATCATCATTCCGCTACTTCATAGTCTCCACTGACCCCGTCCGGTTCTCAGGTGCGAATACAGCCGCAGCTAGTACAAATGGGATGCGTTTAGTAGGACATCGTACGGCAAACCGCACCGCCCTTGGTTATGTGATAACAAGTCGACAATTCCTGTTTGGAGCGTCCTGAGCGAGGAGAAGAAGAGATTTTTGCCGTGTCCTGGCATAAAGATCGTGAGTGGTGAGTGATTCATTTTGCTAATTCCTCTCCATCTTATCTCGTGTTAAACTTGCCATACGGCACCCAGCCATTTCCGTATGCCCCTCTATGGTTGTCGCTGATACACTATCCCAGGGCCTGTGTACAGTCAGGACGACCGAGGGCTGAGGGAGGCGAGGTCGGAGCGACGTCGCCGGTGCGGAGGGCGAGTACGGTCTCGAGTTCCCTTTGGTCGCGATCGTAACCAGTGCCGAGGAGAAGAGAGGGGAAAGAGCGTGTGGTGTCGAAGGTCGAAAGTCGCGGTAAAAGTCGCGCGACGAGTCGCTGTCGCTGTCGCAAATCGGTCGATCGGTGGTCGCTGTCGCAAGTCGCAATCGCAGTCGCTAGCTACACCCGACAGAGGACGATGTCGAGTCGCACTTGCTCGTCGGAGAAATGAGAGGTAAAGGGTGGGGGTCCAAGATTGTCTGCCCAAACGGCAACGAGTGGGGTTAAGTACATCGGTAACCGGTAGCTACACGCGACGCCCATAGCCTAGCCTGCCTCGCGGTGGCGAGCGATCACAAAACCAGCGTCGGAAACCCTCTGGAACTCCAGCGATCGGCGCGCGACCACGACCGGATTGGGCGACCACCGTCGGCTTGTCTTGGCGGATCGCGATCGCTGTCGCGCAGTCGCGCGACTCGTCGGTTTCCGGTTGTCGCGACCCGTACCTGCTGCATAAGTAACCTTTCGTGAGGGACGATCTGCGACCAGTCGCGCGACGCGACGGAGAGAGCAACTGTGTGACTTAACTTGTGGCCCGCCGCCGTGCGACCGTAGGGACGGTCGGGGACAGGCCGAGTCGCGACACCGATCGTGACCGAATACTTTTGGTACCCTTCGACGGCCTAGTCTTGGTGCGGCGGCATCGCACGTGCCCGGCTTCTTCGGCTCTCGTCGGTACCGGACCCGGTTAACAGGCCGGGCCGCCACCACGTATGTCCGAATCGCGCAGCCCAGAGACGCCAACGAGCCGGCAGCCGCCGAGACGTCGGTCGAGTCACCTCGGTCGTCCGAATGGAGCAATTGCGTCGGGCTCCGCGGTCGGAAGCGTCGGGTGCGCATCATCACATCCGCATGGTCCACTTTTCAACTTGCAGTCACTCGCATCAAGCCCCATCCATTTCCTCAGATCCGAGCGATCCACGTCATCTGCATCCTACGCCCAACGACATGTTTGCACTCGCGTTACTGCAACTCTCTTCTAACTGTCCGGAATCACAAGCCTTGGTTGGAGTTGGGAGAGTTGCACGGGATCGCTTCCTTCCAGTGGCAGCTGTACTGTGACTCCCTTGTCCAGGTGAGTTCATTCACTCTCCTCCCACCCCTTGCCGTCCATCGGCCAGGTATTCATTGGTGTGCATCCTTCCTGCAAGAAGGAAGGTTGTGCAGGTCACCCTACATCGATTCCCGTGGATGTGGCCGGCGTCGGCTCAGCGCATCTTGCCGCATAAACATTGAATCCGTATACCATCACGATCGCGGGTCTTCAGCGCAATGCTAGATGGTGCGTTCGCCCTCCAGCACGCGTAGTATGTCCAAAGTCCAGTGGTGGAGAGGTGCTGCTTGGCCTGTCCACCGGTACACCAATGATGGTGCTGTCATGGAGTACGATGACTGAGGTGCTCGTTTGTCCATCCCTCCGACGCATATATCCTCATTGATTGACTTACTCTCGCGTCAAAATTTTGTGCTAATCATGTATGCTTGTAGAGATCGAATGAAATTGTACCACTCGCATCCCGCAACGCGACCGTGTTGTACTTGCGCCCACCGCTTGAGTAAGTATCCTTCTTACGGGCTCTGTTGGGCAACGTCGCTCATGAATTGCAACACGCAGGACCGGCGCTGAAACCCAGCCCCCTGGTTTCCGTCTCATGAGCCAGATCTCCCAGCGGACTCGCTCAGAACTATCTCCTCCCGCGTCCTCCAGCCATCGAATCAGTCCCGACACCCTGTACATCACCTTCGCTCACTCTTCTCACCCGGCAGCAAAGTTGGAAAATGTACGGCTGTCGGCTGAGGTGGAGCTGATGACCTCCTGAGGGACGACGGCGTGCGCATGTAAGCAGGCCGGTTGCGGCCGTCGTCCGAGTGAGCGGAATGGTAACTCCCCGGGCTGTTCGCTCTGTCAGGGCGTTATTCAAGTTCGTCGCTCTGATGGCTCGAGCGTCGAACGTTGAATGTTCTGAAACGTAGGAACTTGGCGTTGAACCTCAGCTGCCAGATCGCACAGTACGCATTTGACCACCGCGTTGGGGTCTCAGACAAGAACCTTGAAGTCGCGAGCGACTGGGACTGGGGCTACCATGCCGATACCTTCCAGAAGGTCACGGGCGAGAATTCCGAGCACCTCCCCTCCTTCGGCAGCGCGATGAGCTGCGGTAGATGCCCCCTTTCGCTTCACTTGAGATTGACCATCATGATGGGCTGCTTGTTTTCCCGGTCATCAAGCCTAAATTTCCTCCTCGGTCTCCATATAGTTCCTCGGTGGCATTTGAGATGATGCATGCCGTTCAGAATAGATAACGCCAGCCCGAGCCATGTAGGGCTAGGGCAGGCATGTTGCACGAAGGCCGTTGCTGAATCATCTCAGCAAAATGGGACTCATAAACTGTTCTGGACAATCGCCTTCTGCCCACAAATAATGTCTGTCTCCCCAGCGAGCTTCCCACCCGAGCCTGAGCTGGTTCCGGTCCTTGTCGTCGTCCTGGCTCTCAAGCTGCTGCTCATCACAACTATCTTCTCATCATTTCTTGTGCCTACCACCATTATTCTCTTCGTGTCATCTACCCCAGCCACACGCAAGCTGCCCAGTTTTTTCCTCAATGGTTATACTATAACCCTTAGCCTAACTCAGGGCGCCATCAGTGCCTATGTAACAGTGAGCAATAGTTGACCCGTCTTGTCTCATTGCCAGTAAGCTCATCCGTCTGTCTGAATATAGATCGGCTTGTTGGTCAACACAAACCCACAAGCAACCCTCTTATCAATCAGCATTGGACTGTACATTGTTGTGCCCGATATGTGTCCAAGCCACCCTCCTGTTGAGGGTCCTTGCTGTATATCTGCCACGACACATCTCGCTGCCTCGGTGCCTAGCAATGTATGGCCCTATCGTTGCAATGAAGGCCGCGTGCATTGCAAACGCGTGTTATTTAATCTATGCAATTCAGCGGAGCAAGAACGGGCGGCTTTGAGCGAAGCTGCCGTGACATGGGCTTCGCCGTTCGCTAAATCAGAATGGTTTCTCCAGCTCTTTGACAATGTGTACATCTGGTCTTCTCGTGTATTTTCTTCACTCGTTCACATTCTGGACAGATACGTGTCCACGCTCTTCCTGATGCGACTTCAAGTCGGGATAAGGTCCACCGGGAGACAGTTGCGCATGCGCAAATCCAGCGCGCTCCTTGCCCAAGGTGCGTCTTGTCAGCAACCTATATCTGTTTGTACCGCGAGTTCATGACTGCATATGCATGTAGCATGCTCTGATGGTCCGGGGGCGTGCCTCCGCACCCTATTCTGGATCGCACTGTCCAACTTCGTCTTTCCCATCATCTTCGACGTCGCACAGCTCATCCTGATCTTCCGCGATCCCAACTACATACACGGGTCATATGTCATCAGTGCCAACAGCTACATCTCCATCCTCGGTGTCCTGTTCTCCACCATCTGGGCATCAGGATCGCAGCGGATGGGAGAAGCGTCGCCCCAGACGGAGTTGAGCATGTGGTGGCATACCTCCAGCCCACACAGCACGTTGGTCATTGGTCACCTGGCAGCCCCTCCCAAGTTCGTATCGCTCTCACATGTGTCACGGTTTCTGGTCAGGCGAAGCCTGTCGGCCTGAGCAGTTTTAGGAGCGAGTTTGATAGTACCCTCGGTGCATAAGATTCCTGGGTTGGAGATTGGTGGATACTCCATGGTTGCGCTCTTTAATTACTCGGAAAGTAGCAATGACCCGGGTCTTGTGTTGAGTCAGTACAGGCGAACACATCACACCGAAGGCTGATTCTCACGGATAGTGCAAAGAAACGCATCCATATTTGTATAATAAATATTTGTGGAAGCAGATATGGAGTTCCGCAATGGGTAGGTGGAGGGCATCAGCTTGCGGCGGAGGTTCACTGGCCGACTGCGAGAAGGCGTTGAGTTCTGAATTTGGCAATAGGAACAAATAACAGTACATTCACTAATTAGGAAGATTAGACGCCTGTATACACTTGCCCTCATCTTTGCCCGCCAACAGTGACTATTTCTAAATGGAATCCTTCTATCAAGTGATTTTGCATCCTCGGTTACTCTGAAGAGTGAGAGATGGTGCAACACTGAAGCACCCAATTCGAGAGGTCATCGATATCAGTTGGACACATCATAGTCATCAGTACTTCTGGAAATTGCTTAACCATGCTTAACAGGGCCATTAAGCACCGTTAAGCACGGTAAGCCGATAAGCCGTAAACAGATCTCGAAGCGCCCGTAAGTTCCGCAACTGACGACCTCCCTTCTACCAGCACCGCTCCCCTGCACTCTGACTGGCACATGGCGGGGGACAAAGAGATGTCTCCTCGACATGTTGGAGGTAGAAGTTTACCCAGAACATCCACCAAAATCTGGGGGGAGGACGGCCATTTTCCATTAAGCCGTTAAGCCGTTAAGCAAAATCCAGCTTTACTGATGTAGGCCTCAATAAAGCGGGGATAACAGAGTACTTACTTGGTATTCGAACAAGTGGGTGAACTTCACTATGTTTACTCTGATTGATGGTGACTGTTCTTGTCTAGAAATCCGGGCAACCCAGTCCCTGGGGATATTGGACACCACACTTCCAGTGTGTGGTGTTCAACGTGCAGAAATCGAAAATTCTCTCAACCCCACGGAGTCACAGCATCACCTAGCTCCTTCACCGTCTCAATAGCGGCGATCCATGCACCAAAATTGCACGGACGTTGTCGCCAATACGGCGCCATACCACGGTAGGCTCATGCTGCATCACACGTGACTGTGATGCCTGTATCACAGACATACTTGTGTGTGACCTCGTCTGCAGATCTTATGAACAACTGGGCTAACGTGAATTCTCCAACCTACCCTGAATAGCATTTTGCCCCACACGCGAATCTAGTCCCCGTGCTGCCACACCGCCTCGAGGTCATCTCCAGCTCTCCGCTTTTCCAATAAAGATCATGATCCCCCTTACCATCCCCGACATCCCGAGAAGCAGAAGCCCTCATCTGATGCCCCTCACATCTTCCCTGGCGGCATGGTGACAATGCACTTCCCTCTTCGACAATTGCCGCGCTTCTCTGAACTCGCCCTCATTTATTGGCTCAAGTGCGGCCTAAGCACCCATCACTGGCCGGCCCCGGGCGCACATCAATATCGAATGTCGTGCCTACGATGGACATATCATCGTCCCGGATGGCCCATCGACCGACCTTGATCCTCCCCTCCTACCTCCAACTGCACCGCGGGTGCGACGCACGTGCGCAGTGCAGTGCGTCACTAGGAAATGGGGCCCTGGAACTGCTATTGCACGAAGCAAGTACAAGGACGCCGCTGCGGGCTTGGTCTATTCCTGCGCCACGTACATGCGCGACTCGTCCGGGCTTTACATACAAGGTACTAACCCGCGTGCGGCAACAACCCTCGGCGTTGAGCAGGCGTCATGTCTCCATCCCAGCTTCTGCCCCTTTGGCTATGCTCCAGCCCCTACTCCCGCCCGTCCTCAACTATGTCGTGGCGCTGGACCCTTCGATCGCATTTCTCCTCATGGGCATGGCCTGTTCTGCCATGCTCGTTCCTATCACTGTCATCTTCTTCACGAACCCAGTGGTGTGGCAGCAGCCCGTGTTTATCCTGAATGTGATCACCGTCGCGCTCGTGCTGCTCATCATGGCGTTCCACAACACGATCAAGAATGGATGGCGTGGCGCCGAGCCCTCAAACCATGCCATGAAGAAGACTGCCATCGGAGGTGACGCCAAATGGGACACAGCTGAATACAGCAAACCCCTGCGCCGCCCCAATGGCCCCACCGCCCCGCTGCATGTTTTCCAATCTTCCTATACAGGCTTGTTCCGAGTCTGGCAGGTTTGCTGCGGGCAGCGAAGAAAACCGGTACGTCGCTTCCAATGCAGTGCAAGACTGGCCTTTAACTATCATGTATCCGATCATCTTTTTGCGTGAACGTAGGATTGTAACCTATTGCAAGTCCTTAGTAGCGCATCTTCCTCGGCGGAAAGAATGCGGCATACATTGGAAAGGGTGAGATGTTTGGTTTGGATTGGGCAAGCATCGCGGGCAGGTCCCATGAATCCAGGCACAGTATCCCTCGATCATGATTGTTGAAAACCACATCCTGATACAGGGACGAGTCTGGTCATTGTTCATAAGAGATTCTTCTTCTCCAGGGGACACACACATCTTTTCATTATGATCATCAAGAACATAGTGCACCAAGCTAGGCATGAGGCTGTATCCTCAGTGCAGCCAGCGTTGCCCACACGACAGGCGTTTGGCATAACATTGGGCACTTCTTATTCGCATCCGGTCCCAGACGGCATTGTGGCTTCCTCTACATCGTGCCCTTCTAACCTTGTACTATGTGGGAAGGTGGGGCTGTACCAGACCAATCGTGATATGCTGGCAGGAGCGCAGGTTCTGTGGCAGGAATGATCACAGAGCTCGATGGTGCGGAGCTACTTATACTCCCTGAATAGCGAGATTGTGCTGCGCTCTCATATCTTGTCCTCACCTCGCCATCTGCCCGATGTCGGAAGTTTCAATCAGCAGCGTTGAATCAACGTGAGGCCTTCTTCCCATCCCTTCCTCGAGAAGCTACTGACTGTACCAACCTCATCAGTGAAGTCACACAACGCTGTCAAGTTGCAATAGCTGGTATGTAGCCGGGAATGTCTTGCGCGAACGAAGCTGACCGTTTAATTACTTTGCAGCCTTGCTGGTATACGAGCTGCTCATTACTTTAGGTCGAGAAGTGGACACTGTATGGAGTTCTCGGCCGAACTGGTTGACCGTGCTGTACCTCATCAATCGCTACTCTGAAACCCTGAACGCGATCTTGAACGTAGTCTCCTTCTTTCCACTGTACGGTCAGGCGAGTGGTCACGTCTTACATTGTGGCGCCAGGATCTCAGACACTTACTCTACAGAGGTGAGGACGTCCTTTCTGTACATTCTCCAGCAACGATGTAATCCGATGGGGTAACGTCAGGTGTCTTGCTGTAACATACCTCTTTGAGGTAACACTGGTGCTTCCATACATCTCGTGGATAGGTGCGTTATCCAATTTCATCCTTGTACAGCGCGATGCTGACCATCCAGTCTTCTCCGTGGCGAAACGGACAGCATTCTCTAGCATACGCACATATGCGCTATCCGGGCGCAGCGCCGTCATTGCGATCATTGTGCTGATTCTGAGCTCAGGATTCGTCATCGTAACTGTGGTGAGTAATGGATGCTCAAAGCGACGTTGCTTGTCACCAAAAGCATTTCAGTATCCTTGGGCAAGTGGCGCAATCGTCGATTCAAAACCTGTCTGCAATCTGACACCCCGCGACAGCAAGGCCCTGCATATTGGGTGGGCATCTTCTGCAGAATGCAAGGCTTATCAGCTTGTGGTTGATCTTTCCATTGCCAGTGCGTTCTCGGTCACCCTGCCTTGGAAGCTGCTGCGAGTTCATGTGTGGCCTTAGCGGAGATAGTGGGGAAAGTGGTGTTCCTACTGGCCAAAGTGATTGTCATCGCACTAACCCTGAAGAAAACGCTTGGCACTCTCCGGGGCCGGAGCGCTTTGCCAAAATCCTTTCTGGGCATTTTACTTCGAAACAGTTGGTGTTTTCGTCCGCCCTGTCTGCATATATGCTGACGCGAAGAATTCCGACCTAGGTGTCATGTGCTTTTCATACGTGCTCAACACATGTCAAAGTCGCTTAGGGACTGAATATATCGAGCAGGATACCCTGCGTCCTGAATGTGATCATCCTTGTAGCATATGTCAGGAAGGTATGCTATTCCCCTCTACCTATTCCTCCGCAATGTCCGAATCTCAGTTGAAGCAGCCCCCACAGGTCATGATATCAGTGCTCGATCTCATTAGGGCGTTCAGAGACCCGTATGCATCACATCCACAATTATCTATATCACATCCTATCCTGACTACCGCATAGCGTGATGTCGATCCTCGTGTCAAGGTTTCTCCTGGAACTGGGAGAGCTTTGCAAAGCGAGGGACCGGGGCGCCTATGACCCCACCAACTTGGAGAACATGATCACGAGCGACATCTCGATATGCCCTTCGGACGTGCTCTCGGACCTCCCGCCGGAGGATCGATGGATCTCGCAATATGCATAGCAGTAGATAATTATTGTGCTCCCAATGCGTTATATACAATATCTTAGAGTACAGAAACACCCATTCCACTAATGCAACGATTCCCTGTCGAGTGTAATCCAAGCATCAGCAAACTGGGTTTCAGGTTTACATATACCTGCACTAAACCATATAGCTCTGCAGCCATCGTAGCCATTGGTAGGTGATGCACAATATCCTGCAATTCAGCATATGGCTCTGCAGTATTCCGGCGGATAGGCCAATATCCTACAGTTTATAGCAGAGCATGCTGCAGAGCCCTGTAGGATTTCGTCGGAGCCGGGGGAAATACTGTAGTGGCCTATCGGATAGGTGCGTGGGCCGTATAGTGCCATGTAGGACCAATGAGAGATATTGTAGCACCATGTAGGACTGATGGGGAGATATGGTAGAGGACTACCATAGTCCCCCGACGTATGGTAGTGTACAGTGAATGGCTGTAGTTGCTGTGTAGTGGGCTCCCTGGCAGGCATTGCTCTGATACTCGCCCACGGCCACGCAATGCACACGGAATTTAATAACAGTCAAAGTCATCAATTTTGGCAGGCGGAGCAACAATACATCACGGGATCTATTACGAAAAAAAAAGAGCACGCGAGCACGCGATTTGTGGACCGTAGACATCACCGGAAAGACAGCGTGAGACCGCCGCGAGACAAAAAGAGACCGAGGCACTTGCGAATCGACAGCCAGAGCGAGAAGCGAGAACAGGCGAGCAGGACAGACTTTGCAGTGATTTATGGTATCCGCAGGCACAGCTACATTGCCCTGTAATCATTTCTATCACCCAGTGGCAGCATTACAGGGCTCTACAATGATTTATCATATCCGGCGGAACCCTGCAGGATTCCATCATATCCGACGACTTCCTACAGAGTCCTACACGGTGCATAGCCCCTTAGCGCCTAGCATAGCCCTGCAGGCAGGTTGCGCTTTTACTGATCAGATTTCCAAACTTGAACCAACGCAGGGCCACGTATGCTGAAGCACTGTCCCTTGCTTCTGGACACAGGCAAGGATGGCGGAGGACGCAGGAAAAGGTTTGATCAGCCTACGAAAGCCGACTAGTAAACCGCAATCGCAAGCCCTTGGGGGTACCAAGTATCTGCCCAAAGAAATCACACCCCGAGCGGTCAACCCGGTCGAGGCCGAACGTGAAATGAATGCCAAGAGGACATTTACCTAAATATATCCAAGATATCAGCGGAATGGACATAGCGAGCCTATGTTTCATGTACGACTCCTTCCCTCAAGGGATTAACGTTAGCCGTGTGTATGTTGCTGCCCGGCAGACGGCCTCATCCTGCAAGGAGCTCTAGTATTAGCGGGGGCTCCTCTCATTCCAGGCAGTACAAACAAGACGCCAACGACCTACGATCATTACAGCACCACGCGCCTTGGAAGCAAAGTCAAACTTGTGCGCAGTCCTCCACATGTACCCCACACGTGTACGTCGTATTCAACTACGCACACCGTTCCATAACAACGTCGTTCCTCCGACCGCCCTCGCGCCCTCCGCAGTCGGTGTGCGTCACCACCTTCTGCAACACCGAAGAGGAGGCTCGGAGAAGAGTAGGGACTACTAACATGATCCTGGCGCCGTCCTCCTTATCTCTATACGGTGTCCCTGGGATCTTGGTCCCGTGAGAGGTAGGCGTCCACAGGGATCACGGTACGAACCACTCTGATGTGGAACGAGTGTCATGGCCTCGTTCCGTCGAACAACTCGTCGGAGCATGAGAGGAGAGATAACGATATAACATATGGAAGCGGGTTCTCTCGATCTGTAATAAGGTGTTTCAGTTTCCCATAACAATGACGCCGTGCATGGCTCACCGTACGGGACGGAGCGTCCGATGCCGTTCAAGCACTCAATCTTCTATCTCCATTAGCTTGCTTCCTGACTACAGGACACGCCCAGGACGCGCTAGGGCGGAGGTTTCTCTGCCGCGGTGGGGTGATAACCTTCCCGTATCAAACGCGTGCCTTCATATCCTTCTCCTTGACCGCGATAAGTGCGAAACCTTATCTCACGGTCCGCGGGATGCACATATGCAATCTTGCTGGAGCCGCGCAGGCTGCCTATTTAAGTCTTCGCCGAAGCAGCTCTACGGCATATCAACGCCATGCTCGACCCTATACGCACCGCGCTCCTACTCTCGTTCGCCCTCTGTGGCCTCCTCGGCAGTCTCGCCCTTCCAGTATTCCCCAACGCGCAGGCCGTTCTGTCGTCGGCCGGGCGCAAAAACACCAAGGTGCTCATCCTCGGCGGCGGCGTCGCCGGCATCATCGCCGCACGAACCCTGCACGAGCAGGGCATCGACGACTACATCATCGTCGAGGCCCGGCACGAACTCGGGGGCAGAATGATGAGCCACACCTTCGGCGCGGCCGGCAACAAGCGGACGGTCGAGGTAGGTGCGAACTGGGTGCAGGGCACGCAGACAGGCAACGGGCCTGCGAATCCGATCTGGGAGTTGGCGAAGAAGCACAACATGTCCGTCCACTCGAGCGACTTCGGCAGCATCTGTGAGTATAGTGCACCGTCCCTATGCGAGACGACGTGACTCACGAGGTTCCAGCGACGTACGACGACTCGGGCGCGATCGATGTCGAAGGCGTTTTCCAACAAGCGATCGAGAACTTCCAACGCCTGACCGCCACAGCTGGTAAGCACTCCACTCTATCGTGGGCGGACGACAGAAGCTCACCTGACACACAGGCGCGCGCGTTCCGACACGGCTTGTCGACATGACCGCGCGTAGCGGGTACGCTCTCTCAGGGGCAGTGCCCCCGACCTCCCGATACGAGATGGCCTCCGAGTACTACCAATTCGACTGGGAGTTCGCCGCGACCCCGGAGGAGACGTCCTGGCTCGCTTCATCCTGGGTGCATTGACCTTCCCTCTCTTCGCAGCTTCGACTGGCGAGGACTCGCCAAGCGGCCTGTCGACCCGCAGTGAAGTCTTTCCGGTAGAGGTTAGCGTCTTCCCGCCTACATCTGTGCTAATATTATGTCGGTCCCGGGATGCGTGACGGACAGGCGCACAATCATACCTTCAAGACCTTCTCGCCCGAAAACCTCCTGTCCGTTGACCAGCGTGGTTTCAAGACGGTGATCCAGGCGGAAGCCGCAGAGTTCGTCACAAAGGAGCAGATCCGTTTGAACGCCACAGTGTCGACGATCCTCTCGTCCAAGAAAGGCGTGGCTGTGATAATGGCCGACGGGACCGCGCTATCCGCGGACTACGCACTCTGCACGTTCAGCCTTGGCGTCCTTCAGCACGACGACGTGAGGTTCATCCCGCCGCTTCCCACGTGGAAGCAGGAAGCCATTCATAGTATGGCCATGGTGAGATTATATCCTGCCACCGACCATCCTGTTTCAGTAAGGCGACATATGCATAAACAGGGGACATACACCAAGATCTTCCTGCAGTTCCCGAGGAAGTTCTGGTTCGATACAGAGGTACGCTGACCGTGCGCAAACTTTGCCCGCCAGATCCGCTGGAGATTAACGTGAAACGTGGCGCACAGATGGCACTCTACGCAGATCATGAACGGGGCCGATATCCCGTCTGGCAAACGTTCGACCATCCTGCGTTCTTCCCCGGCTGCGGGATCTTGTTCGTGACCGTCACTGTGAGTATTTCTCGACCAACCTGACGAGCAGCAAAATTCGCTCACTAGACTGCTTCGCGCTCTCTTCATTGCCTGTCCTTGCCCATCCCACACCTGTAGGGGACGTTCTCCAAGCGCATTGAGGCCATGTCGGATGCCGCTGTGCAAGCCGAGATCCTCTCCGTCCTGCAATCGATGTTCCCCAACGCGACCGTACCCGAGCCTCTCGACTTCTACTTCCAGCGTTGGCACAGCGACCCGCTCTTCCGAGGATCTTATTCGAACTGGCCGGCGAACTTCCTGAGCGAACACCAGGGCAACCTGCGCGCGAACGTCGAGGACAGGCTGTGGTTTGCTGGAGAGGCAACGAGCAAGAAGTGATTCGGTGAGCTGTTCGTTAACGACGGTGACGGCGCGCGTAATGCCTGACGGATTCGGGGCATAGGGTTCCTCCACGGAGCGTATACGGAGGGCGAGGGTATTGGGTTGGTGCTTGCTAGTTGCATCAAGGATGGCGAATGCGACGAACTCGAGCACCTGGAGCGTGTTCGGAACGCGCTGCCGTATGACCTCGAGTAGTCCGGAGGTCGGACGAACAGTTGAGCATCTATTGCTTTGTGGATAATTTGCCTGTACTATTGTATTAGTGGGGATTTCTGGATTCCCTCTTATGTACGCTCACCTGCATACTATGTATGAGACATTCCGACCATCGGGATGGTGACCAGGCCAACGACCGACAGCAAAGAACCATACCTCTCCAGCCGGTCCTCAAGCATGCAACGCACAGGCCGTAGCAAGTTGGCAATCCAGAGTACAGTATGGGCTACAATTAACTGACAATACGTTACATCTACACAAAGTACGGCATATTGCCCTGTCGCCGAAACAAGTCAGCCTCGCGTCGTCTGAAATAGGTAACAAACCCACTATCTTCCTTGTCTTCTGCATACCCTTATCCCTCTCGTTCTCGGGCGCCGCATCGTATACTGTGAACGACCGGTCGCCGTCATCGCGAATCGTCAAGATCGAAGCCATGTTCCCGCAACGATAGCAGTAGTTCGGCGCAGACCACACCGTGACCCACAAGCTGGTGGGCGCGTGCGATAAGGCGAAGAGAGTTGACGTTATCGATGTCGTCCGGATCCGACCACATCAGGTCTGGCAAAAGCTGAATGAGCCGAAGCTCGGGTCCGCACGGCAATAACAACTCACCGCAAAACGCTCCTTCATGTGGAATCTCCTGGACTCTTGACAGCACTCGGATCTGGTCTAATGTCCTGATATCGGGAGACAGACCTCCATGGACGCATAGTGTCTCGCCATCTATGATCTGGGAAGGACATATGGACAAGCATTGATGGGTATCGAGT
Organism: Sanguinoderma infundibulare; assembly: GCA_032821775.1. NCBI lineage: Eukaryota > Fungi > Basidiomycota > Agaricomycetes > Polyporales > Polyporaceae > Sanguinoderma > Sanguinoderma infundibulare. The sequence continues at coordinate 678,800 of JAVLRN010000004.1, read as the reverse complement.
TAGAGTACATACCGCAGCCAGATTCAGGTAATCGAAAACCCCGCAGCATGCCTTCCACACCTGCGCGGAGCCGTACTTCTGTTGACACTCGTCTACAATGGCTGTTGAACGCCCATCCCACGCAGCATACTGGAAAGAACACGCACCGTAGAAGCCGTACACCTGCGTGATCTGCCTGCTCTCGTGGTTCCCTCGCAGCAATGTGACCTTGTCGGGATATCTGGCGAACCGCCTCAATCATAGCTCCTCTTGAAGAGCGGAGAACGCTGACTTGGCTTTCAGCACCAGCAGCGACGAGACTGTCTCGAGACTATAATGTCCTCAATCGACGAAGTCCCCCTGCAACCTATCTGAGCAGCCCTCTCGGATAATGCGGAGGGGTACATACGTGCCATGAAGATGTAGCTCGTTTCCGGTACCATCCCATTCTTTCTTAACAACTTCAGCAAATCCCAGAACTGGCCGTGGATGTCGCTCGCAGAGGATCTTCATATCAGGCTCGGGGAGGTGTTGACATTCCATGAGCATCGAGAGCCATTTGTCGGGATCGAAAGCGGCCATGGCGCGTATCCCGTACAAACAGAGCGAAATGTCATCCGAGGGAGACCAGAAGAGGGTAACAAGGTGAAGAGAGGACAATGAGGGGAAAATAGGGGACAGCCAGAAGTCGATGGTGGTGGAACGACGCGAGGGCGTCGCCATCGGGAACAGCGCCCGCAGCCTCCTGCCTGACTCTCATCCTCATCGCCTACTACATGAACGATCCTGAACACTGCCCACCATCCTTACTCTCCCAGCGAACTGGTCTTCAGAGCAGTGATCTGGTACGACACGGCGGGTGAAGCCACTCCTCAGGAATTCGGGCCTCAGGCCCCAGCGACAGTGGTACAGACCATGACCCTACCCGCGCCTGGTGTGAACTCCACTCATCCGGTCTTCACTTGTAGGCGACTAGCCTTACACTGTGGGCACTAGAACAGTAGGTGTTTTCGCCAATGTGAATTTCTTGCAATGCTAAGGAGCAGATGCGCCCTGTAGAGACCCGTTCTTGTGTCTCGTGCCCCTCCCTGACTCTGCGTAGGTGTCGAAGGGCGCGATCCTCAAGTACTTTCGCAACGATGCGTTTTCGACGTCGACGCTTACCCGCGTGCGGTCATCGCGATGCTGAACCGGGGGAATATGGTTAACATGACGCGCCGATCACCGTCGTGCTAATCAAGCACTCCATGCGGCAGATTGCGATGTACGTGCCGACGTTGAGGCGTGAGGCACGAGGATGATGAGCCAACAGTACGTCGTCGTCGGTGCCATCGAGCTTGCCAGTGGGCCACCGGCGTTGACTGACCATTTTCTTTCACTGTAAATTTTATAACCGTCCATTCTGCCCATTCAAGGCCTCGCTCGCAAGCTCGTCTTGGAGTGGCTTCACGACGCAGACAGGAGGCAACGTTCTGCTCACGGGCCCGGACGCCGGCAACCGCCGTAAGAAGAGTGTGACCTCATGGCGAACATGGACATCGGGGATCTAAAATCAACGCTTACGACGTCGTTCCATGTCAGACCATGCAGTCCTGGTGCGCGTCGTATTGACAAGCTTGTGTTGTAGACGGTGAGTTCGCTCGCTTCGGTTCACTTCTTTTGAATGTGGGCCGATTGACTGGGCTGGCAGGACTTCCGGGTCGACTGTGAGAACGCACTGTATCTGCCTCTTGTCGGACCAGAGCCCTAACGTTGTCGCAGCGCCACGCAATCCCAAGGGCAAAGATCATCGTTCGCATCGTCACCCAACCTGCTTTTGAGACATTCATGGAGAGTATTGAAGAGGCATGTAACGGCTGAGGTGTCTATGTCGAGGCGGCACACGACAATGTCTTCGACCTCTTCGGCGAAGACGGGATCTAGGAAGTTACAACCGGTTGGGAAATAGTGTTGCTCCTCTGACGAGCCGCTATAGGTCATGGCAAGTGGTATGACCTGTGCTTCAGACCATTTGTGTGCGTATTCGTAGCCTGTAATATTACATCTCGTAACCCTTGACAAAACCTGTCTACACAGCACCTTTCCGACCGGCTGGTCAGAGGCTGTGGTCGGGAACTGGACCAGGTGTAGCGGTCAGGCGATGGCGGGCTGATTTTCGACTGGGCGCTAGGAAATATCATGGCTGGTTGGGACAGCTGGTGGCAAGCTGTTTGCAGCCGGTCTCCAGCCGCGGTGAAGACCAGGCAGGCGCTGGCCGGGAGATCCGCGGCTTTTGGGAAAATGGGCATGTAGATCGAGTCACTGGTGCAGGAGCCGCATAGTGCCCGAGTTGTCGTTCAGCATCTTAGTTCTCGGTGGTTGATGTTGATGACTTCAACTTGGAGTCAAGATGCAACTGTCTGACTGACAATAGTGGTCTTACGGCTTGTGATCTCTTCGCAAACCTTCCAAACAGTTGGTTATCGTTATTATTATCCTTTTTCCCGTTGGTCTGCAGACTGGGGAATCGACGTCCTAACGCCACTACATCGGCGTACCATACGTCGGCCACACTCCTGCCGCGTTATTGTGTCCAACAACATTCTGAGGGACCAAATCAGTTGACAGATGCTAGCATCGCTGATCTAGCAATGTCCCAATTTATAGGAATCTTCTCATGCGAGGCGTCTACAGGGGACTTGAATACCGCCTCCGCCCCGGGCCCTTCTGCGCACTCAAATCCTCTCGCCTTCCTATCCTTGTTTACGGACATATCTCTCTGAAATGACCGCCGACCCCACAATGACTCAATGCAACCAACGTGCTATCAATGACCTGGAATACATTGCACCATCCCTTCCGTCGTCGCTGGCTATTGTCGCACTGTCAAGCTTCCTTCTCGGTAGGTTTCTCTCGGACTGCTCCGTCAGCTCTGGATAACACGGAAGAACCAATGTACAGGTGCTCTTTCCGTGGCAGCAAGTATATCCATATACTCCTTGTCGTTAGTATGAATTTACCTTCACGCTTACCACTCTGGACTTACTCCCTATGTCACCTGAGACGGAAACAGATGGCCAGGAACTTCCTGCTGGTTAGCGCAGTCGCGCTTTTTGCTTCCACTACCATATACTGGGCTTCTATCCTCTGGAACGCGACCAGTATTATCAATTTTTTGGCGGATGCTGTCGACGGACTGGGATCGCCTTCCTACCTTCCTAACCTCGACGGACAAGCCTCCAGTGTGGACAAGCAGTCATGGATAATCTCAGCCACATTTGCCTTCAATGCAAGGTCCCTTACTAATACAAGCCTTTTTGACGCTGATTAATCGTGTTTTTAGATCGTACTGGGCGATGGCATTGTGTGGTGGCGCGTATGTTGTGTGTGGAGGAACATAATCGTTTATAGTATTGGCGGTGCTCTGCTGGCTGGAACAATCAGTAAGTCTGGCGTATTCAAGCTCAATGAAACTAAACTCATGTATTGAAGTCGTTGGGACGGTGTCGATGGCACAGGAGAGCTACCTCTCCTATAGCTTACCGAATCTTCGCTTCATCAATGTGTACGGCGCCATTACTCCAGGGCTTTCCTTTGCTACAAACCTCTTGGCGACGATATTGATAGGATACAAGGCCTGGTATGTGCTTATATCCGGTAGATGAAGAAGATATCTCTGACGTTGTCACAGGAAACATCGCAGGTTTATCCGAACATACCTCGGGGACCGATGCGGAGGTGGATCCCGCGCCCTCAGGTCACTTGCTGTGCTCGTTGAATCGGGGACACTGTTCTCCCTACTCTGGGTGAGTCTCATCTCTAGTCAGTGAATGCCCAGCTGAGTAGGACGCGTTGTTTCGGTGGTTTACACAGGCTGCGGTGGTCATCTATCAGGCTTTCGATGTATCGGTAACCACCACGTCGACTCAATCAAGCATACAGTTTGTCTCTGCAGCCTACTGCTATACCATTGGGGCATTTGGCCCCATCGTGGTGGGTAGCTTTAAGCCTCGTTGCACTTAGCTCTGTGGAACTGAAAATAACATGTAGGCAATATATCCCTTGCTCATCATCGTCATTCTGGCCGTCGACAAATCCCGAATCGAGTACATCTTATCCTACAACGAGTCAAACGAAGGCGATCCTCCGATATCAACCGAACATGGCCCCAAAACGGCGACGACAGTGCGACCCAAGCAAGAGCGCGGAGGGGTGTAGACTATCCGTCCACATGCAGCCACTGAGGTCAGATGGGTGTCGATGTGAGGATTGCATTATGGAAGAGGGCTACACAACGAATATTCTATGCAAGTCGTGCAGAACACATACCACTGAAGTATCCGGAGCAGGTCCGGTGATACTACCTGGTTTTCCTTACTAGTACTGTCGAACAGTTACGGAGGTAAATCATTTCAGTAGTTAGGCAAATACACGGGGAGTCTCTGGTCGCTTACCTCTCCAGAATCCCGGTGTGCACTACCAGGATGTCACGATCCGAAAAATCTGCGGGACTCTTGGATGACCAAATTCGGATGGGTGATTTTGTATCCTCGGCTGCCTGAACGCTTTCGGCCTGTACCTGGATAGAATGGCATTGGTATGCGAGAACAGAATGCGGAACGATTGCTGACTGTCGACATCTGCAGCATCGCGGCGATCGCACTCGGTCATCTACGAACAGCAACAGCGGCCCTGCCTCGGTGCGGATGAACCCAGGTTGCCGTATCTTCGCCACTTGATCTCCCCTTCGGCACAGGGCTGTCGAGATCTGGGAAAACGTGCTTAATATCCTTCGCTCATCCTACGTTATGCGCCAAACATCGTCTTCTGCCGGCAGATCGAGGCAGTCGAAGACTCCGCAGCATGCTTTCCACTCTTGCGCATCGACAGAGCCGCAATACTGTCTACCATGGCTGTTCAACTCTACCGCCAGCAGCATACTGTAAGGAACACGCACCGTAGGAGGGGTACACTTGGGTAATCCCCTTGCTCTTATCGTCTCCCAGAGCGGGTAACGCTAGCTAGACGTTCGGGAATAGCATCAACGAGACCGTCTAAAGGCTATCGTGCCCTCGGTCGACGAAGTCCCTTTGAACACCTATCTGAGGAGCCTCTCGAATGACACGGAGGGGTACATACGTACCATGAAGATGTAGCTCGTCTCTATCCCGTTGGCCGTCCAAGCCCACAACCGATGCCAAGCTGTCGCTGTCTTCGTCAGATGGCGGTGGCTCGGAGGGGAGGTCTGATGCTGCGTGTTCCGGGCTGGCTTCCCCTGGGGCGGGGAGCGAAGAGGTGATGGCACCGAGAACGTGGTCGAAGTTGACGCTACTGATCCGGCCGAGCTGGACAGACGAGAGGGAGTGTTGGTGGGCACTGCTGTTGCTGGCTTCTTGGAGATCGATGAGAAAGCGTGAGATGAGGACGGCGATTATTCTGTGCGTAGGCGCGCCGCAGGGCGAATGGGTTAGTGCTAGAATGGCGTCACCGTAGGGAAGGCGTGATTGGTCACGACGTACGGTTCAGTAAGACCTGGGGTGTACCTCGCAGCGATACTACCTTCGCCGTTGCACGGAATTTGAGCATGGAAAGATAGAGAGTCGGTCTAGACTTACTGAACTGAGAGTGAACGCCAGGAGAAGGCTGTTCATGATAAGCAAGGCAATGGAATGCTGTTAACGTGAGACGGAATACGGCTGTAGGGTGAACGCACATAAAATATACGACGCCTGGCAAATGGGAGCGGGATCCTTGAATGCAATGATTTACGCTCAGCAGTTTGATTTGCTGAAGGGCGGACTCAGCCGTGGCGAGAGCGAGCGGGGAGACGGACGTCCGAGTGCTGGGAGCATCTGGCCAAAGACGTCTCGCTCGACCAATATCAAAAAAACGCCTGGTCCCATACGGCTGACGCGAGTCCAGGGGGTCGGACACTGGAAGAGAAAACGCACCTGGAAGTTTTTCCCCCTGGAATACGAAGCAAGCTGATCTTCAATTGCGTTCGACCGTGACTCTTGCTCGACTTTCGCCCAGTGGTCCTCGATGGTGTCGCGAAGCTTTGCGACTGAGAGCGAAAGAGAACGGTCGCCAGCGGAGCTTGAATTGTGCTTGGGGTTGTTTGGACGCAGCCACAGACGGGTCGCGGGTGGGCGCTTCCATTGCTTGTTTGGGACGAGCGACGACGCAAGACATCCCGGGTCTTGCAGGCCTAGGACCATGGGCCAGAGTCATCGGTGAGTTTCGCGCCTAAGTTCTGTCTTCCCCGTGCAGAATTCTACAGGTCTGTAATCGTAGTGAACGCCTAAGTTTTCCCGGACAGTCCAAGTCAACACGAGCGCAACATGCAGCCCATCCCTTCGTGAACGTGCTATGGTGACGCCCCGGGGAGATAATTGCGATCAGGTGCGCCTAGGCTTCCAGCCTCTCTTGCAGCCACACCCGTGACCTCGATGCATCTGTGCCCTCGAACAGGCCGGACATCGAGCTCATGCACATCTGCAACAACTGCACCGACGCCGACATCCCCGGCAAGGGCCTCTCGACGTTGCTCCCCGCGCTGATCCAACCGCGGTCACAGGGCTCGGTCCCGCTCGCGACGAGCAACCCGCGCGTACGCCCCGACGTCGACCTCGCGTACTTCACGAATCCCCAGGACTACGTCCCCTTCCGGAAGGGCGTCCGCCTCGCCCTGCGCGTGGCCCCCGACGTCCGAAAGCAAGGCTACGAGCTCCGGGATCTCGTCGTGCCCGCCGGCGACAGCAGCGACGAGGACCTCTATTGGTTCATGTGCACGAACCTCCGGACCTGCTTTCACTTCACGTCGACGTGCCGCATGGGAGCCGCCGTGGGCGGCGAGCGCCCCGGTGTTGTGGATACGCGGCTGAGGGTGCACGGCGTAGGACGGCTCTGCGTTTGCGACGCGTCGGCTTTCCTGGAGATTGTATGTTTGCATACTATGGCACGGGTAGTGATGGCGGCGGAGAAGTGCACGAACATGATCAAGGCTTCGCGCCGGTCCACGCGCGTTGGGTGAGAAGATGTGGCATGCACTCTTATGACCTCGTATGCATTATCTTGTCCTCCACCGACTTGAAGCCTTGTCTGGAGCAGAGACACTGGTAATTTTATTGCATTCGTAGTTCGAGGACATATGGTATTGGGAGTAAACTGAGGAGGACAAGAGCTAGTGTGAACCTAGGACTCGCTTTCCGAAGGCACAAAGCACATGTCGGGCACTTTGATCAGATTCCTCGTCCTTCTCGGACGAACTCCGAGGAGCGAGACATCGGTTTGGACGTTATCCAGAATGTGCATATAAAAAACGGCCCACAGCTCTGCGCGACTGGTGGGCTAGGTATGTGCGTCGCTTCAGGCCTCAGTTGGAGGTCACGAGTCTCGGCCCTCAGGAAGGAGGTCGATCGGTGAGGCATAAGGGTGTACTGTACACGGTAGAGGTATGACTGCTATCTATCGTACACGACTCACGAGTACATATATACCGACGTCACTTTGAACAGCGGGACAAGGGGAAGTATTGATGCGGATTTTCGTCTATACTGGATCGGAGAGGGTCGTACGAAATAGGGAGCGGATCGAATCACACATCGCGAGACCAACACGGAGAGAGTGGATAAGCAAGGGGGATGACTGCTAGCTATCGTACACGAGCATATATATACTGATGTCACTTCGACGGGTAGAGACGAGGGGAAGTACAGAGGCGCGATGTAGGGGGTTTCGTCTATGTGGTGTATATATGGACTGCGGTGGATCGTAGAGGGTCGTGCGCAATATGAAGTAGATTGAAACACCGAACGCGAGACCAGGACAGAGAGACTGGACATGTAAGGTACGAGAAGGGATGTGGACAGTGAAACTGGCACACATGACTTGCAATTTAGAGTCAGAGTGATTGGGAGCAGGCGTCACCGAGCAGCTTGGCGGGCGAGCGCCACCCTGAGAGCGAAATCGGTGCACGTCTGCTGGCATTCGTCGAGGCGGAATCGTCACCGCTGGGCAGAGAGATATATACTGTTGGTTGCAATGGAATGGCGGAAGGGAGATAGGGTGGCGAGCGTAAGAGGAAGGGGTGCGAGGACGGGTGTGCCTTTGCGATGTTTGTGATGGTCCCTTCGCGCTGGCATACAATCACAGCGCATCGGGTTTGTCAGGGGAGGCCGCGGGAGGTTGTGATAAAGGATGAGGTACCGAGGGCTTTTGTATTGCAAGGAAATGCCCAGGAGTGCATCAGCATTGTGGATTGTGTCTGAGAATCGAAATATTCCCAATACCTTGGGCCGGCCATGTCATGCCCAATTGACAGTCTCTTGTGTGTTAGCCTTCTTCCATACATAACGTGAGGTAGGCGCTGCTGAATGGATCGGCAACAGACCAATCATTGTAAAAAACTTATTAAATGTCTTACTTACGTGTGCGATAGATGATCTTGAGCTTCCCCAACCTTGCCCATGTGGGAAAGCAACTCTTGATGTTGCTCCACCACCCCTCCCTCTGATCCTCCCAGTCATAGACAATAATTTTTACCCAACATGGCACATTTTGGACGGTATCCGAGACCTCGGCGGTAGACGCTGATTGGACTCGGGTGCGCAGCCAGTCCTCAGCAATGGTACCCACAGTGCGGAGGACGGACACAAATTCCTGCTGGGACATGTGTTCAGCGAAGTAATATGCGCCAAATCCGAGAAAGGAATCCTGCAACTGGGGCGGTGTCCACGAGATGAGCATCGCCATTAGTGCGCCAGTGGAACTTGGATCTGTTGCGAATTCTGGTGTGAGGGTGATAACCAATGTCTTGAGTGCCGAACATGAGCTCAGGTCCAGTTCTTGTGCTGTTGAGGGGGCACTGTTCTCTATTACAACAGTTAGACTCTCCTTTCTTGCTGTCACTTAGAAATTGAAGAACACATACCATCCACAGGTTCTTCAGTGCTGCTTACCAGGGGAATTGCGACGTAGAATGTTGTAAGACTAGGTTCACATGCTGATATCAACCTTTCTGCGCCGTGCATTTCCATGGCTGCAAGCTGAAAATACAATGAGTTCAATGGTGCAGAGACAATGTATTTTTACATACCAGTAGATATCGAAGGTTTGGTGCAAATGTCGGAATGGTACGCTTTCCATTGACTGGCTGCATGAAGGCTGGAGGGCGGCCAAGTGTGATCCACTGCACAGCCCGACACGCGAGGTCCTCCAAGTTGGGTAGAGAGTGGACCATCCGTGAGAACTCAGTAAAGGAATGGAATGTGATATTCTGCAAAAAAAGCACTGAGATAGTTGTGAAAGAGGAGAGAGAGTGGTGGAAGCGGGAATGAAGGGGGATGCATGGTAGAAGTTTCGCGTTCTGCGAGGTTGGTGTACTGGGGTACCATGCCGTGGATTCCGGAATGTGGTTTACAGTTAGCACCTCGACGTTTGGCAGCCTTCTGACACAGAGGACTGGAAACAGTGAGAGGATGCCCACTGTGGTGTGCAGCAAGCGTCCGGTGAGAGTGACCTCACGCACATAGCTGCGAAGATGTGGTCCGCTGTCCAAGACTGCAGAAAGGCTTTGGAGAGCGGCGACGTTGGAAAGATGAATGTCATAAACAGCATCCTCTGTGCACGAATTCGCCAACCCCTGCAGACGAGGGAGCAACTACGGAGGGCGGCAAGGTTCTCCATTTGGGCTGACATGATCACCGAGTATAGCATGTCGATGGTGTTTTCGCAGACTTCGACGGGAATGTAGCGTTGGGCTGGATCGCAATGCTCATCAGCTGTAGGAATGGGTTCAGCCATGGGTAGGAGGGAGGGAGTGTGCTGGACGCGAGTGACGAGAAGGAAGCAAGGGGCCTCGGAGGGCTGCGGATAGTACGGGGAAATGCTATGTTTCCCCCGCCAGACACGCCGAATCACTCACGCGATCCACCCGGGAGATGTAGAGGGGAAAACGCGTGGCCAGGACCAGCGCTCCTGTGGTTTTTCATTAAAGTTCTCTGTCATCGATGTACGGAGGTCCGGGTGGACCGAGGATGGCACCCGCGTCAGTCTCACCGCCACACCTCGGCCTATCACTATCCGCGAGGAATATGAACTGTGCATATATGTATACAGGTTGTAAACGATTCACTACGGTAACAGTCCTGGCACACGTTAAGGACGGGGTATCTGAGCCAAGAGATCATACCATCGCACCGCCCTCCGCACTGCATCCACCACGCATGGGTACAACCCTTGCTTCGCAGACCACATAGCAGGTTCTCGTCCACGCACAAACCCAACTAGATAAGCAACTATGGACGACAGGAAACCGGCCTACCGCGGGCGGCAGTTCCACCGTGTGCGACGACTGTACAGAACCGAGAGGGGGTCGTGCGAGCGCACATCGCGCCCACTCGACGGCCGTCCGTCACGTCTTCCTCCTTGGCACGGTGGCTTGTTGCGGATCGCACTCTGGACATGGATATGATTCAGTGGGGAATCCGTTGGGCGCAAGAAGGCGGCAAGAAGGTCGCAATTGTCTCAGCACGCGCTATGGGGTAAACGAACACGAACACCTACGTGGGTAAGTACTTCTGACGCTCTGACGGAAGCCTACCGCCTCGATGGCTGTTCTCGCCCTTCGCGATTCCGTCTGCGAAGTCCTAGGACACAGCCATGGGCATCCGGATGCCGGTATCGTCTCCTTGACCTTGCTGCAATGAGCGAGAAGAAGCGAGTATGTCCTGGAGTCGATGTATGTGCCTGGCCATGTAGCCGCATCACGGGTTGTGGTCGCTCAGAAACAGTGTCTAATTGAGAACTGTCAGCGTTTCGTCGTGAGCTGCAAGAGGCCCACCCCCAAGTACCTACTAGGTTGGATCGCTTTGGCGATCTGGAGCCGCGATTGCGGTCGACCCGGTTCTACAGCGTCCGACGAACGTGGATGCATACTCTGGTTCTTCGGGATTTGGATTGAACGCAGTCTAAAACACGCACAGCTGCTTCAGAATTTCATCCATTTGAGCACACGCGAGCATATATGTACCTGTGGGCAGGAAGGAGCTATTGCCGGAGGCTTGACTTGACACAGCCGCGTTGCGCAGAGGGTGATGGATAGCGATCAAGAGAGCGGGACAGAGGGACGCGCACCATGATTATTCTGGCCTTATATGCTGCGTGGACAGAATACTGGGTATCCGACACAGAAACGGCCATCCGTCACAAATCTATACGGGGACCCATATCGTCAGTAGGCTCCTAGTAAACAGACTATAAAGGCAAGACTTTACTGTATGGTAGCCTAAAACTCGTATCCCCATCCACAGCGATTTCTTGGATCGAGACAAAGGCACGTTTATGTTTTCCTACATAGCTTGAGGATGCATGGCAGTATTGGGAGTCAACTGAAGAGAATAACGGCTCCGGACGTGCAAGGGACGAGATCGTTGGATTTACACTAGGGCCACCCAGCTAAGCTGCCTACTAGTATTGTGTTAATAATTAACCCTCTAGCGTGAGGCTATTTGCGAACCCCGACTGGTTTACACTTTCCGCGCAATGCGCAACGCGAAGTTGTATTCAACTGGAGCTGCCAACTGTCCTTATGGAGTGTCGGCGTGGCGCACGACGAGCTTCACCCCGCTAACCTCGCCCTTCAACAACCGCTCACACCCTGCAGCAACCCCAGCGAGCCCGTTCGAGAGGACCTCAATCCTGTTGGGCTGCATTCCATCACCCGCGTCAGCGCACAACACACCACACCCACGGCCTAACAATCAGGATGCACTCACCACGATGGCGCCCGTCTCCAGCCATCCGCTCAGCCTGGCGAAGATCTCGACGCCGAGTTTCCGATTCCCGGGAAGGTGGTAGCTCGCAAACACGCGCGCGACGCGCTTTCCATCCCCCTTCTTTTTGCTGTCTTCGATGAGGTCCGCGAGAAACTCGGGGTTGCGCGGGTTCACAGTCACGAACGCCCCGCCTGGCGCGAGCACGCTGAACCCGAGCCGCTGGATGTCGCGCGCCCTACCTACGGCGTCGTAAACGTACTGGATAGGCTTTCCAGCAGTGAGCGCGGGCAACGAGGCCTGTATTTCGTCGGGGGAGAGCGCGCGGCGGTCGAGCACGTGCGTCGCGCCGAGGGACTTGAGGTGCGCTTCGTGCGCGAGGGAAGAGGTGGTGATGATCGGCGAGAAGCCCTGCATGCGTGCGCATTGGATTGCTAGTCGTAGTATCCACGCGCGTGAGTGGGATTTGGGGGAGCGAGTAGATGCGATGACTCTTACGTACCGTACTGGCCGACAGACGACGAACCCCCGAAGATGAGCGCGGCCTGGCCGGCGTACTTGGTCGCGCCGTCGTCCTCCCAGGGAGGTGTGAACCGAACCGAGTTCGCGCCGTCCTCGTGAGCCCATATACCGCTCACAACGGTCGCGAGGCAGAGCGGGACGGACGCGGCTTGTTCAAACGAGATGTTCGTCGGAATCTGTTATCCCATTCAACTGCTGAGTCTATTGCATCTAGGTAGACACCAGGCGATGTAAGACATACCTTTGCGACGTTGTTAGCGGGGCTGAGCGTGTACTCCTGGAACGTCGTACGGAGGTTTTCCAAGGTCCCGGTCAGAAGCCTGCACGATCACGTATGGTCTGAGAGAGAAGTAGATGAAGACATTAAAGTTGCACAGCAAGTCACATACACTTCATCGCCCTTGGCGACGTTGGTGACCTCCGCACCGACCCCCTCCACAACGCCCGAGCCATCAAATCCGGCGATGAACGGATACCCGGGGATAAGCAGTCCACCAAACGTCTGGAAGTATGCGTCCGCTGGGTTGAGGGCGGCGGAGACGAGCTTGACGAGAACGTCTGTCGGTCCTGGCTGAGGGACGGGCCAATCGGTGACGAGCTTGAACGGCTCTTTCTCGGCGGGGATTATGAGTGCTTTTTGGGTCTTTGGAGCCATGGCGAGTAACTTCACAGTAGGTATGGTTGGTCTTGAGGATCGTCTTGCGGGATGTCTTATGTACTCGCGTCCGGTTCATGCTTTGGAATATAAACCTGCAGACAACGCGTGAACGCAAAGCTGCGATTTGGTATTTGGGAGATACGTACGTGTGCGTCGAGGATGCCGCCTCGGAGTTGGGGGTGGCCCCCGACCGTCGGAAATCGTTCGCCAGCACAGCATATGGCCTTCGGAGTTCGCAGTGGCCTTGCCTTGAGGAATTGACGGACACCACTGTCGGAACATTTGTGGGGTGCTAAGCCACGACCTCTCCGAAGTATTTGATATGTGTCAACACTGCTGACATCAGGAACGGCCCGGTAGCATCGCGTAGTGCCACGGTATCCACCTGTATAGTTCGGAGTCCCCCAGTCGCAAATGAGCACATGGTGTGCTCGAAGAGCGAAAAGACATACGCACGCCATCGTTCAAGTCGTTGACGATGGGTATCCCGATGGCAGTTCTCAGAACTCAAGTTGTCCTCGTCCAGGCGCAGATGGTCTGATATCTTGGGAGGCTCTCCCGCCCGGAAATCGTGAACTGAGCGCAGTTGAACTTGCTAGAGCCGGACGTCTCCCGAGCGGATCAGGAAGGAGCTAATAGCTTGCGGAACTGGAAGCCGTGCTTGCCAATAAACTGGAACCACCGCTTGCTGTGGTACCGCCGAGCATACAGGATCTGGAGACCTTGAATGTCAGATTAAACATCATAATGAACTCGACATACGTAGAGTCAGACCCATTGGGCACCAAGAGCCGATCAAGTCTGCGACCAAACATGATGGTATGGAGGAGGACCGAACTTGTCCGTTCTTCTCGGACAATCCCTTCAAGGTCGGGCCGCCGGGCGCTCCCTACCTCGTCGCCGTTTCTTCCTGCTACCAATCGGTCATATATCGTCCTCCAGGCCTTGGTGCTCGATAATGGTGAGATACGCGCTGGTGTCTTCCATTTATGTTATCGGCCTGCTCAACATGATTGTGGGGTGCTCCTCATCGCTGCCGACCGTGCAAGTCATTTTTTCTGACGAAGGATAGGTAACGATTTCATCGCAAGCAGACGGTTCAGCGCAATGAGTCAATTCATTGCAGTGTATCAGTATTCGCTGCCGGATGGATCAATCACGCTGGAACGGGCAGCGGAGGAGGCCAATGGTCTCAGGCAACGCACACCCTGGCGAAGACAGTTGCAAAGAGCATGCGCTCCCCGACGCATTGGCAGCACACGACATTTGCGCCCTCAAAATCGCGACGCCGCGGGTGCCGTGATCCGACAATATTTAGTGGGTCTGAGACCATCCTACTAAGGCCGTTCGGTGAACGGGCGGAATTTGAATGAGCGTGAATCCTTGGTCTAACCGGAGCGTGACTAGTCCGTTCTCATTGCTTTCACAGATAGTCATGGACTACTTACTTCGCTCAGGGGGATGACGACCTTAGCGCAGACCAGACGGCCAAGCTCTACCAGCTCCACCGCCATTCTCATCTCGCGCTTCCTCATCGATCTTCAAGAGGCCAACGAGGGCAATGCCCACCAGCACTCCCTCTCATCGGACCAGCTGGGCCATATCGGTAGCCTCGACTTCAACCGCGTTCTTTGCTCACTCTCTTCTGCGCTCCCCGCCCCGGGAGGCCAGCCAAGAGCTCCCCTTGAATCCCTCCGGCTCCGAGGAAGACAGCGACGACATGGGACTGGGGCAGAACGATCATGATCGCAGTTCAGACGGGGAGACAGCCAATGAGTAGGCGTCCTCGAGCTCATGTTGATGAAAGGTGCACGTTGCGTGTTGCTCTGTGACATGGATACTTTCTTAGCCTGATACTCTTTACTTGGAACTTCGCATCTTAATAGATTGGCACGCATGCCGGTTGCGAAGTTGCTCGATCTGTGTTCACGAGCGCTGGCCGAATACGCTAGAATACATGACGCATTGCATTCCTAGTCTGTTCACTTTTCTCGCGTGCAGTTAGCAATACGACGCAGGTTGTGTCATAGTCTGCCGTGGCGTTGAGTGGCGAATTCGGCAGGAGGTACAAATTTGAGTATGAAAGTATTGACGCCCAGAAGTTGCTTGGGCCGACTCCTCCACCACAGACTCAAGATGGCGGACCAGGAGCGGACTCCTCATTCGCAAGGCTGTATGTCGTGGTGCGTTACATTATACGATCTGGATGTGTGGTTTATATTACTGGTGAATAACAGCGGGCTGTATCGTATTATCGATCCCTTCTCCCAAATTGTGTTCTCTTCTGTCCATGATGCGGCATCAATTCGCCCATACATCCGTGTCGTCGTTCTAGTTGCCGACCTATGCGTAGCAGAAACCTCACCTATCTTGCACCACTTCGGAATTTGAGGTGAGTTGTTGCGATCCTTTTACGCCTCCCCCCGATCTCGCCGGCATGGTCGAACGAAGCGAGGAACGGCGACCTTGTGGCAGAGGAAGCCCCAGGAAGGACCGTTGAGGTGTGGACGGCGAGCTAAACATGGTAGCCGCAGGTATTGTGGACTTGAAATCTGCGCGATGGCCCATCAGGCGCGCGATGAACAGCGGCGGGGGCCCACGTTTTACTTCGCCCGAGATGTATCATGATGGGCCACTTGTCCTTCGTGATCATCACGTCTAAATCCTCTGCCTCGGTCCCCGTCCGCTGGCATTGCCGGATTCTCCACGGCATTCGAGACGATGCGCACCGTTGAGAATAGACAACGTCAGGGGTGTATGTTCGGAGCCCACCATATGGCGCTAAGGTCGTTGCTAAATCGTCTCAGGGAAATGCAGCGTATAAACTGCCGCGGGAGACCCTTTGTCCTCGCAAACGATGTCCGTTGCCCCAGCGAGCTTCCCTCCAGACATTGAGGTGGTTCCCGTCTCCGTCGTGGTCCCGGCTCTGAAGGCGTTGCTCATCACAACTATCTTCTCCTCATTCCTTGTCCCTACCGCCATCATCCTCTTCGTGTCCTCAACGCCAGCCATCCGCAAGCGGCCCAGTTTCATCCTCAATGTCTGCGCGATAGCCCTCGGGCTGACTCAAGGAGCGGTCAACGCCTACGTGACGGTGAGTGGTAATTCACGCGTCTCGTCGCCTGCACGCTCATCCTTCTATTGGTAGATCAGCGAGCTGGTCAACACAACCCCAAGAGCACCCCTCATATCGATTATGATTGGACTGTACATCGTCGTGCCGCTATGCGTCCAAACCACCCTTCTGCTGCGGGTCCTCGCCGTCTATCCGCCACGACAGCTCTCGCGGCCTCTGTGTCTAGGGATGTATGGCCCGATCGTCGCAATGAAAGCTGCGCGCATTGCGAACGCGTGCTACTTGATTTATGCGATTCAGCGAAACAAGAACGGGGCTCTGACTCCCTGGGCAAGCGAAGCTGCTGCGGCATGGGCTTCGCCGTTCGCTAAATCGGAGTGGTTTCTGCAGCTAGTTGATGACGTGTATGTTGCGCCACTCTGTGTAACTTCCACACGCGCTGATGTTCCGACCAGATACGTGTCCGCGCTCTTCCTGCTGCGGCTTCAAGTGGGAATCCAATTCACCGGGAGGCAGTCGCGGACGAGCAGGTCTCGTGCACTCGCTCCTCAAGGTGTGTCTCGTGCGCTTTGATGTCTTCCTGTACCGCACGTTCATAACTGCATGCGTAGAATCCTACCGCAGCCCCGGGGCCCGCCTCCGAACGCTGTTTTGGATCGCGCTCTCCAACTTCGTCTTTCCCGTCATCTTCGACGTCGCACAGCTCGTCCTCATCTTCAGAGACCCCAACTACGTACACGGGATGTATGTCGTCAGCGGCAACAGTTACATCTCCATCCTCGGAGTCCTGTTCTCGACCATCTGGGCATCAGGATCGCATCGGACGGGGGAAGCGTCGGAGGCAGAGTCGAGCGTAGGGTCGCGCACCAACACACATGGGACGTCGATTATTGGCCACTTTGCGGCTCCTCCTAAGTCTTTGTCGCGCCCGTACGCGTCGCGAACGCTCTCCCCGCAGTGGAAACCTTTGGGGCTCAGCAGTAGTAGGAGCGAGTTGGATGCGCTGAGTGGAGAAGGAGAATCGGCGGAGGAGCACAGATGAATACTTCATGTACGGACTGTCTAGGTGTCCAGAACCGCTATCTTGCATCGAACTACTACAGGTATGACCGTGTCATGACCTCCAACTTTCTGCACCGTATCAGCACGGGCGATGCCTGACGTATATTGAGTGAAAAATACTTGCCCTACGATCTCTCCATCATTCCCACTATAATACAAAAAGTTAGATAGTGCGTTGCAGGACAGAATAGGGTGGGGCATCGTTCAAACTTTCAGAAGGACCGTTTTGGGGTCGCATTCCAAATTAGGAAACACGAGCACATGAGCTGATTAGGAATCTTAGGCGCCTTCCGTCCCTTGCTCATCAGCGGCCACCATTTCCCAACGGAATCCATCCATCGTGTGATACTGCATCCTCGCTTATGTTGAAGGGTGACCGGTGAAGCATGACGCAAGCTTGGAGCACTCAACTCGACACAGCGTCGAGATGTCGTCGAGGTGATTTGGATACGTCATCAGCAAAGACCCCCAAAGGAATCACTCGGCGTAACAGTCACTGTGGTTTGGATTCGACCGAGTGAGTGGATTTCACTGTCTACTCTAGGTGATAGTGACTGATTTGATCTTGGCTGGCCGTCCAGGCAGCTCAGTCCGAGGGGATACCAGACACGTCACTGTCTTACCTCGCTTTCACCTCGCCGGCATATGGTCTTCAGTACCAGTATTCTCTCCCCCCGCTGAAGTGCAGCACGAGCTATTCCGTCGTGCACCCTCCCGAGCACCGTCCAACTTCTTCACGATCTCGATATCGACGATCCATACGCCAACGTTGCATGACAGTTGTCGCCCATACACCGCCATCCGGTCTACGCGTGGTGGGGTCATGTCCTTTGAGGGACGTATCCAAGTGTACTCGTGCGTGGCCTGGCCCATAGATTTTGTCCACAACTGGGCTGACGTCAGTCCTCTGACCTACCCTGCACAGCGTTAGCCGACCACGCGCAAGTCCACCGCGCTGCCACAGCCTAGGGCCTCGAGGATTAACGTGGTCTCCGCGTTTCCGATAGAGTTTATGATTCTCCTCTACCATCCCCGACATCCCAGGAAGCCGAAGCCGTCAGATCGGATGCCCCTCACATCTTCCCTGGCGGCATGGAGACAATGTACCGCCCTCCCCGACGAACGCCACGCTGTGCCCCACTCACGGTAAGTGCTCCAGATGCTCTCCGAACTGGCGCTTATTCATTGGCTCTAGTTCCCAAACGCGAACATCTGGTGGTCGCCCGGGCGCACGTTTGCAACGAACATCGTGCCCGACGGACATATGATCCCCCGACTGGCCCATCCACCGACCTTGATCCTCCCGCCGCCTCCTGGGCTGCACCGCGTGCGCGATGCACCCCCGACGTGCGGTGCGTCGCTAGGAAATGTTCCCCTGACACCGATATGCAAACACAAGGACTACAGCCTCGGACGGTTGGCAGGCCGTCATCGTGGGCTCGGTCTATTCCTGAGCCGCGTACATGCGCCATTCGTCCCGCCCTGACATATAAGGTACTAATCCGCGTTCTCCCGCCCTGCAGCAACAACCCTCGGCGTCGAGCAGCGTGCGTCATGTCCTCCGCCTCCGCCCTTCCGGCTGTGTTGTCCCCGACCCCGGCCCCGCCGGCCGGCTTGAACTACGTCGCCGCACTGGACCCTTCGATCACGTTTCTGCTCATCGGGACGGCCTTTTCCGCCATGCTCATTCCTATTGCCGTCATCCTCTTCTTCTTCTCGAACTCGGCCATACGGCGGCAGCCCGTCTTCCTGCTGAACGTGTTCATCCTCGCGCTCGGGCTCGCGGAGGGCGCGATCAACATTTATAACCAGGTGAGATCCAGGCTTTTCTTCGCCTGAGTCGTGCAGAAGAAGCTGATGAAACGATGCCATACCAGACGCGATTCATGCTCGCGAAGCCGGTCCCAGTCGGATTCTCGATCGCCTTTGCGTGCTTCGCTGTGCTCGTGCCCATGCTCGCGGACACCGTGCTGCTCTTGCGCGTCGTGACCGTATACCCTCCAAGCCACCTTCGGGCCTCGTGCATCGCCGGGGTGTACGGGCCCATCGCGGCGATTAAGATCGCGCGGATGATCGTCGAGCTCGTGTTCGTCGTCGAGTGGACGCGCGCTATCACGAGGCACGGGCACGATAACCTGTTCGTTGCGGGGCAGGAGGCTTGGAATACCCCGTACCCGAAGGCTGCCTGGGTCGTGCAGCTCGTCGACTCAACGTAGGGTCTATCGTCCATCATCGAATAATATCACCTTGATTCTAACGCTACGCATCAGTTATACCTCTGCAATCTTTCTCCTCCGTTTAAAGAGTGGGACTTTCAACTCGCGCCGCTTCCGCGTGCCTGGTGCCAGTAACGACACCGACCTATCTGGAACCACTCAAAGTTCGTCTTCGCTCGAACGCGCGTGATGAGTAGCAACGCTGACCCCGATCCGCGATGACTGCAGATTCCTACTACGACCGGCTCAAGACGCTGTTCTGGATCTCAGCCTCGAACTTTGTCTTTCCCGTCATCCTCGACATCGCGCTGCTCATCCTGGCCTTCCGCGATGCGAACTTCCTCACGGGCGCGTACGTGCTCATGGTCAGCAACTACGTCGAGATCGTCGGCGTCCTGCTCGCGACGATCTGGTCCACGAGCACAAAGTACCCGCGCCCCCACGGCTCCTCTGGGGATGCGGGCGCGGACTTCCGCGCGACGCGCTCCCTGAGCTCGCCGCGCTTCGCAATCGCGGTCGTCACCACTAGCGTCGTCGATGAGGGGCTGGACGAGCGCGAGAGCATGAACATTCCGATGACGGTGTTTAAGCCGGGGCCATCGGATGCTGCTGCGGACGCTGCAGCTGATACCCGAGTCTAGCTAGGACTCTTCACAGACTCTCGAAGCATCTCGCGAGCTCGAGCATGCCCTGCACAAGACCAAACCACGCCTCCTGTCATTACTTGGACCATCTCTGCGGTTCGGTTCGTCATTCATTGGATCCATTCGTACACATCACAGCTTCCGAGTCGCATCCTATCCGCGTACATGTTGTTGCCCTATCCGGATACCCAGCATTTGTAGCATAGCATAGTTCCCCGCAGTCCAACAAAGTGTCGTACTCGCAATCTTCTTGCCTAACATCTAGCATAGAACACAACTAGAGTAATTCCGCGTCTCCCGCCTTCCGCCCTCCATACTACGCCATCCTCCATTCCAAGTCTCTCCAGTCTTCGATGCGCGTCTCCGCGCGCCGCGCCCGCCGAGCCGACTGAGCGTGCGGATTCCTTCAGCGCGCCGCATGTGCGTGTGAAGAGCCCGCTCGCCGTCCTCCAATCACGACGTTTCCATGACAAGGCCGCGGCCAGAGCGGCGAATATTGGCACGCCGAAAGCGGGAGGGTGTCTATAGAAGCTACGGCCGTTTTAGAGCCATGCTCAAGCTTTGAGGGACGATAAGGCGGGCCTGAAGGGAGCGGGTGCACACAAACGGTGTCCCCGAAATGGAGCCGCGAGTCCGGCGCCAACGCTAACGTTAACTTGAACGACATACAGCATCCGGGCGTTCTCGTGTCGAAATTCCAAGCTGCGCCCAAATGGAGAAGGAGCCGTTGCATAATTCACGATGCTACGCGACGGTCGCGGTTGCAGTGCGTCACGGTCGTCGCGCTGAAGGGACACACACATATGCATTGCTGAGGTCGAGAGGGAGTAACTTCCGCTACACCGCGCAACCGTGCAACTTCGAGACATGCGCGATACTATCCGCGAACACGTCCCGCTGGCATCCCCCGATATCGACTCGGAACGAACCGTAGCCTGGCCTGGGCTCGTGCCTCGAGTCCTAAATAGCCCGCCCCGAGGACGTGAGGCATGAGGCGTGCGCATGAGCCTTGAGCTCGAGGCTTGGGTGCCGGGGAGGCCCCACGGAGGCGCGAATCGAGGCGAGCGGGCACCGAAGGAAGTTAACGTTGGCAACTTGGAAGGCGTGGCGCACTCGCCCTGAGCACGCGAGCACGGACGCGGGCGCGGCACCCACGCCCCGTCAGCCTGTGAGCCATTGTGAACGATCAGAAGCGTCCTCTGCGTTCTCCGAGTCGGATAACCGCAACCGTGGCGCGGCGGCGACCACGATCTGCCAGGTGTGGTCTGCCGGCGGCGAAGCGGTCCAGTCGGGGCGAGTCTCAGCGCCAGTCGTCCTAGGTGCAGCTCGATATCTCGCTGCACGACTGAAGCAGTGCGCTGTCATGTCACCGCAGTAGCAGCAGCAGGGATTAGTGCCAGTGTCAGTGCATGCCCTCGGCCCTCACCTCGTCAACGGTCATCCAGCGCGAAACAAGGAGCCACAGGCGAGGGCGCCATGAGGGAAAACGAATCCGTCCACCCGTACTACGCGCTGGAGCCGCGCGTTTCGACCTCGCGGCGTTCTCCCTTCATATCATCCTTCTCCCCCTTCTCCTTCTCCTTCTCCTTCCGCTTCTCTTTCCGTTTCTGTTGAGCGAACGTCAGGGCGGACTCGATGGACCGTGCGCGGGAATCACGCCCCAAAATTAAATTGCGGAGGAAGTACTGCCTGACCCCGTCGTGACGATTTGGCACACGCCCGGCAAACAGACGAGTCCCCCGTTCCCCCTAAAGCCGAGCTTCTCCCATCTGCGCCGCCATTGTTACCACTGTCTGTGTGTGTGCGTGCGTGCTCGCGCCCGAACACCCCGAATCGTACGACGACCGATCGGGCGTCCGAGTACTGCTACGGGCTATGTGCGATGGACAGTGAGTGGTCCAACCACACACGCCGCGAGACAGCGAGCTGCGAAAGTGCCTAACCCGGAGCTCGACACAGGATCGATCACCCCAGAACATCTTCAGATGGCACGACGGCGAACAAAAGATGTGTGGCAAGGAAGCCAGAAGGCAGAAGGAGGGAGATGATGGACAGGGCCGTCAGTCACCTTCGAGCTCGGAACAGAGAACGCCTCTCGGAGGCTGCGCAGCACACGACGGAGGGCCGGCGGCATCTCGCGCTTTCATTTGCATGTGCCAGTGCTGCGTGTGGTTCCCGGGTGGTTTGAGCAGTAAGTTCCGAGGAGACGAGCCTCAGCCAAACAGCGCCCCAGGTGTCCAGAACGCAGAGACAACATCCAGTCGTCCGTAGCCGCGCCAGTTGATGGTGTGCATCACGGCGAAGATGGAGAAGAGGCCTGAGCAGGAGGTGTGTGGTCTGAATTCGTCCGGACAAAGACCGGAAAACGGACGAGGTACGCTCCCCGAATAGACGGCCAAGAAGACGGAAACAGCCTGAGCGCTGAGAATACAGGGTCGGAGCTCCGATAAAGCCTGGTATGCAAACCTTCTGCTTCCGAGGGCGTCGGTCCAGGGTACGGGGTTCGGTTCGGTTTGGTTCGCTAGGAAAGCGCGCGTTAGAACCAGAACGGAACCAGTCCGCAGCCTGACGGTGCAAGTAAGGGGTAGCGGTGCAACATAACATCGTAACAAGACTATAACGAATGTGCGGTACGTCGGAAAACATATGATACAGTAATATGAGGGAGAAGTCCGGACATTACGCAAGGCGTCACAAGGGTCGTAGCGGGGGTATGAAAGACAGCGATAATCGAGAACATATACGAGCCATAACAGGAATGCAACACAGCGACAGCGACACAGACAGAGACATCAAGAACGAGGGAGTACTAGTCTATACCCAAGAAGTCCATTGAAAGCGTGCAGTCGAGAGTCTAAGCTCAAAGACGGGAGTGGGCGGACGCCTTGATCATGTCCGCCGCTCTCTCCGCCATGGCGACAACGACCGCGCACGGGTGGCCGGACACCTGCGTCGGGAACACCGACGCGTCGACACACCGCAGGCCCTCGATGCCGTGCACGCGCAGGCTCGGGTTCACCACGCTGTCCTCGGGCGACTTGCCCATCCGCGCCGAAGAGACCTGTGCATGACGCAATGGTCAGCAATGGAACGATCATGCGGACTTGCAATGGAGCACAGGAGAGAATGGACGCACCGGGTGCCACGCCGGGAGAGCCGTGCGACGCAGCATGTCCCTGATCTCATTATCTGTGATCTGCAGAGCAGTCAGCATGCTAATGACCAATTGCGGGCAGTGTACTAGAGTTGAAACATACCTTATTCGGGTCGGCAACGCCCGGCCACCACGGGCTCGACGGGTTGTTCGACTTCGCCTTTAGCTTCAGGTCGAGCTTGGACGCGACTGGGTCCGTGTGTGCGAGCTGCAGGAGCAGCCGCACGCCACGCACGAGCACATTCATGTCACTCCCTGTCGACAGGTACCTGTTATGGGCCAGACCGCGTTAACATCCCGATCGCAGTGAAGCACGTAGAGGCGTGCAGCGAAGTGAACTTACTGAGGGTCGATGTTCGGGGTGTCGTATGGGTTATTAGACTTGAGCGTGATCCGGCCCCTGCTCTCCGGGCGCAGCGCCACTGCCGCAAACGAAACGCCATCCGTGCCAGTGGGTGGCTTCTGGAACCCGTCTGCATAAATCGTCTGCGGAACCCAAACAAGCTCGAGGTCGGGCGCCGCATGGCTGGAGGAGCGATCGTTCACCGGCGCGCCGATCTCGCCGCGAGGGTAGAACGGAAGGCTGTAGGGAATTAGATTGTGACTAAGTGAAACACGGGCAAGGAGGCACTAGGGGAGAAACACACGTGTTATCCGTCGACCGGACGAACGCTGTCGACGAGTAGTCCATCGAGGCGAATGGTCCTCTTCCGAACAGACGCCACCTCCAGAAGGCGACCGTGCCTGCGAGGCTTCCCTTCAGGAAGTCATAGGAGAGACCATACTTGGTACGGAAGGGAATAGGGCCAGATGAAACGTGCTGCGATGTGAATGACTGACGTCAGAAACGCGTTCGCCTAGAAACGATTGAGACTATGAAGGAACAACGCACATCGATGACATTTCGTCCTACCGCAGGCAGATGCTTCACGACGGGGATGCCGAACCTTTGGAGCTCCTCCGCGGGGCCCACGCCCGAGAGCATGAGCAACTGCGGCGTTCCAACGGTGCCCGCGCAGAGGATGACCTCTTTGTTCACGCCCGTACAGTACAACTGCCCGCCTTGCCTCTCGGTCATCTCGACGCCGATCACGCGTGGAGGCCGTCCGGGAATAATGACATCCGAGAAGACGAGTCTCTCAATCATGGTGTTTACCACGATGGATAGGTTTGGCCTCCTCGCGACTTCATCGGTGAGGTATGCAGTTGCCGTCGAGCTCCCTGGGTGAAACGAATCAGACCGGAACACAACTCTATAGTGAGGCATACACCTACTCCTGCCATTCGGGTCCAGCGTTCCAGTCAGTTTTGTGACGCCGAGAGAACCGAGACCCGCGTTGATGTCGCTATAAGTTGATCAGTAGGGTGTTGTGGGCGCAAGAGTGGCAAGGAAGCACTCACTCGTTGTTCCGTATGCCCAACTCCCTGCACGCTTCGATGACGTAGTTGTTGATGGCCTAAAGGGACGTCAGGAGGAGACGGGAGGCATGGGGCCGTATGCAGCACTTACCGCAGTTTCGGACGGGAATCCGGTTTGCCTGGGTCCAAACGCACCGTGGTTTGCGGGATTGACGCGGGGGTGTTTGGGGTTCGGATGGAACTTCTCTCCTTTCAAGAAGTATCTACAGAAGATGAGCGGGCGATACACAGTGAACGGGCGATAGTACGCACGGGTTCAGGTCAGTGTACGACCAACCTTCGGCTCCAAGCGCAACCCATTCGTCGAAATCTGTGCTCGAATGTTACCGAGAGTCATTCACGTACTTAACGGTGCCTACCTGACGGAGAGCATCGATGATAGATCAAGGCATTGATCGAACTGGGTCATCGGTGGGGGATAAGACGGGGAAGCGAAAGGGAGTTGAGAGGGGAAACTTTACCTGGTACCTCCCAAGACCTTGCCTCTCGGCCAATACGCTTCCCTGCCGTTCAAGCCTCTCTGGGGGCTATTCCGAACATGAACAATGGACTAAGACACAAAATGGAGGGCATACACACACTGTATACGTGTTCCAGTCGAGGGCTGTCCGGAAGGTGCTGGCGAACGAGAATGGGACCTTTGTAGCGGGGGCATTCAGAAAGCTTTTGGGGCATCATTAACGCGAATAGTGAACGAGGATTAGATTGTACTCACTCCTCGCCAGCTTCGATGAGCAAGACCGTCGTGCGAGGATCCTCGGACAACCTGGCCGCTAGAACGCACCCTGCGGTTCCTACGAAGACTACTCTGAGCCCGTCCGAATGTAAGAACGTCATCAAAAGACGAACCTCCGCCAACAATGATGTAGTCGTGAGTAGGCCAGGCTTTGGGTTCCCCTGGCGGTAACGGTCCAGGTACTGCAATGAGACGATTACCTGGTACTGCTCGTGATGGTACTGAACCCATTGCCAATGAAGATAGCAGTTGGCTGAGGGGAGATGATGGGAGGAAGGAGCCAGGATGCTAGGCGTCAGATATCGCAGGTACTTGTTAATATGGCACTGGGCATATAGGCACTGGGTCTGCGAAGCAGGGCCGCGGGAACTTGGGCAATGCCGAACGAGATACACGTCATGCCAGTCAGTGAAGCATCCCAGATCCAGATAAGACCATCATCCGTAAGCATGGCCACATTGCCAAGCATGCATTATTTGGAGTGAATGGGCGACGTAGGGCAAAGTGTTGCAAAGGTTCAGCGGTGTGATGACGCAAGGTAAGCAGAGGTTGGAATATTCTCGTGTGTAATTTAAAGGCGACGTGGCAGACAAGGTGCAGCTCCCCTTGTTGAAGCCGAACCAGTTCGATTCACATTGGCCAATATCGCATTAGATCGATTGTTCGGTGGCGATTACATAATGGCTAAACGACCTCCCGGCGTAGGTCGCGAACTTGCTTGAATTCGCTGTTGGATCCTCACCTTGTCGTGTATCCGAAGGTGACTGATGGCCTCTACTTACAGGGATATCATGATGAGCTGCAAAATCAGCTCCTCTTGAACTGCATGCATATGGGGTCTGCTTTGATGCGGTTGTGTCTCATCCACAACTTGAACTCCTGTGGCCCTGTAGAAACATTCCTGGGCTCCACGAATTTGTGTGTTCTCTTTTCATTGTTTTCCCATTTTGTCTCCATCCAATCGTAGTCTACGGGTCATCTGCAAATTCATATGTTGATTCTGACAGTGGATGAGAGCTCCGAACTTTGTGAAAAGCTGTGGCCGAAAACGGTAACCATGCGATCATCACGACCACTGTGTGATCGTCAAACCGACAACCCCGCAACCAACTCTTCCCTCAGTCGATGGTTGCCGTAAAGGTCTTCTGCGCGAGATATCATTTTCTCACATCCCTGCCAAATAAGCTTTGTTCTAGACGAGCACATTCTCACATATCCTCTCAAATAAGCGGCGAGGCAACCATTCAAAATCGCCCCTCTCTTCACTGTCGAGCTTGTCCCCCGCGCCGTGCTACACCTATGGCATCCACCCTAGCTAGTGAGGTAGCCCTGAGGGAGGAGTAAGTGTTCTAACGTTTGCTGCGGCCGATATTAACGTACTTCATTAGGTTCCTAGAGGAAGCCTGTACAGTCGCGGCAATAGGTATGACTTTCGCACCTTAGTCAGGCGTTTTTGATTGACACATCGAAGCGCTGCTCCTCTATGAAACTCTTTTGACGGTGGACTCTGAGGTTCGCTTTATATGGGTCCGCGGGCGAGCCCGTATGATTGCCTTGTTCATCATGATTCGACACGTCCAACTCGCAAGCCTTGTCCTGAGCGTGCTAGACTTCCGCTTCAACACTATATCGTCCCAGGTCCGTGTCATTAAATGGCTGTTTTCTTGCTCTTTGTACTGAAATGCTGCAGATGTGGGTCGAAATTGTTCCGCTAACACCTAACTGGACACTCACATGATCAAGACAGGTGTACATCACTGAACCTCCTCTCGTCGATCTTTGTTGTAATCCCGTATTTAGGTTGGGCAGGTGCGCCTGTTGTTATTGCTCTTGCGCTCCGAAAATTGGTTTTACCTGTATTCCCTTCACAGCCTTCTTGGGATGGAGAGCATATGCTTTGTCGTCACGCAATGTTCTCATCGGACTGCTAGTATTGTGTGGAAGTGCATTTTTCGCTGTGCCAACCATGGTACGTGCAATCGCATCTAACTTGTTTCCACGCCTCACGTCCAGTCCGCCAGTTTGCAACGATAGCGACGTCTTCTGTATACTCCGCAATGCCCTCAATACCCCCAACTTGCGCTTTCGAATTCACGTTGGCTGATTATCAAGAGGTACAAAACATTTGGTGAGCTCTTCCCCGTCCGCTGCCCAAACCGTACCCTTAAGCTATCAAATTGCAGTAATTATCTCATTTACTGCATGTTCCCGTCCCTGGCACTCAACTCGCTCCGACTTAGTGTTACCTATCTCACGCGGAGCGTCTACGGTTGCCGAGATAGTAGTCTTCGTTCTTACCTGCAGGACAACATACCGAGCATGGTGCTCATCGAAGCACAGCGGTTCAGCCCCTTCGCTCTCGGACGTCTTGTTCGAAAATGGTACGACACGTTTCGCACTTCCAGATGCGGTTTATGCTCAAAATTTTCACCCAGGTTTTACAAGCTTTTCGTCAGTATCGAACGGCCTTTCCCCGCGTAAATCTACTCACTAATGCGCCAACAGCATTTCAACCGTTTTGATGATAGTGTCCACCGCGATCGCTCGAGTACGTGCTTTTCATGTTATTTCTCCGACTTTGGGCTAACGAACGTCCAATGACCGTATAGTTACCCGATAGTAACAATTTCGTAGAAACGTTCAGCGTTCTCAGGGATGCGTCAGTGCAGCTCTGTGTATGCCGCGCTTTCGTGCTCGCTAACATTAATTGCGGCTAGTGTCATCACCGTCGTGCTGTCACGCTTCCTCATCAAGCTTGCCGAGCTCGGTGAGCGACAGGATGAAGCCACCCCGGCGGAGGAAGGAGTCCTCACCACACAATGGACTCGCGGTGTGCTCGACGTCACGTCCCAGATCACCCTCGACTGGGAGTACGACGGACGGGGATTTGAAAAGGACGTTGACGACACCGAGTCCCGAACGCACTACGTCGTGTAAAAAGGTGGTGCGTAACGAACGCTTCAGTTCAGTTCTGGATCATATGCTCACCTGAGAACGCATGCTCCAGGCGGATCGTCACAATACGGCAGGACCGACCCAAGCATACCCACACTCTACGCCGGAATTCGTTCAGACTACGCTCCCTACACTGTCACTCGTTTCCTACCCTGTCTTTTCGTCCCCTGTATCACTTCCGTGTAACTTACCGACCTTGTTGTAATAACACGTCCTAGATGGATCTGTGATCCCACCGCCGTAACGAGCAGCAGCAGGCCATGCCGAGTCGTAACATACCCGACAGCATCAGACCGCGTCGGAGACATACTTTGGGACTCGGTGTCAGAAACGACCGACGTTTCCGCATAGCAGTACAACATATACGGTACAGGTACATACATATGTCGAGCATCAGAATCCAGCCGTCATGCCCGGGAGCCCCGCATGCAACATCTCTCCCTGAAACTTCCCTCCGCCCTCCACCAGTCTGCATCCGAGCTCTGGTCGCCCTACTTCGTACAGGAACCCTCCTTCCGCCTCCCGCAGCGATCGACCCTGCGGAATATCGACGACAAGATCCTGGCCCACCGCGCGAAGCCACTCCAACACCGGCTTCCTGACCCACCTCGTCCGACGCCTGCGCAGGAGCTTCCTCTCCGAGGTGAACCACCCTAGGTGCCCGCCACCCCGCGTGACAACGAGGGACACGAGCGGGTTATCGCCGACGTCCGCGGGCAGGTCGCGTATGATCGGATCGTCGTCCGCGTTTATGGCGAGCAGAGGCACGCGCACGTCCGCCACCGCCGTGTGGCTCGACGACCAGCGATAGAAGTCACCCTGGTCCTTGAACGCTCCCAGCGCGTCTGACTCCTCGGACTTCTCCTCGCACGCGTAGTACGCGTCAAAGTCCCAGAGCGTGGGCGCGGGGAGTGAGAAGAGGTAGGGTAGTGCCTCCTTCGCGAGCTTCGGGTTCCTCGCGAGCTTGTCCTTGTGGGCCTTGATGAGTGCGGCCATATTCTCTGCAAGCGCGCGTGAGTACATGCGGTCGAGCCACGCTCCGTTCGACAACCTGATGGTGATGACTGTCAGACGGTGATATGGAGGCACGCGAGGTAAGAGCTCACTTGTAGCTGACGGCGCGCAAGTCCCATGGCTGCCGACAGATGGAAGACGCATGAGCGACCGATGATGATCAAATAACATCCGAGGCACTTACGCATCCAAGCGCACACCCTGCGACTAGCCTGCTTCGTTCACCTTCTTGCGCGAGGTACCGGACGAGGACGTTTGCGCCAAGGGAGAACCCGAGGCCTATCAGCCTCGCCTCGGGATAGCGGTGTGCTATGTAGATAAGCGCCTGTCGCGCATCGTCTGTGTTCCCACAGTGGTAGAGCTTCTCGCTCGTGACGGGAGTACCAGCGCATCCACTGGAGCGCAGGCAGGTGCGAGGATGGCGCGGACGTACGCCTCATTCGAGCCTAGAGTTCGAATCCCAGTCAGGACAAGTTTCGAGTACGCCGGGGTTACTCACCTCCCGTCAGGCCGTGAAATGTTACAATGATCGGGGTATCGTCTGGCAGGTATCGTTCATCATCAGGTGGCGTAAAGTCTAATGAACTAAAGGTTCGGCCTGATCGTTAAGCGTCGGGCAGGTGAGACAGACGAGACGAGTTGCTTACAGTGTTCCTCCGTCCAGCAGTCGGATTAGCTTCCTGAACCTACGAGTTAGACAGCGATATACCGAGACATGGGAGGACTTATCTCACCTATCATACACGATTCTATCGACCTTGGAAAAGTTTCCGTACGCTCCATATGCAGTCTGCAAATGTCCACTGGCGCTCATTATCAGCGCATTGAAAGACAGTACGCGGACGAGAATCACCTACTTGAAGAGCATCTTCGAGGGGTTGTACTCTCTAAGCAAACTCGGGCACCTCGAGCAAACGAACTCCCTGAGCGTCATCCTTAGGACCCCTTTCTCGCCACGAACGTTCAACTGCGCCTTCTCCGCACTCGCGTCGGCAAAGTGTAGCCGCGGTAGGCGAGATCGCGACCAGATTTGTGACCGCAGTTGCCGGAGATACCGCCGTAGCGCCTCCCGCACATGCGTCGGTGCCGCGAGCAGCCACCGTAACACGAGCTGGAGCACGTAGGCCGGGAGGAAGGCGAGACGCAACGAGGGCGCGGCTCTCGCGATGATCTTCGAGAGGTCGTCGAGCAGTTGCGGCCCCGAGTATGATATGTATACGTCGCGGACTACCGACATCGCGAGTGGCCCAGCTCAGGCCTCAGGTGTCGACAGTCGATGGAAGTCGGACGGCGGAGAGAGCGGTCTTCGCCTCGAGAGAAAAGTGGGTTCGGGGAGCGAGATTGCAGGGCAACGGAGAGCGTCGCGGATTGTTGGACGCGGGAAGGGCGGATCGAGGTGCATCTCGGACATAGAATGCGTTTATACACCACTCGCACGCAACGTGAGGCAAGGCGACGGGAGAAAGAAGAGAAGGCCATGCTGCTCGCTTGCGAGGGCGTTCTGCAGACAACCCCGCTAGTGAGGACGAGTGAGCGCCGACGTCTGAACGTGGTTGAGGTCGGTGCGTCCGCCGGACTCGCGCACGATTGGCAGAACGCGGTACGTTCGTCCCCAGGAACTAGCGCCTAGATCTTATCAGCTGGGCTTCGTCTGTGGGTGCTTTGACTTCTCACCGTTGCTCAGTGTGAACAACCGCCAGGACTGAAGGCTGGCTCATTGCTTCCTGAGTGCATGAGAAATATTGTCGTAGCCGGGGCGCTATGGTAAATCCAAAAGGCTAGTGCATATGGAACTGCGTCAGGAAAGGAGCGCACCGATATGCATGTCGAAGTGTGGCTCGGCAAACTGAGATCGGGAGGACTTGTTAACACGTATCGGTGGCGATCGCGAGGAATCGGTTCCCCAGCATCGATAGAAAGACACTGTATTGATAGCCGTGTTCAGGCGCCGTACATCCTCTTACATCCTCCAGTAAGGAGTGATGTTCACCCGGGGAGGTAACGTAATGAACAGTTACCGTGAATGGCAATGTGCAACTGGAAGTTGGGTTCGCTACTACGGTCGTGCAGTACACGACACATAATCGACAAATGAGAATTGTTGAGCGTTACGACGTACGGTACTGATAACAGGAGAATTTACTCACTATAGGGTCTAGGAGGGGGTAATATTCAGTCCTGTAGCGTATAGCTTCACTTTCAGAATGAACGTAGTAGCATGTCGCCGCCCTACGAGTACGAACTCCGTCAGTATGCGGCAGTGAAGAGGGCAAGAAGACTTGGAGCTTCATAGCCCCGCGCACCTGCGTTCAAGCACGGGCATCACAGAAAATCCACGAGGCAAAACAAGAAAGATGGGGAAAGACAACGTGTCGCGCCCGAGATGGTAAGATGGACCAAAGGGAATTCCTCGCCGATGCTAGAAAAGTTCGGAGAGGGGCTTCGGCGCGAGAATTGATAGACAGTGTACGGTGCAGCAATCACGCTGCCGCTGTCCACCCCAAACTGAGGACAAAGGCCTAGCCAAATGGGAATTGCGAGCCGATTTGCCGTGTATCGAATTGCACGGTCGTCAGAGCCTATCCGTCCCGTATCCAGGACGGACGCGTCCTTTGCGCAGTGGGCAATTGTCGGAATATGAAGAGCTTCGAATAGGATATACCGTGGTGTACAGTGTGGACTAGTCGTATTGCACGGCAACTCTGGCTGAGTTCAGGTCATGACGATATCCAATACCAATTGCGCACGCTGCATGAGGTAATCGTAAACACGGGGAAGTCGTTAACCTAGCACGACGAAGGTCAGCAAACGAAGCGATATCGCGCTTTAGCATGCGAATTCACGACAGTCCCCACCTTTCTATCGTGCCTTACGAAGCCGCCTTCCCACTCATGACCTCATATAGGCCTTCCATCTGCCTACGACCAAGGTGCTCGCTCCAGAAGCGCATAATAGGCTCAAACTCCTCCTTCGATCGCGGCATGCCTTCGCCCTTCATCTTGACCTCTTCGACCTTGGTAAAACCCTTCTTCAGTGCTGTCATAGTATCGGGAGGTAGGGCGGACTCCGCGGGTGGGGGTCGATGGAAGATCAAAAAAGGGGTCGGACACCTTTTGGACAACGTAGGGTATGAGAGAAGGGGTCCTGAAACGCTGACGATAGACCCAAATGCGCGAGGCGTAGGCGCGTCCGCTTTAGAGCCGGGAGTAGAGTCGGAAGATGGCAGGGACTTCTGGTCGAGAGAAAGTTCGGTGCGCCAATAGTTGAGGGCGAATTCAGCGGCCACGCTGCCACCCTGGGCGAAGCCGAAGAAGTGGATTCGATGAGAGGGCCACCCACAGTCTTTCGTGAGATGCTCGAGGACTCTCGTGATCAGCTCTAGTGCGGATGTCGGATTCGGGCGGTCGATAAGCTCGCCTAGGGTGTCGAAGGACGCGTACCACTGGAAGGCTTGCTCGTACAAGAACGGGATCCTTCACGTCGGGTCTTTCTCTGAGCATTCCGAACACTTCGCAATAGCAGCAACACGTACTGTTCTGGAGCACGCAGCGCAAGCGTAGCTGTCTGAGGGAGATGCAGCTGGCGTCCCAGCTTGCCGAATGGAATCTGAGTGTCGCCTACAAGCGAAGATCGCGTGAGTGCACTATTTCATGCGACGACGGGGAAGATACATACCTAGACCGTGAAGTAGGATAAGCAGATTCTCATCAGTGCCATCATCGCTCGGGTTGTAGACGAATGGGTGTGGAATTGCTGAGGGCTTGGGAGGCGGTTTCGTCCTCGGCGTCGTGTTCAACGACTCGCGCAGCGTGATCTCCCTCTCTTTAGACATGGAGGCAACTTCGCTTGGATGATGAGGATGGTGAATGCCTTAAGGATCGTCCATGTGGAGTAGCAGCGGATAAACCCTGCAGAACGTTCGAGTAGGAGGCGACGAGATGAGGGTCGGGAAAGAGCCCGCGAGCGCTGTTGGCGACGTCCCTGCTTCGTCTCCTCCATCATCGTCGGCTCCTGGCTGGCCCCCTGTTGTTTCGTCATCTGCTCTCTGTCTCTTCTCTCTCATTGTCTACATACTATTATCTATCATACGACATTTCAGGTTCTGTTGTACGGGATACGCACAACGGCCGCCTTCGACCCCGACAAATGGTTGCCAATGCTGAATGTCAGTACGTCCCGGAGCCTGGAAGGCGTCTGTTCGATACCGCTAGAAACGTTCAACATCCAGCCCGTCTCAAGTCCAGTCACTGTATACGGCGAAATCAACGGGCAGTTTTGGGATTTGCTGGAGATGCTGAGGAAAGACGGGATAGGGACGAGCTACATCTTCTTGGTACGTATGTACCCCTCCGTGTCATCCGAGAGGCTGCTCAGATAGGTTTTCAAAGGGACTTAGTCAACCGAGGGCACGATAGCTTTGAGACGGTCTCGTTGCTGCTTTTCCCGAAAATCAAGTCAGCGTCACCCGCTGTCGGAGACGAGCTGTGATCGAGACGGCTTGTCAGATACCCGGACAAGGTCACATTGCTGCGACGGAACCACAAGAGCAAGGGGATTTCCCAAATGTATCCCTTCTACGGTGCGTGTTTCTTACAGTATGCTGCTTGCGGTAGGCAATGAACAGCCGTGGTAGACAGTATTGCGGCTCTGTCGATGCGCAAGCGTGGAAAGCATGCTGCGGAGTCTTCGACTGCCTCGATCTGCCGGCAGAAGACGATGTTTGGCCCATAATGTAGGACGAGCGAAGAATATTAAGCATGTTTTCCCAGCCCTCGACAGCCCTGTGCCGAAGGGGAGATGAATTGGCGAAGATACGGCAACCTGGGTTCATCCGCACCGAGGCAGGGCCTCTGTTGCCGTTCGTAGGTGACCGAGTGCGATCGCCGCAATGCTGCAGATGTCAACCATCAACAATCGTTCCACATTCTGTTCTCGCATGCCAATGGCATTCTATCCAGGTGCAGGCCGAAGGCGTTCCGGCGGCCGACGATACGAAATGACCCATCCTGATTTTGGTCATCGAAGAGTCTCGCAGATCTTTCGGATCGTGACATCCTGGTAGTGCACACCAGGATGCTGGAGAGGTAAGTGACCAGAGACTCCCCGTGTATTTGCCTAACTACTGAAATGATTTGCCTCCGTAACTGTTCGACAGTACTAGTAAGGAAAACTAGGTAGCATTACCGGACCTGCTCCGGATACTTCAGTAGTATGTGTTCTGTACGACTTGCATAGAATATACTCTGTGTAGCCCTCTTCCTAATGCGATCCTCATATCGACGCCCATCTGACATGAGTGGCTGCATGTGGACGGATAGCCGGCACGTCCTCACCCTCTTGCCAGGGTCGCAATATCGTCCCCATTTTGGAGCCTTGTTCGGTTGATATCGGAAGATCGTCTTCGTTTGACTCGTTGTAGGATAAGACGTACTCGATTCGGGATTTGTCGACCGCCAGAATGACGATGATGAGCAAGGGATATATTGCCTACATGTTATTTTCAGTTCCACGCAGCTAAGTGCAAAGAGGCTTAAAGCTACCCACTACGATGGGGCCAAATGCTCCAATGGTGTAGCAGTAGGCTCCATAGACAAACTGTATGCTTGATTGAGTAGACGTGTTGAGTAACGATACATCGAAAGCCTGATAGATGACCACCGCAGCCTGTGCAAACAACCGAAATAACGCGTCCTACTCAGCTGAGTATTCACTGACTAGAGTTGAGACTCACCCAGAGTAGGGAGAACAGTGTCCCCGATTCAACGAGCACAGTAAGTGACTTGAGGGCTCGGGATCCACCTCCAAATCCGTCCCCGAGGTATGTTCGGATAAACCTATGATGTTTCCTGTGACAACGTCAGAGATATCTTCTTCATCTACCGGATCTAAGCACATACCAGGCCTTGTATCCTATCAATATTGTCGCCAAGAGGTTTGTAGCAAAGGAAAGCATTGGAGTAACAACGCCGTACACATTGATGAAGCGAAGATTCGGTAAGCTATAGGAGAGGTAGCTCTCCTGTGCCATCGACACCGTCCCAACGACTTCAATACATGAGTTTAGTTTCATTGAGTTTGAATGCGGCAGACTTACTCGTCGTTCCAGCCAGCAGAGCACCGCCAATACTATAAACGATTCTGTTCCTCCACACACAACATGCGCGCCACCACACGATGCCATCGCCTAGTACGATCTAAAACACATAATCAGCACGAAAAAAGCGCAGTATTAGTAAGCGACCTTGCATTGAAGCCAAATGTGGCTGAGATTATCCATGACTGTTTGTCCAAACCGGAGGCTTGTCCGTCGAGGTTAGGAAGGTAGGAAGGCGATCTCAGTCCGTCGACAGCATCCGCCAAAAAATTGATAATACTGGTCGCGTTCCAGAGGATAGAAGCCCAGTATATGGTAGTGGAAGCAAAAAGCGCGACTGCGCTAACCAGCAGGAATTTCCTGGCCATCCGCTTCCCTCTCAGGTGACAGGGAGTAAGTCCAAAGCGGTAAGCGTGAAGGTAAATTCATACTAACAACAAGGAGTATATGGATATACTTGCTACCACGGAAAGAGCACCTGTACATTGGTTCTTCCGTGTTATTTAGAGCTGACGGAGCAGTGCGAGAGAAACCTACCGAGAAAGAAGCTTGACAGTGCGACAATAGCCAGCGAGAAAGGAAGGAATGGTGCAATGTATTCCAGGTCCTTGATAGCCTGTTGGTTGCATTGAGTCATTGTAGGGTCGGTGGTCACTGCAGCGAGATATGTCCGTAAACAAGGATAGGAAGGTGAGAGGATTTGAGTTCGCAGAAAGGACGAGAGGTGATATAACCAAGCGTCCTGCAGCGCTGTGTGATCTCTGAAATGGAATGTGAAGAACTAACTATGCGGTCCTCACAACGTTGGCAAGAGCACTGCTCGACAGCATCTTCTGTTCTTCTTCAAGTGCTGGGAACAGTCATTGTAGTGGACCGTGGCTAGCAAATCTGATGAAAGAGAGATATACAGGACGCGGATGCGGTGGCGATAGACTCCATGCCAGGGTCTGCAGAACAAGTGAACAAGATAATGATGGTGATGACTGGCTGTTAGAGCGGTTGGCCAAGAGACGAGGGGCAGTAAAGCGGGCTACTAAATATGTCTAGTCAGATATGTGTCGAGATGATTCCAGATAGCGATGGACGTACAATGCCACCGCGGTCTGCAGATGTATGCGCGGCAGATGCCCCTGGACCGGTCACTCCGAATTGTCTGGTTCCATTGAACCTCAAGCGATGCATTATTTCAGGCCACGCGAGTGTATACAAATGTCTGAAGCACAAGGTAACCACCTACCGTGACCTGCGGTGGCTCACCGAGCAAACCTGATCATTGCCCAACTTGTTGCAACTTCCTGGATACCGTCTTCGGGTCCCGGGGTGTTTTTTGTGCATTCTCCTGCTTATCTTCGATATGCGCGGGCGCCGGCACCTCACCGTTCGTCTTGCAGTCGTTGTTATCCTTCGAAGGCCTATACACGGAACTGACCCAGCCCCATCAAGCGCGCACCTACGTTGAAGAGGTCGCACAGAACGTCGACTTCCGTCGCGATGATGCCGTCTGAAGAGGGGTCAACTTTCAAGCAGGCGCATTAGCTGTACTGAAAAGTAGGACTTCTTAGTGCTTTACATACCTTAAAAGGGCTCGCACGGCGCTGCGATAACGTTGCAGCTTTAGTCTAACCGGAGGCCTGACAATTCTGGTCATCAGTCCACGTTCAAAACAGAATGAACCGGAACGAACTCACAGTCTCGTACACAGGCTACGCGCATCCCTCCTACGGCCGTGCGAGATATGCACTATCTGCGCGTCGTCCTGGTAAGGACTTACGGTTGGGCTAATATCCTCCAGCTTTACCGGCGCCACGTACACCTCAAAGTGCCCCGTCGAGTACTTCGTCAGCCGGACCTCGCACGACGACGACCGGCGCGTCATATTCTACAGAGTTCGCCTGGCGCATCATCGCGACTGCACGCGGACTCGCCCACACCCGCTCCGGGTCGAACAGGTAGTGAGGCGCGTCGACATCAAATCCTGTTACTTTTTTGGCCCTGGCACACAGCTCTGCACCGAGCGGTACGGGGTACCCCAATTGGACCGAGACGGGGTGCTTGATACGAAAGGAATTGGCAACTCATAGCACCAAGTCGCGCGAGGCGGGGTAAATCGCCTGCATCTTGACCTCTGGCTGCTCCTGCTTGAGGCCGTGGAGAAAGAGGTCGCCGTCGGACAGTGGGAACGCGTTATTGCTACAGTACTTGAGCATCGCGCGGTTCGAATGGTCGGGGAGGCGCGGGACATAGAAGCGGGATTCTACACGTCGCAATTGCCCTTAAGCATTCCAATTAATCCGTAGCGGCAGGAACACGTACTGTTCTGGTGCGCGCGGAGCGCAAACGTAGAGGGAGATGGAGCTGGTGCCCCAGTTTGCCGAATGGAACCTAAGTGTCGCCTGAAAACAGATGAGTGGACTCGTGCCAGGCACGGAGTCGATGCATACCGAGATCATGCAGTAGGATGAGCAGATTTTCATCTGTACCGTCGTCGCTGGAGTGGTAGACGGATGGGACTGGGATTCCGGAGGGCTTGGGATTTCAGACGACTCACGTAGGTTGCTCTGAAGACACGCTGGGAGGGCAATAATGGTGGGTAGTGTTAATGATAGTCCGTGTGGAGGTGCGCCAGTCGACGAGCTTTGCAGAACGTTCTAGTAGGCGATCACGATGGGAGTCGGGAATGAGGATGAGGGCGCTGCTATCGAGCGCGACGCACTCGCTTCTTTCCTCGACCACCACCATCGACTTCTGGCTGACCCCTATCTTCCGCTAATTGCTTTCTCTTCATCTTGCCGTTCTCTTCTAGTATCTATTGGACTACATCGTAGCTTCGGCCGTACGGGACACACGCCATGGCCGCTTTCGATCCCGACAAATGGCTCTCGATGCTCATGGAATGCCAACACCTCCCGGAGCCTGATATGAAGATTCTCTGCGAGCGCGTCCGGTCAATACTGCTTGAAGAGTCAAACATCCAGCCTGTTTCAAGTCCGGTCACTATATGCGGCGACATCCACGGCCAGTTCTGGGATTTGCTTGAGTTGTTGAGGAAGGGTGGGATGGTGCCGGAAACGAGCTACATCTTCATGGCACGTATGTATCCCTCCGTATCATCCGAGAGGGCTGCTCAGACCGGTTCCAGGGGGATTTCGTCGACCGCGGGCATTATAGTCTCGAGACGGTCTCGTTGCTGCTGGTGCTGAAAGCAAAGTCAGCGTTCTCCGCTCTTCAAGAGGAGCTATGATTGAGACGGTTCTCCAGATATCCCGACAAGGTCACATTGTTGCGAGGGAACCACGAGAGCAGGCAGATCACGCAGGTGTACGGCTTCTACGGTGCGTGTTCCTTCCAGTATGCTGCATGGGATGGGCGTTCAACCAGCCGTTGCAGACGAGTGTCAACAGAAGTACGGCTCCGCGCAGGTGTGGAAGGCATGCTGCGGGGTTTTCGATTACCTGAATCTGGCTGCGGTATGTACTCTAACTCGATACCCATCAATACTTGTATCCATATGTCCTTCCCAGATCATAGATGGCGAGACACTATGCGTCCATGGAGGTCTGTCTCCCGATATCAGGACATTAGACCAGATCCGAGTGCTGTCAAGAGCACAGGAGATTCCACATGAAGGAGCGTTTTGCGGTAAGTTGTTATCGCCTTGCGGACTCGAGCTTCGGCTCATTCAGCTTTTGCCAGACTTGATGTGGTCGGATCCGGACGACATCGATAATTGGGCTGTCAGTCCTCGGGGCGCGGGTTGGTTGTTTGGAGGCAGCGTCACAAGAGAGGTGCGTCGTTCGGTGGGGTTGCGTTCCGGATACCCCAATCCTTATGCCGTTGTGCCAAGTTCAATCACGTCAACTCTCTTCGCCTTATCGCACGCGCACACCAGCTCGTGCAGGAAGGGTTCAAGTATATGTTCGACGAACAGCTGGTCACGGTGTGGTCTGCGCCGAACTACTGCTATCGTTGCGGGAACATGGCTTCGATCTTGACGATTCGCGATGACGGCGACCGGTCGTTCACAGTATACGATGCGGCGCCCGAGAACGAGAGGGATAAGGGTATGCAGAAGACAAGGAAGATAGTGGGTTTGTTACCTATTTCAGACGACGCGAGGCTGACTTGTTTCGGCGACAGGGCAATATGCCGTACTTTGTGTAGATGTAACGTATTGTCAGTTA
This sequence comes from Sanguinoderma infundibulare, assembly GCA_032821775.1. NCBI lineage: Eukaryota > Fungi > Basidiomycota > Agaricomycetes > Polyporales > Polyporaceae > Sanguinoderma > Sanguinoderma infundibulare. The sequence goes on along the minus strand of JAVLRN010000004.1, from coordinate 639,337 downwards.
ATTGTAGCCCATACTGTAGTCTGGATTGCCAACTTGCTACGGCCTGTGCGGTGCATTCTTGAGGACCGGCCAGAGAGGTATGGTTCTTTGCTGTCGGTCGTTGACCTACGTCACCATCGCGATGGTCGGAATGGCTCATACATAGTATGCAGGTGAGTGTACATAAGAGGGTATACAGAAAACCCCACTAATACAATACTGCAGGCAAATTATCCACGAAGCAATAGATGCTCGACGCCTCGCCCGACCTCCGGACTATTCGAGGTCATACGGCAGCGCGTTCCGAACACGCTCGAGGTGCTCGAGTTCGTCGCATTCGCCATCCTTGATGCAACTAGCAAGCGCCAACCCAATACCCTCGCCCTCCGTATACGCTCCGTGGAGGAACCCTATGCCCCGAATCTGTCAGGCATTACGCGCGCCGTCGTCGTCGTTAACGAACAACTCACCGAACCACTTCTTGCTTGTTGCCTCTCCAGCAAACCACAGCCTCTCGTCGACGTTCGCGCGCAGGTTGCCCTGGTGCTCGCTCAGGAAGTTCGCGGGCCAGTTCGAATAGGATCCCCGGAAGAGCGGGTCGCTGTGCCAACGCTGGAAGTAGAAGTCGAGAGGCTCGGGTATGGTCGTGTTGGGGAACATCGATTGCAGGACGGAGAGGATCTCGGCTTGCACAGCGGCATCCGACATGGCCTCAATGCGCTTGGAGAACGTCCCCTACAGGTGTGGGATGGGCAAGGACAGGCAATGAAGAGAGCGCGAAGCAGTGTAGTGAGCGAATTTTGCTGCTCGTCAGGTTGGTCGAGAAGTACTCACAGTGACGGTCACGAACAGGATCCCGCAGCCGGGGAAGAACGCGGGATGGTCGAGGGTTTGCCAGACGGGATATCGGCCCCGTTCATGATCTGCGTAGAGTGCCATCTGTGCGCGACGTTTCACGTCAATCTCCAGCGGATCTGGCGGGCAAGGTTTGCGGCGTACCTCTGTATCGAACCAGAACTTCCTTGGGAACTGCAGGAAGATCTTGGTGTATGTCCCCTGTTTATGCATATGTCGCCTTACTGAAACAGGATGGTCGGTGGCAGGATATAATCTCACCACGGCCATACTATGAATGGCTTCCTGCTTCCACGCGGGAAGCGGCGGGATGAACCTCACGTCATCGTGCTGAAGGACCCCAAGGCTGAACGTGCAGAGTGCGTAGTCCGCTGATAGCGCGGTCCCGTCGGTCATTATCACAGCCACGCCTTTCTTGGACGAGAGGATCGTCGACACCGTGGCGTTCAAACGGATCTGCTCCTTCGTCACAAACTCTGCGGCTTCCGCCTGGATCACCGTCTTGAAACCACGCTGGTCAATGGACAGGAGGTTTTCGGGTGAGAAGGTCTTGAAGGTATGATTGTGCGCCTGTCCGTCACGCATCCCGGGACCGACATAATATTAGCACAGATGTAGGCGGAAAGACGCTAACCTCTACCGGAAAGACTTCACTGCGGGTCGACAGGCCGCTTGGCGAGTCCTCGCCAGTCGAAGCTGCGAAGAGAAGGAAGGTCAATGCACCCAGGATGAAGCGAGCCAGGACGTCTCCTCCGGGGTCGCGGCGAACTCCCAGTCGAATTGGTAGTACTCGGAGGCCATCTCGTATCGGGAGGTCGGGGGCGCTGCCCCCGAGAGGGCGTACCCGCTGCGCGCCGTCATGTCGACAAGCCGTGTCGGAACGCGCGCGCCTGTATGTCAGGTGAGCTTCTGTCGTCCGCCCACGATAGAGTGGAGTGCTTACCAGCTGTGGCGGTCAGGCGTTGGAAGTTCTCGATCGCTTGTTGGAAAACGCCTTCGAAATCGATCGCGCCCGAGTCGTCGTACGTCGCTGGAACCTCGTGAGTCACATCGTCGTCTCAAGAGATGGTGTACTATGCTCACAGACGCTGCCGAAGTCGCTCGAGTGGACGGACATGTTGTGCTTCTTCGCCAATTCCCAGATCGGATTCGCAGGCCCGTTGCCCGTCTGCGTACCCTGCACCCAGTTCGCACCTACCTCGACCGTCCACTCATTGCCGCCCGCGCCAAAGGTGTGGCTCATCATTCTGCCCCCGAGTTCGTGCCGGGCCTCGACGATGATGTAGTCGTCGATGCCCTGCTCGTGCAGGGTTCGTGCGGCGATGATGCCGGCGACGCCGCCGCCGAGGATGAGGACCTTGGTGTCTTTGCGCCCGGCCGAGGACAGAACGGCCTGCGCGTCGGGAAATACTGGAAGGGCGAGACTGCCGAGGAGGCTACAGAGGGCGAACGAGAGTAGGAGTGTGGTGCGTATTGGGTCGAGCATGGTGTGGTGTACGTAGAGCTGCTGCTCCGGGAGCACTTAAATAGGTAGCCTGCGCGGGTCCAGCAAGATTGCATATGTGCATGCCGAGGACGGTGAGATAAGGTTTCGCACTTATCGCGGTCAGGGAGAAGGATATGAAGGCACGCGTTTGATACGGGAAGGTTATCACCCAGCCGCGGTAGAGAAACCTCCGCCCTAGCGCATCCTGGGCGTGTTCTGTAGTCAGGAAGCAAGTTAATGGAAATAGAAGATTGAGTGCTCAGGTGCTTAAACGGCATCGGACGCTCCATCCCGTACGGTGAGCCATGCACGGCGTCAGCGTTATGGGAATCTGAAACACCTTATTACAGATCGAGAGAACCCGCTTCCACATGTTATATCGTTATCTCTCCTCTCCTGCTCCGAGGAGTGGTTCGAGGGAACGAGGCCATGACACTCGTTCCTCATCAGAGTGGTTCGTACCGTGATCCCTGTGGACGCCTATCTCTCACGGGACCAAGATCCCAGGGACACCGTATAGAGATAAGGAGAACGGCGCCAGGATCATGTTGGTAGTCCCTACTCTTCTCCGGGCCTCCTCTTCGGTGTCACAGAAGGTGGTGACGCACACCGACTGCGGAGGGCGCGAGGGCGGTCGGAGGAACGACGTTGTTATGGAACGGTGTGCGTAGTTGAATACGACGTACACGTGTGGGGTACATGTGGAGGACTGCGCACAAGTTTGACTTTGCTTCCAAGGCGCGTGGTGCTGTAATGATCGTAGGTCGTTGGCGTCTTGTTTGTATTGTCTGGAATGAGAGAGGGCCCCCGGTAATACTAGAGCTCCTTGCAGGATGAGGCCGTCTGCCGGGCAGCAGCATACACATGGTTAACGTTAATCCCTGGAAGGAAGGAGTCGTATATGAAACACAGGCTCGCTATGTCCATTCCGCTGATATCTTGGATATATTTAGGTACATGTCCTCTTGGCATTCATTTCACGTTCGGCCTCGAACGGGTTGACCGCTCGGGGTGTGATTTCCTGGGCAGATACTTGGTACCACCAAGGGCTTGCGATCGCGGTTTACTAGTCGGCTTTCGTAGGCTGATCAATCCTTTCCCTGCGTCCTCCGCCGTCCCTGCCTGTGTACAGAAGCAAGGGACAGTGCTTCAGCATACGTGGTCGTGCGTCGATTCAAGTTTGGAAATCTGATCAGTAAAAGCGCAACCTGCCTGCAGGGCTATGCTAGGCGCTAAGGGGCTATGCACCGTGTAGGACTCTGTAGGAAGTCGTCGGATATGATGGAATCCTGCAGGGTTCCGCCGTATACGATAAATCATTGTAGAGCTCTGTAATGCTGCCACCGGGTGATAGAAATGATTACAGAGCAATGTAGCTGTGCCTACGGATACCATAAATCACTGCAAAGTCTGTCCTGCTCGCCTGTTCTCGCTTCTCGCTCTGGATGTCGATTCGCAAGTGCCTCGGTCTCTTTTTGTCTCGTGGCGGTCTCGCGCTGTCTTTCCGGTGATGTCTACGGTCCACAAATCGCGTGCTCGCGTGCTCTCTCTTTTCGTAATAGATGCCGTGATGTATTGTTGCTCCGCCCGCCAAAATTGATGACTTTGACTGTTATTAAATTCCGTGTGCATTGCGTGGCCGTGGGCGAGTATCAGAGCAATGCCTGCCAGGGAGCCCACTATACAGCAACTACAGCCATTCACCGTACACTACCATACGCCGGGGGACTATGGTAGTCCTCTACCATATCTCCCCATCAGTCCTACATGGTGCTACAATATCTCTCATTGGTCCTACATGGCACTATACAGCCCGCGCACCTATCCGATAGGCCACTACAGTATTTCCCCCGGCTCCGACGAAATCCTACAGGGCTCTGCAGCACGCTCCGCTATAAACTGTAGGATATTGGCCTATCCGCCGGAATGCTGCAGAGCCATATGCTGAATTGCAGGATATTGTGCGTCACCTACCAATGGCTACGATGGCTGCAGAGCTATATGGTTTAGTGCAGGTATATGTAAACCTGAAACCCAGTTTGCTGATGCTCGGATTACACTTGGCAGGGAATCGTTGCATTAGTGGAATGGGTGTTTCTATACTCTAAGATATTGTATATAACGGATTGGGAGCACAATAATTATCTACTGCTATGCGTATTGCGAGATCCATTGATCCTCCGGCGGGAGGTCCGAGAGCACGTCCGAAGGGCATATCGAGATGTCGCTCGTGATCATATTCTCCAAGTTGGTGGGGTCATACGCGCCCCGGTCCCTCGCTTTGCAAAGCTCTCCCAGTTCCAGGAGAAACCTTGACACCAGGATCGACGTCACGCTATGCGGTAGTCAGGATAGGATGTGATATAGATAATTGTGGATGTGATGCATACGGGTCTCTGAACGCCCTAATGAGATCGAGCACTGATGTCATGCCCTGTGGGGGCTGCTTCAAGTGAGATTCGGACATTGCAGAGGAATACGTAGAGGGGAATAGCATACCTTCCTGACATATGCTACAAGGACGATCACATTCAGGACGCAGGGTATCCTGCTCGATATATTCAGTCCCTAAACGAGCTTGACGTAACACCTAGGTCGGAATTCTTCGCGTCAGTATATATGCGGACGAGGAGGACGAGATACCGACTATTTCGAAGTAAAATGCCCAGAAAGGACTTTGGCAAAGCGCTCCGGCCCCGGAGAGCGCCAAGCGTTTTCTTCAGGGTTAGTACGATGACAATCACTTCGGCCAGTAGGAACGCCACTTTCCCCACTATCTCCGCTAAGGCCACACATGAACTCGAGGCAGCTTCCAAGGCAGGGTGACCGAGAACGCACTGGCAATGGAAACATCAACCACAAGCTGATAACTCTTGGATTCTGCAGAAGATGCCCACCCAATATGCAGGGCCTTGCTGTCGCGGGGTGTCAGATTGCAGACAGGTTTTGAATCGACGATTGCGCCACTCGCCCAAGGATACTGAAACGCTTTCAGCGACAAGAAATGTCGCTTTGAGCATCCTTTACTCACCACGGTTACGACGACGAATCCTGAGCTCAGAATCAGCACAACGATCGCGATGACGGCGCTGCGCCCGGATAGCGCGTATGTGCGTATGCTAGAGAATGCTATCCGTTTCGCCACGGGGAAGACTGGATGGTCAGCGACGCGCTGTACAGGGATGAATTTGGAAAACGCACCTATCCACGAGATGTATGGAAGCACCAGTGTTACCTCAAAGAGGTATGTTACAGCAAGACACCTGGCGTTACCGCATCGGATTACATCGCTGCTGGAGAATGTACGGAAAAGACGTCCTCACCTCTGTAGGGTAAGCGTCTAAGATCTCGACGCCACGATGTAAGACGTGACCACTCGCCTGACCGTACAGTGGAAAGAAGGAGACTACGTTCAAGATCGCGTTCAGGGTTTCAGAGTAGCGATTGACGAGGTATAGCACGGTCAACCAGTTCGGCCGAGAACTCCATACAGTGTCCACTTCTCGACCTGAAGTAATGAGCAGCTCGTATACCAGCAAGGCTGCAAAGTAATTAAATGGTCAGCTTCGTTCGCGCACGACATTCCGGGCCACATACCGGCTATTGCGACTTGACAGCGTTGTGTGATTTCACTAATGAGGTTGGTATAGTCAGTAGCTTCTCGAGGAAGGGATGGGAAGAAGGCCTCACGTTGATTCGACGCTGCTGATGGGAATTTCCGACATTAGGCAGATAGAGAGGTGAGGACGAGATACGAGAGCGCAGCACAATCTCGCTATTCAGGGAGTATAAGTAGCTCCACACCATCGAGCTCTGCGATCATTTCCGCCACAGAACATGCGCTCCTGCCGCATATCACGATTGGTCTCGCACAGCCCCCAGCATCTCACGTAGTACAAGGTCAGAAGGGCGCAATTCAGAGGAAGCCACAAGGCCGTCCGGGACCGGATGCGAACAAGAAGTGCCCAATGTTATGCCAAACGTCTGTCGCGTGGGCAGCGCCGGCCACACTGAGGATACAGCCTCATGCCTAGCTCGGCGCACTATGTTCTCGATGATCATGATGAAAGGATGCGTGCGTCCCATGGAGAAGAAGAATCTCTCATGAGCGACGACCAGACTCGTCCCCGTATCAGGATGTGGTTTTCAACAACCACGATCGAGCGATACTGTACCTCGATTCATGGGACCCGCCCGCGATGCTTGCCCAATCTAAACGAAAAGTCTCACCTTTTCCAGTGTAGGCCGCATTCTTTCCGCCGAGGAAGCGGCGCTACTAAGGACTTGCGACAGGTTACAATCCTACGTTCCTGAAAAAAGATGATCGGATGCATGATGAGGGTTAGTCAGTGGCCGGTCTTGCACTGCATTGGAAGCGACGTACCGGTTTTCCTTGGCTGCCCGCAGCAAACCTGCCAGACTCTGAACAGGCCTGCATCGGAAGATCGGAAAACACGCAGCGGGGCGGCGGGGCCATTGGGGGCGGCGCAGGGGTTTGCTGTATTCACGTGGTGGCATGGTTTGAGGGCTCGGCGCCACGCCCGTCCATGCGTGATCGTGTTGTGGAACGCCATGATGAGCAGCGCGAGCGCGAGGGTGATCACGTTCAGGATAAACACGGGCTGCTGCCACACCACCGGGTTCGAGAAGAAGATGACAGCGATAGGAACGAGCATGGCGGAACAGGCCGTGCCATGAGGAGAAACATGATCGAAGGGTCCAGCGTCGCGACATAGTTGAGGACGGGCGGGAGTAGGGGCTGGAACATAGCCGAAGGGGCGGAGGCCGGGACGGAGACATGACGCCTGCTCGACGCCGAGGGCTGTTGGCGTGCGCGGGTTAGTACCTTATATGTCAAGCCCGGACGAGTCGCGCATGTACGCGACGCAGGAATAGACCGAGCCCACAACAGCATCCTTGTACTTGCTTCCGCGCAATAGCAGTTCTAGGGCCCCATTTCCTAGTGGCGCACTGCACTGCGCACGTGCGTCGCACCCGCGGTGCAGGTGGGGGTGGGAGGGGAGGATCAAGGTCAGTCGATGGGCCGTCCGGGACGAGGATATGTCCATCGTAGGCGCGACATTCGATGTCGATGTGCGCCCGGGGACCACCAGTGATGGGTGCTCAGGCCGCACTTGAGCCCATAAATGAGGGCGAGTTCGGAGAGGCGTGGCAATTGTCGAAGAGGGCAGTACATTGTCACCATGCCGACAGGGAAGATGTGAGGGGCGTCAGATGAGGGCTTCTGCTTCTCGGGATGTCGGGGATGGCAAGGGGGATCATGAACTTTATCGGAAAAGCGGAGAGCTGGAGACGACCTCGAGGCCGTGTGGCAGCGCGGCGACTAGATTCGCGTGTGGGGCAAAACGCTATTCAGGGTAGGTTGGAGAATTCACGTCGGCCCAGTTGTTCATAAGATCTGCAGACTAGGCCACGCACAAGTCTGTCTGTGATACAGGCATCACGGTCACGCAGCATGAGCCTACCACGCGTAGTCGGTATGGCGTGGTATGGGCGACAGCTGTCGTGCAATGTTGGCGCATGGATCGCCGCTATCGAGATGGTGAAGGAGCTAGGCGGTGCCTGCAAGGGTTCACAACAGTGCTGTGACTCCGTGGGGGGAGAGAATTTTTGATTTCTGCACGTTGAACACCACATGCTGGAAGTGCGGTGTCCGATATCCCCAGGGACAGGGTTGCCTGAATTTCTAGACAAGAACAGTCACCATCAATCAGAGTGAACGTGACAGTGAAGTTCACTCACTTGTTCGAATACCGAGTAAGTACTGTGTTATCCCCGGTTTGTTGAGGCCTATGACGTGTCCAACTTATATCGATGATCTCTCGAATTGGCTGCTTCAATGTTACGTCATATTTCACTCTTCAGAGTAACCGAGGATGCAGAATCCCTTGATAGAAGGATTCCGTTTAGAAATAGTCACCGTTGGGGGGGCAAGGACGAAAGCAAGCCTGGTGTGCAGGCGTCTAATCTTCCTAATTAGTGAATGTACTGTTATTTGTTCCTACTGCCAAATTCGGAACTCAACGCCTTCTGGCGATCAGCCGGTGAACCTCCCCACCCATTGCGGAACTCCATATCTGCTTCCACAAATATTTATTATATGAGTTGCGGTCCGTTTGCACTATCCGTGAGAATCAGCCTTCGGCGTGACGTGCTCGTCTGTACTGACTCAAGACAAGACCCGGGTCATTGCTGCTTTCTGGATAATTAAAGAGCGCGACCATGGAGTATCCACCGGTCTCCATCCCCAGAATATCCTTGTCCGCAGAGGGTACTATCAAACTCGCTCCTAAAACTGCTCAGGCCGACAGGCTTCACCTGACCGGAAACCGTCCGCGACACATGCGGGGGCGATAAGGACTTGGGAGGGGCTGCCAGATGACCAACGACCAACGTGCTCTGTGGGCTGGGTGTATGCCGCCACATGCTCGACTCCGTCTTGGACGCTGCTGCTCCCATCCGTTGCGATCCTGACGCCCAGATGGTCGAGAACAGGACGCCGAGGATGGAGATGTAACTGTTGGCACTGACGACGTATGACCCGTGTAAGTAGTTGGGATCGTGGAAGATGAGGACGAGCTGAGCGACGTCGAAGATGACGGGGAAGACGAAGTTGGACATGGTGATCCAAAATAGCTTGCGGAGGCGTACGCCGGGCCCACCGGAGGATTCTACGAACGCGGTCAGTAACGCGCACTACAGCTAGATATCAGAGCCGAAGTGACCCACCTTGAGGAGCGAGCGCATAAGACCTGCTCGTCCGCGACTGCCTCCTGGTGAACTGTATTCCCACTTGAAGCCGCAGCAGGAAGAGCGCGGACACGTATCTGGTCGGAACATCAGCGCGTGTGGAAGTTACACAGAGTGGTGCGACATACACGTCATCAACGAGCTGTAGAAACCACTCCGATTTAGCGAACGGTGAAGCCCATGCCGCAGCAGCTTCGCTAGCCACGGGTGTCGCATTGTTCATGCCTTGCCGAACCGCGGACATCAAGAAACACGCGTTCACGATCCGCGCAACTTTCACCGCGACGAGCGGGCCATACATTGCCAGGCATAGCGGCCGCGCAAGCTGTCGTGGAGGATATACGGCAAGGACCCTCAGCAGGAGGATCGTCTGGACGCATACAGGTACGATGACGTATAGCGCGATCATGACCAATACGAGGGATGTTTTTGGGAGGGCATTGAGCATCTCGCTGATCTACATACAGTCGGAGGGGTAAGCATGTTGACGACTCGAGAGCCGTCGGTTGTCACTCACCGATACGTAGGCAGTGACCGCGCCCTGAGTTAGCCCGAGGGTTATGGCGCAGACATTGAGGATGAAACTGGGCCGCCTGCGGATGGCTGGGGTAGAATGTACGAAGAGGATGATCGCTGTAGGAATGAGGAATGACGAGAAGACGACGGCGATGAGCAACTGTTTCACAGACGGGACGACTACAGCGACCGGAACGGAGTCGAACACAGAGGGGATGCTCGCTGGGATGAGGGACATAGTTTGCGAGAACAAGGAGCCCGTCCGGTCCTCCACAGCCGTCGTTTATGCATATAATTCCGATGAGACAATTCGGCAACGACCTTCGCGCAACATGTGCGCTACGCCCATACACCCCTGGCATTGGCTATTCTCAAAGGTACGCATCATCTCGAATGCCACCAAGGAGCCAGGTTGCCCAGCGAACGAAGACCGAGGTGGAAAATTAAGATGCGATAATCGCGCTACGTGGACGTTCAATCATGATCGCACATCCCAACGAGGAAAAGGAAGGCCTCCGAGGTTGTCCATCGGGATTCGGATGAGGGGATCGCGGAGATTTCAAGTCCACAACATCTCACGGCGACTATACTTAGTTATTCGGCCTTCAACACTGCTTCGCTGAGACGAAGTCCCCGTTGCACTGATTGACGATGATAGCGACGAGATCGAAGGAAATAGCAACGGTCAGAATAAGAATGTGTCGACAACTCACCTCAAGGTCAGGAATCGTCGGGAACACAGCGGGGAGGCGGAGGTAGAGGGCTGTTGCTGCAGGGCGGCAGAACGCGGGATAGTACCCTACGTCGACCCAGGACGAGTCGCGCACAGATCAAGGTCGGTGCTTGGGCGAGTTGGGGCAATCATCTGTCCGTCGGGCACGTCTTTGGTTGCAGATGGAGCCAATGGGTGAGGGCAAATCCAGAGAGGAACGGCAGTGCACCTACCGGTGTCCGTCGAGGAGGGCGGTACATTGTCTCCATACCGCCAGGGAAGATATGAGGATGTCCGATCAAGACTTCCGCTTCTTGAGATGTTGAGGATGGTCGAGGGGAGCCATGGACTGGTACTGTACCTTGAGAGTGATCCGGCCGCTATGCCCAATTGCGCTCCTGATGATGGTGTCGAAGAAGCCGATCGAAAGACCGATGTTTGAAAATGAGTCCATAGATCGCCGCATCGCGCCCCGACGAAGTAAACGATATCATCGCTGACCATCGCCTGCGCCGCACGCCTACAGAGTCCCCCGCGCGCAGGGTTTAGACGGCTCGACTGTATGCGTTCGGCGCCACCTGCGGCGCCGCCCCCGCGGCTGTCTCCATACGAGTACCGAAGCTAGGTGGGCAAGAGCATGGTCACGTGCAGCGGAAGGATCAGCCGAGTACAGCCGGACAGAGTGCCACTTGGTTCCACGTCGACGGCCTTCCTTCCTGAAACACTCGTAGCGGTGGCTCCTCCAAGTGTTGAGCGACGAACTTGAATATCGCCTTGACAGAGCGAATAGCCCGGGGAGCTACCATTCCGCTCGCTCGGACGACCACCGCAGCCGACCTGCTTACATGCGCACGCCGTCGTCTCTCAGGACGTCGTCAGTTCCGCCTCAGCCGACGGCCGTACATTTTCCAACTTTGCTGCCAGGCGAGAAGAATGAGCGAAGGCGATGTACAGGGTGTCAGGACTGATTTGATAGCTGGAGGACGTGGGAGGAGCAGGTTCTGAGCGAGTCCGCCGGGAGATCTGGCGCATGAGACGGAAACCAGGGGGCTGGGATTCCGCGCTGCGGCGTGGACACACGCACACTCGCACTCGCATGGTACGGTCCTGCGTGCTCACGAATGCTGACGAAAGGGTGTTGCGATTCATGAGCGACGTCGCGCAACAGAGGCCGTAAAAAGGATGCTTACTGGAGCGCCGGGCGCAAGTACAGCACGGCCGCGTTGCGGGATGCGAGCGGTACAATTTCATTCGATCTCTACAAGCGCACATGATCAGCACAAAGTTTAGACGCGAGAGTAAGTCAATCGACGAGGATACATGCGTCGGAGGACCCGATGGACAAACGAGCACAAGCCAGTCATCATACCCCGTGACAGCACCATCATTGGTGTACCGGCGGAAAAACCAAGCAGCACCTCTCCACCACCGGAATTCGGACATACTACGCGTGCTGAAAGGCGAACGCACTACCCAGCACTGCGCCGAAGACCCACGATCGCGATCGTATATGCAGTGAATGCAGATGCGGCAAGATGTGCTGAGCCGACGCAGGCCACATCGACGGGAATCGATGCAGGGCGACCTGCTTCCTTCTTGCAGGAAGGATGCACGCCAATGAATACCCGGCCGATGGACGGCAGGGGGCGGGAGGAGAGTAAATGAACTCACCTGGACAAGGGATTCACAGTACAGCTGCCACTGGAACGGGGTGATCCCGTGCGACTCTCCCAACTTCAGCCAAGGCTTGTGATTCCGGACGGTTGGAAGAGAGTTGCGGGAACGCGAGCGCAAACGTGTCGTTGGGCGTAGGATGCAAACGACGTCGATGAGCAGCAGCAAATTGAACGTGGGTAGAGTCGAGGGACGCAAGTTGGGAAGTGGACCATACGGGTGCGACAACCATAGAGGGGCATACGGAAACGGCTGGGTGCTGTATGGGAAGTTTACGACGAGATAAGATGGAGAGGAATTAGCAAAACGAATCACTCACCCCTCACGATCTTTACGTCAAGACACGGCAAGAATCTCTTCTCCTCGCTCAGGACGCTCCAAACGGGAATTGTCGACCTGTGATCGCATAACCATCCCGTTTGTACTAGCTGCGGCTGCGTTCGCACCTGAGAACCGGACGGGGTCAGTGGAGACCATGAAGTAGCGGAATGATGATACTCACATAAGAATTAGGAGAATAGACGGAAGGTTTGGGCGATAACGGAATTTGGCAGTGGCGTTGGCAGAGGGATGCAGAGGAGGACAAGCATGGTGACGGACGGTAACGCTTAGCGGGCTCGTGCCGGAGTTGTGAGACGAACTAGTTCAGCTGGGGTGTATCGACGAGCTCGATGGCACTGTCTGCGCACAGAGAGCGCAGGCGCGGGAGACGAGGGCCCAGGATCGGTAGTCGGTCTGATGTGGACGGCCTGGGAGTTGGTCGCGTCGCTGACGAGGCCGAGCTGCCAGACTTGGATCGGCGGCTGCGGGACGTGTCCATGGAAGTCGAGTGCAAAGAAGCAGCTTGCGGCCTTTTGTACCTTACGCTCGTCAATCTTTCAGTCGTGCTTGTTCTCCCAGTGTCCGACCAACTCCTGGAACGTCGGCCCTCCGCGAGAGTTGGGACCAGTCTCAAGGCGCCGTTCGTTGTTGGCAAAGGGAGATGTCTTTTATCGGACATATGCTCGCAAGAACCGACGTCCGCCGCCAGGCTTGCTCTCGCCACGGCTCAATTATCCCTTCGCGGGATATTGATTCGTCGGAGAGGTCGACGTTTGGCGGCGGGCAGGCGTTGAATTAGACCTGAACCTTGCGTACATGCGCCACTACGCAATCACTTCTCAGTTCGATCTTCCATGGGCTTACTCTTGCATTGCGTAGTGTGGTCCATTGGAGTCACTCCTGATGCTTTTCGACCTGAGATGTTGGCGGCGGCGTCTTCGAAAACGGGGTCTCTTGACCCTAATGCGTGCTCCACGAATCAAGAGAAGGTTCCGGTGCGAGTTTACTGTCAGACGTAGACGGTACAGCCGATTCAAGTGAGTATTTCGATTCAGTTATACTAGTACGATATTTAAACACTATCTCGTCTAGTCGTCAAGTCCAAAGTTACATCGGTAGAGTGGCCCTCAGTAAGCATGCCACAACATTCTGTCTGAGACTCACCGAGGGCGGATTCATGCTCATATCATGTTCTATGCTGAGTAGCCCTTTTAATCTATGAGTTCACGATCACCGTCGACAAAGACATAGGGCTCTGGTGGAGGCGTAAAATTACCCTCTCATCTGCGCTCTTTTTTCCAACCGTTATTTGCCGTTGACATACAATATACTGTTCAATGCGCCATGGCCGTGGACCATTGATACTCCTGCTGTATGTTGTAATTCCCCTGTCGTCTTCAACACATACTGAACTCATGTGGTCATAGGGGTAAGGGATTAGTCCATCTGACGGCAGTACATCTGGGCTCACATAAGGACCAGTTGTCAGGCGGTTGTCTGGAGCAAAGTAATCGGACGGTATCTCCAATACATTCCCTGGGCCGGTACGCACTGCTTGATTATCCATCATTGTCCACGGCATCAATATGATTGACGTTTCACAACATGTGTTCTCTGGCTTACGAGCCCACGTGCTCAGCTCTCGGACATGGGTCCTCGCGGCCTTGGTTTTCATAGTCTCTCTCGCACCAATGATCATCAACTATGTGAGTTTGAGAGGTGTATGCGCGTCTGTTGCGAATAGGGAGTGAAGCTGACATACTAACGCTCAAAGGTTTACCGAGGATTTACGGTTATAATTGTGGACCCCGCATTTGGTTGTACCGAAGAGGATGGGCTCACGGACACTGTCAAAACTACGTGAGTACCGTGCTGCAGTGAAGTCCATACGTACTTGACTAACGGACTTGAACGCCTCTACAGTAGCTGTGTGTTCTACCTACCACTTCCTGCAATGCAGTCTGCCAGAAGCTGAACGCCGCGTCTCCAACTTTACACAGTCACCATTTTGTCTCGAGGTTGCCTCATCATATCCGACATACTGGTTGTGGCCATAACTTGGACATCGATGTACAAATCCGCCCAGGAGGTGAAGCTATTGGGGCAACGGACGTCGCTCTCAAGGATTCTTTTTAGGGACGGTGAGCAAATAAAACCACTGGGGGTAAATCATCGTATTCAAGGCCCCGGTTCTCATTCGCCAGGTGTCGTATACTTTATGTGCGTTCCCGCTACGGCCGTATTCGCTCTCACGTTTACGGGATTCCAGCATTCTGCTTATCATGAACGTACTTCATCTGTCATTCTCGCTCCTTTCAGTAAGTCTAGAGCCAGCACGTTGCGGAACCATACTACCATCGCGTCCTCGACTCCGATACAGATCCTGCCAAGTACCGGAAAAGTTCCCACAAGCTCCATCCCAATCCTTACTGAACCGTACATCCCGATCTCAACGACCACGTCGTCCCAACGTTAACCGATTCCCGGGCCACCTGCGCACAGAATCACCGCGATCCTCATCTCGCGCTTCCTCATTGACCTCCAAGAAGCCGACAAGGTCACTGCCCACCAGCACTCCCTCTCGTCCGTCCAGGTGGGCCACATCAGCAGCGTCAACTTCAGCCGCGTTCTCGGCTCCATCGCGTCCTCGCTCCCCGCCCCTGGGGAGACCACCGTGGATTGCGAGTCAGACGACCTCCCCTCGGTTACCACCCCCGCCAACGAAGACAATGCGAACTTGGAATTGGTCATCAATTCGGACGACCGCAATGCCACTTCAGACCCGGAGGCAGGCACTGGCGGACAGACATCGTCGAGCGCTATCACGGTCAATGCGGGTTGATTCGGGCGGGGCATTGCGCGATGCACTGTGTCATACCCAATTCCCGCTATGGACATGCTGGCTCGGATCCTTGGCCCGAAGGCTATGCTCACGATGTTGTGGACCTTGGTGGATTGCACCTGCATGCAGGCCGGTCGCGCAGTTGCTAGACCCATGTTCACGCCTCTCCTCGACCGACGATAGCCCTGGTCGAATGTGCTGGAATACGTGATGCGGCTTATTTATGAATCTTCGTACGTTCTATGATCACATACAATTTCTTGAACAACGTGTATGTAAGGACGGGTTCGTATGCCGAGGAAATCAAAGGCCCTTGTGCTCTCTACCTTCCACCCAACTACGAACACCCGGGCGTTTAGGTATCCCAACCGTGTAGTGTCGCAATAGTTACCATGCGCGGGGGCTGCGCTCCTCATCGTCACTGCCACTGCACTCGGCGTTCACGTCGAAGACTGCCGATTCGTCTGAGACGGCCCGCACCGTGTACGCCTCGCCCTTGTGCGAGTAGTGGAAGCGGTTGGCACCGTCGGATTCGTCTGGAAGCGTCGAGCTGAGCGTAATGCGCTTTCGAAAGCGCGCCAACAGTAGCAGAACCAGACGAGGACCGCGATGAGGACGGGAGAAAGCCCAGCGGAGCCGGCCTGACTGTAGCACGTGAGATAGACAACACAGGATTCAGCACCAGTAGGGAAATGAAGTCGTGGACATGCATTCCCGCCACCCGGGTACTTCGACAAGGTTCGCGAGCATCCCGACACTCTACTACGGCGGCTACGACGAGCACGTTGAACGGCTTGCATCCGAACAACTGCAATATCGGGGCCTCATCGATGCATACGATATCGCATTCACAGTACACAGCGGATCATCTTGTCCCCACCCACTCATGTAGGAACAGCCCACTCGACGCCGTCCTCGGTCAAAAACAGGCCGTTGTCGGACGGCTTCAGCCCGTCAATCACCTTCAGCTGCCCAGCCACAGACGCCTCAGTGGAAATTACCACGAAGGGCGTGTCATACTTCTCCTTCCACAGTGCTGCAGAGCGGTCTATCCTCTCGCGCGTCAGGGCATAAGCTGCCGAACCCGTATGTCAGCACCATCCACGGGTCAGGAACTATACGCGTGATACCTACTTGAATCGACAGCGGTCGCGGAGACGTCGACCATCCCGGGGCTGAGCGAGATGACTATGAAACCTTCTTCCTTCAGCTTCACCGCGAGCTTCGTCGTTGCCATGAGCGCGGCCGCCTTGGTCATGGCGTACGCGGACACGTCCGCGATGTCGAGGGCTCGAACTAGCTTATGGTCCGCAACTGCGCTGCTAATGACCACGATCTTCTTGGTGGACGAGGCGCGCAGGAGGGGGAGGAAGGCGGTGATGGCGTGAATTGGGCCGAGGGCATTGACCTTGAACTGTACGGTGTGGTAAGTCAGGCAAGTCAGGCCCAAAACCTTACGACGCGAAAGCGGAAGTCAAACGTACTGCGGTTATGAACGCCGCATCGAGCTCGTCCATGTCAGAGCTACAGGGACATGGTCAGACGGCCCGGACGAGAAACTGACGATGTACTCACTAGTCGTCAAAACCTTTCACGAGGGCCGCAGGATCGACGAGTGCGGCGTTGTGGATGAGGACATCTAATTTTCCGCCGGTGATGCCCGAGACTTGCTTAGCTGCACGCTGCGTTGTGCGTAAGCGACACCGACGGCGAGCCGGAAACATAAACAGCATACCTCGAGGGTGGCGTAGTCCGCGACATCGGCAGAGACGACGTGGACATTGTGGAGGCCTTCAATGGCCGCATTGAGGTGAGTCGATCCAGTGGGGTTCCGGACGACCGCAATGACAGTTGCATCGGGCCTTGCCGCCTGCAGAATATACAATTGGTACGAGCTCGTCAAGAATCGCCAAGAGAGAACTCACCAGCTGTCGGACGAACTCGAGACCGATTCCGCGAGAAGCACCGATGATGGCGTAGGATGGCATTGCAGCGGTAGGTGATGGGTTGGAATATGGGGCGTGCTATGACGTTCGAGCAGCTCCCTTTATTCTCCAAGCGGCCTCATTCCATCTGCTCCATAATTGCCGTCTGGTCTACACTTTTTTCCACTGGTGGAGCACGTACCAACTGAGTTCAACATTTGAGTCATACAGCATTCCCAGGTCGAATGACCCGGAGGCAAGCTAGTCCGATCGGTAATTGCTGAAGGGTGATTGAGCCAAACGTGTTCGTATCGCCTAGCAAAAGGTGCCGCCCACCGTATGATGGCATAGATATGCTTGTACCCTTCCGTTAGAGTCGGTGTCGGTCTGGAACATTGGTGATGCTTTTCCGGTCGGAATATAGAGTTGAGTCAGGTGGAGGGATTCCTGGACAATGACACGGGTTGCTGATGCGTAAGTTCCGTGTGTAAGGGATCTTCATAGCCGTTCTAGGTGTCCGCTCGGCACCGTTTGACCTGCATACCCCGACGACGCAAGCTGAGGACATTTTGGTGGTTAGTAGATTGCGCTCACGTGTACAGATATCGTACGGCGATCGAGGGAGTCAAGGCATCTGAATGAATGCGGATTCTACGCCGCGCTTCTCCAGAAGAACCATCTGAAGATAATTGTGGCGCAACAGGCTAGTGCGTCAACCCCATTACAAGGCAATAGAACGCAGTAAACGCTAAGGAACTGGGAACGACCTGTAAATGAAGAATCATGGGCATTACGTCTCCAGCGGAATCCCGGCTAATTTTCGTACCTTTGTGAGAACATTCAACGGAGGTCGAGATTCCCAAGTTGCGAGGCATTCAAGCAAGCAGACATCTGATGACTGTGCTGGATGCGGTCCGGCTGGATGTCTTGAACAGGACCAGGAGTCCCTCAGCGTCTCAAACGAGGAACTAAAGCGCCCGCGCGACACGTCTGTGGCGGCATCCAAACAACACCAAGCACAATTCAAGCTCCGCTGGCGACTTGCAAATTGCTTCGTGAGACCGTCAAAGACCACTGGGCGAAAGTCGAGCAAGAGTCACGGTCGAACACAAAGAGTCGGCTTGCTTTGTATTCCAGGGGGACAAACTTCCAGGTGCGTTTTCTCTTCCAGTGTCCGACCCCCTGGAGCGTCAGCCGTATGGGACCAGGCGTTTTTTTGATATTGGTCGAGCGAGACGTCTTTGGCCAGATGCTCCCAGCACTCGGACGTCCGTCTCCCCGCTCGCTCTCGCCATGGCTGAGTCCGCCCTTCAGCAAATCAAACTGCTGAGCGTAAATCATTGTATTCAAGGATCCCGCTCCCATCTGCCGGGCGTCGTATATTTTATGTGCGTTCACCCTACAGCCGTATTCCGTCTCACGTTAACAGCATTCCATTGCCTTGCTTATCATGAACAGCCTTCTCCTGGCGTTCACTCTGAGTTCAGTAAGTCTAAACCGACTCTCTATCTTTCCATGCACAAATTCCGTGCAACGCGAAGGTAGTATCGCTGCGAGCTACATCCCAGCTCTTACTGAACCGTACGTCGTGACAAACCACGCCTTCCCTACGGTGACGCCATTCGAGCACTAACCCATTCACCCTGCGGCGCGCCTACGCACAGAATAACCGCCGTCCTCATCTCACGCTTCCTCATTGATCTCCAAGAAGCCAGCAACAGCAGTGCCCACCAGCACTCCCTCTCGTCTGTCCAGCTTGGCCGGATCAGTAGCGTCAACTTCGACCGCGTTCTCGGCTCCATCACTTCTTCGCTCCCCGCCCCAGGGGAAGCCAGCCCGGAACACGAAGCATCAGACTTCCCCTCCGAGCCACCGCCATCTGACGAAGACAGCGACAGCTTGGCATCGGTTGTGGGCTTGGACGGCCAACGGGATAGAGACGAGCTACATCTTCATGGTACGTATGTACCCCTCCGTGTCATTCGAGAGGCTCCTCAGATAGGTGTTCAAAGGGACTTCGTCGACCGAGGGCACGATAGCCTTTAGACGGTCTCGTTGATGCTATTTCCGAAAGTCTAGCTAGCGTTACCCGCTCTGGGAGACGAAAAGAGCAAGGGGATTACCCAAGTGTACTCCTCCTACGGTGCGTGTTCCTTACAGTATGCCGCTCGCGGTAGAGTTGAACAACCATGGTAGACGGTATTGCGGCTGTGTCGATGCGCAAGTGTGGAAAGCATGCTGCGGAATCTTCGACTGCCTCGATCTGCCGGCAGAAGACGATGTTTGGCGCATAAGGTAGGATGAGCGAAGGATATTAAGCACGTTTTCCCAGACCTCGACAATCCTGTGCCGAAGGGGAGATGAATTGGCGAAGATACGGCAACCTGGGTTCATCCGCACCGAGGCAGGGCCGCTGTTGCTGTTCGTAAGTGACCGAGTGCGATCGCCGCAATGCTGCAGATGTCGACAGTCAGCAATCGTTCCGCATTCTGTTCTCGCATACCAATGGCATTCTATCCAGGTACAAGCCGAAGGCGTTCAGGCAGCCGAGGATACAAAATCACCCATCCGAATTTGGTCATGTAAGAGTCCCGCAGATTTTTCGGATCGTGACATCCTGGTAGTGCACACCGGGATACTGGAGAGGTAAGTGACCAGAGATTCCCCGTGTATTTGCCTAACTACTGAAATGATTTGCCTCCGTAACTGTTCGACAGTACTAGTAAGGAAAACCAGGTAGTATCACCGGACCTGCTCCGGATACTTCAATGGTATGTGTTCTGCACGACTTGCATAGAATATTCGTTGTGTAGCCCTCTTCCATAATGCAATCCTCACATCGACACCCATTTGACCTCAGTGGCTGCATATGGACGGATAGTCTACACCCCTCCGCGCTCTTGCTTGGGTCGCAATGTCGTCGCCGTTTTGGGGCCATGTTCGGTTGATATCGGGGGATCGCCTTCGTTTGACTCGTTGTAGGATAAGACGTACTCGATTCGGGATTTGTCGACCGCCAGAATAACGATGATGAGCAAGGGATATATTGCCTACATGTTATTTTCAGTTCCACAGAGCTAAGTGCAACGAGGCTTAAAGCTACCCACCACGATGGGGCCAAATACCCCAATAGTATAGCAGTAGGCCGCAGAGACAAACTGTATGCTTGATTGAGTCGACGTGGTGGTTACCGATACATCGAAAGCCTGATAGATGACCACCGCAGCCTGTGTAAACCACCGAAACAACGCGTCCTACTCAGCTGGGCATTCACTGACTAGAGATGAGACTCACCCAGAGTAGGGAGAACAGTGTCCCCGATTCAACGAGCACAGCAAGTGACCTCAGGGCGCGGGATCCACCTCCGCATCGGTCCCCGAGGTATGTTCGGATAAACCTGCGATGTTTCCTGTGATAACGTCAGAGATATCTTCTTCATCTACCGGATATAAGCACATACCAGGCCTTGTATCCTATCAATATCGTCGCCGAGAGGTTTGTAGCAAAGGAAAGCCCTGGAGTAATGGCGCCGTACACATTGATGAAGCGAAGATTCGGTACGCTATAGGAGGTGTAGCTCTCCTGGGCCATCGACACCATCCCAACGACTTCAATATATAAGTTTAGTTTCATTGAGCTTGAATACGGCAGACTTACTCGTTGTTCCAGCCAGCAGAGCACCGCCAATACTATAAACAATTCTGTTCCTCCACACACAACATGCGCGCCACCACACGATGCCATCGCCTAGTACGATCTAAAACCACAATTAATCAGCATGACAGAAGGCTAGTATTAGTAAGGGACCTTGCATTGAAGGCCAATGTGGCTGAGATTATCCATGACTGCTTGTCCACACTGGAGGCTTGTCCGTCGAGGTTAGGAAGGTACGAAGGCGATCCCAGTCCGTCGACAGCATCCGCCAAAAAATTGATAATACTGGTCGCGTTCCAGAGGATAGAAGCCCAGTATATGGTAGTGGAAGCAAAAAGCGCAACTGCGCTAACCAGCAGGAAGTTCCTGGCCATCTGTTTCCGTCTCAGGTGACATAGGGAGTAAGTCCAGAGTGGTAAGCGTGAAGGTAAATTCATACTAACGACAAGGAGTATATGGATATACTTGCTGCCACGGAAAGAGCACCTGTACATTGGATCTTCCGTGTTATCCAGAGCTGACGGAGCAGTCCGAGAGAAACCTACCGAGAAGGAAGCTTGACAGTGCGACAATAGCCAGCGACGACGGAAGGGATGGTGCAATGTATTCCAGGTCATTGATAGCACGTTGGTTGCATTGAGTCATTGTGGGGTCGGCGGTCATTGCAGAGAGATATGTCCGTAAACAAGGATAGGAAGGCGAGAGGATTTGAGTGCGCAGAAGGGGCGGAGGCGGTATTCAAGTCCCGTGTAGACGCTTCACATGAGAAGATTCCTATAAATTGGGACATTGCTAGATCAGCGATGCTAGCATCTGTCAACTGACGTGGTCCCTCAGAATGTTGTTGGACACAATAACGCGGCAGGAGTGTGGCCGACGTATGTTACGTCGATGTAGTGGCGTTAGGACGTCGATTCCCCAGTCTGCAGACCAACGGGAAAAAGGATAATAATAACGATGACCAACTGTTTGGAAGGTTTGCGAAGAGATCACAAGCCGTAAGATCACTATTATCAGTCAGACAGTTGCATCTTGACTCCAAGTTGAAGTCATCAACATCAGCCACCGAGGACTAAGATGCTGAACAACAACTCGGGCACTATGCGGCTCCTGCACCAGTGACTCGATCTACACGCCCATTTTCCCAAAAGCCGCGGATCTCCCGGCCAGCGCCTGCCCGGTCTTCACCGCGGCTGGAGACCGGCTGCAAACAGCTTGCCACCAGCTGTCCCAACCAGCCATGATATTTCCTAGCGCCCAGTCGAAAATCAGCCCGCCATCGCCTGACCGCTACACCTGGTCCAGTTCCCGACAACAGCCTCTGACCAGCCGGTCGGAAAGGTGCTGTGTAGACAGGTTTCGTCAAGGGTTACGAGATGTGATATTACAGGCTACGAATAAGCACACAAATGGTCTGAAGCACAGGTCATCCCACTTGCCATGACCTATAGCAGCTCGTCAGAGGAGCAACACTATTTCCCAACCGGTTGTAACTTCCTAGATCCCGTCTTCGCCGAAGAGGTCGAAGACATTGTCGTGTGCCGCCTCGACATAGACACCTCAGCCGTTACATGCCTCTTCAATACTCTCCATGAATGTCCCAAAAGCAGGTTTGGTGATGATGCGAACGATGATCTTTGCCCTTGGGATTGCGTGGCGCTGCGACAACGTTAGGGCTCTGGTCCGAGAAGAGGCAGATACGGTGCGTTCTCACAGTCGACCCGGAAGTCCTGCTAGCCTAGTCGATCAGCCCACATTCAAATGAAGTGAACTGAAGCGAGCGAACTCACCGTCTAAAACACAAGCTTGTCAATACGACGCGCACCAGGACCGCATGGTCTGACATGGAACGACGTCGTAAGCGTTGATTTTAGATCCCCGATGTCCATGGTCATACTCTTCTTACGGCGGTTGTCGGCGTCCGGGCCCATGAGCAGAACGTTGCCTCCTGTCTGCGTCGTGAAGCCACTCCAAGACGAGCTTGCGAGCGAGGCCTTGAATGGGCAGAATGGACAGTTATAAAATTTACAGTGAAAGAAAATGGTCAGTCAACGCCGGTGGCCCACTGGCAAGCTCGATGGCGCCGACGACGACGTACTGTTGGCTCATCATCCTCGTGCCTCACGCCTCAACGTCGGCGCGTGCATCGCAATCTGCCGCATGGAGTGCTTGATTAGCACGACGGTGACCGGCGCGTCATGTTAACCATATTCCGCATCGCGATTACCGCACGCGGGTTCGCGTCGACGTCGGAAACGCATCGTTGCGAAAGTACTTGAGGATCGCGCCCTTCGACACCTACGCAGAGTCAGGGAGGGGCACGAGACACAAGAACGGGTCTCTACACGGCGCATCTGCTCCTTAGCATTGCAAGAAATTCACATTGGCGAAAACACCTACTGTTCTAGTGCCCACAGTGTAAGGCTAGTCGCCTACAAGTGAAGACCGGATGAGTGGAGTTCACACCAGGCGCGGGTAGGGTCCTGGTCTGTACCACTGTCGCTGGGGCCTGAGGCCCGAATTCCTGAGGAGTGACTTCACCCGCCGTGTCGTACCAGATCACTGCTCTGAAGACCAGTTCGCTGGGAGAGTAAGGATGGTGGGCAGTGTTCAGGATCGTTCATGTAGTAGGCGATGAGGATGAAAGTCAGGCAAGAGGCTGCAGGCGCTGTTCCCGATGACGACGCCCTCGCGTCGTTCCACCACCATCGACTTCTGGCTGTCCCCTATTTTCCCCTCATTGTCCTCTCTTCACCTTGTTACCTCTTCTGGTCTCCCTCGGATGACATTTCGCTCTGTTTGTACGGGATACGCGCCATGGCCCCATTCGATCCCGACAAATGGCTCTCGATGCTCATAGAATGTCAACACCTCCCCGAGCCCGATATGAAGATCCTCTGCGAGCGCGTCCGGTCAATACTGCTAGAAGAGTCCAACATTCAGCCTTTCTCAAGTCCGGTCACTATATTCAGCGACATCCCTGGGATTTGCTGGAGTTGTTGAGGAAGGGTGGGATGGCGCCGGAAACGAGCTACATCTTCATGGCACGTATGTACCCCTCCGTATCATCCGAGAGGGCTGCTCACACAAGTTCCAGGGGGACTTCGTCGATCGAGGGCATTATAGTCTCGAGACAGTCTCGTCGCTGCTGGTGCTGAAAGCCAAGTCAGCGTTCTCCGCTCTTCAAGAGGAGCTATGATTGAGACGGTTCGCCAGATATCCCGACAAGGTCACATTGTTGCGAGGGAACCACGAGAGTAGGCAGATCACGCAGGTGTACGGCTTCTACGGTGCGTGTTCCTTCCAGTATGCTGCGTGCGATGGGTGTTCAACGGCTATTGTAGACGAGTGTCAACAGAAGTACGGCTCCGCGCAGGTGTGGAAGGCATGCTGCGGGGTTTTCGATTACCTGAATCTGGCTGCGGTACGTACTCTAACTCGATACTCCATTTATGCTTGTATCCGTATGTCCCTCCCAATAGACGGCGAGACGCTATGTGTCCATGGGGGTCTGTGTCCCGATATCAGGACATTAGACCAGATCCGAGTGCTGTCAAGAGCACAGGAGATTCCACATGAAGGAGCATTTTGCGGTGAGTTGTTATCGCCGTGCAGACTCGAGCTTCGGCTCATTCAGCTTTTGCTAGACTTGATGTGGTCGGATCCGGACGACATCGATAATTGGGCTGTCAGTCCTCGGGGCGCGGGTTGGTTGTTTGGAGGCAGCGTCACAAGAGAGGTGCGTCGTTCGGTGGGTTTGCGTTCCGGATACCCCAATCCTTATGCTGTTGTGCCAAGTTCAATCACGTCAACTCTCGTCGCCTTATCGCACGCGCGCACCAGCTCGTGCAGGAAGGCTTCAAGTATATGTTCGGCGAACAGCTGGTCATGGTGTGGTCTGCGCCGAACTACTGCTCGTTGCGGGAACATGGCTTCGATCTTGACGATTCGCGATGACGGCGACTGGTCGTTCACAGTATACGATGCCGCGCCCGAGAACGAGAGGGACAAGGGTATGCAGAAGACAAGGAAGATAGTGAGTCTGTCACCCATTCCAGATGACGCGAGGCTGACTTTTTTCGGCGACAGGGCAATATGCCGTACTTTGTGTAGATGTAACTTATTGTCAGTTAATTGTAGCCCATACTGTACTCTGGATTGCCAACTTGCTACGGCCTGTGCGTTGCATCCTTGAGGACCGGCCGGAGAGGTATGGTTCATTGCTGTCGGTCGTTGACCTACGTCACCATCGCGATGGTCGAAATGGCTCGTACATAGTATGCAGGTGAGCGTACATAAGAGGGTATACAGAAATCCCCACTAATACAATACTGCAGGCAAATTATCTACGAAGCAATAGATGCTCAACTGTTCGTTCGACATCCGGACTACTCGAGGTCATACGGCAGCGCGTTCCGAACACGCTCGAGGTGCTCGAGTTCGTCGCATTCGCCATCCTTGATGCAACTAGCAAGCACCAACCCAATACCTTCGCCCTCCGTATACGCTCCGTGGAGGAACCCTATGCCCCGAATCCGTCAGGCATTATGCGCGCCGTCGCCATCGTCAACGAACAACTCACCGAACCACTTCTTGCTCGTTGCCTCTCCAGAAAACCACAGCCTCTCGTCGACGTTCGCGCGCAGGTTGCCCTGGTGCTCGCTCAGGAAGTTCGCAGGCCAGTTCGAATAGGATCCTCGGAAGAGCGGGTCACTGTGCCAACGCTGGAAGTAGAAGTCGAGAGGCTCGGGTACAGTCTCGTTGGGGAACATCAATTGCAGGACGGAGAGGATCTCGGCTTGCACAGCGGCATCCGACATGGCCTCAATGCGCTTGGAGAATGTCCCCTACAGGTGCGCGATAGGCAAGGACAGACAATGAAGAGAGCGTGAAGCAGTCTAGTGAGCGAATTTTGCTGTCGTCAGGTTGGTCGAGAAGTACTCACAGTGACGGTCACGAACAGGATCCCGCAGCCGGGGAAGAACGCGGGATGATCGAGCGTTTGCCAGACGGGGTATCGGCCCCGTTCATGATCTGCGTAGAGTGCCATCTGTGCGCAGCGTTTCACGTTAATCTCCAGCGGATCTGGCGGGCAAGGTTTGCGCTCGGTCGGCGTACCTCTGTATCGAACCAGAACTTCCTCGGGAACTGCAGGAAGATCTTCGTGTATGTCCCCTGTTCATGCATGTCGCCTTACTGAAATAGGATGGTCGGTGGCAGGATATAAGCTCACCATGGCCATACTATGAATTGCTTCCTGCTTCCACGCGGGAAGCGGCGGGATGAACCTCACGTCGTCGTGCTGAAGGACCCCAAGGCTGAACGTGCAGAGTGCGTAGTCCGCTGATAGCGCGGTCCCGTCGGCCATTATCACAGCCACGCCTTTCTTGGACGAGAGGATCGTCGACACTGTGGCGTCCAAACGGATCTGCTCCTTTGTCACAAACTCTGCGGCTTCCGCATGGATCACCGTCTTGAAACCACGCTGGTCAATGGACAGGAGGTTTTCGGGCGAGAACGTCTTGAAGGTATGATTGTGCGCCTGTCCGTCACGCATCCCGGGACCGACATAATATTAGCACAGATGTAGGCGGGAAGACGCTAACCTCTACCGGAAAGACTTCACTGCGGGTCGACAGGCCGCTTGGCGAGTCCTCGCCAGTCGAAGCTGCGAAGAGAAGGAAGGTCAATGCACCCAGGATGAAGCGAGCCAGGACGTCTCCTCCGGGGTCGCGGCGAACTCCCAGTCGAATTGGTAGTACTCGGAGGCCATCTCGTATCGGGAGGTCGGGCGCTCTGCCCCCGAGAGGGCGTACCCGCTGCGCGCCGTCATGTCGACCAGCCGTGTCGGAACGCGCGCGCCTGTGTGTCAGGTGAGCTTCTGTCGTCCGCCCACGATAGAGTGGAGTGCTTACCAGCTGTGGCGGTCAGGCGTTGGAAGTTCTCGATCGCTTATTGGAAAACGCCTTCGAAGTCGATCGCGCCAGAGTCGTCGTACGTCGCTGGAACCTCGTGAGTCACGTCGTTAGGGATGGTGCACTGTACTCACAGATGCTGTCGAAGTCGCTCAAGTGGACGGACATGTTGTGCTTCTTCGCCAATTCCCAGATCGGATTCGCAGGTCCGTTGCCCGTCTGCGTGCCCTGCACCCAGTTCGCACCTACCTCGACCGTCCACTCATTTCCGGCCGCGCCGAAGGTGTGGCTCATCATTCTGCCCCCGAGTTCGTGCCGGGCCTCGACGATGATGTAGTCGTCGATACCCTGCTGGTGCAGGGTCCTTGCCGCGACGATGCCGGCGACGCCGCCGCCGAGGATGAGCACCTTAGCGTCTTTGCGCCGGGCGGACGACAGAATGGCCTGCGCGTTGGGAAACACTGGGAGGGCGAGACTGCTGAGGAGGCCACAGAGGGAGAGCGAGAGTAGGAGTGTCGTGCGTATAGGGTCGAGCATGGTGCTGTGTCCGTAGAGCTGCTGCTCCGGGGAGCACTTAAATAGGTGGCCTGCGCGGGTCCAGCAAGATTACATATGTGCATCCCGAGGACCGTGAGATAAGGTTTCGCACTTATCGCGGTCAGGGAGAAGGATATGAAGGCACGCGTTTGATACGGGAAGGTTATCACCCAGCCGCGGTAGACAAACCTCCGCCCTAGCACATCCTGGGCGTGTCCTGTAGTCAGGAAGCCAGTTAATGGAGATAGAAGATTGAGTGCTCAGGTGCTTAAACGGCATCGGGCGCTCCATCCCGTACGGTGAGCCATGCACGGCGTCAGCGTTATGGGAATCTGAAACACCTTATTACAGATCGAGAGAACCCGCTTCCACATGTTATATCGTTATCTCTCCTCTTATGCTTCGAGGAGTGGTTCGAGGGAACGAGGCCAGGACACTCGTTCCACATCAGAGTGGTTCGTACCGTGATCCCTGTGGACGCCTACCTCTCACGGGACCAAGATCCCAGGGACACCGTATAGAGATAAGGAGGACGGCGCCAGGATCATGTTGGTAGTCCCTACTCTTCTCCGAGCCTCCTCTTCGGTGTCGCAGAAGGTGGTGACGCACACCGACTGCGGAGGGCGCGAGGGCGGTCGGAGGAACCACGTTGTTATGGAACGGGGTGCGTAGTTGAATACGACGTACACGTGTGAGGTACATGTGGGGCACTGCGCACAAGTTTGACTTTGCTTCCAAGGCGCGTGGTGCTGTAATGATCGTAAGTCGTTGGCGTCTTGTTTGTACTGCCAGGAATGAGAGAGGGCCCCCGGTAATACTAGAGCTCCTTGCAGGATGAGGCCGTCTGCCGGGCAGCAACATGCACATGGTTAACGTTAATCCCTGGAAGGAAGGAGTCGTATATGAAACACAGGCTCGCCATGTCCATTCCGCTGATATCTTGGATATATTTAGGTAAATGTCCTCTTGGCATTCATTTCACGTTCGGCCTCGAACGGGTTGACCGCTCGGGGTGTGATTTCTTGGGCAGATACTTGGTACCACCAAGGGCTTGCGATCGCGGTTTACTAGTCGGCTTTCGTAGGCTGATCGATCCTTTCCCTGCGTCCTCCGCCGTCCCTGCCTGTGTACAGAAGCAAGGGACAGTGCTTCAGCATACGTGGTCGTGCGTCGATTCAAGTTTGGAAATCTGATCAGTAAAAGCGCAACCTGCCTGCAGGGCTATGCTAGGCGCTAAGGGGCTATGCACCGTGTAGGACTCTGTAGGAAGTCGTCGGATATGATGGAATCCTGCAGGGTTCCGCCGTATACGATAAATCATTGTAGAGCTCTGTAATGCTGCCACTGGGTGATAGAAATGATTACAGAGCAATGTAGCTGTGCCTGCGGATACCATAAATCACTGCAAAGTCTGTCCTGCTCGCCTGTTCTCGCTTCTCGCTCTGGCTGTCGATTCGCAAGTGCCTCGGTCTCTTTTTGTCTCGCGGCGGTCTCGCGCTGTCTTTCCGGTGATGTCTACGGTCCACAAATCGCGTGCTCGCGTGCTCTCTCTTTTCGTAATAGATGCCGTGATGTATTGTTGCTCCGCCCGCCAAAATTGATGACTTTGACTGTTATTAAATTCCGTGTGCATTGCGTGGCCGTGGGCCAGTATCAGAGCAATGCCTGCCAGGGAGCTCACTATACAGCAACTACAGCCATTCACGTACACTACCATACGCCGGGGTACTATGGTAGTCCTCTACCATAACTCCCCATCAGTCCTACATGGTGCTACAATATCTCTCA
This sequence comes from Sanguinoderma infundibulare, assembly GCA_032821775.1. Taxonomy (NCBI): domain Eukaryota; kingdom Fungi; phylum Basidiomycota; class Agaricomycetes; order Polyporales; family Polyporaceae; genus Sanguinoderma; species Sanguinoderma infundibulare. The sequence continues at coordinate 610,362 of JAVLRN010000004.1, read as the reverse complement.
TTGGTCCTACATGGCACTATACAGCCCGCGCACCTATCCGATAGGCCACTACAGTATTTCCCCCGGCTCCGACGAAATCCTACAGGGCTCTGCAGCACGCTCCGCTACAAACTGTAGGATATTGGCCTATCCGCCGGAATGCTGCAGAGCCATATGCTGAATTGCAGGATATTGTGCGTCACCTACCAATGACTACGATGGCTACAGAGCTATATGGTTTATTGCAGGTATATGTAAACCTGAAACCCAGTTTGCTGATACTCGGATTACACTTGGCAGGGAATCGTTGCATTAGTGGAATGGGTGTTTCTATACTCTAAGATATTGTATATAACGGATTGGGAGCACAATAATTATCTACTGCTATGCGTATTGCGAGATCCATTGATCCTCCGGCGGGAGGTCCGAGAGCACGTCCGAAGGGCATATCGAGATGTCGCTCGTGATCATATTCTCCAAGTTGGTGGGGTCATACGCGCCCCGGTCCCTCGCTTTGCAAAGCTCTCCCAGTTCCAGGAGAAACCTAGACACCAGGATCGACGTCACGCTATGCGGTAGTCAGGATAGGATGTGATATAGATAATTGTGGATGTGATGCATACGGGTCTCTGAACGCCCTAATGAGATCGAGCACTGATGTCATGCCCTGTGGGGGCTGCTTCAAGTGAGATTCGGACATTGCAGAGGAATAGGTAGAGGGGAATAGCATACCTTCCTGACATATGCTACAAGGACGATCACATTCAGGACGCAGGGTATCCTGCTCGATATATTCAGTCCCTAAACGAGCTTGACGTGTCTCGAGCACGTACGAGAAGCACATGACACCTAGGTCGGAATTCTTCGCGTCAGTATATATGCGGACGAGGAGGACGAGATACCGACTATTTCGAAGTAAAATGCCCAGAAAGGACTTTGGCAAAGCGCTCCGGCCCCGGAGAGCGCCAAGCGTTTTCTTCAGGGTTAGTACGATGACAATCACTTCGGCCAGTAGGAACGCCACTTTCCCCACTATCTCCGCTAAGGCCACACATGAACTTGCGGCAGCTTCCAAGGCAGGGTGACCGAGAACGCACTGGCAATGGAAAGATCAACCACAAGCTGATAACTCTTGGATTCTGCAGAAGATGCCCACCCAATATGCAGGGCCTTGCTGTCGCGGGGTGTCAGATTGCAGACAGGTTTTGAATCGACGATTGCGCCACTCGCCCAAGGATACTGAAACGCTTTCAGCGACAAGAAATGTCGGTTTGAGCATCCTTTGCTCACCACGGTTACGACGACGAATCCTGAGCTCAGAATCAGCACAACGATCGCGATGACGGCGCTGCGCCCGGATAGCGCATATGTGCGTATGCTAGAGAATGCTGTCCGTTTCGCCACGGGGAAGACTGGATGGTCAGCATCGCGCTGTACAGGGATGAGATTGGAAAACGCACCTATCCACGAGATGTATGGAAGCACCAGTGTTACCTCAAAGAGGTATGTTACAGCAAGACACCTGACGTTACCGCATCGGATTACATCGTCGCTGGAGAATGTACAGAAAGGACGTCCTCACCTCTGTAGAGTAAGCGTCTAAGATCCCGGCGCCACGATGTAAGACGTGACCACTTGCCTGACCGTACAGTGGAAAGAAGGAGACTACGTTCAAGATCGCGTTCAGGGTTTCAGAGTAGCGATTGACGAGGTATAGCACGGTTAACCAGTTCGGCCGAGAACTCCATACAGCGTCCACTTCTCGACCTGAATTAATGAGCAGCTCGTATACCAGCAAGGCTGCAAAGGATTAAATGGTCAGCGTCATTCGCGCACGACATTCCGGGCCACATACTGGCTATCGCCACTTGACAGCGTTGTGTGATTTCACTGATAAGGTCGGCATAGTCAGTAGCTTCACGAGGAAGGGATGGGAAGGAGGCCTCACGTTGATTCGACACTGTTGATTGAAACTTCCGACATTAGGCAGATGGCGAGGTGAGGACGCGATACGAGAGCGCAGCACAATCTCGCTATTCGGGGAGTATAAGTAGCTTCGAGCTCTGCGATGATTCCCACCACAGAACATGCGCTCCTGCCAGCATATCCTGATCGGTATCGTACAGCCTCAGCATCCCACGTAGTACAAGGTCACAAGGGCACGATTCAAAGGACTCTACACCGCCGTCCGGGAGGGCCGGAGACGAACAAGAAGTGCCCAATGTTATGCCAAACGTCTGTCGTGAGGGCAGTGCCGGCCGCACTGAGGATACAGCCTCATGCCTAGTTCGGCGCACTATGTTCTTGATGATCATGATGAAAGGATGCGTGCGTCCCCTGGAGAAGAAGAATCTCTCATGAGCGACGACCAGACTCGTCCTCGTATCAGGATGTGGCTTTCAACAACCACGATCGAGCGATACTGTACCTTGATTCATGGGACCCGCCTGCGACGCTTGCCCAATCCAAACGATATGTCTCACCCCTTCCAGTGTAGGCCGCATTCTTTCCGCCGAGGAAGAGGCGCTACTAAGGTCTTACGACAGGTTACAATCCTACGTTCCCGCAAAAAGATGATCGGATGCATGATAGAGCGATAATTAGTGGCCGTTCTTGCACTGCATTGGAAGCGACGTACTGGTTTTCCTTCGCTGCCCGCAGCAAACCTGCCAGACTCGGAACAAGCCTGGATCGGAAAATTAGAAAACGCGCAGCGGGGCGGCGGGGGCGGCGCAGGGGTTTGCTGCATTCACGCGGAATATAAGGCAAGGCGAGATCGTAGCGACGAAGCGGGTGAGATTAGGTAGAGCAGAGACATAGGGGTTTCGTGACGAACTGCGGATTGCAGTGTTTGGCGTCACCTCCGGAAGTCTGCTGCAGGGCATGGTTTATCGTCCATGCTTGATCGTGTCGTGGAAGGCCATGATGAGCAGCGCGAGCGCGACGGTGATCACGGGCTGCTGCCACACCGCCGGGTCCAAGAAGATGACAGCGATAGGAACGAGCATGGCGGAACAGGCCGTGCCCATGAGGAGAAACGTCATCGAAGAGTCCAGCGCCGCGACATAGTTGAGGACGGGCGGGAGTAGGGGCTGGAGCATAGACGAAGGGGTGGAAGCCGGGACGGAGACATGACGCCTGCTCGACGCCGAGGGCTGTTGGCGCACGCGGCTTAGTACCTTATATGTCAAGCCCGGACGAGTCGCGCATGTACGCGGCGCAGGAATAGAGCGAGCCCGCAGCGGCGTCCTTGTACTTGCTTCCGCGCAATAGAAGTCCCAGGGCCGCATTTCCTAGTGACACACTGCACTGCGCACGTGCGTCACACCCGCGGTGCAGTTGGGGGTGGGAGGGGAGGATCAAGATCGGTCGATGGGCCGTCCGGGACGATGATATGTCCATCGTAGGCGCGACATTCGATGTCGATGTGCGCCCGGGGACGGCCGGTGATGGGTGTTTAGGCCGCACTTGAGCCAATAAATGAGGGCGAGTTCGGAGAGTCGTGGCAATTGTCGAAGAGGGCAGTACATTGTCACCATGCCGCTAGGGAAGATGTGAGGGGCGTCAGATGAGGGCTTCTGCTTCTTGAGATGTCGGAGATGGTAAGGGGGATCATGAACTTTATCGGCAAAGCGGAGAGCTGGAGACGACCTCGAGGCCGTGTGGCAGCGCGGGGACTAGATTCGCGTGTGGGGCAAAACGCTATTCAGGGTAGGTTAGAGAATTCACGTTGGCCCAGTTGTTCATAAGATCTGCAGACGAGGCCACGCACAAGTATGTCTGTGATACAGGCATCACGGTCACGCAGCATGAGCCTACCGCGGTATGGCGTGGTATGGGCGACAACGGTCGTGCAATGTTGGCGCATGGATCGCCGCTATCGAGATGGCGAAGGAACTAGGCGGTGCCTGCAAGGGTTCACAACAGTGCTGTGACTCTGGGGGGAGAGAACTTTTGATTCCTGCACGTTGAACACCACATGCTGGAAGTGCGGTGTCCGATATCCCCAGGGACTGGGTTGCCTGAATTTCTAGACAAGAACAGTCACCATCAATCAGAGTAAACATAGTGAAGTTCACTCACTTGTTCGAATACCAAGTACTAAGTCCTCTGTTATCCCCGCTTTGTTGAGGCCTATGACGTGTCCAACTGATATCGATGACCTCTCGAATTGGGTGGTTCAGTGTTGCGCAATCTTTCACTCTTCAAGGTGACCGAGGACGCAGAATCACACGATAGAAGGATTCCGTTTAGAAATAGTCACCGTTGGGGGGCAAAGACGAGAGCAAGGGTGTGCAGGCGTCTAATATTCCTAATTAGTGAATGTACTGTTATTTGTTCCTACTGCCAAATTTGGAACTCAACGCCTTCTCGCGATCCGCCAGTGAACCTCGCAAGCTGATCCCCTCCACTTACCCATTGCGGAACTCTATATCTGCTTCCAGAAATATTTATTATACGAGTTGGGATCCGTTCATTTGCACTATCCGTGAGAATCAGCCTTCGGCGTGACGTGCTCGCCTGTACTGACTCAACACAAGACCCGGGTCATTGCTACTTTCCGAGTAATTAAAGAGCGCGACCATGGAGTATCCACCAATCTCCATCCCAGGAATCTTATGCGCCGAGGGTGCTATCAAACTCGCTCCTAAAACTGCTCAGGCCGACAGGCTTCGCCTGACCGGAAACCGTCCGCGACATATGTGGGGGCGATAAGGACTTGGTAGGGGCTGCCAGGTGACCAACGACCAACGTGCTGTGTGGGCTGGGGGTATGCCGCCACATGCTCAACTCCGTCTGCGGCGACGCTTCTCCCGTCCGCTGCGATCCTGACGCCCAGATGATGGAGAATAGGACGCCGAGGATGGAGATGTAACTGTTGGCGCTGATGACGTATGACCCGTGTACGTAGTTGGGATCGCGGAAGATGAGGACGAGCTGTGCGACGTCGAAGATGACGGGGAAGACGAAGTTGGAGAGTGCGATCCAAAACAGCGTTCGGAGGCGGGCCCCGGGGCTGCGGTAGCATTCTACGTATGCAGTTATGGACGTGCGGTACAGGAAGACATCGAAGCGCACGAGACACACCTTGAGGAGCGAGTGCATGAGACCTGCTCGTGCGCGACTGCTTCCCACTGGACTGTATTCCCACTTGAAGCCGCAGCAGGAAGAGGGCGGACACGTATCTGGTCGGAACATCAGCGCGTGTGGAAGTTACACAGACTCGTGGTGCGACATACACGTCATCAACGAGCTGCAGAAACCATTCCGATTTAGTGAACGGCGAAGCCCATGTCACGGCAGCTTCGCTCGCGAAGGGAGTCAAAGCCCCGTTCTTGCTCCGCTGAATCGCATAGATCAAATAACACGCATTCGCAATGCGCGCGGCCTTCATCGCAATCATAGGGGCATACATTGCTAGGCACCGAGGCAGCGAAAGGTGTCGTGGCGGATATACAGCACATATCAAGAGCTTCCGGCGATCAATAAGTAACCGCCATCCCCGATCGTCACCCTTAGGAAAGAGTCAACTCCGTGAGTCGGTAACGCTGTGCTTTAACGTGAAAATCTAGGGCACCCTATCAATTCAATGTGAGTAGTTTTATCAGACTGCGAGGTCATTGGCCACTGACCTGCTCGAACGAGTGCCAGATCTTCATTAACTCCTGGTCATCGCCTATAAGCAGCTTAGCTCTCTGCATGCAACCTAGGACTTCATCGGCTAGCACGCGTAACGTATTGATAGGCGTTGATTGGTCCGTGGTGGCTCGAATATGTATGTAGTTCTTCGTCTCCCCCACCAACTCCTCCTTGTAAAAAGACAACCTAACACCATGTTAGGTACAGCTGCGCGGGCCATAGGTTTTAGTTGTGGAAATGTCTATGAAACTCACAGATCGCTGGTTTCAACGTCAGCGGCGTGACATTTTAGCGAGCGTCAAACCCCAGGTATAACCAAAGACACCTACTTGGCTGCGACAATGTAGAATTCCAGATACCTAAAGTATATTTTAGTGGTGATGAAAACTTGTGGCTGCAGGACTCACGGCAACAATTGCAGGTAAGAATCCGGAGTAGCCCGCCAGCTCTTCATGAAATTAAAATGTGCATATGGCGGGCAAATCCCAGTCCTAGTCCGAAAGTAGTTCGGCCACCAGGTCGCTTGCGGGGCAATCTTCATGTCGCTCGTCGTGCATTCAACGTACATGGCTGCTATTGCCTCCAGGGTACCAGATATGATGGCGTCAGCTCCCACGGGCGGCCACAATTCGTAGGACTGCCTCATGAGTTCGGTGAGTGTGTCAAGCACGGGGTTGAGCTGCCTTTGCCCCGAAGCGAAGCGACGGGAGAACTGGCCGACCGCGTCGACATGCCGACTGCCGAGATCGTCTGTATAGAGGAAGCATGCGGTATAGAGAGCGATGTAGTGTTGATGTTCAGGACTAGTGTGACCGTAAATGATTTCGGCCAAGTCGCAGCCAGCGGCCGAGAACTTCTCGACAAACACCGGATCGTCGCCTGCGGCCTCGATGACGTCTGCGACCTTCCTGAAAATGTCTTGATACATCTTGGCACTGCGGCGAGTTGCTGGAGCTTCTTGACGGTCATTAGGGACCAAGCTCCGTTTCAGGAAGTCGCGTAAGACCTCTCTGACATCGTCGTGGGGGCCTGGGGTATACTGGTAGACCTGGTAGACCGTGGTACAAGGTGAGCAAGACAATGACGTAGTGACTGGCCTGAACTCACGTAGATACTCTTGTCACCGTTGGGGACAAGGTCCAAGGGGTTGAAAATCGGAGTCCTAGATAATGACTAGATGAGCCGCGTAGCCACGGCGATTAGCAACGAACATCCTGACATTAGACGAGTGGAGAATGGGAATGCTGAGACGACCCGTTGCCTGAAGCTGAGAATGTGGGCCGGCAAGGAGACTTATATGGCCGCATGACGCCAAACTCGAGACGCGACGCGAGTCATACATAGAACCTTGAGTTTGGGTATAATCACTTGTAAGTGTGAATGATATCATCGGTGAACGTTGAACGCCGGGCCCAGCGCGATTGCACCCCGCATGAAACGGTCGGCCGTAAGAGGATGTTGATGATCACGATGTGGCAAAAAGGAACAGATCTCTAGAGCTTAAAATATGGGCACCGCGATGACGCGGGTACATCCAAATACCGAAACTGAAGTGTGGGCGGTCTGGCGGTGAGAAGACGGCCATCCTCTTGGTTGTATCGAAGGACGATGGCGTTATCTCGATGCATAATACGCATTTCACCTATATTCAACCTCAACCATCAATGTTCAGTCAGCATAAAGAGGTCTGCTTCGTCGGGCAATGAGTTCATAGGAGTTTCAATGACACGGTGAGTGTGAGCTGACGATTTTGAGCATCTCCATGTATGGACCAGGACGTGAGGACTGTCCAGGTAAGGCCCGGCCGTCATCGCCGGCATAGAACTGCCAGTGTTCGATCAACTCCGCAATGCGGCCCTACCTGTCATAGTGATTGGTCTCGTATGTGCGACGGTCACCGCGAGTTATGTACTCACCTTCAAAGGAAGTCCATTTTCGCCTCCTTCAGGTGAACGAGACACTTAGTCTAGCACTGCTCCGCAAGGAATGGCTCCAACCTCCTTTGCTGCATGCTGGGAAAACGATCTTCAGTCATTGAAATTAGGCCATACCACTGTATCCAATAGCACGACAGTAGACTAACCTTGAACAACTCGGTTTACGGAAGTCGGTTACGTTTCCTGCTACCACGTGGAGATTGTGGAGTCCGGCGTCGCGGCAGTCAAACGTGTGGCACCGGCACGGTTTCTAACGATGTGGCACAACGGCATCGTCTTGGTTAGCCTGAGAGTGAGAAATAACGTCAAGCTCAGGACAATGTAACGGTCGAGTCGTGCTTACCAGCTGGGGAACATACTGTAGACCAATACCGCGAGATGCATTGATGACTACGTATGAAGGCATGGTGGAATAAAGTGGTGTTTTCCGGTTGGAAAGAAGGAGCTCCTTGTGTATCGCAAGCTCAGGTCTCTCGACATCGTCTAGTAGCATGAGCATGGTACCGGCGAGATAAGACAGGCGTAGGGGCTGCTGTGTGGCGACTATGACCAATGATTCACGAAACGGTGGTTGTTACGCAAGGTCCGCAGGAGAGGCGTTGACGGAAAGGGATGCTGCACTGTCAGAGCTGGCTGTTCTGCGCGCGGTGCTGCACACCACACGTTTCTTTCTCCCATGAGCCGATGCCCGCCGAGAGAGAGGTCTTCGGAATGCCATCTACTATGAAGCAAAAATGGCGTCATGTCAGTCAGCGTTTCTTGGTTGACACCAACAAAATTTGGGCGTTTCCCAACACGTACGTTGAATGATTGTCGCCCCAGTGGTGGAGGTGAACCAGGGCGGTCGTCGACAAGGTTTAGTCGGAGGCACCGTGAAGCCGAACGCCAAGTTCGAGGGGTTACGTTTCGACACTGGGGCAGGGGCATGCCCTGGCGAGCACCTGAGCAGTGGTGGCACGCCGGGCCCCCCAAAGCCTGAGAGTAACGGTCAACACTACGGTCGAGACCAAATGGACCAGGCCAGCCGGCCAGGTCTTAGCTGGCATTCCATTACATACCTCTACAGTCAGCGTACTTTTTACTGTAGTGGCGCTCAATTCGATTTTACCATCTGATTGTTCCATTCCGGGTCCCTGGGGGTTTCGCACAGAAAATGCAAGGGCTAAATATTCTGAAACATCATTGGAGGCGGGGAATGGGAAATAGGAAATAGGACTCACTTATCCATAAAACACATCATGCATACAGTGGGAGCGTACGGACGTGGAATGTGCACTAGTACATGTGCGTCAAGGGCCTTGGGTATGACCGCCAACTTGTCCGTTAGAGCAGACGCGGACCTCAAAGATGACATCGGACGTACCCCCTTCACTTGTGCTCGGGGAGTTTTCAAGGAACAGGACGGAAACTGCGCAGGAAGAACAGTGGTGCACGGCTGCGCTCCGGTGCAAGGGTTAGACATGCTGACGGTGAGTAGAACTAGAACATATCTGGAACGATGCGCGATGCGCACAGAGGGACACCAAAGCGAGGGAGGGCGGCCGGTGGGGAGGGTAAGCTGTGACTTGTCGATGTCTAGACAGAAAGGGTGTCAGTGGGGTCGGATAGCTGACTAGTGACCGCAACCACCATCACAATGGCGTTGGACACTTGTTGAACGTCGGATGGCGTAATGTCCGAGTCACTCGGGTCGGTGAAGTGGGCGAGCGGGCAGAAGCTCCTGCATAGGGAGTGACAAAGGTCATCATGAGCCTGGGTTTCAATTTGAAGTCTTCTTTTCTGCCATGAAAGACACCGACAGGGATGAAAATGACTGTGAAGGCGCCAGCGTAGGCGAGAGGCAAGCCGCAGTCGAGCAAAGGCGCTGACCGGCAGAGGAATCAGACTTGCCATACTTGGCTTATCTTATCAATTCAGCCAGCGCACGTTATCGCCACCAGAAAGTCTAATTGGCATATTTTTCGAACCCGTCCCGGGTTTCGGTTGTACTACATCGTCTCGAGTTGGATTTAGATTGCGAGACAACCCAGACTCCCCCGTGGGACCGTTACTGTGATTAGCAGTTGGTTAGCTCGTTCGAGCACTCCGGCGCGAGCGAATCGAGAGGCTTGAAGAATGAGTGCTCGTTCGGTATCTTAAAATGAACCGGTGATCGCACTTAGCAATCGTACTTAGCAATGAATCGACGCTAATGGCGCGCAAAACTCGAAGTGGGACAAGGTGCTGCACACTGTATGTGTCGCAACTCGTGGTCCGAAGCTTGGGATGAAGAGCTGGGAGCAGTATTTCTCCTACCGGACACGGGTCTTCCAAACCATCGGAGGGAATCCAGGGCCACGTTGTCTATAACGTGAAGTACGTCGACGCCAAGTGCAACGTGGTCTGCATCAAGGATACGAAAGACGTGCTATTATAGACCATGGCGTGAATGCCATAACGGACACAATCACCACCTAAAATCGGAAGCGACTGAGCTGAAGAAGGAAATCTGCTCGGCTCGGTAGTCGTCAGGGATGATTGGGAACGTCGCCTCGGATGAGTTAGGGGTAAGTTTGGTGGTATCGAACTGTATGAGGACCTGTAGAGGCATCAGCATGAAGACTGGGAGTCCACAGTCGTCAAGGCACGAGCACATACTTGGTCGCCCCCCTTGTACTGTGGCCACGTTGTTCCTATTGTACCAATCGAGTAAGTACGTAGCGCTACCTGAGTGCCGAGTACCTATACTTACGTTGTAACCCTTCACCGTCGCTCGGCGTGAGGCTCGACGCGAACGACAGCCAGTAGTCCATCATCGCCGCACCGACCATCCTCTCCTCCGGATTACTGCTCCCGAGCACCGACGAGTTTCCGTAGACGCAGTCGAGCTCCGAAGCGTGTGCCACTAGCGAACGGCGCGAGTACGACCAAATGAGGCAGCGTTCCGGATTTCAGTCTACAAAACTGGAGAGCACGCACCTCCTAACTTCGGCTCCGTGACTGCATTCCGGTCCGCGAACAGGTAGCCGTACACGGGCACGTCCACCGCGCTCGCCGCGCGGATCCACGCCCGCCGCTGCGCCTCGAACGAAGCATCCCCGACGATTGCCGCCAACCTCTTGTACTGGCTGCTCAGCCCGAACGTCTCATTTCCCGTCCCGAACGGAGAGCCGAGCGCAGGATCGTCTGGGTACAGCTGCAGGATGTTGTCCATGTCCTTCTGCAGAGCCGGGGAGGGGCTGGGCGCGAACGGGTCTGCGTTCAGCTCAATAAACTGCGCGATGTCCTGGTCGCTCGAGGTGTTTTCCGGGGTGAACCCGGTGCCCTCGTCCAGGACAGTGCCGGCGATGAAGGGGATCCTGGCGAAGCGGCCCTCGGCAAATAACTTGGAGGGCAGGTCCGGGATGAGGCCGTTCGGTCCATCGAGCACGGGGACGAAGAGGCCGTACTGGGGAAACGTATTGACGGTAGCGTTCCAGGCCGCGAGGAGCTCGGACGCGTTCGCGACGGTTCGCATGCACTTGAAGGTGTCGTTCTGCGGTGCGTGAGCACAGGAGGTGGTATTCGCGACGAAAAAGTCCCACACGGCTTGGCGGCGCGAGGCGTTGACCAACGCGATCGTCCCTGCGGAGCCGGATTCCATGATCTGCCGGGAGCGTTGTGGAATGTCAGCCAGTGCTCGGTTGGGAAATCGCCTGAAGGCGTTGAGGTATGCTCACCGCGCCACGCACGTATCTCTCCAGACCGGAGTTGAGGTAGAGCTGCGAGATGGAGATCGAACCAGCACTCTGCCCGAATACGGTGACCTGCGGAGCGGGGGGTCAGCGTCGAAAACCGATGAGCGAAAATCGGCTCACCTTCTCAGGATCACCGCCGAACGCACCGACGTGTTTCTTGATCCACGACAGCGCCGCAAGCTGGTCCTTAAGCCCGAGATTCACCGCTCCCAGGCCATCCGCCTCCGCGCCCTGCGGCCACCCAAACGGACCGAGACGATAGTTCAAGTTGACATACACCACCGGTGTTCCCTGCAACAGAAGGAGGGAAACATCAGGGAGATATCGGGACACAATCGCCGCTCATGACTCACACGACGGACACTCTGCGCGATAATCGCGCTCGCATTGTACAGGCTCCCGGAGCCCTCACTGAATCCTCCGCCGTGGATCCATACCATCACAGGCAAGGATGCATTGGCTGGGATGACATCCGAGGAGGGCCGGAAAACGTTCAAAGTGAGACAGTCCTCAGAGACGCCTGGAGCCTGGTTGACGACTGTCAGCGCCGCCGGGGCTCTGGAAGCGAGCTTGAGACACTCGCATTGAGCTGAAGACAAGGCGACCCGAACTGGGTGCCATTCAGCGTGGCAACGCCAATCGTATCCTTCTCGACAGGTGGCGCGAAGCGCAGATCACCGATAGGAGGTTCGGCATAAGGAATTCCTACGACACTCGACGTCTGATGGAATTCTTACAGAGGCAGCTTTTCGAAGACGAACACTCACCTCCGAAGAATTCCACTCCTACCGAATCCTCGAACGTGTACGATGTGCCAAGCACTGTGGTTCCATTGATGTCGACTTGTGGCGGTGAAGGGTCCCGGGCTACTGGAGAACCAAAGGCAAGTTGGAGATATGCTGCGAGATGGATAAAGAACAGAATGAGAGAGGAAAAGGTGCAATCGAGGGAGACCATAACGATGTTGGTGGGATTGCTGTACGGTTTGCAGGGATTGTACCAGCGCATACCTCCTATTAGTATGCATGAAACGGCGAAACGCGCTTATTCCACCAATAATCTGCATCCGCGCTAATATGAACACAGCTGTGACGTGCAGTACAGGGACCTCCTCTGTGCAAATCACTGGCAATCAGGTAGGAACGGCCCACTCGACACCGTCCTGAGTCAAAAACAGGCCATTGTCGGACGACTTCAGTCCGTCGATCACCTTCAGCTGTCCAGCCACCGATGCCTCAGGGGAAATCACCGCGAACGACGTGCCGTACATTTCCTGCCACACTGCCGCGCCGTGGTCCATCGCATCGCGCGTGCGGGTATAACCTACCCGCCCCGTATGTCAGCACCATCGACGTATCAGGAACTGTAGGCGTGATACCTACCGGAATCAACAGCCGTCACGGACACGTCGACCATCCCGGGGCTGAGCGAGATGACTATGAAACCTTCGTTCTTCAGCTTCACGGCGAGCTTCGTCGTCGCCACGAGCGCGGCGGCCTTGGTCATGCCGTACGCGGACACGTCCGCGATCTCGAGGGCTCGAACTAGTTTATGGTCTGCACCCGCGCTGCTAATGACCACGATCTTCTTCGTGGACGAGGTGCGCAGGAGGGGGAGGAAGGCAGTTATGGCGTGGATTGGGCCAAGGACATTGACCTTGAACTGTACAATGTGGTACACCATACAACTGAGACCCTTACTGCGTGAAAGCGAAGGGCAAACGTACGGCGGTTATGAATGCCGCATCGAGCTCGTCCATGTCAGAGCTACAGGGATATGGTCAAACAGTCCCGACCGAAAAACCGACGACGTACTCACTAGTCATCAAAGCCTTTCATGACGACCGCAGGATCCACGAGTGCGGCGTTGTGGATGAGGACATCCAGTTTTCCGCTGGTGATGCTCGCGACTTGCTGGGCTGCACGCTGCGTTGTATGTAAGCGACATCAACGACGAGCCAGAACATAAACAGCATACCTCGAGGGTGGCGTAGTCGATGACATCAGCAGAGACGACGTGGACATTGTCGAGGCCTTCGATGGCCACATTGAGGTGAGTCGATCCAGTGAAGTTCCGGACGACCGCGATGACGGTGGCATCGGGCCTTGCCGCCTGCAGAATATACAATTGGGACGAGCTCGTCAAGAATCGCCAAGAGAGAACTCACCAGCTGTCGGACGAACTCGAGACCGATTCCGCGAGAAGCACCGATGATGGCGTAGGATGGCATTGCAGCGGTAGGTGATGAGTTGGAATATGGGGCGTGCCATGGCGTTCGAGCAGCTCCCTTTATTCTGCGAGCAGCCTCAATCCATCTGCTCCATAATCGCCGTCTGATCTCCGCCTGTTTCAAGTGGTGGAGCACATACCAATTGAATTCAACATTCGAGTCATACCACATTCCCAGGTCGAATGACTCGGAGGTAAGCTAGTCCGATCGGTAATTGCTGGAGGGTGATTGAGCCAAACGTGCTGGTATCTCCTAGCAAAAGGTGCCACCCACCGTATGATGACATAGATATGCTTGTACCCTTCTGTCAGAGTCGGCTTCGGTCTGGAACATTGGTGATGGTTGTCCGGTCGGAATATAGAGTTGAGTCAGGTCGAGGGATTCCTGGACAACGACATGGGTTGCTGATGCATAAGTTCCGTGTGTAGGGAAACTTCATAGCCGTTCTAGGTGTCCGCTCGGCACTGCTTGACCTGCATACCCCGATGACCCAAGCTAGGGACATTTTGGTGGTTAGTAGATTGCGCTCACGTGTACGGATATCGTATGGCGATCGAGAGAGTCAAGGCATCTGAATGAATGCGGATTGTGCGCCGCGCTTCTCCCGAAGAACCATCTGAGGATGATTGTGACGCTACGGACGAGTTAGTCAGCACCATCCAAAGGCACTGGGACACTGAGGAACTGGGGTCGAGCTGTGAACTAAGGATCATGGGCGTTAGGAACGTCTCTGGTGTAATCACAAATAATTTTCGTACCCTTGTGAGAACATTCGACAGAGGTCGAAGTTGAGCTTCCTCGTGAGGCATTCAAGTGAACAGAGTGGGTTTAGGATGCAGGCGGTTGATGTCATACAGAGACTCGTTTGCGGTGAACGTTGGGATTCTCCGACATGGAGGTTAGAGACGGTCCCGTCGGTCGTCCGGCCACGGTCAAGACATCGGAAGGCGGCGCGTAACGTCACGGTCACACGATCACACGGTGACGTTGTCACTCTGGACGTGTCCGACACGCCGGCGGTCATCGAAACGTTGTTGACCTCACTCGGCCACATCCGCCAAACCCCATCCAAAGGAGAAAGTTCTTACACCTCTCCTCGTCATTCGTAACCTGGCGACTACATGCTACCCAAAAAATCACCCGGTTACAGGTTACAACGCCTGCTGGACTAGTTACTGTGATCCCCCCGCATCCTAACATTAACGGCAGCGATCGCGGAGCGTGGTGTTATGGTGCATTCGAAGGGATCCGGGTGCCTATATCAACATCCTGAGTGAGTTTGCGACAGCCAGAGCCTGTTGCGTATTGTACGCACGAGATAATACCCCCAGACGGTATCTTGGGTCCAAGGCCGCGCATCCACTCACGACCAGCCGGCGCGTCTATATCAAAGGTGTGCAGGATCGACGCTATGGCAATAAACAGCGAATCCTGGGAGAATAGTAGGCCCGGACATATCCTGAGGAAGCGTTATATGAAGAGTTTTGGACCCATCGCCGGGCACGCTTACCTGCGCCCAAATCCAAACTGGAACTTCAACGGATCCCTCACACTGGGGTCGTCCGGATTTAGAAAGCGTTCCGGCATGAACCTGTCCGGGTCGGGGTACGCGAGTGGGTCTCGCGACATGGCCCTGCGGTAGGCACTGCCGTCAGATACACATTCTGATCACTGCATGAGCACTGGAGCTCCCTACCAGGAATTCGCTATGATGACCGACCCTGCAGGGATCAGGTAACCGTTGTATTCGTCCTCGTCGACCGCACGGTGAGGAAGGCCAAGAGGGAGTACACTGTGCCACCGAGCGCACTCTTTCATCAGTGCGTTGACGTAGGGGAGAAGCTCTCGATGGGAGAAGTCGGGGAGCTGATCATGTCCGATGACCTCGTCGATTTCCGCCTGCGCCTTGCGCTGAACATCGGGGAATGCGACCATTGCTTTGAAGAATGCGGTCAAGATTGCAGACGTCTTGGATTGCAAACGCGTGAGTTCGGCGAATTCCACATCGTGAGAGAAGTGCACCTGCCGTGTCCGCACCCGCTGTGGGATGGTACCGTCAGTACACGACTAGTGCGGCTGTCAATTTGATGATGGCTCACCAGCATAAGCGAGGCCGGTGACGTCTTTGAAGACCTCTTCGTCCTCGGAGGTGACGCTCCCCATTTTGCGAGCCGCGTTTTCTCTAAGCGAAGTTGTTATGGACGGGCGTGCATCTCCCTTGGCCTGCAATCAATCAGCGAGGGTTTAGATCAGATCTCCATCGACAACACTGACCATCGCCTCGACAGTGACATCGTATGCTGCACTTCTATTCGCGGAAATGACCGGCTTCCACTTCTCTGCGGCATCCCTCTTGAAGCCGGCGCCAGGGAACCACGACGGCAACCGCACCAGGATGGGGAAGAGCTCGACGAGGTATCGCCCCGGGACCGTCAAGTCGCTGAAGATTTCCGCTTCCCCCTCTGCGATGGCCATGTACTTGTCGTTCTCGTCCTCGAGCTCGATCCCGTATACCGCGTCCATGATGCACCCCCCTAAGTAACTACAGCACCGCGCCGCGAAGAGACTAAGTCAGTCAGCACCGTCATAAATGCCGTGCAACTTACCATCGAGCATGATCGATGAACTTGTTCGGATTGTCGAGCAGCTTGTTCATGAGCTTTTGCACTCCGCGCACGTGGATGGGTCTGTATTGCGGCACCATACCCTGGTGGAAGTGCTGGTGGAAGAGGCGGCGACGCAGTCTCCAGGGGTTCCCGTAGCCTTTGAGGGAGAACTGGAACGTGAGCCCAGTACTGCATCAAATGTTGGTGCGACGGTTAACGGCAGATATATTGTGCACGGGCACTCACAGTTCTGCCATCACAAAGCGCGGCCTGTCGGAGGTATTCGCGGAACGAGAACCTAGAATCGCTACCGCCGCGTCATACGAGTCGACGATGATGATCGGTTGCCCGAAGACGTCGAGGTAAACGACCTCGCCTAAGAATACAATCTCTATCTGTCCTTTGCTCGGGTCATTCTGTGAGTATGTGCGCACCATACTGCTTGCTCAATTCGTGTAGCGAGGTGACCATGTTGTCAGTGGGCATGTCGAGCAGATTACCGATGATGGGAAGCGGCTTCGGGCCCGGCGGGAGCGGAAGGAGGGATGAACGAGCACGGTTCTTCCTCCATACCGCCGCTGCAGCTGCAAGACCTAGGAGGAGAAATAGAGCAATGCCTGAGAGACCATCGGTCAGCATAGTTCCGACTGTCAACCAACCGCGCGTCTCCCAGGATACACGTGGCGGAATGGAGAGATAGCAAGGCGTGGTGCGGGACACCCTCAGGACGCGTCGTTTTATAACACGCCTGACAGAAGCCCGTCCACCTTCGGAGACTGGACCCGAGGTGTGGCTTCAATCGGTCCTGTGGCTTGCCAGAACGAGTCCCAGGTTGCCTGCATCGCCCTGAAGTGAACTTTGTTAACCTTCCAGGCCCGTGGCCCCGTGTCCGCGCATCAAATCGAGACATGTGATGGGAAAGATAGTTTTACAATACTTACTTAGTGATTGTGACTCCTCGCCTCTCTGAAGGAACTTGTCATCCATTGCAGCGGGATTTGTGCAGGCGACTGGGCTCGGCAAAGAACAGAGTGCACTCTGCGACTGGGACTGCACGCGCATCGTGGTACACCGTATCAGATATCACATTATGACCCGAGGGGAGGGAAGACGGACTTGACGTACAACAGCTATCGGGTCCCGTGAAGATAGTGGCCGAGCTTGGCGGTCATCTCCGTACTGGCGGTACTGGGCCTGGAGCTTGACCGGTCGGGAAGGACGTCAGGGATACGGACGCTAATGGGTTTCCACACAATTCCAACGTAGTACACTGTATATGCTGGTCAGCCGGCGGGGATAAAATGATATAAGTGCTGTTGGGCCGGTCGGGGCCGGCCTTTGGACTGTAGTCGAGACTGTCTACCGGCCGAGCAGTTCTGATATTATCAAGACTATCCACCGGCCGAGCAGTACTGATATAATCCATGTTCTAGGGGTGTACCGTCGCTGTTTTCACCCCTGATAGGTGCCAATTAAATCTACCATTCAAATTTGCTTCAGTGCGCATTGATATGAGGAGCAGTTACCCGACTATCAGAGATGCAATAGGGGCCCTAGGTATGGAAACATCTGCCCATATCTCCACCAATTCTTCACATAATTGTGCGCTGAAGGGTGGGTTGGAATCGTGATTTTTATCTGGTGCCAGCGAGCCCTTGATTGTAATGATGCTACTGTTGGTTGCCCAGATATTGCGATCCTGTCCTCCCCGGGAGGAGGAGGGGTCGCCATATCTCAGCAATCAGACCTCGGATCGCCTTGTTTTTGGTTCCTGCTCGTAGTTACTGATGTCTAGTTTATGGGACCATTAATGTTGCCTTGCTGCATTCGCTGTATGTATGTCAGCTATGCGGGCAAATACTGCTTTCCGGCCGGGTGGCATAGCCATACACATGCATCGGCCGGCCGGCATGCAACTGTTAACGCAGGTATACTTATCGCTTTTTGCAGAGCCATACTAATATTTCTGTGGCTGGGTTCCATCCATCGGAGTTCACGAACCTACATGGATTCTCCGGAGTACTATCCGCGGCACCGCATACCAGGCAAGTAGTGACGTCCGGCCGTGCAGCGTAGCCCCGTACATGTACTCGCCGGCCGGAGTGCAACCTTTAATACAGGTATGCATCTCTTCCAGGGCGCCGGAGCGCTTCTGCTTGATTGGTGTACTCCGGCTGAATGACATTATGCTCTGTTGCCGTTAGGCTTGCTGGCAGTAGGCATCACCTTCCTCAGTCCACCATACCTCAGGCATTCCCTCTCCGGTGACCGGCCGCATGGCATTTCCCATGACTGGTTAGCCACGGCCGTGCGGCATCGACATTCGCACCAGCTGACCGCCTGGAGTGTGATGTATTATTTAAAGTAAGTATTCATTGGAAGTCGCATGTTACATAGCAGTGCTACACCGGGGAGGGTCCGGGACTGGATCTGCCCACTCCGGAGCACATGTCAACTAACATTGAATTTCTTCTCGCCCATTTCATATACATGCTCATGCCTGTCACCCATCTGAGCGATATTCATCGTGGTACAAACCGCCTGGCTATCGAAGTCTGTTGACACATTTCATAATGTGCGTGACTTAATAGTGTTACTGCTACAAGCTGCCGTGGCGTAGTGGTCTACGCGTCTTCATGAGCGCTACCTGCACTCGTGAAGCTCTGGGTTCGATTCCCACCACGGTCCTGAACCACAATTGTAGCATGTTTTTTTCTAGATGAACCGTGCTCAATAGCACGACCGGGGTGTCCGCTCTGCAATACCCTCGGTCGCATGTTCGATTACTAGGGTCCATTTGCACAATTATTAATTTGAGCAACTCAATAGGTCTTTAATAGTGAGGCGACTGGTACTCGCAAATGTCACCCACCCTGGATGCGACGTCCCAAAACAGGTATGTGCGCACGTCGACTCTCCGACTGACATTTCATTTTTCTGAACACATGTATTGCCACACACTAGGTCGTGCTGCCTGACGGGAGGGGGGGCCGGCCGGATGGCGTTCATGGCGGCTGTCTGCGTCCGGCCGTGCGTGGTTCGTACACACAGATGTCACCCGCCCGGGTTGCGATCTCGTATTCCAGTTATGTGTGCACCTCGACTCTCCGAAAATTCTCTGTGTGCTCTGACCGCTCAAGTTACTGATATTTTATTCATCCGGACATGTTTATTGCAGTACAGAAGTTCGTGATCCCTCATCGGGGGGGGACCGGCCGGATGGCATTCGTGGGTGCCCTCTGCATCCGGCCGTACACGGTTCGTACTGGCAAATGTCACCCGCCCGGGATACGACGTCGTATTACAGGTATGTGCGCACCTCGACTCTCCGAATATTTTTTCTGCGTCGTCTAACGGCTCCGACTAACTTATTCTTCCAGACACGTTTATTGCAGGACAGCAGTGTGCAATCCCTGACCGGGGTGGAGGTCGTGCTGCCTGACGGGAGGGGGGGCCGGCCGGATGGCGTTCGTGGCGGCTGTCTGCGTCCGGCCGTGCGTGGTTTGTACACACAGATGTCACCCGCCCGGGATGCGACGTCGTATTACAGGTATGTGCGCACCTCGACTCTCCGAATATTTTTTCTGCGTCGTCTAACGGCTCCGACTAACTTATTCTTCCAGACACGTTTATTGCAGGACAGCAGTGTGCAATCCCTGACCGGGGTGGAGGTCGTGCTGCCTGACGGGAGGGGGGGCCGGCCGGATGGCGTTCGTGGCGGCTGTCTGCGTCCGGCCGTGCGTGGTTTGTACACACAGATGTCACCCGCCCGGGATGCGACGTCGTATTACAGGTATGTGTGCACCTCGACTCTCCGAAAATTCTCTGTGTGCTCTGACCGCTCAAGTTACTGATATTTTATTCATCCGGACACGTTTATTGCAGTACAGAAGTTCGTGATCCCTCATCGGGGGGGGACCAGCCGGATGGCATTCGTGGGTGCCCTCTGCATCCGGCCGTACACGGTTCGTACTGGCAAATGTCACCCGCCCGGGATACGACGTCGTATTACAGGTATGTGCGCACCTCGACTCTCCGAATATTTTTTCTGCGTCGTCTAACGGCTCCGACTAACTTATTCTTCCAGACACGTTTATTGCAGGACAGCAGTGTGCAATCCCTGACCGGGGTGGAGGTCGTGCTGCCTGACGGGAGGGGGGGCCGGCCGGATGGCGTTCGTGGCGGCTGTCTGCGTCCGGCCGTGCGTGGTTTGTACACACAGATGTCACCCGCCCGGGATGCGACGTCGTATTACAGGTATGTGTGCACCTCGACTCTCCGAAAATTCTCTGTGTGCTCTGACCGCTCAAGTTACTGATATTTTATTCATCCGGACACGTTTATTGCAGTACAGAAGTTCGTGATCCCTCATCGGGGGGGGACCAGCCGGATGGCATTCGTGGGTGCCCTCTGCATCCGGCCGTACACGGTTCGTACTGGCAAATGTCACCCGCCCGGGATACGACGTCGTATTACAGGTATGTGCGCACCTCGACTCTCCGAATATTTTTTCTGCGTCATCTGACGGCTCCGACTAACTTTTTATTCTTCCAGACATGTTTATTGCAGGACAGCAGTGTGCGATCCCTGACCGGGGTGGGGACCGGTCGGATGGCATTTGTGGCGGCTGTCGGCGCCCGGCCGTGCACGGTTCGTACACACAGATGTCACCCGCCCGGGATGCGAGGTCGTATTACAGGTATGTGTGCACCTCGACTGTCCGACCTTTGTCTGCGTCATCCGACGACTCCGACTGACATTTTATTCTTCCGGACACGTTTATTGCAGTGCAGTAGTTCGTGATCCCTCACCCAGGTCGGGAGCGGTCGGATGGCATCTGTGGCGGCTGTCTGCGCCCGGCCGTGCGCGGTTTGTACGCACAAATGTACTAATTCTTCGCTGGACATAAGTAGATACTGGGGTGAGATGTAAGTAGTAGCGCGAGGTGGAACGCAAATAAAATCAATCATCAGTTGCCAGCCATGGTCACATTGGAAACAGAAGGAGTCCGGAGGTGGTAAAAACGTCCACCCCCCACGTGCAACATTGTAATATAGGTAGCTATGCATGTCAAGTCCGCGATGCTCCTCTGTCTCAGCGATCTTCTCCATCCTCTGCCAACCCCGTCTCCAATGTACTCCAGATGGTCATGGCTATGTGGGCTCTCGACGTAACGATAACGCTGTATGCTCCCCAGTGTTCAGGTGCATAACTGAGGGCTGCAGAACGAGCAGTGCGCATCCGAGTATCGAGCGCTTCCAACTCGGCAACGTTAGCGGATAGCTCTGCCTGCTGCTCCCGAAGATACCGGAGCACGTCGTCCCTATGTCTGTCCATGTACCCCTCTTGCGCGAAAGGCTCCAGAGCAACACTGGTGGCCGGAAGTTCCGGATTCGATATCTCCTCTGGAGATGACATATTACCTAAAAGCGAAAAGCTAGGCCTCCTCGGGTCACTGACATGGTGACAACCTAAAACGCTTAATGATCACGTACCTAGCATCTATTCCTCAGCTGGGAGCCCCATCCGGAGCTCTGGGGCATACGCTTGCAGTATCTGTTGCGCCGGCATTCTCGTCGAGGTCTTCATCCGTCCTGTAATCCACCAACATTGATGTCGCGAGCTGAGGGTCGCAGCTGTCTTTGTCACGCAACACGCCAGCCAAGCTATCACACCCGTAATCCACGAATGCGGATTGGCAGTCTGTTGTCGAAGCCGGGGGCTCCGAAGGAGAGCCGTCGCCGTCACCCGGGTCGGAGTCTGAGCTGTACATGACCATCGCGGATATGTTGGCCCACTCCTCACTGTCCATGAACAATACAAATTATAATCCCGCCGGCTCATGAATCAGAACACATATTTACCTAGTTTCGCGACCCGACGACTGGCCATCCGGTATGTTCAGTCTGTCTTCGGTATCTTCGACCACCACAGTGTCCGGGCGCATGCGGGGGGGTGTGGGCAGTGTCAAACGCACGCGCTTGACAGACACCCGACTTTCTGAGCCTATAGATTAATTCACGTCATAAATCAGTCAGTAACGAAGCACCGGTGACCACGAACCCTCTGCAGCTGGGCCTTCGTCAACGTCCCCTCGTGGGCGCTTTGAACGGCGTCGTTTACTCCCCATGTACGGATCGAGCTAAAATATACGATCAGTACGTCATCGCGTTGCTTGAAAGTTCCGAAGTTAACTCACCACTCTGGTAGACCGACCACGCGAACTTCGACTCACACGAGGAATGGCAACAGGCAGAACACAGAACAGATATCCTGGTCGGATGTGCCACCAGGACCGGCGTCCGGGAGGCCCCGGACCGTGGCGGACCTGCAGACCACCATGCTCTGATCGCCAGGCAGTTTGCCTGCACCTCCACCCCATCCCACCACATATCTTGCCATCATGTCCACTCGCGGAACCACTCAGAAAAAACAACCGCCTCCCGCGCCGACTCCGGAAGAGATTCAAGACGTCCGGAGGCTCGCAAGTGAATTGCACTTCGCATGGGCCGCAAAACCCCGCCTTGATTCCCCTCACCGCCAGAGCTGGGACACTCGCTTTCGCCACACTCTCGCTACTCTTACCCAGCGGCTTGCAAGGTCGCGCTTCAGTCGCCTTCCGAGGCTCGCGATGGGCGCCATCTGGGAGAGTAACTCCGCCCATCGAGAACGTTGTGCGCTCATTAACATTGAGTCCATCGCACCCGTCGACGTCGGCCACCCATCCCTCAGCCCCCCCCCGGGTCTTCCCAAGCTTCCCTTCACACCGGATGATCAAGGAGACGTTGGGCTTCTCCGCGAGGAGGAGCTACCAAACAGGTGGTGGGTTTATGAGGCCTCAGGTGCGCACCTCGTCTTTTCTGGTGATAGAAAAAACACTCACGCCCGCGCATACCCCTCATCAGCCCCACCTGTGACATCGGGCGCGCCGCAGATGAAGCAAGCCGCCGCACAGCCATCTACGGGCCATCAAGAGCCTATCCAGTGGCCCAATCAGTCCGCAATGTCCCTTGATCAACGTATGGTCCCCGGAGGTATGAAGAAGGCCAACAGTACGGGGAGCCCATACGTTTTGCTTCCCGTTCGAGTCCCTCCCAGGCCGACCTCGCAGTCGCCCGCTAGCGCTGTGGCGGAGCCCAGTGCAGCTCCAGCCACCTCCATCGGAGGGAACTCCACGCCTCGTCGCGCTCGATCTGCAAGTCGCGCTCGATCTGCAAGTCGTGCGCGAGGTGCAAGTAGTGCGCCCCGCGCAGCCGTGGCCATCGACGTCGACATCGCGCCTCTCGCTCCCCCGTCTCCGAAGGCTACCTCATCCAAGGCCAAGGGCAAGGGGAAGGCCGTTGCGGCAGTGGCTCTCAAGGCTCCGGAGCCATCGATCGCACAGACGAAGGGAAAGGTGACAGAGCGCACTCAGCCTCAGTCGTTCCTGGACAAGTACGTCTTGCCGGAGGAGAAAGTGCGCTGGGAATGGCTTCTGCACGTACGTCATGTGCTATCATCATATATACAACTGCATCTTATCATGTTCCTCCAGCCTGCTTCATGTAAAAGCTGCTCCACCGCGTCTCGCCCGTGTTATCTCTGTCCTCTCGTGTCATCCAGCTGCCATGCGTGCCACAAGGGCAGGACTAAGTGCTCCCTTACTGTCCATGCTTCTCACCCAAGCACCGCGGCCTACCTCGCCTGGGTCTACTGGCGCACGCTCAACGATCCCCAGCAATACCCTTCACCTCCCTTCTCCCCCGGGGAAGAGGCTCCTTCCCAGTATCCTCCGCAGTGGTTCTCCGACCAGTACAATCTATATGATGCAAACATGCGCAAAAAGGGTCCCCCTCCACCTCGTGATCCCCCCTCCCCTCGTGCTGGGACTGCTCTGGCCTCATTTCCAATTGGGAGAGCCCACTCGCACTCGCCCATGCTGTCTGTTGGTCCTTCCGCCATTGTATCATCTCCTCGCCCCATGAATGTTCCGAGTTCCCTGCCCCCGACCCTCTCTTCTGCCGCGCCCCCTCGAATCACGTCCGAGGTCGACATGGATGTTGATATGGCAGATGATACTTTTGCTACGGAGCTCACCGTCGACGTCGATCACATCTCACATGCGTTGGATATCGAACAACCGGAGGTCTCCATGCAAGATGCTCCGAACGACCTTGTCGAAGAGAGCGGGTCTCATGGGCTGCCGGATACGGACCGTCATCTGCAAGCTTCCGGCTCCGAAGTTCCAATTCATTGCGGATCTCAGCTCGACGACGACGGGCCCTTGACGAATGAGGCTCTGGTGGCCCACTCCCCGTCTCGGTCCCGCAGCCCGAGGAAGGACGATCGCCCAGTAAGGTACGTCAATGCTAGCACCATGCCATCGGAGTTCGTGTGTGCCGATACCGCGCGTGTACCCCCTGAAGAACTGGACTCCGGCTCGGAGTGTGGGGAGGCTCTCCTCCCGCAACAGGTTCCCCCATTGTCAGGTATGTTACTCGAGACCTTTAATCTGATTATATGCCTTCGTCCTCTTTGTTTTCACATGTACAACCTGTCAACGTCGTACATGTATCTTCCGGGCACGCTGCAGCTGCGTTCTACTTCCTCCCGCTTGCCCTTGTGTGTTTGCTTGGTGCCTTTTGTCGTCCGAGTTCCAGTTGCAGGGCAATTGATTTATTCACACTGTTCTAGGAACATGGTGGGATCTCCCTTGGCTCACAGGGGATGCAGATCGTACCCGTTGCGCTCGCCCCGAAGCCACGCCGGAGACCCTTGAAGAGTTTCTGCGTCTTCGTGGACTTCCCCTTGAGGCGCCGGAGGGTCCCTCAAGCAACCCCTTGAGTCGTCCCTCCACTCCACCCTCCAAAGCGTTCTATCTCGGATTGGAGACACTCAAGTTGGTGGACGACGTGCGTGAAGGTTTTGCAGACATCGAGGGTCTCCCAGAGGCCTCTCAACGTGTTTCAAGCCGCCTCCGGAAGCTCGAGGACAGGGTTTGCACGGCTCGGCGCAATGCGATGCTCACCGCAAACGAAACGACCAGCTTTCAAGCGTGTTATGAGCAGTTGTTCTTCCAGATGCAAGACACCGCAAAGGACCTTGCCGAGACCGCCGCGACAGTCGCCACCGTCTCCGACAACGTCGGGCGACTCGCCAAGGCGTTCTGTCACGTCCCTACAATCCCTATTCACTGGCCTGCGCTCCTCGAAATGCTGGAGGTGCTGCAGCGGCTCCACAGCTTGTACCATGAGATGTGGCGTCGATACGACTCTTTGCGCGAGGACATCCGACCCATCCGACCCGACATCGCCCGCGTCGACCAGCTGTTGTTCAAGATGGGACTTCAGTTCACCGAGCTCTCAGTCGACGCCAAGTACATGTTGGCGCCCGAGCTTGAGTCGCTGAAGGCCAAGCTCATAGAGGAGGTCAGGGGTGTTGGCCGCTCCGCCGCAACATCGCTTCAATGCATGGCCGACGCGCTTGCCGATGGTGGTACCGCCTCCCAAGAGGCTTCGGATCAGCTCCGGCAGGTGCTCGAGACAACACTTACTTCGTTCCAGCATGCGGCCGGACGACTCAATGCGCATATCTCGCAAACTACGCACTCGGCATTCGAGGAGATTCCTGGTTGGATCCGGGACCTCGAGGGGCACGTACGGGTCCTCGAGAGCCTCCATTCATCACCTCCCCATGATGCCGACATCCTTCCAACCAGCCCGCGGGCGTCGACATCAGCCCTCCCAATGCCCCCGCTCGGCGGCACTTCATCCTTTTCGATTCCTGCCCGGAATCTGGCCCCGAGTGCCTCTCGAACCTCTGAAGTCGTGGAGGCCCTGCGCAGCCTCACGGAGCGTGTGGCGGCCCTCGAGACTTCACGAACAGATCAGTTCAATGCAAGCGTGGACGCACGGATTCGGGAGTTTTTGGGGCAGTTCAATCTCGGAGACCGCACGCTTCACCTGCTCGGAGATCCGGTGATGCAGTCCCGTCTTGCATGGGGCTCCGGAACCCCAACTGGTGGGAAGGTGGTGCCGGACACCTGCAGCGGGACTGGATTTTCGTTTGGCATGTCTCATTCCTCAGACGCGTAGCTACCATGCATGTCCTATATCATCCAATCAAATCTGTTCTGCTCACACTCAACCTCAGAGATACACGTCGATGCCATTGCTTTAGAGTCCATACAAAAAAAACCTACGATTTCGTCGATGCCGCCCCTCCCTTCTTGGATGCCCTCCGTGCTGCCCTCGGGGCAGGAGCCGCTGGCTCCGTAGCGGTCACTTTGGCCTCCGCGGCCCTTTGCTTACGGGTGCAGATGACCAGGTCGGAGCTGGCTGACGTCCGGGCCCGCTTGGTGTTCATGTCCCGATCTCCAGACTCTGTCGGTGTACCGTCCACCGGAGCTTGCGCTCCTCCGGTTGCAGCCACGCCATCTGTTGCAGAGCGGGGAACGCGAGAGGGGCCAGCGTTTGTGGACCGCATACGCTTGCGTGGGCCATTTCCCCGCTCCTTGCGACCTCCTGATGAGTTCCGCTCGTCGACGTTCTCCGGACTGTCCTCCACGTCTCCCGGGTCCTTCTCTTGCCCATCCTCGAGATCCGGAGGCGCTCCGGTTGGTGAGGTATGCGTCCCCGTGGACGGCGGCCCCATTTGCCCTGCGCTCGGGGCGGCGTCATTCGCCGGAGATGGGGCGGTGATCGGGACACCGTTCCCTTTCCCGGCGGCGGCTCGTTTCACCGGACGAGGCACCACAGCTCCCTGTTTCTTGCACACAGTGAGCAGTTCGCCCACGTTGGTAAAGCTCAGGTGAGTGCCCTGAAGGTAGTGGGGGATCTCGTCGGGGAGCGGTTCGCCGTCTTCAATGAAGTGCGATACGTGGATATCTCGCAGGGCCATGCCCATGGCCAGACAGTACCGCTGACAGTCCTCGGTAGTCGATCCAGGCGGGATACCGTCGGCGAGCCACTTCATGAGCTTCGCAGCCCCGTCCGGATCCTCATGAACGTCGACGGGCATGTGCGGGGTGGAAGTCGACCAGCTTGCCCATCGGAGCCCGTCAAGAGGCGGAACTACAACCGGAAGCTCAAGCTGTAGGGCACCATCGATTAGCACTCTATCAGCGGGCCGCGGGACATGGCCTACCTTGCCGCGGAGCCTGTCGAGCATGGCAAGATACTCTGCAAGGTTGCACAAACCTTGCAAGAACGCGAACCGGGCTGGCCCGCTGGCTCCGACGGAGGATGGGGAGAGATGCTTTGGGGTGTGAGCCACGTCAGCGTCCGAGACGGTTGTCGCCTTCGCCTTCCCTTTATTCGCGCGGGCGGCGTGCTTCGCAGAACGGCCAGCCAACGGCTCTTCGGCTTCATCATCGGGGAACTCACCACCAGAGCCCTCGTCGTCCATGCCACCAAACAGCTGCTCGAGCGCATCCTCCTCCTCCTCTTCCTCGTCCTCGAAATCCCCGTCCAAATCATCCGGGAATGTGAACTCCTCCCCCTCCTCCGTCTCCGTCTCCGTCTGCATCCACTCCCCCTCCTCCTCCTCCTCCTCCTCCTCCTCCTCCTCCTCCTCCTCCTCCTCCTCCTCCTCCTCCTCTTTCTTCTTCCGCCTGCCCTTCTTCTCGCTCGTTCCCTTGCCCTTCCCCTTCCCCTTCTTGGCCGGCGCCCTCCCCTTTCTGGCCTTCTGCCGGAGACTCTTAAGCGCACGATCAACCGAACCCCGTCTCTTCCGCATGGCTGTCATTGGCGCGCCGAAAATAGGACGGCGAGAGGACGAAGACGAAGAGGGTTCACCAGCCGTGCCGATAGTGTCCGCATCGGAAGAATCCAGGAAGGTTGGCGGGCGAACGGTGCGGCGCTCACGCCGAGGACGCCACTCTCCCGGGAGGCCATTGTAGATCGCGTCGTGGAAGACGTCTTGGCCGTTTTCATGGGTGAGATACGCTTTGAAACGGAAGCGAATCGCTGGTACCTCGTCACCCCCTTCGACGGGATGTTCGAGGGCGTGGATGTGTTCGAACAATCCACGGAGGGGTGTGTCGTTCAGCTTTTCAGGGTCTGCCCACATAAACCCCTCCGGAAGCATTCCGTCGTCGAAGAACTGGTCTGGATAGGTGCGCATGCCAGCCCACGGGGCCCCCTGAACCTGGTGCCCGTTGGCGAAGCCTATTCACATGTTAATAGGGGTCCTCACCCACGTACATACTGAGCACCAACCGTAATGGATCCTCATGTATTGACGAAGGATTGCCTGGCGCTCGGGGTGCGTGAGCGCTCTGTCCTTCTCCACTGGGTGGTTGAGGGGAAGGATCGGGGTACCGTCGTCGTATAGGGAAAACGCAAAGGGAGCGGGAGGCGCACGCCATGTAGCCTTGACGGCCTCCAGGTTCTCTGTGGGGGCAGACTCGGGGTACAAGACGGTGGAGAAGAAGTTCCAGAACTTCCGGCGGATGTTCACATCCCACTCGTCTATCTCTCGGAAACGAGGGAAGGTTTTGTCCCTCTCCGCGAACAACTGCGACGAGTCGTAGCTGCAATGATCACACAATTGGGATTCAACCACCCGTGTACGCATTGGTAGTACTAAACGCGTGATGTACATGACCGCGTTGATTTGCTTGTTCTCGTTTGGGAAAACACCGTACATGAATAAGGGCATCCCGAATTCCCGCCAGAAGAGCATGGAGATCTTCCGCATCCACGCCCCCGCACGCTTCTGAGCTTGTCTATCAAGACCAGGCATGAGTACAGCGGAACGTACAGTAGACATGCATCACGCACTGAGGCTTGTTGGTATCCTTTGGACCTTCCTCATTCCACATCCTCGCCAGCTCGACCCACTCACGCTGCTCGTCCTCCGGCATAGCCTCCCAAAGCCTCTTGCGCGTTGCGTTCCACGTCGCCAGGTAGTCTTTGTCCTTCTTGCTTTTTTCTGGAGGCATCGCCGCCTTGATGGTATGTTGATTCCGCCGGCCCCAAACCCGTTCGCCATTGGTCATGCGCCCGGGATTGACAGGCCCCCGTGACGATTTTTTTTTGGCGGTGTTGTTTCTGAACCAAGTCCCAACTTTCTACAGCGTGCGTTAACAGGGAAGCTGTTGGCCTCCGATAAACAGGCCACATACTTTGCTTAGAAGGCTGACCGCCAATGGGGTCTCCTGCTCGCCGCGTTTCTTGATCATCCACTTCGCGATTGCCTCGCGGAACGCCGTCTTGTTTTTGGCACTCGTCCTTCGATACTCTGCGTGACGAGCCTCGAGCATGGCTTCGTCCTCCTTGGTGAAATCATCAATGTTGGTGGTCATGCTGCCGGCAGATGGTGGGGACACAGGGAGCCAAACAGGAAAAACCGGAAGTGAGGAGAGAGCGGCGACCAGCAGATAGCAACCCAGTAAAGAGCTAGAGGCAAACGCCGCCGCGGGGCCACAGTGAGGAGCACAGTGAGAGAGCGAAGGGGACGTAGGCTCCAAGTGATTTCTTCTGCGGAGCTCACCGGGCGGAGAGCAAATGGTAGGCACAATTTTCATTCGGCCGCGACCACGAGTCCGCCTGCGGGTTGAGTACAAGATGACCGACCGGCCGCACGGCAGATGTAACCACAAACCTCCTGGACCGCTCCGTCCGATGAGCGCCAAAGGCCGTGCACGATCGAAACACACCGGTGCGCCCCCGCTGGTCTCGCTTCTAACCTCCCCGCCGCACCCTCTCTGATTCCTGCTTCTCTCTGGGTGCCGGGACCGACCTCGCATTGGAATTGTCGACGATGGACGATGCAGGGCCGTCAGGCCTGCTTCCACCCTTGTTTCAGCGTCGGGCACGTGTGGCGCAATACATTCTTGCGCTATTCCATTTCCATCGCAACCGGGCGACGTCTGACAAGTCGGTCGGCTGGTCTCGCCCCACACCGCCACCCATATCTTTCGCGCTAATGGAAGAATCCGATGCTATCGCTCGAACGCTGGCCCGCGCTGCCGAGAATAAATGTGAAGATTTTTGCATACCTTGGAGGGCTTGTTGCTGATTTTATTCAGATGCAGTGACGTGGACAGCGGAGGAATACGCCATGGCC
The DNA here is from genome assembly GCA_032821775.1 of Sanguinoderma infundibulare. Lineage (NCBI taxonomy): Eukaryota > Fungi > Basidiomycota > Agaricomycetes > Polyporales > Polyporaceae > Sanguinoderma > Sanguinoderma infundibulare. The sequence continues at coordinate 580,205 of JAVLRN010000004.1, read as the reverse complement.
CTCCCGAAGAAAGCCTTGCTCGGGGAGGAGAGGGAGAACGAGCTGCTGCAACGCTTTCCCCCCTTGATCCCATCTGAACAAGTTATCGGACGCACAGATTCCCTTCCGGTGGTGCCAGATCCCGCCCTCTTTACCGACAGTAAAGGGAATATTCTAGCGTGGTCCCTGCCCAGAATCATTTCCCGATCGCGTCAGGTACGGGTACCCTGATATGACAAGAGCTCCGCTTGATTACAAGTCCCGTAGGACATCATTCTTCGGGCCACAGAGTATCTCAAGCCTTGTCTCCAGGCCAAGAAGATGCCCGAAGATGATGCGCCCACAAAGAACTGGCGGAACTCTGACCGGTTCGTGTCCAAGACGCCCGAGTGGGGTGGAGGGACGTTATTGCTCTTTCTGGCAGGATTTCAGCAAGGTCATACGGTATGACACACGACTCCGGTTGATTGTCGCGTGTCTGATCTCTTCTGAAACAGGGTAAACGCTTTGAGCCCATGCCTTCGAAGAACTGCGAGACTGATCAGTGCCGCGAGTGGATGGCCGCTTTGGAAGAGTCTAGTGGCTTGCTCGATGGGATTCTCGTGGTAACGCACCCTCGGCTGTACATTGCGGTGCAGGCACTTATTTCCAAAGTCCTCGTTCATGGTGGTCGATCTGGTGCAGCTATGGCTCACTGGCCGTCATTGTACAACTCCGTCCATCTCCTTGTCAACCGTTCGACTCTGCGTCATCGCAACGTCGGCGCATTGCCCGGTTGGTTGGACATGCTTCTGACATTGGGGGATTATGACCAGTGAGGGGTACTGGAGCTCCGAACGTTCGGAGTGTGCGTGCCATATGATAGTGGGACGGTATGCATGCTATCATCTCGGGTCGTGCAGCACGGTGTTCCCACTGTCCCCGGTGACAGGATTTGCTATGCATTCTACATGGTTGCGCATGTTCATGCATGGTTTGATATACCTGATCCGGGCATGGTGCAATTGGATGATGTACATCGTATCGCATAGAATCTACAGCCGCCCAGATTGTTTGATTACATCCAACGTCGGTGTGCCTCTCCTCAACGCCACCAACCTCTCCACTGACATCAACATTGGAGATGTCCAGACGTCGGTTTGAGGTAGTGGAGCCATACGAGGAACTTACCGTTCATGTACGCCACTCTTCCCGCCGCGGAGAGCGGGTGATCACCAAGAAGGCCCGCCTCGAACTGCCCAGAGTTTTGCAACGCAGGGAAGCCTCGTCCGAGCCAGCAGCCCAGCCAGGACAGACTACCGAAGGACAGAGGGCGGAACCACATGCGCATCCATCGCAACAGGCGATTTGGTTGCCTGAGGTTGGCGATGGCCAGCAACTCGGGTTTGAAGAGATTACCTTCGAACCACAACGACGGAAGGGCAAGGTAAGTGGAACACTATGTGCCCCACGCCCGCCTGAACTCAGGCCTATTTCTTAAACGGTATTGTAGTCTCAAAATGACTTCCAGCGCGAATTCCTGGCAGTCAGGGACGAATATATGCACCGGACGATCTCTCTGGAAGCCCTGCCTTTGGACGGCATTGGAACGTGCAGCCATCCAGCGATATGGCGGTGTATGACATGTCATGGCAAGCCGACGTTCTGCGCGGTCTGCTGCCGTCATCGCCATCTGGACCAGCCTTTGCACCGGGTCGAATACTGGCAGGGTGCCTACTTTCAAACCGGCTGGCTCCGTCAGCTCGGCATACAGATTCACGCAGGCCATGGCGGTCAACCCTGCCCATACCTAGCGACATATCCCCTTGCTGCCCACGACCCCCCCCTGAGACGCATGCCGGAGGCTCCGGAGCTCGATGAGGAAGGAGAGCAACTGCCATTCCTTATCGAGGACAACCTTTCCGATGTAGACGATGAAGACGGTGACCTGTACTTTGATCCGGATGATGAGACCTCTGCGCATGACACTTCCGACCTACCGTCATTCGAACATTGCGAGCCACCACTCGGAGCCACCGTGGCTCAGGCCGCAATGTATAGCGGGGACCGTATGATGGTCGTTGTCGACGCGGACGGCATTCACGAAATATCAGTAACGTTCTGTGCGTGTCCGAATGCTCCACGCGAGGACCTGCAGCTTCTGGACCTCGGCTACTATCCCGCGTCCACCATCCGGCCTCGCACAATGTTCTCGCAGAAACTCTTAGACGACTTTCTTCTGGCCAACAAAGAGTGCAAGACTCCGGCGCGGAACTATTACAACAAATTGCGAAGGACGACCAACCCTGCGTTTCCGCATTTGGTACCGGTGGGTCAACATTGATTAAGGCTTCCGGAGACCGCGAGATTCATACCAGAGCCACAGGATCGATACAAGGAGCTGCTCCGAACGTCCAGACAATGGCAGAATCTCCGCCTTCGCCACGATGCGGGATTCGGTCACCGCTCAGACCCCGTGGGCCCCGGAGACCTCGCGGTGCGATGCCCCGCATGTGCGCAACCGGACATCAATCTACCGGAGGGTTGGGAGAGTGACCCGGAACAGTAAGTAGTTAGGTTCTCAGCGTACAAGCATTTGCTATACACCTCCGAGCGCACTAGGTTCAAGTACATGCAGTCGGTGGTTCTTGATGGCAACTTCAGCGCGCAACACCGTCACATGCGACGTCCCGCTGGCGGATGGACATGGCTTCATGGTAGAAGACGCCCCATACAAGGAACATCTGAAGACAGCAGCCGAGTTTGCCGAGGTGCGGTATACAACATAAGGCTCCAGAGGGCATAGCTCACAATAGACAGTAGAAGATCACATGCAACGACCATCGTGCGGTCCTCAATGCGTCGGTCGGGCGGGCCAAGCTGGAAGCCACTGGTATCGGGGCTGCCGCATGCTCCCAGCACAGTTTCTTTGCTCCGCACGCATGTGTGGACTTCCAACTAGGTGAAAGGTAGGTTTACATCCGAACCCATGGTGGAAGGTGGCCAAACTCACTCCCGTTCACAAAGACAGAGAAACATGGACTACATTCTGCACTGGATATTCGCCAACCTCAACGGCCTAACATGCGTACTCGTGATCTACGATGTCATGTGCCAATACTTCATTCATCTCCTCGACCGGTTCCGTAAAAGCCCCGGCCTGCGAATGCCTCTTGGCTTGAACATCTTGCGGGGCATTGGTCAGTTTCACGTACATGGTCATGTCCCACGATGCTTTCCACGATTCTCCTGCAACTTCATCTCCGGAGCCGGAGTACAGGATGGGGAAATTCTCGAAACCCTCTGGAACAAAATCAACGCAATCGCTGACTCCACTCGGGGGATGTCGTCAGCACACCGGAGGGAGGTTATCGATGACACGATGAATGATTCAAACTGGATGAAACTAACGTGAATAAGTACGCAAATCAACCAAGAAGTCGTGCCGGTCACTGATTACATACAATGACAGCGAGTACGCTCATACGGAAGTGGCGGCGGGCTTGCAAGGAATGGCAGCCAGTCGTGGATGCGTTCAACAGGTTGTGCGAGGCGAGTGGGCCCACACAATGCGAGGAGTGGAGACAGGAAGCAGTTGCGGCCGATGAGGCTCGAACAGAAGATCCCAGTGCAATGGACATATATGATGTGACGAAGCAGCCCCGTGAGTCACCCTTGCGTTGTACTCGCCGTAGAATACTGACCGGTAAATCAGTACCCAGCCGGAAGGACAAGGAACTTGCGCTCACCCAGGAGGAGACGGGGGCAGACGAGTCAATGGTGGGTGCGGCCTCGTGGATCTCTGTGGGAATCCGTCTGGAAGAACGGAAGTGAGTGCCTCACTATCCTAGGAGCAGCATAGAACTGACGGCAACGGTTGGGATAGGATTGGGATTGCGTATACTGCGCGCGCCATGATGGCTACCTCCGGTACCAATGCACGATTGAGCCTGGAGACTCACCGGCAGAAACTCGCCACGGGGATTAAGGCCTTTCACAAAGCGTCAGACAAGCATCTGAACATTTCCGTCAGCGCAAATGGTGTCCCTGTGACGGCTGATGTGACTGACTTCGGCAAGCAATGGGACGACGAAGAAGTGCGCCAAGCACGGGCAAGGTCCGGGGATATCGAAGACTTGCTTCAGCCGGAACATCAGCTGATCGCCCTTCCGTCCATGCTGGGCTACCCCTACCTCAAGCAGCGGGGGCTACTGTCGCTGGCGGAGACGGAGCGGGAGCTCCGAGAAGGTCAACTCAATGACTGCCTCCAGGGCATCCGGACGGAAATCGGATACAAGTCCCTTATTTATCGGAAGAAAGTGCGGAAGGCAACCTCGTACCGCAAGAAGCTCCGAAGTTTCGACGAACTCAGGGTGACCGACGAGAGCCTGATGAAGCACGTACGAGTCTACGCCCACGCCCGCAAATTACAACGTCTATTCGACACGGACCCGGAGAATCGTGAGGATGCGCAGCTCCGGGAAAGGCTGACAGATAGATACAAGGAGATCAAACGCGAGGACCTGCGCACCAGCACCACGGTCCTCGAGCAGTTTACGCAGGGCCTCCGGGATGTCCACGCCTCTTGGATATGGCAAGTAGAGGACTCCAATGAAACTGATGGGCTGGGATGGCTTCACAAGTGTGAGTGAAATGCCTCCAGTGGAGTACGTGTGCGTGCGGACTAACCACTTCTATTTTATGAATAGTCCGTCGCATGCTCTGGCTCCGGGCATACTCCAGAAAGTGCCGTTGGGAAGAGGAGATCAAGCTGGTTCCTTTCGAGATGGAAAGTACCGTCCGGTCTTTCCAGACGGCCTCGGAGCGTTGGAAAACTTGGGCGGAGGCAAGCGAGACTAGGGGGCATCGAGCATTTGCTTTGCGGCAAGTCTCCTTGTGGAAGGGACTCCGTGAGCACGCAACGGCGGCATTTGCGGCGGCGCAAGGGAGAGATCAACCATACTAAGCGCCCATAGCTCTTATCTGATTGCCACTGTAATATTTGGATGCCGGTGTCATTCTCTTCCATTGCGCCATCAACCGTCGTGCTAGTTATTTGCTGGAGCATCTTCCCGGCCGGGTACAGTCGTGACTATAAACACAACACAACCACCGTTGCAAGCGTCTACCACCCTGTGGGGGTGTCAAGCGGAGATTCTGCTTACGTTGGGACGCATCCGGAAGGCACTGGTAGCCTTTCCTTCCTCTCCGGAGGAGATAACGCTGAGGCGATGGAACCATGGAATTGCCCGGGAACTTGTGAGTCTGACTTTGGCCGGGAGGGCATGAGTTTGCTGATGTATCGTGTTGCCAGTGGAGCACGATACATGCGACAGGAGTCGAGGCCGCCGTGGTGTTCGACGAGAACAAATCGAATCGCGGTTCTCAGTCTGTTCAGCTGCCCGCACCACTGCAAGCCCTCCTTTCCGGCGTGACGTGGACGGACGGCTGGATGTCATTTGATATCACGCAGTTAGACCGAGAGTCCTACCTCCGGATGACCGCAGACCTGGACAATGTCGCCGGAGACGTTGGACATGAATGGGGCTTCGCGCAGTGGTGGCTCTGGGATGAACGTGGGGCCCCGAGGGGACGCCCGAGCTGGTGGAGGGATCCCGAGAAGTTTGTGGTAAGAAATTGTGTTTGAGAGAGACGGGGCGCTAACTCCTGCTTCCAGGCTGCTCCGATCCCGATGTTCGAGCAAGATCTAAATGACTGGAAAATGGGCATGGAACGTGTGAGCGACGGGATCATGAGGACTATCGACCGAAAGGAACAGCGGATGAACGCACTTACGAGCCAGATGGCCGAACTCGGAGAGGACAAGTAGAGGTTTCGGAGTCGAAATGGGCGTATGGGATAACCATAGAATAAGTCCATCAGATGTGTTTGTAATTTTGCAGAGACTCCGGAGCTTGAAGAAACTGTTGCGAAGGTGTTGCCAGGACTGCAGCATGGCCGGACGGCGGATGTGTGCATGTATGGCACACGGCCGGGCACTCCGGGATAGGATGTGCCCACTCGGGAGGAAATGTCAACTAACATCGATCCATGCTCATGCCCGCTACCCGGCCAAGCGATATTCATGGTCGTACATACCACCATGCTCTCGAGGCGTGTTTACCCATTTAATGATATGATTGCAACCGTGGGGGCGCGTACGTCCTTGCCGAATGCGCGCACACGTATTGTGCATTGCACTGGGATTCGGTTTCTTTTATTTTCGGCATCAGCTCGTGTTTTGGATTCAGTTTTGTTCCGTACGGAACCCTCGCTGTTCGTCTTTCAGCGGGGGGGATGCAGACTTCACTCAGTGTTTCTTTCGACTTAATTGACGCGGGTTGAATCTCACTGCAAGACGGGGTTCGACTGGCTACGCAATTCGACAAGAAAAACGTTCGGTCCACGACCTTTTACCTCGCGCGTCCTTTGCGCGAGTCTTCCCGTGACGCTCCCTACTCCATCTCGACATCGTCCTTGCCCTCTGCGTCCTCATCACCCCACTCGCCCTCCTCTTCGTCCTCCTCCTTGACCGTAGGCGCATTCGGCCCCTCGCCGGCGCACCAGTACTTGCCGGTCACCATGGACCGGACCACTGTGCAACCTTTTGAGTGGTCAGTCAGGCGGGGAGAACGGACGTTTACTTACAGGCGTACTCCGCGATGGACAACGCGTCCAACGCGGCCTCCAGCCGGTCCTTGGCGGTGCGCAAGCGGTCGGTGACGCCGACGGCGTAGCCAGGGTTGGTGTGCGCGAGCGACTGCGCAATGGAATGGCTGTGGAGCTCCCGGGCGGTCCGGAACTCGTCGCTCGCGCGGTCGAACTCCTTGCGAGCGGCGGTGTAGCGTTGTGTCCGGGTGTACGTCGAGTACATGGCGGTGAGGTCGTAGATTGCGCGGGGGTCGTACAACCGGTCATTTTCGAACGCACGAAGGCCGCCGAGGAATTCGTGGAAGAGGGGGTCCACGTCGGCGTCGGCGGGAAGGCGCCGCACGACGGACATGAAGTTGGCGGCGACGGAGACGACTTGGTGGTGGTGGGGGCCGAGCCGGCTGTTCGCGCGGATGGTGCCAAGCATGTCGTCGATGAGCCTGCGCAGGAGGGCAGTGGCGACGGAGTCTACATTGGCGTCGGTGAGCGCGGGCATGGTGGGCGGTGGTGCGGGGGATGGTGTGTGTGCGAGGATGGGCGGTGGGCAAACTGACAAGCTATCGTTCGGCCCCTCGCCGGCGCACCAGTACTTGCCGGTCACCATGGACCGGACCACTGTGCAACCTTTTTAGTGGTCAGTCAGACGGGGAGAACGGACGTTTACTTACAGGCGTACTCCGCGATGGACAACGCGTCCAACGCGGCCTCCAGCCGGTCCTTGGCGGTGCGCAAGCGGCCGGCGACGCCGACGGCGTAGCCAGGGTTGGTGTGCGCGAGCGACTGCGCAATGGAATGGCTGTGGAGCTCCCGGGCGGTCCGGAACTCGTCGCTCGCGCGGTCGAACTCCTTGCGAGCGGCGGCGTAGCGTTGTGTCCGGGTGTACGTCGAGTACATGGCGGTGAGGTCGTAGATTGCGCGGGGGTCGTACAACCAGTCATTTTCGAACGCACGAAGGCCGCCGAGGAATTCGTGGAAGAGGGGGTCCGCGTCGGCGTCGGCGGGAAGGCCCCGCACGACGGACATGAAGTTGGCGGCGACGGCGACGACCTGGTGGTGGTGGGGGCCGAGCCGGCCGTTCGCGCGGATGGTGCCAAGCACGTCGTCGACGAGCCTGCGCAGGAAGGCGGTGGCGACGGAGTCTACGTCAGCGTCGGTGAGCGCGGGCATGGTGGGCAGTGGTGCGAGGGATGGTGTGTGTGCGAGGATGAGCGGTGGGCAAACCGACAAGCTATTTTGTTCACGGGCTACCTACAACACGCAGGGTCTAACTGCAACCTTGCGCCTTCGCTTCCGACAGGGTCCAAACCTAGCGTCGAACTCGTCCCTTTTTGGCAATCATCATCCTTCTTACCTGCGTCCTCAATCTTCCTCAACGACTTCGCCGAGGCCTTCTTTTTAAAGATAGTAGTCCTCGCGGTCGGTCACTTGGAAGTTCGTCGCGCTGAACGCACGCGCCGTTTCAATTTCGGCAGCTGCAGTTTGGGCCACCAGTTCGTTCACGTCTGCTGCAAATCCGGGGTTCGGAGGATCGAGCCGCGAGACCAGGTCCCGTAATTCGATGGCGTTCGCTCGGTCCCGACGAACTCGCACAAGGCGATCACGAGTGCTTTCGATCAGGATGAGGTCCTGCGCCTGCCCTACGTAGCGGCGCGTGGTCCGGGCCACCTCGAAAGCCGGCGGAGCGAGTTCCACGATGTCGCGCAATCGCGTGAACAACGCCTCGACACCGATGGGAGTGCTTCGAAAGCACCCCAGGACCCCGCGTTCGCAGCCAGGTACATCTTCCGGTGTGGTTCAGTAGCTGTCAATCAACCTAGGCGCTGCGGGCGTACCAAGTCTTCGACGATGGTCTTTACCTCATGTTCCAACACTGGCCGTGCGTCGCCGGACGCGATTCTGTTCCCCAGCCCGTCCAGCCGTTGTTGGACTTGGTTTTCGAGCGCACTGTTCAGGCCGAATGAAGTCCGACGGAGCTCCTGGGCGCCCGCGAACGAGTCCTGGAAGGGAGGCAGAACTTGAAGAACCAGCGGCATGATGAGCGTTACGGAATAATTGGGCGCTCGTGTGGTTCTGACTTCTTCCTTTAAGCTTCTCGGAACGTTCTCCTCTCGCGGCGTCCATTACGACACCAGCTCCTTTGGTATCCACTCAGGTTGGGCCTCGTGTTCAAGCCCTAGGCCCTATTCTTCCTCGAAGGCTCCCATGCCCCTCCTCAACTTCGCCCGAACCGCTTTTGGACGCGTTCGAGTGGGTCGCACGACCGCGTGACTGTGTTAGCCGATCAAAACCTTCGTCACTGGAGATCACTTTCGAATTCCTTCCCGGATTACACGGAGCTGTGCTATTCGTACACGATGACGATCCTTACGTCATTCCTCGTCGGAACTGGCACCGTACTCGTATTCGTCGGTCTTCAGGGCGTCACCGATGCTCATGTTACTCTCGCGTCGGCTTCCCCGGACATGCTCGTAGCGCTGTTGCACGTTCCGGTAGTGGTTCAATTTGACTTCCGGGTTTCTTCGACGATGTGGTCAAGGCGCGCGCTGCGCGACGGCACGGGGACTGGCACGTGCGAAGCGGCAGGGTCCAGCGCGTGTGCGCGCACAAGGGCGACTGTTTGCGCGTTCACCCGTCATTTCTGGAGCCCACCGCGCGAATATAAATGTATTACATGTCAACTGCGTGTCGAGAGGAATATGGAATGTGTATCACAAACTACTGGACTGCAACAAATGTGTCCGGAAGCATAAAACGTTAGTCAGAGCCGAAGGACAACACAGAAACAAGTCACACAGTCTAGGTGCGCACATACCTGTAATACAACATTGCATCCCGGGCGGGTGACGTTTGTGGGTACAGTCGGTACACGGCCGGACGCAGAGCGCAGCCACGAATGCCATCCGACCGGTCCCCACCCCGGCGAGGGATCACGAACCGGCGTACTGCAACAAATGTGTCCGGAAGAATAAAACGTTAGTTGGAGCCGAAGGACAACACAGAAACAAGTTACACAGTCTAGGTGCGCACATACCTGTAATACAACGTTGCATCCCGGGCGGGTGATGTTGGCGAGTACAACACGCGCACAGCCGGTCGCAGTGTGCCACCACGAATGGCGTCCGGCCGGTCACCGCTCCGGTGAGCGCAATGGCCCTCTTAAAAACGTTTTGAATTGTTGAAGTTAATAGTCGTGCAAACAGACGCAGCACAGTTATGTGGGGAAAAAAGACCTGTTGCTCGTGCATCGACCGTGCCGGGAATCGAACCCAGGGCTTGACGAGTGCTGGTAGCGCTCATGAAGACGCGTAGACCACTACGCCACAGTACCTTGTACCAGTACTGCTACCAAACGCCTCTAGTACTCGCCTCGATGGCCATAATCTTTACATCATTCCGTGGGCTCCGGTCGGGTGGCATCTTGGATTATTGCTGTTCCGGGCTGGCAGTACACTGTGGCGGGGCTGGAAGGTAGTGGCAGAATGAACAGAATACTACTTGTGCAAATGGACCCTAGTAATTGGGTGAACACCCCGGTCGTGCTATTGCGCACCGTTCATCTGAAAAAAAAAACTTGTTACAACTGTGGTCTAGGACCGTGGTGGGAATCAAACCCAGGGCTTCACGAGCAGCGTAGCGCTCAAGAAGACGCGCAGACCACTACACCACGGGAGCTTGCACCAGTATCACTATCAAATCCCTATTGACTCACGCACATCATTAAATGTGTAAATGCACTTGCATAACCGGGTGGCATGTACGACAATAAATATTGCTCAGAACAGGTGACAGGCACGAGCATGGATATGAATTGGGCAAGAAAACATTTAATGTTAGTGGGCATGGGCTCCAGAGTGGGCAGATTGAGTCCCAGACAGGCCCCGACATGGGATGCTACATGCGACTGGGGTTGGATAGTTACCTTAGAGAATACATCATGCACCGGGCGGTGAGCAGGTGCGGGTGTTGATGCCGTACGGCCGTGGTGAACCGGTCGGGGGGAATGCCATGCGGCCGGCCACCACAGAGGGAATGCCTCAGGTATGGCGGACTGAGAAGAACGATGCCTGTACACTGTCGCGGGGCTGGATGGTAGCTGCAGAACGAACAAAACTCCCGCCGGATGATGTTCATAGTCATATGTTCGAGGGGCCGGATGGTACACGCACTGACCGATGGCGACCGGCCGGACATCAGACGACGACTCCAGAAGACAAGCACACATCGGTCGGACAGTAGGTGTCAAAGGGCCGGGATACATTTGTAGGTATGTGCGCTGACCGGCCGGGTGGCACCAGGTTTAACCGGTGTGCATAGGTGCCGAATTGACATGATGGGTGGCATGTACCCACCATGTGCTGACTGCGGAAGAAACGACGGAAAAACTGGAATATGTGTAAGGGAGGGCGAGCAGCGGCCGTACGATAGTACCGGCGACCATGATGCCCCGGCCGGATGGTAGCCACAGCTACCACGGGTTTGCGCGCGGATGGTGGCAGCAGCTACCATGCTGAACCGGCCGGTCGGCAGCAGCAGCTACTATCACAGCCCGGCCGGACGGCATTAGTAGGCACCATCCGCCACCGGCCGGCGATCATCTATGGTTTACACGTTAATAGCACCCCCGGTCATTCACACAGGGAAGTGGAATCAATGAGTACACCATGACCTGTATGCAGAAATCCAATCTAAAAGTAAACACGGACGGTAGACGGCCACCGTTGGATTTTGAAGCCCACCGGGCGCATGGCAGAATAGAGGACAAAATTGACAGCGGCCGGGCAGCACTTGCGGCAAAATCACAGGCCCCGGCCGGCGGCGGCTCGACAGCAATTATGGCATTTTCTCCCCTCCGGCTACCTTACAATTGTGGTGATTTTAGTGGAATGGTCTGGGGTTTCGACACGCTGCTTGGCGGGATAATCGAGCTCTGCCGTCTGGTTTGCGCTAATGCGCTGGAAAGCGAGTATCAGCGTGCATTGACTATCGAAGAAAATCAGAACGGATCAGCCCTAGCCCTAGTCAGACTATCCAATAGTTGACAGGCAGGGCGATCAGTGAAGGCTGTGTGAGCAGATTGTTTTAGATAGAACGCACATTGTATGTCGAGTTCCGCGACTTCATGGTGGACTCCCCAATCCAGAACGGAACGCGATGTTGAAAGTGTATGTTGTGATATCTCTCTGTCGCGCGGTTTTCGCCAGTTGACTTGAGGCGGTATTTGAAGATAAACAGGAGAGTGGGGTTTAAGTGAGTGTGTGTCATAAAGCTTGGAGGTTAACGTTAAGCGCTAAGCCTTGGGCGCGAACTCTTTCCGTTGTTCTCGGACGAGTCCGGGATAACGCGTTTAGGGCCGCGGGCGCTTCCGCCCTGGTCGCTCTGTGTTACTCCATGTCGACCGTACACTTCAACCCTTCGTGCGCATACTGGATGCTGGGGAGATGATATCCGCACTTGCTGCTTTATAGCCTCGCTTTCTACTCAAGTTCATCTTAGGCGTGCTCCCGTTTACAGCCCGCTGTTCTTATTCCTCAACCAGGAACGGGCCTGAAGACGGGTTGGGACAGAGGCAGAGGCACGGAGGCGAAGCAAAGGTCTCATCGTGAGTGGGTCATCTGTGCCGGGCTTCCTTTTTGGCACCATCTGTGCGGAGGGGGATGCCCCGCTTGCGTCTCTCGACGCTGTTGGCCCCAGCGAGGGCGGAACTTCTGAACCGTTTCAGCCTCTTCGTCGAGAGTCTCAGTGGCAAGCAAATGGGCACCGCGAACGTGGACGTTTGCTCTCTCTAACCCTTCCGGGTTCGGGATACTCCGATATCCCCGTGTGGTTTATGCTGAGAAATAGGTATCTGGAGCCCTTGGCCCATGAACACGACTCACAATCTCAGATTTTGGAGGTATGCACAAGGATACGTGCCTCGGAGTTGGGAGTGGCCCTGAAGGCCTAAACCGGGAATGGTCGGCCCAACCGCGCGGAAACATACGATAAATGCCGCATGAGGCGACACCAGCTTGTACGCCAATCTGGCTCAATCTGGACGTTCCTTCCACCCGAGATCTCGTGGTCGCAGAGGACGGTGTCGTATCTCAATTCGGTTCTCCTCCCTCTTGCCCTGCTCGCCGCTGCGGTCTCGCGTAGATCTCTTCTCCCCTTCGTGACCCCTCGGCGTTTAGACAGCTGCACACATACGACGTGGAGACGGCAGGCTGCTGACGCGGCCGACGCGACCTCCCGCTGCTGTTGGGGGTTCGGCGAGCGCACGTTAGTAGGTGGCTGAAGGAACCATTCGAGCTCCTTACCGACTGGCCCGTTCTCCAGCCAGGTCCTACTGACGTCCTCGTGAAGCTCGTCTCCGCCGCCGTCCATTGGCTGGACGCGTACTTCCAGGCCAATCGCGACCCAGCCGTCCCGGGGTATCCCTTGATCACCGGCCTTGATGGCACGGGGATTGTGGAGGAGGTCAGTACCGAGGTCACGAACGTCACCAAGGGCGACAAGGTGTACGTAGCATTCAAGTTGTGCAACTCATCCACATCTCCCTCTCACTGTACGTGATCGTGCAGGCTTCTGACGGCGGCGTTGGACAACCTCCGCACGATGTTTCAGGAGTACACTGCGCTTTGCCCGGCCAACAACGTCGCAAAGGTGCGTGTCATACCAGCTGGTGGTTGCCTGAATGGACACTAACACTTGAGCTGGATGCGCGACGTACCAGATTCCCGACAACATCTCCTTCGACCAAGCTGCGTTCGTCCCGCTCTCCCTCGCGACGGTCGTGACTGGCATCTGGGCTCACGAGAATGGCGCGAACTCGGTTCGGTTCACGCCTCTCTGGGAGGAGGACGGCGCGACTAAGTACGCCGGCCAGGCCCTGCTCATCTTCGGGGGTTCGTCGTCTGTCGGCCAGTACGGTACGTAAGACTCATCGCATCTACTCCCTCCACCAACTCCCACTTGCGCGCGTCGACACTACAAGTAGCGATCCAATGCGCACGCATGCAGGGCTTCTCGCCGATCATCACCGCCTCCTCCCTCGCGCACGAAGCGCACCTCAAGTCCCTTGGCGCGACGCATATTCTCGACCGCCGCGCGCTCTCCACCGACGAAATCCAGGCCGCGCTGCCAGCGCTCACGGCAGGAAAGCCTATCCAGTACGTTTACGTCCCCCTAGGCAGGGCGCGCGACAACCAGCGGCTCGGGTTGAGCGTCCTCGCTGTTTCCACAAGAGCAAGATTACTGACACCAACTCCAGCGATACAAGGATTCCGACTCTAAGCTCCGCATGTTCTGCTTCCTGGACGACCGACATGTCCTTCTTCTCACCCACGATGGCTCGATTGCCTTCCAGATCAATCCCGCACTCCCGGTCGCGGGCCCTGTTCGCCCTAGCGATCCACAAAGCCAACAACTTCCAACTTCCTGCTCTCGTTCTCCCCTTTCTTCCCACCACAAACGATGCGAGCCTTACCCCGTGCGCCCTGCACGGACGCATCCCTTTGCATTGCGCCGCCGACACACCGCCGTGTTGTCACGACCCGGCCTCGACCGTCTTCGCGGTTTCCATCCAAGTGCTAGTGACTTCCTCATCCTACGGCTATGAAGACTTCCTCCTTCTGGTGCTGTACTCCACGTTCTACCACCTTCTATAGCCACGTGACATCTTGGACGCCCGACACGACGGTCCTCGGCACCGCCTATACTGAACTTTTGGATTCGATCCAGCCGTCAACCTCCCACTCAAGGGCTGACGATCGCGGGACTCCCCCCATCGTCAGCCCTCGGCTCACAACGACGCACAGGCCATCGTCTTCGACTATAAACCCCGCCTGGAGGACGGAGAAGGGATGTCAGCTCGCAGTCGCTCTTCTCCCGCACGCCAGCACCATCCGAACACTCCCTCGCAGCAGCCCTCGTCTCCTTCAACCGTTTTCACCATGCTCGCTCGCTTTGCTGCTGTTGCCATCTTTTTTGCGCTCCCCCTCCTTGCCGTCGCCGCTCCCGATGGTGGCAGCTGCAAGACTGGCACCCTGGTGTGCTGCGGAAATCTCGTTGGCGTTTTATCCCGTGAGCATAGTGTGCGCGTTCTGACACGTTCTACAACCCAGGTAGACGACCACCTTTCGAGAGTCCAGTCCATGACGAGCTGGTCTGGTAGAGGATGCGACCGGATCGCCGCCGGCTCTGACTGCAACGAGCGGCTTGCGTGCTGCCAGAATAAGATCGTGAGTGTCCCGTCTTCATCTTTCCTGTCTCCCATGTGGATGTACTGGCTCACTGGGGCTTTGCAGCTCGCCGGGTTGTACACCGACTGTGTCACTGTAACGCCTTGAGCCGTTTGGATCGAGTCTGGTCTGAAGGCGGATACTGTGAACCTTGCCTACTGTATCGACTCGCAATGCATTTCTCTGTGACGCCATTTGCCCCTGCGTGATATGTGTGAGGATCTACGGCGCAGGATGCAATGAATGTGTGCTTTACTTGGTCAGACGGCCGCTCGCATATGGAAATATAGACAGAATGACAAGCGTACGGATTCCAGTTGGCCGACGTGCCAGCGCTTGGGATTTGAAACGATGACGTAGCCCGGGGAATTTGCATGACGAGAGTAATCCGCCTAGCTGAAGCTGTAAACGAAGAGCAAGAGGGGACTAGTATCTTGCAGAAGACAGGCTTGTTGTTGGAAGGTGTTTGCGTACACGAGCAGGTGCTTCCGGCCCGTTCCTCCGGCGTGTCTTTAGGGCAGGTATTGCCAGCACCGACTGACAGCGGCCCGCGGTCCTACGTGCTTTCTCGACAAGTACACCGTGCTCGGTGAGTGTGTTTCGTGAACATTTACGACAGAGAGTTAGTGCTGACATTACTCACATAACGACCAGTGAATCGTGATCAAGGTTTACTTGAATTGAGAACCCGAATCTCCGAGTCTATCATCATCATTCTTCCTGCCAGTGGTCTGTTCGAATGCAGGTGCGGACTCAGGATGGACGGAAGTATGTAGTAAGTTAAGACTGCTGAAGTTTAGCATTGATCGACGACTGGACTCGCGCAGGCCTGGGTGTAACGCCAACGCCCCCCCCACAAAAAGCACATGTCGTGCGCCATGTCGAGATTGCGGGAAGACAGTTTGCAGACCAAAATGTTCATAACTTCCCGTTGCGCTTTGTGTGAAAAGTGTAAAGGCGTCGTGTGTACGCAATTGGTCTCGTAGTATTGTATTGAATTTTTAATACTGGCACGCAGCATATCGGTTTGGGGGTTGGTCTTATCGGCGACCATGAGGCCGCAGTTGCAATCCCGCGATCTCATTCCTCGAACGTCCATAGGCCTTGTCCTCCTCAGTTTACTTCCAATATCATACGTCCTGTCGCAACGACGGACAAACAACTACACGTGTCTCTACTCCCAGAAAGTCAAAGGCTTAGAGTCAGTGGATACAGTAACAAGATAATGCATAAGAGGTCATAACAGTACATGCCACGCCTCCTCACCCAACGCGCGCAGATCCGCGCGAAGCCTTGATCACGTCCGCGCACTTCTCTGCTACCATGACCGTCGGCGCCATCGTGTGCGACCCGATGATCTCCGGAAACACTGACGCGTCGCACACCCTCAAGCCCCGCACGCCATGCACCCTCAACTCCGTGTCGACGACGCTCGGCCGATCCCCGTACACCTCCGCACCCATGCGGCACGTCGACGTGAAGTGGTAGGACGAAATCGCGTGCTTCCTGACGAACTCGTCGATGTCCGCGTCGCTCGTGCTCTCCGGGACCGTCAGGTCCGTGAACTGCGGGTGCCCCTGCTTCCGGACGTCCTCGGCCACGCGCAGAGCGAACCGCACCCCGGCGCGCATGGGCACAAAGTCCGCAGGGTCCGTGAAGTATCCGAGATCGACGTCGGGCGGCGTGCGCGGGTCGCTCGACACGAGGCGGACGGACCCGTGCGACTGCGGGCGGATGAGGGTGAGCAGGTAGCTGAACGCGCCCCGCCCGGGGCCCGTGAGGACCCACGCACAGTCGTTTGGGATGTGCATGAATTCGATGTCGGGGCGGTTCGCTGGGTCGGCGGTGTCGTGGTTGCGCGGGTCGTCCTTCGCGATCGTCAGGGTGTCCGGGTCGAGGAGACGGGTGGGGAAGAAGGTGGAGACGTTCTGGAAGGAGAACGAGAGGAGGCCGGTGCCCCAGATAAGGTATCTGAAGAGCTCGATGATCCCCTTGATTGGACTGTGCTGCAGGTGGTGGAGGGACTCCTTGACGGGGACCTCCCAGCCAAGCGGAACGCCGACATGGTCTTGCTGCAGCGCCCGTCAGATCCACTGAACGAGCTCATGACGGAGTACGTACGAGATGGTCTCCGACCGCAGGCATGTCATAAACAACGGGGATGCCTTTGTCAGTCAAATGATCCTTCGGACCAATGCCGCTATGACAGACGTGAGCTATGTACCTCTGCCGCCAAACGAGACTGGCTCACGTACCTAAGCATCAATATCTGCGGAGACACGAGAGCACCAGCACACAAGATAACTTCTCGTTCTGCCTTCGCAAAATATTTCTGTCCGCCTTCATCGGGATTCGACGACTCGAAGTGGACACCAGTAGCGCGGACGCCTCCGTGTCCGGATTTGTCGAGCTCTAGTCGTGTAACCAGAGCGTTAGTGCATATCTTGAGGCGCGCGTTTCGCTCGTGAACAAGGTGCGGCGGGAGGAAAGCACGATCTGTCGAGTGCCGGTACGAGCTGGTGTCCTTTGTGTGATCCAGGAAGCCGGTGCAGGCGGCAGGAGCACTGGGAGAGTTGAAGTCCTGAACGTGCTCTATGCCAGCTCCCTGAAGCGCACGATCGGCACTGTCGCTGCTTAGAGTGTTGCCATATCCTCATTGAACAAACGAGACTCACAACGCTGTCGTGAAGAATTCGTCCGAGACCCCTTTGATATTCTGCCATAGACCAGTCATGCCCCTGTACGTGGCCGTGTGCGTTCGAGACTGTTCAGATTTGACGAAGTACGGCTCGAGGTCGTCGTAGCCCCAGCCTGCATTGCCGAGCTCCTTCCATCGATTGTAGTCCCCCGGAGTTCCTGGTACGAAGGTCAGCTCGATGATTACGACAGCGTTCAGAGATACGGGACTAACCTCGTGTGTAGAGCATCCCATTAATCCGCGTCGCGCCGCCGAGTGCGTCCCCGCGAACGATCCGGAGCTCTCGATTGTCTGCGTTGGGCTGAGGAACAGAGGACCACACTACTCCCATGAAATCCTTGCTCGTCGGATTCCCGGACATCAAGGGCACGCGAGAAGTCCATGTCTCCGCAACTGGTCCTCTTTCAAGGACGAGGACCGAGACGCTCGGATCCTCGCTCAGTCGCGAGGCGAGGACGCATCCGGCTGTCCCTCCTGAAAATAGGAGACTGTCAGAGAAACCTTCATACGCTGAGCAGGACAACGAGAAGACCGACCGCCGACGATGATGTAGTCGTAGGTGTAGGCGTCCAACGCCTCGGCTGATGCGATAGGCGTGGGTGCGCCGATATCCTCGACCTTTACCGCTGGCGTCCCACTGGGCATGGACAGACTCCTGAGGCCCACGATTTCAAAAAGATTCCTGGGGTAGAGCTGAACGAAGATGACGAACCACTTGATGGTTTGGCGACGTCGCTGCGGCCAGCTTGGTCAGTTCTCATGATCACGTGGTATGCGTGTGGCGGTGACGGGCTTGAGTCGGATGGACGGAGTCGCGCACTGGAGTGCCCTAACCTCATCTTAATTCCTCACCGCGCGCGGGATGTCCATGAGCGTCGACGACCGCCTCAAGCTCACGACCGAGCGCAACCTCTGCGGCAGTTTCCACTTTGTCGACTTGTGCATCAATCCCGGCAGGCCGACGACGTTCGCGAGGATCCCAACTCCCGAGAGTCGCTTCGAGCGCGTGCACCTCGTCGCGTCACCCCCTCGCTGAAGTGATCTGGGGGATAGCCCGAGATAAGTGCGGACTTCCGAGCGTGAGGGTACAGGTGCAGGAATTGCTGAGGTTCGACCCGCCGGCGCGCCCAGAGGACTACTGGACGATTATTCACGTCGTGCCAAAGTTTAGGGTTTCAGTACCAGATGGGGACGACGATCGAGCAGGGTCGAGATTCTGAAGGTGTGAGTACTTCATGGTGCAGCTACACAAGGTGAAGGGAGGCGCAATATCGAGGCGACCGTTCAGGTGAGGGATCGGGTCTTGTTCGTGTAGGCCCGGTATCGTGGTTCATTGCAGGGTTCCCGAAACTTGATGTGTGTTGTGCAGCGAAGAGGAGGGGACCCGGACATGACATCGACTTCGGATTGTAGCTGACCCGCTTCGCCAGCATGTGCGAGCGGCGCACGTCAAGCTTGCACATCCGCGCTACGTTCGCGATCGCGCTTCAGGAAAGGACGCATCTATCTGCATGGTTGAATGAGAGGGAAAGAACAGTCTGGATCCGGGGCTGACACCTGCTGACGCTGACCTTGGCTTAAAGCGCGCTCTCTGAATTCAATAACACCCATCTGCATCGGAGACGATCCAATTGGTCTACGGCTGGATCTGGTGAGTCAATTCCGCTTGTATCTACGGTCAATACCGCCGCTGACGACATGGAAAACCTGTCTGTGACGGAATCTATGAGTACGAACCGGTAACTCGACC
Organism: Sanguinoderma infundibulare; assembly: GCA_032821775.1. Lineage (NCBI taxonomy): Eukaryota > Fungi > Basidiomycota > Agaricomycetes > Polyporales > Polyporaceae > Sanguinoderma > Sanguinoderma infundibulare. Next base: position 560,929 of record JAVLRN010000004.1, on the reverse strand, counting down.
TCTTGATGGAGCCTTGGAGGAAGCCCCGCCATTTCGTTGTAAAGGACTTTGATCATACGGGGCACAGTCGTACGTGCCACGCCGTGCGAGTTCCTGAGCTTCATGAATCTGGTTTTGCAACAGCGAGTCAGTAAGTCTACGCGGTAAAATTTCACGAGGTACTACGCGCCTTATTGCAGCGATTTCCCATATACAGGACGCACTCACGGGTTATCGGCTGCATATATAGTAAGTCTTGCGTTCGTGTCGACAGCTGTGGCCGTCTGAGTTCTTTGGAAAGATGCGATCTCTAGAATTCGTGCCAGCTAGATGCAAGCAACAGAGGCGCCCACGCAACACGTCTGTGGCGGAAGTCGCGTCTGAGCAAATAACACCAAGCACAATTCAAGCTCCGCTGATGCGTTCGGAGTCGCCGCCTCGTTCTTCAACTTCCTCCGCTCCATCATACCTACCGGCGGTTGGTAATCGAATGATTTACGCTACAACATATGTAAGTACGTCATGTTGCGCTCGTTCCCAATCCTCGCCATCGCGGCTGACTGACCAGTTCACATCCCCTCGCAGAAAGAACCACGACTCGGACTGTCCGACGACTCGGAACCCATGAGCCATCCACGATATCCTCGCCTGGTCCATATCGACATTTGTCCAGTCATCCGTACTGTTTAGAAATCCCGGCAATGCTTCAAGGAAGAGTTTGAAGGCCCGGATGCCGGCGTCCATGCGCGGGCAAGAGTAATCTCGCGAACGCAAGGATGGGCCACAAACAGTGCGTATTGTTCATTTTGTTAGCCATCGAATGCTGCCGGATGAAAGGCGGCGTGAGAGTCGAGCGCAAGGAGACAGCTCAATTTGCCAGTCGCTTTTTCTTTCCCGGTGTCCAAGAAGGCGCTGGAGATTCAGCCCTCCTGAAAGGGCTTGGACCAGGCCTTCACTCGTCTGGCAACGTTGTTCGCTGTGGGCGGAGTGAGACGTGCTTGAGTGGATGTTCACACTGAAGACTGACATCCGCCGCCTTGCTCGTTCTCTCCGCAGCTGATGGAGCCCTTCACAAGGTGTTGATCCGTCGGAGGGGTCAACATTGGACGGCGGACCGGCGTTATACTCCTTGATCTTGTGTACAGCCCTGACTGTGTACTGTGCTAGGTACCACTGTGTGGCGGTGGTGGTTTGGATCGTGATTCCTTCCCTTCGCACGTCGTTTGACGGTTGTAATTAAATTTCGGTCCCATATGGATCCCTGGGCCTACATTGGCGTTTAGTGCTTGGCGTTTTTGAACCGGGATGCTGACAACGGCGTTCCGAGGACATGCATGACCAGTGTACCGCTGAGACGTCCGGAAAAGATTCGGATTTGAGGCTCCGATGCTGTGTCGCGGTGCCATGCGAATCCGACAGGGGGCAGATGATACATTTGTCAGTATACGTATCGCTCAGACGTAGGCTGTGGCACGGGTACGGGTAACCCGTGCGGGTCAGCGCGGGTTTTCAGCGCGGGTACGGGTACGGGTCGGACTTGGCCAACCCGAGGGCAAACCCGTACCCGTGGCGCGGGTCGGCGGGTACAGGCGCCGACATAGGCGCCCACGCCCTTCGAAATATGACGTCCGGGTTTGGCAATGTTGGCGCCCTCCGAGCGGACTTTGATATCAACTTTAGAGTACCTCGTGTTCATCCGATTGCCATATAGATACAACTATCTGCTTTTTAGGGTAAAACTATACAGTTTTTGCAAACCTCCTGTATAGTTTCAAGCCACAGCTCATCAAAAACGTCTGGGTACCATAGATAGTAGTACAAATTCACAGATTTCATTGCAAAATACACAAATCGACGTCAATCACCAACGACATTCACTTCCCTTCCTCCCGTAACATTTCCTCTGCTTTCCATCATGTCACAATCCCGCAAATGCGCTGGGACCGCGACCGCCACCAGGTCGCCTCCCTCCAAGAAGGTGCACGCACGCCCATCCAATACCACCGCTGACGCGTCTGAGTCCTCCGCCGCTGCCCCAAACAAAAAGACCACCCCCACCTCGAAAGCGGCCACAAAGGCAAACAAACAAACTGAAAAAATGACCGCCCGCACCAAGAAGTCCCAGGGCAGCTCTGAGGCGGCTGTGCTCGAGAAGGAGGGCCTTGCGATCGTTGAAAAGGCATCGGGTAGGGGAAGGAAGGGTGGGGAAGCATTGAAGGAGGTGGAAGTTGAGGAGATGGATTCAGAAGAGGAGCTTGGTAAGTAAATATGTGCCTGTCATGTGAGGCCGAGAAATAACTGTTAGTAATGGACAGCGACGACAATGGAGAAATGGACAAGTACCGTGTACGCGTTCTACAAGCCCACACCAGTCATCGAATATGTCGACGGCCGGCGTTCGCACAACTTTGAGTGCGCCGCGAAGGGTTGCAAAATGCGTATCCGCCGCTTCCTCGACACCAGTGACCGCGCATCGACCAAGAACTTGCACAAGCATGCTGTCAGCTGCTGGGGCCAACCGGCCATTGATGCCGTGAAGGAGGCTGCGAGTGTCAAAGAGGCCTGCGAAACGATTGTCAAGGGGATGCTCGAGACGGGCTCCATCACCACGCACTTCGAGCGCAAAACAGGGAAGATTACGTTCAGTCACCGTCAGCATTTGCGTGAGGAGACAAGGCTCGAGATCGTAAAGTGGGTTTGCCAGAGCGCACGGCCATTCCGCATCGTCGCCGACCCAGGCTTCGAGATGTTGATGAAGACCGGGCGGCCCGGCTACTACCTCCCCTCACCATCCACGGTTGCGCGTGACGTCAAGTTGGTCTTCCAAAAAACTAGGACCCGGATTGGCAAGATGTTGAAGGTATGTTCTGTTGCTGTTCGTCCGTTGAGCGTTCAGCGTTTTACGTCATTCCTTCGCACTTACAAACTCACCTTAGGAATACAAGGGGGCGCTCCACTTCGCCACCGATGCCTGGACTTCGCTGAACCACCACGCCTTTGTCGCTGTCACCATCCACTTGGAGGAGCAAGGCAAACCTATATCTCTTCTCCTGGACATCGTGGAGCTCACCAAGTCCCACACAGGTGCGAACCTCGCAATCGCCTTCGCCGAGATCCTCAGGGAGTTCGGAATTGAGACAAAAGTAAGTCTGCATTTAAAACAATGTGTTAGTAGCGTCACACTGCGTGCAGTGCCACAAGGACTTTGTCGAGGTCAAGAACGATGACCGGAGCAGCTCTGGTCATCGTTCTTGACCTCAAGCCGCATTGAGCACGAATAAAGAGTGATACCTTTACTTTCAGGTCCTCGGCGTGACCTGCGACAACGCATCGAACAACGACACGATGGTCGACGCCCTTGCTGACCCCGAGAACCCAGCCCACATCCCTGGCTTCAAGGGTCAAGACGCCCGCGTCCGCTGCTTCCTGCATATCCTGAACATAGTGTGTGGCAAGAACCTCGTCCACCAATTCGACACCCCCACCAAACCAAAACGACAGGATGCCATTCCGGATCCCAAGGTGGATGAAGATGACCGTAAACTTGCTGACCTCGCTGGGGACCTCGCGAGTGCGATGGATGATGAAGAGTTGGGGAAGAGGGCTCCCGCTGCGAAGGACGTGAACGAGGACAATGTTGATGATGATGATGGTGAAGGACCGCCAGACGTGACTGCTGATATGACAAATGAGCAGTGGGCGAAGTTCGTGAAAGACGTGCGGCCAATCAAGTTGATGCTGGCAAAGGTGAGTGTGTTAAAAGTAGTTAGCATCGAGAGGAAGGAGGAAGATCACAGACTCACAAAAATGTTCAACAGATCCGGACATTCGCCACAAAGGTCGTCCACTCGTCGACCAAACTCCTTCCTCGCTGGAATGAGCTCGTTGACGAGCATCACTTGCCAGCCCAAGTCCTTCTGAGAGACGTCCAGACCCGATGGAATTCGACGTTTGATATGCTGGAGGCCGCGCTGGAGTATCGGGAGGTGTACAATAAGATGTGTGAGGAGCAGGACAATGGACTACGTAGGTACGAGATGTCGGCACGAGAGTGGGGCATTGCTGGCCAGCTGCACAAGATACTGAAGGTTCGTGCGTCGCTGGCGGCTCAGCCACTCGAACCTTGTGAATAGAGTTTGACTGAACTCTATTCGCATATCTGAACTCTATTTTGATGCGTGCTTGTCCCCCTTTGTGCGTCCTTCCCTCTCGTTGTTCTCCTTCTCATTGTTCTCCTTGTTGTTCTCATTCCTGTTGTTCTTGTTCTTGTGCTTCTCTTCTCGTTCTCGTGCCTCTTCTTGTGTCTGCCATCAATACTAGGTCTTCAAAAAGGCCACATTGTTCTTCTCCCAGCGAACACCCAACCTGGCCCAGGTGATCCCCGCCATGGATCGCCTGGACAAACTCCTCGCCTCCGCCATGGCCTCACCGAAGTACGACCGACCCATTCAAATCGCCTGCGCCATCGCAAAAAAGGCGCTGAACCGATATTATTCGCTCACGGACATGTCGTCCACATATCGCATTGCTATGAGTAAGTTTCAACTGTCTTATTGTTCCCGACTTGTGTTAACATGCTCTCAATCCCCCCAGTCCTGCACCCGGGCCACAAGCTCGAATATTTCAAGCAGGCCCAACGGCCCGAAGAATGGTGCGAGCTGGCGCACACGCTCGTCGCCGACACCTTCCACAAGAGTTATGAGGGTCAGTTCGGACAAGAGCCAACCAACTTGGAGGGTGAGGATGAGCCGGAGCCCAAGGGGGACAACGACTCTGCATCCGAGGTACGTGTCTTGCACCTCGTTCAAGTTGTCGCTGTGGCTGGTGTGCCACCCAGGAACCTCGTCGACGTCATAGTCGTCGAACTGGAACTGGGTGTCCTCATTGCTCGACTCAGCATCCTCGACAGACGTCATGTTGTCCTTGTCGTCGCTGTCATTCGTGGGCACATGATGTTGGGCATGTAGGAGTACACCTCGCACTCGGCCAGGTTGATCTCCCGGTTGAGTGTGGTGTAAAGCGTGGGGTGCGTGCCCGACTGCGCCTGGGACGGTGCACGGGGGCTCGGCTTGATGTAGAAGTCGAGCGGGGAGGAGGACGTGGGGACTCTATTACATTACTGACCATACTTGACAGCATGAAGACATCTTCGCCGCGCTTGCCTCCTTCATGTGCCTCCGGACTTCCGACCTTGGCCATGAACTGGAACACTATCTCGCTGCGCCACTCGAAGATGTATCGGACACCCTCGTCTGGTGGACTGAATGCCGCTGTCTCTACCCGTGCCTGTCGCGTATGGCCCTCGACTATCTGACAATCCCAGGTTCGTAATTACTCTGCTATGGCTGTTGGAGTGCAACTAATGTTGACTGCATTCCTTGCAGCAACATCTGTCGACATTGAACGCGTCTTCAGCCGTGGCCGCCTGTTACTTATCCATGTTCGCAGCTGGATGCATGCTGAGACGACTCACGCCATCTTGTGTGTAGGCGCATGGACGTCAGCGGGTCTCGTCAATGCCGACAATGCTCGCAAGGTGGCCAAGCTGCTGGACGTCGAGGATGGTGAGGGGTCAGACATCGAGACGGATGTGTAGAATATTGGTACTGTACATGTAGATGTTTCGTCATCTCTCAAACATGTCTATCGTATCCTACAAACCCACGTGCAAACCCGTGTCCGAGACCCGTACCCACGAGACCCGGCGCTAGGACCCGTAACCCGCGGGCACCCGCGGGTCGCGGGTACGGGTTTTTCGCGGGTACGGGTCCGGGTCAGGTCTTGGGTACCCGCGGGTGTACCCGTGCCACAGCCTACTCAGACGTCGACGATGCGATGATTACAATACACTCGACATCATATACGGCTACTCGGTTGCCTTGTTGCAACGCTGGCATACGTATCCATATCTTCTATTTGAACTTTGGGAGACTTGACTAAATCATTCCGAGGCATGCCACAAGTTCTGAGCAGCGCTGATAGATGAACTTCCGGCACAGTCATCGTGAAGATTTTCATGCCCAGTGTAAGCGCGACAGATCTTGTTAGGCTCTCAGGCTGGTCCCTAATAGACTAGCCTAAGAGCCTGACAGCACTCTGAATCGCTTAGGAGGCCCTTCAGGAAGCTCAGGAACGGTTAGGGAATTGAGCTTTTGCTGATGGTTCCGATTGGACTAAGGTCCGCTTGTGACTGTGCCTACTATCAGTTTCTGTCAAGTCACCTCTAGCTACAACCTCGCACCTGAGCGGTGTAATGATTTTTGTGTGCTCGCACTCGTTGGAATTTACTCCTAAGTGCAGTAGACATATATCTGAACAGTAATCGTATCGTAGAGAGGGTGATCAGGAGCCACTATGCGTATACTGATGATGGGAGGCAATGTTTCCGTGCCTATCATCCCTTCTTTCTTCCTATCTGATGTGATGCCAGGATCTTATTGACACCGGAATACAATGGCGGGCTGTCTTGGGACAGTGAGTTTGGCCTTCATCGAGCGATGTGAGATGGGGTTGTCATACATATAGTAGCAGTCGACGGTGGTGCAATCCCCCCCACCCCCTTCAAGTTGCTCTCCACCTCCCTCAAAGCCTCTCTCCATCATGTCGAATTCGGATACTGCTGTGATTATAGCTATCTATGCCTCCAAGTGAGTATTTCTCTTTAGGTCGACGATGTACTTACACTGTCTCCTCCAGTCAAGTAGGGACCTCCTTTATGACAGCCGCTCTTGGTAAGTGTGCCCCAGGTTTCCGTGTTAAATGTAGCATGGCCGCATTCATGCTAATATCATGGTTGATGCTTCACAGCGCTTTTGATTTATGAGTTCACAATCACGATCGGCAAAGACATCGAGCTCTTCTGGAGGCGTAAAGTTACTGTCTCGTCTGTCCTCTTTTTCGTCAACCGTTATTTGCCATTGGCATATAATATAGCATTCGGTGGGCCATGGTCATCCAACCTGGATACTCCTACAGTGCGTCGTCATCCCTTCCTACCATCAATGCCTCCTGAACTGACATTATCATAGGTGTAAGGGATTGGCATGTCTCATGGTAGCACCTTCTGGGCTCATCTAGAAACCAGTTGTAAGGCATATGCATGGAGTGAACAGATCCTGCGGATTCTCCAATACGTTCCCTGGGCCGGTACGTGAGGTTTGATAAATCCTCCTTCATAGCATTAGTATTGATGTTTCCTGCCTTACAAAAAGTGTTTTCTGGCTTACGAGCATACGTGCTCAGCTCTCGGAATTGGGCCCTCGCGGCCTTGGTGTTCATACTCTCTCTCGCACCGGTGGTCATCAACTACGTGAGTTTTACAGGGGTATAGATGTCTGTTCCGAGCAGGGAAATGGACTAATATACTCATGTTAAAGGTTAGCATCGGATATGGAAGCGTCATTTTAGACCCGACATTCGGTTGCATCATAACGGCTGGCCTTCCTGACACTTTGAGAAATATGTCAGTACAACGCTGCAGTGGAGTCAATACTTACTGAAATAATGAACTTGAAAACCTCTGCTTTAGTTGTATGTTCCATCTACTGCTTTCTGAAAGACAGTCTGACAGAAACTGAAGGCCGTGTCTCTGGTTTACACAGTCCCCATCATGTCTCGAGGTTGCCTCATCATATCCGATCTACTGGTTGTAGCCATCACGTGGATGACAACGTACAAGAATGCCCGGGAGCTGAAGCTACTGGGGCAAAGGACATCTCTCTCAAATATCCTCTTCAGGGATGGTAAGCAAACGAAACCAATGCACGTAAATCATTTTATTCAAGGACCCGGTTTTTGTTTGCCAGGTGTCATATACTTTATGTAGGTTGTCTCCATGGTCGTCTTACTTCCAATGATAACACCATGCCAGTGTCCTTATTATCATGAACACGCTTCATCTCGTATTTTCGCTTCAATCAGTATGTCTGCACTGCACCTCGATTCCCTATCATTGATGCTCAAGCTCTGTGCAGATTCTGCTTTCCGTCTCCGACCCTAATGGCGCAAGCGACATCCCCGTACTTACTGAACCGTACGTCCCGACCACATCCCCCCTCACATCACATTGAACGTTTCAACTCATGAACTCCGCCCCGCACCTATGCACAGAATCACCGCCGTTCTCATCTCGCGCTTTCTCATTGACCTCCAAGAAGCCAACAATTATAGTCCCCACCAGCATTCTCTTTCCTCGGTCCAGCTTGGCCAGATCAGTAGCGTCAACTTCAACCGCGTTCTCGGCTCGATCACTTCCTCGCTTCCCGCCCCAGGGGCAGCCAGCCCGGAGCGCGAGTCGCACGACCTCCCCTCGGACCCCGCCACCGCTGATGAAGACTGCGGGAATTTGGGGACAGCCGCGGGCTCGGACAGCCATGATCCCAGTTCAGATCGCGATACCCCCAATTCTCAGACCACCTTGAGCACGGCGAACATGGGTTGATTCGGGCGGCGCGTTGCGCGTTTGCGCCGTGCTATATTTATGTAGCGCTGCCGCGCCGCGGACGGGATAAATTAGAATATATGATGTGTCTTATTTGCGATACTTTGCATGGTCTCCGCTCGAATAGAATTTTCAATTTGTTCAACAACTCACTACGTTGGACGTGCACGTAAGGACAGGGTGGTACGCCGAGGGAATGCGAGCGTTTCGTACACTCTACCTCCCATTCGACTGCTCCAATCGTGTAGTATATCGCTTGACGCTAGCCGCAGCGATCGCGCGGCGAGGCGTTATGGTGCACTCGAATGGATCCGGATGCCTACGACAACAACCCAGGTGAGCTTGAGATGACCGGCAGGTCGGCCCGATTGTAGTACATACGATATAGCACCTTGTATCGGTGTCTTGGGTTCAATGCCGTGCATCCACTCATGACCAGCCAGCGCGTGTATGTCGAAGCTGTGCAAGACCGACGCTATAGCGATGAACAGCGAATCCTGGGAGAAATGAATTCCCGGGCATATCCTGAGGAAAGCATTATAAGACGGTTGCACTCGTGGAGTTGGCCCCGGGGCACCCTTACCTGCGCCCAAAGCCAAACTGAAACTTCAGTGGATCCCTCACGTTGGGGTCGTCCGAGTTGAGGAAGCGTTCCGGCATGAACCTGTCGGGGTCGGGGTACGCAACCGGGTCTCGCGACATCGCCCTGCAGTGGGAACACGGTTAGACGAGCCCTCTCCGAGTCACTGCACGAACACTGGTACGGAGACGCCCTACCAGGCATTCGCTATGATAACCGATCCTGCAGGGATCCGATGACCGTTGTATTCGTCCTCGTCGACCGCGCGGTGAGGAATGCCAAGAGGGGCTACGCTGTGCCACCGAGAGCACTCTTTCATGACCGCGTTGACGTAGGGGAGCGACTGCCGATGGGAAAATTCGGGGAGCTGATCGTGTCCCACAACCTCGTCAATTTCCGCCTGAGCTTTGCGCTACACGTCGGGGAATGCGACCATTGCTAGGAAGAATGCGGTCAAAGTCGCGAGCGTCTTGAATTACAACATGAGTTCAGTGAGTCTAGCATGGGTGGAATACACCTGCCGTGTCCGCACCCGCTGCAGTGGCATGGAACGTCAGTCAGCGACGGTTGTGCTGCTACTAAAATACATGGCTGACCGGAATAAGCAAGGCCGGTGACGTCTTTGAAGATCTCTTCGGCCTCTGGGGTGATGCACCCGTTTTCTCGAGCTGCCTTTTCCCTGAGCGAAGACGTTATGGACGGGCGCGTATCACCCTGGGCCTGCCATGGGTCAACGAAGGTTCAGATCAGATCACCACCAGAGATGCTGACCATCGCCTCGATAACGACATCGTATGCCACACTCCTAGTTGCGGAGATGAGCGACTTCCACTTCTCTGCATCCCGCTTGAAGCCAGCGCCCGGGAACCACGCCGGCAACCTAGCCAGGATTGGGAAGAGCTGAACGAGATACCATCCCAGGGCCGTTGCGTCGCTGAAGATCCCCGTTTCTGCTTCTGAGAAGGCCATGTACTTGTGGTTCTCGTCCTCGAGATCGATGCCATACACCGCGTCCATGATGGACCTCCCGACGTAACTAAAATACGGCGTCGTGAACAGATGATACCCGAAGCATCCGACATCAACTTACTGTCGAGCATGATCGATGAACTTGGCGGGATCGTCGAGCAGGTTGTTCAGGAAGGTTTTCACCCCGCGGATGTGGATGGGTCTGTATCGCGCCACCACGCCCTGATGAAAGTGATTGTGGAAAAGGCGGCGGCGCAGTCTCCAAGGATTCCCGTAGCCCTTGAGGGAGAACTGGAATGTGAGGCCAACCCTGTAACTCGAACGTCGGCGGGACGGTTAGCTACGACGTGTACAGGCCACTCACAGTTCTGCCATCACAAAGCGCGGCCTGTCAGAGGTGTTCGCGGAGCGAGATTCCAGGATCGCTGCCGCCGCGTCGTACGAGTGAATGATAATGGTCGGTTGCCCGAACACGTCGAGGTAAACGATCTCGCCTAACAATATCTCTTGTCGGTTGTGTGCTCGAGTTATTTTACGAAAATGCGCTCACCGTACTGCTTGCTCAATTCGTGTAGCGATGTGACCATGTTTACGATGGGCATGTCGAGCAGATTGCCGATGATAGGAAGTGGCTTCGGGCCCGGCGGGAGCGGAAGGCGGGATGAACGAGCGCGTTTCTGCCACCACATCGCCGTTGCGGCTGCGAAAGCCAGGAGGAGGAACACTTTGAAGTCTGAGAGCGTATTCATCAGCATGGTGAGCGATAGCAAGGGGGCGTGGAGTGACGCATCCGAACTCGCTCGAACATGTCCCTTATATCACACCTGACAGAGGCATGTTACTTTCAGAAACTGGACCGGAGGTTTATCTAGCTCCGTAGTTTCAATTGACCCGCGGCTTGTGGGACAGCTTTTGGGCTGCTGCGCTTCCGAGACACCTGTCAGCGCATCAAATCGAGACGTACTTCGCATGCCTAAAGATCTGAGACGGGAAAGACACATAACTGGTATTCATACCACATCGACCGTCCCGAGGAACGTCTCGTACACTGCGGGGTGGGTATTGCGCACCGGGCTGGCGGCGTCCAAGAACAGAGGGAGACGGCACGCACTGTATCTGACGGTAGGGTCCGGTTGAGATAGTGGTCCACCTTGGGCAGTCGCCCCCGTAAGTGCAGCGCTGCGCCTGAGATTCGCCCAATCGAGAAGGAGGTCAGGGAAGATGCTCATGGGTTTTGGCAAACCGCGTGGAAGCTGATCGAGCTCGGCCGTCCAGTCTGCGCTGAGAACACCGGATGACGGCATGCGGATGACTTCGAGGACGGCAATGGCGACGGGTGATACAAACCAGCCCGGAGGTAGTGGCAGAGTTGGTACACGTCCAACACGTTGCCGTTGTCCAGCGCGGAGTCGCCATCCCCCAGTTAGCGAAATCTGCAGACTGTCGCCGTGATAGATGGGCACCGTACCTCAGCTTATCTGACCCATGGTATAGGTACTGCCATGCTGCCAACAAGCGTGCGGATAATCCAGTCGTCGAGTTTCGATGCTGAGCGTGTGAGCAGCCGTTTAATGGGTTTACGGCTTTGAACGCGTCCTCGTTAACCTCGAGTTTCATAATAATGCACCAGACCAAACTCACGTAGGAAGGACTTAAAGACACCAAAGTACGAAGAACGCTTATTGGATTGTAAACAACTACTACAGTTGTGGTGTGCAACGGTTGGGGAGTGGATGCGCAGCGCGGACCTTCAGACGGCGGGCCTCCAGACAAAAACAAATCAGTCACTATAAACTAGAGTCGACAATGAAATTCACTCACTAGGTAGAATACGAAGCTCCCTGACTGTACTTCCCTTTGGCACTTATGCTCCAGCTTTGGTGATGACGTATCCAAACGATCTCCACGGTATCTCGACGACCGCTGGAATCGGGTGCTTCCAGCTTGCCCCACTCTTCACTCTTCAACATAGGCCAGAACGCAGAAGGGCACAGTGGATGAATTCCGTTGTGAAATGGTGGGGCCCATGGCAGGAAAGCATGCGAAGGCATCGAGCAAGGCAGGCGCCTAGGTTTCCAAATGAGTATATGTACTCTTATTTGTTCCGGATGGCTAATTGGGAACTCAACGCCAAAACAAAGTCGTCCACCAGTAAACTTCCCCTGCAAGTGCCCAGCGACGTTGTATCCACCGTTCGACTACGTCTGAATCCAAAAAATATTGTACACGGTTGAGCTGGCAGTGATGACAAGACTCGCACTTCACACTGATCGTCTGGCATCAGCCGTGCCGGGACAGTGTGGACGGTTGAAGATAATATTGCACCTCCGGTTCGTACGAGATCGCGGCCTCTGAGTAATTAAACAGCACGACCATGCAGAATCCAAGGTTGGTCATCCCCAAAATCTCCTTCTCCGCTGACTGTACTGTCGAACTGGCTCCTGAAACTGCTCAGGCCGACAGGTTTCGCCTGAGGGCAAACCGTAAACGACACGTGAGAGCGTGATAAGGATCTGGGAGGGGCCGCAAGGTGACTAACGACCAGGGTGTCGTGTGGGCTTGGGGTATGTCGCCAACTCAACGCCGTCTGAGGGGATCCCATCCGATGTGATCCTGACGCCCAGATCGTCGAGAACAAGACGCCGAGGATGGAGATGTAGGTGTTGGTGCTGACGACGTACCCGCCCTGCATGTAGTTCTTGTCGCGGAAGATGAGCACGAGCTGGGCGATGTCGAAGATGACCGGGAAAACGAAGTTGGACAGCGCGATCCAGAATAGGGTTCGGAGGCGCGCCCCGGGCCCACCAGAGGGTTCTGCGAATTCGCTCGTGAGCACTCGGTACAAGCATATATCTGAGGTGAAGACACAGACCTTGAGCATGAGATCCACTCATCCGCGACTGACTCCCGGCGAATCTGATTCCCGCTTGAAGTCGCAGCAGGAAGAGCGCGGACATGTACCTGATCGCAAAGTCAACGCATGGACAAAATGCACAATCACAACATGATTGGACGTACACATCGTCAATGAGCTGAAGAAACATCTCTGATTTAGCGAATGGTGAAGTCCACACGGCCGCTCCTTCGGCCGCGACGGCACTCAGCGAGTTGCCCTTCCTTTGCTGAACCGCGTAGATCAAATAGGACGCGTTTACAATCCGCGCGGCTTTCATCGCGATGACCGGGCCATACATCGCCAAGCACAAGGACCGCGAGAGTTGTCGTGGCGGATACACGGCAAGAACCCTCAGGAGGAGGGTGGTCTGGACGCATACTGGTACGCCAACGTACAGTGCGACGTTGATCGATATGAGGGACGTTTTCGGAAGGGTATTGACCATCTCGCTGATCTACATACAGACGAAAGGGTAAGCATGTTGACAACTGGAGACCCGTCGATTGCAACTCACCATTGCGTAGGCCGTGACCGCGCCCTGAGTAAGCCCGAGGCCTATAGCGCAGACATTGAGGATGAAACTGGGCCGCCTGCGGATGGCTGGAGTAGAGGAAACGAAGAGGACAATAGCAGCAGGAATAAGGAACGACGAGAAGACGACGGCGATGAGCAACTGTTTCAGAGACGGGACGACCACAGCGACCGGAACGGAGCCGAACACAGAGGGGATGCTCGCTGGGACGAGGGACATCGTTTGCGAGCACAAGGAGCCCGTCCAGTCCTCCACAGCCCTTTATACATCTCATTCCGATGAGACGATTCGGTAACGACCTTCGCGCAACATGTGGGCTACGCCCATACACCCCTGGCGGTGTCTATGCTCAAAGGCACATCGTCTCGAATACTGCCGAGGAGCCATGATGCCCAGCGAACTGAGACCGAGGCCGAAGATTGAGATGTGTTCATCGCGCTTCGCAGGCGTTCATTCATGCTGACACATCTGAACGAAAAAAAACGAAGACCTTCGCCGCTGTTCATCGCGCTCCTAACGCGCAGATTTCAGGTCGACAACAGCACATGGCGACGATACTCGGCTCTCCGGCCTTCATCGCAGCTCCGCTGCGACAAGGTCGCGGTCGCTTTGATTGAACAGGATGACGGCGAAATGGGGGCGAACACATGATAGCAGTAAGATTAAGTCAAGAACTCACCTCATGTCCATCGGGCGTCCGTGCCCATCTCCATACCCAATCCACGACTCGGACGGATGGGTCCGGAGAGGAGGGTACTAAACATACTCCACTATTCAGTAAGATAAATCAGGCGTTTAGATGGTAGAACGCACCGCAGCATTGTTCCTGCACGAGGTTCCCTTGAGTCAGGTTCCCCATCAAACTGCTTTCCGAACGATCCAAGACCATGATGTGGCACCACTTGACGTTGCGGGAGCAGATGAAGGCCCAAGATATTTCGAAGTTTGTCGAGCAATGGCTACCGCAGGTTGACTCTGTGCAGTAGCGGCACTTGAAGCCACATTAAAGATCTAGCAGTGTGATGTACAGTCAGCATCATAAACCGGAGAGAGAGGATGGCAAAGAGCAAGGGCGACCTTTTCCGGTCTTCTCGGATGACGCGATGACGCGTTCGGGCCATGCCGCGGGCGCTCCCCGACTCATTCCTCCATCTGCCGGTCACCCATGTCCCTCAGCGCTTGGTACTCGATGCCGGTGAGATAACTGCAATATCCAGTCAAGATGACTGCCGTGCTTTTATGTCTGCCAGAAATTCTTGTCGGTCATCCGGGCTTTGTCTCTGATTGTGCGCCGTTTTCCGGATGTGCCGCTTTCGTACGATGTCAACAGATTTGAACGTCAAGGACTTATTCGATGGGCGCACTAGCCTCATCGTCTGCGGTCTCTACGAGTCTTAAAAAGGTAGTGTCCCTGCTTCCGTTTGTCATCTGCGTTTTTGTAGCTGAACACCGTCGTGCCAGCCCAATCTCACATACCTTTCCGACCGTGGTTTCCGCAATTCCGCACAGAAATGCCCACCGCCAACTCCGAGTCTCCAGGTTCAGCCACATTCTGTCCCGAATGAACCTTCCTAGTTGCGACCCACACCGGACTCCGAGACAGTATCCACAAGACGCGCGTACGTTCCTCCCAAATCTCACATTGTGGGTTCCCATACATGCCGCACTTCCCAGGTACCCAGATCTTAGTGCGATCCACATGGCGGTATATAAAGGGCTACATAAGCCGTCGCCTGAGACCAACCTTCCGGAAACCTGACGATATTCATCATGGCTCCAAAGACCCAGAAAGCGCTTATCATCCCCGCCGAGAAGGAGCCCGTCAAGCTCGTCACCGACTGGCCTGTGCCCCAACCAGGACCGACAGACGTTCTTGTCAAGCTTCTCTCTGTCGCCGTTAACCCAGCGGACGCATACATCCAGGCCTTCGGTGGCGGTCCGCTCGTCCCTGGGTACCCGTTCATCAACGGGCTCGATGGCGCGGGTGTTATCGAGGAGGTCGGGACCGAGGTCACGAACATTACCAAGGGCGACAAAGTGTACGTCTCCTTTTTGCAAAACTAGACTAGTCTCTCTCCGTGATTATGACCTGTCGATGCGACGCTATCGTGTAGGCTTATGAAGGGAAGATTCGACAACCTCTATGCGACGTTCCAGGAGTATGCCCTCAGCCCAGCTGTCAATGTTGCGAAGGTGCGTGTCCCCGGTGTCTCACCTGAACCCTGCAACGCGGATCAGCACCTTGACGGAACGTTTCGGGCCTACGGCAGATCCCCGACAACGTCACCTTCGACCAAGCCGCGTCTGTCCCGCTCTGCCTCGCGACCGTCGCGACAGGTATCTGGGCTCACGAGGATGGTGCGAACTCCGCCCGGTTCACGCCTCCCTGGGAAGACGACGGCACGACCAAGTACGCCGGCCAGGCGGCGCTCATCCTCGGGGGCTCATCGTCCGTGGGCCAGTACGGTACGTCTACGCATCTATTCGTCCCCACCAACTCTGACTGACGCGCCTCGATGCTATGACTGCCAGCCATCCAATGCGCGCGCATGCAAGGCTTCTCGCCCATCGTCACCACCTCCTCCCTCACCCACGAAGAGTACCTCAAGTCTCTCGGCGCGACGCACGTCGTCGACCGCCGCACCCTCTCGTACGACGAAATCCAGGCGGCGCTCCCCGCCCTTACGTCCGGAAAGCCCATCCAGTACGTCTACGATGCCATCGGCAGGGCGCGCGACAACCAGCGGCTCGGGTTCAGCGTCCTCGCTCCGGGCGGCGCCTTCGTGACCGTGAACCCGCGCAACCTCGAGTTCCTCGCGGATTTGATCGAGGAGAGCGAGCGGAAGGGGGAGGGGAAGCGCGTCGCGCGCCCGATTGCGGGCGTCCACCTCCCCGGTAACCAGAAGCTCGGGGTCGAGGTTTTCGGTAGGCTGAGCGGGTGGCTCAAGACGGGCGTCATCGTCGTAAGTGCGCCATGGGTTCGGTTTACATGCGCTGACGCCGATGGCGCGATGCAGCCGAACAGGATTGAGGTCCTTCCGAACGGGCTCGCGGGGATCGCGGATGGGGCGAAGAGGATGTTGAAGGGCGAGGTGAGCGGGGTGAAGCTTGTCGTGCGCGTCGCGGAGACTCCGTGAACATTGCAGCTCAGGAAATCCTGCTTATTGGTACGTATGGTCCTTTTAAAGCTGATGCATGTATTCACCGTCTAGGTCTCGCAGCCTTTGATCCTAGCAACGTATATGAGTACCCGTTGTTAAAGTTCGAATATTCAAGGATCAGCGTTCATTGTACCTGAGAGGTGGTCGGCAGGGTCTCTCCCGGAAGTGTCGGCGATCTTCGAGATCATGAGCGAGCGCGTGCAACAGTGATACGCGGGGACGAAGCTCTGGCCACGGTGAGTTCTCAATCGGTTGCGATAGTACGAGACCGACCTCAAAGTACGAGATGGCTCGCAGTCGGATTGAAGCAAGCGCATACGAAGGGCTTGTTTTTCCGGCCTGTCCTTGCATATCGGAGAACGTACGAGTAACATTAAGTCACATCACCTATTTTACCACGTTCAACCAGCGCTCTCGAGGAGGCTTGAACATAGGTCTGGCAATATCGCAGCCAGTCTTCCAAATGCCGGGTGAATCTACCACGTCTGAGGACGTCAGGCCGAGGATGTGAGTCGGCATGTCCGCGGCGGTCAATCACATCAACTCACATTGGATGCGCTCAAGGACTCGGAGTCTGACCTGGGAACGCCGTCATCCGCCCCGGATCCGAAGTCACCGCCGTCTTCCCTGGCGGACAGACTGAAGGGGAGCTCCGGGCTGGCCTCTCCTGGGGCGGGGAGTGAGGACGTGACGGAGCCGAGAACGCGGTCGAAGTTGATGCTGCTGATATGACCGAGCTGGACAGATGCGAGTGAGTGCTGGTGCGCGATACCGTTGTTGGCCTCTTGGAGATCGATGAGGAACCGCGAGATAAGGATGGCGGTTATTCTGGAACTCGGCGCCGGGGGGCGCAAGCTCAGGGTTAATGCGACAGGTTCAGCAAGGCACGATGGGAACTTGAAGAGACACACGGTTCGGTGAGAAGCGGGAGGTAGCTTGTACCATCGGCGCCAGCAGCTTTACCCCTGGTGAGCAGGATCTGGACAAAACTTGAGAAAGGGTCACGGGCGTGGACTGTATTCTCGACCCACGGAATGCAGGGAGAATGTCAAGTGGAGGGTATTCATGATCAGTAGGACTCTGGAATTTCATCAGTATGAGAAGGGATGCCTTCGTAGAGAGAACACACATAAAGTATACGACACCTATCAAATGAGAACCGCGTTATTGATTGAATAGCATGATTTACAGCCCCGGGCTGTGGTTTTGTTTGCTCACCATTCCTGAAGAGGATGTTTGAGAGTGACGTGCTTCGGCCTAGCAGCTTCATCTCGCTGGCATTCTTGTATGTGCCAGTCCAAGTTATTGCGACGACCAGTAGATCGGATATGATGAGGGAACCTCGAGACACGATAAGGACTGGGTCCAGTGCGCATGGGAAACGCAAAGTTTAACTTCTATCATGCCGTAGCGCATCATGATGGACCAGCAGATAATGCTCACAACTAAAGCAGAGGTGTTTTGACAATATTCAGGTGAGTATTATCGATTCCGTTGCAGCCCGTACTCACACAGTGTTTAGAGTCCTAGTGAGACGGCCTGTCTCTTGGGCGCAACCAAACATTGTGATATAACCTAGGACGACCTTTGAATACGAGCATGCCATAAGCTTCACTGCCCGTTGTCAACAGCTATCTGTACGTCTGAGACTCACATAGTTGATGACCACAGGTGCGAGGGAGAGTATGGATACCAAGGCTGCCAGCGCCCATGTCCGAGAGCTGAGCACATAGGCCCGCAAGCCAGAGAACACTTATCGGGATGGAAGACGCGTCAATAAGCATCGATTTTGTCAAGTACGACTGATCAAAGGCTGCGTACCTGCCCAAGGAATATATTGCAAAAATCGCAAGATTTCGGTGCTCCACATGACGGCCTTACAACTGGTTTCTAGGTGAGTCCCAGTGACGGTGCTGCTGTGAGATGTACCAGTCCCTTACGCCTATAAAGACGTGATTTCAGTAGCCGTCGATGAGAAGATGGAATGGCAACGCACTGCAGGAGTTGTGGCGAGGGGAACAGGCCATGGCACATCGAAAACCATGTTGAAGACCAAGGGAATGTAACGGTTGACGAAAAAGAGGATGGACGAGACGGTGATTTTGCGCCGCCAGAAGAGTTCGACGTCGTTGCCTATGGTGATCACGAACTCATACGCTATAAGGCCTATTCAGCAATGATAGTATCAGGGTGGTGTCAGGAAAGCTGAGTCTACAGCAATTGACGCGAATCTTGTGGTGCACTTACTAGTGGCGACTGTGCAGAAGATATCTCCGAGACTGGAGGCGATGAGGTAAGCCTCGTATAATGAAGCTAAAACAAATTACTCGCCGGGCATTATCAGCAGCGATAATCGCAGCGCTGTCTGAATTGTACATGATTCAGAGGATAACTGACAGAAGTAAAGAGTGATTTGAGGTAGGGCATTGCACCGACGTCAAGTGCCACTATATGTACGATTTCATCTGGCGTCTGTTGATATGTCCAGGCTCGAAGACAGTCTGCTGTCCTATCACTACCTGTGGGGTCACAGTGGAGGAATCGTATTCTGGTTTCATAGCAGGTACTCAAGCCAGATCAAACCCCTATGATATTTGTATTGCGAGATAGGAACCTGCTGTAGTGTCGTCTTAGGAACGAAACTTAGTATTGCATTCATCGAAAGGAACTTCCGCCATTCTATCCACCGGGCAACGTTCAATGTCAAATACGCGCACCAGGAAAATTCGCGAAGAGGTGGACTTGGCTCAATCGAGCCCTTCTGCGACTCCTCGAAGGGCAATGCCACTGGCGACGCCATCTACCGCCAGATTTCACCGGATCTAGAGTGCGATCACAGCTCGACCACAAACCCCTGCACGTGCGTGCATCAGCACTGGGGCTGCCCCGAAGGCCATGGTAGAGCCTGACAAGGAAACAGGGAGGAAGCGAAGACTCACGAATAGAGGCGGACGATCGGCATGGTGGAGTACACCGGGAAGGACCAGAGGACGGCCTCCAAGATGAGGGGGCACTGGACCGTCGAAGTTGAGCATCATCCGGGTCTTCTAATCCCCCTCTTCGCAGTCTTCGTCGCGGTAGTGCATGCGCAAGACACGTCAGGGCCGCGAGGGATTAGATATCGATATGAAAATCCAGGATCAGTCAAGAGGCAGGACCGTGGCGCCGGTGAATCGTGATCGTACCTGGGGAGGCGGTGCTGACGAAGAAGGAGAAGACGATAAAAAGTACAATGGGCAGGGCTATCCACGATGAGGAGCTACCGCAGCCGCCGCCTGGGAGCGCAGTTCAGAAAGGCGACGTGACACGGGAGGGTGTTGGTCTGTTGAACGCGTCAGATTCACTGTTACTGGCCACGACAAACACGATGGCATGGACGAATGGTGCGCGACTCACTATTGCGCATATGTACAGGACCCGCTGTACGAGCTCGAGGGCGAGAGCGAGGGCGTTGACGATGAGCCACGGCGTGCGCCAGGCGCGGAAGGGCGGCAGGGTCACACCGCCGAGATCGGCCCGGGAGAAGCCGATGACCTGGGAGCGCCCGACGGACGTATGTGTCCGAGGAGAACGGAGAACTCGAAGTGTCTCCATCAGTGTGTCCATCACCAATGCGCACCGGGGTTCACGTTCCATGGACATGCGCAGGCTGTCGGGGTTTCACATCATCGATCAAAGTTGAAATTCACCATTCGACCGGCACCGTTCGCAGTATGAGTCTGCACGGCTTCGACATCGACCGGAGTCTCCGCAGCAACATCTTCGGCGGGCACATCAACGTGGAAATTCCCGAGACTTTGGCATGCAGTTTGCGTCTGGTGAGGCGGCAAGATGTGCGGTGAGTCCTGCCCATTGGTCAAGTACCTATACGCTTACAAACACGACAGACCGTCCCTGACCCTCATCATTTCCAAAAGGCTTAGCGGTATTGCTTCGCGCCTCCGCCCTCGGCCTGCGCCAATCCTGCGCCGCTGCACATGCATCCACTGCCGTTGATCCCGTTCGTGGATAAAATGGCTCAGGTGGGCCATCATTCTCGTCCACATCCCCTCTTTTCTCATTCAGATGGCGTCCACCTTCCTTGCGACGCTTCTTTCGATTTCCTCTCTTGTTTCTTTCGTTAGTGCTGGTCCTTACAATGCCGCTCTCGACGGTGTCAAACTCGCCTCTCGGAGCGCGTCTGCAATCACCCCCGAGATTTCTGCTCTCGCCGAGAGCCTCCTGACCGACTATCTCGTCCCCGGTGTCAGCGTCGGCGTCGTCCGACTAGACGGCACCTCTTTCACGACCGAGTTCGGCTCATGGGGAAACAGGACGGAGGACGGGGACCCCGCAGACCCGCAGGTACGTTGCACGTTTGCCTTCATTCCCACGTTGCTTGAAGCTCTGACGGTGCTCATGGCAGATGATCACCAGCATCGGGTCGTGCTCAAAGGCGTTCCTCACCGGCGCCATCGGCATCCTCATCGACGACTTCGCGAACGGCCGCAACGTCACGGCCCTTTCTCCCGGCCTCGACACCCTGAACTGGAACACGAAGGTCCAGGCGTTGTTCCCAGGCCACTCTGTGTGGAAACTGGAGGACGAGTGGGCGACAGAGAAGGCGAACATCGCCGATGTGCTCAGCATGGTCTCCGGGCTTACGACGTACGTCTAGTCCGGCCTTCCGTGTGTCGTTGTTCTGATGTGTGTTTCATCCAGGAATCAATTCATGTACACACGCGACGATACGCCGGTGAGCCTTGCGCAGAGGTTTCGGTACGTCAAGCCCGGCTACGAACTGCGCGAGCAATGGGACTACACGAACATTGTACGCCTCCTTCGGAGATTCCGCCTAAACTTTGTGCGATATGGTACTTAGCGCCCATCCAGTTCTACTTTTTCGCCTCAGAGATTATCTCTGTGTACTCTGGGCAGACGTTCCAGGATTTCGTCAAAGAGCGGATCTTCGAGCCCCTCAATATGACATCCACTACGTTCTCTACGCAGGACGCCAACGCCACCGGCCACCTGAGCCAGAGCTGGACGTACTTTGGGCGGCGGATTCCGATCATCATCGAAGACCCCGCAACGTCCAACCTTATCGCCGGCGCAGGGGGAGTCCTGTCCAATGCCATTGACATGGTACGTGCCATCATTTCTTGTCTGCTTCGACGACCGCCTTACTGTTCCAAAATATTATTCAGAGCAAATGGGCAGCAACGGTCCTGAACGGCGGCGTCGACCCCGTCACGAACAAGACGATAATACCCCCATCTGCGTATGCCGCGACCACCACCGCGCGGGTCATCCAAGCCGGAAATGTGACGGACGACAAGACGGTGTCGATCATCGGGTACGGTCTGGGCTGGCAACGAAACGACTTCTTCGGTCACGACGTAAGTTTCAAGTTTCGCTGCCTCAAACCGCGTTTTCGGAAGGCTAACGGCGACTTACGGCTAGCTTATCACGCACGATGGCGGCATCCCAGGATTCACCGCGTCGCTTATGATCCTCCCGGATGACAACCTCGCTGTGTACGCTCTGCTCAACACCGACGGGCCGTACCAAGAAATCCTCCCGAAGGCGATCATTTCGAGCGTTCTTGGCTTCAACACCACGTCCTCTCCCTCATCTTCGTTGTCTTCTAGAGCTGCGTCAGCTCACACCTTGTCAACCCGAGATACGTCGGCCTCCGACAACTGCACGCAGTCTACGACCTCGTTGGAGGCCTTCGCCGGGTCCTACACGAGCTTTGGGTACGGCAACCTCACGTTCTGCGCGCCCACCGCCGAGAACGCGTCCGCCTACTGCAACAGCACGCTCTCCGACTTCGCAGCGCTCGCCCCCCTCGACCCAGACACCCTCTACGCATCCACGAACCGCATTGCGACCCACCTCAGCATGCAGCGCACATGCACTGGGTCTGACGACGAGGCGTTCGTCCTGACGTTCCAGTCGATCTACCCGAACGGCTACGGGCGCAACACGACGGCGTTCTCGGAGCTGCTGTCGAACAACCTCCCGGAGACGCACGTCGAGTGCGTCGTGGATCATGGAGAGGTGACGGGTTGCGGATGGCTGGATGTGGAGGTGGCTCCGATCGTGGAAGTGGGGAGCGTGCAGGATCGGTCGCAGGTCTGGTGGACAAAGGCATGAGCGTCGAGTGTTGGATCCTAACCCGGACTGCTACTTTTTTCGTTCTCGGTTATGTGATGGACGCTCGCTAGTATATTACATGTCCAAGTCGGCCTCGGATTTTCTTGGCAGTGTCCATCACAAATGCCTCTGTGACGTGTGTTCAACCGTTCGTCTGTGAATGACTTCGGAAACACTGCGAGAGATTACATGCCACAACCGTGATTGTGTGAAGTTGTGAACACATAGTGTCAATTATCCAGGACATGATACATAGTCTGAAGATAGCGATGACGCAGTTGGCGGGCGTTGAGTATCGAGCGCCGAATATGGAAGGCAATGGGCGCTCTATTTTATTTTGGCGCCTTACTCTCGGCTGCTCCGAGTGCAAGCCTTTCCCCTTCTGCTACTCTCACCAACCTGCATACTATCTTCTGGATCCGCGCTCAACTTGCAAGACGGTATCTGGAGCCTCCATAACCCAAGGCTGCGACCAAGTACACGATGTCAGACACGTATCGCGACTTCCGGAGGGCCCTTCATCAGTTTCGTCGCATGAAGATGCACGACGAGTACCGCCTGGCCGTGTGGGACCCGGGATCATCATGTGTGATCAAGATCTCCTGACCGCCGAGTGTGCTCGTGTCAACAAACTGACGACCCTCGATGCGCTGTATCGGGAGACGGAGTGGCATGAGACATGGGAGCTGGGAGAAGAGGTCTTGGAGCTTGTGCTTCGGTACGTCGTGCACTTTGTTCATCACGCCGAACGTGTCGTCCATATACTTCCAGGTATTATCTACACCTGCGTCGAATACGCCGCTGTCTGAGCAAGAGACCAACAACGCGAATGTGTCAGCGTCGAGTGTCGGGCAGCGTGTGGCAGAGCTCGTCGCATCTGTAAGTTCTAATCCCCGTACATCTGGTCTTCAACTCTTCGTGAGCTGAGGATGTCACACAGAAAACTGATGCGCGCGACACACAGTCGAACTGACCACTGAAAAGTTAAAATTGTCGAGCGTGGAGGATGTCTTTAGGCCTGCCCGGATGACCTCCTCGCATCTCATAGCTAGAGGTCTGTAGCTATCCATTTCATTGAAACCTCTACATGGCCACCGATCCCTCCATTCACCAAGCCTGCTCGATCTCCTGGCGCACGAGCGCGCTTGTCTAGGTATGATGCGTGTGTGAGCGCCACGAGTGGGGTGGTAGTTTGCACCGGGATTGAGATACTTAATCCAAGCCGGCATTCCCCGTGGCTCTCCCAAAGGTGTCAGGCCTCGTGGCCCGCCCGAAATTTAGGACCATGATTCTTTCGTGCCGAAGACTTGCGTAGGTCCCCAGCCGGACAAAGGTAGTCCTGCAGGGGCCGGGGACGAGCTGCTCTTCCTACCTCTCCACGGCTATCGCTCGGTATGCCTTCGTATGCTGGCTTGTTGTGTAATTCAGCTGATGCCGCACTAGTAGATTCGCGCGAATATGGAGGCAGAGACTGCAGACGAGAGTGTAGGAACCCTACTCCCAGGGGAGACCATCGACAACGTCATCGACCACCTCCACGATGACATTACCGCCCTCTCCACGTCTTCGTTGGTATGTCGCGCCTGGCTCCCATCATGCCGCTACCACCTCTTCGAGACCGTCTGCTGTTACCCCACGTCCTCGACAAGAACACTATCGCACCTACACGAATGGCTCCTCGCCTCGCCAGATATTCATCCTTATATCAAGACCATCACTGTCCTCGTTCGCGGGGACACGGACACCCGGCTTCCTGAGATCTATGTAGAGGACGTGGAGCAAGTCTTGCTGTGCTTGCCGCTCCTTCAAAACCTCGCATTATGCCGGGTTTCCCTCTCCTCCCGCCGCGCGTCCGAGGCCGACGGCTCGTACGTCTCCTCGACGAGCGCCACAAGACACTTCCATGCGCTCTATATCGATCGCTGCACAGCATCTGATGGCACCTTCCTCCCCCTCTGTCGCATCCTGGGCCTGTTCTCCGAATTGGACAAACTGTCGATCCACGTGTTGCCGGAGTCAACGTTGTCGTGGTCGGACCGCGATCAAGCTGCTGCATCCCATCTCCTCGAACTCGCGCAACGCTTCCAAGTGCGTCGAAAGCTCATGCTCATGATTTTTGCGAAAGATCCCGCAGAGGAGGAGCTATTATGCTACTTGCTCGACCATGCAACCCGTGAGCCCGAGTCGTCGGCCCAGTCAGCGTGGTCCCTGGAGGAGTTGACATTCGTCATGCCCACCCTTCACGGTGGCGCGCCCGCTCGGATGATACGACGCTCCAGGGACACTCTGAGGATGCTCTTTCTCGACGTGTCGATCTGCCTTCTCCGAGACATACTGCGCGAGCAGCCCATCAGTGCGTACACTATACGAGTATTTTGACGATCGTCCTCATTGACTCACAACTTCCTACAGCACCTCCCAGCTACTGGAAGGATCTGGGGATTGGCCAATGCGCGCATCTGGAGTTTATGTTCCTCCAATTCTCCCTTATAACGCTCACCGATCCAGATACATTGCTCAGGCACCGCGCAGCTTGCTTCGCCGCCAACGTCGAACTCGTGCGATGCACTCCAGCGTCCCTCCGCAACCTCATATTTTCGTTTGCTCCTGTAGAGTCGGAAGGGAGCACGGTGCCTTTCGCCCAGGTGTGGAGCCCGCCCGAATTCGGTCCGGCTTGGTGCAACATGGACAGCGCGTTGGTGACGCTGCCCGCACTCGAGACGGTAGACATGTTTTGCCTCGCCCCTGGAATTCGCGAGTGGGCGCGCGTAACTTTCTACGAGAACGGGTTCGATGTGGCCCCGGACTCATCACTGCTGGACGTGCAGGAGGACGTTCACCGGGAGCTCTTCGAGCGATTGCTGCCCCACGCGTATGCGAAGGGGATCATCCATATCGTCATGTCCTTCGATGAGTAGATCGCTCCGTCAAGGTAGCTATGATGTACAACCAATTCGTCCAGACTCGCCACTCGTAATGATTGTGATGGAATTCGAAACATATGCCTTCGTTCGCGGGATGGGTGCATGAGATGTACTCGGAGGAACGACATGGACGACAGAGCTCAAACGGTAACACGGACACGGAGTCATTAGTACTGTGGGTTGAGGAACTAGCGTAAATGTATTCGAGTTGCGGCAAATGTACATGCGGTACAAAACAGGTCCGGTTTGACCTCCTGCGGACCAACCATATAGAGACTAAATTGTACAACGCACTTCAGTTCCGTAGACCACAACACCAGTGGTGTCGAAGGCTCGACGTCAAATAAAGCACGTAAAAGCGGGATGAGGTCGTGTCGCCTCACGGCTACCTGTCTGAAAGCAATGTCAAATTTCGTAAAGGTTCAGAACTTTCCATTGCACCGAAAACGGGACGGATCGTGACTCACGAAAAAAACCACGCCGTGGCCCGTGAGCACGAACCACGTCGGATATATACTATCTGTGCTGGTCTGAAAGGTATGGTCCATCGGAACCCGCGTGATGCTGACCGGCATGCTCGTCCGAATCGCGCCATCGAATATCTTGGACTCGGAACTGGCGATGACCTCATCCAGCTCGAAGAACTCGCGCGCGGCGACGACTTCGGGGTCGTCTGGGGTTTGTCTCGCCCTCAATGCGCACGAATGGACTTCGAACACGAAGATCGTGTAGCGCTCGGGCCACTCGCCACTCCCATGCTCGCAGGGCACCGAAACCGCGCACTTAGGCCCCAACGTAGAGATCTGGGGTTGCAGGCGTCGGTGACGCACGAGCCGCGATCCGCATTGACCCGATTCCGCCCACTCCACGTGGGCCACGGGGACCCGAGATGAAGCATCGACTAGTTTTTTTTTGACCCGTGGCTTTGCCACGGAGCTTCGCCTCCGGCTCAGCGCTTTGACTGTAATGCTTCGCCTTCGGCTCAGTGCTGTGACTGTAATGCTTTGCCTTTGGCTTAGTGCTTTGACTATTGGTATTTTGAGCTTTGCCTTTGGCTCAGTATTAAATACTATCTGTAATGCCAGCTTACCCTTACATTTTAACCCGTGGCTTTGCCACAAAGCTTCACCTTCGGCTCAGCGCTTCGACTGTAATGCTTCACCTTCAGCTCAGTATTAAATACTACCTGTAATGCCAGCTTACACTTACATTTTAACCTGCAACTTTGCCGCAATGCTTCGTGTTCGGCTCAGCAATTATTAATCCTTGCTTTATATTCATTTGTAGAATTGCCTTGATTACAGGACAAATATACTATGCGAAGAAACCCGTGAGCAACCATTGCAGACCTGAATTGACCATCACCTGCCTGTGAAATTCTAAGGACTAATTTGCCCGTGGTATTATGTAACTTGAATTGCCAGTACTTTTACCCAGTTCAGCACAGAGCAGTGATCCCGTGTAATTCTCTCACCCATGTGCCCGTGGCCGCCCATGAAATTGCTGGTATATCCGAAATCATGCCATTCCTCCCTTGTGTGACGCTAGTGCAGCACCTGTGCACAAAATCTGAATTCTGCCCTGCAAGGCTACAGGGGAGGCTGGTACACTCTAACTTTACAGGCTACCTGCAGAAATAATATTTAATGATATTCAATATATATTACATTCAACATCCGAGCCTATCCGCAGGTCCCAAACACTTGGCCGTAGGAGCCTTTCAGGCTTAGCGCTGAACCGGCGCTTCGCGACCGTAAAGGGCGGGTTAGGCGAGCCACGCGGCACCATGTGGACGCCACCTGCGCTCCATGTGCTCTCCACCTGCTTTCCACGCGACATAGACGCCCCGCTCTCCCATTCTTTTATGATATCGCACCTTGCAGCATGCCACGAGATCTGCGATGTAGAGCTTTGAGAGTATGGCTACCTGTAGCTAGGAGGGAACTGAGAGCAGTGCAGTAGTGAACGGGAGTGCAAGTATTGGTCTGTGCCGGAAGACATGACGGCGAGTGGTAAAGTGGGGGCAACATGGTTACCACAATTACCGAGAAGTCGACACTATAACGCTAATGAAAGGTTAATAAGCTAGAGTAATAAGTGCAATCTAGTCGTGGGAATTAGCGCTTATCCCGCCCGCACGCCGACTCTTCTTCCTTTCAATGTCATGCACTGACTGTCGTGAACCTGCTCATAACCTTTCGCACCTACTGGCACAGTCATTCTTCTCTGGCACCATGAAAGATTTGCAACTATCGCCTACAACGTTGAAGGGAAGGCTGCTGGCAAGCGGTGAACTGACGACTACGGAACAAGCGACGCCGGTACCGATGGTATTGCAATTTGCGGTGCAACGACGAGTTCAACAAGGAGGGCGATCGCGCTATTGAAGAAGGAGCCGGGTACTCTCCTCAGCTCAGTTAGTAACACAACCTCCTTCCGCTGCGGCGACACCATCGAGTCTAGCGTGGGTGACGTGCTTCGCTTGTAGGTCGTGCAAGTGCGCCCAACGACGGGATTGTGCTGACGGTGGGGGGTCTGGCATTTGGGAACGGAATGTGCGCGGATTCTCACCTTGCATCTGGTATGTTGCTTGCTTTACGAGTTGAAGATCGAGGGGATTGATGAGGGCATTCGTACTCGGCACTCACTCGAGCGTGCAGTTGACGATCGCTGATCGTCGAAGTTAACAACCTTTATGATGTTGTGAGTGAGTATGTCATGCGACACTAGTTCTCTGAAGGCGTCGGACTGATCTCATCGATAGATGCGGGCTCATCTAGACGGGCGAGACCAGTGGCCTGAACTACTAGGGGTAAGGACTGTCAGGCGTTTATCGAGGGCACTGTTTGCTCACAATTGTTGCAGACTTTCGTTTTCTCTTCTCGCCACAGCCCCGTTTTCGCACTGAAAACAGGATGTGCTTCTTCTCCGCCGTCCACGCCATCCTCTCCGCCACCTTCGCCCAGTGGTGATGATGCTCACCTTCCGGATAGGAGACGATAAGGCTGATGGATCCCGGCGTCGCATGCCAACAGTTACCTTCTTCGCTCCCTTTCTCGGGGCGTACACCGCCGCGGACTTCGTTGTCGCCGTCGACATCGCGACCTTCAACTGCTTCCCCACCGCGTACGTCACGGTCGCCCTCCGAGTCCCATTCCCTCCCCTCCTCTTGCTACGCACGCTAATCTGCGCCCCTCCAGCAACCCATTGTGCGGCCGCAAGATGGTTGTGGCCGCCCGCGGCGGCCGGACCTGCTTTTACTACGACACGTTATGTGGGCCCAGCAGTCGACACCTCTCCCCGGTGGTGTTACACCAGCTCACGTCTGCCATTGTCAGTCGCATCGAGGGCATCAGCTGGACCCTCCAGTGAAATGTCTCGACGGGAAACTAGGCGAATCCTGCTTGACCTTGACGGAATGATTGCAGGAGAGATCTGTTCATGGCAATGTACGACGTAGAGCCTGCTGCTAGTGATTATGATGGAGATGACCGCCTTGACCCAAGAATTTCTACAATGGGCCACATAGAGATCGCCGTGGGATTACGTATCTGGACCCATGCGGCATTCCCTGTGGCTCTCCCAAAAGTGTCAGTCCTCGTGGTCTGCGCGCAATTTAGACCCATGAATCTTTCGTGCCGAAGACCTGCGTAGCCCTTGCAGTCGGACACAAGTAGTCCTGCCGGGGCCGGGGACAAGCTGCTCTTCCTACCTCTCCACGGCTATCGCTCGGTACGCCTTCGTATGATGGCTTGTTGTGTAATTCAGCTGATGCCGCACTAGTAGATTCGCGCGAATATGGAGGCAGAGACTGCAGACGAGAGCGTAGCAACCCTACTCCCCGGGAAGACCATCGACAACGTCATCGACCACCTCCACGATGACACTACCGCCCTCTCCACGTCTTCATTGGTATGTCGCGCCTGGCTCCCATCATGCCGCTACCACCTCTTCGAGACCGTCTGCTGTTACCCCACTTCCTCGACAAGAACACTATCGCACCTACACGAATGGCTCCTCGCCTCGCCAGACATTCATCCTTATATCAAGACCATCACCATCCTCGTCCGCGGGGACACGGACACCCGGCTTCCTGAGATCTATGTAGAGGACGTGGAGCAAGTCTTGCTGTGCTTGCCGCTCCTTCAAAACCTCGCATTATGCCGGGTTTCCCTCTCCTCCCGCCGTGCGTCCGAGGCCGACGCCTCGTACGTCTCCTCGACGAGCACCACAAGACACCTCCATGCGCTCTATATCGATCGCTGCACAGCATCTGATGGCACCTTCCTCCCCCTCTGTCGCATCCTGGGTCTGTTCTCCGAGTTGGACGAACTGTCGATCCACGTGTTGCCGGAGTCAACGTTGTCGTGGTCGGACCGCGATCAAGCTGCTGCATCCCATCTCCTCGAACTCGCGCAACGCTTCCAAGTGCGTCGAAAGCTCATGCTCATGATTTTTGCGAAAGATCCCGCAGAGGAGGAGCTATTATGCTACTTGCTCGACCATGCAACCCGTGAGCCCGAGTCGTCGGCCCAGTCAGCGTGGTCCCTGGAGGAGTTGACATTCGTCATGCCCACCCTTCACGGTGGCGCGCCCGCTCGGATGATACGACGCTCCAGGGACACGCTGAGGATGCTCTTTCTCGACGTGTCGATCTGCCTTCTCCGAGACATACTGCGCGAGCAGCCCATCAGTGCGTACACTATACGCGTATTTTCACGATCGTCCTCATTGACTCACAACTTCCTACAGCACCTCCCAGCTACTGGAAGGATCTGGGGATTGGCCAATGCACGCATCTGGAGTTTATGTTCCTCCAATTCTCCCTTATAACGCTCACCGATCCAGATACATTGCTCAGGCACCGCGCAGCTTGCTTCGCCGCCAACGTCGAACTCGTGCGATGCACTCCAGCGTCCCTCCGCAACCTCATATTTTCGTTTGGTCCTGTGGAGTGGCAAGGGAGTACGGTGCCTTTCACCCGGGTGTGGGACCAGCCCGAGTTCGCTCCGGCTTGGTGCAGCATGGACAGGGCGTTGGTGGAGCTCCCCGCACTCGAAACGGTGCAGATGCTTTGCCTCGCTCCGGGATTTCGCGAGCAGGCAGACGCGAGTTCGCGCGAGTGGCACGTTTTCGATATGGATCTGAAATCGTCGCTGCTCGACCAGCAGGAGGTCGTTCACCGGGAATTCTTCGAGCGAATGCTGCCGGACGCCTACGCGAGGGGGATCATCCATATCGTCATGTCCTTCGATGAGTAGATTGCTTTGGCAGGGTAGCTCATGATGTACAACGAACTGTTCCAGACCCTTCATTGGCAATGATTGTTATTGAAGCTCGGAATCTCTGGCTTCCCCGGGTGGATGTGCCTATCAGGGTTCAGATGAACCAGAAACCACAATGAACGCGTCCGTGAGCACGACCCGCGACGGATATCTGCGATACATTCCAGCAGCTACCACCGCAATGCGTGTGACGGCACGCTCGTCCGAATCATGCCATCGAACCCCCTTGATTCGGAATCGGCGAGGACCTCGTCGAGCTCGAAGAACTCCCGGGCGGAGACGACGTCAGGGTCGTCCTCGGCCTGTTGGGACTTCCCGCGCGGATGAACTTGGAACATGAAGACGATGTGGCGTTCCCAGTGTGGAGGCCTCCCGGCGTTGGGATCCTCAACGGTCAATGCGCACTTGGGGCCGAACGCGGAGATATTGAGTGCCTTCTGTCGACAGCGCACAAGCCGAGGTCCACGAGGGCCCCACTCCGACCACTCAACGATCCGGGGGTTCTGGTGGAGACCGAGGAACCGGGACTGCAACTGGCCGGAGAACGTGGTACAGGGTACGAAGAGGAGAAAGTGTTCGTACGTGTTCTTCGATTGCATATAGAAGGACACAACGAAAACAGTCGAGGCCGGATCGTGGCGAAACAGTGGGGAGTCGTGGTTGCAGAGCGAAGGGATCCGTGAGTACATGTCATCTAGGACGATGTAACTTCCATCCTCTTTGATAGGCGGCAAGCGAAAGATGACTGCCGACCTAGGAAGTCCTTTGGGCTCTTGGTCGTCGAGGGAAACAGGATCGGCGACTACGGGCGCAGGATCAATCCGACAGGGGATCAAGCCATCGCTGTTGAGGAGAAGGAGATTTCGGTCGTCCAGGAAGCGGAAGACAAAGTCGTCGTCTTTGTATCGCTAGAGGCAGTGTGAGCCGTGTTGCTCTCGACACCGGTCGTTCCGTACTGCGAATCGGGTCGATCAGGACTTGTTCCCGTCCCGTGAGAGGACAGCGACCGCATCAAAAGGTGTTCAGATGAAGCACGTCAGGACGGGATGAGGTGGGGGGACTACGAGGTGGTACGTCTGAAATAAACGTCAGCAAAGATCGTTCTTGTACTACAGAATCAACCAGCGAGGAGTCAGGACTTACAAATAAAACCATGCCGTCGTCCGTGAGCACGAGCCACGACCAATGTCTGCCATCCATGCCAGCAGCCACCGGAATGCGCGTGATGCTGATCGGCGCGCTCGTCCGAAGAGGACCGTCCAGTCCTTCCGACGCAGCGATGACCTCGTCCAGCTCCAAGAACTCCCGTGCGGCAACAACGTTAGCGTCATCCTCGGCCTGTCGGAACCCCGCGCATGGATGGATTTGGAACACGAGGACGCACTGGCAGTAACCGTCCCAGTGTGGGGGCCGCCCGCCGGCGGGATCTTCGAAGGCAAACGCGCACTTGGCGCCGAACGCGGAGATGACGAGTGGCTGCTTTCGACGACGCATGAGCCGCGTTCCACGAGGGCCCCAGTCCGCCCACTCAACGATCTGAGGACTCGGATGTGGACCGGGCGGTCGGGACCGAAGGTGCCTGGAGAACGTGGCATACGGCACCAGAAGGAGAAAGTATTCGCACGTGTCGGATGGCGTATATACTTCAAAGGAGACGGTGAACACAGTGGAGGCGGGATCGTGGCGAAACAGTGGGGCGCCGTGAGAAGAGTGCGAAGGGATACGTGAGTAGAGGCCATCTACTCTATAGCTACAATCCTCTTTGATGGGTGGGAGACGCAAGACAAGCGCAGAACCAGGAAGCTGTTCGAGTGGGTCGTGAGGGTAATAAGGTTCCGCGGTCAGGATGGCAGAATCGATTGGAAAGGCGATCAAGCCATCTTCGGCGACGACGAGGACATGTCGGTCGTCCATGAAGCAGAAGGCAAAATCTTCGCTGTCGTTGTATTCCTAGAGGTGGTGTGAGTTGTGTCGCGCTTGCGGAAGCAGTACATACACTCACGTAGACCATTGTTCCAGTCTTCCAGTTGAATATATGCAGCGTGGTGTCATCGTAACTTTGGGCGCATATGCCTAGAAAGTCGCCCTGTGCTTGTAATCCAGTCCAGTCCATTACATCCTCACCGATCTTGAAGACTGGGACCTGACACGCCGGATGGGGTGCTACGCTCTCGTCGGACAGGGACAACGGATGGCACACAATAGTTCTGAACAAATATTTTAGAAAGTGGATGAGAGACGTCTGCGACACGTACTGGTCGTCAATTTTCAGCACGCCAATCACCAGGATAAGGTCCTGTGATGTGTCCGTAGCAACAAAGTGGACATGCAACTGGAGTGAGCCCACACTGTACGTCCGCGTTTGCGCCTCGACGCCTCTGATCGATGAGGCTGGACGGAAAATCCCAAGATGTCGATGTTCCTTGTCTAAACTTAAAAGGAAACCGCCGTTCTTGTCTACAAGCTTGCCTTGAAACCGATCCCGAAAGGAGATGCCCTCGACGGTCAAAGACGACGCGCGCCAGGCTGACAGATACGCTCTGAGAGCGTCCCTGCGTTCGGAAACAGATGGACCGTCCCTTCCGATGGCCCCGTCGAGCATAGAAGCCAAGCCCAGCTCACGCTTCAGCTCCAAAACAGGGACATCGGCGACGTCCCGCAGATGACGACAGACCTGATTAACGGACAACGTTATAAAAAGCAGAGGCGACCAGGGACGGAGACAAGTATCTTACCCGGCGGCATGCTTCGAGATCTGCTACATCGAGGTTTGAGAGTATTGCTATCTGCAGCTCAGGGGAGAGTGCGAGGAGTGAAGACGAGAGGGAGTCATGATTTGCGAACGACATTGTGAGAGGCGCGATGATGGCGGACAACAAGCCAGACATCGATTCCACGCTCGAATAGGCGCCGTCATCGGTGATGGTAACCCGCCACGTGTTGCACGAAGGTATCGCCTCGCCATGTATGCATCCAGGTTGAACGTGAACATTGAATATTAAAGATTAAAAGCCGCACCAACCTCCTGGCCCCACATACGAGGCTCGAAAGCAAATGATATCTCTAGTTAGTAGATCGATCTCACTTAACACAGCGACGAGCCTGCTCGTCGCTTGGCTCTCCCTTGACTCCAAGAATTGCGCATGGTCATCGTCTCCACTGTGCGGCAGGGCTTCGGCACTGAGCTCGAACAATGCGTCGCCTGCGGCCCCGCGTGGAATCGAATCTCGATCGTCTGCGAAGTCCGTACGGCGCCCGCAGAGGAAGTGGCGTGAACGAAGGAAGAGAGCAGCCCCACGAGGGCGTCCGCGTCAGACTTGATGCGCGTCGTCGCGTGCCACGCTGGGGATACCGGTCGAAGTAGCTGTGACGTGAGTACGAGGGATATGTACTTGAAGATGGACTCGGTGCCCACCTTGAAATTCATGAACTCGCCCAATCCGGGCCTGACGGTCAAGTCCGTCAGACCAGGCCCCAAGATGAACTAGAGTCGGGAGAGGCAAATGTACGGCGCACCGTTCTCGATGTTCTTCTTCAACCGGCCCAAACACTCTCCTATGTCCTCGGGATCACCGCATTTCCAGATATCGCGCCCGCACTACTTCGTCGTCTCTGATCTTGCTACATGACTCCGATATTGATACACCGCCGGTGATGGCAAATCTTCATAGGCCGGCAGAACAGATTCGAGCGAGTGCCCGGCGTCAGCGAGACGGAGAAGATGCAGAGAACCTGCGCCCGCACGTCCTCAAATGTCGTCGTTCCATGCTCAAGAGCCTAGCGGTGTTCTGGATTTCAATACGCGAGGCTTGCGGAAATGACAAGGGTACCCACCATCCTATTCGCGCACAGGAGTCTAGGAGAGTCGGTCTAGAGCAGGACATGGATGAATTCATGCAGGAGGTCCTTCATTATTCACGCACCTCTAACTTGATCCCTACCTGTTCTCGATTCGAGCTTCTCGACATTATTCCACATCCTCCATCGACATCCTGGGGCGTCGGTGTCGTCTACTGTCCGGATTAGCGAATGGCGAAGGAAAGGTGGGGGGAATCCCCTCACAGGCTAGGCCAAAATGGCTGGAGAGGCGCCTAGCTTACATCATCATATCAGATTTCCATATTCGTCACTCAACGCCAACATTCCTTGACACCGACTCCGAGTCGAGTGTTGCGTGACGCTGGCGTCTCCAATAAGTAAAAACTAGCAGGAGGCTTTCCCAATGTCGAAGGTTCGAGCACTCTGTAAAAACCCGTAGCCTAGATATGAGAGACCTCACTCGTGATGACGGAACAAGTTTATAGATTGACCTGTAGCCTAGATATAAGAGACTACATCAGGAAAAACCACCCAAGCTAATTCAATGCCTTTAGTACAACTATGATCTAATGGAGCTACTTTCAATCTAACTTGATCTAATTTGGCTATGCAAGTACTAATATTGTACTAACATGCAGGAACATCTGTATAATTGTAATAATATGCACTATCACTTGGAAGGTTGTACTACTTAGCACTACTTTTGTACTACTTTAGACCTATTTTCATGTATTGAGACAATTGAAACATGCTGGTACAGTTGAATGCTTCAACATCATTATTCACAGCACAAATGACAGCGAGGAACAGCATCATCATTCCACTACATACAGACAGCAACAAACATGCACTACAATACACATAAACCACAGATATTGAGATAAGCAAGAATGCGAGCTGCAACTTCTACGCACGAGGCAAGAGGGGAGGAGGGAGAATGAGTGCAGTGTGGTGGAGGGTATGCAAACACCGGACCAAGCCCTAGAAAGCAACGCACCTATGGCTCGGACTTAGCTAAGGTGCTCGTTCATCTGGATGAAGCCATAGTCAGGTGAATCTGAGCAGAATCGCAAACTGATGTCAGTAAAATTTGCTCGCTCAACGACGATGCGCTCATCAAGGGACACACGCTCCGGGTGCCAGAAACACTGTACATGCCGATGTTTTGGCTCTGTTCGCCGACCGCATAAGCAAAGTCGCCTTGTGCGAGGTTAAAGGTGTATTTGTCGACGGAAGGGAGTGGGATCATGCTGCGCACGCGAGGGATCCCACCGGCACCCGCGTGGTCCTCTGCGGGGTGAGGAGACGTTGATGGACATTGAGATGGATGCTCGGATAGAGGCCTGCTGAGGTGACAGGCGGGGATGTCGAAAGGATGGGGCGACGGCGACGAGGACGCCACAGTTGACTGCCCTGAGGGAAGGAGCCACGGTGGGCAGGTGATGGAGAGCGACGGCGAGGGGACTGAACGTAAGCACTTACTACCCTATGATCCCCACCCACGCCTGCACCTCCTCATCCTCCTTGTTGTTGTCCTCGTTGTCCTCCACAGCCTCGAAGGGCAATCGGATGTCACGTTGTCATACTTGGTGGGGTGACGACAGCAAGGAGACATTGATGGTTGGGTGAGTCTGAGCAAGGGGGGATGAGCTGTGGTTGGATGGTGAGATGGAAAGGGATTGAGGGAGAGCCGAGAGAGGATGAGAGAACCGAAGGTTGTCGCAGATGCACCCGCCGACGAGGAGACGGGCTCTGCATCTCCCTGAGCATTGATATTGTCGAGGAGAGAGCGATTGAGAAGGCCCTCGTCTGACGACTGGGTGGAGGGGTAGGAGGAATGGGGATGCCGAGCTGCGATGGAGGAAGTCATAGTGACAACAATAGTGTACGAGCAGAAAATGGCAACAGAGGCAAGAGATGGCGACGAAGTGCGACAGAGAGGATCAGAACATGAACAGCCAGGGCGGCAGCGAGGAGAGCTGAGGAGGCAGAACACGTGGAGCTGTCTTTATAAACACAGACAGGCGAAGACTATAGCAGCTGGAGGTCGGTAGAGTAGACGTGTTGGACGTGCGGGGGGATGGAGGATGCGCGACGTGTGCGAGTGAAGGTGAAGGAGCAAGTGACGCGGGGAGTTTGAGCAATTGAGAAGGAAGGAGCTGCAGCAGGAAGACGACGCAGGACAGGCTGTGGGGGAATCTGAAGACAGTCGGACGAGGATGGCGACAGGTCGAGTGGGAGGAGAGTCTGAAGTCTTAGACGCTCGATTCAGTGGCACCACATTCAACGTGCCACCGAATTGAGCGTCTAAGACTCAGCCTCTCCTCCCACTCACCACGTCGACTCTCTCCTCTCTCCTCTCGAATGCATTCCTCGTCACCACGCCCGAGGCATCCCAGCTCGCCTCCCAGGCATCCCCTCCCTGCCCCGGCAACCCTTCCTCTCATACCAC
Source organism: Sanguinoderma infundibulare (assembly GCA_032821775.1). Taxonomy (NCBI): domain Eukaryota; kingdom Fungi; phylum Basidiomycota; class Agaricomycetes; order Polyporales; family Polyporaceae; genus Sanguinoderma; species Sanguinoderma infundibulare. The sequence goes on along the minus strand of JAVLRN010000004.1, from coordinate 523,754 downwards.
CACCAACACCCCTACCTTGGACCCCACCGACGCGTCTTCCCAGCCCTCCCCTCGTGAATCACAGTCGCCCAAGCAGGACGACGCCTCCCCAACAAACTCAGATGGCGTGCCGCAGTAGCAACCCGCGAAGCCACAAGCTACCTTCCTCACAAAGTTCTACGCATACGTCCGCCCGATGCGTCTCTTCCTCGCACCGTTGTGCTAACGACGCACACAGTTGGCGGCGGTGGCGGAAAGGGGGCCGCGAAGCCGAGGCTGTTCATATCCGAGGACAGACATGGCGAGCCCGATCGAGGACATCATCGTGGTCGTTGTCGATCAGACGATGCACGCCCGCGATGATGGCCTGGTGTCAAGGCGCAGAAGAACAATGGTGAGCTTCATCCTCCTTCTCCCTCTCAAGCTCTCCACTTCCTTCCCCTTCACCTTGTCCACCAAATGTTCTCGCCATGCAGTTGACCAGGCCATCCACAACGATGGCGGCTTCGACTGCTACTTCACCGCCCTCGAACTCCGCACTTCCGACACCAGTCTCAATTCTCGCATCTCATTGCGGAGGGCCCCTTGTCCAGGTGAATGCTATCCCCTCCTCGCAGAGCACGCTCTATGTCCCCAAAGCTGTTCATTCCACCCAGATGTTGTCTTCACGCACGCATGTCTATCGCACCTCCTCGCAAAGGCTCAGCTCCTCTCAGCACTTCCCCTCCATCCCCCTGCCCCGCCGCTGAGCGCAACATCCAGTCACATGCGTCCCCACGCTGGATGCAGGCTACAATGAGCCTCTTTCCAGTCCATGCTCTTCCAGGTTTGAGCACGAACGAGGACGACGACCGCGAATGCGCACACCACCCGCGCAACAGCGCACACAGGCCAGCGACGTCGTCCTGCAGTGTGAACAGGCACAGCAGCAGCCGGTCTGAGAGCCACTCGCCCGCCCACAATGCACGGTCCTACGGCGGCGGCCCCGCGCGGATCGGATGGCAAGTCCAAGTCGTCGGACCTCATGGACGTCGATGCGGACGGCGCAGATGTCAATGCAGACACAGACCCAGAGGCAGATGCCGACGTGGAGCTGCTCAAGGTGGTGGACATGGCGGAGGCGAACAACATGATGGACGAGGAATGGCTGAAGGAGGATGCATGATGTTTGCGTCCGCGCTGGAGAAGTTGCGGAGATCTCTTTCTTTCTCACTCGTCATCAACACCAACGTGATGAATCGTTATGAACTCGTATGTCCCCCCATGATGAACGTCTACCTGCATGCGCCGCCTATACTGAACACGTTGACAGTCGTCAGACTTGCACTTTCTTTTGATTGCGATTATTTGTACATGTGCTTGTCCTCTCATGCTCCTCCTTGCTGACCCTCCTTGTTTTCGTCTGTGCTTGTTGTCTGTGCAATATAGTTATAGTTAGATTCCCTTGCTCTCCTCCCTTGCCTCCTCCAGGTGTATGAGTTCTCCACCCTCACCGGCATGCTTGTCTGCAGCTACAGCCATGTATTAGTTATGCTCAATATACACCTTTAATGCCTATTTTATGTGGTGTGTGCAAGTTCTGGACAGCCCAGCAAATCTCTGAGATACTGAACCTGTAGTTCTGCATTAGTGACCATTAGGAGGAATTAGATCTAACATAGTACTAATACACAGCTGCACTGGGTGGTAGATCTATAATACCTGCTATGAGATGGGGTAACCTGTCTAAGCTAGAGCTAATGTCACTAATCCTCTAATTTAGAACTAATTCCTACTTTTTAGATGTACTTCTACCAAATTAGCCTGGGGAGATTTTTCCAGAGTACAGGGACAGTTAGCTATGTAAGATACGAGTACGCTATGAACTGCGGACTCACCCTCACTCGTGATGACAGAACAAGTGAGGGTTGGGGACATGGTATCACAAACGGAAAACCCTTGCCGGGTGATGCTGTCGAGGGACATGAAGTAGCTAGCACTTAACATTCCTCCTTGGACGGAAGACGGCGAACACAGACGAGGGAGTGGAGAGAGAGGTGTGACAGGTAGTGGGGTATCGGTTAGATCGTGTAGGTGCAGATAGTAAAGGAATGGGACGTAAGGACAGTGTGAAATGAGATATGGGACGGATAAAAGAAAGGAACTCCTCCTTGCCTCGAGCGCCACTCCTCCTGTCATGAAAGCCTGAGAAACCCTCATAGGCGTTTGAATTGTGGGCCAGGGAGTGGTTTGGTGAAGATGTCAGCGATGTTGTCGCGTGATGGCATGTAGCGAACGACAATTTCTTCTGATGCTGTTTTCTCCCGCAGGTAGTGGTGTTTGACTTCAATGTGTTTTGTGCGTGCGTGGAAGGATTGGTCCCCGGAGAGGACAATCGTGCTGGTGTTGTCAACGAGAAGCGGAGAGGCGGTGGGCTGCGGGAAGTGGATGGCGTTGAGGAGGTGCCATAGCCAGATGCACTCTTTTGCTGCATCAGCAGCAGCGATGTATTCCGCTTTGGTTGTAGAGTCGGTGATGGTTGCCTGTTTGCGAGCAGCCCAAGTGATGGCACCCGAGCTGAGGGAGAAAATGTACCTGCCGATGGAGCGTTGCGTGTCTGGGCAGCAGGCATGGTCAGAATCCGACCAACCCATTAGTTGGGGGTCTGCATCGCCTCCGAGGGTGAGGCGGAGGTTGCGTGAGCCTAGAAGATATCGGACAATGCGGATGGCCGCATCCCAGTGACCGGAGGTGAAGCAGTTGAGGTATTGGGCAAGTTGCTGTACTGCAAATGAGATGTCAGGGCAGGAGCCAGTGGCGAGGTAATTCAGAGAGCTGACTAGGGCGCAGTATGGCAGGTGAGCGACGGCATGGTGGTCGTTGGGGGGTAGCTCTCGATGTAGGCGAAGGCCTGCTTCCATAGGTGTCGACAGCGGTGTGAGGTGGCCAAAGTTGAAGTGGGCGACAACTTTGTCGATTAGGGCACATTGTGAGATGGAGATGGTGCGTCTGGGGTGGTCGCATTCGATGGCAATCCCGACACAGAAGCGAGCCTTGCCGAGGTTGGAGATCTCCCATGCTTTGCGGAGGTCAGTTTTGGGTTGCTTGGCAGCGGCAGAAGAGGAGGTGATGGCCAAGAAATCATCAACGTGAACGCCAGTGATGACCGTGCCATCTTGAGATGTGTGGTAGTATATGCAGTACTCGCAGGGCACATGAGTAAAGCCGATGGAGGTGAGGTGTGCATCCATCGTTCGATTCCATGTATGCCTGCCTTGTGGCATGCTGTAGAGGCCCTTTCGAAGCTTCCAGACCCAATCTTCTTTGCCGGGCTCCTCGAATCCGCACGGTTGCTCCATAAAGCATACTTCATCATCTGGAAGTAGGCTGTAGAGGTATGCGGTTTTGATGTCCACTTGATGTATTTCCCAGTTGAGCAAGCCGGCGAGGTGAAGAAGGATGCAGAACAACTCGATCCGCATGGTTGGTGAGGTAGTCTTGTAAAAATCTTGTCCAAAAATCGCTTCGAAGCCTCGGATGACCCAGCGAGCTTCGAATCGGGTCAGTTCGCCATTTTCATTGCATTTGAGATGGAAAACCGGCTTGCCAGTGAGAATCTTGCATCCAAGAGGAACCTGGGATCAAGGGACAAGATCGAAGACATTGTGGTTGCGGATAGACTGGAATTCCTCCTTGAGTGCAGTGTGCCACTGTGAGGTGAAGGGACTTTCCATGGCTTTGCGCATGGTGAGAGGGTCCCCGGTGTACTTGCTGTCGAGCTGTAGTGAAGCGAGGGCGATGCAATCCGGAGACTCTGTGGTGTGGTTAGCGGCCCAAAGCATGCGCGATTTGGCCGCCGCATGCTGCTCATGGACACGTTCACCAGTGGTGACGGAATCGGTGACAGCTTGCTCGAATTGTGAAGTGTAGGGGATTCCTTGTTGTTGTGCGGCGAGCTGAGTTGGTGCTGCTGGTCATGTGGAGCATTGTGCAGGAGCCGGCGGGACTTCGACTGGTCGGGGGGGAGGTGATGGTGTGCAGGGAGGGGATGGACTGGGTGGTAAGGGAGGGGAAGGTGGTGGGACAGGTGATGGTGGGCATGAATGTGGAATTGGTGAAGTGGGGTGGGGGGGGAGTGGTAGAGGGGCTTGGGGTGCGGCGGCGCATGGTAGGTTGGAAATGAAAGGGATGGGGTCATCGTGGATGAGTGTTGGTTGCAGGGGTGATGATCGTGGAATGGCATTCGCATGTAATAGAGGATCTTCGTGAGACTCTATAAAATGAATGTGGCAAGATTCTATGATACAGTGGGTCTCCCGATGATAGCAGCAGTACATTTTTGATGTCTGGCCGTAGCCAACAAGAATACATTTGTGTGAGTGCAGGCAGAGCTTGGGGTTATGCATTGGGATCAGCACGAAAGCATGGCATCCAATTTCGCGGAGATGTGAGTTGTCAGGTGGTTTGCTGTGGAACACTTCGAAGGGCGTAGTGTCATTTGGCAGAGTGGAGCAGGGCGTGTGGTTGTACAGGTAGCATGCAGTGACGTACAGTTCATCCCAATGGCTTTCCGGTAGATTTGTGGTGATTCTCATCGTCCGAGACTTTTCATGCAGGGTGCGATGGACGTGTTTGATGCGGCCATTGTGTGCAGAAGTGTAAGGTGCTGTTTCATGGACTTTGATCCCCAAGTCAGCGAGGACTTCACGTATCTCCCGGGAATCGAGTTCCCCATTGTCGATTTGTACAGTGACGACTGTGTGTCTGGCTGCTCACATGGCTAGGACCCAGCAATGAAGGACGACTGCCATTACTTTCATCAAGGTGCACGGGAAAGCCCAGCAGTAGGAAGAGAAGTCATCGATTAAGTCTAGGGAGTACAGGTGTCCATTCGCTGAGGTAGTGCACTCAGGCCCAATCCCGTCAATGTAAACCAATTGCCCCACCACCGTCGCTCGCTCACCAGAACGCTCATTTGGTACAGTTGACCTAGTCTGCTTCCCCAAAATGCATGACTCACATTTGAAAGGTGGATCAGAAAGGTCGACTGGCATACCTTGGCGAATGAGGTTACGAGCGATTTTGAATGCAGTAGTGTAGCTCGGGTGGCCGTAACGACGGTGGATGGTTTCAATGTTTGGACAACGGGTAGCAACGAGAGCAGAGTGTGAATCGCGAGGGGGGGACGGTTGGAGGGTGAACATGGAATGACCTGCACGTGTGCCTTCGAAGAGGATATCGCCGGAGGGGGAACAAAGGGTTATGCCAGAGCGAGAAAATGTGACAGAGTAGTTTGAGTTGCCGTCGCATAGGGCGCGTATGGATATGAGGCGAACGGCTGCTTTCAGCACGAATAGAGCCTCCGCAAGCTCTAAAACATGGCCATTCTCCAGCATTTGTCGAATGGTTCTGACAGCAGTTGCATGGATTACAGAACCGTCAACTCCGTAAATGGCATGCGGGGGAATCGTCCTAAGAGATAGGAAATCTGCTTTGAAAGGGGTGAGGTGAGCGGACGCGCCAGAATCCAAGTACCATGGCTTCGAGCCATCAGCGATGAGGGCCGTCATTGCAGAAAACGCAGTGTCGCCTTTGAGTTCCCTAATCCAGGCAGGGATGGAGTCGGGCGAGTTGGTGATGAATGCATCAGCTCGAAGCGAAGCAGATGACAGTGCAGAGAGAGCAGCGTCAGCAGATGAGATTGGATAGATGTGGTCACTGTCGAGGTAAAACGCTTGACCGGTATGGTCCTTGACGACCTTCTTTGCTCCCGATGCAGCGGATGACAGTGCAGAAGAAGTGGAGGACGTGGATGAAGATGACAGAGCAGCGCGCCGTTCCCTTTCAGCATGACGCTTCTCAACATCAGCGAGGATCTGTTCACGTTGGCCCTCAGCGCCGCCGCCAGGGGCCCAACAGCGAGCAACAGAGTGCCCGGGTTTCTTGCAGTTCGAACAGGGTCCGTGTGACGACTTGTATTGTGTAGTTGCCACGAGTACGACAGGAGCGGAGGCAGTCGTGAGCACAACAGGAGCGGACGCGGTCGCGAGTGCAGCACGAGCTTTCCTGTCGATTTGCTGTTGATGGAGCTTGAGACATTTGAGGACTCGGTCAAACGTTAGCCTGGTGTCGTCCTTGGTTTGCTCGCCTATGAGGCCGGTGACAATGTCTTCTGCTATGAAGTTGAGTGCGTGGAGAGTGGTGACGACAGCAAGTTGATCTGTGGCAAGAGGGCCGATTTCGTTGATACATTCGCAGATTTCGTAAAACGTACATGCTTGAGCGTCGAGGGGATCTGTGGATGTGAACCGTTTGTCGAGAAGGTCGCGCAGGTAGAGAACCTGACCGTACGCTCCTTGCTTGGTGTGGCGCTCCTTGAGCGCCGTCGACATCTCCTTGGCCGAAGGAGCCTCCTCGATGATTCGCCTGTCTTCTCCTTCCACGAGTGTCCGGCAGTACACTCGGATCATCACGTCATTTGCTTCCCAATTGGCTTGATCCTCCAGCTGATCGTCTCCCGGACGAGCGATACCTCCGGTGAGGTACAAAGAGAGTTTGCCGCCAGCGAGGTCCAGAGCACCGCATACGTTCTTCGACCATTTGGGCCAGTTGTTCTTGGACAGGCTGAGCTTCTCTTCAGCGTCGTTTTTAGCTGCGATCCATGATGGGACGGTATGGCAGTGTATGCGGCGATGAGCGGCAGGGGGATCGATATCTTCGCCGCCGGGTTGAGGATCCATGATGGAGTAATGAAGTGGGAAGTGGGAATCGAATTGATAGGCGTACCACGGTAATGAATGAGTGTGAAGAGCTGACTATATGCACTGAAAAGCGACCTAGGTAATCCGTTGACCTGGATATATGCGCCCGATAGCGACGACAAACGACGTAGAGAAGGTAGGCAAGCGAGTAGTGATGCCACGAGATAGGCAGGGAAGCGCAGATGGAAAGCTACAAGTGTTGCTCCGATTATTAGAGCACGGGGCTCATAACCTGTAAAAACCTGTAGCCTAGATATGAGAGACCTCACTCGTGATGACGGAACGAGTTTATAGATTGACCTGTAGCCTAGATATGAGAGACTACAGGGACAGTTAGCTATGTAAGATACGAGTGCGCTACGAACTGCGGACTCACCCTCACTCGTGATGACGGAACGAGTGAGGGTTGGGGACATGGTATCGCAAACGGAAAACCCTCGCCGGGTGATGCCGTCGAGGGACGTGAAGTAGCTAGCGCTTAACACACTCTCCCCGCCTTGTGCACAAGTCTGGAGACCAAAGGTCATCTCATACGCTACTCGCCAGACATCCTGCTCTGCTAGAGTGAGAGGTCCACGCAATCCACAACAGCGTGCATTTAAATGCACCCCTCCTGAGTGAATAGAGAACCAGGCCATAGGTCCGGACTTAATCCGCCATGCGGACCGACACAAACATCCGAGAGTGTAGACCACGATGTAATGGGCAAGAACCCAGAAGACGAGTGACAGACAAAGGAGAGAGTAGAAGAGGGCCTATGCCCAGAACTGGTATTGATTCCACGAGGTTTACAGAGAGCGAGATATGCAGTACTTATACGAGAAACGACAGGAGACAGCTAGCGGAGCGAGCGAGCGGATGCCTCGCAGATAACAATCGAGATTCACGGGAACGAGTGCGGACGAGCAGAACGAGACGGAACTACACTAATTACCAAAACTGGCCATGGGGCTCGTGCAGAGGCATAGCCACTACACACGAAGCGACACAGGCCGGTGACAACGGATGCAAACGCTCACCATCACTGGCCATAGAACGGGGTTCGGAACGACAGATCCGGAGCGAGGGCAGAGGAAGAGGCAGAGACTCGCCGTTCCGCAAGCCCCCTGTCGGCCGTGCCTCGCGAGATCGGACCACCCGGGGATTGAATCCCTTTCCTCCCTCGCGTCAATGTCGACGACATTGACTCGTCCTCCTCTCCATGTACATCCAGGTTATGTGGATTGCGTGGCACCTGCCGCGACGCGAACCGCCCCGGCAGCGTGCTCACCGCGGCCATCGCCGTACCTGCTCTCGGTGGCTCAGCTGGTCGCACCAGGGTGTCGTAACCCCAGATCGTGGAGACCAGGACCCCGAGGATGGTCAGGTAGCCGTTGACGGTAATGACAATCGCGCTGTGGAAGAAGCTGGGATCGAAGAACACGATGACGATCTTTGCGACATTGAAAATCGTTCGGAAGCGCAGGGCCCACGTGTCTATTCATCACGGTGGAAAGTGCATGTCAGAAGAACAGGCGAGAGTTTCTCTGAGGGCAGGGGAATACATACAGATTGAGGGGCGTGATACGGATTTGCCTGTGTCGGCGCCGTTCCGATTTATGGCATTGACGCCTCGATATAGCTTGTAGGCTAACAACCCGGTTACGAGCCTAGATGAATACTCAGCGATGCCGACCGTGACGAGAAGGTTGACCAGAGTACTGCATCCACGTATCCACGTACATGTCATCAAATATTTGCAAGACCCACTGTATCTTGACGTACGTCGTGTCCCAAACGACCCATGCAGCCGTAATGAGACCGAGCGTGTCCGCGGTGCGGGATGCGATAGCGTATGTGCCGTAGCCCGCATTAACCAGAGAGGTAATCTTGAGCACAACAATGGGGACATAGATGACCATGTTGACCGTGCGGCTGCTTTGGCTGGGCGGATATGCCTCGATGAGCCGGATCATGGGGATACATTGAACAAAGACTGGAACTAGAAAGTTGAAGGCCGGGAGTGATACGAGCATGGCGGATGGCACGGGTATGAGTAGGAGGGTGTTTATCTGTTGTATGCATCAGGTTCGCTAGTGTTGGCCACGACGAACACGATGGCAAGGACCCTGGACAAATACCGTGCAACTCACTATGGCGCATATGTACAGGACCTGCTGTACGAGCCCGAGGATGACAGCGAGGACATTGAGGATAAACAACGGCGTCCGCCAAGCGCGAACAGGAGTGAAAATGAACAAGAGGACGGCGGCCGGAATGAGGAAAGAGGCGAAGATGGTACCAATGACCAGTAGGTCGAGGGCGTCTCTCTCCTCCAGGAGGAGGACGGAGAACGGAGGGAGAACGAGAGCGGACATGGTGCTTGAGGAGGTCGAGAATACCAGACGTACGCTGACAAGGTCTTGAGGACCTTTCGACCGGCGAGGATCATCTTCGGGTGTGATAAATGTCCGGCGTTAGGGGAGGCGGATCCGCATTCTTATCGGCAAGTTGAAGGGAATGGAGGTAGTGTACAGATCCCCGTCATTTGAGGCGGGGAAAGATGGTCACTCCAAGTGAGACGTACTGTACCGGTGTTAGGAGACCCGCCACGGTAATCTCGATGAATTGACGCACCAGTGATGCCTGCCTTGCAAAGTACATCGCATTTGCTTTTTGTGGGGGGATTGCCATTACACCCGGGCCTGCGCGAGTCCAGTCGTCAGTCGATGCTAAACTTCAGCAGTCTTAACTCACCACATACTTCCGTCCATCCTGAGTCCGCACCTGCATACGAACAGACCACTGGCAGGAACGATGATGATGATGGACTCGGAGATTCGGGTACTCAATTCAAGTAAACCTTGATCACGATCCACAGGTCGTTATGTGAGTAATGTCAGCACTAACGCTCTGTCGTAAATGTTCACGAAACACGCTCACCGAGCAGGGTTTACTTGTTGAGAAAGCGGCATGTAGGACCACTGGGGGCCGCTGCCAGTACTAGTGGGTGCTGGCAATACGCCGCGCCTGCCCTAAAGACACGCGGGACGGACCCGGGCCGGAAGCACCGCTCGTGCACAAACACCTTCCGACAACAAGCCTGTCTTCTGCAAGCTACTACGTACCCCTCATGCTCTCAAGTCGTTCACAGCTTCAACTAGGCGGATTAATTTAGTCTTGCAAGTCCCCCGGGCTACGTCACAGTTTCAAATCCCAAGCGCTGGCACGTCGGCGAACTGGAATCGGTGCGCTTGCAATGCTGTCTATATTTCCATATGCGAGCCGTCGTCTGACCAAGTAAAGCACGCATTCATTGCATCCTGCACCGTAGATCATCACGCATATTACGCAGGGGCAAATGGCGTCACAGAGCAATGCATTGCGAGTCGATACAGTAAGCAAGGTTCACGGTATGCTCCTTCAACCAAGCTCGATCCAAAAGGCTCAAGGCGTTACGGGGGCGCAGTCGGTGTAAGCCCCAGAGCCGAAGAACGGCAAACCCGCAATGAGCTGCAAAGCCCCAATCAGCCGGTCCATCAACATTAGAGACAGGAAAGACGATGACTGGACACTCACGACCTCATTCTGGCAGCACGCAAGCCGCTTGTTGCAGGGAGAGCCGGCGATGATCGGGTCGCACGCGGTACCAAGCTGGTCCGTGGACTCGACGCCCAGAATGTGGCCGCCAATCTGGGTTATAGAACGTGTCAGAACGCGTACACTATTCTCAGGGGATAAAACGCCAACGAGATCTTCGCAGCAGGCCAGGGTGCCAGTTTTGCAGCTACCGCCATCGGGAGCAGCGACGGCAAGGAGGGGCAGCGCAAAAAGTGTGGCGACAGCAACAAAGCGAGCGAGCATGGTGAAGACGGTTGAAGAGGACGAAGTCTGCTGCGAGGGAGTGTTCGGATGGTGCTGGCGTGCGGGAGAAGAGCGACTGCGAGCTGACATCCCTTCTCCGTCCTCCAGATGGGTTTTATACTTGAGGACGATGGTCTGTGCGTCGCTGTGAGCCGAGGGCTGAAGATGGCGGGAGTCCTGCGATCGTCAGCCCTCTGGTCAGAGGGTGACGGCCGGATCGAATCGAAAGGTTCGGTACGGGCGATGCCGAGGACGCAGCTAACGACGCAAGTTAGAGCCTGTTGAACGCTAACCTCGGGAGTTCCCAGAGATGACCGACTTGGGAGATTAGCCGCGGCTGATCACAACCCTCTCTCAGCCCCCGTGTTAACCGTAAAGTGTGAAATTGTCCGAATGCCGGGTACCACAACCCCACGTACCGTGCGTTCGCATTAAGAACCTGCCCAATGCGCTTCCGACTACTAAATACAATATTCGATGTGCACCTTACATTGACTCGACAAACTTCGAGGACACAGCACTTACTTAGGATCCAAGGTCTCCATTGCGATGTATACAATTTGGTAAGTAGGTGCACCAGCCGATCAAGAAGCTGGCTGGATCAGACTCTCGACCCTCATGGCCTTATGCTCATACCGCATGCGATATCTGGTCCTTCACTTCTACCTCGTCCGCATATTGGGCTCCGGACTGTGACTGCGAAGCGACTGCGGGCGCGAATGCTCGCGCCTCTCCTCCCGCGACGTAGCACAATTCTCAGAACCGCACAGCGACGGCCGAGACGACCCCATTTGCTCTCCAAGTCCTCCACTGGCACTCGAGGTGGACTCACATGCCCTCTTTTCCGCTTCAACCTCCTCGTCCACTATCCCTTGGGTCGTCAAACCCTGCCCGCTCTGGAAAAGGACCCTTTTCTTCCCCTGCATCGACATCGATCCCCTCGCCTCCTCATCCTCGTATTCCTCCTCCTCGACCTCCGAAATCTGGCTCTCGGCATTGGGCACCCGCCGATCCGCGAACTGCAACGAGCTCACCGCCGTCGTCGCCTTGTGTGCCCTGCCGCCGTGCGTCCCGCTGCGTCGGTCCACTCTCCTCAGGCTCATGCCGCAAGCAGCGGCGCATCGACGGCGATAAGTTCAAATCATCCCTGCTACGACAACATGCCTAGGTTCTACAGGATAATATTCGCTTTCTTCAAATGAAGCACGTGAGGACCGGATGATGCGCCTGGGGAACGTAATGGCTGTCCGTCTGCAAAACAATGTCAAGACCGATCGCCAAATAGTAAGGGCGTACTCACAAAGAGAACCACACCGTCGTCTGTGAGAACGAGCCGCGCCGGATATCTATGATCCGCGGACCATTGGATGGAGGCATCGACCGGGATGCGAGTGACGGTGATCGGCACCGTCGTCCGAACGATGCCGTCGAGGCCCAAGTTCGAGCTGGCAACCACCTCGTCCAGCTCGAAGAACTCCTGCGCAGAAACGACGTCGGGGTCGTCCGGAGCCTGCGTCGATTTCGTACACGACGGGTGGACTTCGAACACGAATACGCTGTAGCGCTCCGAGTGCCCGTGCTGGCAGGACAAGGCGCACTTGGGCCCGAACGCGGAGACGGTGAGCACCCTCTGTCCATAGCGCACGAGCCGCGTGCCACCGGGACCCCATTCCGCCCACTCAACGACCCGAGGACCCGGACCCGGACCGGGTGGTCGGGGGGACCGAAGGTGTTTGGAAAACGTCGCATACGGCACGAGAAGGAGAACGTCTTGGTGCGTGTAGGATGGCAGTTCGCGCACCGAGTCCGCGATCATCACTTGCACTTGGAAGGAGACCGCGAAGACGGTCGAGGCCGGATCGTGGCGAAACGAAGGAGTGTCGTCGGTGCAGTGCAGAGGGATCCGTGAGTAGACGGCGCCCGCCGTAAGACTCGCATCCTTTGTGGTGGGCGGAAAGCGGAGGATGAGTGCGGAACATGGACATTCTTGGCTTTGTAGATCCCTAGGAAGAGCAGGGTCCGCGACCGGTAGGGCGGGATCGATCTGGAAGGCGATCAAGCCATCGTGGGTGAGGAGAAGGACATGTCGGTCGTCCAGGAAGCAGAAGATGCCGAGCTTGGAGTCTGAGTCCTTGTATCGCTGGAGTTGGTGTCAGTAATCTTGCTCTTGGGGAAACTGGATATCAACTTACGTAGACCAGTGATCCGGTCTTCCAGTTGAATACATGCAGCGTTACGTGATCACTGCCCCGGTAGCATAAACCTAGAAGGTCTCCCTGCAACTGTAACCCAAACCAACCCCTAACGCCCTCGCCGATCTTGAACACTGGCAGCTGACACGCCGGGTGGGGTGCTACATTTTCGTCGGATAGAGACAAAGGGCGGCATACAAGAGTTCTGAGTAAATTCATTAGCAAGCGCATAATAGACGTTTTTGATACGTACTCGTGGTCACTTGGCAGCAGTCCAATGGTGAGAAGCAGGCCCTGTGATGCATCTGCAGCAACGCTGTGCAAGTGCAACTGCAGTGAGGCTATATTGTACATCCGGGTTTGCCCCTTGATGCCTCTGATTGTGGACGCTGGACGGAAGAGCTCGAGATGATCACGTGTCTCCACGATACTTGGAAAGAAACCCCCGCTGATGTCTAAAAATTGACGTCGTGAACGATCCAGATGTGGTATATCATCGACGATCAAAGATGGGATGCGCCAGGCGGACCGGTACGCTCGAAGAGCGTCCAGACGTTCGGCGACAGATGCACCGCGGTCTTCGATGGGTCCCTCGAGCATAGACGCATAGCTCAGCTCGCGCTTTAACTCCAGAGCAGGGACATCGGCGACGTCCCGAAGTTGGCGGCAGACCTGACAAAGGAAGACTGTTACAGGCGGAGGAGGCCCAATCCGATAAGGCATCGTACCTTGCGGCACGCGACGAGGTCTGCCAAGTCGAGCTTCAAGAACACGGCGACCTGCAGCTCGGAGGGGAGTGAGAGGAGTGGTGAAGACGAGGGCAAGTAATGAGGTATGGAAGTCATTGCGAGCGGCGGACTGGCATATGTGCGATGACGGTGGATACCGGACAAGATATCGACTGCATCGAAGAAGCGCCGCCGGTGATGGTGCGAGTCCGCCACGTGTTGTTTCTCGCTACTATGAGAAACATCCTTCGTAAAGCGCAGTCATGTCAAACACCGTGAATACCTACGTTCTATTTTCCAACGTCATGCCTTGACCCCCAAGAATAAGAGACCCCTCTTCGCCTTCTCAACCTCCTCCTCCAGCTCCCGCCCCTCCGCACTCGTCCACCTCGCCTCCTTCTCCATCCCATCTACATTCTTCCCGGTCTTCAGCGCGTTCTCGAACGCCGCCTTGCGCGCGTTCAGCTCCGACATCCGTCGCGGGTCCGCGTGCCCCGTGAAGATGACTACAGCCGTGCGTGGTGGAAGCTTCCGATAGAGCTCGCGCAGCTGCCCGTCGAGCGTCTTCATCGCCTGCAGAAGCGCATCGGCACCCCTGTTCATGGACGCGGTGGGCTCGACAGACGCATCTCCCGTGGCCTTGGGCGTGATCCACCCGCGGACATCGGCGAGCTCAGTAAAGCGGCCGAAGAGGAAGTGGTGCGAGTCCAGGGAGGTGAGTAGACCGGTGAGAACGTCAGCATCGGACTTGCACGCGACGCACGTCGTCGCCTTCTGGCCATGCCATGTGCTCGGGTTGCCGTGGTCTACGACAGCCGAAGTGACCGAGACGCCTTTCGTACGGGCACGGGACATGCGTTCGAAGATCGACTCGGTGTCTGTTTTGAACTCACCGAATCCGGGCCCTGACAGCGAGTCCGTCAGTCCGGTAAAAGTACGAGCCATGGAGAGGTGAAGCTAGCGCGCACCGTTCTCGACCTTCTTCTTCAATAGGTCTACGCACGCCCGTGCGTCTTCTTCTGGGTCGTGCCCGCCCTCACCGCGGTTCTGAATCTCGCGCCCGCACCACTTCTTCGTCAGCCACGCCAATCCAGGCTTCAGCGGCCGTCCTCTCGGATGGTGATAGATCACAGCCGTATCAATACACCGCGGATGGCAGATCTTCAGGGCCTGCAAATCTGATTCGAGCGAGTGCCCGACCAGCACCGGAGGGGGCGAGACGGAGAGAACAGAGAGAACGTGCGACTGGACGTCCTCAAATGTCGCCGTCGCGGTCTCGAGGGCTTCGGCGGTAATGCCGGACCAGCGGGTCAGGTAGTCGGTGATAGGTTTGCTCGGCTTCACGAGCTGATCGTAGACGACGATTCCAGAGGTGTAGTCTATCAGGCATACGCGTGCGAGTTGTTTGCCCTCTTCCGTAAGACACTGCGTGACATTTGATAAGCACGTGAGGAACGCAGCAGAAGGGGTACACACCATCTCGCAGTCGACTGCGTATATTCGCGCAACTTCGCCCACCGATGGGGAAAGCAGGGTCGCGTCTGCTGTAGTGACATTAGTCTCTACCCATCCTGGGGGCTTCTCGAACACCTCCGCAAGGTATGATGGAACCGGGTAACTGTTTTCTATCATCTGTTCGAGGGAAAGAAGGTAGTGCATTGGAGACTTCTCTTGTGCTCGTTCTGCTGAAGCGAGCAGCGCGTGAGGAAAGGAGAAATGCATCGCTATTTTTGCACTCACAGGCCAAGCGTTCGGTCATTCGTCTCTTCTTCTCCTCTCCGGTGACAGGTCCTTGGAAGAACGTATTCAGGACTGAGTGCATGCGCGACTGATCACCTGGGGCGCGCGTCGGGCACGCGTACGTGAAGGTTGAGTTGATAAAGGGGATCCCGGAGGAGCTCTCCCCTGCCGCATTTGTCTCTGGTAGAGGTATTTGCAGAGGGACGTTTGGATTCGACGTGGCGGATGTGGGGATAGGTGGGAGGGACAGGATGTCTGCCGTTAGTCCGGGTATCAGAAGAGCGAGGACTTTGTTGATGGAGCGGGGATTCTGAGAATGTCCTTAACGCGGGGAGAGAGTGTATGCGATGGAGACGTAACATACCTCAACTCTGACCCAGCTGGGCGGGGGTGCGTCCGCAGTTAGGTGCAAGACAAGCTCCCGAACGTCCTGCAGGTTCGTTGAGCACGACTATCACCGCCAAAAATGACACAGACGCACGCTGATTCCGACAGCCTCTCTTCTCCTCATGATCTCACTCTTCGCGTACATGAACCTAGGCGGGCTGGCCTGAACAGGAAGTGTGGGTTCACGAGGTACTGCAGCATGAAAGCAATTCAATACGCACCTCGAGCTTTGTGTCCATCTTCTTCTGTTTCTTCGTCTTGCGTTTCTCGACCTTTGTCCACCCTCCTTCGTCAGCGTCGTGGGTATCGGTGTCGTCCGAGAGCTTCTGTCGCTTGTTCGCTTGAGTGATGCCGTCCTCTGAGGACATTTTGGTGCGCTTCATAGTCGCGCTCGACTACGATGTAAATAGGGTAAAGGAAGGGTGACGGAGCGGAGACAAGCTGGGCGCTGCAAATTAAAGCAGCTGCAAAGGCCGAGATTCATCAGACCTGGCTTACGTCAGTGTCCCCATTTGGACGTTTTGGTGCCTTTCTTCCATTTTCGTCACTCAACGCCAGCAGTTCATCACGGCGTCTATCGTGGCTTACTAGAGTCTCTTGCCCTCAGCTGCGGCTCCGTTGGGTAATCTCTTCGTTTCCTTGCACATTGGCAGGTTTGAGCCGCACAATTTCAAAAAGTAGGTTCTATACTTATATACCTTGCCCAATGAACAAGGGTTCAAGTTGATTAATTGCCTCAATCATTCAACCGTTTCGGCTTTTCAACACCCTATCGTAGCGCTCCTTGTGGTAGGCATCCATGACCCTCCTATTTGATGAAGACATTATCTCTTGCATTAGTACTTCAATGAGGTGTGCACATCCATCTTTCAACTGCAGATCCGAATTCATGCTGAACGACAGGTGATGACGTCGTTGGCATCCCGGTCGGCGAGAACTGGGGTCCCCAGTGAACCGTCGCTGCTCCATATGCAGGCATTCGGATTCCATGTATAGCCTTTCGGCACTCCGGCCTTTGTTGACATACCTTCACCTCTCGCCACCATCACAACTGCTTCGAAACCAACCAAGGCGAGGGGCATATAAGCATCCAACTGTACAGTCGTTCGGCGTGGAAATACCTTCCCCGCTCCTCCGCCTTCTCGTGCTTTTGCGTCACTCCTTCCCCACCTCCGCCGTCGGACGCTACCTTCGCGACACCCTGGAGCTGGGTTCATCGCTCGAGCTTCAAGTTCTCAGCGTCCCGGACGGTACGGACGCTCTTCATCTCGGAGAATTCCAATTCACAGCATGCCCTGCAGGACTCCCTAACCCATGCGGCCTATTTTTCTTCTCTCACTCTGCGTCGCGTCCGCTTTCGCGGCGACCGCGGACCAATGGCGCAACAGGACCATCTACCAGGTGATAACCGACCGCTTTGCCACTTCTGACAACTCGAGCCCGCGATGCAACACCACCGCCGCTCAGTACTGTGGAGGCACCTGGAAGGGTATCGTCAACAAGCTCGACTACATCCAAGACCTGGGCTTCGACGCCATCTGGATTTCTCCCGTCGTCGCGAACATCGAGGGCAACACTCCGTATGGCGCGGCCTATCATGGGTGAGTGTCAATATCTGTCATCGTCACCACCCCTTCGATCGTGAACCCTTGGGGGACAGGTATTGGGCTCAGGACCTGTACTCGCTCAACCCCCACTTCGGCAACGCGAGCGACCTCAAAGCCCTCAGCGCCGAGCTCCACAAGCGCAACATGCTCCTCATGGTCGACGTCGTCGTCAATCACATGGGCTCCGCTATCGATCCTCCAAATTTCGCCGCTTACAAGCCCTTCTCCGACCCTAAATTGTTCCACCCCGAGTGCTACATCCCCGACTACAACAACCAGACGATCGTCGAACAGTGTTGGCTGGGGGACAAGTCCGTCCCTCTTGTGGACATCAACACGGAAGATCCAGGGGTTGTGCAGACGCTAAATGCGTGGATCAAGGACCTGGTCTCTAACTACACCATCGACGGCATTCGTATCGATACCGTCAAGCACGTCCGCAAGGACTTCTGGCCCGGGTTCGCGCAAGCCGCCGGTGTCTTCACGATGGGCGAAGTGTCCAATGGGGATACCGCCTACGTTGCACCGTACACTCGTAAGTTGACTCGCGAGTTGCTTAGCTCACCCATCGCCATCGCTAACCCGTCTTCAGAGGTCCTCGATGGCGTGTTGGACTATCCGACCTGGTACTCCCTCGTACCCGCGTTCCAGAACTCGTCGGGCAACATCACGGACCTGGCGAGGAAGGTCTGGGAGGCGCAGGCGCGGTACAAGACTGGCGAGTTCCTGGTCGGATCGTTCTTGGACAACCACGACAACCCGCGGTTCATGTCGTTCGTTCAGGACCATTCTGTGCGCCTCCTTTGTCGATCGTGCACGGGGATCTACTGACGACGTTGCTTCGCACAGCTCATCAGAAACGCGATGATTTGGCCCTTCGTCCAGGATGGTATTCCCATCGTTTACCAAGGTCAGTATGATCAGCTCGTTTGTCGGATTCATGAGGTAACACGCAGTCGTCGCAGGCCAGGAGCAGTCATTCACTGGTGGCAGGGACCCCATGAATCGCGAGGCGTAAGTGCAGAACCTCTCCGAACAGCTGATTGCTCAATACTCACCTTGCGACAGGCTCTGGTTGTCCGGGTATGTCGAGCAGAAGGCGCTTGTGACGGACATCAAGATCTTCAACGCCGCCCGGAGGGTCGCCATGAAGCACAACACTGATTTCTTGAAGACACCGGTGAGCGTTTCCGGATGCGCGTCCTATCGCAAGCACAAGGACTGAATACGTCCCTCGGCACGCGTACAGGCGAAGCTTTATGCCGTCGCGCAACACACCGTGGCCGTATCGAAGCCGCCTCTCCTCGCGTTGCTGACTAATATCGGAAACGCTAGCGTCGCGAACTGGAACGTCCCCGGAGCCGGATACAAGCCGAGAGAAACGCTCGTAGACGTCTTGACGTGCGACAAAATCGTTGCTGACGCGAAGGGCGGCGTCCTCGTCGGTGGGCGCGGAGGGAACCCTCGGGTGAGTTCCGCATGGTAAACGCGTCGTTATCGAACCTTGGCTCTGATGCGCTATCTTCAGCTCTTGCTGCCCGCCACGATGCTGGACCCGAAGGGCCGGATGTGCTCGAACATGGTTCCGACGTCGAGCGGTAGCGGCAGCGGCGGGCGTGCGTCGCAGGGGCGCCAGGCGTCGTCGGCGGCCGCGGCGATCGGGGAGGACTTGAGGACACAGATTGTGTGGGCGCTGTCTATCGCGATGCCGTTCACGCTCCTGTTCCTCGCAAGCCAGACGAGTCTGTTCCTTGGTTGAGGGCTCGCGGACGGGGCTCGCTCGGCGTTTGGTTGTATATGTGGATTCCGGTCGTTACAGGGCTCGCTCACTAGACTAACACGGTGGAGGTACATCATGTAGATGAGTTGATCACAGCCTAACCTCCTATATGCGTGTACGCATTCCGTTCTCGCGAGAGCCCAACAGATTTGAGGTTGCACAGCCTCGCCACGGCAGGCCTAATTTGTTGCTGCAGACTGCTCGATAGATAACTGACGCGTTCTCGTCTCGATCGAGAGCTATGCTACCGTCGAAGTTCGAAGTTGATAGTAACCCGCCTACTTTTGGAATCGGTTGAAACAGTGAGAAACAGTTCGATACACATTCTCTGCTCACACAACCCACGGATGCTACATACGAAGTATCATGCGATTGAAGATGGCAATAGCATGCCTCTCGGCGGCGCAGACCTCGACCTCCCAGCAGACTGCTCCCCTGTAGACTCTGTGATCCTCATCCATCTCACAGATACTCGCTCATCTGATTCCGATCCGGACGCCCAGATGGTCGCAAGGAGGACGCCAGTGATGGTGATGTAGTTGTTGACCATGAGGACGAGCGTGCCGTACTCGAAGTCAGCGTCGCGCAGAATGAGGACGACCCCGACGACGTTGAGGATGACGGGAAAGACGAAGTTGGAGGCCGCGATCCAGAAGAGGGTCTTTAGGCGCTCGAAGTACGAACTCGGGCCTGGTGACAGGATGCGTCAGCACTTGAACTGGGAGGGAGAGTAGCAGAGTGCGAGACTCGGAGGACGGTGGCTGACCTCGGGTGCGCGTGCATTTCTGGATCAAAGCCTTGCTGCGAGCGAGTTCCCGCATTCCGGCGTATAGTCTGGACAGGAACAGACCGGAGACGTAGCTGCGGAGGGAGAAACGGGATGGAATGAGCCTGTGAGGTCCGCAGGGATCTCGAGACGGGCCGGCTTACGTGTCGTCGAAGAGCTGCAGGAACCATTCCACCTTCGCGTTGGGCAAGTTCCAGACGGACTCGGCGAGGGCGAGGGCGATCTGATTATGCGGGCCGTCGAGGAGCGAGGAGATGAAAGATGCCGCGTTCGCCAGCCGGGCGATCTTTATGAGGACGATGGGACCGTATATCGCTAGGCATTCGGCCCGGGGGAGGAGCCGTGGAGGATAGACCGAGAGGACTCTCAGGATGAGCACGCTCTCGACGCAGAGCGGCACGAGGATAGATAGGGAGATGACGAGCGTGCCGTTGGCTGCCGATATCTCTGGCCTGTTGAGCATGGGACCTGTCTGTTGTTCGAATCGATGGACGGGGTTAGCGTTGTCTGTCAGAGGATGCAGTGGTTTTCCAGTGAACACCTACGGCGTTGACGAAATTGATCACCCCCTGGACTAGCCCCAAGAGGATGGCAAAGACGCTGAATACGAAGGCGGGCTGTCGTCGCAGACGAGGCGTTGAGAAGGCAAACAGCATGATGGCCGTTGGGATGAGGAAAGAGGCGAGGATAGTTCCCAAGACAAGGAACTTCAAGCTCTCTTGCACTATAGAAACGGGAACGAAGGGAAGGGACGCCATTGTAACGGTAGCAGGGGGGATGGAGAAGAGACTGCCGATGTCCAGACCGACGGCCACTCCTTCACCTTGGGATTGCGGTACGGGCGGGGCACGTCAGACAGCGTAGCCTTTTATCTGAACGTTCACGTCAGACCCGGACATACTTTGATGGTTGGACGAGGTTGACAACACTCAATCAGAATGTTGATGTTGGTTGACGATGTCCTTGCGTCGCCGACAGCTTCTTTGGTACGCATTTAGTGGACCAGACACATTGAACTCGTAGATCTGTGAGCCTGGCATTAGAATTTAGCACGGAACCATCTCCCATCATGATACTTCCAAGGAGAGCATACTAAGTGTTTTTCGAAGTTAATCTGCTCTCCTTCGAAATACCATGAGGCCCGAAAAGCGCCAACGATCTATAGAGAAGTTGAAATCGAATAGTTGTCCACTCGGAGGCTTGCCCAGGACGACGTTTGAACCTTGCTGGTCGGGCTGGCCAGAGATGATGGACATTCCCCACAATTCCAAGTTTTTGTCGGAGACATTGATAGATTGGACCATTTCCAAAGCCTTGGAGAGTCAGGCTGCGGCAAGCTTCATCGGGACTCGAGTATGCGCATGGGTAGAAGGGGAAGGGAAGGGAAACGGACGCTGTGCTTCGGCTAAAGCATTGTTGACACCTATTTGCCCGACCTTCCTAATCTGTCACTCAACTCTAAGTCGACTCAGATAATCGGCTGCTCACCAGCTTCTCCACCCCCAAGTCGACTTCAATTCGGTCCCATAGGCGATGTGATTTTCAAACCGGAAGCAGCGTTTATATGAGAATCCTACCAACTCGCCAATTGCAGGCGTCCTCCATCCACTGATCTGGTTAGGTTCTCAGGCGGACCCTACTCGAGCTTTCAACCGCATAACGACGTGACGCAAGGAGGCTCGGAGGAACTACAATGTTAGCGGGGCAACATGGGGTACCCCATGTCTGACGATATGTTGTCCACATCGCAATGGAGAAGGTACTATCCCTCCAATCGATCTCGTTCTTCATGGCTCCGTGTGCTATCCTGACAGGTTGCAATTGACTCAATAGTGATGCTGATTTACGTGCCATCGCTCATTAGGTTTCTCATCTTGCGTCCATTGCGGAAGAACGCTGGAGATCGACGTGAGGACCCGGAGGTTGTTCCTGTTATAGCATGCTCACACGCATTTCATTCAGACGTGGACCCGGTGTGTGCCAACCTTCCCGGGGTGGCACATAAACACTCATTTACACAGCCGAAGCCGACGTTCATCAGGTGGAAAGCCTGTGCCAGTTCATGGGAGATCGTTAGCTCCGCGTCGTGTCCTGGGGAGAATGCACCACCCGTGAGAAGTCGGTCCATTCAATGTCGAGAAGCCCTCTGCTTCCGTTCGTTCTTCCAGGTATCAATTCTGGCAGACCCTGAGCGATGCCATGGAATGCCGGAGCGATGCGCACCGCCGAGGAACTAGCCATCCTGAGTGCAGGCAGGTGGTCCTCTCCCTTGTTTGCCTTCCAGTGCCGGATGTCCCAAGGCAGGCCATTCATCGCCATTTCAGAGCGCCCTTTCTTTCTAACCTGTGCTATCTACAGGGACCGGCTGCGATGGGGTGAACGCCGGAGAAGTGCGCCTTATCTCCACATCTTCCATGCACGCCTCCAAGAAGCCTGATCCGTAACTTCCAACGCCGGACAATCAATCAAACCCACGGACGATCCTCACAGCTTGTCCAATGTCTTTAAAGGGCGTTCCAGGCTCCAGCCATGTCCAGTTCCCCCGTGTCTGAGCATTATGGCCATTATAGCTATTCCCCCGCTCTCTGTAGCCCTGCCGGAGATGAGAGATGGGCTGAACTTGCTGGTCGTCGGTACCGTCTTCGCCTCCTTCCTCATCCCAGCCGCAATCCTCTTGTTCTTCTTCACCCCGGTCCGCATATGGCGCTCACCGCTCTTCGTCCTTAACGTCATCGCCATTGTCCTCGGTCTCGCCCAGCAGGTCTTGTACATATACGTCATCGTGAGTCGGGATTCCCCACTCCTCTCGTGCATATGGAGTGACATCTGACGCATACGACGACAGATCAACACGACACTCATCAGAGCCGTGCCCTCAGCGTTGGTCATCATGATCGTGGCCTTTGACTTCCTTGTTCCGATCTCCGTCCAAGGCATCCTGCTTGTCAGGCTCATCGGAGTCTATCCGCCTCTCCGGAACAGCAGGAAGGTCAATCTCTCTATCTACATCCCTGTTGTCGTGTTCAAGATTGCCCGGCTGGTCAACGCGGCATTGGCGACACGATCTCTGGTCATCCGCACTCCCGACTCGCTGGATGTGATCACGGCGGCACAGATCGTTTGGGGCACCAAGTACGTCAAGATCGAGTGGTTTCTCCAGTTGTTCGATGATATGTACGCAATCCCATTGGTCCGGGTCTCGTCCTCCGTCGCTGATTGTCTGCCACCTAGGTTCGTGTCCGGGCTGTTCGTCTACAAACTGTACCAGGGCGCGATCAAGAACCGCAAAATGGTCGACACCGCCCACTCGGGCTCCGGTTCCTCCTGTACGTCCCTCCCCCAGCCATTCCGCTAATGCACCCATGCAGCCCGTGCGAGTCCTCAGACTGACGATCGGCCGCAGACAGCTGGACACAGCGCATCCGCACGCTCTACTACATCGCGATCTCAAACTTCGTCTTCCCCATCCTCTTCAACATCGCCGAGATCGCGGTGATCTTCTACGACCCGAACTTCTTCCACGGCGCGATGGTCGTCACCGTCAACTGCTACGTGACCATCGTCGGCGTGCTGCTCGCGACGATCTGGGCGCAGGGCTCGAAGCGCGGGAAGCCGCCCAGCGGATCGCGGGGCGGGGGCGGCGGGGCACACAAGGCGACGACGGCGGTGAGCTCGTTGCAGTTCGCGGAGCGGCGGGTGCCCAATGCCGAGAGCCAGATTTCGGAGGAGGACGACGAGGGGGAATACGAAGATGAGGAGTCGAGGGGATCGATGTCGATGCAGAGGAAGAAAAGCGTGCTTTTCGAGAGCGGGCAAGGTTTGACGACACGAGGCACGGTGGACGAGGAGGTTGAAGGGGAAAAGAGGGCATGCGAGTCCACGTCGAGTGCCAGTGGAGGACCTGGAGAGACTCAAATGGCGTCGTCTCCGCCGTCGCTGTGTGGTTCTCAGCATTGTGCTGCGTCGCGGGAGGAGAGGCTGGACCATTCGCGCCCGCAGTCGCTTCGCAGTCACAGTCCGGAGCCGCAAAGTGCGGACGAGGTAGAAGTGGAGGACCCGATATCGCATGCGGTATAAGCATAAGGCCATGAGGGTCGAGAGTCTGGTCCAGCCAGCTGCTTGATCGCTTGGTGCACCTACTTACCAAATTGTATACATCGCAACGGACACCTTGGATCCTGAGTAAGTGCTGTGTCCGCAAAGTTTTTCGAGTTAATGTAAGGCGCACATCGAACATTGTACTTAGTAGTCGGAAGCGCATTGGGCAGGTTCTTAATGGGAACGCATGGTACGTGGGGTTGTGGTACCCGGCATTCGGACAATTTCACATTTCACGGGTAACACGGGGCCTGAGAGAGGGTTGTGATGAGCCTCGACTAACCTCCCAAGTCGGCCATCTCTGAGAATTCCGGAGGTCAGCGTTCAACAGGCTCTGACTTGCGTCGTGAGCTGCGTCCTCGGCATCGCCCGTACAGAACCTTGAGATTCGATCCGGCTGTCACCCTCCCACCCGAGGGCTGACGATCGCGGGACTCCCGCGATCGTCAGCCCTCGGCTAACCATGGCGCACAGGCGATCCTTCTCGAGTGTAAAACCCACGTAGAGGACGGAGAAGGGATGTCAGCTCGCAGTCGCTCTTCTCCCGCACGCCAGCACCACCCGAACACTCCCTCGCAGCAGCATTCGTCCTCTTCAACCGTCCTCACCATGCTCGCTCGCTTTGTTGCTGTCGCCACACTTTTTGCGCTCCCCCTCCTTGCCATCCCGACTCCCGATGGCGGTAGCTGCAACACTGGCACCCCGCAGTGCTGCCACTTCGTGAGTTAATTCTGCACATTTTCTGAGCATAGTGTATGGGTACTGATGCATTCTACAACACAGCTCCACGGGGAGGGGATTTCCTCCCTCTTCGAGACCGTCCAGGAAACCGGCGAGGATACCACTGGCCGTGTTGGTTATGGGTGTTTTCCCCCCGGAGTCGGCGGTGACTGCCCCGCCCGCAGGCACGAGCTCGTCTGCTGCCTGACCGTCAACTTCCTAGTGAGTGTCCAGTCTTCTCTGCACCGCGGATGGTTGACTTACTCTGGCTTTGCAGGGCGGACTGGCCTCCGGCTGCCGCTACCCTGTCCCGCAAGCTTGAGCCGTTGGATCGCGTTTGGTTTGAAGGCGGATATTATAAAGCTTGGCTGATGTAGCGACTCCCAATGCATTTCTCTGTGACACCATTTTTCCTTGCGTGATATGTGCCTCTCACAATGCCACGAAGGCGTGCTTTCCTTGGTAGAGTCGTCGACGATCCGACAGCGGCTCGTACAGTATGCGTCGAGTACGCTGACTACGGTTTTCCGGGAGCATGCGCGAATGAAGATTCAATATCTACAGTATTTGTCTGCGAGTACGCTACGAAAGACAATGTGGCTCGTGTAACGCCCGAAGGCCGTTACAATTCCAGTCGGCTCCGGGAAGTCCTGCCAGTGCTTGGCATTTGAAACGATGACGTAGCCGAGCTCGAAATGCTCAGAAAGTAATGGAAAGACCCAGTAGAATAACGGCAACATGGTTAGCAGCTTGAATATAGAGCGCGGTCTGAGTACGGGTACAAGGCAAACGACCGCCACAAAAGATAGACGTCGGTGAGTGCCAATGCTGTCGTTGAAGAACAAGAGGATGGCGGCTGGGATGAGGAAGGAGGCGAAGACGGTACCGACGACCATCAAGTTCAGCCCGTCTCTCATCTCCGGCAAGGCCACAGAGAGCGGGGGAATAGCTATGATGGCCATGGTGCTCAGACGTGCTACCAGTGGAGCGGGACATAACTGGAAAGCCATTTAAAGACATTGGACAAGCTGTGAGGATCGGCCTTGGATTTGATAGATTATCCGGCGTTGCAAGTTACGGATCAGGCTTCTTGGAGGCGTGCATGGAAGATGTGGAGATAAGGCGCACTTCTCCGGCGTTGGCGTCATCGCAGACGGTTCCTGTATATGGCAAAGGTCAGAAAAGATCCCCTGAAACGGCGATGAATTGACTGGGTTGCGACACCCGGTACCGGAAGGCAAACGAGGAAGGGATCCACCTGCGTGCTCTCAGGACGGCCAGTTCCTCGGCGGTACGTATCGCTCCGGCATTCCATGGCATCGCCCAGGGTCTGCCAGAGTTGATACCTGGAAGAACGAACAGAAGCAAAGGGCTTCTCGACGTTGAATGGACCCGACTTCTCACGGGTGGTGCATTCTCCCCAGGACACGACGCGGAGCTAACGATCTCCCATGAACTCGCACAGGCTTTCCATCTGATGAAAGTCGGCTTCGGCTGTGGAAAAGAGCCTTTATGTGCCACCCCGCGAAGGTTGGCTCACACCGGGTCCACGTCTGAATGAAAAGGCGTGTGAGCATGCTATAACAGGAACAAGGTTAACGTACGTCCCAGTCCAGACTCCGGGTACTCAAGTCGATCTCCAACGTTCTTCCGCGATGCACGGAAGATGAGAAAGCTGATGAGCGGTGGCACGTAAATCAGCATCACTATTGAGTCAATTGCAACCTGCCAGGATAGAACACGGAGCCATGAAGAACGAGATCGATTGGAGGATAGTACCTTCTCCATTGCGATGTGCACAACATATCGTCAGACATAGGGTACCCCATGTTGTCTCGCTAACATTGCAGTTCCTCCAAGCCTTCTTGCATCGCGTCTTTATTCGGTTGAAAGGAGAGCCTGTTCGGTCCCCGACACAACGTCAAAGTGGTTGACAGGCCATGAGGAGCCAGAATTTCGGCCTGATTCTTGGATGGCCGGTACGGGTACTACGTTGTATCCGTTTTAAATGGGCGATCTTGCGGACTATATGGACACGTACGTGTTGGATTCTCCGTGTTCTGTCTGTCAGCAGGCACAGTGGTCTTTAAAATTAGTAGTAATAACGTAAGGAGTACAATGGAGCACTGCGCACCTCGTCGATGCGAGCCTACTGTACGTTCAGTGATAATGATTACGGCAAGTCCGCTTCACTTTTGACTTGTAAGACGAGGTCCGAAAGAGGGTCATGATCTAGGCCGCAACACGGGGGACTGAGTAATGGTCTTGGCTGATACTTCGGTTCAGTTGGTCAAGACCTCGGACTCACCGCCAGTGACGCTTTCAACTCTTGAATGAGCTCTCCGATGGATCCGACGAGTTGGTAGGACCGCGCACAACCGGCCAGAGGTTGAATGTTGAGAGACCTGCTAGTCTGATGCGGCCGACAGGGTACGCGAGGCCTGAGGGTAGCCCCCGTTCCTGGCGTCGCTTGGCGGCCTTCGATTTCGTGGACGAAGCTCGGCAGAGTGCACTGCGAGTGACAGAGTTATGGCATCGAAGCCTGAAGGGCCGCCGCGAGTCAGGAACGGCCAGCTTACCATCGACGCACAGACCATCTTCCTCGAGTATAAAACCCTCTGGAGTAGGTGGGGAGTCGTCAGTTCGCAATCGCTCTTCTCTCGCAGTCCAGCACCAGAAAGCTCTTCCGCACCAGCCTTCGTCGTCTTCAGCCGTCCTCACCATGCTCGCTCGCTTTGTTGTTGTTGCCACCCTTTTTGCGCTCCCTCTCCTTGCTGTCGCCGGTGGCAGCTACGGTGGCAGTGACGGTGGCGGTCACTGCAACACTGACAACGTGCGATGCTGCAACCGTGTCGAAGACGTGAGTCGACTGCGTTCATCCCCTAAGGGATAGTGTACGGGTGCTGACACGTTCTGCGAACCAGGCGAACTCCAGCGATGCAGCCAATGTACTCAGCTCCTTGGGCCTCCAGAACGTCAAGGGCAAAGTTGGTCTTGGCTGCTCCCCGATCTCCGTCATCGGTGTCGGCGGCTCTACCTGCTCCGCCAACACCGTCTGCTGCGAGAACAACAGCCACGTAAGTGTCCCATTTTCGTTTGTTCTCTCTCGAATCTGCATGGCGACTTACTGTGACTTTGCAGGGTGGTTTGATCTCCATCGGCTGCATTCCCATCATCCCTTGAGCTGTTTCAATCGAGTTTGCTTTGAAGGAGGATATCGTAGCACCTGCCTAATGTAGTCACGGTGCTTCGCAATGCATTGCTGTGTGGCGCTACTTTCCCATGCGTGAGATATAGTCATCTGGATCCGCTTCCTGGGGAAGGTTTTGCAGAGCAATCAGCAAAGGTGCGTACTGTTCTTGGCATAGTCAACGGTCAGACCGTGACAGCAATGGTGAGAATGGCAGACGTACTGGTTCAACTCGGCGAATCCTCAGGCCTCAGGCCATGCGTCGCATCTGAAACGATGACGGTCTGGCAACTTGCAACACCCCGAAAGTGATCGGCATAGCTGAAGTCCGAACAAACGGGAAGAGTACTTGGTAGGCGGGCCCGCTACTAGGCTATGAGCAACGCCAGTGCTCGGCTGTTGCCGGTCCGTCCCATGTTTAGGGCAGGCGCGGTGTTCTGCCAGCACCACAAAGCCAGTACGCCGCTTTCTCAATAACGTTTCCCTGCTCAGTGAGTGTGCTTCGTGAACACTTTAGGATGAAGCGTTCGTGTTCACGTTGCTCACACAACCACATCCGCGATAAAGATCCACTTGAATTGACCAAGCGACCTGAAAGTTCTCAGACCGGCGCTTCTGAGCCGGAGAGCCATCATCGCTCCTGGTCTGCTCGTATGGAGATGTGGAAGGATGGACGGGAGTGAATGGCAGGTCAAAGATATTGCTTGGCATTGACCGACGACTGAACTCGTGCAGGCCCGGGTGTAATGGATACTGAACAACTGTCTGCGAACTTTCTTGTACTGGCGCATCTTTACCTGTCAAATCCCCACACGGAAAGCAAATGCATTGCACGTTGGAGATCAGCCACCGCTGGGTGTGTCCATTCAACGAGATTACGGTTGGCTCCCCTAACACCGATACGTTTCACTTGTAGTGCGCGCCCCAAATCCTTTTCCGGCCTGCAATGACGTGGAACCGTACGCTACTTCCATTCCCTCACGCGTGCCTGTAAGAAGGCCGATCCTTCTAACACCGGACATTTATCAAACCCAAACATGATCCTCACAGCTTATCGCAGCCGTCCTCAAGACCTTTCGAATGTACCTCTGCTCCTGTCTACCAGGCCCCAAGCAGCATGGCGGTTATCGTTCCTCCCTCTTTCCCCGTCCACCTTCTGCAGGAGAGAGACGCGCTAGACCTGCTGGTCATTGGTACCATCTTCGCCTCTTTCCTCATTCCAGTATCCGTTATCTTGTTCGTCTTTACCCCGGTCCGCACTTGGCGCACGCCGTTGTTTGTCCTCAATGTCCTTGCCATCATCCTCGGACTCGTACAGCAGGTCCTGTATACGTGCGTTATTGTGAGTCTCGCTCGCTGGCAGCAGATGGACGTGACTGAAGCGAATCTGACGCATACAACAGACCAACACCATGCTCCTTAGAGCCGTGCCATCCGCTATGATCGTGTCGCTTGTCGCTTTCGACTTTCTCGTCCCAGTCTGCGTCCAAGGAATCCCCATCATCCGGCTCGTCGAGGCCTATCCGCCGAGGAGACATTGCAGGATGGTCAACATGGCCATCTACATCCCCATCGTCGCCCTCAAGATCGTCTGCCTTGTCAACGCCGGATACGGTACATATGCCATCGCATCCCGCACCACGGACTCGCTGGATGCCATGACGGCTGCGTGGGTCCTTTGGGACACGACATATGTCAAGATACAGTGGCTCCTGCAGATATTCGACGATATGTACGTCAATGCATCGCATTGACCCGGTTCCGACCATCCACACCCGCTGATGGCGTAAGTACCTAGGTTCGTGTTCGGGCTATTGGCCCACAAGTTCTATCGAAGTGCCGTCGCTAGGAATCGCCACGACGTCAACATCGTATCAACCTCCGCCTGTACGCCTTCTCCTTCCCTCAGAGAACCTGTTGCCGTGTTATCTGACGCACATATCCAACCGTGATTGACAGATTCGTGGGCGCTGCGCTTCCCGACATTGTTCAACATCGCGAAGCTGATCATCATGTTCTGCGACCCCAGCTTCTTCCACAGCGCAATCGTGATCACCGTCAACTGCTACCTGACCATTATGACTGTCCTCTTCGCCACCGTCTGGGGTTACGACGCATTGGTGCCACAAGCTGAACAGCCGAGAGCATGTACGACGACTGCCATGAGCACGCTCCCGTCCGCATCACGGCAGATGTCACTCACCGCAGACACCCTGTGTGTGTCGGAAGAGGAGAACGAGTCGATGCCGTCGACGCGAGGGATAAAAAGCACCCGATTTCTGGGCAAGTCAACCATGCGAGGAACGGCCGACGAAGGGTTTGTGGAAGGGCAAGTTTCGACTTCTTCCTCTGCCTCTGCCTTCGCTCTAGATCTGTCGTTCCGAGCGCCGTTCCAGCCCTGGTGACAGCGGGCGTTTGCATCCGCCATCACCTACTCCTATTTGCCATTTCTCTTACTCGCTTCGGAGCTGCAGGTCGTTATACTCTCGAAGCTCAACATAGCCGATGTCGCGCGGATGTACAATACCAGCGCACTCCAGTGCCATGTCCATCATGTTGCTGTACACGCATGACAGAACCTTCTTCTGGTCAGGACCTGATCCGAGTCGTCGATGCGAAGTCCCGGGAGGGTGAGGCCGATTTCCGTTCCTCGTTCCTCCCTGCCATATGCGCGGGATCCCATGACTTTATTACATCCGGCCCTTTGATGATGCTGTAGTCTCTCGCTTGACCCCCCTCTGCCACCTCAATAACCTTCACAAATGGCTCGCACTCATCGTCACCACTCCTCTCACTCGCCTTAGAGCTACAAATAGCCATCCTCTTGAAGCTCGACGTAGCAGATCTTGTGGGATGTCGCAAGGTACGCTGCCTTATCCCCGACGAGGTCGCGGCCTTGACAGTCTCGGTCAACCAGGTCTGTCCCCAACTACGGGGCGTCACCGATGTTCCTGTTCTGGAGTCCAAGAGTGAGCTGAGCGATGTATCCATGCTCGACGGGCCAGTCAAGAAAACAAACGCCTCTGTCGCTGAACGTCTGGACTCTCTTCGAGCGTACCGGTCCGCCTGGCGCGCCCCGTCATTGGCCATCGATGATGTACCCTATCTGGATCGTTCGCAGCGCCAGTTCTTCGATGTCATCAGGGGTTTCTTTCCAAGCATCGTGGGGACGCGTGATTATCTCGAGCTCTTCCGTCCAGCGTCGACGATCAGAGGTATTGAGGCGCAAACGCGGATGTACAGCATGGATTCGCTCCAGTTGGATTTACACAGTGTTGTTGCAGATCACAGGACCTTCTTCGTATAGTCGGTTCGCTACCAAGTGACACCGAGTACGTGTCGAAAACGTCTATCATTGACCAGCTAACGCATTTACTCAGAACCCTCATTTGCCGCCCTTATCCCTGTCCAACAAGGACGTAGCAGCGCATCCGGTGTGCCATCTGTCGGTGTTCAAGGTCGGTGAGGGCGTTGGGGGCTGATCTGGGTTACAGGTGCAGGGAGACCTTCTAGGTTTGTGCTACCGGGACAGTGATCACGCAACGTTGCATGTATTCAACTGGGGCACTGGATCGCTGGTCTACGTAAGTTGGTATCCATCTTCTGCAAGAGAGATATTAATCACATGCCCCCAGCGATGCATGGATTCGGACTCCAGACCCGGCGTCTTCTGCTTCCTGGACGACCGACATGTCCTTCTCCTCACCCACGATGGCTTGATCGCCTTCCAAATCAATCCCGCCCTTCCAGTCGCAGACCCTCTTCCCCCTAGCGATCTACAAAGCCAACAACTTCCCAGTTCCACTCTTGTTCGCGGCTTTCTTCCCACGGCAAACGATGCGAGCCTTACCCCGCGACGCATCCCTTTGCATTGCGCCAACGACACACCGCCGTGTTGTCACGACCCAGCCTCGACCATCTTCGCGGTTTCCATCCAAGTGCTAGTGACTTCCTCATCCTACGGCTACGAAGACTTCCTCCTTGTGGTGCCGTACTCCATGTTCTACCACGTTCTACGGCCACCTTACATCTTGCCCGCCTGACACGTTCTCGGCACCGCCTGTACTGAACCTTTGGATTCGATCCGGCCATCACCCTCCTACCATAGGACTGAGGATCGCGGGACTCCCGCCATCGTCAGCCCTCGGCTCACCGTGAGCGTCGGCCCGAGTCCCGCCATTGTCAGCCCACTGCTCACCGCGATTGCCACCCCTCGGCTCACAACGACGCACAGACCATCGTCCTCAACTGTAAAATCGACGTAGAGGACGGAGAAAGGATGTCGGCTCGCAGTCGCTCTTCTCCCGTACGCCAGCACCATCAGAACACTGCCTCGCAGCGGCCTTCGTCCTCTTCAACCGTCTTCACCATGCTCGCTCGCTGTTTTGCTGTCGCCACACTTTTTGCGCTGCCCCTCCTTGCCGTCGCCGCTCCCGATGGCGGTAGCTGCACCAATGGTACCCCGCAGTGCTGCGTCTTCGTCAGTTAATTCTGTTTTATTTTCTGAGCATAGTGTATGGGTACTGACACGTTCTACGACACAGCTGCGCGACTTGATCGGGGGGGGGCATCGACCTCGGGGCCATCCGCAAACCCGTGGAGGAAAGATTTGGCCTTGTTGGTGAGCCCTGCTTTGGCCCCGTCGGCGGTGTTTGCCCCGATGGGCACGAGTTCGTCTGCTGCCTGATCCCAACCAACATCCCGGTGAGTGTCCAATCTTCGTGTTTTCTTTCTCAAACGCGGATGGACGACTTACTATGGCTTTGCAGGTCGGGCCGGCCGCCGTCTGCCGCCACCCTGTCCCGTAGGCGTGAGCCGTTGGATCGAGTTTGGTTTGAAGGCGGATACGGTAAAGCTTGGCTGATGTAGCGACTCCCAATGCATTTCTATGTGACACTATTTGTCCTTGCGCGATATGTGCTGCTCACAATGCAACGAACGCGTGCTTTCCTTGGTATCGTCGACGATCCGACAGCGGCTCGTACAGTATGCGTCGAGTACGCTGACTACGGTTTTCCGGGAGCATGCGCGAATGAAAATTTAATATCTACATTATTAGTCTGCAAGCATGCTACGAAAGACCATGAAGCTCGTGCCATGCCCGAAGGCCGTTACAATTCCAGTCGGCCCCCGGGCCGGGGAATCCTGCCAGTGCTTGGCATTTGAAACGATGATGTAGCGGAACTTGAAATGCTCCGAAATGAATGCACAGACGCTGTAAACTAACGGCAAGATGGTTAGTAGCTTGAAGATACAGCGCGGGCTGAGTACGGTTACTTAGGCAAGCGACCGCCACAAACGATAGACGCCGGTGGGTGCTAATGCTGGCGTTGAGTGACGAATATGGAAAGTATCCGTGGGCGTCGGAGCTTCCAAACCGGGGTACTGACGTAAGACTAGCATCATTTGTGGCCTTTGCTGCAGCGCGCGACGTTTGCATTGCGCCAACGACACACCACGGTTTCCTCAAGACCCGACCCCGACCGTCTTCGCGGTTTCCTTACAAGCGCTCATGAACTCCTCATCCTACAACCACGAAGACTTCCTCCTTCTGGTGCCGTTCTCCCCGTTCTCCAGCCAGCGTACGTCTCAAACCCACGGGTCTCCGCATCCGCGTCCTCGGGTCGTCGAGTGGGAAGAATGGGGCTCCCGAGGCACGCGGCTCGTGTGCCTCCGACAAAGGACGCTCGCCCCCTCCGCGTTCGGGCCCAAGTGCGTCTTGGCCTGCGAGCGCGGGATCTCGGAGCGCTACACCGTGTTCGTGTTCGAAGTCTACCCGTCGTGCGTGAAGTCGAGACAGGCTCCGGACGACCCTGACGTCGTGGTCGCGCGGGAGTTTTTGAGCTGGACGAGGTCGTTGCCAGCTCAAACTTGGGACTGGACGGTGTCGTTCGGACGACCATGCCGATCACCGTCACGCGCATCCCGATCGATGCCTCTGTTCACTGGTCCGTGGATCACAGATATCCGGCGTTCCTCGTTCTCACGGACGATGGCATGGTCATATTCGTAAGCAAGTCCTTGCTAGTTGGCGAACGGTTTTGACATTGTGTGCAGACGAGCAGCCGTACACGTTTCGTTCGGGCCCAGGCACATCATTCGGTCCTCACTGAACACTTTCTGACACGCAACCTATCCTTGCAAACCTGGGTATGTTATCGTAACATAGTTTATTTGAAGTCATCACCGTCGATGGGACGATGCTTGCGGCATGGGGAGAGTGGACTTTCAGTAGTCAATGCGTGCGGTCCGTGGTATATTCAACGGTCAGACAGCGGCTCGATAGAAGTGGTGAGAATGGCAGGTATACTAATTGAAATGATGACGTGGCTAGGCAACTTGCACGACTCAGAGAGTAAAGAGTTGAAGAGCGGTAGCTCCAAGATGGCCCGGGGGTGGCCGTCCGATGAGTACGGTTTCTGACCTGCTGGAAGCGGAAGGCCCCGGCCGGCCGGGCCGTCCATATTTAGGGCAGGCAAGTATTTCCTGGGCATGTCACGGTTCCGCCAGCGCAGCAAACTGACCACCCATCCGACAACCGAAACCTGCGATAGATGAGTGTGTTTCGCGAACGGTTTACGATGGCGTAGGTGCTCACGTTATTCTCACACAGAGCGCCGGCCTGAACTTCCATCATCGTTCGGTATGAAGGTGCGGTGAGATCGATGGAAGTGTCAAGTGTCTTGTACTGGCATTGTTACCCGTCAAATCCCAACATTGATACGTCTCACTTGTACTAGTGCCGGTACCATCGTTTCCCCGCCTCTAATGACGGGAACTGGACGCTGCTTCCATTCCCTTCATTCCTCCCTACGTCAAGGCGGATCGAACACCAAACATTCATCGGACCCAAAGATGACCCTTGCTTCGCTTCAGTAAATTATTCCTAACTTTTACAGCGCGTCGAAAGGTCCTAAAGACCTGTCCGTTTTAATGTACGTCTGGTTTTTCGACCCCCTTCCCCCCCAAGCAATATGGCCGCTATCGTCTTTCCCCCGTTCTCCGTCTTTCTTCTGGAGGAGAAAGTCGCGCTAGACCACTGGCAGCTGATCATTGGTACAATCTCTGCCTCTTTCCTCATCCCAGCAGCCGTCCACTTGTTCGTATCCACCCCAGTCGGCGCTTGGCGCACGCCGTTGTTCGTCCTCAACGTCCTCGCCATCATCCTCGGACTCGTACAGCAAGTTCTGTCCACATGCGTGACAGTGAGTCGCGGTGCATCCGTCCTTGTCATTTTAAGTCACAACGAATTTGGCGCACAGATCAGCTCCCTCCTACGCTGGCCTGTGCCATCCGTCCTGCTTATATCGCTCGGGGCCTTCGACCTCCTCGTCCCGGTCCTCGTTCAAGGGATACCTGTGGTCCGGCTCGTCGAGGCCTATCCACCTATCCAAAACGGCAGGTTGGCCAACATGGCCGTCTATATCCCCATCTTCGCGTTCAAGACGTCCTCTCTGGCCAACGCAGGCTACGGTATATATGCTATGGCATCCCGCACTGTGGGCACGCTCGGTCTCATTACGACTATATGGATGGTTTGGGATACGATGTGTGTCAGGATACAGTGGCTTCTGCAGATATGCGACGACATGTACGTGCATACACGACCCTCGTCACCGTTCTCGTCCCCACTGTTGACGGTTTGCCTAGGTACACGAACGGGCTGTTGGCCTATAACCTCTATAGAAAGGTCGTCACCATGAATCGGAACGATATCGAAACCATGACCACCTCTGCATGTAGGCCTCCTCCCCTCAGAGAACCTGCCGTCGCGTTGTCTGATATACATGCCCTATCGTGACCCACAGATTCGTGGGCGCTGCATTTACCTGGGCCAATGATGTTCAACGTCGCGAAACTCGTCATCGTGTTCTTCTACCCCAGCTTCTTCGAAGACCCGATCGTCATCACCGTCAACTCGTACATGACCATTCTCAGCGTACTCTTCACGACAATCTGGGGTCACGACGCACTGCCAGTGTCGGCACCAGTCGAGTCGCCGAATAGCTCGGGAGCATGTGCGACCGCCGTGAGCACGCTCCTGTTCGGGTCGGAGCAAACATCACCCAATCCAGTCAGCCTGGTGTCCGAGTCGGACGACGAGCACGAGTCGAGGCTTCTGGCATCGACGGGAGGGAGGAAAGGAGGAGGATTTCTGGGCAATTCGAGGACACAAGGCGCGACTGATGGGGGGTTGGAGTCTGTGGAAGAGCGGGTTACTGCCGGTGCTTCCGCTGTCGCTCGAACCTTGTTCCACGAACTGTGATAGCGAGCATATGCATCCGCCGGCACACCTGCGGTTCACACTGGCAATCTCGGATTCTACGCGACTTTGGTTCTTCCTTCGACGACACGGGGAAAGTGATGGGTACGATGGGTCAGCTCTGCGGCCTGATGCATGGCTCTCCCAGTCGCTCGGGAGGGGTTCACTCCGATCGTACAACAGGCGCAATGCACTTTCGCGACTCGCGTATCAGCGAAGGAAGTTACTGGAGCGTTGACGGCCCGGGCCAGAGGCGAAGGTGCTTGGACAGGTATGATATGTGGCCAACGCCCATCGACCATGGCGGTGCCGCCAGAGTCGATCCTGGGGCCTCCCGGGCCGGCGAGGCCGGCAGCCGACGTCCAGCCAAGCGATGGGCGCTCTAGCTCGACTCGGTTTTTTCTTTCCTGCTCCTATTGTGCCGTCCCCAGCCTCGCCTCGGTATCTCGCTCGCTGGCCTCGCTAACCGCGCTCGTTTGTTCTTTCCGTGCCCGGCTCCGCCAGACCCCGAGCCCAACCTACCAAGTCCTGACCTCGCGCTCGTACACCAGCGCAGGTAGCCCGTCGACCGAGCTGGAGAACCTTGTCCTCAACCATCGCCGCATCCCGCTCAGCCACTCTCGATGCCTTTCACCAGGCACGACTCGTACTCGTCTTCGCCTTTCCTCTCACTCTCCTCTGAGCTACAGGCCGCCGTGCTCTTGAAGCTGCTCGACATAGCAGACCTCGTGGCATGCCGCAAGGTACGATGCCAAGTTATTTTGGTCCCCGACGCCTGTAACAGTGTCTGTTGATTAGGTCTGTCGCCAGCTGCGGGATGTAACCGATGTTCCTGTCCTGGAGTTGAAGCGCGAGCTGAGCTATGCATCTATGCTCGACGGACCCATCGAAAGAACCCGCTTATCTGTTGTCGAACGCCTCGACGCGCTCCAAGCATACCACGGGCCCCATCTTTGACGATCGATGACAAACCACATCTGAATAAATCTCAAAGCGTGTTTTGGTTTTCCACGTTCGCCAGTTACGTTGCATGATGTTCGTGTTCAAAGTTCATTCATGCGCATTGAGGGTGCGACAAGCCGCAGACGATCCCGACGCCGTCGCTGCGCGCGAGGTCTTCGAGCTGGATGAGGTCATCGGCGCGATCCGAATGAGCATGCCGGTCAGCATCACGCACGTTCCGATGGAGCATACCTTTCAGACAGACACGGATGGTATATATCCGACGTGGTCCATGCTCACGGACGACGGCGTGGTTTTCTTCGTGAGTCACATCCTTTCCGTCCCCTGCGCAATCGAGAGATCTCAATCCTTCTACCGAATTTGACATTGCTTTCAGACAAGTAGCCATGAGGAGACATGACCTCATCCCGTTTTTACGTACTTTATTTGATGTGGAGCCTTCGACACCACTGTACAATTTAGTCTCTAAAAGGTTCGTCCGGAAGAGGTCAAACCGGACCTGTTTTGTACCGCACGTACATTTGTCTCGACTGGGATGCGTTTATGCTAATTCTTCGACCCACAGTGACTCCGTGTCCGTGTTGCCGTTTTAGCTCTGTCGTCCATGTCGTTCCCCCGAGTACATCTCATGCACCCATCCCGCGGACGAAGGCATATGTTTCGAATTCCATCACAATCATTACAAGTGGCGAGTCTGGAAGAATTCGTAGTACATCATGAGCTACCTTGACGGAGCGATCTACTCATCGAAGGACATGACGATATGGATGATCCCCTTCGCATACGCGTGGGGCAACAATCGCTCGAAGAGTTCGCGGTGAACGTCCTCCTGCTTGTCTAGCAGAGATGAGTCCAGGACCATATCGAACCCGTTCTCGCGGAAATCCACGCGCGCCAACTCTTGAATTCCAGGGGCGAGGCAAACCATCTCCACCATCTCGAGTGCGGTGAGCTCCACCAACGCGCTGTCCAGGTTGCGCCAAGCCGGAGCGAGTTCGGGCTCGCTCCACACCTGGGCGAAAGGCATCGTGCCCCCTTCAGACTCCACAGGAGTAAACAAAAAGACGAGCTTGCGGAGGGAGGCGGGAGCCCACCGCACGAGCTCGGCACTGGCCAGGAGGCAAGCTGTGCGGAGCTCGAGCATTGTGTCAGGATCGGTGAGCGCGATCAGGGAGATGGGGAGAAACATGGTCTCCAGATGCGTGCATTGGCCAATCCCCAAATCCCTCCAGCAGCTGGGAGGTCCTGTATGATACCAACGACGGATGCTGTGAGTCAACGGAGAATATTGTAACAGTTCGCATAGTACACGCACGAATGGGCTGCTCGTCCAGTATGTCATTGAAAAGGCAGATAGACACGTCGAGAGAGAGAGCCTGGAGTGTCTCCATGGAATGCCGTATGATCCTAGCGGCAGCGCCGTCGTGAAGGGTGGGCATGGCGAATGTCAACTCCTCCAGGGGCCACGCTGACCGGGCCGACGCCTCGGATTCATGCGTTGCATGGTCGAGCAGGTAGCATAAGAGCTCCTCCTCTCCCCGATCGTCGGAATAAAGCACAAGGCGGAGCGTTTGACGCACTTGGAAGCATTGTGCGAGTTCGAGGAGATGGGACGCCGCGGCTTGATCGGGAGCCGACCACGAGAAAGTAGACTCGCGGATCGACAGTTCATCCAATTCGGAGAACAGGCCTAGGACGCGACACAGGGGGTGGTAGGTGCCGTCTGACGCCGTGCAGTAATTGATATAGAGCGCATGGAGGCGTCTTGTGGCGCTCATCGAGGAGACGTACGAGGCGTCGGCCTGGGATGTGCGGCGCGAGGAGAGGGAAATCCGGGATAACGCGAGGTTTTGCAGGAGCGGCAAGCACAACAACACCTGCTCCAGGTCCTCTACGTAGATCTCAGGAAGCAGGGGGTTTGAGTCTCCGTGAAACATGACGGTGATCGTCTTGATGTAAGGATGAACGTCTGGCGACGTGCGGAGCCATTTGTGTAGGTGAGATAGTGTTCTCGTCGAGGAAGTGGGATAGCAGCGGACGGTCTCGAAGAGGTGGTACCGGCATGATGGGAGCCAAGCACGACATACCAACGAAGACGTGGAGAGGGCGATAATGTCATCATGGAGGTGGTCGATGACGTTGTCGATGGTCTCCCCGGGGAGTAGGGTTGCTATGCTCTCGCCTGTATTCTGTGCCTCCATATTTCGCGCCAATCTATTACCGGGGCATCAGCTGAATCGCGCAACAAGCCAGAATACGAAGCCGTACCGAGTAGGAGCCGTGAAGAGGTAGGAAGAGTAGCTCGTGCTTGGCCCCGACACGACTACCTTTGTCCGGCTGCGGGCCTACGCAAGTCTTCGGCACGAAAGAATCATGGTTCGAAATTTCGGGCAGGCCACGAGGCCTGACGCGTTTGGGAGAGCGACGGGGAATGCCGCCTGAGTTGAGATACTTCATCCCACGGCGATCTCCATGCATCCCATTTTAGAACTGTCTGGTTGAGATAGCCAGTTCAAGCTCATTGAAGATTGTCGTGACTATAACCTGAGGTCCTCTCCGAGTCATGCCGCAGTGCGTTGTGTTGTTCAGAACCTCGATCAGTGATTAGGACTCGAGTCTACGTCGAACAGTGTCATGGACAGCTCTCCCGTCCAATCATCTCATCAAGGAGAAGCAAAATTCGCCTTCATTCCCCTCGACTCGGAATTTCACTGGAGGGTTCAGCTAATGCTCTCGATGCGGCGGTTCACGGCAGACGTGAGCTGGTGGAACGCCACCGGGGAGAGGTCGATGCTGCCGGGCCCGCATAGCATGTCAGGGAAAAAGTCCACGACAGTGACGTTGACCGTGGCCAGACACCATTTTGCGGCCGCACATTGGGTTGCTGCAGGGGCGCAAATTAGCACGATGATTAGGGGAGGACATGGAAGGGGACTCAGAGGGAGATCGCGACGCACGCAGGGGGGTTTGCGGTCGCGCTGGGGAAGGAGTTGAAGGTCGCGCGATCGACGGCGACGACGAAGTCCGCCGCGGTGTTCCTGAAGCCGCGTGACGCAGCGAGGCCGGGTGTGAACATGAAAGCTGCCCAAAGACCGATCTGAGGTCAGTTCTTCTTATCTAGTCCTGCCACAGAGGAGGGATAGGAGAGGGCGTACCAGTACCGCCCGTCATGGTCTGGGCGAAGCCGGTGGCGGCGGCGGAGAGGACTGCAAGGACGATGACGGAGAAACTGGCACATTTAGCAGGCATAGACGCACCTAGGTATGAACATTGGCGCTGAGTGGCAAATTTGGAAATCTCTCGCCGAATCTGCGATAATTACGTAAGCCAAGCGCCCCGACTAGCTACCAGCAACCGTGCCAAACCCTGCGGGATGCGAGGGTGCTGGTCTTGCACCACGCAAATGGCTAGTTAAGGTACGTTACATTTGCATCGCGTACACCCGTTCTGCCATAAAAGAGTCCTCGAAACGCGCTCCCTCAACACCGCGCGCGTTGCTCTTCTGATACCCGGAGCAGCACAACGCACCCTTTTCGGCCCGTCCGTTCCGACATCCCCAGGACGAACGCAAAGGTTTCCCTTCGAGTATCATGGCTCTAAGCGAATGCTGCAGAAGAGAGCTCCTTTCTCAACTCTGCCTTCCCACACGCGTGTTCGACGAGAAATTCTAAATTTCGTTTTCGAGACTGCGTGGGGAGGAGACTGCTCAAGCCCTCAAGCTCAAGCTTCAAGTGGGCGTGCGTTCATATGTACAACACGTGGCGAACCGTCGCGAACGGCGGCGCCTGTTGGAAGCAATCGATACGTATACTGCTCACCACCTCGTACACCCCACTCCCCCACTCTCCCTCGCAATGAGATCCACAGATCATGGCTCACGCTCAGCTTCAACACTCCTCTCGCTCCCTGCCGAGCTGCAGGCCACCGTACTCTCACAGCTCGATGTGGCAGATCTCGTGGGATGCCGCCAGGTATGATACGTCTCTCGGACCCTCGTCGCCTCTGCGTTGTGTAACGGCATCTATTAATCAGGTCTGCCGTCAACTGCGGGACATCGCCGATGCTCCTGCTCTGGAGCTGAAGCGCGAGCTCAGCTATGCATCCATGCTTGACGGTCCCATCGACGACAGAAACGGGCAATCTGTCTCTGAACGCCTGAACACTCTCCGAGCGTACCAGGAAGCGTGGCGGGCCACAGCTTTGAACGTCGATGGTACACCCTATCTGGATTATTCGCAACGCCAAATCTCAGCCATCACTGGAGGATTCTTTGTAACTGGACTGCGCCTGCTAGGAGCCAGTACCGAGCTCTTCCGTCCTCCGTCAACCATCAGAGGCATCAACGCACGAACATGGATGTACAATAAGGGGCCGATCCGGTTTCCAGTCCATAATATTGCTATAGACCCATCCCAGGGCCTTGTCCTGGTCTTTGATTTCCGAGATGAGCTGGCGCACCCGCGGTATGTGTCGACAATAACCTTTGTGCACTAGCTAATGTATTTTCTCAGACCATTGATATGCACCCCTTTGTCGCTGTACAACGAAGGTGGAGCATCCCATCCGGCGTGTCAGGAGCCCACGTTCAAGGTCGCGGAGGGCGGTTTGTTAACACAGCTTCGAGTGCACGGTGACCTTGTAGGTATCTTCCACAGGGATGATTCCACTTATGACACGCTGTATATATTCAACTGGAAGACTGGAGCAATGGTCTACGTCAGTCCACGTTCTGCCTCCCCAAAGAACCACGGCTCATGCTGCCTCTAGCAAAACGAAGACCCCGGGCTTGCCTTCCGCTTCCTGGACGACCGACATGTCCTCCTCGTGACTCGAGATGGCTTGATTGTCTGTCAGGTCGATCCAACTTTCCCAGGAGTGGACCCCCTCCTCTCCAGCAGCCTCCACGCAATTCCTAGTCCTGCGCTTGTTCTCCGCCTGCCACCTATCAGAGAGCATGCGGGGCTTACTCCGACTGCCATAGACTCACGGATCCCTTCGCACGCTCACCACGACGCCCCGCCATTTTGCCACGATCCGGCTTCGACTGTTTTCGTCGTCTCGTTCGCAGTCACACTGAAGCACTCGGGGAGCCCACTCCCATCCGACACACATTTCTTTCTCCTTCTCGTGCCGTTTTCCATGATCTCCAGCCAGCTCCAGTCCTCTCGATCCCCCGGTCCACAACCGAGTCTTCGGGTCGTTGAATGGGCCGAATGGGGTCCTCGTGGAACGCGGCTCGTGCGATATCGACAGAGGCCAGGCGTCGTCTCCGCATTCGGGGCCAAGTGCGCGTTGACCTTCGAACATGCCTCTGACTGTGTCTTCGTGCTCCAAGTACACCACTGCGCAAAGTCCCGACAGGCTCCAGACGATCCCCACGTCGCCGTCGCGCGGGACTTTTTCGAGCTCGACGAGGCCATGAGCAGCCCAAACCTAGACGGCGTCGTTCGGACGAGCGTGCCGCTCAGCGTCACACGCGTTCCGGTGGCAGATGCCGCTCGATTGTCCATGGCGCGCAGACGTCCAATAGTGTTCAAGCTCTCGGATGACGGCATCGTTTACATAGTAAGCCCGTCGTGGTTGGCGGGACGCAGCAATGGTTTCTAACGTTGTTTTCAGGCTCATGGGCGTGAAGTCTCCCCGCATTATATCACCCTCACGTGCTTTATCTGAGCACCCTTTGGCACGTGCACACTGCTACCCCCTCGTGCGGCGATGGCACACATGGCACGATAAGTGTCGAGGGAGTGCGATGGACTTTCAGCTTGAAGTCTATTCCGGCTCTCCTGCTGTACATATCTCTCTACCAACTCTTCCCCATAGCGAATCGCGACGCGGTGATACATGATGTCCGCTTCGCATATGTTTCAGCAGAAACCGCTTGAAGACATCCCGGCGAACCGCCTCTCGCATGTCGGGCAGGCAGCGACAAGCCATCCGCCGACCACCCGAGGGCTGACGATCGCGGGACTCCCGCCATCCGAGTCAGTCCTCGGCTCACCGTGATCGTCAGCCCGAGTCCCGCCATTGTCAGCCCACGACTCACCGCCATCGTCAGCCCTCGGCATACAAAGACGCACAGACCATCGTCCTCGTCTATAAAACCCGCCTGGAGGACGGAGAAGGGATGTCAGCTCGCAGTCGCTCTTCTCCCGCACGCTAGCACCATCGGAACACTCCCTTGCAGCAGCCTTCGTCCTCTTCAACCGTCTTCACTATGCTCGCTCGCTTTGTTGCTGTCACCACACTTTTTGCGCTTCCCCTCCTTGCCGTCGCTGCTCCCGATGGCGGTAGCTGCACCAATGGCACCCCGCAGTGCTGCAACTCCGTGAGTTAATTGTGTTTATTTCCTGAGCATAGTGTATAGGTACTGACACGTTCTACAATACAGCCGGCCCGCGGGGAGGGGGTGGCCTCCGCTCTCGGGATCCTCCGCGGCACCGTTAAGGGAACCACTGGCCTTGTTGCTTTGGGGTGCTTTCCCCCCGTCGACGGTGCGTGCTCCGGCGGGCACAAGCTCTTCTGCTGCGAGGCCACCACCATCCCAGTGAGTGTTCAGTCTTGGTGTTTTCTCTCTCCAACGTGGATGGATGACTTACTGTGGCTTTGCAGGGCGGGCTGAACGTCAGCTGCGCCCCACAGTCTTGACCCGTTGGATCGAGTTTGGTTTGAAGGCGGATACCGTAAAGCTTGCATGAAGTAGCTACTCGCAATGCATTGCTCTGTGACAGCATTTGTTCTTGCGTGATATGTGCCGCTCACAATGCAACGAAGGTGTGCTTTCCTTGGTATCGTCGACGATCAGACAGCGGCTCGTATATGAGTCGAGTCACACACTGACTACGGTTTTCCGAGAGCATGCGCGAATGGATATTTAATATCTACAGTATTCGTCTGCAAGTACGCTACGCAAGACCATGAGGCTCGTGTAACGCCCGAAGGCCGTTACAATTCCAGTCGGC
The DNA here is from genome assembly GCA_032821775.1 of Sanguinoderma infundibulare. Lineage (NCBI taxonomy): Eukaryota > Fungi > Basidiomycota > Agaricomycetes > Polyporales > Polyporaceae > Sanguinoderma > Sanguinoderma infundibulare. Next base: position 479,775 of record JAVLRN010000004.1, on the reverse strand, counting down.
CCCGGCCGCGGGGAGTCCTGCCAGTGCTTGGCATTTGAAACGATGATGTAGAGGAAATTAAAATGCTCCTAAATTAATGCACAGGCTGTAAAATAACGGCAAGACGGTTAGTAGCTTGAAGATAGAGCGCGGTCTGAGTGGCCCGAAAGGCTTGCATGAGTCAGAGCAGCCGAGAGCAAGGCGCCTAAATACAATAGAGCGCCCATTGCCTTCCATATTCGGCGCTCCCTACTCAACGCCCGCCAACTGCGTCATCGCTATCCGCTTTTTGTTCTGTTCGGACTACGTATCATGTCCTGGATAATTGACACTGTGTGTTCACAACTTCACACAATGACGGTTGTGGCATGTAATCTCTCGCAATGATTCCGATGTCATTCGCGGTTGTAACACACGTTACAGCGGCATTTGTGATGGACACTGCCAAGAAAATCCGATGCCGACTTGGACAAGTAATCTACTAGCGAGCGTCCATTACATAACCGAGAGCGGAAAAAGCAGCAGTCTGAGTTAGTATCCAACACCCAACGCTCATTGCTTTGTCCACCAGACCTGCGACCGATCCAGCACGCTCCCCACTTCCACGATCGGAGCCACCTCCACATCCAGCCACCCGCAACCCGTCACCTCTCCATGATCCACGACGCACTCGACGTGCGTCTCCGGGAGGTTGTTCGACAGCAGCTCCGAGAACGCCGTCGTGTTGCGCCCGTAGCCGTTCGGGTAGATCGACTGGAACGTCAGGACGAACGTCTCGTCGTCAGACACAGTACATGTGCGCTGCATGCTGAGGTGGGTCGCGATGCGGTTCGTGGATGCGTAGAGCGTGTCCGGGTCGAGGGGCGCGAGTGCGGCGAAGTCGGAGAGCGTGCTGTTGCAGTAGGCGGACGCGTTCGCGGTGGTCGCCGCGCAGAACGTGAGGTTGCCGTACCCAAGGCTCGTGTAGGACCCGGCGAAGGCCTCCAGCGGGGTCGTAGACTGCGTGCAGTTGTCGGAGGCCGACGTGTCTCGGGTTGACAAGGTGCGAGCCGACGCAGCTCTAGAAGACAACGAAGATGAGGGAGAGGACGTGGTGTTGAAGCCAAGAACGCTCGAAATGATCGCCTTCGGGAGGATTTCTTGGTACGGCCCGTCGGTGTTGAGCAGGGCGTAGACAGCGAGGTTGTCGGCCGGGAGGACCATAAGCGACGCGGTGAATCCTGGGATGCCGCCGTCGTGCGTGATAAGCTAGCCGTAATTCACCGTTAGCCTTCCGAAAACACGGTTTGAGGTAGCGAAACTTGAAACTTACGTCGTGACCGAAGAAGTCGTTTCGTTGCCAGCCCAGACCATACCCGATGATCGACACCGTCTTGTCATCGGTCACATTTCCGGCTTGGATGACCCGCGCGGTGGTGGTCGCGGCATACGCGGATGCTGGTATGATTGTCTTGTTTGTGACAGGGTCGACGCCGCCGTTGAGGATCGTTGCTGCCCATTTGCTCTGAATAACATTTGTGAACGGTAAGGCAGTCGTCGAAGCAGACAAGAAACGGTGGCACGTACCACGTCAATCGCATTGGACAGGACTCCCCCCGCGCCGGCGATAAGGTTGGACGTTGCGGGGTCTTCGATGATGATCGGAATCCGCCGCCCAAAGTACGTCCAGCTCTGGCTCAGATGGCCGGTGGCGTTGGCGTCCTGCGTAGAGAACGTGGTGAATGTCATGTTGAGGGGCTCGAAGATCCGCTCCTTGACGAAATTCTGGAACGTCTGTCCAGAGTACACAGAGATAATCTCGGAGGCGAAAAAGTAGAACTGGATGGGCGGTGAGTACCATATCGCACATTTAGGCGGAATCTCCGAGGATGACGTACAATGTTCGTGTAGTCCCACTGCTCGCGCAGTTCGTAGCCGGGCTTGACGTACCGAAACCTCTGCGCAAGACTCACCGGCGTATCGTCGCGTGTGTACATGAATTGATTCCTGGATGAAACACACATCAGAACAACGACACACGGAAGGCCGGACTAGACGTACGTCGTAAGCCCGGAGACCATGCTGAGCACATCGGCGATGTTCGCCTTCTCTGTCGCCCACTCGTCCTCCAGTTTCCACACAGAGTGGCCTGGGAACAACGCCTGGACCTTCGTGTTCCAGTTCAGGGTGTCGAGGCCGGGAGGAAGGGCCGTGACGTTGCGGCCGTTCGCGAAGTCGTCGATGAGGATGCCGATGGCGTCGGTGAGGAACGCCTTTGAGCACGACCCGATGCTGGTGATCATCTGCCATGAGCACCGTCAGAGCTTCAAGCAACGTGGGAATGAAGATAAACGTGCAACGTACCTGCGGGTCTGCGGGGTCCCCGTCCTCCGTCCTGTTTCCCCATGAGCCGAACTCGGTTGTGAAAGAGGTGCCGTCCAATCGGACGACGCCGACGCTGACACCGGGGACGAGGTAGTCGGTCAGGAGGCTCTCGGCCAGAGCAGAAATCTCGGGGGTGATTGCAGACCCGCTCCGAGAGGCGAGTTTGACACCGTCGAGAGCGGCGTTGTAAGGACCAGCACTAACGAAAGAAACAAGAGAGGAAATCGAAAGAAGCGTCGCAAGGAAGGTGGACGCCATGGTGAATGAGAAAAGAGGGGATGTGGACGACAATGATGGCCCACCTGAACCCTTTTATCCACGAACGGGATCAACAGCAGTGAATGCATGTGCAGCGGCGCAGGATTTCCGCAGGACGAGGGAGGAGGCGTGAAGCAACACCGCCGCTAAGTCTTTTGGAAATGATGAGGCTCAGGGACGGTCAGTCGTGGCTGTAAGCATATAGGTACTGGACCAATGGGCAGGACTCACCTCGCATCTTGCCGCTGACACACCAGACCTCAATGTTTGCTGTTGAACCAGGCTGCCTCGGAAATTTCGACGTTCATGCGCCCGCCGAACCGTATGTTGCTGCGGAGACTCCGGGTGACGCTGTCAACACTCGAAGGCATGCGCGGACTATGGAGTAGCGCATTGTACCACGGTCGCTGTCGAAGCTGCGCAAACCCATACTGCGAAGTCGAATGGCGAATTTCAATAATCGATGATGTGAACCGGACAGCCCTGCGCATGTCCATGGAACGTGATCCCCGGCGGTGCGAGCCAGGAGCGAAATCTACCATTATTGCTTTGCAAGTCAAGTAAATACACGATGCACATACACGCAGCGACTTACGATTGAAATCGTCCTCTTCGTGCCTTCCGTCCTGGGACGATGGCGAGCCTGAGGATTTCACGAGAAGTTCGTCAAGCTTGTATGGCCACTTACCGAGGCGGTATTGACGCAGCACGTTGCACGTAGGACCATCGTAGGGCGACCCCCAGAACAAAGGTTGGGATGGAGGTGGTGATGGGGACACTGCGAGTTCTGCGTTCTTTTCGGACAAGTACGTTCCCTCGGGCGCTCCCCGGTCATCGCTTCTCCCGTGTGCCGATCTCGGTAAGGGCAACAGGTACGACGACGCTGATCGTGCTTTGCCGCACTGGCCGTACTCGACGTCCCCCTTGAGCGCTGCACGGACGGGTCCCTCAGCGCTGATCGACATGTTCTCGAATTCACGGTTCCCAAGGGGATGGATCTCGACGTGTACAGCAGCTGCCAGTGCCTCCCTCCAAAAATGCTAGACGGAGCATCGTAATGGTTCGGGTCGTCCTCGCAGATGGGCAGACCACCAGTCGTTTCGGTCGAGATCGCTCGCGTCTGCCACAGAAATCAGTCCGACACCTTCATAACTCGCAGGTACTGGGATACGTACTCAAAGGAAACGTTATACAGGCTTCTATTGGCAAGTTTCAAATTCACGCTACCACGCCCGTTGACATGCATGCACGCAACTGGCATCATGCCTCGTCAATGCCCGTCACCTTCAACCGGCCAAGGGAATGATACATACAAGATACAGACTCGCATTCCCTACATCCCCGCTCCAGACCCAGAGTCCCCGCGCTCGGCGCAATCTATCACGATGAGCCCGACATTGCCATCCTTGGATGCTGGTGAGGGGAGCTTCGACTCAGACGTCGCGCTGCCCGTGAGGGACATCTTGATGATGTCGAGGTGGAAGATGTACGGAGTGTTGTATCCGAGGAGAGTGCTTGTCTATTTCTCGAAACTCGCGGCCATTCATCGTTCAGGGTCGCAGAACCTCAGTATTGATGGGCTCCCGTGCAGGAATAGTAGGCATGGCATTGGTGAAGTAGACGGACGCGCTGGAGAGGGTATGCGTGCGAGCGAGCGAGCGGAAGCGGCGGACTATGCTGCTTTTTCAATCACCTACATCTTCAATTCGTCAAGAAATGCAAACATACCGAACACCAAGCCCGCAATGTACCACAGCCCCACCCTTAGCACCAATGTAAGCCCGACAGTCCCTCCTTCGACGCCTTCACGAGCTGCGAGAGGAGCTTCGATGCCGCGATACCCGCGAGCTGCACTCAGAAAATCCCGAGACAGGTGAAGAACGTGGCATCGTACCCAACGAGGGTGTCCGTCTTCGTCTTGAACCTCGCGATCGTCGTCCTTAGCTCAGAACCGCCCTTGCTTGGTCGTCAGTCCACAACCGTGCCAACAATGCTCTCATCAAAGCATTCGATCTGAACCGTGCATCCATGGAACGACGACGACGATGCCAGTAAATTGGTGGAGGTGACGAGCTGAACTAGGCCCGTGAATGAGGAGGACAGGAAGAAGACGCAGTGCGGTCCGACTCGGAGTCTGCGAGCCGCGCTTAAGTAAGTGCTGATTCCCACGACGAGGTTGCACTTGTTACTTATCTCGTTTGTTGCCCAGTTGTTACCTTCCAACGACATCGTCCAGGCTCGGCCACTCGCGCAATGTCTTCCACCATTCACGACTTGCACTCGTCTTCACCGCTTCTCTCACTCCCCTCGGAGCTGCAGGTTGCTGTACTTTCAAAGCTCGACATAGCAGATCTCGTAGCATGCCGGAAGGTGCGATAACTTATCTGGCCTTCATCGCCTGTACATGTGCATTTTGTAATGGTGTCAGTCAGGTCTGCCGCCAACTGCGCGACATCGCCGATGTGCCCGTTCTAGAGCTGAAGCGCGAGCTGAGCTACGCGTCCATGCTCGACGGTGCTAGCGGAGCAAGCGGCCCACCTGTTTCCGAACGCTTGGACGCCCTTCGAGCGTATCAATCAGCCTGGCGCACCTCGTTTTTGACCGTCGACGAGTCACCCTCTCTACAACGCGATTTTCTGGACGTCTGCGGATCCTTCTTCCCAAGCACAGCACATCCACATCTAGAGCTCTTCCGTCCAGCGTCATCGATTAGAGGCATCGAGGCGCAAACGCGGACGTACGATACGGGCTCCCTCCAGTGCGATGTCTGGCGTGTTGTTGTAGACCCATCGCAGGACCTCATTCTGTTGATCGGCGTGCTGCGAAGTGACGGCCAGTAAGTGTCGAAAATATCTCTTGCTTTCTGGCTAACGCATTTTCTCAGAACTCTCGTATGTCATCCGTTGTCCCTCTCCCACAACACTCTAGCCCAACATCCGGCCTGTCATCTGCCAGTCTTCACGATCGGGGAGGGTCAAATGGGCTGGTCCGAGTTAAAAGTCCAGGGCGACCTTTTTGGCATGTGCTACAGCGTACCACCCAAAAGGCTGTACATATGGAATTGGAAGACTGGAGCTCTCGTCGCCGTCAGTTCGCATCCCGCTTCCGCAATATTAGCGTTACTAATACTCCCTCTAGCGGTACACTCAAACAACGCACTTCGAAATTGTCGCTTTCTACTTCCTGGATGACCGGCATGTTCTTCTCCTCACCTACGATGGCTTGATCATCTGTCAGATTGATCCAGCCCTCCACGCGGTTCATCCCCTTCCCCCCCACGGCGACGTACAACACCAAGACTTTCCGAGTTCTATCCTTACCTTCCGCTTCCCGCCTATCGTAGAGGGTGCAAGATATATCCCGAACTACTTTGGCTGCTCGCGTATCCCTTCACACCTTGACGAGGGCCCTCTATTTCGCCACGATCCTGCCTCGACAGTCATCGTTGTTTCCTTCCTAGTAACATGGGATGCCAAAGGCCCATCCCACTCACACAAAGATTGTTTCCTTCTGGTGCCGTTGACCACATTCTCCAACCGACTTCGGTCCCCTCGACCCCTCGGCTCTCACCCTCTCGTCGTCGAGTGGTCTGAATGGGGTCCTCACGGAACACGGCTTCTGCGCTATCGGCAGAAGTCAAGGTTGGGTTCAAGTGGCATCTCCGCTTTCGGCTCTAGGTGCGCAATGTGCTGCGAGCGCGATGACGGGCAATATCCAGACTACACCGTCTTCGTGTTCCAAGTCCACCCGTGCGCGAAGTCACGGCAGGCTCCGGACGACCCGGATCTCATCGCGGCCCGGGAGTTCTTTGACCTGGACGAGGTCGTAGGCGGCTCCGAGTTCGTCGATGGTGTGGTCCGGACGAGCGTGCCTATCACTGTCACGCGCATCCCCGGGATGGACGCCGTTCAGTGGTCGGCGGAGGAGAGACGTCGGGATCGGATCTTACTCGCGGACGACGGTGTGGTTGTAACCGTAAGCTGTTCGGAGGCGTTCCACGAGCGGTCATGTCTGACGTGCTGATTTTCAGACTATGTTCACACCTGGCGCTCACGATCCACTGCCTCCTGATCGCGTCCTTTCGTGCTTCGTCTGAGCACCTTCTCTCACGACTGTTGTCCTTTCGCGCGAGTACATATCTCAATTTACATCGTTTCGCAACACCGGGAGACAGTGGCGATCTGTGTGTTCGAGACGGAGAACAGTGAGTGCGGTGACACGGTACGGTTCAACGTCGGACGATGCAAACAACCGACATTTCTTGTTGATGAAGCCGAATCTCACGGCGCGGCCCTTGTTAATCTAATGCCGTATTGCCCGCCCTCTCAGACAACATGTCGGATCAGCCTCTCAACTCGGATCCTTGTAGCGTCTTTGGTTCCAGGTCTCGGCAACCTCCACCGCAACCGGAGCCTCAGGTCACTACCAATATGCGCAAGCCGAGTCACAGGGCAGTTTGAGTGTGGTTGCGGGCAAGGTCGGCGCTACATAATAGGTTGGACTTTGTATTACACTGCGAGATCTGATCGCATCGACGAGCGCTTGTGCTCGACGCAGTTTTCTCTCTCGACCGTCACCATTGTTGTTGCACGCTCGCGCAGCTCATCTCGCTCTATGTCACATTTTATGCTCGCACGCCGCACCCTTCTCGTTTGCTGAATACCATGTTAGGAAGGAGCGCACAACACGGGCACCGCTCAACTAGACACAGAAGCACAGCAAGTCGCCGCGCGACAACTGAGCTCGCCTGTCTGAAAGTTCGCTGTCGCATCTGCCCCCGGTTTCGCCGGGCCCTAGGCTAACCTACAAGTACAAGTCTCTGTGTTCTCGCCGTACGAGCTCACAAAGTCATCAACGAGGCTGGACATATCTGGCAGACATCGTCACTGGATCCGCGCGCCACCCGCACATAATGTCTTCTTCCATTCACGACTTGCGCTTGTCTTCGCCGCTTCTCTCACTCCCCTCTGAGCTACAACTCGTTGTACCTTTAATCCTCGACATAGCAGATCTCGCAGCATGCCGCAAGGTGCGATACTCATGCTGACCTTCATCGCCTGTGCGTTTCATAACGGTGTGAATCAGGTCTGCCGCCAACTGCGCGCCGTCGCCGACGTTCCCGTTCTGGAGTTGAAGCGTGAGCTGAGCTACGCATCTATGCTCATGGACCAAACGACGACGCATCTTTGTAGTGCCTTGAAAGTGACCTCCTGACAGTGTACATGGCTGTTACGTTTGTACTCCTCCGTCTGCCTCAGTGCCCACTGTCGCGCATGTCATTCTGGTCATTCTGTCGATTTATGTATCTACCACATGCCCCACGCGAAGCCGTCGATTTTGAACTTCCATCCGCAATCATTCGCAGTAGAGCTTATCAATTCACATACAACAGCCACCTTGGCATATCCATGAGAATGTCAATCATTTCCCGCGCGCAAGCCTTCGGCAGCACCTGCTTCACAAACACCCCGAGGATACCCTAAGCATTTCCCGGTCAGCTGCTCCGACGTCAAGTTCCTTACATATAGTACCTACCCGGAGACATACCTGTACTTCCTGTTTGGAGTCCGACACCTCGCGTCGCTCGACGTCCGCCGCAGCCAAGGCATCATCTTGACCCTCCAGTATGGTGCTCGAGGAAAATCGGCGCGTCTTTCCTTTTGCTTACTACGGTGGCGAGGCTCGGATGACTTTACGAGACACTATTCATCACGATGTACGATGTAACTGATAATGATTGTGGTGGAAGTTCGAACACTACCATTGGGTAGCGTGCATGGGGACGTCCTTGGAGGGGACCGAACGGTCAATAGTGAGCCCAAAGCGACGAGCGGCACGCCTCTGCTCACTTCTCACTCTCGAAAACATTTTGCCGTCTAAAGTTTGGTAACATTCAGAGTTTGGTATGCGGATATCACTAATTTGCGGAGATGACAGCGAAGCGCGTCCCTGGCCCCCACACTTGTCGTCTGTGGACCTATTCACAACAGTACCCATGTACATGTCATCGACACTGAAATGTCCCGAACGTTCAATATCTCCTATGCCTCCACGGCGGGTGTACGTCGACGTCTCTATTCATTGATATCTTGGACAGTGACAGAGCCACTGCCGGTCGAACTCTTGACCATTCTGACGTGACCGGTGCATCGCTATCGCTACCGACGTACATGGGGTGGTGTTCGAACGGGTCCCACGGTCTGGCCTCCTGCTAGCGATCCGACGAAGTGCTGGTCGTACATACAACACTTCACGATGGCATCCTGGAGTCCACGGAGCGCAGCACGAGTCCTATCGAACATCCGACATGCTCAAAGAAAGCATGTCAAAACGGGATAGGGTGGCCTACGGCCCTGTGTCTAGAAAGAGCGGCAAAGCGCAGAAACGTCAGATTCGGTAGGTTCCCTTCTGCACGTTCGCATTCAAACCAGGAAGGACAGCAACTCACGAGGAAAGCGACGCCGTCGTCCATCAGCACGAACCATGTCGGAGATATATGGTCGTCTGCAGGAAACCTGTATTCCACCGGAATGCACGTCACGCTGACCGGCAGGCCCGTCCGAATTGGCGTCCTGCCATCCAATCCCTTGGACTCAGGAGAAGCGATGACCTCGTCCAGCTCGAAGAACTCTCGCCCAGCGACGACGTCCGGGTCGTCTGGGGCCTGCCTCGACTTTGCGCACGAGTGGACTTCGAGCACGAAGACGTTGTAGCGCTCAGGCGGGTTGACGTCCCTGGCTGTCTCGAGCCAGGACAGGGCGCACTTGGGACCGAACGCGGAGATGTTGGGGCCCGGCCTCCGGTGAGGCACAAGCCGCGTTCCATGGGGACCCCATGCTGCCCAGTCGAGGACATGAGGATGCGGCGCAGGAGGTCCGAGTGACCGGAGGTGGCTGGCGAACGTGGCGAACGGCACGAGAAGGAGGAAACGTTGGGATGTGTCGGAGTTGGGTACTCGCACTGAGTAAGACATCGCGAAGACTGTCGAGGCTGAGTCGTAATGAAATAGTGGGGCGTCGTGGGTCCATTGTGAAGGGAGCCGTGATTCGATGCCAATCGGGACAAGCACCCTGTCCTCCCTGATGGGCGGCAAGCGAAGGACAAGGATAGAGCGAGGAGGGTATTGTGCGTCATGAGGAGGAAGAGGATCCGCGACGGGAAGGCATGGATCGATTTTACAGACGGCTATGCCGTCGGGTGTGAGGACGAGGATATGTCTGTCGTCGAGAAAGCAGAACTGGATATCCCCAGAATCATTGAACTGCGAGACATGTCATGAATAGTGTTATGGTTTCAAAAACAGAGGGTAAACTTACCCAGAGGTAGACCATCGCACCAGTCTTCCAGTTCCGAATTCCCAACGTCACGTTCCAGATGCCTGAGCATGAGCCAATCAGGTCGCCCTGCACTTGCACTCGATAGTTCCACTGGCCGACAATGAAAGTAGGCTGCTGACTTGCCGGATGATGTGTTGCAACCTCGTCAGACAAAGAAAGAACGTGACATTCAGTAGCTCTGGGAAAATAGATTAGCCCTTAAACGTGGGGTACCGGACCGTTGACACGCACTGCGGCAGACCACCAATCGGTTCTCCCTGTACTACCAGCAGGTCCTGCCATGCATCCACAATAGCATTGTGGACAAATATCCGCAGCGAGCGCAAGTCGTACGTTCGCTTTTCCTCCTTGATGCCTCTGATAGTTGATGCTGGACGGAACAGCTCGAGATGATCGGGCTCCACTATAGTTGCAAAGAAACCTCCGCTGAAAGTTAACGCCATGCTGTGATACGAATCTACACGCCACGAATGGTGAACCAAGTAGGGTGTATTGTCCGGGGTCAAAGAGGAGGAGCGCCATGCTGATTGGTACGCCCTGAGCGCGTCCAGGCGTTCTGACACAGATGCGCCGTTGCTTTCGAGGGGTCCGTCGACCATAGATACATAGCTGAGCTCGCGCTTCAGTTCCAGAGCAGGAACATCGGCGACGTCCCGCAATTGGCGGCAGACCTAATGAATGAGCGTTGTTACAAAGCGATGAGATGAGGGAGATCGAAGATGAAGCTTCGCACCTTGCGGCATACTACAAGATCTGGAATGTCCAGCTTTGAGAGTACGGCGATCTGTAGCTCAGAGGGGAGCGAGAGAAGTAGTGAACAGAAGCGTGGGTCATGAGTTGTGGAGGACATTGCCAGCGGTGTAACGAGAATACGGTGGTCGAGGACAAGACGGGAGATCGATTGTTTCCAACAGGCCCCGCCGCCGTGGGGAGACGAGGGGACTGCTCGTCACGTGCTTCATCCAAGATGCGGTCGAACGATCTCGCTACCGTCAAAGGTCCCAGTAATCTGTTGCTGCTATCTAAACAAGCATCATGAAGTATATCGACGTCACAGACCGTGCATTCAGCATGAGACCAGTACTGGCGGACTCCGAGCCACCCACTGAAATTCCGCTTCACATTGGCAGTGAACGCGTGTAAATCAAAGTAATAAGTTCATTGTAGTCGTGGGAATCAGCGCCCTCGTGGCCACCCGAGGTCGACCCACTGCCAGGCTTGCCGTAGTACTTACGCCTGCCACTCGTCACCTCCATGCACACACCGGCTCGATCTTCCTCTGGAAACCAGCAAGATGTAGAACGATCGCGCACAACGTTGTTAAGAGCCTTGCCGACAAGGGGCAAGGTCCGGTAAGCTGAGTCCCTCGTGCTAGTATGTAAGTCTTCTCCCATGCCATCCTCGTCCGCATCCTTGTTACTCATGCAGTTAATTTTCAAGCAGCCTGGGCTACGACAAAACTGAGAAGCTCTACGCCCAGGTCCGCAATGAGAGCGAGGAACTGACGGAGACCTTCGGGGCGATCATTTTCCGTCCTCCAACGTCGGCGGCGGCGGCGAGGACGGCCTCGTCCTCAAGGCTCTCGAGCTCGACTTCCTCCTCGAGGGCGCGTTGCAGGGCCTTGATCGCCTCGGGCATCTCGTCGCGCCAAATTTGGAGGATGCGGATCATCTCGACGTCGTTGTTTGTCTGCAGCGCGGCGTGCATCAGTTGGCGGAGGTCGGCCGTGTCGTGGAACATGTCGCGCTCGTTCTGGCGCGCGGTAACGGCCTGCAACTGCGCGAGGACGTCGTCGTGGGCCTCATTGGGCTCTGCGGCGAACAGGAGACTTCCTGACGGAGAGGGCTCGATCGTGAGAGGCCGAGAGTCTGGGATATTGGAATCGAGGAGCACGACGGTGTCCTCTTGGCGTCCACAATGCGGCTCGTGGGCGGCGCAGCGAAGTAGCCCCTGTCACTGGTCTTGCAAACGTCCTAGGACGATACTGTGTGGATGCCGCTGATGGATTGTGCTGAGGGGGGGGGCAAGACCTAGCGTTCGGCATGGGGATATAGGCCGATTGCTTGGCCTGTTTCTGGTACGTCCAATTTTCTTGACAAGTTGAAGATCGAGGAGATCGACGAGGTGATGCCAATTACTCGTTTGGGCTTGGACCGCTCCCTCCTATGCCGTCCGTCGAGCAGGACAGGGCGAGCGGACTTCGCGTAGACGGTCGTGCTGCACTTAGGCTCCTTCTTGGAGTCCGAAGTCCCCATCGCTGCGATGTTGTCCTTGAACTCGCTGCTCCACGGTGCGCTTAGTTTACCCATAGCCTCATGGCATCCTCTCACAGCGTACTATAGTGCGGCTCCTGGAAGACACTCCAGAAGCACGCCTCGTGAAGACTAAGCCTGGGTTTCTCCTCGAGGTCGAGGGCGCGCTGAATGTCTTCCTCGAGACGTGAAGCTCAGTCTAGACGTCGACGACCGTCATACAAAGCCCTCGGAATCCACGGCACCGTCAAGCTCAAGCTCGCGGACCACCCGTCTGTCGTGCAAGTACTCGGAGGCGTATGACGCTCGATTCGTAGACGGCGCGACGATTCGGACGAGCGTGCCGATCAGCGTGACGCGCGTCCCGGTGGAAGTACAAGTTTTAGGTGCTCCCAGAGTGCATATTTCTGCTTTGAGTCGCGCTCACGGACGACGGCGTGGTTTGCTTTGTGAGTGTCTTCCTGGTTTGAGTGCAAGCGAGCCCCGAGGGTCTCTTCTGACGCTGCGTGCAGACGAGCGGCCGCGACACGAACACCCGGCCTGATCCCGTTTTGACGTGCTTTATTTGAGCACTCTATGATACAACCATTACTTCATGTCACACCGCAAATTTTACTCTCGTTTGCATCGGAGAGTGTGGAGGCGAGTACGATCTAGTTCTAGCTCAAAGTTTATTTCCTGGCATCAGTGTGCACCTGTTAAGTGTGTGCCCCTCCGTCTGGCCGTTGTCGTCCAGGTCGTTCTGTCGATTGACGTATCTCCCACCTCCCCCAAGCGAAGCACTAGATTTTGACCTCCCATCACCAGAGCTCGACCAGGCTGAGTTTAAATGATCTAAGCCATACTCGCATTGATCCTAGGGTGATATCACGTCACGTACTGAAACCATCTACGCCACCATGACAATGGTGATCATCCCCCGGCCGCGCATGAGTCTTCGGCATCACCCGTTTCACGAACGTCTCCAAGATGCCCTAGGCAGTGTTCCCGTTCAGCTGCTCGGCCATCACGTTCCTACACAATATGCAAATAGAGACATACCTGTACTTTGATTTCGGAGCCCCCCTTCAACAGACACTCGGGTGGGTGAGCTTGAAACAGCACCTCGATCTTCCGATCCACCGTGGGAAGCGAGATGATGCCGAGGTCAAATCCGCGCCAGCCCGAAGCAAGCTCCTCCAGCTCCCAGTGGAATGCAGCCCGAGGGGGCGCCAGAGCACAGCGGGAACTCGAAACGCATGAGGATTGTCTCGATGGAGGGCGGCGCGCACCGCAAGAACTCTGTGTTGGCCTCGAGACAGGCGAGGCGGTACTCGACGCCGATGCGAGCGACGGCAAGATCGACTGGGAAGAAAATCGGACGTACCAAAAACAGGCCATGCAATCCGCCTATATCTCTGTGCCAAACGCTAGATCCCCTCCCTCAGCAAAATCCATGAACGACATTCCCAGTACGCTTGCAAGACCAGCGACAGGAGCTTCTTCGCCGCGCCGCCCACGAGCTGCATTTCGACGATGTCGCGGGGTGGGAAGAACACGGTGTTGTACGCAACAATCGTGCCCGTCCTCTTCTTGAATCTCGGGAGCTCGTCTCGCTGTTTGCTAGAGGAGGATAGAGCCAGTATGTGCATGGAGGTAACGAGTGGCAGGTGTATGGCAAGGTGAATCGAGGCCCGATAGCGGGGAGGACGCTGATTCCCACGAATACAATGAACTTATTACTTTATTTGACGCGCGTTGATCGATTTTGTAATGTCTTGTAGTCTTATATCTAGAGTAAGAAACATGAAACCATTCCCCCGTTCAAACGTTCACTACCAATGTCTTCTACAAACGATCACTTGCGCTCATCTTTACCACTCCTTGAGCTCCCCTCTGAGCTGCAGGTGGAAATACTCTCAAAGCTTGACGTCGCAGATCTCGTCGCATGCCGCCAGGTGAGATGGTTCAGCTCCGGTTGCTCGTTGTCGTGACAACTCTTGTTTGTTAGGTCTGCCGCCAACTGCGGGACGTCGCCGACGTTCCTGTTCTGGAGCTAAGGCGCGAGCTAAGCTATGCATCCATGGTCGACGGGTCCGTCGAAAGCAACGGTGCATCTATTTCAGAACGCCTGGATGCGCTCCAAGCATACCAGTCGGCATGGCGCACCTCCTCCCTGACCCCCGACCATACGCCCTATTTGGGAAGCGATTCGCAGCGCCGGTCATTGAGGTTCAGCGGAGGTTTCTTTGCAAGTGTTACACCTGGTCATCTCGAGCTCTTCAGGCCGGCATCGAGAATCAGAGGCATCGAGGCGCAAACGCGGATGTACAATCTGGACACACTCCAGTTGATCGTCGACGCAGTTGCTATAGATGTATCACAGGACCTTGTTCTGGTAATTGGCCGGCCGCCGAATGACCTTCAGTACATGTCGAAAACGTCTTCCGTTCATTAGCTAACATATTAGCTCAGAACTCTCCTATGCCGCCCGTTGTCCCTGTCCGACGAGACGGCAGCACCCCATCCCGCGTGTCAACTGCCCATGTTCAAGGTCGTGGGCGTGACCTCGTTACGTGGGCCACGAGTCCGGGGTGACCTTCTAGCATTCCGCAATGGGGGTCACCATCACGACACGCTGTGCATATTCAACTGGAAGACTGGAGCAATGGTCTACGTGAGTGTGTGTTCTGTTTCTGCAAGAGGAACACAGCTCACACCACCTTTAGCGGTACAACAACCAAACCTTTGTCTTCCGCTTCCTGGACGAGCGACATGTCCTTCTCCTTGCCGAAGACGGCTTAATCGCCTGCCAAATCGACCCCGCCCTCGCAGTCACAGACCTCAACGACTCACAATTTCCTAGCTCTTCCGTTATCTTCCTTTTCCCGCCTATGGCAAAGGATGCGGTCTTCACCTCCGCTGATCTCTTCTCACGCGACACCCCGCCGTTTCACTACGATCCGGCCTCGACTCTCTTCGCAATCTGGTTTTCAGTGGACGTACCGATCCCGGACAGCATATTCCCATCCAAAACATACGAAATATTTCTCCTCCTGGTGCCGCTTTCCACATTCTCCAGGGCGCTCCGGTCCCCTCGGTCCCCCGGTCCACATCCGAGTCCTCGGGTTGTCGACTGGGCGGAATGGGGTCCTGGTGGAACGCGACTCATCTCTATTCGAGGGGACCCGCTCACTGGCACCACCTCCACGTTCGGGCCTGAGGTCGCGTTGTGCTGCCAGCACCGCCGAGACTTGGGCTTTCCGGACACTATTCGGTACAGCATCTTCATGTTCGAGGTGCACCCGTGCGCCGCCAAGTCCCGACAGGCCCCGGACGACCCGGACGTCGTCGCCGCGCGGCAGTTCTTCGAGCTGGATGACGTCGTCCGCGGCTCTGCGGCGTTCGGTGACGGTGTCATCCAGACCAGCATGCCTGTCAGCGTTACACGCATTGCGGTGGATCATGCCGTCCAATGGTCCTTGGATGATCTCAGATATCCGCAGCGGCTGTTGCTCACGGACGACGGCGTGGTGCTGTTTGTGAGTTCTTGTTGGTGCTACACCTGGAGGGACATTTTCTGACCCCCTGGACATTGTGTTCAGACTAAAGGCGCTGACGTTCCTCCCTCTCATTACGTCCTCACGTGCTTTATTTGAACACGTTTTGGTATGATCATTGTCCTTTGACGGGATGGGTACAGATCTTAATCTAAACCGTGTCGCAGCACTGAACGACCAGTGCGGAGGCGAGTGCGATGAACGCAAACCTCTATGCGCCACGTGCCCGGGGAACCACATCCAATCCGCACCGCGGTGTTTGTCGATATCGAGTCTTGTCGTCAACCATCCCCGCATGCCACCGCTCCGCGACTGGCAGTGTCTTCCATCACCTGCACGCTCATTATCCACGTCTGTCACTCGCCTCGGAGCTGCAGATCGGTATACTGTCAAAGTTCGACATAGCTGATCTCGCGCGGATGGAAAATACCAGCTCCCTCTAGTGCCATGCCCATCATGTTGCTGTAGACTCATCACAGGACTTAGGACCTGGATCCCTGTCGTCGATGCGAAGCCCCGGGAGAGTGAGACCGATTTCCGTTCCTCGTTCCTCCCTGCTGTGTGCACTATCCCACGACTTTAATACATCCGGCCCTTCCATGATGTTGCAGTCTCTCGCTTGATCCCCTCGCCCGCTCTTCCTCGCTACCTCAATGACCTTCACAAATGACTCGTACTTGGCTTCACCACTCCTTGCACTCCACTCCGAGCTACAGATCGCCGTGCTCGCAGAGCTCGACGTAGCAGATCTCGTCGCATGCCGCAAGGTGCGATGTGTCGTCTCCGATTTCCGTCAAACCTTCGCTTCTGTAACGACGGTCGTTTCGATTAAGTCTGCCGCCAATTGCGGGACGTCGCCGATGTTCCTGTTCTTGAGCTGGAGCGCGAGCTCAGCTATGCATCGATGGTCGACGGACCCGTCGAAAGCAACGGCGCATCTGCCTCAGAATGCCTGGACGCGCTCCGAGCGTACCAGTCAGCATGGCGCTCCGCCTCTTTGACCCCCGACAGTACACCCTACTTGGCTCGCCATTTCCAGCGCCAGTCCTTTGGCTTCAGCGGAGGTTTCTTTTCGAGTGCTACACCTGATCATCTCGAGCTCTTCCGTCCAGCATCGACGATCAGACGCATCAAGCCGCAAACACGGATGTACAATACAAGCTCACTCCAGTGCGATGTCCATCGTGTTGTTGTAGACACATCACAAAACCTTCTCCTGATTATTGGCCTGCTGCCAAGTGACGGCCAGTACGTGTCGAAAACATATCTTGCTCTCTGGCTAATCCATTTCCTCAGAACTGTTGTATGCCGTCCTTTCAACTTTGTCCCTCTCTGACGAGAGTGTAGCCCAACATCCGGAGTGTCATCTCCCACTCTTCACGCTCGGGGAGGGTTGGATAGGCTGGCATGGGTTTCAAGTGCAGGCTGCGATAGGCTGGTATGGGTTACAAGTGCAGGGCGACCTTCTAGGCATGTGCTACCAGAACGTCGACGACGTCACGCTGTATATATGGAATTGGAAGAATGGAGCATTGGTTGCCGTAAGTCGACATCCAGATTCCACGAGATTAGCGTTACTGACACTACGTCCAGCGATGCAGGAATCCGGACTTCAAAGTTGAGGCCTTCCGCTTCCTGGACGGACAGCATGTCCTTCTCCTTACCGACGATGGCTTAATCGTCTGCGAAATCGATCCCGCCCTCGCAGGCACGAAACCCAACGATCTACAGCTTCCCAGACCTTCCCTTATCCTCATCCTCCGCCTGCCGCCTATGACAAAGAACGCCATCTTCAAACCCGATGACCTCTTCTCACGCGATCGCTGCCCAGTTCACTACAATCCCGCCCTTACTCTCTTCGCAATCTGGTTTTCAGTGCTAGTGTCGATGCCGGAGAGCGAAACCTCATCCGACACGTACGAAGAATCCCAATTTGTCCTTCTGGTCCCGTTCGCCACACTCTCCACGTAGCTCCGGTCTCCTCGGCCTCCCGGTCCACGTTTGAGTCCTCGGGTCGTCCACTGGGCGGAATGGGGTCCTCACGGAACACGGCTTCTGCGCCACCGGGATGGCCAACGAGCGATTCCAAGAGCCTTCTCAGCTTTTGGCCCCAAGTGCGCGGTGTGCTACAGTCATGGGGACGACTCTCCGGATTCACAACGCTACAGCGTCTTCGTGTTCCAAGTCCACCTGTGCGCCAAGTCTCGACAGGCTCCGGAGCATCCTGACGTCGTCGCGGCCCGGGAGGTGTTTGACCTGGATGAGGTCGGAGGCGGGTCGGAGGGCCTCGACGGTGTTGTCCGGACGAGCCTGCCTATCACCGTGACGCGCATTCCGATGGATGTCCAGTGGGAGTCGAAGGAGGACAGATTTCCGGCGGCGCTTGTGCTCACGGACGATGGTGTGATCGTCTTCGTAAGTTGTCACTGGCTGGATGAGTCCACGAGCGGACGTGTCCCACATGCCTGTTTTCAGACGAATGCCTTTTTCGTTCCGCCGCCCCATCCTGTTCTTACGTGCTTCATCTGAGCACCGTCGAGTATGACTGTTGTCCTGTCGCGCGACTTGGATAGGTACATATCTGAATCGAAATGACGGAAAGGCAGGAGAGCAGGATCTGTCTGTGTTTGATCCCCGAAGATAGTGAGTGCGGTGACGCAGTACGGTCCAACGTCGGGTGATGCGAGCAACCGGTATTTCTCGTCGATGAAGCGGAATATCAGTGGGCGGCTTGGAGTGCACCAGCGTTGATATCATGTTGAATGCACGGTCTGTGAGGTCGATGTACTTCATGATGCTTGTTTCAGATGGCAGCAACAGATTACAGGTACCTTTGACAACTATTTCGAGGGCGGGGAGATTGCCCGAGTCGTCCGAGCGCGCGTGAAGCACGTGGCACTAAGGTCCCCACGACGGCGCCTGTCGAGAGCAATGGATCTCGAGTCTTGTCCTCTACCACCGCATACCATCGTTCCGCCGCTGGCAATGTCTTCCACAAATCAAGACTTGCGCTCTTCCTCGCTACTTCTCTCACTCCCCTCGGAGCTACAGATCGCCGTACTCTCAAAGCTCGACATTCCAGATCTTGTAGCATGCCGCAAGGTGCGATGCTTCATCGATGTCATCTTCAATCTCTGTCATGTCTTTGCATTTGTAACAACGGTCGTTGATTAGGTCTGCCGCCAATTGCGGGACGTCACCGATGTTCCTGTTCTGGAGCTGAAGCGCGAGCTCAGCTATGCATCTATGGCCAACGGACCCGTCGAAAGCAACGGCGCATCTGTTTCAGAACGCCTGGATGTGCTCAGAGCGTACCAATCAGCATGGCGCTCCGCCTCTTTGGCCCTCGATGATACACCCTACTTGGTTCACCATTCGTCGCGCCCGACTTCGTATTTGAACCCTTTGACGTTCAGCGGAGGTTTCTTTGTGACTATAGTGAAGCCCGACGATCATCTCGAGCTGTTCCGTCCAGCATCAACCATCAGAGGTATCAAGGAGGAAAACCGAATGTACGACTTGCGCTCGCTGCAGCTACGTGTCCGCCGTGCTATTGTGGATGCATCTCAAGACCTTCTGGTAGTACAGGGAGAACCGATTGGTGGTCTGCCGCAGTGTGTGCCACCAGTACGCATACCCCACGTTCCAGGGCTGATCTATTTCCCCAGAACTACTGAATGCCACGTTCTTTCTTTGTCTGAAGAGGTTACAACATATCATCCGGCAAGTCAGCAGCCTGCTTTCGATGTCGGCCTGAACTATCTACAGCAAGTGCAGGGCGACCTGATTGGCTTACACTCCACCGTGGCGTTGGATATTTGGAACTGGAAGACTGGTGTGATGGTCTACACGCTCGTGAGTTGACCCTCTGTTTTTGCAAAAGGCATGCTATTTACATCATGTGTAGCCATCTAAGAAGAGTCCGACGTTCCGCTTTCTGGACGACAGACATGTCCTCCTCCTGACACCCTACAGCATAGTCGTCTGTGAAATCGATCCATCCCTTCCCGCCATGGATACTCTCGATCCTCATGACACACAATATCCTGCCCGCTCCATCCTTGTCCTTCGCTTGCCGCCCATCAGAGAGAATGCGAGGCCTTTCCCGCGCTGGATCGGATCACGTGTCCCTTCGCTCTGCAGCCACGGCGCCCCACCATTTCATCACGACTCAGCCTCGACAGTCTTCGCAATGTCCTATGAAGTGCGACCGCCCGAACTCGACACATACCAAGATTTCCTCCTTCTCGTGCCATTCGCCACGTTCGCCAACCACCTCCAGTCACTCGGACCGCCTAGCCCGCACCCTCACGTCGTCGACTGGACGGAATGGGGTCCCCGTGGAACGCGGCTCGTACCTCACCGACGGTCGGAACCCTACATGTCCGCGTTCGGGCCCAAGTGCGCGCTGTTCTGGCCTAGGAACGAGCCGTCTGACCTCGGCAGACCTGAACGCTACACCGTCTTCGTGCTCGAAGTCCACTCGTGCGCAAAGTCAAAGCAGGCCCCGGACGACCCGGACGTCCTTGCAGCACGAGAGCACTTCGAGCTGGACGAGGTCATCGCTTCTCCCGAGTCGAAGGGATTGGATGGGGCGACGCCGATTCGGACGAGCCTGCCGATCACCGTGACGTGCATTCCGGTGGAATGCAGGTTTCCTACGGACAATGCGAACGGCGATGATATGTCTCTGACGTGGTCCGAACTTACGGACGATGGGGTCGCTTTCTTCGTGAGTCGTTCAAGTTCTTCCTGGTTTGAATGTATGCGAGCCGAAGGGATCCTTCTGAATCTGACGTTGCTGCTCTTTCTAGCCATCCGGCCGTAGGCCACCATATTCGTGCTTTCTTTGAGCACGTTGGACGCTCGACAGGACTCTGCTGCGCTCCGTGGAATTTAGGATGCTGTTCGAGCCGAGATGCGTTTTGTATCCGACCTGTACTTCTCATGGCTGGCAGGGTGTCAGATCATCGTTGGACTTGTCTGAACCCCCCACATGTACATGTGTCGCGATGTGTCGGGCGATGGTCGCATTCAAATGGTGGTGAGCTCAATGGGTAGTATCACTGTCAGTCTTTGAGATGTTATCGGATACAGACGTACAGAAATACTCGATGTTCGAGACATTGGATAAGCGCGCATGTCGCAGTCAACGTCCTACACCGGGATTCGAGCGCACGAGCATGCGCAGATCCAGATGGCCGTTCGACTACCAGCGTACCGGCCCGTCCTACTACCGCCGTTGTCCGTGTCGGTCTTCCCAACTTTCGTAAGTAGATCTTTGGCAGTTCGAGGTGTCCAAAAGCGAGCTTGTCTGACGTGCTTGATTTCAGACGAATAGCCGATACGTGCACAACGCTTCGAGATTGGCCCTACGATTGTCAGGTGCGTCGTCTTTCCTGTTGGTGACGATGCCGTTCCGAAGCCACAATGCACTCTGCTTCCGCCCACACATCTTGCACGGGGCCCTAAGTCCAAAAATTATGTCTGTAAATGACATCGTTAACCTGATTGTTTTTGGGCGTAATGGCCTGAAATAATTTGGTCGGATTAAGGAACTTTCGAACCCGCATTGTTGGGATCCGAAACGCCTCATCTTGTCGCACAACGCTACAACGGAAGTCATCGGATGGCAGGAGACAATACCGTGACGGCAGAAGCTCTTCCGGCAGCTAAGTTAATTTGGCAACAAACGCTTTGACATTATCTTTTCAACGTCGGGGGCACATCAGTGGCACAGCCGCGAGGGACCGCGCGCATTGATATGGCACGCCACTCTAGACAATGAGTCTCCGCCTTTCCAGCGCTCCAGAGGGCCACAGATACGATGGCTGTGCCGCGTGGAGGCGAGGTGGTGTGTGGTTGGGCCAGCGAAGAACAAAGGTCGGTAGTCCATGGCGCTCCTCCCGCCGCACATGGTTGGCCGCTTTGCATGCAAAGGCCGTGGCTGCGCGTGGATCCGTTTCTAGCGAGCCAGAGAAGCTGACTTATTCTTGCCAGATGTGGAATTGCTGGACTGTGCAATACCAGCCCGAGACCTTCAGGCCCAGGTATCCATTGTCTGAGCAAAGCGTTCGTGGCGGAGATGGTCCGTATGGCTTTCTTAGTCCGCTCCAGTCGCTCACGGTTAAATACAGGATGGAACGGCACCAAGTCTCCTCACTGACCGCTATCCGCCTCTCGCAAGCACGAACTCGACCTTTCGACCCGCCAATCGCCCTCCGTCTTTGTGACACCACCACAACGCTCTAGCTTTCCATCATGCAGAACCTCTCACGCACCCTCTCTATTTCTGAAATATTTGATTATGAAGCCTACCAGGCGAGTTTTGAGACGGCCAAATCCATGACTTCCGACTGGAAACCGTCAGTCCCGGTACGTAGTGTACTCAGCATCCTTTCGCTTGCTGTTACTCACAGTTCTTAACATCGTTCCTCAGCCCATGCCATTATATTCCCAAGACCTCAAACCATTGTACGATGTGAAGAATGTTACCGGGAATACGGACCCAACCACGCCCAGTTCTTCCAGAGAGGACTCGGAGGCGTTCTCGCGCCTTCTTGCTACGCTCGACGGTGAAGAGCCCGATGCCCCCCAACCACCGCCCGCGCTCCAGCGCACTGCTAGGCACCAGTCCGTCATGACGGATGACTTCGGCTCCGAATTCGATGGAGAGGACGCGGTAATTTACCTAGCCACAGACGGCGCTTCAGCATACGACAGTCAGGACGAGGACGAGGAGCTAGGGGACGAAGATCAGGCTGAGTGCGACGACTATGGCGAAGACAGTGACGAGGACGACGACAGTGACAACAGCGACGACGACAACACTTCAGACGTCGCTCAGGCTTTTCCGGTAGTTTCGTACTCTGAGGACGAGGATCTTGACGAGCCTATGCGGGGTTGGGTCTCGGAGAGCAACGGTGGGGACATGATCATCGATGAGGTATGTTCTGTATCTTGGTGCATTTGATCAGCTCAGCTGCTGACCATCATCGTTGACATTCTTCAGGACGCGCAACAGACCGCCTCCCCTTCTCTACGTCGCTCAGCCCGCATTGCCGAGAAGATGCCGCAGTATGGGCCCGCCGCTGGCCCGTCTACCCCCGCACGCCTCAAGCGGGCTCGCTCGAAGTCGCCTGGCGCGCCTCACTACGGAAAATCGTCCAGCCCGGCCAAACGCTCAGCGAACGCCACTCGGACGGGGCTATCCAGGCGCCCTAAAGCTAAGAGAACGGTCCAGTGCGGCGCGTGCGGGATGGAAATTGGGGTCAACAACCCATGGAACGTGGAGAAGCACTTCGTCACGCACTACACGGAAACGGAGCGAACGCAATCTCCCGTCCAGTGCAAATGGGGAGGGTGCGCCGCTTCGGGGGGCGCCATCAAGGAGGTCGTCGTGCACGTCAAGAAGGAGCATCTCTCCGAGACGTGGATGTGTCCTGACTGCTGGAGGCCGTTCAATACGAGTGAAAGGATGAGGGCGCACCAGGCGACGTCTTGTGTAAGCTCTCCAGTTTGTTGCTCAGTGTCACTGCGCCGCAAATTCTGACCTCGACAATGGCACAGATCACGACGCCGCAACAGGCCGGGGAGCCAGCGCAGAGAAGTCCTCAGTTGGCCATCACGATGCCACCCAAGAGGACTCGGAAGCGAAACGGGAATGGCTGGTACTATCGGAGAAAGCGCCACATGCACCGCGACGGCGAGCAGGACGGAGGGCAGTGAGAGGATGCGCATATTGGAGCGCGTGTCTCACGGAGCCGACTGGTTGAGGCCGGGATGAGCGGCAGGTCCTCTCGAGGGCTATGACCGGAGCGGCTTTTTTTCGCTGCAGTATGTATCAAGCGACGATGGCTTGATGTATCACGGATTGGACCCTCTGGTTTGCTTTCTATGACTTACTTATGCCTATGCCGCGCTTGATAACATGATATGCTCGTAACTTTCGTAGATATGCATATGCACTCTATGTACCCCCATTGCTTCATATGAACTCCACGTATCCTTAGGCCGAAAGGCAGTCGCTTACGTGCTTCGTCTGAAGCCCGTTCGACACGACCGTTATCCGCGGAAGCATATGCCGAACGATCCTACTCATCCAGTGTACAAGCAACGCCCTCTTGGATATAGTACGCGATTTTTTCTGGATCGTGAATGGTGCCAGACGACAAGAACTAAGTATGGTGGCAGCGACGAGTACTCCTGAAGGCGGCAGGTGCTGATTCCCACGACTAATAGACTGGACTTATAACTCGACTTTACTTACAACTTGATCGATTGTGATCTCGCGGTCCATCGCCACTCTGCCACTCACCATGACTTCCACAAATCATGACCCGCATTCAACACTTCTCTCACTCCCTTCCGAGCTCCAGGTCGCCGTACTCTCAAAGCTGGATATTGCAGATCTCGTGGCATGCCGCAAGGTGCGATCAACGCTTCATCTCGGGTCCCGTCATCTCTGCGTTTGTGTAACGATGTTCATTCATTAGGTTTGCCGCCAACTACGGGACGCTGCCGACGTCCCTGTTCTAGAGTTGAAGCGCGAGCTCAGCTATGGATCCATGCTTGACGGCGCCATCGCAAACCACGGGGCATCTGTCTCGGAACGCCTAAACGCCCTCCGAGCATACCAGTCAGCATGGCGCACCTCCTCTTTGACCCCCGATGGCACGCCCTATTTCGGGGACCGTTCGCAGCGCCGCTCTGTGGGGTTCAGCGGAGGTTACTTTATAACGATAGTGGACCCCGTCGGTCATCTCGCGCTGTTCCGTCCAGCATCAACCATCAGAGGCATCAAGGAGGAAAACCGAATGTACAACTTGCGCTCGCTGCAGCTACGTGTCTGCGATGCTATTGTCGACACATCGCAAGACCTTCTCATAGTACAGGGAGAACTGATGGGTGGTCCAGAGGAGTACGTGTCAACGGTACTTGTACCCCACGTTTCAGGGCTAATCTATTTGCTCAGTGCTTATGAATTCCATGTTCTGTCTTTGTCTGCTGAGGCTGCAACACATCATCCCGCAAGTCAGCAGCCTGTTTTTGTTGTCGACGACAGGGCTCCATTGCTAGTGCAAGGCGACCTGATTGGCTCATGCGCCACTGGCAATTTGAAAATTTGGAACTGGAAGAATGGTACGATGGTCTACCACCACGTGAGTTTATACTCTCTCCTTCTTTAAAAAAGGTGTTCTATTCCAAACATAATGTCTAGCGATTCAAGTGTATTGAGGAGTGGCAGTTCCGCTTTCTGGACGACAGACACGTCCTTCTCCTCACACCTGACGGCATAGTCGTCTGTGAAATCGATCCATCCCTTCCCGTCGCGGATCCTCTTCCTCCTCATGACGCACAATACTCTCCTCGCTCCATCCTTGTCCTTCGCTTGCCACCCCTCAGAGAGGACGCGATGGTTGTCCCACTCGGCATCGAATCACGTGTCCCTTCGCTCTGCAGCCACGACGCCCCACCATTTCATCACGACTTAGCCTCGACAGTCTTCGCAATGTGCTATGCAGTGCCACCGCCGGAACTCCAGGCATACCAATTTTTCCTCCTTCTCGTGCCGTTCGCCACGTTCGTCAGCCACCTCCGGTCACTCGGACCGCGTGGCCCGCATCCTCACGTCGTCAACTGGGCTGAATGGGGTCCCCGTGGAACGCGGCTCGTGCCTCACCGACAGCAGGAACCCTGCATGTCCGCGTTCGGGCCCAAGTGCGCGCTGTTCTTCAACGAGCCGCCTGACCGCAGACCGGAACGCTACACCGTCTTCGTGCTCGAAGTCCACTCGTGCGCAAAGTCCAAGCAGGCCCCGGACGACCCGGACGTCCTTGCAGCACGAGAGCACTTCGAGCTGGACGAGGTCATCGCTTCCCCCGAGTCAAAGGGATTGGATGGGGTGACCCCGATTTGGACGAGCGTGCCGATCACCGTGACGTGCATTCCGGTGGAATATAGGTTTCATTCGGACCATGCGGAATACGGTTATCTGATTCCGTCGCGGTTCCGGCTGACAGATGACGGGGTCGTTTTCTTCGTGAGTCATTCAAGTTCTTCCTGGTTCAAATGCGTGGGAGCCGAAGAGAACCTACCGAATCTGACGTTTCTGCGCATTGCCGCTCTTTCCAGACAAGCGGCCGTAAACCACCCTATCCCGTTTTCACATGCTTTCTTTGAGCACGTTGGATGTTCGACAGGACCCGTGCTAGCTGCGCTCCGTGTAATTCGGGATATCATCATGATGCGTTTCGAATTTATGTACGACCTGCACTTCGGATGACTGGTGGAGATCAGACCGTCGGACCCGTTCGAACACTGCACATGTACATTGGTAACGAAGACGCAGTAAGGGGCGAAAGAGGAGTCGTGTTCGTCTTGTGGCCTAAGATAGCCAGATCCTGGGTCACAGACCAGTCCGGTGCGACGATAGGCGGAGGGACGGGGACGTCTGCAGATGGTAGCGGTAGCGGCGCGGCCGCGGCGGTGCGAGTTTCCTCGGCGCATCGGGCGACCTTCAGAGTAAATGGCTCATCCTGGAGCAAGCGCGCGCCACGTTCCTCTCCTCCGGAGAAATGAAGGAGCCCATGTAGACACGTCGCACACTGGCAGACTGGCTGCTGGTTTAGCGGGTGCTACCGTAATCACGCGTTGAGCGGGTCGAGTGTGAAAAGAAAGCGAGGTTGAAAAGGAACCACAAAGAGCCTTGCGCCGCCTGGCCTTGTACGATGCTCAGCGCTCAGCGCCGGTTCCCACGACTACATCTGACTTATTACTCGATGTTATGCCCGTTTGATCGATTTTGTAATCTCGTATCAAGCGCAATATCAGTACGTCATCACCGTTCCAACCTCTACTCACAATGTCTTCTGCAAACCATCACTTGCGCTCCTCCTCACCATTTCTCTCAATTCCCTCTGAACTACAGGTCGCCGTACTCTTAAACCTCGACACTACGGGCGTAGTGGTGTGCCGCCAGGTGCGAGAGCATCATATCCGATCTCCGTCATCCATATTAATTTTCCTAACAATACTCTTTGATTAGGTCTGCAGTCAACTACGAGACGTCGCCGATGTCCCTGTTCTGGCGTTGAAGCGCGAGCTGACCTATGCATCCATGCTCGACGGACCTACAGAACCAAACGGCACGAGTCACGGTGTCTCCGAACGCCTGGATGCCCTCCGAGCGTACCAGTCAGCATGGCGCACCGCCTCTTTGACCCACGACGAGACACCCTATTTGGGTGACCATTCTCAGCGTCAGTCTTTTGGCTTCACTGGAGGTTTCTTTGCGAGTCTAGTGTGGCCTGACCGTCATCTCGAGCTCTTCCGTCCAGGATCAGCGGTCAGGGGCGTCAAGAAGGAAAAGCGGACGTACGATATACGCTCACTGCAGCTGCACGTGGAGAGTGTCGCTGTAGATGCATCCCAGGATCTTCTGGTAGTGATCGGAAAACCAATTGGTGCACTCGAGCAGTACGTAAAGTACCCATATTCCACATTTCATGCTAATGCGGCGTTGTCCAGAGCGTTTGTTTGCCATATTCTGTCTTTGTCTGAAGAGGCTGCACGACAGCACCGGGAAAGTCAGGTGCCTGCGTTTGCAGTCATTGGGAGTTATCCGTTGCATGTGCAAGGCGACCTTCTCGGTTCCTGCAGCACGGTTATGAGGCTGCATATTTGGAATTGGAAGACTGGAGTAATAGTGTACCGCCACGTGAGCTCACGCTCTATGCTCTCAAAAGAACCGCTACTCACATGACGTTAAACAGGTCAAGGACTCCGACCCTGCCACGTCCTCCTTATTGGATGACAGACATCTCCTCCTCCTCACCCGTGACGGGATAGTCGTCTGTGAAGTCGATCCATCCCTTCCTGTCCCGGATCCTGTCCCTCCTCTTGATGCACGATATCCGCCTCGTGCCGTCCTCGTCCTTCGCTTGCCCCCTCTCAGAGACAACGCGACACTCATCCCGCACGGCATCGACTCCCGTAGCCCAAGTTCACTTTGCACCCACGACGCCCCGCCCTTTCGCCACGATCCAGCATCGACCGTGTTCGCCGTCACCTTCTCGGTGCATGTGACGATCCTGACGAACGAACCCCCATTCGAGTCCTGCACATCCGAAAACTTCCTCCTTCTGGTTCCGTTCAGCACGTTATCTAGGCAGCTCCTATCTCGTCCCCCTGGTCCCCGTCCTCGGGTCGTCGAGTGGGCGGAATGGGGTCCCCGCGGAACGCGCCTTGTGCCTCGCCGGTCCCGACCCAAGATCTCTGCGTTCGGACCCAAGTGCGCCATGTCCCTGGGGCATGGGAGGGGCCTGCTCCCCAAGCGTTACACCGTCTTCGTGTTAGAAGTCCACCCAAGCGCAAAACGGTCCAGGCAGGCCCCGGACGACCCTGACGTCGTCGCCGCGCGCGAGTTCTTCGAGCTGGATGAAGTCGTCGCGGGTTCAAAGGTATTCGTCGACGGCGCGATGATCCGGACGAGCGTGCCGATCACGGTGATGCGGTTCCACCCGTCCGGGGACGCTCTTTTTCCGAAGGGGTTCGAGCTCACCGACGACGGCGTGGTTTTCTATGTGAGTTCCTCCTTGGTCCGAGCGCAAACGCGAGATGCCTCTAACACTGCGTTCAGATAGGTGGCCCTTCGTACAGACTGCCTCATCCCGTTTTGACGTGTTTCATTTGAGCACCTTCCAATAGGACTGGCGTTGTCGTCCGTAGATGCGATCACGGTGCGACTTGGTCCCAAGAACGATGGTCGGACGTCAATCCTTGAGAACCCGCCATCTCTGCACCGGTCGCGCTGGTCTGGCACTGTGCCACTGTCTGAGATGCCATTCAATACCGATGTACCGAGGGCCCTGGGGTTGGCAAACGTGCAACGTCGGAGAAGTTCGATGCCAGCACCGTGTAACTAAGTATAACACACTACAAGGTACTCCGGAGTCCCGCCGTACTTCGAAACGATTGAGCTTGAGATCTGCACCCACCTAAGTCGCGCGAAAGGACAACAGTCACGTCTAAATATGTTCAGATGAAGCACGTAAGAACAGGATGAGGCGGTGGAACGTAAAAGCTGCCCGTCTGAAAACAAGCACGTCAGACTCGACCACTCGCGGACTACTCTAGCCAGCAGACGACTTACAAATAAAACCACGCCGTCGTCCGAGAGCACGAGGCGCGACGGCAATCTGTCCTCCGCGGACCACTGGACGGCATCCATCCCGGGGATGCGCGTGACGGTGATAGGCACACTCGTCCGGACGACACCCTCGAGGCCCTGCGAGGCGCCTCCGACCTCATCCAGGTCAAAGAACTCCCGAGCCACGATGAGATCAGGGCCGTCCGGGGCCTGTCGCGACTTCGCGCACGGGTGGACTTGGAACACGAAGACACTGTAGCGTTCCGAGTCTGAATCGGGTGACTGCGCGTTCTGCTTGCAGCACACCGCGCACTTAGGGCCGAAAGCGGAGAGGCCTTGTGTCCGCGTCCGAAGGTGCAGAAGCCGTGTTCCGTCCGGACCCCATGCGGCCCACTCGACCACGAGAGGGTTCGGACCCAGTCGAGGGGACCGAAGCAAAGTGGAGAACGTGGTCGATGGCACCAGAAGAAGAAACTCTTCGGTCGAGTAGAACGGGTTGGGGCCTTTGGCTATCCAGGAGACTTGGAAGGAAACGGCGATGACTGTCGAGGAAGGATCGAGGTGGAATAGAGGTTCGTCGATGTTGTGGTGTGAAGGGATACGCGAGTACATATCACCGGGGAGATAGCTTGCATCCGGGACGATAGGCGGGAAGCGGAAGGAAAACATAGAACGAGAAAGACCTTGGTGTTGTAGGTCGTTGTGAAGTAGAGGGTCTACGGTATGGAAGGCGGGATCAATCTGACAGGCGATAAAGCTATCGCGGGTGAGGAGAAGGACATGCTGATTGTCTAGGAAGCAGAAAGTGACAACTTTGGAGTCTCGGTCAGTGTATCGCTGGGGTGAGTGTAAGTAACGCGAACCCGCGGAAGCTGTATCGAAACTCACGGAGACCATGGCTCCAGTCTTCCAATTCCATATATACAGCCTTACGTGGTCATCGCTCGCGAAGCACATGCCAAAAGGTCGCCTTGGACTTGCAATCCGTACCAGCCCGTCGCACCCTTCCCGATTGTGAAGAATGGCACATGACAGGCCGGATGTTGGGCCACACTCTCGTCGGAGAGGGACAATGGACGGCATACGAGAGTTCTGAGCAAATCCATTAGCCAGAGAGCAAAAGATGCTTTTGACACATACCGGTTGTCGCTTTGCAGCGTACCAATGACCAGAACAAGGTCCTGCGATGCGTCTATAGCAACATGGCGGACATCGCACCGGAGTGAGCTTGTGTTGTACATTCGCATGCACGCTTCGATGCCTCTGATGGTTGAAGCTGGCCGGAAGAGCTCAAGATGCCGCTGGTACTCGTCTATACTTGGAAACAGGCCTCCACTGACATCAAAATACCGGCGTTGAAAACCACGCAGACAGGGCAAGCCGTCGACGGCCAAAGACGAGGTGCGCCAGGCTGACTGGTACGCTCGGAGAGCGCCCAGCCGGTCGGAAACAGATGGGCCGTTTGCTTCGATGGGACAGTCGAGCATGGATGCATAGCTCAGCTCACGCTTGAGCTCCAGAGGGGGAACATTGGCGACAGCGCGCAGTTGGCGGCAGACCTGATGTCACGCGCAGCGCGCTTATTCATCGCTTATTCATTTCCTTCTTGTATTTATCAGCGCTCCGTCATCTTTCCCACATCCGTGTACCTTTGATTACTAACTACATACATTCGCTTACTGTTCGCTTAGCGATCTTGGACCCATACTTACAAAGCATGCAGTAACGACTTAGTCACGATTACTCATGACCGCCATGACCTAGTAATCACAATGTAGTAACGACTTCATAACTATCAATATATAAACCACTCAAGCTGTGGCAGAAGGGCCTCAGTTTCGAGTTGGTACTCAACCCCCCTAGTACCTAACCCTCTGATCGGTATCCTGGTCTACTCTTAGCGCCCTAGGCGTATCATAACTCGAAACTCACCCTCGTCGCATCTACTCCGATCAAACTTGTGGTGGAGCCTACAAGCTGTAGCCAGGAGTGCTGAAGACCCGCATACAGCTCTATCCACTTGTCTCAGATCGTGAGTGCGACATTCTCAACTTCTCACCTCTTGCTTTGGTTCGACATGTCTTCACCGATCTTCACATCGATGGTCATTCTCGCATCCGACGAGAGATCCATTGTCGACGGGTTGCCTGATCAAGCGCCCCTTGACCCTGTTTCTGATGCTGCGGCGACGGATTTTGATCTGTCTACCTTGCCGCTACCTGCTTCGGTTACATCCAGTCCATCTGCTTACCATTTACCTCCGCACACACCAGACGCATCCGGTAACCTCAGTCCGCGCTACAGGACTCCCGAGGCGCAGCCAGAATCCCGAGCCACTTCACCTCCACCTATCCCGATTCCCATCCACGAGGAACGACTCGCCCACGGCCAACCGAGACCCCTCGCTGTACCCTCAACAATCGAGAACCCTGAGGAGTTTTTGGCACAGACGATCGAGATCGTTCGCGAGATCACGCAGGGCCGAAACCCTATCCCTACCCCTGCACCAATCACAACCCCTGTCTCAGCTCCTGTTACAGTCGAGCCCTACACTCCCTATCCAAACTACCCTTCTTGGACCCAATGAGCTGCATCAGACTTCACCCAATACCGGTTGAACTATCCCGGTTCCTGGGACACTGGACGACGTTTGCACCTAGCAGACGGAACCCTCATCACTATGCAACAGCGTGAAGAGACACTCGCTACCCCTACCCCCTTGCAAATACGGCAACGCGAGTTCCTCCTCGAGCGATTGGACAAGACCTACAGCCGGATCTACCAGTGGAAGCCACAGTCCTACTGGGTTGTCTTTAACCAGATCCTCAAGGATTGCAAAGACGCCAAAGGCATCGATCCATCACCGTCCTTCGCTACCTTCACATCGTTCACCCATTGCGTCATCATCCCCAGAAACTCCGATATCGTCACACGCTATCGTCCCCTGGAAGCTCTCTATCTTCAGGGACAAGAGCGAGCCGACTACTGTGCCGAGATCCACCTCATCCTCAAATTCACATGGTATCCTCGTGCTCCAGTCCTCTCTCTAGGCGTCGAGACGCATCTTGGAGAGATCTACCCTCTTGGACACTTTGGAGGCAGTGCAGCGCATAACGCACTTGTCTTCAAGAACCTCCCGGACGAGATCCGTATCGGACTCACTGTTTTCGTCCTTCCCATCATCAGCACCTACCAGTGGCGTCGTGTTACTGGTACCTTACAACTCTTCACCATCCCCAATTAACCGCGTCAGTCTGCACGAAGTGCAGGCGCGTTACGACTATACAAAACCCATACATATCGATACGTACAGTCTGGATTCCTCACTTTTGTACGATAAACTTCTCCGTGCTCAGATAGGCTCCGAGATATCCTCGCTCATCTACGACCTCGAATCGGACATCTCCCCTCACCTTCATCAGTCAAGATTGCTTCTGCAAACTCCATCACAGAACTCCCCTGTTTCAACACCGCTCACGTATACCGCATCACCGAAAACCACGACAGACACTGGGTCGCTAATCCTACACGACCAAACGGAGGAGATTGGTTATCCTGCATCTACTGAAAGTGTCCCAACCGACGTCGAAACAGCACAAATCCAACTGCAGCCGACTGTAAAGGCTATCAAAACACCCAAGCCATCGACAGTCACTCCGTCGAAGAACACTTTTGCAGGCACTTCATCCACTTCCGTTTCCGACTCTTTGTCCTTGGTTCAAATGATCACTTCTGGTCATACGTCTTCAATCCCCTTCGAACCGAACACGACTTCTGCTTCTACCGATACTGCCCCCACAGACACAACGGTGTTAGACTCAAGTCTGGTATACAATTCCCAAATCTCTGTGACTACTGGCCCGATCCCGTACCCAAGCCAGGACCACCCGTTGTACGCACCGGCAGTTGGAGAGCGCCTGACGACGATGACTCTTCCGAGGAAGAACAGCAGCCGATCAAAGTCGAAGCTCCAGACCCAGAACCAGAAGACCAGATCGTCCAGCAGCTGATCGAAGTTGACGAACCCGTGGACATCCCCATTGCCGAAGAAGCCACACAGCCACATGCAGATCCCACTCCCGAAGTCGCACCCATCTCTACCCCAATGCCCATTGCTCAACTGTCCATCCCCGTTCCTAGTCACACTTCAGGAACAGTACCGCCATCAAGAACTGTACAACCCCAGGCGAGCAACATGGCGCAGCAGGACATCAACAACATCATCGCAGCCATCAATGACCTTGTCACCGCCCTCAACCCACAACAACGTGCCCGTCGAATCACAGACCATTCCACTAAAATCACCACAATTGTAAGGTAGCCGGAGGGGAGAAAATGCCATAATTGCTGTCGAGCCGCCGCCGGCCGGGGCCTGTGATTTTGCCACAAGTGCTGCCCGGCCGCTGTCAATTTCGTCCTCTATTCCGCCATGCGGCCGGTGGGCTTCAAAATCCAACGGTGGCCGTCTACCGTCCGTGCTTACTTTTAGATTGGATTTCTGCATACAGGTCATGGTGTACTCATTGATTCCACTTCCCTGTGTGAATGACCGGGGGTGCTATTAACGTGTAAACCATAGATGATCGCCGGCCGGTGGCAGATGGTGCCTACTAATGCCGTCCGGCCGGCCTGTGATAGTAGCTGCTGCTGCCGACCGGCCGGTTCAGCATGGTAGCTGCTGCCACCATCCGCGCGCGAACCCGTGGTAGCTGTGGCTACCATCCGGCCGGGGCATCATGGTCGCCGGTACTATCGTACGGCCGCTGCTCGCCCTCCCTTACACATATTCCAGTTTTTCCGTCGTTTCTTCCACAGTCAGCACATGGTGGGTACATGCCACCCATCATGTCAATTCGGCACCTATGCACACCGGTTAAACCTGGTGCCACCCGGCCGGTCAGCGCACATACCTACAAATGTATCCCGGCCCTTTGACACCTACTGTCCGACCGATGTGTGCTTGTCTTCTGGAGTCGTCGTCTGATGTCCGGCCAGTCGCCATCGGTCAGTGCGTGTGCCATCCGGCCCCTCGAACATATGACTGTGGACATCATCCGGCGGGAGTTTTGTTCGTTCTGCAGCTACCATCCAGCCCCGCGACAGTGTACAGGCATCGTTTTTCTCAGTCCGCCATACCTGAGGCATTCCCTCTGTGGTGGCCGGCCGCATGGCATTCCCCCCGACCGGTTCGCCATGGCCGTACGGCATCAACACCCGCACCTGCTCACCGCCCGGTGCGTGACGTATTCTCTAAGGTAACTATCCAACCCCAGTCGCATGTAGCATCCCATGTCGGGGCCTGTCTGGGACTCAATCTGCCCACTCCGGAGCCCATGCCCACTAACATTAAATGTTTTCTTGCCCAATTCATATCCATGCTCGTGCCTGTCACCTGTTCTGAGCAATATTTATTGTCGTACATGCCACCCGGTTATGCAAGTGCATTTACACATTTAATGATGTGCGTGAGTCAATAGGGATTTGATAGTGATACTGGTGCAAGCTCCCGTGGCGTAGTGGTCTGCGCGTCTTCTTGAGTGCTACGCTGCTCGTGAAGCCCTGGGTTTGATTCCCACCACGGTCCTAGACCACAGTTGTAACAAGTTTTTTTTTTCAGATGAATGGTGCGCAATAGCACGACCGGGGTGTTCACCCAATTACTAGGGTCCATTTGCACAAGTAGTATTCTGTTCATTCTGCCACTACCTTCCGGCCCCGCCACAGTGTACTGCCAGCCCGGAACAGCAATAATCCAAGATGCCACCCGACCGGAGCCCACGGAATGATGTAAAGATTATGGCCATCGAGGCGAGTACTAGAGGCATTTGGTAGCAGTACTGGTACAAGGTACTGTGGCGTAGTGGTCTACGCGTCTTCATGAGCGCTACCAGCACTCGTCAAGCCCTGGGTTCGATTCCCAGCACGGTCGATGCACGAGCAACAGGTCTTTTTTCCCCACATAACTGTGCTGCGTCTGTTTGCACGACTATTAACTTCAACAATTCAAAACATTTTTAAGAGGGCCATTGCGCTCACCGGAGCGGTGACCGGCCGGACGCCATTCGTGGTGGCACACTGCGACCGGCCGTGCGCGTGTTGTACTCGCCAACGTCACCCGCCCGGGATGCAACGTTGTATTACAGGTATGTGCGCACCTAGACTGTGTGACTCGTTTCTGTGTTGTCCTTCGGCTCCGACTAACGTTTTATTCTTCCGGACACATTTGTTGCAGTACATCAGTTCGTGATCCCTCGCCGGGGTGGGGACCGGTCGGATGGCATTCGTGGCTGCGCTCTGCGTCCGGCCGTGTACCGACCGTACCCACAAACGTCACCCGCCCGGGATGCAACATTGTATTACAGGTATGTGCGCACCTAGACTGTGTGACTTGTTTCTGTGTTGTCCTTCGGCTCCGACTAATGTTTTATGCTTCCGGACACATTTGTTGCAGTCCAGTATTTCATGATACACATTCCATATTCCTCTCGACACGCAGTTGACATGTAATACATTTATATTCGCGCGGTGGGCTCCAGAAATGACGGGTGAACGCGCAAACAGTCACCCTCGCGCGCGCACATGCACTGGACCCTGCCGCTTCGCACGTGCCAGTCCCCGTGCCGTCGCGCAGCGTGCGCCTTGACCACATCGTCGAAGAAACCCGGAAGTCAAATTGAACCACTACCAGAACGTGCAACAGCGCTACGAGCGTGTCCAGGGAAGCCGACGCGAGAGTAACATGAGCGTCGGTGACGCCCTGAAGACCGACGAATACGAGTACGGTGCCGGTTCCGACGAGGAATGACGTAAGGATCATCATCGTGTACGAATAGCACAGCTCCGTGTAATCCGGGAAGGAATTCGAAAGTGATCTCCGGTGACGAAGGTTTTGATCGGCTAACACGGTCACGCGGTCATGCGACCCACTCGAACGCGTCCAAAAGCGGTTCGGGCGAAGTTGAGGAGGGGCATGGGAGCCTTCGAGGAAGAATAGGGCCTAGGGCTTGAACACGAGGCCCAACCTGAGTGGATACCAAAGGAGCTGGTGTCGTAATGGACGCCGCGAGAGGAGAACGTTCCGAGAAGCTTAAAGGAAGAAGTCAGAACCACACGAGCGCCCAATTATTCCGTAACGCTCATCATGCCGCTGGTTCTTCAAGTTCTGCCTCCCTTCCAGGACTCGTTCGCAGGCGCCCAGGAGCTCCGTCGGACTTCATTCGGCCTGAACAGTGTGCTCGAAAACCAAGTCCAACGACGGCTGGACGGGCTGGGGAACAGAATCGCGTCCGGCGACGCACGGCCAGTGTTGGAACATGAGGTAAAGACCATCGTCGAAGACTTGGTATGCCCGCAGCGCCTAGGTTGATTGACAGCTACTGAACCACACCGGAAGATGTACCTGGCTGCGAACGCGGGGTCCTGGGGTGCTTTCGAAGCACTCCCATCGGTGTCGAGGCGTTGTTCATGCGATTGCGCAACATCGTGGAACTTGCTCCACCGGCTTTCGAGGTGGCCCGGACCACGCGCCACTACGTAGGGCAGGCGCAGGACCTCATCCTGATCGAAAGCACTCGTGATCGCCTTGTGCGAGTTCGTCGGGACCGAGCGAACGCCATCGAATTATGGGACCTGGTCTCGCGGCTTGATCCTCCGAACCCCGGATTTGCAGCAGACGTGAACGAACTGGTGGCCCAAACTGCAGCTGCCAAAATCGAAGCGGCGCGCGCGTTCAGCGCGACGAACTTCCAAGTGACCGACCGCGAGGACTACTATCTTTAAAAAGAAGGCCTCGGCGAAGTCGTTGAGGAAGATTGAGGACGCAGGTAAGAAGGATGATGATTGCCAAAAAGGGACGAGTTCGACGCTAGGTTTGGACCCTGTCGGAAGCGAAGGCGCGAGGTTGCAGTTAGACCCTGCGTGTTGTAGGTAGCCCGTGAACAAAATACCTTGTCAGTTTGCCCACCGCTCATCCTCGCACACACACCATCCCTCGCACCACCGCCCACCATGCCCGCGCTCACCGACGCTGACGTAGACTCCGTCGCCACCGCCTTCCTGCGCAGGCTCGTCGACGACGTGCTTGGCACCATCCACGCGAACGGCCGGCTCGGCCCCCACCACCACCAGGTTGTCGCCGTCGCTGCCAACTTCATGTCCGTCGTGCGGCGCCTTCCCGCCGACGCTGACGCGGACCCCCTCTTCCACGAATTTCTCGGCGGCCTTCGTGCGTTCGAAAACGACCGGTTGTACGACCCCCGCGCAATCTACGACCTCACCGCCATGTACTCGACGTACACCCGGACACAACGCTACGCCGCCGCTCGCAAGGAGTTCGACCGCGCGAGCGACGAGTTCCGGACCGCCCGGGAGCTCCACAGCCAATCCATCGCGCAGTCGCTCGTGCACACCAACCCTGGCTACGCTGTCGGCGTCGCCGGCCGCTTGCGCACCGCCAAGGACCGGCTGGAGGCCGCGTTGGACGCGTTGTCCATTGCGGAGTACGCCTGTAAGTAAACGTCCGTTCTCCCCGTCTGACTGACCACTCAAAAGGTTGCACAGTGGTCCGGTCCATGGTGACCGGCAAGTACTGGTGCGCCGGCGAGGGGCCGAACGATAGCTTGTCAGTTTGCCCACCGCCCATCCTCGCACACACACCATCCCCCGCACCACCGCCCACCATGCCCGCGCTCACCGACGCCAACGTAGACTCCATTGCCACTACCCTCCTGCGCAGGCTCGTCGACGACGTGCTTGGCACCATCCGCGCGAACGGCCGGCTCGGCCCCCACCACCACCAAGTCGTCGCCGTCGCTGCCAACTTCATGTCCGTCGTGCGGCGCCTTCCCGCCGATGCCGACGCGGACCCCCTCTTCCACGAATTTCTCGGCGGCCTTCGTGCGTTCGAAAATGACCGGTTGTACGACCCCCACGCAATCTACGACCTCACCGCCATGTACTCGACGTACACCCGGACACAATGCTACGCCGCCGCTCGCAAGGAGTTCGACCGCGCGAGTGACGAGTTCCGGACCGCCCGGGAGCTCCACAGCCATTCCATCGCGCAGTCGCTCGTGCACACCAACCCTGGCTACGCTGTCGGCGTCGCCGGCCGCTTGCGCACCGCCAAGGACCGGCTGGAGGCCGCGTTGGACGCGTTGTCCATCGCGGAGTACGCCTGTAAGTAAACGTCCGTTCTCCCCGCCTGACTGACCACTCAAAAGGTTGCACAGTGGTCCAGTCCATGGTGACCGGCAAGTACTGGTGCGCCAGCGAGGGGCCGGACGCGCCTACGGTCAAGGAGGAGGACGAAGAGGAGGGCGAGTGGGGTGACGAGGACGCAGAGGGCGAGGACGATGTCGAGATGGAGTAGGGAGCATCGCGAGAAGACTTGCACAAACGACGCGCGAGGTAAAAGGTCGTGGACCGAATGTTTTTCTTGTCGAATTGCGTAGCCAGTCGAACCCCGTCTTGCAGTGAGATTCAACCCGCGTCAATTAAGTCGAAACAAACACTGAGTGAAGTCTGCATCCCCCCCGCTGAAAGACGAACAGCGAGGGTTCCGTACGGAACAAAACTGAATCCAAAACACGAGCTGATGCCG
This sequence comes from Sanguinoderma infundibulare, assembly GCA_032821775.1. NCBI lineage: Eukaryota > Fungi > Basidiomycota > Agaricomycetes > Polyporales > Polyporaceae > Sanguinoderma > Sanguinoderma infundibulare. The sequence goes on along the minus strand of JAVLRN010000004.1, from coordinate 441,295 downwards.
AAAATAAAAGAAACTGAATCCCAGCGCAACGCACAATACGTGCGCGCGCATTTGGCAAGGACGTACGTGCCCCCACGGTTGGAATCATATCATTAAATGGGTAAACACGCCTCGAGAGCATGGTGGTATGTACGACCATGAATATCGCTTGGCCGGGTAGCGGGCATGAGCATGGATCGATGTTAGTTGACATTTCCTCCCGAGTGGGCACATCCTATCCCGGAGTGCCCAGCCACGTGCCATACATGCACACATCCGCCGTCCGGCCGCGCTGCAGTCCTGGCAACGCCTTCGCAACAGTTTCTTCAAGCTCCGGAGTCTCTGCAAAATTACAAACACATCTGATGGACTTATTCTATGGTTATCCCATACGCCCATTTCGACTCCGAAACCTCTACTTGTCCTCTCCGAGTTTGGCCATCTGGCTCGTAAGTGCGTTCATCCGCTGTTCCTTTCGGTCGATAGTCCTCATGATCCCGTCACTCACACGTTCCATGCCCATTTTCCAGTCATTTAGATCTTGCTCGAACATCGGGATCGGAGCAGCCTGGAAGCAGGAGTTAGCGCCCGGTCTCTCTCAAACACAATTTCTTACCACAAACTTCTCGGGATCCCTCCACCAGCTCGGGCGTCCCCTCGGGGCCCCACATTCATCCCAGAGCCACCACTGCGCGAAGCCCCATTCATGTCCAACGTCTCCGGCGACATTGTCCAGGCCTGCGGTCATCCGGAGGTAGGACTCTCAGTCTAACTGCATGATATCAAATGACATCCGGCCGTCCGTCCACGTCACGCTGGAAAGGAGGGCTTGCAGTGGTGCGGGCAGCTGAACAGACTGAGAACCGCGATTCGATTTGTTCTCGTCGAACGCCACGGCGGCCTCGACTCCTGTCGCATGTATCGTGCTCCACTGGCAACACGATACATCAGCAAACTCATGCCCTCCCGGCCAAAGTCAGACTCACGAGTTCCCGGGCAATTCCATGGTTCCATCGCCTCAGCATTATCTCCTCCGGAGAGGAAGGAAAGGCTACCAGTGCCTTCCGGATGCGTCCCAACGTAAGCAGAATCTCCACTCGACACCCCCACAGGGTGGTAGACGCTTGCAACGGTGGTTGTGTCGTGTTCATAGTCACGACTGTACCCGGCCGGGAAGATGCTCCAGCAAATAACTAGCATGACGGTTGATGGCGCAATGGAAGAGAACGACACCGGCATCCAAATATTACAGTGGCAATCAGATAAGAGCTATGGGCGCTTAGTATGGTTGATCTCTCCTTTGCGCCGCCGCAAATGCCGCCGTTGCGTGCTCACGGAGTCCCTTCCACAAGGAGACTTGCCGCAAAGCAAATGCTCGATGCCCCCTAGTCTCGCTTGCCTCCACCCAAGTTTTCCAACGCTCCGAGGCCATCTGGAAAGACCGGACAGTACTTTCCATCTCGAAAGGAACCAGCTTGATCTCCTCTTCCCAACGGCACTTTCTGGAGTATGCCCGGAGCCAGAGCATGCGACGGACTATTCGTAAAATAGAAGTGGTTAGTCCGCACGCACACGTACTCCACTGGAGGCATTTCACTCACACTTGTGAAGCCATCCCGGCCCATCAGTTTCATCGGAGTCCTCTACTTGCCATATCCAAGAGGCGTGGACATCCCGGAGGCCCTGTGTAAACTGCTCGAGGACCGTGGTGCTGGTGTGCAGGTCCTCGCGTTTGATCTCCTTGTATCTATCTGTCAGCCTTTCCCAGAGCTGCCCATCCTCGCGATTCTCCGGGTCCGTGTCGAATAGACGTTGTAAGCATTTGCGGGCGTGGGCATAGACTCGTACGTGCTTCATCAGGCTCTCGTCGGTCACCCTGAGTTCGTCGAAACTTCGGAGCTTCTTGCGGTACGAGGTTGCCTTCCGCACTTTCTTCCGATAAATAAGGGACTTGTATCCGATTTCCGTCCGGATGCCCTGGAGGCAGTCATTGAGTTGACCTTCTCGGAGCTCCCGCTCCGTCTCCGCCAGCGACAGTAGCCCCCGCTGCTTGAGGTAGGGGTAGCCCAGCGTGGATGGAAGGGCGATCAGCTGATGTTCCGGCTGAAGCAAGTCTTCGATATCCCCGGACCTTGCCCGTGCTTGGCGCACTTCTTCGTCGTCCCATTGCTCGCCGAAGTCAGTCACATCAGCCGTCACAGGGACACCATTTGCGCTGACGGAAATGTTCAGATGCTTGTCTGGCGCTTTGTGGAAGGCCTTAATCCCCGTGGCGAGTTTCTGCCGGTGAGTCTCCAGGCTCAATCGTGCATTGGTACCGGAGGTAGCCATCATGGCGCACGCAGTATACGCAATCCCAATCCTATCCCAACCGTTGCCGTCAGTTCTATGCTGCTCCTAGGATAGTGAGGCACTCACTTCCGTTCTTCCAGACAGATTCCCGCAGAGATCCACGAGGCCGCACCCACCATTGACTCGTCTGCCCCCGTCTCCTCCTGGGTGAGCGCAAGTTCCTTGTCCTTCCGGCTGGGTACTGATTTACCGGTCAGTATTCTACGGCGAGTACAACGCAAGGGTGACTCACGGGGCTGCTTCATCACATCATATATGTCCATTGCACTGGGATCTTCTGTTCGAGCCTCATCAGCCGCAACTGCTTCCTGTCTCCACTCCTCGCATTGTGTTGGCCCACTCGCCTCGCACAACCTGTTGAACGCATCCACGACTGGCTGCCATTCCTTGCAAGCTCGCCGCCACTTCCGTATGAGCATACTCGCTGTCATTGTATGTAATCAGTGACCGGCACGACTTCTTGGTTGATTTGCATACTTATTCGCGTTAGTTTCATCCAGTTTGAATCATTCATCGTGTCGTCGATAACCTCCCTCCGGTGTGCTGACGACATCCCCCGAGTGGAGTCAGCGATTGCGTTGATTTTGTTCCAGAGGGTTTCGAGAATTTCCCCATCCTGTACTCCGGCTCCGGAGATGAAGTTGCAGGAGAATTGTGGAAAGCATCGTGGGACATGACCATGTACGTGAAACTGACCAATGCCCCGCAAGATGTTCAAGCCAAGAGGCATTCGCAGGCCGGGGCTTTCACGGAACTGGTCGAGGACATGAATGAAGTATTGGCACATGACATCGTAGATCACGAGTACGCATGTTAGGCCGTTGAGGTTGGCGAATATCCAGTGCAGAATGTAGTCCATGTTTCTCTGTCTTTGTGAACGGGAGTGAGTTTGGCCACCTTCCACCATGGGTTCGGATGCGAACCTACCTTTCACCTAGTTGGAAGTCCACACATGCGTGCGGAGCAAAGAAACCGTGCCGGGAGCATGCGGCAGCCCCGATACCAGTGGCTTCCAGCTTGGCCCGCCCGACCGACGCATTGAGGACCGCACGATGGTCGTTGCATGTGATCTTCTACTGTCTATTGTGAGCTATGCCCTCCGGAGCCTTACGTCGTATACCGCACCTCGGCAAACTCGGCTGCTGTCTTCAGATGTTCCTTGTATGGGGCGTCTTCTACCATGAAGCCATGTCCATCCGCCAGCGGGACGTCGTCCTCTGGACGTTGCATGTGACGGTGTTGCGCGCTGAAGTTGCCATCAAGAACCACCGACCGCAAGTACTTGAACCTAGTGCGCTCGGAGGTGTATAGCAAATGCTTGTACGCTGAGAACCTAACTACTTACTGTTCCGGGTCACTCTCCCAACCCTCCGGTAGATTGATGTCCGGTTGCGGACATGCGGGGCATCGCACCGCGAGGTCTCCGGGCCCCATGGGGTCTGAGCGGTGACCGAATCCCCCATCGCGGCGAAGGCGGAGATTCCGCCATTGTCTGGACGTTCGGAGCAGCTCCTTGTATCGATCCTGTGGCTCCGGTATGAATCTCGCGGTCTCCGGAAGCCTTAATCAATGTTGACCCACCGGTACCAAATGCGGAAACGCAGGGTTGGTCGTCCTTCGCAATTTGTTGTAATAGTTCCGTGCCGGAGTCTTGCACTCTTTGTTGGCCAGAAGAAAGTCGTCTAAGAGTTTCTGCGAGAACATTGTGTGAGGCCGGATGGTGGACGTGGGATAGTAGCCGAGGTCCAGAAGCTGCAGGTCCTCGCGCGGAGCATTCGGACACGCACAGAACGTTACTGATATTTCGTGAATGCCGTCCGCGTCGACAACGACCATAATACGGTCCCCGCTATACATTGCGGCCTGAGCCACGGTGGCTCCGAGTGGTGGCTCGCAATGTTCGAACGACGGTAGGTCAGAAGTGTCATGCGCAGAGGTCTCTTCATCCGGATCAAAGTACAGGTCACCGTCTTCATCGTCTACGTCAGAAAGGTTGTCCTCGATAAGGAATGGCAGTTGCTCTCCTTCCTCGTCGAGCTCCGGAGCCTCCGGCATGCGTCTCAGGGGGGGGTCGTGGGCAGCAAGGGGATATGTCGCTAGGTATGGGCAGGGTTGACCGCCATGGCCTGCGTGAATCTGTATGCTGAGCTGACGGAGCCAGCCAGTTTGAAAGTAGGCACCCTGCCAGTATTCGACCCGGTGCAAAGGCTGGTCCAGATGGCGATGACAGCAGCAGACCGCGCAGAACGTCGGCTTGCCATGACATGTCATACAGTGCCATATCGCTGGATGGCCGCACGTTCCAATGCCGTCCAAAGGCAGGGCTTCCAGAGAGATCGTCCGGTGCATATATTCGTCCCTGACTGCCAGGAATTCGCGCTGGAAGTCATTTTGAGACTACAGTACCGTTTAAGAAATAGGCCTGAGTTCAGGCGGGCGTGGGGCACATAGTGTTCCACTTACCTTGCCCTTCCGTCGTTGTGGTTCGAAGGTAATCTCTTCAAACTCGAGTTGCTGGCCATCGCCAACCTCAGGCAACCAAATCGCCTGTTGCGATGGATGCGCATGTGGTTCCGCCCTCTGTCCTTCGGTAGTCTGTCCTGGCTGGGCTGCTGGCTCGGACGAGGCTTCCCCGCGTCGCAAAACTCTGGGCAGTTCGAGGCGGGCCTTCTTGGTGATCACCCGCTCTCCGCGGCGGGAAGAGTGGCGTACATGAACGGTAAGTTCCTCGTATGGCTCCACTACCTCAAACCGACGTCTGGACATCTCCAATGTTGATGTCAGTGGAGAGGTTGGTGGCGTTGAGGAGAGGCACACCAACGTTGGATGTAATCAAACAATCTGGGCGGCTGTAGATTCTATGCGATACGATGTACATCATCCAATTGCACCATGCCCGGATCAGGTATATCGAACCATGCATGAACATGCGCAACCATGTAGAATGCATAGCAAATCCTGTCACCGGGGACAGTGGGAACACCGTGCTGCACGACCCGAGATGATAGCATGCATACCGTCCCACTATCATATGGCACGCACACTCCGAACGTTCGGAGCTCCAGTACCCCTCGCTGGTCATAATCCCCCAATGTCAGAAGCATGTCCAACCAACCGGGCAATGTGCCGACGTCGCGATGACGCAGAGTCGAACGGTTGACAAGGAGATGGACGGAGTTGTACAATGACGGCCAGTGAGCCATAGCTGCACCGGATCGACCACCATGAAGGAGGACTTTGGAAATAAGTGCCTGCGCCGCAATGTACAGCCGAGGGTGCATTACCGCGAGAATCCCATCGAGCAAGCCGCTAGACTCTTCCAAAGCGGCCATCCACTCGCGGCACTGATCAGTCTCGCAGTTCTTCGAAGGCATGGGCTCAAAGCGTTTACCCTGTTTCAGAAGAGATCAGACACGCGACAATCAACCGGAGTCGCGTGTCATACCGTATGACCTTGCTGAAATCCTGCCGGAAAGAGCAATAACGTCCCTCCACCCCACTCGGGCGTCTTGGACACGAACCGGTCAGAGTTCCGCCAGTTCTTTGTGGGCGCATCATCTTCGGGCATCTTCTTGGCCTGGAGACAAGGCTTGAGATACTCTGTGGCCCGAAGAATGATGTCCTACGGGACTTGTAATCAAGCGGAGCTCTTGTCATATCAGGGTACCCGTACCTGACGCGATCGGGAAATGATTCCGGGCAGGGACCACGCTAGAATATTCCCTTTACTGTCGGTAAAGAGGGCGGGATCTGGCACCACCGGAAGGGAATCTGTGCGTCCGATAACTTGTTCAGATGGGATCAAGGGGGGAAAGCGTTGCAGCAGCTCGTTGTCCCTCTCCTCCCCGAGCAAGGCTTTCTTCGGGAGGGCCATGGCGTATTCCTCCACCGTCCACGTCACTGCATCTGAATAAAATCAGCAACAAGCCCTCCAAGGTATGCAAAAATCTTCACATTTATTCTCGGCAGCGCGGGCCAGCGTTCGAGCGATAGCATCGGATTCTTCCATTAGCGCGAAAGATATGGGTGGCGGTGTGGGGCGAGACCAGCCGACCGACTTGTCGGACGTTGCCTGGTTGCGATGGAAATGGAATAGCGCAAGAATGTATTGCGCCACACGTGCCCGACGCTGAAACAAGGGTGGAAGCAGGCCCGACGGCCCTGCATCGTCCATCGTCGACAATGCCAATGCGAGGTCGGTCCCGGCACCAAGAGAGAAGCAGGAATCAGAGAGGGTGCGGCGGGGAGGTTAGAAGCGAGACGAGCGGGGGCGCACTGGTGTGTTTCGATCGTGCACCGCCTTTGGCGCTCATAGGACGGAGCAGTCCGGGAGGTTTGTGGTTACATCTGCCGTGCGGCCGGTCGGTCATCTTGGACTCAACCCGCAGGCGGACTCGTGGTCGCGGCCGAATGAAAATTGTGCCTACCATTTGCTCTCCGCCCGGTGAGCTCCGCAGAAGAAATCACTTGGAGCCTACGTCCCCTTCGCTCTCTCACTGTGCTCCTCACTGTGGCCCCGCGGCGGCCTTTGCCTCTAGCTCTTTACCGGGTTGCTATCTGCTGGTCGCCGCTCTCTCCTCACTTCCGGTTTTTCCTGTTTGGCTCCCTGTGTCCCCACCATCTGCCGGCAGCATGACCACCAACATTGATGATTTCACCGAGGAGGACGAAGCCATGCTCGAGGCTCGTCATGCAGAGTATCGAAGGACGAGTGCCAAAAACAAGACGGTGTTCCGCGAGGCAATCGCGAAGTGGATGATCAAGAAACGCGGCGAGCAGGAGACCCCGTTGGCGGTCAGCCTTCTAAGCAAAGTATGTGGCCTGTTTATCGGAGGCCAACAGCTTCCCTGTTAACGCACGCTGTAGAAAGTTGGCACTTGGTTCGGAAACAACACCACCAAAAAAAAATCGTCACGGGGGCCTGTCAATCCCGGGCGCATGACCAATGGCGAACGGGTTTGGGGCCGGCGGAATCAACATACCATCAAGGCGGCGATGCCTCCAGAAAAAAGCAAGAAGGACAAAGACTACCTGGCGACATGGAACGCGACGCGCAAGAGGCTTTGGGAGGCTATGCCGGAGGACGAGCAGCATGAGTGGGTCGAGCTGGCGAGGACGTGGAATGAGGAAGGTCCGAAGGATACCAACAAGCCTCAGTGCGTGATGCATGTCTACTGTACGTTCCGCTGTACTCATGCCTGGTCTTGATAGACAAGCTCGGAAGCGTGCGGGGGCGTGGATGCGGAAGATCTCCATGCTCTTCTGGCGGGAATTCGGGATGCCCTTATTCATGTACGGCGTTTTCCCAAACGAGAACAAGCAAATCAACGCGGTCATGTACGTCACGCGTTTAGTACTACCAATGCGTACACGGGTGGTTGAATCCCAATTGTGTGATTATTGCAGCTACGACTCGTCGCAGTTGTTCGCGGAGAGGGACAAAACCTTCCCTCATTTCCGAGAGATAGACGAGTGGGATGTGAACGTCCGCCGGAAGTTCTGGAACTTCTTCTCCACCGTCTTGTACCCCGAGTCTGCCCCCACAGAGAACCTGGAGGCCGTCAAGGCTACACGGCGTGCGCCTCCCGCTCCCTTTGCGTTTTCCCTATACGACGATGGTACCCCGATCCTTCCCCTCAACCACCCAGTGGAGAAGGACAGAGCGCTCACGCACCCCGAGCGCCAGGCAATCCTTCGTCAATACATGAGGATCCATTACGGTTGGTGCTCAGTATGTACGTGGGTCAGGACCCCTATTAACATGTGAATAGGCTTCGCCAACGGGCACCAGGTTCAGGGGGCCCCGTGGGCTGGCATGCGCACCTATCCAGACCAGTTCTTCGACGACGGAATGCTTCCGGAGGGGTTTATGTGGGCAGACCCTGAAAAGCTGAATGACACACCCCTCCGTGGATTGTTCGAACACATCCACGCCCTCGAACATCCCATCGAAGGGGGTGATGAGGTACCAGCGATTCGCTTCCGTTTCAAAGCGTATCTCACCCATGAAAACGGCCAAGACGTCTTCCACGACGCGATCTACAATGGCCTCCCGGGAGAGTGGTGTCCTCGGTGTGAGCGCCGCACCGTTCGCCCGCCGACCTTCCTGGATTCTCCCGATGCGGACACTATCGGCACGGCTGGTGAACCCTCTTCATCTTCGTCCTCTCGCCATCCTATTTTCGGCGCGCCAACGACAGCCATGCGGAAGAGACGGGGTTCGGTTGATCGTGCGCTTAAGAGTCTCCGGCAGAAGGCCGGAAAGGGGAGGGCGCCGGCCAAGAAGGGGAAGGGGAAGGGCAAGGGAACGAGCGAGAAGAAGGGCAGGCGGAAGAAGAAAGAGGAGGAGGAGGAGGAGGAGGAGGAGGAGGAGGAGGAGGAGGAGGAGGAGGAGGAGGAGGAGGAGGGGGAGTGGACGCAGACGGAGACGGAGACAGAGGAGGGGGAGGAGTTCACATTCCCGGACGATTTGGACGGGGATTTCGAGGACGAGGAAGAGGAGGAGGAGGACGCGCTCGAGCAGCTGTTTGGTGGCATGGACGACGAGGCCTCTGGTGGTGAGTTCCCCGATGATGAAGCCGAAGAGCCGTTGGCTGGCCGTTCTGCGAAGCACACCGCCCGCGCGAATAAAGGGAAGGCGAAGGCGACAACCGTCTCGGACGCCGATGTGGCTCACACCCTGAAGCATCTCTCCCCATCCTCCGTCGGAGCCAGCGGGCCAGCGCGGTTCGCGTTCTTGCAAGGTTTGTGCAACCTTGCAGAGTATCTTGCCATGCTCGACAGGCTCCGCGGCAAGGTAGGCCATGTCCCGCGGCCCGCTGATAGAGTGCTAATCGATGGTGCCCTACAGCTTGAGCTTCCAGTTGTAGTTCCGCCTCTTGACGGGCTCCGATGGGCAAGCTGGTCGACTTCCACCCCGCACATGCCCGTCGACGTTCATGAGGATCCGGACGGGGCTGCGAAGCTCATGAAGTGGCTCGCCGACGGTATCCCGCCTGGATCGACTACCGAGGACTGTCAGCGGTACTGTCTGGCCATGGGCATGGCCCTGCGAGATATCCACGTATCGCACTTCATTGAAGACGGCGAACCGCTCCCCGACGAGATCCCCCACTACCTTCAGGGCACTCACCTGAGCTTTACCAACGTGGGCAAACTGCTCACTGTGTGCAAGAAACAGGGAGCTGTGGTGCCTCGTCCGGTGAAACGAGCCGCCGCCGGGAAAGGGAATGGTGTCCCGATCACCACCCCATCTCCGGCGAATGACGCCGCCCCGAGCACAGGGCAAACGGGGCCACCGTCCACGGGGACGCATACCTCGCCAACCGGAGCGCCTCCGGATCTCGAGGATGGGGAAGAGAAGGACCCGGGAGACGTGGAGGACAGTCCGGAGAACGTCGACGAGCGGAACTCATCGGGAGGTCGCAAGGAGCGGGGAAATGGCCCGCACAAGTGTACGTGGTCCACAAACGCTGGCCCCTCTCGCGTTCCCCGCTCTGCAACAGATGGCGTGGCTGCAACCGGAGGAGCGCAAGCTCCGGTGGACGGTACACCGACAGAGTCTGGAGATCGGGACATGAACACCAAGCGGGCCCGGACGTCAACCAGCTCCGACCTGGTCATCCGCACCCGTAAGCAAAGGGCCGCGGAGGCCAAAGTGACCGCTACGGAGCCAGCGGCTCCTGCCCCGAGGGCAGCACGGAGGGCATCCAAGAAGGGAGGGGTGGCATCGACGAAATCGTAGGATTTTTTTGTATGGACTCTAAAGCAATGGCATCGACGTGTATCTCTGAGGTTGAGTGTGAGCAGAACAGATTTGATTGGATGATATAGGACATGCATGGTAGCTACGCGTCTGAGGAATGAGACATGCCAAACGAAAATCCAGTCCCGCTGCAGGTGTCCGGCACCACCTTCCCACCAGTTGGGGTTCCGGAGCCCCATGCAAGACGGGACTGCGTCACCGGATCTCCGAGCAGGCGAAGCGCGCGGTCTCCGAGATTGAACTGCCCCAAAAACTCCTGAATCCGTGCGTCCACGCTTGCATTGAACTGATCTGTTCGTGAAGTCTCGAGGGCCGCCACACGCTCCGTGAGGCTGCGCAGGGCCTCCACGACTTCAGAGGTTCGAGAGGCACTTGGGGCCAGATTCGGGGCAGGAATCAAAAAGGATGAAGTGCCGCCGAGCGGGGGCATTGGGAGGGCTGATGTCGACGCCTGCGGGCTGGTTGGAAGGATGTCGGCATCATGGGGAGGTGATGAATGGAGGCTCTCGAGGACCCGTACGCGCCCCTCGAGGTCCCGGATCCAACCAGGAATCTCCTCGAATGCCGAGTGCATAGTTTGCGAGATATGCGCGTTGAGTCGTCCGGCCGCATGCTGGAACAAAGTAAGTGTTGTCTCGAGCACCTGCCGGAGCCGATCCGAAGCCTCTTGGGAGGCGGTACCACCATCGGCAAGCGCGTCGGCCATGCATTGAAGCGATGTTGCGGCAGAGCGGCCAACACCCCTGACCTCCTCTATGAGCTTGGCCTTCAGCGACTCAAGCTCGGGCGCCAACATGTACTTGGCGTCGACTGAGAGCTCGGTGAACTGAAGTCCCATCTTGAACAACAGCTGGTCGACGCGGGCGATGTCGGGTCGGATGGGTCGGATGTCCTCGCGCAAAGAGTCGTATCGACGCCACATCTCATGGTACAAGCTGTGGAGCCGCTGCAGCACCTCCAGCATTTCGAGGAGCGCAGGCCAGTGAATAGGGATCGTAGGGACGTGACGGAACGCCTTGGCGAGTCGCCCGACGTTGTCGGAGACGGTGGCGACTGTCGCGGCGGTCTCGGCAAGGTCCTTTGCGGTGTCTTGCATCTGGAAGAACAACTGCTCATAACACGCTTGAAAGCTGGTCGTTTCGTTTGCGGTGAGCATCGCATTGCGCCGAGCCGTGCGAACCCCGTCCTCGAGCTTCCGGAGGCGGCTTGAAACACGTTGAGAGGCCTCCGGGAGACCCTCGATGTCTGCAAAACCTTCACGCGCGTCATCCACCAACTTGAGTGTCTCCAATCCGAGATAGAACGCTTTGGAGGGTGGAGTGGAGGGACGACTCAAGGGGTTGCTTGAGGGACCCTCCGGCGCCTCAAGGGGAAGTCCGCGAAGACGCAGAAACTCTTCAAGGGTCTCCGGCGTGGCTTCGGGGCGAGCGCAACGGGTACGATCTGCGTCCCCTGTGAGCCAAGGGAGATCCCACCATTTTTCTAGAACAGTGTGAATAAATCAATTGCCCTGCAACTGGAACTCGGACGACAAAAGGCACCAAGCAAACACACAAGGGCAAGCGGGAGGAAGTAGAACGTAGCTGCAGCGTGCCCGGAAGATACACGTACAACGTTGACAGGTTGTACATGTGAAAACAAAGAGGACAAAGGCATATAATCAGATTAAAGGTCTCGAGTAACATACCTGACAATGGGGGAACCTGTTGCGGGAGGAGAGCCTCCCCACGCTCCGAGCCGGAGTCCAGTTCTTCAGGGGGTACACGCGCGGTATCAGCGCAGATGAACTCCGATGGCATGGTGCTAGCGTTGACGTACCTCACTGGGCGATCGTCCTTCCTCGGGCTGCGGGACCGAGACGGGGAGTGGGCCACCGGAGCCTCATTGGTCAAGGGCCCGTCGTCGTCGAGCTGAGATCCGCAATGAATTGGAACTTCAGAGCCGGAAGCTTGCAGATGATGGTCCGTATCCGGCAGCCCATGAGACCCGCTCTCTTCGACAAGGTCGTTCGGAGCATCTTGCATGGAGACCTCCGGTTGTTCGATATCCAACGCATGTGAGATGCGATCGACGTCGACGGTGAGCTCCGTAGCGAAAGTATCATCCGCCATATCAACATCCATGTCGACCTCGGACATGATTCGAGGGGGCGCGGCAGAAGAGAGGGTTGGGGGCAGGGAACTCGGAACATTCATGGGGCGAGGAGATGATACAATGGCGGAAGGACCAACAGACAGCATGGGCGAGTGCGAGTGGGCTCCCCCAATTGGAAATGAGGCCAGAGCAGTCCCAGCACGAGGGGAGGGGGGATCACGAGGTGGAGGGGGACCCTTTTTGCGCATGTTTGCATCATATAGATTGTACTGGTCGGAGAACCACTGCGGAGGATACTGGGAAGGAGCCTCTTCCCCGGGGGAGAAGGGAGGTGAAGGGTATTGCTGGGGATCATTGAGCGTGCGCCAGTAGACCCAGGCGAGGTAGGCCGCGGTGCTTGGGTGAGAAGCATGGACAGTAAGGGAGCACTTAGTCCTGCCCTTGTGGCACGCATGGCAGCTGGATGACACGAGAGGACAGAGATAACACGGGCGAGACGCGGTGGAGCAGCTTTTACACGAAGCAGGCTGGAGGAACATGATAAGATGCAGTTGTATATATGATGATAGCACATGACGTACGTGAAGAAGCCATTCCCAACGCACTTTCTCCTCCGGCAAGACGTACTTGTCCGGGAACGACTGAGGCTGAGCGCGCTCTGTCACCTTTCCCTTCGTCTGCGCGATCGATGGCTCCGGAGCCTTGAGAGCCACTGCCGCAACGGCCTTCCCCTTGCCCTTGGCCTTGGATGAGGTAGCCTTCGGAGACGGGGGAGCGAGAGGCGCGATGTCGACGTCGACGGCCACGGCTGCGCGGGGCGCACTACTTGCACCTCGCGCACGACTTGCAGATCGAGCGCGACTTGCAGATCGAGCGCGACGAGGCGTGGAGTTCCCTCCGATGGAGGTGGCTGGAGCTGCACTGGGCTCCGCCACAGCGCTAGCGGGTGACTGCGAGGTCGGCCTGGGAGGGACTCGAACGGGAAGCAAAACGTAAGGGCTCCCCGTACTGTTGGCCTTCTTCATACCTCCGGGGACTATACGTTGATCAAGGGACGTTGCGGACTGATTGGGCCGCTGGATAGGCTCTTGATGGCCCGTAGATGGCTGTGCGGCGGCTTGCTTCATCTGCGGTGCGCCCGATGTCACAGGTGGGGCTGATGAGGGGTATGCGCGGGCGTGAGTGTTTTTTCTATCACCAGAAAAGACGAGGTGCGCACCTGAGGCCTCATAAACCCACCACCTGTTCGGTAGCTCCTCCTCGCGGAGAAGCCCAACGTCTCCTTGATCATCCGGTGTGAAGGGAAGCTTGGGAACACCCGGGGGGGGGCTGAGGGATGGGTGGCCGATGTCGACGGGTGCGATGGACTCAATGTTAATGAGCGCGCGACGTTCTCGATGGGCGGAGTTACTCTCCCAGATGGTGCCCATCGCGAGCCTCGGAAGGCGACTGAAGCGGGACCTTGCAAGCCGCTGGGTAAGAGTAGCGAGAGTGTGGCGAAAGCGAGTGTCCCAGCTCTGGCGGTGAGGGGAATCAAGGTGGGGTTTTGCGGCCCATGCGAAGTGCAATTCACTTGCGAGCCTCCGGACGTCTTGAATCTGTTCCGGAGTCGGCGCGGGAGGCGGTTGTTTTTTCTGAGTGGTTCCGCGAGTGGACATGATGGCAAGATATGTGGTGGGATGGGGTGGAGGTGCAGGCAAACTGCCTGGCGATCAGAGCATGGTGGTCTGCAGGTCCACCACGGTCCGGGGCCTCCCGGACGCCGGTCCCGGTGGCACATCCGACCAGGATATCTGTTCTGTGTTCTGCCTGTTGCCATTCCTCGTGTGAGTCGAAGTTCACGTGGTCGGTCTACCAGAGTGGTGAGTTAACTTCGGAAGCAATGCGATAACGTACTGATCGTATATTTTAGCTCGATCCGTACATGGGGAGTAAACGACGCCGTTCAAAGCGCCCACGAGGGGACGTTGACGAAGGCCCAGCTGCAGAGGGTTCGTGGTCACCGGTGCTTCGTTACTGACTGATTTATGACGTGAATTAATCTATAGGCTCAGAAAGTCGGGTGTCTGTCAAGCGCATGCGTTTAACACTGCCCACACCCCCCCGCATGTGCCCGGACACTGTGGTGGTCGAAGATACCGAAGACAGACTGAACATACCGGATGGCCAGTCGTCGGGTCGCGAAACTAGGTAAATATGTGTTCTGATTCATGAGCCGGCGGGATTATAATTTGTATTGTTCATGGACAGTGAGGAGTGGGCCAACATATCCGCGATGGTCATGTACAGCTCAGACTCCGACCCGGGTGACGGCGATGGCTGTGCGCATGGGAAAACTAGGTAAATATGCGTTCTGATTCATGAGACGGCGGGATTATAATTTGTATTGTTCATGGACAGTGAGGAGTGGGCCAACATATCCGCGATGGTCATGTACAGCTCAGACTCCGACCCGGGTGACGGCGACGGCTCTCCTTCGGAGCCCCCAGCTTCGACAACAGACCGCCAATCCGCATTCGTGGATTACAGGTGTGATAGCTTGGCTGGCGTGTTGCGTGACAAAGACAGCTGCGACCCTCAGCTCGCGACATCAATGTTGGTGGATTACGGGACGGATGAAGACCTCGACGAGAATGCCGGCGCAACAGATACTGCAAGCGTATGCCCCGGAGCTCCGGATGGGGCTCCCAGCCGAGGAATAGATGCTAGGTACATGATCATTAAGCGTTTTAGGTTGTCACCATGTCAGTGACCCGAGGAGGCCTAGCTTTTCGCTTTTAGGTAATATGTTATCTCCAGAGGAGATATCGAATCCGGAACTTCCGGCCACCGGTGTTGCTCCGGAGCCTTTCACGCAAGAGGGGTACATGGACAGACATAGGGACGACGTGCTCCGGTATCTTCGGGAGCAGCAGGCAGAGCTATCTGCTGACGTTGCCGAGTTGGAAGCGCTCGATACTCGGATGCGCACTGCTCGTTCTGCAGCCCTCAGTTACGCACCTGAACACTGGGGAGCATACGGCGTTATCGTTACGTCGAGAGCCCACATAGCCATGACCATCTGGAGTACATTGGAGATGGGGTTGGCAGAGGATGGAGAAGATCGCTGAGACAGAGGAGCATCGCGGACTTGACATGCATAGCTACCTATATTACAATGTTGCACGTGGGGGGTGGACGTTTTTACCACCTCCGGACTCCTTCTGTTTCCAATGTGACCATGGCTGGCAACTGATGATTGATTTTATTTGCATTCCACCTCGCGCTACTACTTACATCTCACCCCAGTATCTACTTATGTCCAGCGAAGAATTAGTACGTTTGTGCGTACAAACCACGCACGGCCGGGCGCAGACAGCCGCCACAGATGCCATCCGACCCGTCCCGACCTGGGTGAGGGATCACAAACTACTGCACTGCAATAAACGTGTCCGGAAGAATAAAATGTCAGTCGGAGTCGTCGGATGATGCAGACAAAGGTCGGACAGTCGAGGTGCACACATACCTGTAATACGACGTCACATCCCGGGCGGGTGACATCTGTGTGTACGAACTGTGCACGGCCGGGTGCCGACAGCCGCCACAAATGCCATCCGACCGGTCCCCACCCCGGTCAGGGATCGCACACTGCTGTCCTGCAATAAACGTGTCCGGAAGAATAAAATGTCAGTTGGAGTCGTCGGATGACGCAGACAAGAGTCGGACAGTCGAGGTGCACACATACCTGTAATACGACGTCGCATCCCGGGCGGGTGACATCTGTGTGTACGAACTGTGCACGGCCGGGCGCCGACAGCTGCCACAGATGCCATCCGACCGGTCCCCACCCCGGTCAGGGATTGCACACTGCTGTCCTGCAATAAACGTGTCTGGAAGAATAAAAAGTTAGTCGGAGCCATCAGACAACGTAGAAAAAATATTCGGAGAGTCGAGGTGCACACATACCTGTAATACGACGTCGTATCCCGGGCGGGTGACATTTGCCAGTACGAACCGTGTACGGCCGGATGCGGAGGGCACCCACGAATGCCATCCGGCCGGTCCCCCCCCCGATGAGGGATCACGAACTTCTGTACTGCAATAAACGTGTCCGGATGAATAAAATATCAGTAACTTGAGCGGTCAGAGCACACAGAGAATTTTCGGAGAGTCGAGGTGCACACATAACTGGAATACGAGATTGCAACCCGGGCGGGTGACATCTGTGTGTACGAACCATGCACGGCCAGACGCAGACAGCCGCCACGAACGCCATCCGGCCGGCCCCCCCTCCCGTCAGGCAGCACGACCTAGTGTGCGGCAATACATGTGTTTAGAACAATGAAATGTCAGTCGGAGAGTCGACGTGCGCACATACCTGTTTTGGGATGTCGCATCCAGGGCGGGTGACATTTGCGAGTACCAGTCGCCTCACTATTAAAGACCTATTGAGTTGCTCAAATTAATAATTGTGCAAATGGACCCTAGTAATCGAACATGTGACCGAGGGTATTGCAGAGCGGACACCCCGGTCGTGCTATTGAGCACGGTTCATCTAGAAAAAAACATGCTACAATTGTGGTTCAGGACCGTGGTGGGAATCGAACCCAGAGCTTCACGAGTGCAGGTAGCGCTCATGAAGACGCGTAGACCACTATGCCACGGCAGCTTGTAGCAGTAGCACTATTAAGTCACTCACATTATGAAATGTGTAAACAGACTTCGATAGCCAGGTGGTTTGTACCACGATGAATATCGCTCAGATAGGTGACAGGCATGAGCATGTATATGAAATGGGCGAGAAGAAATTCAATGTTAGTTGACATGTGCTCCGGAGTGGGCAGATCCAGTCCCGGACCCTCCCCGGTGTAGCACTGCTATGTAACATGCGACTTCCAATGAATACTTACTTTAAATAATACATCACACTCCGGGCGGTCAGCTGGTGCGAATGTCGATGCCGCACGGCCGTGGCTAACCAGTCATGGGAAATGCCATGCGGCCGGTCACCGGAGAGGGAATGCCTGAGGTATGGTGGACTGAGGAAGGTGATGCCTACTGCCAGCAAGCCTAACGGCAACAGAGCATAATGTCATTCAGCCGGAGTACACCAATCAAGCAGAAGCGCTCCGGGGCCCTGGAAGAGATGCATACCTGTATTAAAGGTTGCACTCCGGCCGGCGAGTACATGTACGGGGCTACGCTGCACGGCCGGACGTCACTACTCACCTGGTATGCGGTGCCGTGGATAGTACTCCGGAGAATCCATGTAGGTTCGTGAACTCCGATGGATGGAACCCAGCCACAGAAATATTAGTATGGCTCTGCGAAAAGCGATAAGTATACCTGCGTTAACAGTTGCATGCTGGCCGGCCGATGCATGTGTGTGGCTATGCCACCCGGCCGGAAAGCAGTATTTGCCCGCATAGCTGACATACATACAGCGAATGCAGCGAGGCAACATTAATGGTCCCATAAACTAGACATCAGTAACTACGAGCAGGAACCAAAAACAAGGCGATCCGAGGTCTGATTGCTGAGATATGGTGACCCCTCCTCCTCCCGGGGAGGACAGGATCGCAATATCTGGGCAACCAACAGTAGCATCATTGCAATCAAGGGCTCGCTGGAACCAGATAAAAATCACGATTCCAACCCACCCTTCAGCGCACAATTATGTGAAGAATTGGTGGAGATATGGGCAGATGTTTCCATACCTAGGGCCCCTATTGCATCTCCGATAGTCGGGTAACTGCTCCTCATATCAATGCGCACTGAAGCAAATTTGAATGGTAGATTTAATTGGCACCTATCAGGGGTGAAAACAGCAACGGTACACCGCTAGAACATGGATTATATCAGTACTGCTCGGCCGGTGGATAGTCTTCATAATATCAGAACTGCTCGGCCGGTAGACAGTCTCGACTACAGTCCAAAGGCCGGCCCCGACCGGCCCAACAGCACTTATATCATTTTATCCCCGCCGGCTGACCAGCATATACAGTGTACTACGTTGGAATTGTGTGCGAATCAAGATCCCTATCCCCGCAGACTTCGACGGCGACCGAGCGAAGTACGCTACGTGGAAATCCGACGTTTCCGTATACGTGGCCGGCGCTGACAAAGATAATGGCATCTCTTCAATAATTGCTCTCTGCCGAGGCAATTCTGCGATCGATGGATGGAGACTCGCATTCACAAAGGCCCATTTCAATACCGCAACCTATCCAAACGCTTGAACCTTCCAGGATGATAGAGCCTTTTGGGCTACCATGGATGCAACGTTCAAGGACCCGAACGAAGCTGTCACAGCTCAGTACCAGCTGGAACAGTATCGTATGAAGGGTCGAGATGCACAGACTTTCTTTCGAGAGTTTGAAGATCTCTGTTCCAAGGCCGGGTATACACTCAACACCGCACAGGTTGTCAACTTGTGCAAGCGTGCCTGTGACCAGCAGATCATCGAGCGCATCCATGACACCGGCAATTCCCCAGGTCCGACCGACTACCGAGATCCTGCCCACCCTGAAACAGGTTGGAAGACGTGCATCGAGAAGATCGACGACTCTCGACATCAATACATGGCGCAAGCCATATCATGGCAGTACCAGCGGCCATTGACATCGTCATCTTCCTCGAACACTCACCAGCGCCATCCCACCACCCCTACTCCAAAAGTACCTTTCAGACCTGCTCACCAAGCACCTGAACGCCGAGGAGATCATCACACCGGCACAGGTACTATCTACTATGGAAGAAGTGGTCAGGGTCAACCTATGGATCTAGATTGGATTGGCAACGCGATCTGCAAGAAGTGCAAGCAGCCGCGCAAGGCTAAAGGCACTTGTGGTGATCGTTGGCATTTCCCCAACCGCGGACAGGCTATACGAGTTTGGGAGAGTAGCGATGAAGGTTTTGATTTCTTCCAGGAACAACTTCGACGCTTTGCGCTCGAAAATCCTGAAGAACTCACGGACATACTCAGCGGAGTAGAGCAAGAAGACGAAGCATCCCCTTACCCCATTGTCGAGGATTTCACCGAGAGCTCGGAGTGAGCACACCCTTCGAGCACCCTATCTTGAATGACACTTTTACTATAGATTCCTTATGTACACCTCTCGTTACAGTACCATTTCCTTTACCTGTCTCGGATACAGAAAAACAGAAAAACCTACATACTGATATGGACACTACTGTACTTTTACATCGTACTACTACCGAAGAGACGTCTGATCATCGGAGCCAACATACAGGCAATGATCAGCGCGGCGGACGGGAATCCGTGCTTAATTTCTCTTCAAAAAATCCAAAAACATCGAAAAAAGCGTCTAGTGTGCAGACACCCAAAGTCAAAACTAACGCCTTTTCGATCACAATGACCAGACCTAAGTTATTTGCTGTAACACGCGGTCTCGGAGGTCGCCGACAGCTAGACGTTCCTTTAACCATCATAGATCCCAAAACCAATCGCACTTTGGATCTTGTTGGTCTTGTGGACACTGGCTGTACTGGGTCATACGTACATCGAGATTTAGTACAAAGATTTGGACTAGAGATGGTTCCCTTTCCGGAAGCCATTGAAGTCTACAATGCAGACGGTTCAGCCAACACTGGTGGATTAATCACCCACTATGTTGAACTATTTGTACGCATCGGAAATCACCAAGAAAAAATGCAGTTCTTAGTCACAGATCTCAGAAAAGCTGATTTATTCCTCGGACACAAGTGGATCAATCACCATAACCCGATGATCGATTGGAAGAAGAAAACCATCGAGTTCGATCGATGTCCTTCTACCTGTGAACGCATTTTATCCGATGACGAACGAATCTTCATGCTACATACCAAGCAGTACTTACAGTCTCGATCAGAGCGAATACGTAGGCAAAGCGTTGCTATGGATCTTGCTATCAAAGATCATGCTACAAAAGGATCTAAGACGTTCGAAGAGTCGGTCCCTGAACACTATAGGGATTACTCTGACGTATTCGAGGAGCGTTCGTTCAATACACTACCTGAACATCGTCCATATGATCACGTCATTGAACTTTTACCTGACGCTAAACCCTATTGTGGAAAGCTCTATCCCATGACTCTCGAGGAACAGCAGAAATTGGATGAATTCTTAGAGGAAAACCTTAGTACAGGGAGAATTCGCACATCGAAATCTCCTTGGGGTGTGCCATTCTTCTTTGTCAAGAAAAAGGATGGAAAGCTTCGTCCTGTCCAGGACTATCGGAAGCTTAACTCCATGACAAAAAAGAATAAGTACCCATTGCCCCTAATCAATGAGCTACTCGACAAGCTCAAGGGTGCCAATTACTACTCTAAGCTAGACATCCGATGGGGATACAACAATATCCGAATGCAGAATGGTGATGAGGAAAAAGCCGCATTCATTACCAACCGCGGACTCTATGAGCCCCTTGTCATGTTCTTTGGACTATCCAATTCCCCTGCTATGTTTCAGATGATGATGAACGATATTTTCCGCGAGTTGATCTTGCTGGGAAAAGTTATTGTCTATCTAGATGATATCCTCATTTTTACTTCTACATTAGAAGAACACCGTCAAGTTGTGCGAAAAGTCCTACAGATCCTACGAGAAAATAGACTTTCGTGTAAACCCGAGAAGTGTGAATTCGAGACTCAGCGCACCGAGTACCTCGGACACATCATTTCTCCGGGAAAAATCGAGATGGACCCTGTGAAAGTCGCAGGAATCGCTGATTGGCCGATACCTACCGAGAAGCGACATGTCCAGGAATTCCTCGGTTTTGTCAACTTCTACCGAAAGTTTATCAAAGATTTCTCAAAGATCGCCGCACCACTAAATCGACTTACTGGTAAAGTCGATTGGCAATGGACTTCTAATGAGCAAGCCGCATTCGAACAACTCAAACTTGCCATCACCACATTCCCTATCCTCGCCATACCAAACGACGATGACAAGTTCAGAGTTGAATGCGATGCCTCGCAGTTTGCGATCGGAGCTGTGCTTTTGCAATTGCAAGATGGACAATGGAAACCCCTTGCTTACCTATCGAAATCGTTAACTCCTGCCGAAAAGAACTATGACATCTGGGATCGTGAACTCCTTTCAGTGCATACTGCGCTGGACGAGTGGCGACATTTCCTACTTGGCGCGCGGCAAACCTTTGAGATTCAGAATGACCATCAGAATCTTGGGTATTTCCGAAAGCCGCAGAAACTCAACACGCGTCAAGCCAGATGGCAAATAGATCTTCAGGATTTCGATTTTGAACTCGTACACAAACCGGGTTCAACTATGAAAAAGGTTGATAGTCTATCCAGACGTCCAGATCATTCGGACGATATGAACCAAAACGATGCTATTACCCTTTTAAAGCCTGAATGGTTTCGTGTAACTCAGATTGATGGGGTATCAAATCTCATCGAAGCAATCAAAGCTTCGTACCTATTCAAGAAGCATCTGTGTTGCAGGAACTTGAACGGCAAAACCCGATGTTCGAGAAACACGAGGACGGTTTCATCTATAGGAGGGGGAGGATAATCGTTCCTGAACACGATCGCTCGTTGATTGGACGCATTATTCAATCGCATCATGATTCGGTAACTGCCAGACACCCTGGTCAGAAAAAGACGCAAGAGCTCGTCCAACGCTCTTATTGGTGGCATTCTATCAAGAAAGATGTCGCTGATTACGTCAAAGGGTGTACCACATGTGCAGTAACTAAATCTGATAACAAAAAGCGAGCAGCTCCTCTCAATCCTAATCCTACGCCATCGCGTAATTGGGAGTTTGTCTCCGTGGACATGATACTTGGAATGCCGTTAGTTGATGGAAAGAATGCTGTCTTAGTCTTCGTAGATATGAAGTCTAAGGACTTCATTGCCATCCCTTGCTCCAATGAACTCTCTTCTGAAGGCTATGCGAACCTTTTCATTCAGCATGTGGTTATGAATCATTCAATGCCGACCCGCATATGGTCAGACCGAGGCTCTAACTTCATGTCGTCGTTTGTCAAAAACGTCTACAAGAAGCTCGGTATAGTGGGAAATCCCAGTACTGCTTATCATCCACAAACCGATGGTCAAACGGAACGAGTCAATCAGGAGATTGAAACATATCTCCGAGCGTTCCTAAACCATAAGATGACAGACTGGATTGAACACCTTTCCATGGCCATGTATACGCATCGGATTCGGAAGCACGAGTCCACTGGACAGTCCCCTTTCTTCCTGAATCATGGTTTCGAACCCTTCACTGACGTAGAGATTGCTAAAGAAGTCCCTAATGAATCTGCCGAGCAGTTCGCACAGCGGATGAAGGAGATTTCTGATCAGTCAGCGCAAGCGCTGAATCTCGCCAAGGAAGCCATGAAACGCCACTATGACGAACATCGTCGAGAATCTCTAGATTATCAAGTTGGAGATTGGGTTTACCTTTCAGCCCTAAATATCACAACTGATCGCCCAAGTAAGAAGCTCGATCACAAATGGTGGGGTCCATTCCAGATCAAGTCAAAGATCGGAAAGGCCGCCTACGAGCTGAAACTAGGACGAAAGTTGATGGGCTTACACCCAGTCTTTAACGAGATACTGCTCAAGCCGTCTGTCGATCCCAAGTTCCCTAACCAGAAGCGGCCAGCCGTAGTTGCACCTGCTAAGGTTGGAGATTCGGCAGTACCCGCAGAAGTTCTAGATTCACGATTCAAAAGTGGTGTAATTCAGTACCTAGTCAGATGGAAAATTGGAGAAGTAGAGAAACCGCGCACGGAAAACACGTGGATCACATGCCCCAAGCTTCTCAAGGAGTACAAGCTGAAGGATTTAGCTGACGCATATCACAAAGCTAATCCTACTGCTCCAAGAGAACCTACGATTGTAATCCCACCACGTGCAACGCTCCGCTTCCATGATCCAGAACGGCTAGGTTGGGACAAGTGGCACCGAAAGTATGCTGCCTGGAAATCGGACGCTGTTGCCGATAAGGACCTGTGACTGTGTAGCGTTCCCATACTATACATTTCTTTAATAATCACCGAAGATAGAGTTACTTCTTGGTTACAAAGCCGGACCTACTTAATGCTTCAATAGCTTAATAGCCGGTTACTGTGGGACCTCTATTGTATACCACCTTGGCAGGAATGGCATTCCGCACCCACCTTGCGAGGAATGGAATTCCCGGACTTAGTCACTCCTTCACTATATTTAGCCTCCTTCAGTCAGCTCACCTTATTTATCCGGTGATCAATAGACTCTATTTATAATACGCTTACACATACGATACACGCACGGACCTTCTTACACATTCACGATGACACATGCAGGAACATGAAAAGAGATATAAAGGATCAACAAGTGGCATCAACTGTAGGAACATGTCTCACACCTACTACAACCCTGATCGTCACCTACTAGAACTCCGCAGCACTTGCACCCATTGTACTGGCTGTATCATCGTCATCTTTACCGACAAGTGGTACTTGAACACCTCCGAATTCAACGACCTACAGGAGCGTGGTTGCCTTCACTTCAAAATCGCCGTACACTCGTACCTTGCCGAACACTACCCCATCGCCTACTACAGGTACAAGAAGACCGGACGATTTGTCCCTCACCACATCGAGTTCCACGGACGACCATCATGTCACTCGTCACGCAACAACTAGCCGATCCTCCCTACATCATGTATCCCTCTTGCCAGTGTCACGCTACCATCCCTTTTCACTTCGATTCCATCGATAACCGCTCCACCTTTGAATACCTATTCAACCATCCCACACACGTCATCAGGGACATCCTGTACCGCATCCAAATCGAGTACCCACCCGCATTCTACCCCTACATGGACCTCGACAGCTACGACACCCTCGAAGACGTCTATGACGAATGGCTCACCGATGTGGACTCAATCTGCGATTGCGATTACTGTCAAGCTTACGTGTGGTTCTCCCAGGAATGGTTGTATCGACTTCTAACTAACCCGTGAACTGTCATGACCAGGGCACGTGTTGGTGACCCCAATGGGTGTTCATTTCCACGGAATCGCGAGGACTCGATTCTAGAGGAGGGGGTCATGTCACGCGCAGCGTGCTTATTCATCGCTTATTCATTTCCTTCTTGTATTTATCAGCGCTCCGTCATCTTTCCCACATCCGTGTACCTTTGATTACTAACTACATACATTCGCTTACTGTTCGCTTAGCGATCTTGGACCCATACTTACAAAGCATGCAGTAACGACTTAGTCACGATTACTCATGACCGCCATGACCTAGTAATCACAATGTAGTAACGACTTCATAACTATCAATATATAAACCACTCAAGCTGTGGCAGAAGGGCCTCAGTTTCGAGTTGGTACTCAACCCCCCTAGTACCTAACCCTCTGATCGGTATCCCGGTCTACTCTTAGCGCCCTAGGCGTATCACCTGATAAATGGATACTGTTACAAACGCAGCGGTGATGGTGGACTCGGATCAATCATCGCACCTTGCGGCATGCCACGAGATCTGCAATGTCGAAAGTACGGCAACTTGAAGTTCAGAGGGGAGCGAGAGAAGTGGTGAGGAGCGCAAGTCGTGATTTGTGGAAGACATTGCTGGCGGCGGAACGATGGTATAGGCGCTCGAGGACAAGACCCGAGATCGATTGCTCGCAACAGGCGCCGCCATGGGGTTGGCGCTGTTCGCCACGTGTTGCACAAAGCCTTCGTCCATAACACGGACGGCTTAGACAACCTCCCCGCCTCGGAAAGAGATATCAAAGATACCTGTAATCTGCTGCAAAGACTTCGTCCATGAATGCATGAGGGCTTATCAAGTTGCACAGGCGTCATCAGAAATTCCCAGGAGTTCTGACAGGTCTGACACAGATGTTTCAGAGGGTTTCAGAGGTTTTCAGATAAATTCAGACCCATTTCAGACACGCCAGAGGCCAGAGGTCAGAGGTGGAAAACCCCCCTGTCAGACATTTTGAAAGGGATACTCACAGTGCAGTGAAAGGTCCGACAAGACCCACGATGGCTCGGATATTACCTGCAAACACCCTCCGATGATGGAACTGGTGCACGACGGGCGCCATCGTCTGCAATGTTGGTCGTCACCGTGCATCAATGTGCGAACACTGACACGCTCTTCAGTCCCCGCGCGTGGGCCGCGGGCTCCCAAACGGCTGCGCAAAAATAATAATACCTTCAGAACCTCAAACCTTGGCGCCGTGAAGGGTATGTGGCTGACGGTAGGTTCATGTGTAGGTATTCAGTCATATGGATACATCGCTAGTGGTACTCATCCAACCTAGGGATGCATCCGTACTACGGATGATAGATGCATCCATTTTACATGACTTACCGTGCAGAATGGATGCATCCATTCTGCTCGAATAATCATGTATAACAGATGCATCCATTATACTCGAATTATCGTGTATAATGGATGCATCCTAACTGAGGAGTACTTTGCACACAGGGTGGCGTAACCATCGGACGTGAGAACCGCCATCGGGAGAGCAGAGTCAGTTCGCCCAATGCATCCGTGCACATTACGGATGCATTCTGTGATAGCCACCCATCCAACAGCCAAATGTCTGAACAAAAGCACTCACCGGGATTTGAACCGCTGACCTCCAGCAACCCAGTAAGCACATGAGCCAATTTGACCACTGAACTAACATGCCTTTTCCACTTATTTTAAGTAATCAATCTATATAGTGAAAATCAGCCGCCCAACCCGTCGGCCATGTTCCTTCCCAATAGGGAAGGTCCCTATTAAGCATATGTTCTTGGAGCTGTTCTGAGGTCAATACTAATCCGATTTTGTTCGTTTTAGGCTTGTTTTGTTCGTGCTTTTAAGGTAGTTTCAACGCGTCCAACAGTATATTATTAGGTGAGCTATTGACTGCTCTATCAGGCATACAATGGTCGCCTCAAGCAGGTAAAGAATGATGTATATCTCTATCGATTCTCCACGTATCTATTCGTGCAATGGCTCGTTGGAACCGCGTTACGAACGCGGTTCCAACGAGCCCTTGAACGTATGAATCCGTCCATCCGTTGCTGAGATATGCTGACCCTCTCCTCCTGCCAGGAGGACAGGTTGCCATATCTCAGGATTGAGACCTCTGATTTGTGTCAGTTTTGTTGCTAACAATATCTACATGTCACCAGTGCATGGGAACCTCTATTTTCCGCCGCTGCATTCCCTGTATACATTTCAGAAAGGTGAGTCCTGGACCCCGGCGCTTAACCCATTCTCACCAAGATATCTCTGTCCCACATTGTGTCCCCTCGGATTTCTATGCATCATCTGAAAGCTGTGATTCAGGGCTTTCCAACGAGCCCCATATCTCCTATGTACAATAGCTATAACAGCCAAAATTCAAGTCCCTTTCTCCTCCCCCCTGTGTGCTTAAAGTTTTGCATACAAGTCGCCCAAATGCCTGCCAATCGTCATGTATTATACCTCGTTTGAATCAGGAAATATATGGCTTTCAAACAAGCCCAAAAAGACCAAAATCCACCTGGAACTCCCAAAGGTACAGATTTCAGAACCCAGATGGCGACTGTCCATGTAACATTGCACTGCATGATGGCTGCCTTAGGCTAGCTCCCGGGTTCTGCAATCCATATTTTGGTGAGTTTGTGGTCGATTTTTGTCGTTTTGGGCTTTTTTGAAAGGCGTACATTGTCTGATTTTAACGAGGTATAGTACATGACGATTGGTAAACATTTGGGAGAGCTGTATATGAAACATTAGGCACACAAGGGGGAGGAGAAAGGGACTTGAATTTTGGCTGTTCTAGCAATCATTCATAGGAGATATGGGGCTCGTTGGAAAGCCCTGAATCACAGCTTTCAGATGATGCATAGAAATCCGAGGGGACGCAATGTGGGACAGAGATATCTTGGTGAGAATGGGTTAAGCGCCGGGGTCCAGGACTCACCTTTCTGAAATGTATACAGGGAATGCAGCGGCGGAAAATAGAGGTTCCCATGCACTGGTGACATGTAGATATTGTTAGCAACAAAACTGACACAAATCAGAGGTCTCAATCCTGAGATATGGCAACCTGTCCTCCTGGCAGGAGGAGAGGGTCAGCATATCTCAGCAACGGATGGACGGATTCATACGTTCAAGGGCTCGTTGGAACTGCGTTCGTAACGCGGTTCCAACGAGCCATTGCACGAATAGATACGTGGAGAATCGATAGAGATATACATCATTCTTTACCTGCTTGAGGCGACCATTGTATGCCTGATAGAGCAGTCAATAGCTCACCTAATAATATACTGTTGGACGCGTTGAAACTACCTTAAAAGCACGAACAAAACAAGCCTAAAACGAACAAAATCGGATTAGTATTGACCTCAGAACAGCTCCAAGAACATATGCTTAATAGGGACCTTCCCTATTGGGAAGGAACATGGCCGAAGGGTTGGGCGGCTGATTTTCACTATATAGATTGATTACTTAAAATAAGTGGAAAAGGCATGTTAGTTCAGTGGTCAAATTGGCTCATGTGCTTACTGGGTTGCTGGAGGTCAGCGGTTCAAATCCCGGTGAGTGCTTTTGTTCAGACATTTGGCTGTTGGATGGGTGGCTATCACAGAATGCATCCGTAATATGCACGGATGCATCTGTAACGCTACGGATGCATCCCATGGTTGGATGAGCACCGTGTGGGATGCTTCCGAGTGACTGAAGCTGCTCTTCATGTCTGTGTTTTCAGCCTCTTAGGCGCCTTGAGCGCCAGATATCCAGACTTTCAGAACTCGTGTGAATTACTGATGGTGTCAAAAGTACTTGTAGTCTGTTGCTACCAGCCTGTCCGGAATCGACGTCGAAGCCCGCGCAGTCAGCGTTAGATCAACAAGGGCGGCGCCCTGACATTCATCCCACTTCATCAATGAGAAATATCGGTTGCTCGCATCGACTGACGTTGAACCGTACTACGTCACCGAACTCACTATTTTCCGTACAAAACACACAGATCGGCGTTGCTCTCCTGTCTTTGTGTGCTTTGAAACGATTGACATTGCAATGTGTACCCAATCAAGTCCCGCGCACGGACAACAGTCGCGCCAAAAGGTGCTCAGACGAAGCACGAAAGGACGGGATAAGGCGGTGGAACGTGAGCACCAGCTGGGCGATCTGTCTGAGAATAAGCACGTCAGACACGCCCGCTCGTGGGGCGCCTCCGACCTGCAAACGACTTACGAAAACAACCACACCGTCATCCGCGAGTACGATCCGATCCGGATGTCTACCCTCCGCGGACCACTGAACGGCGTCCATCCCGGTGATGCGCGTGACAGTGATAGGCACGCTCGTCCGGACCACGCCATCGAGGCACTCCGAGCCGCCTACGACCTCGTCCAGGTCAAAGAACTCCCGGGCCGCAATGAGATCAGGGTCGTCCGGAGCCTGCCGTGACTGTGCGCATGGGTGGACTTGGAGGACGAAGACGCTGTAGCGTTCTGAATCCGGAGACCGCTCGGCGTCCCTCACACAGCGCACCGCACACTTGGGGCCGAAAGCGGAGATGCCTCGTGAACCCGTCCATGACCTCGGCCGATAGCGCAGAAGCCGAGTTCCGTGAGGACCCCATTCAGACCACTCGATGGCCATGGGGTTCGGACCGTGTGATCGAGGGGATTGAAGCTGGGTGGAGAATGTGGCCAACGGCACCAGAAGGAGAAACCCGTCGTATTGGTAGGATGGGTCGAGGACTTTGGCCTTCCAACCAACTCGGAGGTAAACGGCGATGACTGTCGAGGCAGGATCGTGGCAAAATAGAGGGCCCTCGTTGTCATGGTGTGAAGGGATGCGCGAGAAGATGCCAGAGTAGTCCAGGATATAGCTCGCACCCTCTGCGATAGGTGGGAAGCGGAATATAAGGATAGACCTCGGAAAGTTTTGGTGTTGTACGTCGCGGTGGGGAGGAAGGAGATGGACCGCATGGAGGGCCGGATCAATCTGACAGACGATCAAGCCATCGTAGGTGAGGAGAAGAACATGCCGATCGTCCAGGAAGCAGAAGGTGACAACTATGCAGTGCGTTTCAGTGTATCGCTGGAGAGAGTATCAGTAACGCTAATCTTGCGGAAGCGGGATGCGAACTGACGGCGACCAGTGCTCCAGTCTTCCAATTCCATATGTATAGCCTTATGGGCGCGCTGTCGTAACACATGGCAAAAAGGTCGCCTTGCACTTGCAATTCGTACCAGCCCGTCGCACGCTTCCCGATTGTGAAGACTGGCAGATGACAGGCAGGATGGTGGGCTGCACTCTCGTCAGAGAGGAACAAAGGCCGGCATACCAGCGTTCTGAGCAAATGGATTAGCCAGAGCGCAAGAGATGTTTTCGACACGCACTCAGGGTTGTTCGGCGGCACACCAATCACGAGAAGAAGGTGTTGTGCTGCGTCTACAGCAACACGCTGGACATCGCACTGGGTTGAGCTTGTATTGTACATCCATGTTCGTTCCTCGATGCCTCTAATGGTCGAAGGTGGCCGGAAGAGCTCAAGACGCAGCTGTGACTCGTCTATACTTGGAAACAGGCCCCCGCTGACATGGAAAAAACCGCGTTGGAAACCACGCAGACAGGGCAAGCCGTCGACGGCGAAAGACGGGGTGCGCCAGGCTGACTGGTACGCTCGGAGAGCGTCCAGGCGCTCGGAAACAGATGGGCCGCTTGCTTCGATGGGACAGTCGAGCATGGATGCATAGCTCAGCTCACGCTTGAGCTCCAGAGCGGGAACATCGGCGACGGCGCGCAGTTGGCGGCAGACCTGATAAATGGATACTGTTACAAACGCAGCGGTTATGGTGGACTCGGATCAATCATCGCACCTTGCGGCATGCGACGAGATCTGCAATGTCGAGTTTTGAGAGTATTGCGATTTGCAACTCAGAGGGGAGTGAGAGAAGTGAGCTCTGACACACAAGAGAGGACGAGGACAGGGCGGCGACATCGTCGTGGAGGTGGGTGATGATACTATCTAAGGTTTCTTCTGGGAGTTGCACGACCACGCCTCGCATCGTGAGGGATCGGCAGCCTCACAGACCCATGATAATGTCAGTATGAAATGATCGTACTGGAGAATTGGACGCATCGTACCCGCGGATTATAGTGGCGTTGACCAGATGGTGGTTGTGGAGAAGAGGTGCGTCGACCGCCCTATCTTGACTCTTTGGGTTTGGAACTTCTTGACCAAACAAACGGAGGATACGGGCTGAAGATGGTTTTCACTATTCGGCCGTGAAGACTGGAAAACAAACAACGAAGCTTGCATTCTAGTCAAGGCTCTTTTGTCATGCAGCGATATAGGTACTGGTGTCACTCACCAAGTGAACCCGGAGGACAGTATACCAGACGTGAATCAGCACACGTGCGTTTGGTAGCAGTGCATCCCCCAGTGGAAGAAGAGGATAGCGACGTAACATTTTCACAGCGCAACTAGTCCTCACATACAGATGGTCCAGCATCATCGTACAACACGACGTGATCTTACAGCAAGAACGGAGCTCGAGCTCAAAGTTCATAGTGTCCGTCCCTCAGGCGATGGTCGGTTTCTCCACCATCATCCAGCGGGTCTGCACTACTCCACGAGAACACCCATCAATTACAAGACGATACTCGATACCAAAAATATATGACGGCCGTCGCCACCGAGGGCTTTCTACGACGGTCGACGTCGAGGCTAGGCTAGGCTTAACGGTCTCGAGGAAGACATTCGGTGCGCCCTCGAAGAGGAACTCAGCCTTAGTCTTCAGGAGGCGTGCGTTTGTGGTGTCTTCCAGGAGCCGCACTATAGTACGCTGTGAGGTGATGCCATGAAGCTATGGTGAAACTAAACGCACCATGGAGCGGCGAGTTGAACAACATCGCAGAGATGAGGACTTCAAACTCCAATAGTCCAGGCCCAAACGAGCAATTCACATCGCCTCGTCACTCTCCTCGAGCTTCAACTTGTCAAGAAAATTGGACGTACCAGAAACACGCCATACGCCGAACGCTAGGTCCCCTCCCTGAGCACACGACGACATCCCTACAGTATCCTCCTAGGATGCTTGCACGACCTGCGACAGGAGCTTCTTCGCCCCGCCGCCCGCGAGCCACAGCTCGACGATGTCGCGGTCTGGGAAAAACATGGTGCCGTTCCCAATGTCGTACCGGTCTTCTTCTTGAACGTCAGGACGGTGGACGGGGCGGAGGACGGGAAGATCGCCTTGAAGGCCTCCTCCATCAGCTCCTCGCCCTCCTTGCAGACCTTGGCGTAGACCATCTCAGGGTTGTCGTATACCAGGCCTCTTGAAAATTAACTGTATCAGTAACAAAGATGCGGACAAGGATGGCATGGGAGAAGAGTTACGTAGCACGAGGGACTCAGGGTAGCGGACCGTCACCAGTGATAGCCTTGCCCCTTGTCGGCAAAGCTCTTGAAAAGTTGTGCGCGATCGTTCTACATCTTGCTGGTTGCCAGAGGAAGATCGAGCGAGTATGTGCATGGAGGTGACGAGTGCAGGTGTATGGCAAGCAGCAAGCAGTGGTGGGGCCGGGTGGCAGTGAGGACGCTGATTCCCACGACTACAATGAACTTATTACTTGATTTGACGCGCGTTGATCGATTTTAAAATCTCTTGTGGATCTGGAGTAAAAGTAATACCAACACCGTTCTGCCAGTGCCATTCACTGCCAATGTCTTCCACAAACCATTACTTGCGCTCACCTTCACCTCTGAGCTGCAGCTCGTCATACTCTCGAAGCTTGACGTAGCAGATCTCGTCGGACGCCGCAAGGTGAGATGTTTCAGCTCCGGTTCGTTGTTGTTGTGACAATGCTCGTTGATTAGGTCTGCCGCCAACTGCGGGACGTCGCCGACGTTCCTGTTCTAGAGCTGAAGCGCGAGCTGAGCTATGCATTTATGGTCGCCGGACCCGTCAAAAGCAACAGCGCATCTGTCTCAGAGCGCCTGGACGCGCTCCGAGCATACCAGTCACCCTGACCCCCGACGGTACGCCCTACTTGGTACACCATTCGCAGCGCCTGTCATTTGGGTTCAGTGGAGGCTTCTTTGCAAGTATTACGCCTGGTCATCTCGAGCTCTTCCGTCCACCATCAACGATC
Source organism: Sanguinoderma infundibulare (assembly GCA_032821775.1). NCBI lineage: Eukaryota > Fungi > Basidiomycota > Agaricomycetes > Polyporales > Polyporaceae > Sanguinoderma > Sanguinoderma infundibulare. The sequence goes on along the minus strand of JAVLRN010000004.1, from coordinate 409,005 downwards.
AGAGGCCTCGAGGCGCAAACGCGGATGTACCAGTTGGGCTCATTACAGTTGATTGTCCTCACAGTTGCCCTAGATGTATCGCAGGACGTTCTTCTGGTGATTGGTCAGCCGCCCAATGACTTTCGGTACGTGTTAAAAACATCTCTCATTCACTAGCTAACATATTAACTTAGAGCTCTGCTGTGCCGCCCATTGTCCCTCTCCAGCGAGAGTGCAGCACCCCATCCTTCATGTCAGCTGTCCATGTTCAAGGTCGCGGACGTGGGCTTTTCACATGGGTTACGAGTCCTGGGTGACCTTCTAGCATTCCGCTACGATGGTGGCGATCATGACATGCTGTATATATTGAACTGGAAGACTAGAGCGACGGTCTACGTAGGTTCACAGTCTGCTTTCGCAAGGGCAACACAACTTACGCTCCCTCTAGCGTTACCATGATCCCAACACTGCCTTCCGCTTTCTAGACGATCGACATGTCCTTCTCCTCACCAACGAAGGTTTAATTGTGTGCAAACTCGATCCCGCCCTTGCAGTCACAGACACAAACGACCCACACTTTTCAAGTTCTTCCCTTATCCTCCGTCTCCCACCTATCGTAAAGGATGCGGTCTTCATCCCCCGTGACGTCTCGTCACGCGACGCCTCGCCAGTTCGCTACGATCCGGTCTCGACTCTCTTCGCAATCAGGTTTTCAGCGCGAGTGTCGATCCCGGAGAGCGAAACCTCATCCGACACGTATGAAGAATCCCAATTTGTCCTTTTGATACCGTTCGCCACACTCTCCACGCAGCTCCGGTCCCCTCGGCCTCCTGGTCCACATTTGAGTCCTCGGGTCGTCCACTGGTCGGAATGGGGTCCCCATGGAACACGGCTCCTGCGCTACCGGGACAGCGCGTGGGCGATTCGAAGTGCGTTCTCCGCTTTTGGCCCCAAGTGCGCGGTTTGCTCCAGCAACGGGGACAATTTTCTGGGTTCAAAACGCTACAGCGTTTTCGTGTTCCAAGTCCACCCGTGCGTGAAGTCTCGACAGGCTCCGGACGACGCGGCCCGGGAGGTCTTTGACGTGGACGAGGTCGGAGGTGGCTCGGAGTGCCTCGACGTCGTCGTCCGGACGAGCGTGCCTATCACCGTGACGCGTATCCCGATCCAGTGGTCTGCGAATCGCAGATTTCCGTCGTGGCTCGTGCTCACGGACGATGGTGTGGTCGTCTTCGTAAGTCGTTGCTGGCTGAAGGAGTCCACAAGCGGACGTGTCTGCCATCCTTATTTTCAGACTCATGCCTTTTTTGTTCCACCGCCTCATCCCGTCCTGACGTGTTTCATCTGAACGCCCTCTGGTACGACTATCGCCCTTTCTCGCGAATTGGATGGCTACTCATTTCAATCTGAGTGGTTTCAAATCACGGAAAGACAGGAGAGAAGCACCGATATGTACGGAGAATAGTGAGTGCGGTGACGTAGTACGGTTCAACATCGGGTGATGCGAGCAACCGGTATTTCTGGTCGATGAAGGGGAATTTCAGTGGGCGGCTTGGAGTCCACCAGCATTGACCTCATGCCGAATGCACCGTCTGTGACGTCGATGTACTTCATGACACTTGTTTCGGATGGCAGCAATAGATTACTGGTAACTTTGATATCCATTATCGCCCAAGCTGTTCGACCGCATCTTGGAAGCACGTGACGAGCAGCAGCTCATCTCCCCACGGTGGCGGGGGTGTTGGGAACAATCGATCTCCCGTCTTGTCCTCGACCACCGTAGTCCATCGCCGCTGGCAATGTCCTCAACAGATCATGACCCACGCTTCTGTTCACTACTTCTCTCGCTCCCCTCTGAGCTGCAGATCACCATACTCGCCAAGCTCGATATTCCAGATCTTGTAGTATGCCGCAAGGTGCTACGCTTCGCCTTCGATCTCTGTCATCTCATCGCTTTTGTAACAACGCCCATTCATCAGGTCTGCCGCCAACTGCGGGACGTTGCCGATGTCCCTGCCCTGGAACTGAAGCGCGAGCTCAGCTATGCATCTATGGTCGACGGGCCCGTCGAAAGCAACGGCGCATCTGTCTCAGGACGCCTGGACGCGCTCAGAGCGTACCAATCAGCATGGCGCACCGCCTCTTTGACCCCCGATAGCACGTCCTGTCTTGTGGACCATTCGCAGCGTCGCTATTTGGTGTTCAGCGGAGGTTACTTTATCACGACAGTGGAGCCCGATCATCTCGAGCTGTTCCGTCCAGCATCAACCATCAGAGGCATCAAGGAGGAAAAACGAATGTACGACTTGCGCTCGCTGCAGCTACGTGTTGTCTGCGATGCTATTGTCGACACAGTGCAGGACCTTCTTGTGGTACAGGGAGAACCGATTGGTGGTCCAGAGGAGTACGTGTCAACGATACTCGTACCCCACGTTCCAGGGCTAATCTATTTACCTAGAGCTTATGAATTCCATGTTCTGTCTTTGTCTGACGAGGCTGCAACATATCATACAGAAAGTCGGCACCCTGCTTTGTTTGTCGGCCAGCGCTATCTATTTGCAGTGCAGGGCGACCTGATTGGCTCACACTCCGTCTGGGACGGGACGTTGGAAATCCGGAACTGGAAGACTGGTGCGATGGTCTACCACCACGTGAGTTTACGCTTTGTTTGTGCAAAAGGCTTGCCATTCACATGACCTCTAGCGGTTCGAGGATACTAATACTTCGGATTTCCACTTTCTGGACAACAGACATCTGCTTCTCCTCAAACGCGACGGTATAGTCGTCTTTGAAATCGATCCATCCCTTCCAGCCACGGATCCTCTCCCTCCTCACGAGATGGAACAGTATCCTCGCTCCGTCCTCGTTCTCCGTCTCCCGCCCATCGGAAAGGATGCAAAGCTTTACCCGCACAGCATCGACGCACGCATCCCTTTTCTCTGCGTCCACGACACCCCGCGATTTCGTCACGACGCAGCCTCGATCGTCTTCGCAATCTCCTTCTTTGTGCGACGGACGATAAGCGAACCCTTAGTCTGCACATATCACGATTTCGTCCTACTCGTGCCGTTTGCCACGTTCGCCAGCCACCTCCGGTCACTCGGACAGCCTGGCCCGCGTCCTCACGTCGTCGAGTGGGCCGAATGGGGTCCCCGTGGAACGCGGCTCGTGCCTCACCGGAAGCGGCAGCCCAAAATCAAAGCTTTCGGGCCCAAGTGCGCTCTTTTCTGGCCCCGTTACGGGCCGTCAAACCACAGACCGGAACGCTACACCATCTTCGTGCTCGAAGTCCACTCGTGCGCACAGTCCAAGCAGGCCCCAGACGACCCGGACGTCCTTGCAGTGCGAGAGCAGTGTGAGCTGGACGAGGTCATCGCTTCCCCCGAGTCAAAGGGATTGGATGGGGCGACGCCGATTTGGACGAGCTTGCCGATCACCGTGACGCGCATTCCGGTGGAATGCAGCTTTAATACGGACGATGGTCTATTCCCGACGTGGTTAGTGCTGGCGGACGACGGCATCGCTTTGTTCGTGAGTGCCTTCCTCGTTTGAGTGCAAGCGAGCCGCGAGGGTCTCTTCTGACGCTGCGTGCAGACAGCCGGCCGCGACGCGAACACCCGGCCTTATCCCGTTTTGACGTGCTTTATTTGAGCACTCTCTGATACGACCATTATTTCATGCCATACCGAAAATTTGACTCTATTTGCCTCCGAGAGTGTGGAGGCCGGTACGATCGACTTCTAGCTCAAAGTTCATTTCCTGGCGTCAATGCGCACCTGTTACGTGTAAGTACCCCTCCATCTGCCCGTGTCGTCCAGGTCGTTCTCTCGATTGACGTATCTCCCACCTCTCCCAAGCGAAGCTCTAGATTGTGACCTCCCATCACCACGCTGATTTTAATTATTTAAGCCATACTCGCACTGATCCCAGAGTAATATCACTTCGGGTACTGAAACCATCTACGCCTCCATGACAATGGTGATCATCTCCCGCACGTGAGTCTTCGGCATCACCTGTTTCACGAACGTCTCCAGGATGCCCTAGACAGTGTTCCCGTTCAGCTACTCCATCACGTTTCTACACAATATGCAGACAGAGACATACCTGTACTTTGGTTTCGGAGTCCTCCTTCAACAGACACTCGGTAGGGTGAACTTGAAACAGCACCTCGATCTTCCGACACACTGTGGAGAGCGAGACGAAGCCATCGTCCAATCCACGCCAGCCCGGCGCAAGCGCCTCCAGCTCCCACAGCGGAATGCAGCCCGAGGGCGCGCCCGAGCACATCGAGAAGTGGAAACACAATGCCCACTGTTTTGACTGAAGGCGGTACACGCCACAAGAACTCGGTTGCGATACTCAACGCCAATGCCAGTGATGGCTACATCAATTGCGTGGAACACCAGGGACACGTGCTCGATGCACCTGCATTCGTCAATAGGGAGGATCCCCCAGTTCCTCTGAGGCTCTATACGACAGTCCCCATCCATCAGCGTGTGGCGATAACGGGTCGAATTTAATCTGCGCACGAAAAATGATTTGGCCATTGGTGTGCGCAATGTCCAGAAGGAGGCTGTTAGTCGGATCGAGCCAGAGGAACTGGAGCGTCTCCTGAAAGCTTTGCAGCATCCCGGCTCCCGAACTATTGTTCAGTAGTGCGGGCTGATTGCTAAGTTTTTCACCAGCCATCGGTTGTTGCGGTTCGCGCAATCAACGAGATGACACATCCCCTCCTGCTCTCCCAGTTCGCACAGCGCAAACAGCAACTGGAGCGTGTGGCACACTCTGAAGCGGTCCACAAGTTCCTGGAGACGAGATGAGTTCTCCGCGATCTGCTTGGCGTCCCATGGACAGATCGGCCCATGCATAAACAGCTTGTCAACTTCCGTGAAGAGATCTGGAAGGCGCCAGAAGGGATGGAAGGTGTCGTCGGACGTGGTGCATTCTTGAATCGTGAGGTCGTTGAGGCGTCTGGCCCGATGTATCGAAGACACACATGAGCCATCCCACGGAGTGGTAGTACAGATGCGACGTATCAAGAGTTTCCGGAGGAGCGGTAAGCACTGTAGGACCTGATCCAAGCCTTCGATCGAAATCTCAGGAAAGTCGGCGTTTTCCTCTTGTCCTGGAACGATGATGTTGAGCTGGTCGACGTATGAGCACACGTCGGGGGACGTGAGCAGCCGGTTGTACAGACGCGGTAGAGCTGCAGTTGGGGAAGCAGGGTTGGAGCGAATGGTGTTGAACAAGTGGTAGCGGCACGACGGAAGCCAGCCCTGACACACAAGAGAGGATGCAGACAGGGCGGCGACATCGTCATGGAGGTGGTCAATGATGTTATCTAAGGTGTCTCCTGGGAGTTGCACGACCATGCTTCGCATCGTGAGGGATCGACAGCCTCACAAAGGTCAGTATGGATTGATCGTACTGGGGAATTGGACGCATCGTACCTGCAGGCTATAGTGGCGTTGACCAGATGGTGGTTGTGGAGAAGAGGTGCGTCGACCGCCTTATCTTGACTCTTTGGCTTTGGAACTTCTGGACCAAACAAACGGAGGATGCGGCCCGAATGCGGTTCTCACTATTCGGCCGTGAAGACTGGAAAACAAACAACGAAGCTTGCATTCTAGTCAAGGCTCTTTTGTCATGCAGCGATACAGGTACTGGTGCCACTCACCAAGTGAACCCGGAGGACATTATACCAGACGTGAATCAGCACACGTTCGTTTGATAGCAGTGCATCCCCCAGTGGAAGAAGAGGATAGCGACGTAACATTTTCACAGCGCAACTAGTCCTCACATACAGATGGTCCAGCATCATCGTACAACACGACGTGATCTTACAGCAAGAACGGAGCTCGAGCTCAAAGTTCAGCGTGTTCGTCTCTCGGGCGATGGTCGGTTTCTCCGCGATCATCCAGCGGGTCTGCACTATTCCACGAGAACACCCATCAATTACAAGACCATACTTGATACCGAACATATAAGGCTATGACGCACGTCTTCGGGCCGTCGACACCGAGGGCTTTGAACGACGGTCGACGTCGAGGCTAGACTTCACCGTCTCGAGGAAGACATTCGGTGCACCCTCGAAGAGGAACTCAGGCTTAGTCTTCACGAGGCGTGCGTTTGTGGTGTCTTCCAGGAGCCGTACTATAGTACGCTGTGAGGTGATGCCATGAAGCTATGGTGAATCTGAACGCACCATGGAGCGGCGAGTTGAACAACATCGCAGCGATGGGGACTTCAGACTCCAAGCCCAAACGAGCAATTCACATCGCCTCGTCACTCTCCTCGAGCTTCAACTTGTCAAGAAAATTGGACGTACCAGAAACACGCCATACAATCCGCCTATATCCCCGTGCCGAACGCTAGGTCCCCTCCCTGAGCACACGACGACATCCCTACAGTATCCTCCTAGGATGCTTGCACGACCTGCGACAGGAGCTTCTTCGCCCCGCTGCCCGCGAGCCGCACCTCGACGATGTCGCGATGTGGGAAGAACACGGCGTTGTACCCAACGATCGCGCTTGTCTTCTTCTTGAACGTCGGGACGGTGGACGCGGTGGAGGACGAGAAGATAGCCTTGAAGGCCTCCTCCATCAGCGCCTCGCTCTCCTTGCGGATCTCGGCGTAGAGCTTCTCAGTTTTGTCGTAGATCAGGCCTCTTGAAGATTAACTGTATCAGTAACATGAATGCGGACGAGGACGGCATGCGAGAAGACGGACAGAGAACGAGGGACTTAGGTTAGGGGACTGTCACCAGCTGATAGCCTTGCCCCTTGTCGCCAAGGATCTCAACGACGTTGTGCGCGACCTTTCGACATCTTTCTGGTTGCCAGAGGAAGATCGAGCGAGTATGTGCATTGGAGGAAGCTGCGGAGGGTGCCGGTGAGTCGAGGCCGGGTGGCGTGGCGCAGATTCCCACGACTACACTGAACTTATTACTTGCTTTTACGTCGTGTTTAGCGATTTTGTAGCTTGTATACAGAGTCAGTAATACCAGCACTGTTTTGCCATTCGCTGCCAATGTCTTCCACAAACCACTACTTACATTCATCTTCACCACTCCTTGCACTCGCCTCTGAGCTGCAGGTCGTCATACTCTCAAAGCTCGACGTCGCAGATCTCATCGCATGCCGCAAGGTGAGATGCTTCAGCTCCGGTTCTTCGTTGTTGTGACAATGCTTGTTGATTAGGTCTGCCGCCAACTGCGGGACGTCGCCGATGTTCCTGCTCTGGAACTGAAGCGCGAGCTAAGATATGCATCTATGGTCGACGGCCCCGTCGAAAGCAACGGCGCATCTGTTTCAGAACGCCTGGATGCGCTCAGAGCGTACCAATCAGCATGGCGCACCGCCTCTTTGACCCCCGACAGTACACCCTACTTGGTTCACCATTCGTCGCGCCCGTCTTCGCATTTCCTCCAGGCTGTGCAGTTCAGAGGAGGTTTCTTTGTAACGATAGTGGAGCCCGATCATCTCGAGCTGTTCCGTCCACCATCAACCATCAGAGGCATCAAGGAGGAAAAACGAATGTACAACTTGCGCTCGCTGCAGCTACGTGTCTGCGATGCTATTGTCGACGCATCGCAAGACCTTCTCATAGTACAGGGAGAACCGGTTGGTGGTCCAGAGGAGTACGTATCAACGGTACCGGTACCCCAGGCTCCAGGGCTAATCTAGCTGCCTAGAGCTTATCAAATCCATGTTCTGTCTTTGTCTGACGAGCCTGCAACACATCATCCAGCAATTCAGCACCCTGCTTTTGCTGTCAACCAACCTGAGACCTCTCTATTGGGAGTACAGGGCGACCTGCTTGGCTCATCCTCCTTCTTGGACGAGACGTTGGAAATTCGGAACTGGAAAACTGGTGCGATGGTCTACCACTGCGTAAGTTTACACTCTGTTTTTGAAACCGTAACACTATTCACACGATGTCTCGCAATTCAAGGATTCTAAGCGTTCGCAGTTCTGCTTTCTGGACAACAGCCATATCCTGCTTCTCACACCCGACGGCATAGCCATCCATGAAGTCGATCCATCCTTCCCAGCCGTGGATCCCCTCCATCCTCACGACATACAATACGACCTTCTCCTTCGTTTGCCGCCCATCAGAGAGAACGCGATAGTTGTCCCACTCGGCATCGATTCACGCGTCCCTTCGCGCTGCCTCCACGACGCCCCACTATTTCGTTACGACTCAGACTCGACAGTCTTCGCAATGTCCTACTCAGTAATACTGGTGATTCCCGGCCGCACGCGGAGAGAGGCCCCAGAGCAACGGTTCATCCTTCTTGTGCCGTCCGCCACGTTCGCCAGCCACCTCCGGTCACTCAGACAGCCTGGCCCACGTCCTCACGGGGCATAACGAAAATGCAGAGTCGTGACGCGACACGACGCGCTGTGGCGCACCATGACGCGCCACGACGCGAAACGACGCGGCACGAAGCAGAGCAACGCAGTCTCTTGAGCAGCCATGCAGGGGGTTATGTGATGTGAAACAAGGCAGAAACCTTACTACTCGGACCCGGAGGCTGTGGAGCAATATCTGGTCGGGAATGCCGCGTTATCTTCTGGGGGGTCTGCCTAGGAGAGGGACGAAAGAGGAGGACACCTTGAAGATGATGAGGTCCACACCTAAAGGCCTAAACCATGGCCATGGAGATTCTTGTCTGTGAACGTTGTCGGATTAGTAGTGCTACGATTCTCCAGAGGCTTTCGATTACTGGACTGCTCACCGTGACCCGACCTGCGCTGTACTTAAATTTCAAAGATAATGTCACCGTGGACAGTAAGGATTAGTGCACTCACTGTTCTGCACGCGTCTTTGACTGCCTGAGTCCAGGATGAATAGAGAGCTGTCGGTCATGGGTAAAGCCAGGTTCGGCGGAATGTTTCGCTGGTCACTCACTGTGACGTGACATAACGCGACGCGACACGACGCGACACGACGCGACCTGACGCGCTGCGGTTGCTTTACTACTTATCGCTCCCGACGTTTTCCTACGCTCACGAGCTCGCTGTCTATATGCCAGAAGCACCGGTTCTCTCCGGCCTGGAGTACATTATAAGGAGCTCCATCGGGGAGTATGAAGCCAAGCATGGGATACGGCTCAATGGTACGTCGGAGCTCATTGTAGCATGTCACTTATCCGGATACTTACACAGTGCAGGCCACTTTGAGTTCTTCCCACGTGGTTTTGCTTTAGGGACAAAGGCCAAGAAGTACACCACCATGACTGTCGAGTCTTGGGGTTACGACACATCTATGGAGATGGTTCCCGAAGGATACGAGCCCAACCCGTTCGATGCAAGTCGCGTCAAGCTGAAGGCATTTCAAGCTCTCAAGTTCCTCTTGAAACCTTTGGCGGATGGTCCAGTCTCAGTCGTTGTGCGTGGCAAGGAGCTCATCTTGGCCGCTGGGTTTGTGAGTACTCTCTTGCTTTGTTTCCCGCTTTCTTGCATTTATGCTTGGCAGCATGCTGTGCATATCCATCTTGGACTCGAGGCCTCGATATTCGTGGTCAATCTAGACGACTACTATGCTCTCATTGAGAGGTGTCGTCCTGGGCCTAACAAGAACAAGGCCAAGGCGCAACGCCTCCGGTCATTCGTCCTCCCTCCTCACTTCATCATTCCCGGATGCCCCAGCTGGGAAAAGCCTGAGGACCGCTACATCAATATCTTTGCTGCCCTCGTTTGCTGCGACAGAGCGTTTGTTGTCATGGACTTTGCCCGCCTGGTTCGGCTTCACGTCATCAGCCGCAACGTGTTCTGGACATCTACAGATTTGGCTGTGGGTTCCGAGGTGAGTTGATGCATACCAGTGTCTCTTTATTTCTGCTACCGCTCATTACACGTGTATCAGGTTTGGCCAAACCTTTGGGACGACGGTCATGGTCCAGACTGGGTCAAGGAGACGGATGCAGTGTTGAAGTCACTGGACACATGGAGGGCTCTCGTCCTTTCTGAGATGCCAGGTTCTGAGTTTGACTCACCACTAATTGGATCACTTTGCGCATTACAGACAGTGTTCAACAGTTTCGGCAAGCAAACGTCGAGCGACTTCATTCACCTGCTCGGCATGTGGCCAGGGATGCCGAGCGGTGAGCTGTGTCAAGATGAGACCTTGTTTACTCGCTTCCGCTCCTTGATCGTACAGTACATGGCGACATGGACATCAGAGGAGTATCTTCAGCTTGTCGCATGACCCGCCAACAATCCGAACCCATTTGCATTCAACTATCGCTCGCACAGGCGCTATATCAGCACATACTGCCTGACGTACCGCAAATCAGCTTGCCTGGTACCAATTGAGCTGTACAATCAACTTGCTGAAGTGGGTTTGCTTGACGAGACTCACTGTATTGGTATGGTGGTGTGACCTCGATTGTCGTGGCTCTACTAATGTTTGGGTTAGGGAACAAATATGTGCCTGATAAAGATGTCTCCACAGACAAGGTATACAAGCTCCTGCCTGTCTTCGTCTACAAGCTTGGCGGGATCAAGTTTTTCTCTGTAATCCGTGCTCAATGGCCGGAGACGTGGAAGTATGCCTTGAATGGTTCCTTGGTATTATCATCTTCTTTGCTGGTGTGGGTCTACGCCTTGCTAATGTCATGGTATGCAGACAATTGCACCAGACATGCGCGATCACACGAACATCACAACTGTTGGTCTCGCATCGTTTTGTGAGATGGTCCAGAACATCCTTGATGTGAATGTCAAGTGGTGCCCTGGGCGCAAAAAGACGGTGCGTAACTGTTACTCACACCACATATCCAGTGTGCTAATCATTTGCTCCACAGATTTGCACGGGAAAACCAGACCGACCCTATAAGCCACCATGCAAGCGTGACTTGATGAAGCTTTTGAAGGCCGCGGAAGGTACTGCAAAGCGCATTCGTGCCCAACGCGCTGCAATTGCCAGCCATGCCGCGGTATTTGAAGAACCAGACAGTGAGGAGGAAGTGTTCTACGATGATGAAGAAGATTCTGACCATGACAAGGAGGAGGTACCATTATTGTCTGCGCTTCTGCTCAAGAGGAAGGCTTCTGCATTTACACCTACAACTGAGTCGTCTGCCAGACGTGTCACTCGTTCCCAGACCCATATGGCTAATATGTAGTTACATTGTTTTGACACACAGCTGTCTAGTAGTCCTCAGGGATAGTCCACTTGGCCATAATGCCAAAGCGTCTCGTTCCGATCGTGCTTTCTCGCCGCGCTGCTTTACGGAAGACTTCACCTTGCTCGCCCATCTTCCCTGCGCACGGCCCTTCTCACATCCACCGCTCTCTACAAAGTATCTCTCCAGCTCGTCAGACAGCCTGAGTGTGCCTATCGAGAGCTCTTCGCCACGTTGCCTGTGATCTCCTCTAGGATCGGGACGTGCTTGCCGATCTCCATGCTGAACTCAACGTCCAAGTCTTTCTCACCCATCTCCTCTGCAACCTTCTCCATCACCTTATCGAACTCGGCATGTTCCCCTGGACGATAATCCACCCAAGCCGAGAAGAGCGGCTTCCACACCCACGCCCACGCTGCACGAGTGCGCACGAACTGCCCGGGGAGCGCAAGGGTCGATATGCGCGGCTCGGAAGGGCACAAGGGGATGCCCATGCGGGTGGACTCGACGCACAGCGTGAGCACGAAGCACAGCACATGGGACAGGGTGTCACTCGTCCAGTCGCGGGACGAAGTGGCGCGGAACATCAGGTGGTGGTTCCAGTACTTCTTTCCGTTGTCTTGGATGGCAAGGCACAGGTGGGCGACGCCGATGAACCCGTGAATGTCCTTGTACTTGTTCACGACGTCCGCACGCCTCGGCCGCTCCGCTGCCAGCCAGCGGTCCACAGCGTGAGCCGAGTGCAGCTTCAGGCATTCCGCGAGGTCCGTGGTCTTGTATCCCACTAACAAGAACGTGTTTGCCGGGTTGCGATCGGCGGAAGATGCAGGGTTGAGCTTAAGGGTGAGGAGCACCACCTTCCGTGTCCGTGCATCCCAGTCTGGGGCCTTGCCAGGCCCGGTGTCCCGGTGGATAAGGGCGGATGTGATGGCATTGAAATCCCACATGTGGGCTTCAATGTAGTCGCTCATGAGCTGGTCTGCATCCCGTGTTGATGAGAGCGGCCGAAGCGGTGCTTTAGATGAAGCCGCTGCGGATTCTCAGACGTCGGCATCATATGAGTTGCAGACTTGCCTGAACGTTGAACAGGAATCATCAAGAAGGTGTGTCTGTGCAGTAGCGATAGGGCAGGAGGGGAGAGAACTCACTTGTGCTTGGGCCACGCTGCCTTCTGACATTCTTTGCTGCAGTATGCCATTCTCTCGCATCCGGTACACTTCCTGAGTGGCAGATCTGATTCCGATACAGGGGTGCATGCACAGTACCTGCAATGTCGTAGTGCCGAGGAAATGAAGGGGGTTAAGGGTGGCCAACGGATGGCAGCGTCGTTGGCACCCATGGTGGGAGGATGGTGGAAAGGATGGGCAGGAGTTTACAACGTCATTGGGACTCGCAACTTATCCCGTCACAATGACCTTCATGCCCACTCGATGGTCTTTTTCCCCCTGATAATCGGATAATCAAAATGCCAATCTGGAGAATGAACATTCACTAGCCATACACGTTCTGGTGAGATACAGAGTAGAAGAACCTATGGGCTACAGTATTTGAAACAAATTGAGATGTAGAGGACACGCACCGCCCATCAAAGATCCACCATCATCTGCTCCACCTGCTGTTCCTCGACCCAATCCTCATCCATCCCATCACTGCTCTCCTCGTCACTCTCCGAAGAAGGCACGGGTTCCTCCATCTCTGCCACAATGATCTGCGCGAGCATTGCGAATTCTTTGTCTGTCTCGTCATCGAGCTCATTCTTGTCTGGCACATCCAAAGGCAACACCGGCGGCAGCGGCTTTGCAGCAGCACCCTTCCTTGTACACGTGCATATGCGGGAGAGGAAGTGGGGTGATGCGGGATCTGACAGTACTTCGCGGGCCCGTTCCGCTGCGAGGCCTTTGGCCATGGAGAGATTGGGCACAGCAACGGGCCCAATGACGGTCGTGGCATGGACCAGCACCGACACGTTGTCATACTGACGGACCTCCGGTCAGCTTTGACCCTTCCTATATCATCCATAGCGGGAGTCAGTGACATTCAACAATGCCGCTCGAAGATCGACTTACATGAAGCTGACACATCTGCACCCAGACTGCACCACCCACACCATGAGCTCCGTAACGGGGTCCTTCGGCAGGTCAGGCCTCAGCGCAGCGAGCAAATCCTCGAGCACCATCTCCGTGATCACAGCGGTCTTGTCGTAGTTGTAGTCGCAGTCAACGAAGAGTGCCCTGAGCATGCTCTCGAGGACGTCACTGAGCGCCTTGGGTGGGTCATGCTTCCAACCGTTGATGATGATCTCCTCATCTGTGATCTCCTCTAGGATTGGGACGTGCTTGCCGATTGCCATGCTGAGCTCGACGCTGTTGATGAGTAGCAGTTTATGCAGCCCCAGCCGCTTGACGGCGATCGAAGTGAATGCGGGACCGCAAACTGCGCGCGAGCATGCCCACGAGAGCTGGCCAGACGTCGCGGATGGGAACTTCCTGTACAGATAGTTTGTCAAGACCATTTTGATGACTGCTGCATGAACGATGTCAACAGCGATTCATGATAGCCATCAACTAGAAGGCAACTTACCATCTCCTAGGAACTCGAGCCGCTGGTATGACGAGCAATCTGTAGAACCGAACAACGGATGTGTAACAGCCTCCAGCAGCAGATGCCCATGCCTGAATGTATACCCCAACATCTCCTGCAGCCCTACAAACAATGGAGCTGCCGGAGGCTCCTTCAGTCGGCTGAAATACCATACATGCCACAGTGCAGGCCCCCTGAAAGACAAGCCCAGCAGAAGGCGGCGCTGGTCTCGGAGAACCGGAATGAGTCATCATCGACGGCGATGATGTACGTGAACACTGCCAGCTTGACGTGGTGCACGAACAGTGACGGCGACGGCACACTCATGCTCGTGCTCGCGCTTGCGCTGGCAGCATTCGCATGTGGACTCATCGCCGACACCAGGGTGGAAAGCAGGAGGCTCGAGTGTCCAGGAGTGCCTGATGGAATGGAGCCGCTGTCTGTCCCGATGCCAACGCTGCCGTGCAGGAGCAGGCAGAAGATGTCCTCTGGGCCATCGATGACCCTAAACGCGTTCACGCTCGAGCGCATGTAGAGCATGCGGTGGCCAGCCTGGATAGTGGAGCGCAACGCGATGGAGGTAGGGCCCTGAAAGATGGCCTGAGCGGCCTTGTAGTTCGTGTTCCAGTGCTGTACCGTGTTGCTGAAGAACATGCGGACACCCTTGATGTACATCTTCCATGTTGAATACAGGCAGGCGTCGTTGAGGTTCGTGAGCAGGCTGACGGTGGGAGAGAAGTAGCGGGAGAAGTGGATGGGGCTGTCGAAGACGTACTGCCTGCGTTCCACCTTATGGTCGGTCGACGGCGTGGATTTGATCTGATTGGGAAGCCAGTCAGTCCTTTGTCCTACAGTTGGCTGTTCTTCAGAGAGTATGCGCAGGCCGCATTACATGCCTTGAAGGACGCGCGTGTAGGCCTCGCACTGATCGGACGTGGGATGGCCAAAGTCCACTGTCCGCATCGTGTCACAGGTACCATCACGATACTGTCCTCCGGAGTCACTGAACAAGATGATATGAGCAACGCGCGACATGCCATGAAGGATTTACCGAAGCGACTCACTTGAGGTAAGGTGTTTCGCGATCAAATCATCTTAGCCATCATCTTGTGAGGCACATAATGCGGCGGTGCTGCAGGCAAGTCAATTGTCAATCCCTCGCCACATCGCCCAAGCATGCAGTTGGAACTCACTGGTGTTGGGACCGGTCGCTGAGATGTTCTCGTAAGCGAGGCCCATGTAGTACTTGTTCTTATGCCGGTACTCCATCAGGCGCCACGCAGCTTCATACTTGGTGATGTCATAACCCTGATGGAGCTTCTGCTCAAGCCAGGTGAGCCTGCGAACATATGCCGCGCCGTTGCGAAGATAGGCATTATGGAGGCAGCTGACCTTGGTGTCGTTCTTAACCGCCTTCATGTCCTCGACAAACGAAGGGAGCACAGTATACCAGAAGCTCGGCATCTTTAGACAGATCGAGTAAGACATTTGAGGGGAGACGATGACCTGCGAAGCAGTGTAGTGATAAGACACGGACTCGGCGTGGAGGAAAATTTTCGCATCTGACTTACGTTGCCTTCGCCCCACACCTTGCGGCGCAGGAACATCCACAGGTCGTTGTAATCATGCGACACGATGCTGATTGACTGGAGGTAGCCCTTGACCTCCTCGGAGAGCTTTGCTTCGTCGACGAAGAGCTTGGCGCTCTCCAAGCCAATGGACAGGTAAGAGTGGAAGACGGGGTTGAATGGGATATCATCACCACAGAGGTTGAGCAGCCAGGCTATTCGCAAGTGTTAGCCAATCGCAGAGATCTCGACCACGACTCCATGAGCATGATGTACCGATCGAAGAGAGGTTCGTGACCAATGTGGCGACCTGCATCTGGGACGGCTTGGGTTCTGCCTTGGAATATGACAGCATCGCTGGCCGCTGCTGCCTGATCCACTCCCTCAGCCGCGCGAGCTTCTCTCCGGCGCCAATACCCGTGAACTCCTTTGGTTGGACATAGATGGGCTCCTTGCTGCGCGTGGGCTTCTCGCACCAGACCAGGTCGACAAGGTTTTGTGGAGGATAGTGCAGCTTCGAGTTCTTGGCCTTGAGTGTGTTGTTGAGCGCATTCGCGGTCTGGTAGGAGATCAAGCGGGTGTCGATGCCGATCTTGGAGTCCTTGGCGCAGTCAATGATCCATTCCGTCCAGTCCTTGACGTTTGTCGCGGACCCGCCGGCCTCGACGAGGACCCAGTTGTGGTCGAGCTGCTCACATGCCTGGAGCCAGTAGCGGGAGTCGGTGATTAGGTACGCAGACCGCATTGAGATGATGGCCTGGCCGGCGGAGCCAGTGAAGCTAAATTCGTAGAAGTCAGCGAATGCGAGATATCCGGATGAACATAGCGCATGCACCCAGTTATCCATTCCCGTAGCTTATTGTGGGGAGCGATGTACTCAGACCCATGGGCATCCTCGCTGGGAGTGACACTACAGACCGGGGGTCAGGAACGACGGTGAACCAAGAGCATGCGAGCAACCTACTAATAATCCAGGTCGCGGGTGCGCATGAAGTCGCAAAGGCTGTCAAGCCTGCTAGTCATATCGGGCCTCTCTGAGATGGGGTCCTCGTTGCGAACCTTGCACTCGAGGGCGGAGCCGACGAGGGTGCTGGATGATTCAGATGGGTAGAGGGTCGGGTGGGCGCTCCTGCCGCTGGCCTTTGTGGTGTTGGACTTGTAGGTGTTGGACCGCTTTGGGTGCGAAGGAGGCGGGATCATGCGGATGGAGCCCTCAGTATTGTGGGTCGAAATGGAGCATGTGCGGCGGGAGGCATGGGAAGTCTGGGCAGGCATTTGGTCCCAGTCGGTCTGGCTGTAGGACTGGGAGGAACGGCCGGAATGGGTCGCACGAGAGTGGGTGTCGCTGCTGGGAGAGTTGTAGATGGGAGGAGGGGTCGAGCCTGAAGACTGTATGTGCGGCTTCTCGATCACCTCATCCTGGTTCTTGCCCTTCTTTCCAAGACCCCATCCGAATCCATAGCCCCACTTCTTTGTGATCGAGGTGGGCTTCTCCTTGCAGGTGCTGATGATGTTTCAATGCTTGAGGGTGGGAAAGGGCGGAGTGACATTGCGGGGAGTGTCCGAGTAGCTGTTGACATCATAAGACTCAGTCTCAGACAAAAAGGTAGCTTTTCAGCACGAGAGGTGAGGATAGCAGTGGGGGAGTAGGAGCTGCTACGGAGACGATTGATACTGGAGTGACGAGAGCTGCAACGTCTTCGACGCAAAGGCCGTCCAGTGAGATATTTGGCCACAAGTGATAGGAACCAGGTAGCATGTCAACGGGAGAGTGATTCCTCTGCCAGTGACGCACCACCAGAGACCCATCCTTGTGTATTCCTCCATCGTGCGACATTCTCCACGGCAGGACTCACTAGCATGATGTCCCCAAGGCCTCATCTCGGAGCACCTCCTCCTGCATGTGAAGAAGATCATCGGGGTGGACATCAGCCAGGTCTCCGTCGACTGTTTCACCACCCTCACCACTGAGAAGCTCTGCCAGAAGGCCATGCAGGCCGTCTGCATTGAGCTCAAGGGCGAGCAACGCGAGCTGGACAGGACCAAGTTTGACCTCATCCTGGTGCGCATCTTCCCCGCCCTCTTTCCTCTCTCTGCCTCTGTCCTCATGTTGTCTCCTCCTTCCCCACCCACTGTGCCATGCAGGCTACCACCACTTCCCCTCAATTGATGACAGGACGCGGCTGCTCACCTTCTTCCTCAAGCCCGGCGGCATGATTCTCGTCGTCGACATCAAGGCTGCGGATGACAGCCATCTGCTCTTCCCCTGAGAACAAGCACTGGCTCGTCCCGCACCAGCACAGGATCAGCGAGGCCCAGCTCCGTGCAGTGTTTGAGGGTGCGGGTCTTGGCGGGTTTGAGATGAAAGACTGGGGAGGGAGCCATTGCCGTTTGTGGTCGCGGGAGGGAGTGGGGGATGAAGAGGAAGTGACCTAGGGGATGAGAGAGAGGAAGAAACAAGGTAGGTCAAGTTAAAAAGCAGATTTGGTCAAGTAAGTAATGGGAACTAATTGAGTAAGTAAAGCAATGCTTACTAGGCGCTTAAGAACCCTTGCTCGCCGTATACAGTGCCATGGACAAATCATGCAAGCAAGGCATTCGGAAACTAATTGAGGACTTACAGGGAATAGTACTAAATGTTATAAAACATTGAAATTGGAGGCTTGAGCAGAGGGGGTTCAACAACAATTGTCTGACTGTCGCTCCTGGCCCGCCATTTGGTGCTTATCCAAGCAGTTGGTTGGACTACACTTATAATTCAAGCCTTCAGCCGTTTGACTTCAAAACTAAATGAGAGGGTAAAGAGGGTAAATGAGTGTCTTTTTACACTATTTCAAGGGAGGTAAGGAAGCACACTGTTCAATAACAATTAGGATCGACATTCCGGGGCGGTCGAACACAGAAGCGCCCAAATGACAGATGATACTTAGATAATTGTTATTGAACCGCCTCTGCCCAAGCCTCCCATTTTAATACTTATTAATAGTAAGTAGTATGCACTTTAAGTCCTCGAATAGTTTTGGAGTGCCTTGTTAGCACGGTTTGTCCACTGCACTTAATGTGGCAGGCCAACGCGCCATAAGCGCCTAGTAAGCACTGCTTTACTTACTCTTATTAGTTTCCATTACTTACTCAGGCTAGCATGGCTTTAATCAGAGAAACGATGTGATCGCATTATACAGAGCTCCCATTGCTGCACTACACATTTAATTCATTGTTGCCCGTCGTTTATATGCTGGCCTAGGCTTAGGTGCCAGTGGCTTCTTCAGGTTGGATTGGTTTGCGCCAGTTGAGGCCTGGGCATCAGAAGAGGATGCATTACTTCATTTTCTCTTCTTCGGCTGCCAGGGCAGTGCTTCATAGTGGGCCCCCTTCTAAGGAATGACAGCACATTCAGCATCTGTTGGTAATTAATCAGATCATAACACACACCTGCATGAGAGCCTCATCGTCTGAGGGCTCGAAACTGCCAGTATTTCAGTGACAGGGCAAGCCGGCATATGGATCCCAACAATCCTGATGGTCCCCAGCGTCAAGGCCCCACTGATAAAACCCAGCCTCTCCTGCTGATGCTGATCTTTCGAACAGCCGACTCTCAAACAGTCTGAGGCACTCCCCATCCACATCTGCAGGTTTCAAGCAGTCGTCAAGTGAGTATGAGTTACACTGAATGTGCCAAGCTCGAGCCATGAGCTCCACTTCATTTTCGTCAGGCTGGTCTTCGTTGTGTAACCTGTCAGCAATGATGAGAGTGATAGCGTGAGCCACAACATGCTTGGCAATCCACAGATGGTGGGTCGCCTTCGCTCCTGGTAGGTTTTCATCAATCCAGTTGTGAACTTCCACCCGGGCTTGGAGGTCGAGGTTCCCGACATATGGAACGATACCACTTCGTTCTGCCTCAAATCGAGACTTGAGTGTGCTCTCGAGATGTGATAGAACAGGGACTCTCCATGGTGAAAGAGGTGTAGGTTGCCCAGGCTCCCAGGTAAGGAGAGAGCACAGCGTGTCGAAGTGTGGAATTGGTGTAAGGGGTGTATGGAACAGAGCTTGGATCTGCAAGTATGTCGTCATCATCAGGTAGAAGCGAGGCTAAATCCCACTGTCCAAGCTAAACGGCATGCAAGATAGCAAGAAATAACAATCAATGCATGGTTAATACTCAATAGGATGGGATGAACACACTCGGATCTTCCTATGCTCACTCCTTTCACCCAGAGTTCATCCACAATATTGGACTCTGGTACAAGATCCAGGATGTCTGGAGAATTATGCGGAAACTTGGAAAGTCACCAATGCTTCACCCGCCATAGCCTTGGGTTCTCAGACTCTAGCTGTAGGAGACGCACTGGGTACCAGAATTTTCCGACATGTACTAGGGCACCTTTGCCAACGCTGTGAGATAGCTCAGATTTGGAGGTTCAGTAAACTCAGATATTTACTATGCACACTTACCAAAGACGTTTTGAGAGGGGTGGATGTCTCAAACCAGGCCTCCTTGAGGTTTCACAGCTTTTGCTATCAGTCCCATGAGTGAGCAGTTCAAGATATGGAATTGTGCCTGTAACACGACTTACCTTGTGAACCGTGGCAACAAACCTTCACCAGTGCACTCGTCGCACTTGAACTCTTGAGACATGGAGAGATTGGTAGCTTGCCCTCCCCGCTGACAGGCAATATGTGAGTAATTGTCGCATAGCGAACACTGTATGGTGCAAAGCCCATCGGTCATCAAATTACCATTGCCTTTCGCACCACATCTACACCGCACAGGATGTGGACTTTGAGAACGGCTTTTCAAAGATAAGGTGTGCTTGAGATAGAGGTCGAATCAATACTATGATGTGTCATGGATGCAGACTCCAAAGCAACTCACTTTGTCGCCAATGTGGCCAGTCTCTGACTCTGACCTATGATTCGATGGCTGAGGGGCTTTGGAAGGAACCTTGAATGCAGCATGGTGTTGATGGGAAGGAGTGTTGTTCAAGTTTCGATTAAGAGAGGGGATAATGACATCGTAGTCCAGGATCCTCTGGCATTCTCAGGTCTGCTGAGAGAACCACAGTCTTGAACTCTCAGGAACGGGAATGATGTTGCCTTTGTCGAGAGAGAACTCACAGATAAGAGTGGCAGACAGATCAAGGGTAGAGGACGAGATATTGTGCGCTTGTCGTAACTTGGACAACTGAGATCTATAGAAAGCTTCTTGAGTAGTTCGACCACCCTGAAGATGATATGCTGCCAGTGTTGTTCGGTAGTGAGATGGGAGAGGTGGGACAAGTGCCTTGTCATTGCCAGCGAGATGAGTAGATGGCTTGCCGTCTGGAATGATAACACTGACACCTCCATCCTTGATGTCATTGTAAGTGGAGACCCTTGGTGATCGAGACCCTGACAGTCGAACTGCATGCCTCGAGATATAGTGTCGCGATTCCTCCAGGCCAGTGTCCTCGGTGTCACCATTTCTAAAGATTCGGCTCACAAGTTGATAGGCCACAGAGGGAGTGTTGTGCTTTGCGTTCTTGCGGATGACATTGATCTTCTCTGGAAAGTCCCAGTTATCAGGATATGGTGATTTGATGAGAAGGATGATGGGAAGTGACACGTGAAAACAGTAAGTTGTCTTGGAACCAGAGCAACGGTCAATTGTATCGTCTGATGCCACAGAAAAGTCCTTGGTGCTCCTCCAGCATTCGTCCTGCTTATCGGGGATCAGTGGCTTGCCTTGGATGGTGGTCAGATTTGTTAGCCATGCTCCGAGTTTGCAGTTGAATTGCAATGCATCTTGCTGCGTTAGTTGATAGTGAAACTGGTATTTGAGACAATGTGTGAGGTCATAGTGTGAGGGAACATTTGGGGAGCATGTGCCGGAAGGGTAGCAAGCTCTGAACTTGACCCAATAGCCACGGAAGTATGATTGTGCCTTGGCGAAGCGTTCAGGGTCAGGCTGCCGCTGTGCAAAACTCAGGATATCGTTCAACCAGGTCTGTCATTAAATATTTAGCCACCACTTTCTTTACCTACAGTATGCCAGAAACTTACGACTGTGTTCTCTGAGCTGTTTGATGACTGGACCGCATTCTGTGCAAAGAGGACTTTTCGAAACTCGTCGCGTTGACTGCTGAGCACTTCGACGGAGTAGTTGGCTGTTGGCTCGAGAAAAAGAGTTTGCTGGCAATCCAGCATGTGGTAGAGGTGGTAGATCGCAGCATCCTCGAAGCCTGCAATGTGTTCGAAACATTGGGCAAAGCTATCGAAATCTAGCATTGTAGCGTTCCAGAGCATCTCTAGAGCTGAGTCGAGCCAGCAGGAGTTGTCCGACCATTTGTAGCTTGGCAATAGCCCAGTGATAGAATCACCCTGGCCATGTGCAGTGGTACGAGGCACGGTTTGAGATATTGTCTGAGTGGTGGATGCATGGATCACCAAGGGAGAGGGGTTAGCCCAGGATACGTCTGTTAAGTGGACCAGTGGTGACGCAATACTGGCGTTGATACCATACCACTCCTCAGACTCTTCAGCATTCTCCGAGTCGAGGTTGGAGGAATCAGCCCTGAAGATGGACTCCTGATGGGATTGACCATGTGTTTGACTCGAATGGTGCGAACGGCGTGAACGGCGACCAAGCAGAGCTTTTGCTGTATCAGGTGCTCTGAAAAAACCTCCCCAGGCTAATTTGGTAGAAGTACATCTAAAAAGTAGGAATTAGTTCTAAATTAGAGGATTAGTGACATTAGCTCTAGTGTAGACAGGTTACCCCATCTCTTAGCAGCATTAGGGATAAAGTAGCACTATAGTAGTGCTACTGTAGTGCTACTTTATCCCTAATTCCTCCTAATGGTTGCTAATGCAGGACTACAGGTTCAGTATCTCAGAGATTTGCTGGCTGTCCAGAACTTGCGCAGACCACATAGAAGATAGACATGAACAGCTAGTATTGAGCATAACTAATACATTGTTGTAGCTATACAAGCAGGTAACCAACAGTGACGACCATGAGCAACAGCAAGCAGAAACAACCTAGTTAGCGATATTCACACTGGTCAGAAGGTGCCAGGTGAGCATAGGGAGAGAAAGATGAACAAGGCAGCCATCCCCTGTTCACCTCCCCCGGAATTGCCCAAAACTTGCAGAGCCCAAACCTGAAAAAGCAACAAGTTCAGTGAGCGTGAGTCCTACTGAGCAGAGTCAGACAGAATGCGACCAGTGCATGATACCACGTCCATCTCCGTGTTCGCCCCCAAGTCCAGCGACCGTCTTCCCGTCCGTCTTCGTGTCCACGTCCGTAATCGTGCCATGTTCATATTCAAGTCCACGTCCACGCCCGAGTCTGAGTCCAAGTCCAAGTCCAAGTCCGAGCTTGTGTTCAAGTCCGTATCCATGCCCGTGTGCCTGTCCCGCGAAGACAAACGTTAAGCTAGTGACAGCTCGCGCAGGTGGAGTGGTGGAGAGCGAAGACCTGCAAGAGAAAAGGAAAAGGGTTCGTAAAAGAAGCGACTGGAGCGTGATGCATGAAGAAGGAAGAGGCACGGAGAAACGCACGGAGAAAACGGAGTCGAAGGGTCCGCATATGTACACGAGATATTCGGTGGATGAATATATGGACGTACTTGTCCTCCACCTCGGGAGGGAGAGCCGGGCGAAAGATGGGAGGCGGAGGATAAAGTGAATAACGTACTCATACTGGGAGCCGCCCATCCGTCGACATGGCGTGAACTTGGTTCTCTGGGAGGCAGCGGGCGGAGTGGGGGTTCGATGTCGTCTCTCGAGTACCTCATCTCCCAGTCTGGGGGCAGGGGATCATCGTCCAGGTGCTTGTTGAACTGGTCCCAGTGGACGAAGAACTCGAGGCGATCCTGGGGTAGCTGCTGCGCGTCGTCCTCGGTCTTCACCTGTTGGCGCACTGCATAGGGATTCGTGGGCTTGTCGCAGATGGAGAGGATCTCAGCCAGGCGCTCCTCCTCCTGGCCGTCTGGGCCCGGGGGCGCAGATGTAGAGCTTGCAGTGCATCAAGATCGACGACTCACCTGAATTGTGTAGGACGTATGTGGGGTAGGGCCCAAGGCCCTTGAAGTCGTGGCGCACCTTGGCCTCGAACTCCTTGAGCGCACTAGGTTCGATGTTCAACTGCCACTCCAAGTACGAGCACATCTCGCACTCCATCTGGTTGATCTCCCGGAGAGCGAACATACCCTGGCCGACGATTGATCAGGACTTGTTCGAGTATGTGTCATCGCAGATCACCTTGGACGTGATTATGAAGGCCTGTATAAATAGTGAGTGCCCAGAAGAACCACGCGCGGCGGAGAACCTGGCTTTTAGACGTTGGAGGAGGTAGAGAGCGGTGAAGGTCACCGAGGAGTGTAGTCGGGTGCGATGGACTCACCTCCTCTTGTAATTGGTGGTGGTGGTTGGGTGTATGTGGGACCATCGATGACAACGACGAGCTCAAAGGCGAGGGCTCAGCGACCTGGGGATGCGCTCGAGAGGAGAGAGGCGACGTGGTGAGTCGGAGGAGAGGCCGAAGTGTTAGACACTCGATTCGGTGGCGCCACAGGCGACGTGCCACCGAATCGAGCATCTAAGACTTCAGACTCGCTCACGTTTGTCATGTTCTCAATAGGGTCACCATTCTTCAGCCAGCTCGTACCCCATGCAGATGAACTCTGCTGCCGACCGCACGTTCACAATCGCCCTCCCGATCTCCACCTACCCGAACCCGAACCAGGCCGTTGAGATGGCCAGCAAGAGTCCTCGCCAACTTCTTCAGCGGCAGCCCGGCTCCCTGCCCATGCCCCCCACCGCCCACATCCTCGTCCGACCACTCATCCCACTCGCCCTCGAAAGCGAGCTCTGACACCATGGGCAAGAAGACAAAGTGGGGCAGCGTCCTCCTCGAGCGCGACGCGAAGGCAGCCAAGGCGAGCGTTAACGTCTACCCCAAGCCCACGACGCTCTTGAAGCACATGTTCCACTTCAGTTTCGGTGAGTCCATCTCCATGCTGTGGTGAGGATCGGTCGCAAGGAGAGCTATCTTGTGGTGTGCATCACTGAACACCGGGAGACGAGAGTGCGCGGGCGGACCCAAAATGTCTTCCATCCGCATCCGGCTGGCTGTTGCTTCGACAGAAACGCCTGCGCTGGGCTGCCTGCCCTCACTTTATTCACCACTACATCTTTGGGCAGACCACCATGAATGCCACGGCTGGCCACTCGAGCCCCCTGAGAACGCCTTCGCCCTCTAGCTCTACTACTTTTCTCTCGACCACGGTACGCTCCTCTTCTTATCTTTCATCCTTCTCCCTCACCCGTCCCTCCCTCTGTCCTTCAGACAAGCTCACGTCCCAGTCAGAGCACGAGCACGAGCACTTCTTGTTCCTCATCTGTCCATTCGCTATCTACAACTTCCGCTACCCCCCCTTCCTCGTCCCCGACAACCATGTCCACCTCCCTCTTGCCGCTCATCCCTCCCTCTACCACGATCATTCAGCTGTCACCCCTCATGGCTTCTACCCTCTCTATCGTGACCCCTCCAGCGTAACACGCTCCTTCGAGCACTTCAGAAAGCACATAGCCATCGCAGAGCCTCTCATTGGCCTCATCGCAAAGCTCCTCTTCATCGCTTCCTTTGAGCGTTACCCAGTCGTTATCTCCAACCTTATTCCACGTGACCGCCACGAAGCAGACACTCTCAACGTCATAGGCCCCATCATTGCCGACTACAACGACTTTACCAGTCGATGGTCCGTCCAGTTCCCTGCCCCTGGCAACTGGGATTGGTACATGCCCTCTCTGACGATGACTGCCGCATCGTCGACAGTAGATCATCGTCCATCAACTTCAAGGGTGAGAGCGTGCGCCATGATAACGACTGGGAGTCATGGCGTGCCTGCAATGCTTGGGCCTCTTTCCCCTCTGCCCTGCCGCCTATGCTCGTCCTCCATCCCTTCCGCTGTGTACCTAGTTCGCCGGCACGATGCCTGCAATGACAGGCGGTTCTTGCCCGACATTGACTGTTGTCACAGCCGCCAGCGTCGTGCTCAGTCTCGACACCCATAGGTCGAACTCCTTGGACAGCGTCCGCGGCTCCAGCTCCAGCTTGACGCCCTTGACAGACTGCATCCGGAGGATGAGGAGGCGTGGGCATGGCCTGTGGGTGTGGGCGTGGGCGGAGATCATAGCCTTACTTACCTCAATATCTGTAGTTTATGCATGTTGTAGTGCATGTTTGTCACTGTCATTACATAGTGTGGTGTATAATGTCATTCCTTGCTGTTATTTGTGCTGTGAATAATGCTGAATGTGATGTTGAAGCATTTAACTGTACCAGCATGTTTCAATTGTCTCAATACATGAAAATAGGTCTAAAGTAGTGCAAAAATAGTACTAAATAGTACAACATTCCAAGTGATAGTGCATATTATTACAATTATACAGATGTTCCTGCATGTTAGTACAATATTAGTACTTGCATAGCCAAATTAGATCACATTAGATTGAAAGTAGCTCCATTAGATCATAGTTATACTAAAAGCATTGAATTAGCTTGGGTGGTTTTTCCTGATGTGGGCGACCATCGTTCTTATAATGATAGACTTCTGAATGCTTGGAATGTGAATGTGACTTTCCAGTGTGCAGATCATGAGGTGTCCGTGTGAGCTTGCTTCGACCATGTTGCTTGGCAATCAACTTCCAGTGTTCTGGTTGCCCGTATCGTATCTTCACCCCACCTATGAAGCGTGTTTGAGTTTCAGAACCACTGCGAATAAAGAGACATACTCTGAACTGCAGCCATCTGCGCATCAAAATGCTGAACGAACTTGTGCAGAGCCTTGATTCCTGGCATCAAAGCGTGATCGCGTCCGACAGCTGAGTATATCCTCCAGTGCATCGCCTCCTCGGCGTTCGTCGTACCGGGCAGCGACTCCCATAGGATTGGCTCCATTCGACGCCTGGACTCAAACAGCATTGACGCGTGAGCATCACGCATCCACCATCTGAGCCATGGAGCGACATCAGGAAAGCCGAGAATGAGATCTTGTGCAATATTTTGGAATGCAGCAAGATCGGGAGCAGAGATCAACTGTTCAGTCAATCTTCGAAAGACGAACTCCTTTTCAGGAGGCACAACTCCTCCTATGCGAGTCACCCGAGTAACACCTGAGTGGAAATGCTGTTGGCATCCTTTGAGTAGGGCTATCGCTGTTGCACGAAGGTCATCTGTTGTTCGAGTCGTCCCATCCGATTGGCGGAATTCGATGAATGCTTCGATAAACCCGTTCCGCTCTGCTTCACTGAAGTCAACAACCTACAGAACTTGAATAAGACCAGTGACAATGTATAGAGCTGTATTGGTAGCACTTACATTGCCGAAGTGCTCATCGCTACTCATATCCCACCCCCACTTCCATCGCTCACGAGCAATGCTGAAGAACAGAGCGAGAAAGTGATGGCGATAGTGTTCCGCAGTCCCACCATTCGTGAACGACAGGATTCCGGGGACCCAACACCGCAAGGTTGTCGAGTAAGCTGAGCTCATGATCAGTAAGCAGTTGCATTGCCTCCAGAATCCATGTGCAGCGTCTGAGATGATTCCATTGATAGGCTCCTCCACTATACGAGTTTCTTTGACAAGCTCCGCGAGTATGACAGGCTGGTGCATGCAGATGACAACAACCTCGCATATAATGGAATGGATGACGAAGCCCTCATTGTTGGTGCAGAACTGTGCAAACTCCTTGACGTTCAAGTCATTGGCCCCACCGTCTGATTTCTTCGGCTTGCGCACCTTCTCCAATTCGTATGCGACCCGATCGGTGTTCTGCAGAATGCTTGAAATTTTTCCAGCACCCTCACCAGGGCCATGTAATGCTGGAGGGCCGACGAGGAGCTGAGTAGGCCCAGACCTTGAATGTTGTTCCACAAGCTCTTGAAACATATCGTGCTGCCGCTTGGTCAAATGGATGAGATGCGTCAGATGAGGGTGGTTATGAAACCCAATGTGGATGAAGTGAATGCCATGCTTGAATGATCACAGCTCTTGGCGTGTCGGACAGTCAGGTTTGGACTGTTTGAGAGGAGAGCCGCAAATGCATGGTTTGTCTAGTTGAGCATGGAGGCGGTTTTGGCGGGTAGCAGGCCGAACAATGATGTTGCACTGCGAGTTAGTGCAATACATAACTCCCAAGCAGTGTCATTCAGATTTTCGGCCCATCTTCCATGACTCCGCATTACTGAAACTGGTCTTCACGCCAGACGTCTGGCATGCCCAGTGAACAGCCAGGTGATCGGTCTCCTTCACTTCATCAGGGGTCAATGTCCGTGCAATGGGTCTGTCAGGCCAAAAGTCCCATGAATTCAGGGAAGCATTTATGTCTGTGCTGACCCCGGTCCCTATATATGTAAACGCTATGAGTAAACTAATGCTGTTACTGAAAGACTGCCAGCTTCAAGTCGCACCTGCTCCGAGAGGATCCTGTACAGGAGCCAAGCTTCCACAGAGGCTCACATTGATCTGGGCTGGACCGGCTGAGCCACAATCAACCTGGGGATTGGAAAGACTCCGAGCCATTCCAGTGTCCACCATGGTCGATGCAACTAAGCCTGACAGAGGAACAGAAGCGGAGCAACCAGTAGCACTAGCGATGCCACTGACAGTACCACTAGCTGAAGGGATATAGCCATGATCGACTAGAGGATTGTAAGGCTTTGCAGCCATCCCATCATCCCCAATGGTTGTCATGATGGAGAAGCGAGGATCAACCAGAGGAACAGCCAATGCAGTGCTTGCACTACTCGATGACATAGAGTAGCGGTCGACAAGAGGGTTGGGGGGGCTCGAAGCCATTCCCATGTCCCATGGATTGGGGGGGCTCGGAGCCATTCCCACAAAGAAGGGGGGGGTGTACCATAGGCTGAGGACTGAATGCAAGATTCGGAACTGATCCAGTGTTCCTGACAGCTGACGGGGGAAAGCGATGGTCGATGTGTGGAATTGAGAGGCTCCGACTATCATTTCCCACTGTTGATGCAACTGCAATGCGAGCGTTGACCTGAGGAGTCGATATGCGGGCAGGGAAACCTGTACCGTCGAAAGCATGGGTTTGGTAAAGATGGCCATGCTGAATGTTCGAGTGCCTCACCGTTCACGTCATGAGCCTGCGATGGAGAACCATATTGTAGTGCTATTAGGGCACCTTATATTCGGCCTTTTAGTAACTGAGCGATGAAAGGATAGCTATACACTTACCCCTTGAGTCGTATATCCGTATTAAACCCTGATTCATGTACTCTGTGTCGGGATTTGCTGTATTGGCAGAATCTAGCAAATAATGGGAAAGGTTACTAGTTGTATATCACCATCAGAGATAAAGCTGACACACCTTGACGAGCACTACTTGTACCATTTGATTGGTCTATTTTCATGGCCGATGGAGAACTGGGATTATCGCTTGCGTTCGATGGAGAGAAGTATTCCAACACATGTTTGATAAAACCCTACATGTTTCACTGTGAACAGAAGTACTTCAGTACGAAGTCGACCACTCACCCAAGCCATATCTCAGAACTTTTGGTTGTGTGCAGGCTTTGGCAGCGATATGTGTCTTCGACCCCTGCCTGCTTTTGTGTCATGTCCGCACATCAAACTAGCAGGGATTTCGTATACCCTGAAACTCTCAGTGAACAGTTTTTTTACTCAGATGCACTAGCAATCGAGACTTTCTGATAGCCTCACACTACGGTTATCGGATATGCTCCACAGTATGATCATAGCGAGTTTTTTTGGGAACACCGAATCCATCAGGAAAACCCTCCCCACCTAATCTGGTGGGAATACAACTAAAAAGTAGGAATTAGTTCTAAATTAGTAGGATTAGTGACATTAGCTATAATGTACACAGATTACCCCATCTGTTAGCAGCATTAGGGATAAAGTAGCACTATAGTAGTGCTACAGTATTGCTACTTTATCCCTAATCCTCCTAATAGTTGCTAATGCAGGACTACAGGCTCAGTATCTCAGAGATTTATTGGGCTGTCCAGAACTTGCAGACATCACACAAAGAAGATAAACATGAAAAGTGTATATTGAATATAACTAATACATTGCGGTATCTACAGACAAGCCAGGTGAAGCATTGACTCTTCTAGATGTTGTAATCTGAGAGGGTGCGACCATCCTACGCCTGATGGGAGACATTCTCACCCTCATCCTTTGTGGCGAGCCAGAACCAATAGCAAGCCCGCCGGGGACGTGAGACAGGTGCTGCACAGGGACCAAGGTATGATTGATGGGGGTGCCAACTGGCATGGAGGAGGGGCGCTGGCTGTGGGGGGCATTGAGACAGGCCCAGATGAGGTTCTTGCCCTCTGGTTGGGTGACGAGGGGCTGGCGCTTTGCGGTGGTGAAGGTGTAGACGAGACCGGTCTCGGACACGACGACGAGGACTTCAGTGCCGGTGAGGGTGGGGAAATCATACACCTGGAGGAGGCGGGGGTCGATGGCGACATTGCAGATATCTGTGTGAGGATGGGCATGGAGTTGATGTATGTGAGCATGCGACGCTGAAACGCCACCACCCTAAGGGTGGTGAGGAAGGGAACCACTAACCATCGCCAACATGCTTGGGGGCACGGTCAACACCTCCCGCTGCTTCGTAATACGCAGGGCCGAGTTCAGCTGTGGGTGGGGGACGAGGGGAGGGAGATGGCGAGTCTATTGAGAGGTCGTGGTGGTGGGAGTGCGAGAGGGACCACGAGGACGGGGCGGAAGATAGAATGGAGCCGACAAGAAGGAGGAGGATGCTAGGGTGGGCGCCGTAGACATAGGGATACGGCCAATGCATCAATGAGGGAGACTCACATCGAGTAATTCCCCTATGCTAGTTTCAGCACAAGTACACTCCAGCATCGCAAGAAATTGCAAAGCCCGCCAGGTTCCCGAGGGTGAAAGAGCGAGGGATGAGGACAGGATGAGCGATGACGAAAGAGGAGAGAGGGACAAACCGTCGTCATGATGCCCGCCTTTCATTTTGAGAAGGTGATATGACGTCTGGACTTGTCCTGGATGAACTCGATCTTGATCTTCCTGCAGCCGGCCTTCTTGTCCGTCTTTGGCTTGTCCTAGTCGTCGTTGTCGTCCTGGCCGCTCTCACTGGCATCGGGGTCGTGGATGAAGCTGTCGTCGTTGGGGACGACCTGGTCGAGTTTGTGGCGAGGGTACTTGTTGGACGAGGTGGAGGACGCCTGGGGGGTGAGCTAGGTGGTGACGAGGGATCCGCTTGATGAGAGAGGTGACGTGGCAAGTGGGAGGAAAGTGGAAAGTCTTAGACGCTCGATTCTGTGGCACGTCACCTGTGGCGCCACTGAATCGAGCATCTAAGACTTGCCACTCTCCTCCCACTCGCCACGTCGCACCTCTCTCCTCGTGCTCCTCACCCATTTCCTCCCCCGCCTTCACCATCCCTGCTGCGCTGAACGCACAGAACCCCGAGCTTAATGCTACGCAAATTCATGCGGTCGCGATCTGTCACCTCCCATATTGCTGTGATGCCTGCGCAATGGCGTCCACGACCCTCACCATCCTCGACGTCGGCCTCAACAACCCCAGTGTCATCGGAATCGACGCTCTCGCACCCATGCATGCTTTCAAGGGCAAGGCCGCCCGCTCGTGGCAGGATCTCCCCGCAGAGATTGTCAGGCATGTCTCTCATCTCGCTTATTGGTCTGCGCCGCTGTCGGGCCTAATGTCTCGTCCACGTCCAGGCTGATCATCACCTATTATCTCCTCGACCTCTCCACAAACGGCTGCATTCCAAAAACATGGGAGCCCCGAGAACTCTGGCCACAGCGCTTTGCATTCACCACCTACCACGATGCCGTCCAGATGGCCTATCTCAAGATACTCGTCCCATGGTGGACGCACCATCGTGAGTGTCCATTTATGCGCCTCAGACCTTGCGATCTGCGCCATTCTCGTTCCCTCTTTTCCCTCTCCCTGCCATGCCTCTTCATTTCGACGTGTCGATGCGTTCCGCATATGAGTGTCTGTCTTCTCGCCTGCTCAATTGCGGCAGTCGCACTCCCGAATATCACCCGAGCAAGCTGCACATCCCCGCATGCAGAGAGCAATGGTGTGCGGCATGACGTGAACCCTTCTTGTCGCTCTTGCTACCTTTGCAGGAGAGCTGCTGGAGTTGTTCAATGAGATAGATCTTGGCGTCAAGGTGAACACCAGAGGTGAGTCTCTCAAGAGCATCCGCAAGGGCCTCGCTTCCATTGTCAAGCGGGTCGTTGATCCTCTCATGGCTGGCAGTATCGCAGAGAATTTGCGAGCAAGTCCATGAACGGGGTGCCAGGAGTAATAGCGTTGCTATCCTTGCGCATGCCCCGAGGGCAAGGTATGTTCACGCAACATGCTTCATGACTTACAATGCAACTGACCATTGGTTTCCCCCAGCTTCCCTTGGAGACTGAAGAGGACATGGTGGTGGAAATCTTTAACTGCACGAAGCGCGTCGTCAACATGATTCGTCCACGCAAGCTCCTCTTTATGGCCATTGGTATGTCTGCTCATGATCTAGCATGATCACTCCCACACTGATGATCCTCGCTACTTACCCTGATCAGCATCGTTTGCGCCACTGGGGCCACTCAACCTTGCGTGGGCGGTCCTCCTGCTCCCGTGCCTCCGCCAGCAGCCTCGAAGACATGCTCTTTGAGGCGATGACCACTGGCGACGATAATGCTACCCACCCCCATGGCCATTGTGCCATCCACTCTGTACAGCATCTGGCACACTACCATTTGACTTCTCCCAGGCGTGACTATCACCTTGGAGTGTCAACGCTTCACCTGGCTTCTCTGTAGCTACAGCAATGTATTAGTGATGTTCAATATACACTTTTCATGTCTATCTTCTACATGTGTGCAAGTTCTGGACAGCCAGCAAATCTCTGAGATACTGAACCTTTAGTCTTGCATTAGCAACCATTAGGAGGAATTAGATATAAAGTAGCACTACTATAGTGCTATAATACCTGCTATGAGATGGGGTAACCTGTCTAAACTAGAGCTAATGTCACTAATCCTCTAATTTAGAACTAATTCCTACTTTTTAGATGTATTTCTACCAAATTAGCCTGGGGAGGTTTTTCCAGAGTCTGCACTAGTGTAGCATGCCATGGCACAGGTATGATCAAAGCCCCTATAAGTCTTGGCCCCAAGAGCATTAGTGAACGTTGACTAGGCCGTATCTGCAGGTGGTTGTCCTATCATGGAGAGAGGCTTTCTTAGTAACCTGGTCCAGGCTCGCCCGGGGCACATGCCAACTCTGCAACATGACGAAGCTCTTCATCTTTGATGTGCGGGATGCCAAGGAGCTCGAAGGTCACTCAGAGAGCATGAACTCGATGTAGCGATCGAGCTCGGTCATGGGGGACCTGTTGAGGATGAGTTGGCAGACGATTCCGAAGGTAACTAATGAGGTGAGTCCAAGCTTTGCTTTGGGCTACGTAATTGGTTTTAGACACTCCACACCTTTCTTGCCATGCAGCAATCCATGCAACTCTTCTACTGCCATCATCCTGTTGTGGATCTGCCCGTGATAAGATGGTCAGCAATGTACACCATCATCCCCCATAACTGCGCTGTGCCCATCCCACATGCCCCTGAGTCATCGAAAAGCCGGAACCGATCACTCACTGCATGAGCTGCCGCCAGTACCCCAGACTCGAACTCCAGCCCGGACAGCAGCGTGTTCGCCTCGATGACGCCTCATACACCTGCCTCCTGTACTTGAACAATATCTCCTCACACTTGTTGTAGATCACGGCCGAGACCTGCGTCTGGAGCCTGCCCCCAAAGTTGGTGCTGTTCCAGTGCTGTGATGCCTCAACATTCATCGTGTGGAAGCGTGGTGGAGTGCATTGGTGATTGTCTTTCTGTGTGCCCAGGCGTGCATGTTATTGTCAAACTCGGATCCGTCAAATGGTGCATACCTCAAGTTTGGTGAAGCGCACACCCGACACTCAGTGATGCACTGTGACGTGACTGTGATGCGGACAGACGCGGCATGCTGCCCCCCGATGCGACATGGATGCGACACTGACGCGACACGGACGCGACACCAATGCGACATGGACGCGGAGTGACATGACACAGATGCGGAGTGACGTGACACAGACGCGGAGTGACGCAGAGTGATGCAGCCATTGACGCAGAGTGACGCGGCCATGACGCAGAGCGATGCGACAGGCTGCACTAGAGATGCAACAGAGAGGTGAGAGTGGATGCGATCACTGATGCATATTGCGTAGGCCATGGACCAGAGTACACTAGTAGAAGTTGAACATCTTGCTACCTAGGCTAAAGCTGGCGATAATGCCCTGTTCTCACCCAGGCTGTCGGATAACAGCTAGCAGTGCACAGCAGGTGTAAAGCCGCTGTCAGTCTTGAGGTCCTGGGGAGACGTTGCGAAGCGAGGAAGATGAGGGTCTGTGACTGGGTTGTATCAGCTTGCTAGATGGTCAACATTGAATATGCGGCAGACAGCTTACCAAATGTTTAATGATCGCCCATGCAGCATGCTGTGCCAGGTCCAACTTGATGAACAGAATGGCGGTCTATCAGTCGAAACAACGCATCATGACCCACAGATGTTCATGAAAACCGAGAATAAGTCAAATTAGGGCTCCCAAACAGATATTGATCATGTTCATAGTAGGATGGCGGCCCGGTAGGTGGAAGAGAGCAAAGCCGACAAGGGAACAGACATGTGTGCATGCATCAGCAAAACTGCCAAAAGGTGGCAATGAGCACTGCCATGCCGGGCGGGGATGGCAACCCCTAAATGGGCAAGGGCGGGGATGGCAACGCATCACCGTGCCATTGCACACATCAAGTTGCAGGGCGGCTATTCGCACGGCCATCGACAACTTCGTATTAGTAGTTGTACCGCATCAATTCCGAGTCGCACACTGGGCCGTAGACACATGTATTATCAATTCTGATTCCAAATCAATCCAACAACAGTGTGCATAGTTCGAAAGTCCTACGGCGGTGCATAGCCGTGTGCACCATACTCCTCATCATCCCCATCATCGTCTGAGCCATCACGGGCCTCGCGCTCATCATCACTTGCCCTGTCCGAGTCACTATCCAAAGACTCCTCATCATCCTCGTGCTGCGCTCCATCATGATCAACATCATTGTGCTCACCGCCCTCGTGATCCCCTCCATCGCCTGTCGCCGCCACGTTACGTCTGCTGGCCAACTGAATGACGTCTGCCTCCGAAGACACTGCAACGCCGCGGCCAGCCTCCTCCGAATCGTCTTCCGGCTCCTCAACGTCAGGATCTTCATCGACCCATTCGAAATCTTCATCGTCAAATGCAACCGCGATCTTCGTACCCACCTCCATATGCCCAACGGCGCCGCCGAGATACCACATGAACATGTCGCGATCGACAAACCTAGAAATCGTAAAGATATTAGTATAGAGAGCTTCGAAGGAGAAAAAGGAACAAACATGTTGACTAGATAGTATCGATAGTCGTGGTCGTGATATGCAGGTTTTTCGTAGCAGTTCTGGCCGTCGCGAGCGCTGGACTTGCCCAGAAGTGTCTGTGTGTAGCCGTGGCGGAATAAAGGATAGATGTGCGAGCCGCGGATGATGAGCGAGGGGTCGAGAAAGCCGAAAGCGCTGCCAGTGTGGTATGGGATGAATCCGAGGCGTGGGTGCCGTTTGGCCTAGAAACCGGAAGGGGAAGTGCTAAGTCCGAACCAGTGGACGAAAAGGATGTCATAGCACTTAGGCGTGGAGCGCTGTCGAGTGGCAGGATCGAGGTAGTAGGCATTGACATGGAAAATGCGCACAATGCGCGCGTACCAGTAAGGATGAGGGTTCTCGATGTCATTGTCCTCGTGCGCCAGGACCATGATGTCAGCGTAAGATTTCGGATTGATTACGTCTTGAGAGTGCCGCATGTCGTAGGTGGTATAGTTGATCCGAAGCTTGTGGTGGTGGTAGATGCGGTTTGACATAAAGTTGACACCGTCACGGCGTTCGCGCTCGTACTGGGGGTCATCTCCGTCGAATCCGAGGCCTTCCATTTGTGATAGGATGTGAGCGTGCAGCTGGGGGATGAAATCCTGAGAAAATTGATGAACAATGGCTATCACCGAAGAATAAAGATGAAATTGTTTACCTTGTATGCAGGGTCGTCGGGACACGCGAGCGCGAAGTCGAGAAGGTCGTTGTATTCATGTTGAGATTCCGCGATAATGTATTGCTCCGCTGGATTTCCGGCGTTTTCGAGTGGGTGGGGTTTCTTCTTCTTTGGGTGGATGCGAGCACACGCACCTGACTTGTGGGCCTGAAGTGCGGCATTTACGCAGCTCGTGAGGACGTTGAGCTTACCCTGGAGGTGGACCTGACGCGCGATCTGGCCTGCGTGATCATTTTTGTTGGTCCGGGCGTAAAACCACTTGACATTCTTGTGTTCGAGCTTGCCCTATGAGATGTTAGCAACTGAAGACTTGGAGTAGTGACGCAAACGTACATAGAGGGTTGACCAGATGTCGCTTGGCCCAAAAACCGGGATGGTCGCGGGGTAGTCTCACAAGCTGTGCCACTTGAACGTCTTCCTGCTAAATGCCTTCATCTTGCAACCACCCGTTGACCCGTTCCCTTTTCCGTGGCTGGCCAGGGCGGCGGTCCGGCACCCTTGGGTGGCACTCTCCTTGGGGAGCTCATACGTTGTGTACTTGGTGCATGTTGTGCGCACAAACGTGCGGACCGACGTGCCAACTTGAACCATGATGACATTGAGGAGCGCGTTGGTGTCGTCCGTATGGAGTCGGAGCTTGGCAAGGCAGTGCCAGCATCCATAATTGAAAAGGAGATCGAGAATTGTTGCATTGTCTTTGTTGTTGATGGCGAGTCCGTCGAAAACTGGAGGCGCGCACTGTAATGAGATGAGCAAAGGTACATGTAAAACTTCAAAGCCGAAACTGAACGCGGCCTTTGGCCGGCACAACTTTCAGGCGACCGCGGGGGCCAGGAACGTACCTGCAGTGAATCTTCAAAGTCTCAGGCGGCCATCTTCTTGAGATCAGCCATGTTGTTCACGAAACGCCGGATTGTGCTATGCCTGAACATCGGTATGCGACGGTACCTAGATTCGAAGTGGTCAGTAATCGTCACAGTAGGGTGACAGACACCTCAATCATGTCCGACTGCGTCCGTGGTTCTCATCCACATGAAAACATAGTGCAGCTCAGTCGCTGTACTTGCCCATGGCCCCTCTCTCGTAGTCCGCCGTGGTGTCCTGCAGATGCACAGCAGTGTACTGCGCACTGCTTCTGCCCTTCACCCCACGCACGCACATTGTCAATGTCACTGCGAGCAGCACGACGCCGACGAGCAGGTTCGTGGTGAGGAGGCTGAGAGTGATCATACCATACTTCTTGCCCCAGCTGTCCCCACTGTCCGCCGAGCCATTGGATGAGGACACCACGCTGGTGACCGAGAGGACGTCCGAGTTCGTCCAGTTGCTCAAACTGCTCTGGTCCGGCTTCCCATAGAATGCGATGGCAGTGAGGCGGTCAATTTCGACTGGGAGCTTCGTGAGGGTCGCGTTACTCGGCCCACATCATGGAGGTGGCAGTCATGCAGAGCATCTGGACGAACGGGAGTCCGATTGTGTGGTTGGTGGGGTCATCGAAGCTGTGAGGAGCAACAGCCTCGAAGCCATCCGCATCGTTGGGCCACAGCAAACAAGGTCTGCAAGCCCTGGACTCGAAAATTGGCCCACAAAGACCGACAGCGTCTAGGGCTGGGCAGCGAACGTGACGAACACAAAGGCCGACAGCATCGAGCGCTGGGCACGAACCCGATGAACACATCCAAAGAGGAGAAACTCACCACTCATTAAATACTTGGACTTTGTCCCCTCCGAATGTGTGCAGGAGGTGGACAAGATGGATCAACGTTGATTTCCAGACACCGAGTTCAAATTCGTGCATCAAGTCGGGGGTGTATAGCAAGTAAAAATTGAAACCTCGGTCAGCAAGTCGGTTTGAAAACACATTCTGTAGGATCGAAACAGTTAGAAAGCAAAGACTGAAAGTGGGATCAGTACGTACACGGGTGGGAGTGAGGGAGAATGGGCCCAGTGTGCGTTTGAGCCACGTGCCCGTGAGAGGAACACCATTTTCGAATATCCAGCGGTGGGCCATCTTGATACGCCACTGAACGTTCGCGTCATCCACACGCTGCTTGTTCCGACGATGGAAGTCGACTGTTGTACCCATTTCCCCGAGCCTTTCTTTCGAGATCAGGCAACGGGGGCAGGGACAAGTGGCGAAATACTTGAGACAAGCGGCGAGCATTCTGTAGACAATTAGCTGGAGTATTAGAGAGATAGAAGGACTGGACTGTACTTTTCGACGTAGTCGCAAGCATGGATATAGAAACGTAGGAAAAGGCGGTGCATGATCTTGTCCCCACAGCGCATCTTGTGGCCATTATCGTAGGCATCGATCACATCTGTAGTGAGAAGGAGGAGCCACACAGCTTGATATAGCTCTCGGCGGACAAACGTGAGGACCTCGGCGCTGGCGGCGTCCCCATATTGTGCAATATACCAGTCCTAGAAGTCATCCGGAAGCTATGAGTAATAGTTAGTGGATGCTCGCAAGGTTATAGCATATACATCAGGTCACCCATCAAGTGACCCGCCACCGTTCCTCCTTCCATGCATATCGCATAGAGAATAATGGAACTCAAGACTCACCGATGGCACGTAACCGACATGGTGCGCAGAATACGCCGAGGGTCGCCCACGTATGTACTTGGACTGGTTTGCCAGGTACGCGTAGATCGGCCATAGCGACGCCGTCCCGAAGTTGGTGAGATGTGTTGAGTCGGAATAAAAAATGAGGGGGGCGAGGGCATACTCGAGGTCTGCGGGGTCTGCGGAATGACAAGGACGCGTGCGCATGGCCGCGTCGTCCTTGATCATGGCGTCTGAGTTACAAATATCAGTGTAGAGACGAGTGTCCGGAATGTGACACACATTGCATGGAGGGGGAGAGGACTTGGGTTGTGGGGAGGGTGGGGGAGAGGACTCAGGTTGCGGGGAGGGTGCGCAAGTACGTGCCCCGCTTGTACATCGCCAGAACAACTTGTAGGGGACCCAGTCAAAGTCCGATGCCGGTCGCCCGCCGTACATCCCCTCGACGACCGCAAGAAGGTCCCGGACGTACACGCCTTTCACCTCGTATTCAGGAGCATGCTCCTCAGAAACGTGCCGGACGCCCTCCTTCGGAACACGAATTTTCACAGTGGTCTTGATCCAGCCGTCCCTCCGCGACAGCAGAGTTGCACTGTCATCGTCGACAGCACCCTGCTCTAACCGTGTCCGAGCGCCTTCGATGGTGTAGTTTGGAGGAAAATGGGATGGCGAGAAGCCAGGCGCCTGGATCACATCGCAAACAAGGGAGTTGATGGCGGCGTTTGAGGACAATTGCGGATGTGTAGACTGCCAGTACATCAGGTGGAACTCGGAAGCATTGTTGAGTGGGGCATACGCAGAGTCAGGAAGGGGTGCGGGGGATCGAGAGGCATCACGAGAGGAGGGATGTGAAAGTGAAGTTGAGCGGGAGGAGGATTGGGAAGGTCCACGAGCAGCGTCAGGAATCTGTCTGAATGCCGACAGGACTCGGCCATGCATTCGAGGGGCAGCTTGAGGAAATGCGAGGGGGTCTACGAAGTCGCAGAGGGTCTTTGCCTCTTCGGGATCGCATTGTGGCCTGTACGCGTAGACGCGATACACGCCAAACGCGTTTGGCTCAGTTTGATAGATGGGGATAGGATGGTCGAGAAAACCAGGATCGAGAGGACTCGGAGAGTGTTCTGGAAGCGGTGGGGGAGTGCGTGGAGGCGGGGGAGTGGGAGGGCGAAGGTGGGCAGGAAGCCCGGCGAGAGATGTAGGGACGAAATCACCGAGGAGACGTGGGGGCCACCGAACTCGACCTGCCTGGCTCACCCAGGTGGGATTGGGTGGGGTAGGATCGCGCGGTGGAGGAGTCGGGTCTCGAGGTGGGATGGGCTGTGAACAGTTAGTAGCTGAGGATGAGTGAGGGCCGCAAACACGCACCTGGTCGACTGCCATGCCCGGGCCATTGCCTTCCTCCTGTGCCACATCACCCCTGCGCTTCTTGGCAGCGCGTTCGACGGCCTCCTTGGCTGTCCGCTTCTTGAGTACCGATTGAAGGTACGCGGGGTCAAAGGCCTTCGTGCACTGGTTGATGTGCCTGCTGAAGGCGCGGTCGTTGTCGAAGGTCTGGTCGCAAGGTTTGCAGAAAAGGTGGGGCATCGATTGCGTTGTCGACAGTTGAGCGGGGAGCCTATGCTCGTGCTCTAAACTGTCGAAGAGTAGGGCTATGCCCATACTCTGTCTTGGCAACAGCGTGAGGTCCCTCAACAGGAATCGACCTCTCCTCCTCGCTCTCCTCGAAGTCCCTCTGTTTTCCCTTCCCCAAACCCACACCGTCGGTCGCGCCCGGACTTGCTTCTGGATAGAGTTGAAGGGGCTTCGCCGCTTGCTTGTGGCCATGACCGTGCACGAAGGGGAGCTGGTGTCGAGGTGGTGGTGGATGAGTATGGTGGCTGTGCAGGCAGGCGGGTACAGTAGGCAGGAGAAAGCCAAGTTTGTCGTCGGAATTGTCGATGAATACCAGGGAAGAGGGAGTACAAGAGGATGGGGGAGATGGTCGATGAGGCCTCCGAAAAGTTTGGAAGGAGATAGAGGCAGATTAACGTGGGGAGACGAGTTGTGGTCAGCGCGGAGAGATTTCCCGGTTTGGCAATGATGCGGCGGCCCGGGCGTTACTGACGTCATTTGTTCTGCCCTGCCAAGATGATCAGCTCTTAAGGCGCCCGCCTTTTCAAATCCCCACAAATCCCCACTTTTCCTCCTTCTCCTCCTTCATCCACCATGCCGAAGAGGAAGACAACCGTGGCCACCGCACAGAAGCCCACCCAGAACAACTTCGCCCACATGATGGCAGCGGCGACCCGAGTCCCCAACCGGCCAACCCGCTCGACCGCTTGCCTCCAGGCCTCAATGCTCGACACTGGCAGTGCCGCGACCGGCGCGACAATGTCCATGCTCGATCCGGACCCGGATGTGTCCCCCAACAAGCGACGGCGCACCAACAACGCGAAGGACACGTCGGGGGCACGACGCGCTGCGCCAACTCCCCGTCCGCAGGCTCGACGTGGACCCGTGGCCCAGGAGGACTGCGACGGGAGTCCAATGACTCCCC
The DNA here is from genome assembly GCA_032821775.1 of Sanguinoderma infundibulare. Classification (NCBI taxonomy): domain Eukaryota; kingdom Fungi; phylum Basidiomycota; class Agaricomycetes; order Polyporales; family Polyporaceae; genus Sanguinoderma; species Sanguinoderma infundibulare. Next base: position 368,415 of record JAVLRN010000004.1, on the reverse strand, counting down.
CTCCGCCTTCGCCTCCACGACACCCCATGCCTCCGCCTCCACCGCCGCCTCCACCGCCGCCTCCGCCTCCGCCCCCACCTGAGGCTGCTCCTCCTCCTCCACCGCCTCCTCCGCCGCCTCCTCCGCCGCCTCCTCTGCCACCTCCTCCGCCACCTCCGCATCCGCCTCGGCCCCCGCCTGAGGCTCCTCCTCCTCCTCCGCCGCCTCCTCCGCCGCCTCCGCCTCCGCGTCTGCCCATGCGCCTGCCTCCGCCACCGCCTCCCGAATCCAAGCCTTTCCCTGAGCTGGAGCGCAACTCTCCTCCGCCGCCGGACGCTGCCCCGCAGCACGCACCTCAGCCGCCCCAGATCGCGCAGGACCTAGAAGATAACGAAGAGGACGACCCTGAGCTCAATACCGCGTCCAACGACGATGAGCTACTGGATGTCCCTCAAACCCTCGAGGATGTCAAGAAAACCATCCTCCAGATGGTTGAAGACCGTGGATGCCGTATGTAAGTACATATATGCATCGTTTTACCCCTAGAAGCTGACTATATGCGCACCTTTCAGCTCTAACAGTCTTCTCCAAAAGTGGAGCAAGGCGGCGCTCAGCCTCGTGCGCATGGTCGACCCTTTTTTGCAGGCCAATGCTGTGTTTGCCGTTGGCCTCAACGTATACATTGAGGGAAACGATGAAGAGCTCGACCTCACTGATCCTGACCGCTCCAACCGGGGCAACAGTTACCACCGCAGCAGCAATCCAGAATCTGGGTGAGTGTCATTCCATTTGTCTCTTGGGGGCCGCGCGGGATGGATGAGGACGTCGACGTCGCCGAGTGGGCCATTGACAAGATCCAGAGATGCTGCGGGGTCGGCAACGCGTGCCCCAAGTTGGTGGGGCTCTGTCAGTGTGGACTGGAATGCGCGGGGGATGAGCTCTCGCCTGCATCGTGTGTCCCTCGCGCCTCTGTCCTCATGTCCAGGTCTCGATCCTGGCCACTAATGGCACTATCTAGGGAATCCGCGCTCAAGATTGAAGAGCTTCAGCGTACTTGTGAGGCCATCATCCGAGAGATGCCCAAGCTTAAGGAAGACCTCCCTTACCTCCTCGCTGACCTGAAAGCATTGCGTGAGTATGGAAAATATGTTCGTCCTTTCTCTTCACTCTGTTCTTACCATTACTGATGAACATGTTCCATAGATAAACAATCGCGTGCAAGCGGCGTGCCGAAACAACATCGGCAAGCTCAAAAACGAGATATTCATGCTCATGGGATACTGCCCTGAGTTCACCGGACTTGACCTCACGTTCATCCCGAAGCCAGAGCGAGGTTTCAACCATCACCTCACCGCCCGCTTACTGTGCCCTATGAGGGCGCTTGAGGAGTTCGACGAGGATCCAGTCGAGTACGTTTAAATGCCTCACTTCGATGTAATACTAACCGCTTTTATTTGCAGCTTTTGTTCACGCGTCAAGAACGCGAAATTCCCGATCATTGCAGACGACTACATCATTGCACTGTACAACACGACAAAGTACGTCACCAACGATTACCTCAGGGGATTCCTCCAGGGACCATTGCTTGGAAAGGTAAGCTTGTCGTAACGTTTGGGTCACTGCCTGCTCGAGCGGCATCTTCGGGCGACCCAAGAAGGGCAGCCGGAGCGTGAACCGGCTCGTCGACAGGTTGAGTGATGAGACGGACAGCCTCCTGCGCCTTCATGACCATCTGCGGGGTGATCATGAGCGTCGCCGTGCTGCTGCAGAGCATGGGGACCTCCTTGTCGATGGACGAGATCAACGTCGTGTTGCTCCTGAGGTACTTGGTGGACGTCAGCGTCGATACTCATGACATTGTGTTGCAGGTTTTCAACTGGCTGTTCTGCGGACGTAACGTTGCCAGGGGTCTGGGGAAGTACGGCGACACAACGTCAGGGAAGGTACCCTTTCTTACGGCCTACAAGATCACCACCATCACACCCGAGATGATCGCCTATGCCACCATTTTGGTAATGTCTCTCAAGATCACACGGTCTTTTTGCTCACACTTTACAGCTTCGCTGGTGCCTGAACAGCCAGGAAGCGTGGTTATGCAAGGATGGCAATTTTGACTTGCCGGCCTTCCAGGCGAACATCCTGATGGCGTTCACACTGCCCGGTTTCAAAAAGGAAACGCTGGAGTGGTGGAACAGGTACGTAATTCACTCGTCTGTATCACTTTGACTGTCAACCGTTTCTATGTAGGAGGATCTTCGGGTGCGCCAAAGGAAGGGCGGCTGTGCTGCCAGACCGGGCTCCTCCACGCCCCGAGTCTATGGCCGCGCAGATCAAGGCGTGGATCGCCGCCTTGCGCCAATCCTCTGCATCGGACTGATTCCAAAACTCATATCTTATTCGGGTGCGTCGCCATATCACTCATTGTCATCGTGCGCTGACCTCATCTGCACAGTAACTTATTCTTGATCGGAGCGTGGACAACTCCTTTGTTCTCATCTCCATGGCTCTTGCTCGCTCGGTCGCTCATTTACTCACGCGGTTGCTCGTCCGCTCGGTTGCTCGGTTGCTCATTTACTCGCTCGGTTGCTCGTCCGCTTGGTTGCTCGTTTGCTCGCTCGTTTGCTCGTCTGCTCGGTCGCGTGGTTGCTCGCGCAGGTCTGGTAATGCTCTGGTCCTCTGGTGTTCTCAGATGACACCAACTCGCGGTTGCGCTGATCTCGCTCGTTTTGTCAGTCCCACTTCGTGTACATGTAGCGTACATAGCGCAATATACTGCCTTTTTCGGAAATTTCCCCTGTGTGAATTGAATCCCCTTGCCACAAGTGTACAACGCCACCAGCAATCCCTATCTTGCCATTATGAGGGTTGCAACAGCGGATTGCCACGCTGTTGCAACCCTCATATGTCGTGGCAACCCCTCACCTTGACAGCGGTGGGTGTCAATTCCGGTGGCAATGCCCTACCTTGATGGCGGTGGGTGACAATGCGCCACCTTGCCACTGTGGGGATTGCATTGTAAGTGGGTTAATTAGTTCTCATTTGTAACGCGCATTATTGTCACACCCGGGGTTATAATGCGAACTAATAACTATTTTCCATTAGACTGCCATTACATTCCGGAAGGTAATGCTTTGGCGGTTTTGCTGATGCGCGACAGTAGCAGCACTGTGGCGCGGCCCGGCGCCGCGCGTCACTGCGCGTCACGACTCTGCATATTCTGTAGGCCCGTCCTCACGTCATCGAGTGGTCGGAATGGGGTCCCCGTGGAACGCGGCTCGTGCCTCACCGACAGCCGGGCCCCGACATCCGAGCTTTCGGACCCAAGTGCGCGCTTTACTGGCCCAGGAACGAGCCGCCTGACCTCAGACCGGAACGCTACACCGTCTTCGTGATCGAAGTCCACTCGTGCGCAAAGTCCAAGCAGGCCCCGGACGACCCGAACGTCCTTGCAGCACGAGAGCACTTCGAGCTGGACGAGGTCATCGCTTCCCCGGAGTCGAAGGGATTGGATGGCGCGACGCCGATTTGGACGAGCGTGCCGATCACCGTGACGTGCATTCCGGTGGAATACAGGTTTCATTCGGACCATGCGGACCACGGTTATTTGTTTCCGACGTCGTTTGTGCTGGCAGACGACGGCGTCACTTTCTTTGTGAGTCATCTAAGTTCTTCCTGGTTCAAATGTATGCGAGCCGAAGCGATACTTCTGAATCTAACGTTTCTGCGCGTTGCCGCGCTTTCTAGACATCGCGTCACGGTACGGGGACAGGACTCAAACCCGTTTTTACATGCTTTGTTTGAGCACATGGTACTTAAGGTAGGCCTCATAGTAGGAAGGCAAAACGTCCTCGATACTAACATGTACGCAGGGGCCTGATGTTCGTCATTTTGACCTCACGAGCGTGCACAGTCCCCGGCTGACCCTTCGGCGCCTCCAAAGACGCGTCCACATGCATGCATCCCGCACGCAGAACGCAGCTCTCGAACTTCCATCACAGCCATTACCAGTGAAGACCCTATGTCGTACGTACATCGTCGTGAACAGTCTCTCGTAAAGTCGTGGCGATGCAAGCTCCGTTTTAAATCCTGTTGGTTTGAATTACACTCCGATAAGAAGGATTGATTACGTTAGTAGAGCTCCAATGAGTACGTTAGTAAAGACAATTTGTATTGTGGACTTCAAGCGCATTGGTTAACCTTAGTACGGGGCAAACTCAATCGTTCGGACTATCCTCTCCGACTTGCTACCCCTCACGCGAAGGCGGCCCACCCTCGCCCAAATCCTGGATGGATCCTTGATGCAGAATCGGGCTCACACGCTTCACATCACACAAGGAAGCCAAGTGGAGGGACTTCAATACAACACCTCGCAAGGCTCGCCGCGACAACGTGCCCACCCCATGGGTAGTTCGGACATAGCATTTTCCACAAACATACGAACAAACACATCCAGCAGTCCGGAACCATCGTACAACACGGCGTCATCTTACAACAAGAAACGGAGCTCGAGCTCAAAGTTCAAAAAAAAGTCCAGAGTGTTTGTCTCTCAGGCGATGGCCGGCTTCTCCACCGTCACCCAGCTCCCCCTCTTCGGGACTGCACTATTGAACAGAACACCGTGCGTCAGCCGTCATCCCCAAGGGGAGCAATTCGTCACATTAAAAGCCGCATACCTCTTCGGGCCCAGCACAAGCTTGACGGTCTTGACCTCGAACCCGCGGAAGTTGAGCTTCACGATCGAGTAGCTGTCCTCCGTCTGGTACACGCTCAGCTCCTCGAGCTCGTCCTCTAGCAGGTTCGTCACGACCACTTTCACGACGGACAGGTGGTCTGCGAGTTTGAGCTTAACAGAGCCGTGGCCACCGAAGGCCTCGTACAGACGAAGGACGACGGTCGGCGACTCATGCTTGTGGAAGTCATCGTCCAAGCCGCGCTTCACGGTCTCGAGGAAGACGTTCGGTGCACCCTCCAGGAGGAACCCAGGCTTCGTCTTCAACAATGGTGCCTCCTTGGTGTCCTCGAGGAGTCGCACTATGGTAGGCTATGAGATAATGTCCTTGGGGCGAACTATTACCAAAGTGAACTTACCATGGAGAGGGGAGTTGAAGAGGATCGCAGCGACGGGGACGTCGGACTCCAAGAAGGAACCCAAGTGTGGCATGACCGCCCACGCGAACTCGTGTTTACCCTGATCCTGCTCGGCGTCCGGAGCGGTAGCCGCACGAAGCAGCGAGATCCGAAGGACGTTTCCGCGGCACGAGAAACCATACTTAGACTCAGAGAGAATGGCGACCCCATACCCGTACTCGCTCAGGTCCGCATACTACCACAGCATCGACGCGTCACCACCTGCTCGCCTATACTCCACAGAACGCGACGCACCTTGTGACCACAGACCTCGAACTTGGCCATGTCCCAGGTCGTGTTCTTGTGCGTCGGCCGCTGGACGTGCCCGAACTGCATCTCGTACGTTGCATAGTCGTTTTTGATGTTGAGTGGCAGTTCGAACTTGAGGAACTCGTGGCGCTGGTGCCAATCGACCTGCGCGTCGAAGCGGAAGAACGAGCGCGAGTTCTTCTTCAGCGACGCCGGGATCGCATCCAACGATATCTATATCCGATTGATCAGTCCCACCATGGACTCAGATATAGGGCGGAAGGCGACGTACAGCGACGCTGATCGTGCTCTGGCCGTACTTCACGTCCGCCTTGAGTGCTGCACGGAGAGGACCCTCGGCGGCGATTGAGATGTTCTCGAACTTGAGCTTCTTATACTTCTCAAGGTGGTGGATCTCGACATCTATGGTAAACTTGAGCGAACCATGCACCTCCGAGAGAGAATGACTCGTACCCCAAGCATCCCAGTAGTTCGGCCTGTCGTCGAAGATTATCAGGCCGCCGGTCTCGCCCGTCGGGATGAGCTCGCGTCTGTCCAATGACGTTAGCTTCGCAGCTCCGTGAAACAATTGCTATAGGACATACTCAAGCGCGACGTCATAGAGACTAGTAATGCGACCGTCGGCGATCGTCAACTGCACGCTCGAGTTCCTGAGCACGAAGTAGTCCACGCCCATGCGCGTAACTGTCGCCACCGCTTGATCAATCACTCCCATCTTGACCTCGTCATAAAAGCAGCACATACCAGACACAGGCCTACAATTCGCATACATCCCTGTGCCGAACGACACACCCCCACCCTCGGCGCAATCCATCAACGCGAGCCCCACACTGCCGTCCTTGGACGTCTGCACGACCTGCGACCGGAGCTTCGACGCTGAGCCCCCCACGAGCGGCACCTCGACGATGTCGCGGCGGGGGAAGAACGTGGTGTTGTACCCGACCAGCGTGCCCGTCTTCTTGAAGCTCGGGTCGGTGAGCGGGACGGAGGACGGGAAGATCGCCTTGAAGGCCTCCTCGATCAGCGCCTCGCCCTCCTTGCGGACCTCGGCGTAGAGCTTCTCGGCGTCATCGTAGACCATACCACTAGAGTTCAACAGCATGAGAAACAATGCGAACGGGGAGTGCATACGAGGTGACGTACATAGCAGATCCCGGGAGAACTAGCAGTCAACTAGTCAGTCGCGTTCACGGCGCAGCCTCGTATTCTCACTCACCATCATGGACTGCACAGAGACGATCGTCAACGCAGACTCACGACGACATTGAACGGATACTCACATTGGTTCAGCAGCACCTTCTCCCAGCAATCGTTGATCCTCTCGTTGGGGTACACGTAGTCCGTCTTGTGGAACCTGAACAAGCTCGCGAACGTCGACAGAATCTGCAAACGCGCGCGCGAGGGTAACCCGCCATTTAAATACCCTCCACGACAACCCGGCGAGCACGGATGATGCCAAACACAAACCCACCTCGACGTCCCGAAGCAGGATTTCAGACTTTCTATTTCCCTTCTTAATGGAGCCTAAAGGAAGACAACGGGAGCACGTCAGCTTAGGGCACTGCGCGTGCTTCTCGGGCGAACGAAGATGGCACGGACCGTGCGAAGTGTACGTTCCACGGTGGAACTGGCGAAAAAATCCTTCAGCTTCACACGTTCACCTATGGACGAACAAAAATCATATACCTCGAGGTATAGCTCCCCGCTCCAGTTGGGAAGCTTAGCACCGCCGTGCGAGTCCTCCGCGAGGACGTCGAAAAACTCGTCTACAGAGTGGCCCATGTTCACAGGCGCGATGTCACGCGAGTGGTTCGAAGTCGCCCGGATGCGGCGTAGCTGGGTGCACGAGGCAAAAGAGGTTCCGCGGTAAGTTCGGAGGATTTGTGACAACAGACCCTACCAGGAAGCAAACTACTTACGTTCTCCAGCATCTTCGCAAGAGGACCTCCTCCACCGTCGCCGTTGCCAAAGACGAGTAGGGAGATCTCGGATGACTCGAGGTTCTGTTCAAGGCCCGTGATATTGAGCCAACATGCACTATGTTCACGGAGAGCGAGAAAACCAACCGCACCTTGTGGTTCTCGATACCCTTTTTGACATCCCCAACAGTGGCCTGCGCCGTGTAGGTATCTGAATGTACACACGCCCACGCCGTCCGCTCAGTACCCAACACCCAAAATTGCCGATTGGCTGGGAAGCAAGCACGCACCGACAGGCGTCATGTGGCACAGAACCTGCGTGCCGTCGATTCCGACCCAGTTGAATGTGGAGTGCGGGAAGTTATTGCTGTCCACCGTAAAGGGGATCTCAGATACACTTTTTCGCCCGCCCCGATCGAACAGTTTGTCACTCACATATTGTTCCTAATATTACGCCGCCGTCGCGGACCACGAATCGTCCATCGCCAATCGTCAGCAAGGACCCACACACCCACACGCCCGATCGCGATCCCCAAGATTGGGTACGGACGATCCTGGCGGGTCAGCAGAGGACTTACCATGACAACTTCTGGGTGAAGAAGTAGTCCATGTCCGCGAGGCGGATCAGCTGCGGGAGCGCGCCCGTGAGCCCAAACGAGTCAGGCAGCCACGCCGTCTTACAGCGGGCCCCGAAGCGAGACTCGAAGTACCGCTGCCCGAGGATGAACTGCCGGGCAAGCGCCTCACCCGAGGGCATATTCGAGTCGTTCTCGACCCACGAGCCGCCCACTGGGTGAAACTTTCCCTCCTTAATTTTCTCCTTAACGCGTTCGAACAGCGGGGGATAGAGCTGCAGGCATGAATGGCTGTCAGCGGGGCTAGAGGCCGGCCATGAAAACCGAAATGAGTACCTGCTCCAGCCACTTGTACTGCTGCGCCTGGCTGCAGGTGAAGCGGTGCTCGGGATAGCGCTCCATGAGATCCACCTGGGTCGACCACGAACGCGCGACCTTCTGCTGCGTGACGCGGTACGGCCACAGCCTTAGAATGAGAACGTCAGCACTCATTCGCCAATTCTGGCTAACCAGCCCAACTAACCAAGCGGTATCGATGTGACAGTGTCCGATGCCCCAAACCTGCGCCTTCTTCGCGCCGTCCTTGTATATATCCTCGCCCTGCTCCTGCCAGCCCTCACCGAAGACGTCTTCGGCGAGCTTTCGCGCGCGCCCAACACTCGCGGTGTCGCCCTTGTCGAACGCGTTCATGATTTCGTTCGCCACCGTGAGGGCCTTGTTTTGCAGCGCAGTGTTGCCAGGGAGCGAGTCCACGAGCTCGCGGAGGGTCTGGAAGTCCCAGAGGAGGTGCCACGCCTCCATGTTCGGGACGACGAGGTCTGCGGACCTGAGGCCGAAGTATCGGTTCATCTGGGTTTAAGTGAGTATACAGTCACAGCGATAACAGTAGCCCGATCCAGATCCAGAAGCATTTTCTCTAGAATGTGCAGGGGTTTCGGGGTACAGCGAAACACTCGAGCAGAGACGTATTCATGATTGAACGGATGACGAGCAGCGCTCCCGCCGCTGGGGACCATAATACGCATGGGCAGCCCGTCCGAGAGTCTCCCTACAACATCTCCCCCAGAATATCACCCCAATCATAAAACAACGAGGCGGCCAAACGCCCAGCCAGCATGGTAGGAAGCGAAGAAGGAAGAGTAGAGTTAATAATGGCACTCACGTCGGGTGGGGCGATGGTGTCGCCGTTCCAAGGAACACCAAACATGCCGTTGCAGCTGGACTCGATGACGAATTCATGCTTTCCGGCCTTGACGGCGCTACGAGGAATGATGTATTCGACGCGTCGGTCGCCGCCGTATCCGCCGGTGATGCCTTGAAGTGGCGTGCCGTCGGTGGTGAAGATCATGGCCTCGCAGTCGGGATCAAACTCGACTGTGCGCGAGGTTACGCAGGTATACGCAGGAAGGAATGATAAAACGTACATTGCACGCGGTCATACTGCTCCCAGTACGAAGGGATGGTGAGGGAGACCTTGAACCAATGGTTGGTCTAAAAACCGACCATCAGCCCGACAGCGCATACATATTACGAACATCCCGCACCCCTAATGGATATCAGACCGCGCATAATGCTCGACAAAACCGAACACTCACAAGATGGCCCAAAGTTCTCGCCCTTGCGCGCCGGCCTGAACTTCTGCTTCACGGCCTCCTCGAAGCTCGGCTTCGAGAGCCCCGGCGCGCTCCAGACCTCCATCTTCACATGCTCCTGATTGTCGATCCGGTGGATGAAGAGCACAGAGGACAGGTTCACATCCGAGAAGTGGCCGCCGTTGAACGTGCCCAAGCGGTTCTGGGTGAGATGCTTGATCCACTTTGCGCCAGTGCCATAGTTTTCCTTCGGGTAGCTCGATGGCTCCTCGTGGTGGTGATGAGAATGTCCGTGGTGATGGTGGAGCGCCATCTTGAGGAGAAGGAACAGAATGGGGTCAACGACGAGGGGCAGACGGCCGACGTTGAGGGCGACGACCGTTACGCGTCGGCGTCGGCTACGCTGGCTTGATCGCAACCAATAGGCGCTGTGGGGTATCGGGTCGGCCCGGGGAGCCGGGCCACACAAACCACTAAATCCGAGATAAAAGACTTGAAGCTGTTTGCTACCTTGCGTGTCCCTAGGATACTCCATTGAACTGTGGTATTTTGCCGTCAAGACCAGCGGTAGCTCTGTCACCGTCATGGACACCTGCCGGGGCTGCGTCCGCCAGCGTCACCAACCTCACCCAGACGGCGTTCCAGCAGCTCGCATCGCTCGACGTCGGCCGCATCGATCGCATCACCTGTACCCTTCAGTACATCGCTTGAGGGCAGCCGAGGCGAATTTTGCTTTTGACGAGATGGCGTTCACGGTTTCACAGGAGCACAGCAGCCGTAGATGAGCTTCAGATATGACGAACCCCCTCGACGAGACAGGAAGTCATTCTGCAAGAGGGAATTCCTCTAGGGGTAAAGGCTTTTCGGCGTGCGCAACGAAAGGCATGAGGACGACGCGCCTGCAAAATCCCACACATTTTTGACACCGACAGGATCCAGGAAGTCGGGCTCGTTTCCAAAGCCTCTCCTGCTCCTAGAAATGTAGATATTGTTTTCCTGTGCAGCCGGTGAGGCCGAGAACCGTTCACTGGCAGCAGAAGTAACCATTTTTCCCTTTTCGGACATTTGAACAGCCATTGCCACTTCATCTCCCGACTACATCCCACGCGGAGGCTTGAGCGGGCAGCGTGGATTGATCACGCCAAAGACGAACTGCGCTATACCATAACAAAGTCCGACTGACCGGCGAGTATTGAGCCCCCACTACGTTTAGCGATCATCACGTACGTATCCTTGACCCAGGAAGTGTCCTGCCGCATGCATTTCCTAGGTGGCAGATGGCATCTCACGATCCGCCTCCGACGTGCAAGGATACCACGCACCTCCGTGCTAGACCACAAGCTCTCGTAATCGACGCCGCACGCCACCCTCCAAACACAAGGAGAGAGATGCTGACGGCGGTACGGGCATCTCCAGTCATCCAGACCTCGGGACTGAGTAAGCTCGACCGTCGCGGCAGGCCAATCTAGGACCTACGACTTCCAGTTAGGACACCAATGTGTCATCTTCGAGACGTCTGCCAATCGCGTGATTATATCTACCCGTACAGACATTACAGCAAGAAATCCAATCAGATCTTCGCGGCCGCACAGTGCGACCGGGTATAATGATACAACAACAAATAATACCATTACTCAACTCTATCCCGTCGTCAAGGTCGTATCCCGTCCATGCAGTGTGTCGCACGACTGCACTGTGCGGCGCCGCCAGGAACGTTAGATCCGGAAAGCGCGAAGTGGGCCAGGCCAGGCCAGGGGGGCGAAGAGCAAACCCGAGAAGCGTCCAGGATCCAGCTACAGTCGTTCGCTGCGATCCAATGCCTCCAAGGCCGCGTGCGCCCGGACGTGCAGTTGATTCTGGCAAAACCACACACCCAGCAACAACAACAGTCAGCGTCTCCCGGAAGGATCAGATCGTGACGGCGCGGGACGACAAACCTCCATGCTGAACTTGCCCTACCAACAACGCAAGTGCACACCTCAGCAAACGTACTCGAACCCAAGAACGCCAAAACACACCCGCACCTTTCGCGATCCCGGAGCGACCTCCAGTGGCTTGCCTGCAAGTGTCCGCGCGCCCGCGCCTGAGTCAACGTCCGCTCGCCCGTCGGGATCGGATGAGGACGAGGAAGAACTGCTCACCAGAAAGCACCATCTCCAGGTGCTCCCGCGCCCCCGTCTTGTCGCCCTGGCACGCCAGCAGCCGCGCGTACTCAAAGTCTGCGCGTTTCGTCCAAGAACGGTCGCGGGACGCCCGCCGTCAGCACCGCTCACAAAGCAAGTACACAAGCCAAAAACACTCACGCGCATGGTACACAAGGTAGTGATCGTACACGATCCTCGGCCCGTCCCTGAACACGGCCTCGAACGCCTCCCGCGCGCCCCTCTCCGCCTCCGCGCGTCCCGCCTTCGTCTCCGCCTCCTCCGCGGCGTCCGGGACAGCGTCAGGGTCCGGGTACGCCACGTACCGCAAGCAGATCCCGCGCAAAAAGTGCGCCAGACACCTATCGTCCCAAAACTCCTCCTCTCCGCCTCCAGCGCCGCCGGACCCGTACGCGCGCGGGTCACGTGCGTGCTTCGCGGTTTCCGCCAGCAGCTCGTCGACGAGCGGCAGCATGCGCGCGCGCACGACGGTCCGGGGCGCGTGGGCGATGCCGAGGAAGAGGTACGCGAGCTCGAGCGCGGGCAGGGCGAGCCGCCCGCGCTGCTGCTTGAACTTCCGTGCCTTGCGGGCGACAAATTTCTGCGAGGGTTCAGAACCCGGTACGAAAGCGCGAAGGGGGCGAGCGTTGTGCGGCGCCATGTGATATGCGATATGCGATAGGGCGAAGAGAAGAGACGGCGGCAATGCGAGCGTGGCAGCAGCGTGTTTGAATGCGTACATACGTGCGCGGCGAATGGGCGGGGAGCGAGGCGTATGAGATAGCAAGTGGTGCAAGAGCGGTCCATTAGCGAGCAACGAGTGATGGCTGGCGCGCAGAACTCACCTCGATAGGGATGGACTTGCCCGCGATGCGCTGGCGCAGCGCCGGGACCTTTTCCATGAGATCGGCAACCTCCGCAGCGTGCTTCTGGCCGCCGATCTGCAACAAGCAGACCGCGACGCCGTACGTGTACGTCGACTTTGACCACTGCCCAACGACCCACAGCGACGCCACATTTAGCCACGAATCACACTCATCACGCGCTGCCCAGTGCGTCTCCGCTCGGACCACTACAGCTCCCCGCGTTCTCCGACCGGGCTATATCTCGGGCAAAGAAGAGAAGACCAAAGGATCTGAAGCAAAAGACTGTGGCCCCCCGTACAGCCAAATCGGAGAACACGACACGCGAGCAGCCAGCCACCGGTGGAGACGACTGTGCGTAAGACGGAAAATCAGGACGTACCGTAGCCTCCGCCGCGAGTGTCCGCCAATGGTCCAATGACGCCGAGACGTCCCACAGGGCAAGGTTGGCGATTGCCATTTCCCAGAACGAGATATGGTGCAAGTTCCGGTACTGGTTCTGGGCCTTCATCGCCTTCTCGTAGTACTCGAGCGCCAGCGCAGGCTGGCCCCGGACCAAGTGCAGACGGCCCTGGCCGAACAAGAAGAACACACCTACGGCGCGCCCAGCAAAATGTCACGTTTTCAGCGTCTTTTAGAAGCCACAGGGTCCTGTCGTCTCCCCCAACCTTGTCCACCATTGGCAGACAAAATGAAATCAAACGCGGAAGAATCGAAGAGTACGCGAACGTACGGCAGGCGGTGCGCTCCGCAACACGACGCCCGTCCGGCACGCATCCGAGTCGCCAAGCCAGTGTACGACGCCAGCGCGAAAAAGAAATACAATGGTGACGGCATCAAGAAGCTAGGGGTAGACGAGCAAGCGGACGTACCGTTCGGGTAGCGCCGGATGTGATAATCCAGGATCTTCTGCGCCATGCGGATATCGACCCCCTCGAACGTGAAGCTCGAGAGGACGAGATGGAAGATGAGCAGCGACATGTCGCAGATAGCGCGCCGCACGCCCTCATGCGCTGCTCTCACGAGAAATCACGCGTCAGTATCAGGACAGGTGAACGCGGAGACACGAGAGCCATGGGAGGATGCGGGAGGAGTAATGGAAGCAGAACGCACCCAGGTCGACCGAGGGCACGTCCGACTCCGCCGTCCAACCGCCGGCGCGCTGGAGGTACGCGAGGCCGGCCTGGCGGTCGCCCTTGTACCCAAAGAGTTCGACGATGGCCAGCAGCCGCGACGGCATCAGGGACAGCGCCAGGTTCGACAGCCCGACGCCGAGGTAGACCCCGGACCGAAAGTCGGCGTCGACGGACGGGTCCTCGGGGCCCTTGCCCTGCGCCCGCGCCTCTGCATCGACGGCTTCGAGGTACTTCCCGAGCTGCCGGTAGATGTTGATCGTGGTTCGCATGTTGAGCCTGAATCGGGGACGATATCATCCACTTTCAGGAAGGGTGGTGAGAAAAAACATGGTGGGCAGTACGCACGCCTCCTTGATGAACGCGAGCCAGTCTCCGGAGTAAACGATGCCGAGAAGGGCCTGTTGAAGTTGGTCAGAATAATCAGATAAGAGCTCCGAAAGCGAGTAGCAAAGACGTTGTGGCGGCCCTGGAGTTGGGACCTCATCGACCGCTTCGACATGGGACGTACAGGCTGATCCCAGGGCGGACATCTGACACTGAGTCTATCAAACAAGGTGGTACCCTGGCCATGCAGGACAGCATCCGCAGCCCGCACAACGCCGCAACCAAGGCATCCCGTTCACCAGAACGCGAATCAGTGGACTCAACAAATCGAACAGATGTCGAGCTACATCCTTCTGATAACTGCGCATTCAACAATGACGGTGCCTCCCAGACCAGCACACGGCACACGGCACACAGCACAACCACCGGCTAAACCCATGATCCAAACCCGTGTCCGTGCCGACTTCCATGCACCCGCACAATTCAAACCCCTCACTCCGATCCCAGACCCGCGTCGGGAAGCAGAGTGGCAAATCGTGAGATCCCCGTCCGAACCCCATCAAACAACAGCCCACAACCCCCGGAGATCGACTGTTGATCTCGCAAGTCCTCCCTCAGACGGAAAGCCACACATGGCTAACTCTGATCGCATCCGCAATCAGACTCTGCCCCCTGACATTCACTGCGAAGCCAGGACCACAAAACCGGCTGAAAGAACCCGCAGAACCCCCCGGACTCAAAGCAACACGTCCGATATGTGACATCGATAGGGAGGAAACGTCAATACGCACACGACGAACACCAACATCCCTCGCACTCGCCTTGCCAAATAAGCACGCCACATCCATCGCAATCCAATCAACACCAACGCGAAACTGTCAAAAGCAGCTAGCGGATGCATGGTGGCAGTGCCCGCGACTGCGGATCACTGGCGAGCAAGCACACCAGACGCCCAGCGCGCTCTTGGAAAATTGCAAGGTTTCATCATCAATGCGGTGTGGGGGGGCGGGGGGGGGGGGTTCGGGTTCTGGTTCTGACGAGACGAGCCTCACCCAGAACCCCGGGCCCCGCATCTTGATATGCCCGGAATGCGCTAACAAACAAACCAAGCGGGAACGAACACGTCGAGTGGCACCCGCGCAGGAACGCAAGGAACATCGAAGGGCTCTGGCAGAACTCCTACGCATCCCAAGAACCCCGGGACCGCAGAACGTCACGCCGCGTCGTGCCTTCCATAGATCAACGCCTAAACTTCTTGTGATTCTTAATGGATCCGGGTCGCCCTCCGACGTTTTCGTCCGCTTAGTCCGTGCGACTCTTCCTCGTTCGGGGAGGAAGGGGGTCCGTTGGACCCCTAAACACGGGCCTTGAGCGACGAAGAGCGCTGTAAGCCCGCAACACCGGAGTCCAACGAACCTTCTCGCCTTCAAGCTGCAATCGCGGCATGGATTGGCCCAGTTCTCAAATTCTAAACCACCACATACGACGTGATTCAGGACTGGCCCAAGAAAGAACGCAGACATGCCATATCCGGGATGACCCCAAAACAGACGATCCAAGAACATAGGAACACAGAACGCACACAAAAAACAGAACAACAGAAACGCACAAACCGCTCAGAACGCACAGAACGCGGGGCAAAATCAGAAACCCAAGCCGGACCCGCAAAACGCAACTCACCTTCTCGAACAAGCTCTCGGCGTACACCAGCTCCGCGTGGCGCTCGACGTCCGTCATGCTGCGCACGAACCCGACCCCGGACGTGTTCAGCGAGCCGACGACGAGGCCCGCCAGGCGCGTCGGCAGGCTCGCGACCCGCTTCCGGTGCTCGCTCGCCACTCCGTTCCCGTGCCGCACCTTCCCGATCGCGTCCACCAGGTCCTGCCAGCAGAGACGGTTGCGGTTAGTATTAGTGTTAGTGTTGATATCAGCCGGGCGGAATGGAAGAAGAGCGAGAAAAAAACTTGGGCCGGGGGGGGACCGAAAATAGAGAGAGCGAGAGAGAGAGAGAAAAAAATGATGAAAGCAACCGGCTCCCCGCGTGCACTGCCGAGGCCGGGATCGGAAGGTTAGGCACGATGGATATTTCCGGCCTGTGTGCAGTCGAAGGGCGCAGCGGTAAGTAGGTCCTGTTCTCGTTTCATCGACAACTGCTGTACTAGGACACCTCGACGACGCCTGCACAAGATGCACCCCAATGAAGCGTCGGCGGAGTCCCCTGTCCGGAGAAAACGAGTGCACTACAGTCGAGAGGGTATCATTCCATTAAGTGACTGCAAAAGCAAAAACAAGCGATGCCGACCATGGGCGACATCCATCGTCGGCATCTCTTAACGGAGGTCGCCCCCTACCAAAACGAGTCTGCGCTCTCGATGCCTCCCCCGCTTGACAGAAGTGCCACTGGGAGTATGATGGCGACCCAGACGAGCAATGGCGAATCCACGACGGTCCTCCCCCGCATCGAGGACCGCAACCTAAAACCGCGACGGCGACACCCAGCCACAACAGTGGCTGGATTCTCCCGCCTCGACGATGGTGATTTTTGATCATTTTGGGCAGCAGGACAGATGGTGAGGCCTGAACATCAAAGAACAGACAGGACGATAAACCGCACACTGCCTACCTCTTTTGTGAAGTTTTCGCTTGAGCTCAGGGCGGTGCACGCACCGACGAAAGCTCGCCAAAGAAATATGCGGCAACTAACCAACTGCGACAAGATGAAGCCGCCGGCAGGATACCCTCAAGACAAAGTCTCGAGCGTCGTGATAGCCAGACATGACGCAAAAAGCAGCCTCGGTGTCGAAACGAACCCGTCGGGCATCCAAGCCCGCAGGACGACCACAAGCGATGCCTCTACACGTCCCATCTGCCCGCTGATACATAGCGGATGGATTCTATTACTTCACGGGCGATATTAAACCCATGACACAAATCGCGAGCCTGGCTGCGGTGCGACGTGCCTGTACATGTTCCACCAGAAACCTATGTCAGGCGCCGTCGGTTAGTCAGCACGACATAACAGCCGTGCCCTTCCATATTTTTCTTGTTCCGAGTCACAGCCGACGGGCGAGCAATTAACTCGGTGTCGGGGACCAGTAATTAATCCGTGCCCGACGAATCCTACGTCGAGGTTCGGGGGAGGTGCAGGTCGAGAAGCGGTGACGTCATGCTCATTTAACCCCAGATTGGGGTTTGACAGCGTATGATTTTGCGGACGGTCGCGCACCGCATCGGATTGAATGGCGGCAAGGCAGCTCGGTAGCGACATGTCCGGAAACTGTGCGCTACATTACAGGCAGCCGACCCAAAAGTGTGCGGTGGCGGACGAGCACTTTACGGTGTCCCATCGACAGCTAAGCGTAGCGGGTGGCCATCTGTCAAACGACATGAAATTTTCGGAGCCTTGCGAGCTGCCTGCAGCCTGTGCAGAGAAAAAGTCGGCTGCCTCGGCCGTCCGGAACGAAGTTGCATCGACTGGCCCTAACCTCATACGGGAGACGATAGAAGGGGGTGTGAAGGGTGGCGAAGCAGGAAAGATGGCAGGGAAGCGGAGTAGACGGCCAAAAACTTGAACTCACCTCGTCTTCGAAAGACATTAAGCCCTTGACGCACTGGATCAGGCCGAAACCTGTGGCGACATACAGGCGTTCCCTGAACGCGCAGCGGGCCGCGGTGTCAAACGCAATCAGCGGGGAGAGACGAGGCGTTCCGGATTGGGGAGGGAGTATGCCGGGAAAGGAAGGGAGCATGAACGATAGACGACCATGAAGATGAAGAGCGCACACTCACATCTTGGGGTCATACTCTTGACAATAATCCTCGGACTCGTGCATATGCGAACGCAAAAAGACGTGGAGGGCATAGGTTACGCATGGAATGTCATCGAGAGCCTTGTCCGGATCGTACCCGCCCTTGGGGAACGGGGGAGCCGGATTGACCCAGAGGCCGTCCTCGAGTTTGGTCGGCCCTAACGCCATCTTCGGCTCCTCGGAGTGATCTTGACCGTCGGGCATCGGTGGGAGAAGACGAGCAGGAGAAGTGTGAAGGATGTGGGCCTTGTGGACTGGCGAGACGTGACCAGCCCTCTGGAGCAAGGGGGATACGACGGACGAAGCTCCAAGTACGACAGATTGGCCCGAGCGGGACCGAGCTACAGTATGCAGCGGGCGATCGAGTGGACCTTGTATGCTCCCCACCCGTTGTGACGAGGCTAAAGGCTGCGCTCGGAGGAGGGCGTGCAAGCGTGCGAGGTCGACTTGGCTGAAAACGAGGGCGAGGAGGTCGACGGCGACGACGACAAAAATGGGCTGGACGAGCGCGCCATGCTGTCGCTGTCGCTGTCAGTCGCTCTGACAGCGTCCAGGCGCTCTCGGGGCCGCTTGCTCCGAGGCGGACGCGGTCATGTGCCTTGGACGCGTCGCTACACAGCCTGTTGGTCACAGCCTCGGACAACCTGCACAGGCCCCTGTTGACGTCTCTCTCTCTCCTCTCCTTGTCTGCAGCTCTAGTAATACCGAATCTGACCCAAATGTGCCCCACAAAAAGGCGCCACGTCCTCAACGGAAACCATCAAGTACTTACACTTCAGTCGTTTGGAGAGAAGCGTCGTCGGTAAAATTTTATATGCCCGTACCGTCGGTAGGACAACAATGTCAGAAACAGGCCTTCTAACCTTTCGAATTCCCTTTCAGCGCGTTGTAACTTGTAACCCCCAAGGCCATCAGCCAGGGAAGACAGAGCCTTGCGGTTACTCAACATCTGTCTAATGTTCGTTCACACACCCTGCGCAGATAAGTTCAGATCACCTCTACTTCACTCCACTGATCCATCTTTCCTGCTCCACTCGACATCGGTGGTGTTCTTCCGATCGGTCCCGAAGAGTGGTAGCAGTCAGTAAGAGCCGTGGACGACGGATATCTCGACCAAGCTGCGGCTGGCCAGGTCGTCCACCTCTTGTTCTCCAAGCCATCTGATGGTTTCCCAAACGGGGAACAAGGTGACCCTTTGAGCGAGAAGCCAAATCTAACAGGCAATTTGCCTCTTCTGTCCGCCTCTACTCGCCTCCCTTATCACCGCTGCGGCTCAGACACCAACCACACGACGCACCATCTGCCCATCCACATGGTCGCATGGCACGGTGCTCACTGCTTACTATTCACCGAACAACACCTTTTCTATCCATCATCCGAACGAACATGACTATCGGTTCCCCCTCGCTCCCACTCGGTCAATCTCGTTCCACGTCCACTCGGACGTGAGGGACTCCAATCCTTCGACTTTCGCATCATACGCCACAAACCCTCCCCGTGTGCGACGTGCGACCACACTCCCAGAGTACGCTCGATGATCGCAGGTGCTCACATCCTCCGACCCGGGCGAATCTGTCAGACTACCCACTCCGACTCGTATGCGATACCGATACCCCGCCCATCTCTCGTACCAACCGAGGCACGACCACATACTGACACCACCCCACTCTTCGCGTCCACCCGCAGCAGACCCGCGTGGGTCTCGCTGCCAACACGTGGGATATCCCGCAAAGTACAGTAATCCTCAAACCATTGATACTCAACGTCCTTTGACACTCGGAGACGCTTGCACGAAATCAGCATGCCTCGGTGGAAGCGCAAAGCGACATACTGTGCAGCGCTTACCTTCCGATCCGGTTCACAACCACATATCACGGCCGTCTGTCTGTCAGTGATGATCGCGACTCCTCGCGAGTCCCCCGCCGGCATGCTATCAATCCGCCCTGTCGACAGCATCAACACCGAAGTTTGGCACATCAGGTGTGGAAACTCAGCCAGAGCACACAGACGGATTCGTCGAGAACACTGCGGACAAGCACCGGCATTTTCGCGCGTGTCCTTCGCACGGGCGCCCGCCCGAGGGACCCCACATGGTGTTGAACGTGAGTCGCGAATTCCGCGTTGCGTTTGCGTCGAGCAACTTAGGATGCGCTTGTAATTCGAGGGTCTAGGCCTAGCATGTACGTCACCCCCATTCTCGGCGAGCGACGCGCCAAGATCCCCGCCCTCCCCAACATACGAATCTCGTTGACGTCGGCCTATACCCAATACACCGCGCAGCGTGCGCCGCCCCGAGCCAGCTGCGACACCCGTCGAGCTCGGCACCGCGCGCCGTGCGCTCGAACCCTCCGGAACGCTAAAATGCCTCGAATCATACCGCGCGTCTGTGGCAGCTCGCGACTAGTGGCTCGGTCGACCCTAATGCCAGTGATCATCGCTCGCACCCGCACTCCGCTATGTACGCGCGCAGATCCTCGCCGTCTTCAACATACGAACCCTCGTCGGCCCATGCTCAACACGTCTTGCAGCAAGTGCCGCCCCGAGCCGGCTGCGACACCCGTCGAGCCAGCCCCGCGTGCATTCCACTCACTAATAGGCCTGAAATTCCACCACGCGTACCGGGCGGGTCGCGACTAGTGGCAGGGATGCCGACCCGAGTGCCAGTAAACGTCGTTCGCGTCGCCGCGCGCAGATCCCCGCCGCCTTCAACATACGAACCCTCGTCGGCCCATACCCAACACGTCTTGCACCAAGCGCCGCCCCGAGCCGGCCACGACACCCATCGAGCCCCACACCGCGCTGTCAGCTCCCAATGGCGCCAAAAAGCCTAAAATCCTGCCTCGCGTCCATGGGAGGTCGCGACTAGTGGCTCGGTCCCGCCTGGTCCCGACTCCGAACGAGCACGAACATCCCTTGCGACCGCGTCGACTCGCGCACCAACATCATGTGGCCGTCAACGTGCTACTTGCCGACGGTGGCCCGCATCGCCCCGCCACCGCACGGCGGACCCGGCACGCGACAGTGGCAAGCTCGCTCGCTCGCAGTTCGCTGGGACCCCGCCACGCGCGCCCTTGCCCTTCCCCTGCGCACGCTTTCGGCGGGCGATCGAGCGAGGCCCGCATCATCATCATCATCATCATCATGTGTACCCCAGCATAGTCCCAGTCCTAGCTAGTAATACCCGCGTAATGCCCGGGAGCCCAGCCAATCCTGATTCCTGACGGAAGACACGCCCACGCCCTTCCCCGGCGCGATCGCGTCGCCGTACGATGCATACATACTGGGCGAGCGAGCTGCCGCGAACGCGAATGCGATCGCGCGTCAAGGTGCTCTGACAGACTCGTGTCTCGGGCTCGCGGGTGGCTCGGTCGGGGGATCGCTGCGCCCGCGCGTTTCACAGCGACGGCGACGTCGAGACAGAGGGCAGGGACGCGTTCGCTGCAGTGCGCTTCCGCTTCGCGATCGCGATCGCGCGCGCGCGCGCCCGGGGAGAGCGCGTCCAGTGTGCCTCCCGGCAGTCCAAGTCTTCTGTGCTTCTCTCAGGGTCGCGCGACGAGCGAGCGAGCAAGTGAGCCGACGCATTGCCTGCCTGCACGCCGTAGCCGAGTGGCGATTCAGCCTTGGTCGCGGTGCCCCGGTGCAAGGAAGGGGTGGCTAGAGCCTAGAAGCACCTCATTTGACCACAACCTGTGTTACATTATCGGCCTTTATGGGCGCAGGCCTGACGTTCATCTATCCCGGACCCGTGGTTCTTGTGCGAATATGACGGTGTTTGCGCCGAATTTTCACTCTGGCCTCCTGCAGGCCGCACAGCTGGGCACCGTACTTTGGTACCGGTAAGTCTGCTGGGATCTCTCTCGCACGCCGCTCCACCGCGCGCCCACAGAAGTGAGAACGTCGTCCAGGCGAAAAAAAAAACAAACAAAAACAAAAAAACACAGATTGCATAGTAACCGCAGCCGGAACACCTAGACTCTAGTACATTGAACTTAGCGAGGGCGGGGTCCACGACGAACGCGGAGTGTTTGTCCGTCTGCGCGCGAAGCCGGGCATTAGACTCACCACCGGCCTTTCTGCCCTCGCGCGCCTCCCCGGTCGTGTCCCCGGCGCCAGGCCCGCCGCATGCCAGTCACGGTGGGGCATCCCGAATCCCCGGCCCATCCCCTGGACCTGGACCCTGTTCAACCTCTGCTCCCCGATCCGCGTGCGCGGGCGACGGTCGCACGATGACGTGCGGGCGGAAGGTTCGACCCGATTTCGGATGACGGCTACGCGGGTCGTGAATCTGATTCGAATTCGAAAGCGTGCGTACGTCCCGCGAGCGGTTCTGTTCTCTTCTTTGACCTGCGCGCGGCTCCCTGGTGGCGGCTTTCCGAGAGCCTCACTGGCCCCAGGCTGTGGAACTGGCGCGCGCTCCGAGCCTGAGTGTATACGTACGTGTGCGTGTACGTACTTGCAGCAGCGTACGGTCTC
Source organism: Sanguinoderma infundibulare (assembly GCA_032821775.1). Taxonomy (NCBI): domain Eukaryota; kingdom Fungi; phylum Basidiomycota; class Agaricomycetes; order Polyporales; family Polyporaceae; genus Sanguinoderma; species Sanguinoderma infundibulare. Next base: position 346,207 of record JAVLRN010000004.1, on the reverse strand, counting down.
GAGCAGTTGCGTAAAGTTGCTGGCACAGGGACTCTGAGCTCAGGGCGTGTCCCGCTTCCGAGTGCCTGGCGCGGCAGTGGAGATCTATGTGGGCCGGCGTGTCGCGTAGACGTAGTAGGTCGCTGCTGTCAGTGTCAGTGTCAGTGTCATATTGAACTTGGCGGGGCCTCCGGCACCGGCAATGTTAGTACTCACGTCTGACAAAGCGCGCAAGTCGGATGTTGAGAATGCCGGATATACCAGTCTTTTGGACGAGCTCGAGTAGGATGGGATACTCAGGCTGCTATGCTCAACTTGGGCAAGTTGAATGTGCTGACGTTGGACTCACACAGCGCGATGCCAATAGTTGGAATACTGCGTGATATATTTTTTTTCGAGACAGGGTGGGCATAGGATGCGGCATAGCTAAAACATAGCAGACACGGGAGACTGGAGCAATGCAAGGACGATACAGCAGCGAGTTGCAGTACTAGTACAAGAAAAAAGAAAGCGCTAGATCCAGAGACGTATCCAGTTAATAAATAGAGATAGCGGAGCACGCTAGGTATACAGTGATGGACGCGTAGGCCCGGGTAAGTAGCGGCGAATAATGTAAGCAGGTGAGCGCGACGACGACGACGACGACGACGACGACGACGACATGCGTGGAATGTATGAACGAAGGATGACAGTGGGGTGCATGCAAGAGTTGTGGGATCCAAACGCGATGCGATGCAAAATGCCAGAGATGAAACACACCGAACGGCGCGAGGTCGCACCCGGACGACCCAAACCAAGAACAAGGGAGGGCGAGCTCAGAACGACGAGTGCGCGCCAAGGTAAGCCCGCGATTGCTGGGGGTGTTGGTGTTGGTGTTGGTGTTGGTGTTGGTGCATGCCGTACGGGCCGACGTACGACCCCGACGCTGGGTGTTGCGATGCTTGCATTGAGCTCGACGACGAGGAGAGGATGGGCATGGGCAGCTGCATCGGACTCGACGAGGAGCAGGAAGACATGATGGGCATGGGCAGCTGCATCGGGCTCGCGGACGAGGAGGAGGAGGAGGAGGTCAGGACGGGCATGGGCAGCTGCTGCACGGGGGCCGGCAACGCCCACACAGGCTGCGTCCAGTCGACGGGGCTCAGCGGCTGCGAGCAGAAGCCGGCGGGGGGGAGCGAGCTGCTCCTGTCGCTCGGCGCGTACGGCGACTCGGAGCTCGTGCTCAGCACGTGCGGGAGCGTCATCTCGTCCGCTTCGTAATCAATCTGTGCGACGCGGGAGAAGGAGGGGGGGGGGGAGGCGCAGATCAGCGTGCTGTCCTACTTTAAGCGCGGAGATGGAAAAGGAAGCGCTGCGGGGACCCCGGGAGACGGGACGAGGAAGGGGAGAAGACGGAGGGGGGCGAACGGGGATCCCGGCATACTAAAAATTGTGCGCACCTCGAGATCGTCTTCGTTGAGCGCGAAGGGCGAGAGCGGAGGGGCGCTCGCCGTGTTGAAGTGGTATTGGATCATCATCGCGGCGACGTGCTTCTGCGCCAGGTCTGTCGGTTGCTTCGTGATCTCCTGCACGATGGTGTATGGTGACAGGTCTGGGTAGGAAAACATCAGGGAAGTGCGCTCGCAACAGGTGTATGGAAGGGGGGCGGCGTACCTGCACAGGCGCAGAGGTTGTCCCAGTAGCCGGGCGCGAGCGTCGTGAAGTGCATGTAGGAGCCAGGGCTGGACCCGAATTCGTCTGAGCTGCGAATGCGCATCGGCTTCGGTTGATCGATGTGCATGACGGTCGAGCCACAGTAGACGGTGAAACTCGAATATAATGTCATGTGGGTCTGGGATGTGAACGTAACGGTAGGGTCGATGCTTCGGAGCGGCCGGGGCTCGGCCCAGGAGTAGAACGAGCTCGAGAGGACGCTGACCTCCGTGGGACGCGACGCCTGGGCGTACGTCTCGGACCAGGTGAGCGGAACGCTGATGTAAACGTGGATGATTTGGTTCATGGGAGAAACCACGGCCCCATTGAAGTAGATGTCGGACATCCCCATGTCGTGCGCCGGCTCGCTCGGCCGGGTGGGATGCATCATCTCGTAGTGACGATCCGAAATCGCCTTCATGACTGCGAGAAGAGAAGAAGTCGTGATCAGCGAACGAACAGACCAATGGCGGAAGCGAGCATGGCTAGCAACCGCAGAGGCGGGGTATCGATCTAGACACTTACTCGTCTTTCCTGCGCTAGTGTCCCTCAGCTGCTGGATGCGGCTGCCGACCTGTTTCGCGGTCCGGATCTCTCCGGTTTTCTTGAGGATGTACTCTGCAATGAACTTATTCCGGTTGGGGAAGCGCGTCAGACCGCGTGGCGACTTGGACTCGGCCGGCGTATATTTGTCAAGACCTGCGAGTGGCTGGCTCAGTGGTACGAATCGGACAAAGAGCAGAGGGCGACCGGACCTTCCATGAGGGCCTGCTCAAGGTGCGGAGGCCATACGACCTCGTTCTTTTCCTTGGACATGCGATAGCATTTGCGGCCGGCGAGGATGGTCTCGAAGTTCTTCTTCGAGGAGCCCGGGGCGGCGGTGCCGTGGTTGGACATGGTGTCGAGGCTGGACGACTACTAGAGGGGGTGAGGGCGACGACGGTGACTACTCCAAAGGAGGAGCGGATCGGGGAGGGCTATCTGAGGGGAGGAATGAGTGATGAGGAACAGTGCAGGCGAGCTGCGACATTTTGAACAGATTATGGGCGTCTTCTTCCCGAGGACCGGTTGTCTGCAAGAGTACGGCATTGTGGACCATCGATGCACCTGTCCACTTGCGTCAGTCACGGCTCCCAGGAGGAAGACGAGGGCAAGATTCGGAGATACCAGATGAAGATGAACACAGTCGCCCTTGCCCCGGGACGGTGTCGAATGACGGCGGAGAGCAATGGAAGCACTGCAAGGGAAATGAAAAAAAGCAGTTTCTGAGATTGAGCATTTTGAGTTCCGAGCATCAAAGTGATCCGTGGGGACGGCAGAAGCGGCTGCCATGTGCGGGAGGTAGGGGCCATGGGGAGAAGGGGGCATGACGTTGGGCTGGGCTATTGCCGGAGAGCTGTGAAGGCGTCGGAGGGCGGCCGACAATGGAACTCGCACCCTGAGCTGGCGTCCAACGTCGAACCGTCGAGCTGGGTCCATGTGCCGGGAGCGGACCAGGTTTGGGCAATCAGGCTTACAGTGCAGAGCTGCCACGCCAGGCGTGGCGCTTCCCATCCGCCTGCCACTCCGAGGCGGGCGCTCCCGAAGCCAGCGAGAGTTCGCGGCCGTCGAGCCGTAAGCTGGCCACTGGCAGCTCCCACCGTCTGCCGAGCACGAGCACGAGCACCCACTCGACGGTTGCGCCGCTCCATGTAAATCACGCCTCAAGCTGGGCCGATGCAGGCTCAGGCCACATCATGATGATCGTTTCTCTCAGCTTTGTCCCCTGTTTGTCCCAGAACATGTTTCGCGCGTCAGCCTTCAATGGTCGATGGAGTTTGACAAAACACAATTTCTGCACTCACCACGGCTCCCGAGTCGCTTCCCCGCTCCATCTCCAACCCACCGCTGGATCTCGGACGAGCTCGCGCATGGACGCCCTCGTAGCCCAGTAGGGTTGACAGAGAGGATCGCCCATCATCGGCGAATTGCACGCAGCGTCGGTGCGGCGTCTGCCCTCCCGATGCTCTCGCGTCGCCCGTACGCTTCTCGCTGCAAAGTGCAATGTGCAACTCGTCCTCGACAGGCGAGCACGAGGGCGCCGGGAATGTAACTGTGCCTCTCGGGGGATTCGCACCTGCGGTGCGCCAGATTCGGCAACCTGGACCACAGCGGGGGCGCTCCGTGCGCGCCTCACTGATTTTCGTCCGATCAAGCTGTGCCCACTGGCTTGAATTGCGCGAGGCCCCAGGTCCACCCCGGGCAATGACCACAGCTCCTGGCTTCGCGGACGATTCCCTCCTCCGCAGGCCCCGCTTCTAGCACTCCGCGGCGTGTCGCGCGAACCACAAGATCCTGCAGAGAAGGCGGGCAGACGCCTTCGCGAAGTCGCGCTCCTCGCCAAAAACTTCCATCTGCTCATATGGCCGACTCCGCGGCAAGGGGTATCGCTGCTCGGCGCTGGCACAAGTACGATTCGAACCGAGCGCACGCCGGGCACGTCCAGTAAGGTAGTGTTCATATCGTCGCTGAGGATCTATGTACGACGCACGACGTAAGTACGACAAACGTATGTATATATGTAGAGCAAAGAATGTTCGTCCAGAACCAAGTTGAAGCAACTAGGTCATCGACTGGTCCCGATCGAGTAAAGTCCAATGCATGTGTCCGTGCGCGCAGCCAAACTCTATCAGCAAAAAAACGACAATCGTCCGAGCGTCCGTTCCGCCCTATGTATGTACAGCACTATCCGAATCGTCCATCAATCCAAATCCTAAATCACGAACCCACTCAGAAAATTGCACCGCCGGCGCCGCGCGGATGGTTCCCTGCGCGCCCAGCACTCCCGCGCTCGGTCGCAATCAATCAGCTGGAAGCCCCCAAGCCAGGGTCCTCCCGCATACGAGACGACGCTCGGTGGCCCTGCAGCTCTCCGCACCACAAACTCCACACGAGCGAGCGAGCGCGCGTGCAGAAGCCTGGCGTAGGGCGGGTGGCGGCGGGAGAAGCTAGGCACACGCCCGAGCGATGCTGGCGTCCGTCGGAAATTACACCTGCCCGCCGTGGGCTCCCTGTGCTTCCTTCGCGTACGCCTCGTTCATGGACGGACGGCCGGATGACATTGACATAGCGCCAACCGTGGGGGACACCATCTTGAACTCGCGGTGATCGATCGAGTCCTTTATGACGTCCTCGGCCTTGGCCATGAATATCTTGCCTTTGACGAACGCCCAGACGGTGAGCCCGAACAAGATCAGCCAGACCGCGCACATGAGGACGGTCATGACGAGGTGCCAGACGAAGAAGCCCTGGAGGCCGAAGATATCCCCCAGCACGCGCACCGTCGAGATCCACCCGACTGCATTACAGCGAGCAGCGAACACGCTCGGTTAGCAGTGATAGATTGGATGGGATGCAAAGAGCAATGGGCGAGCACGTACCGTTCGGGAAGGTCAACGCCCAGCCTGCAAGCGAAACAAAGTGGCATCAGCACTCGGCGTTTGGCAAGGTTGCGTATAGTTAGATCGCGCGACTCACATCCAAGGATCTCATGCAGGTGCTTGTGGACTTTGAACCAATAAGGCAGAAGCCCGAAGAAGAATAGGAACAGGGCGAGACCGAAGAGCAGCAGGCCTGACAAAACAGACGCCGCGAACCAGATCTCCCCCGCACTCGAGCTCACGAGATCGTGCGCCGGCAGACTGCAGCGGGCGTCAAGCAATCGCGCAAAGTCCGGTGTCCCGGGCAATGCCAGCCAATGCATCTCTCAGAACTCGCCAGAACGGGTGATATGCGCGACCGTACTTACATCTCCTGTGCCTTCTGGCCCAGCTTGATGAGCGCGAGGGCCGTGAATCCCGGGGGACCGACGGCGACGAAAGCACCGTTTGCCTGGTGGCCGTCTAGGAACCCCGTCTGCACCGGAATCGACGGCGTTACTCGAATATATTCGGGCGGGCGTCAGAAGAGACTGTCACTCACGGTCATGATCCTATTTCCAATGCGAAGACGTCATTTTAGGATCGGCGCTTCTCCGCATGCAAGTGCAGGCGCCTTCCGGGGGGTAGAACTCACCGGATGATGTAGATGCAAATATAGAAAAAGGTCATGAAGAAGCCGAGCCCTGTGGTGCGGGTGCCGCTCAGCGTATGCGCTCCGAGAACTTCGACCAAGTATGTAAACCGACCTTGGAAGACGTAGCCTGTGAGCAAGACGCCGATGGCGCGCTGCTCCGTCGACGGGATAACGTCCAGCACGTTGAACGCGATCACGCCAACGAGCATCTATTCCATCCCTCTCTCTTCAGCATCGCGCTCCGATACCACACGGGATGCGTGTCGCTTACCATCGGGAAGACCTGTGGCACCATATAAAGACACGGTCAATATCGGAGATCTTCAAGTCACCGCTGATGACCAAGTGATGCGTAAGACGTACCAGGAACGCCCAGGCAGGGGTGAATGTCGTCAGATCGTGTGGGTTATTGAACCAGACCATGAGCATTGGGAAGCAGACGAGGCAGGCGAACACCACGTAAACCCTGGGTGTATTCAGAGTCAAATCACGGTCCGTACCTCTAGAAGATCAAGTAAAACATACCAGAACAGGGAGTAAATGAACTCCGGGCTCACGTGGCCGGTCGGGACCGCATACTTGATCGTCCCGATGATGATGGTCGCGAAAGACAGAACGACCAAGGGCACGAAGATGCCCTTGACGGGGTCTTTCACAAGGCGGAGGGACTGCCTCGGATACACTTGCGCACTCAACATGAGCAATGCATGTCTCGCAGAAGAAGCGCGCACGGAAGCGCCACTCACAGGCGAGCTGGATGGCCAAGGTGGTGACGTTCAGGAGGAAAAGAGCCATGTTCAGGAAGTAGAAGAACGTCTCGACGTTGGTCAACACTCCCGCATGCTCCTTCAGCCCGGAGAGCGTGACGTAGACCGCGCCGGTGCCCATGCCGATCGGGAACTGCGCGATGGTATCGTAAATCCCATGCGGCTCGCCATGCGGAAGAAGAAGAAGAAAGGACTCACCGCTTGCCAGCTCCAGCCATGAATGCGCCGAGCTAGGGAGCTGACCTTCTGCGGCTCCTCCGTTAGCACGGACGGAAGCGGTTGGTCAAAACGCACGGAAAGCACAGTGCTGTTGTTTTGGTGGGACTCCATGGTGTCGAACCGGACGGAGGGCGACTAGTGGTAAGCTGTAGAACAGGTAGCAGGCGAGGAGAGAGCAGACGGAATCGACGGCGAATTATACGAGAGCGAGGATACTGAATGAATGAATGACGCGTAATGGCATGCAGATCAAGATGCGACGAGCCAAGGCCAGACTGAAGGCACTAAAGACGAGAAACAAGCACCAGGCGGGGGCGGAGACGCTCAGCGTGCTCGAGGCGCGGCTCGCTTCTCGCCCTTCCCAGATATATGTAAGCGACACTGGACGGGCCACCGTGGAAAGCGATTGGCTAGCACATATTCAACGATTCGGGGACCAAAGGGCTTTGTTGATTCTGGAGTGGGGGGCGGTGCGAGGTCGCGCCAAGACCTAGATTGTCCAATGGGGACCGAGAGCCAAGGAAGGTTATTGAATATGAACGCACCAGAGACACCGTATCTGAGACAACGCTTTGGCCGTGAGGTTGATACAACGGAGCTGCGCTTCGAGGACTCGTTTCGTCGCCGCCTCTCGTATGCCAGTTGAGAATGAAGCTGCGCAAATTGTACATGCGCAGTCTGCGTCCTGACGTGCGCTGTCAAAGACGCGGTGACAGGCCCTCGGCGGGGACCACTTGCGGGAGGGAATGGGGTGGACGGGCTACGTGCCAAGCACACGAGATAAACACACAGATCCGTTTCGGGATCGAAAATTGGGTGGCAGTACACCGCCTGATGGTTGATCCCGCTCGCCTGCCATATGCAGCAAACATTCGCCTCGATCAAAACCGGTTTTCCCGCCTCCTCGCCCACGATCCTTTCCTATGTCGTCCTTTCTGCTGCGGACAAGCAAACGGTGATGGTCATCTAACCTTTTGTCCTTAAGACCGACGACGGGCGCGCCCTCCGTCAATGGAGTCTCTTGGAAGACAACGTCGCCAGCTACGTCGCCACGGACCGCAGCATCAATATAAAACCCGACAACCGAGGCGGGGCGCGGCCAATTACGACTCGGGCGTGTTTCAATTTACCCTCGACTAAGTGACCCATCGCCTAGCATCGCCTGCCGCGCTGTATAGACGATGACGACGTTCTTCACGAGAACCACATCTGCCTGACTTGGCGTCGCATATTCATGGGCTTGGCTGCGCTGCGCGCACGGATATTGTGAGCCAAGTCCACCAAACCGTACACACGCCTCAGCGATAACAACACCACCCCGTCCAACGCCGCATCGGCCATGATAAGAACGTACGTCGTGATCGGGGAACACAAATACTGAATCACAGATAGCAGTGTGAGGCATCACATGCTCACACCGCACATTCAAGCCCGAGGAACAGAGGAACGTGGCTGAGATAGAAAAGAAACACACCGAGAGCCAACAAAGAAGACAAGTACAATGCAAATCACTGTTGGATATTTGGATACAGGTGGCGCCGTTGTACAGCATCTCCAATGGAGACGACGTTGTCGTTGCCCAGATTACCGGATAAGGATGAGGCGTCGATATCGACCTCGGCGACGGAAGCACCGTAAAACCACGGTCATGATCGCGAGATGCTCGCGAATCAAGGTGCCACACACACACTGCGACACACACCTCGAAAAAAAGCCAGGTTCATCTCCGCGCGCGAGTGCGAGTAGACCGTCGCACCCGGGCGCGAACAGGGGCGACTGCCGCCGGGATGGGCGCAGGTGCGGCGGCGGCGACTGCGAGGGCGGGCTGCGGATACGCCGGCCCAGCTTGTGGTTGGTTGTGATTGATGTGTACCTGGAAGTTGAACACAGGTGCGGCCCCAATCTGCGGGTGGTGAAGCGGCTGAGGATGGTGGTGCACGTGCAGGACGTCCAGCTGCGCGTTCTGCCGCGCGATGACTTGGTGACGTGCCGCTTGGAGAGCTTGCTGATGCTGAAGATGCTGAATATGAACATATGGGATTCCAGGAGGGCGACCAGCAGGCACATGAACGTGCGGCAAACCTCGCGAAGGACCGGGGGCCGGCGGTGGCGGCGGGAGGTCGACATGGAGATCTTTCGCGTCCATTTCAGGATGCGCTCGCCTGTACTCCTCCATCGCCTTCTTGGCGGCTGCAGTCACCTTCGCGCAGCAGCTCAGCCCATGAGCTTCGCGACAGGGATTGGCATAACGGCAGAACGCGCACCTCGTCGCTATGACGGCCCTCTACACCCGCCGTGTCCCAGAGCGCACATTTATTCGGATCCGCCTTCTGAGTGTACGGAGGTTGCTGGAAACCAAGCTGTCAACATCCCGTTCGCGCGCTTGGCTTGTCTGCGCCATGGTTACTCACTTGGTTGAAGTGGTCGTAACCGTGGATAACCTTGCGGCAAATGTAGCACGAAAGCGTGCCACAGTTCGGACACGTCATCTTGTTGCACTGCACGCGGAGAGCGCCACGGGCAGAAGGGTTAGTTTCGAAGTCCAAAGCGCTCGAGACATGGCCAGAACACGCACCCCCATTTCCTTGATAAACGCTGCGCGCAAAAGCAAGCACCGAGCACCATTGCGAACATGTCGTTTATTCCTCAGACGTCTCCGTCGAACAGAGACGGCCACGCACCTTTCTGGCACTTGGGGCAGTTCCGCATGAGAGCGCGCGCTGAAAAGTTAAAGCGCCACACGGTCGTCAGTCACGAGAAAGCAAAGACAGGAAACATGGAACGGCGGTCACGCACTCATAGCTTCCTCGATAGCGTGCCGTACGTCGAGCTTCTTGTCATCTTCGACTTCTACAATGCCGGCGGATCAAACGAGCCCCGTCAGCAAACGCAAAACGCACCGCCCGACGGCATAAAGGCTTTTCCAACAGCTAACGCACCTTGACAGCTCTTCGGAAGGTGGTCCTGTAGCATCAGCGGAGGCGGGGCGGGAAGATACCGTCAGCATCGCGCCAACCTTCCACGCAAGAACTCGAGCGACGGGACGTCGCGCATCGGGAGATGGACGCAGAGCGGGGAAGGCGACAAGTGCGCACCGACAGATGAATGGACTAGCTAACGAACGAAGAAAATAAAGATCAAGTTTCGCAGATGGGCCATCGCGGAGCCCATGCCGCGAAAGACAACCCACGCCCACGTGTGACAGGACAAGGGAGTAGGAACGATAGACATGAGGCATGGTCGATGATAGGCAATAGATGGAGGGAGAAAACAGAACGAACGTGCCATGTACAGATGGCAGGAAAAACAACAGAACAGAACAGACCAACGACAAACAGAACAGACCAGCGACAAACTCACCGGCTTCTTGCACGCCCTGCACGTCACAGCCCCACAGCCCTCGTTCTCGCACCTGAACAGCCGCTCCTGCTCGTTCTCAATCACGACCTTGTACTCGCAGAACGGACACTCCTCCAGGCCCTCCAGCCCCGCCGCCTCGATCTCCTTCCGCTGCTTCACGCGCTCGTACAGCTCCAGCAGCTTCGGCGTCAGGAACCGCCGCAGCTCCGACTCGGGGAACGCGAGCTTGCACCCCGACTGGTCCATACACACGATCCGCGCGTCGTGCTCCCCCAGCTTCGTCTCCGCGTACGTCATCATGCACTCCGTGCAGAACAGGTGCGCCTCCGGGCACTGCACCATCTTGTCCTGTGTGCCATGTCATCCGAAAGGCGAGCCGGAGGAGGGGCCAGGAAGTGTGTAAGAGCTGCATATACACAACACAAAAGAACGACCACTCACGAACGGATACTCGCAAAAACAACACCCGCACTCGATTCCCCCGCCCTCCTCCTGCATCCGCGCCTCCTCCTCAACCCCCTTCGCCCGCTCCATTTCCTCCTCCTCCAGCCTTGTCCTCACCCACGCTATCTCCCGGTCCAGCTCCTCGTCGTGCTTCTGCACGCGCTTGCCATTGCTCTTCCGCGGGCGCGACATGGCCTCGAACGGGCGCGGCACGCGCTGCTGCTGCTCCCGGAGCGCCAGGTACGTGGGCGCGTACAGCCGGTTGTTCTCTTTGAACACGTTGTGTATGTGTGCCGAGGGTATCATCACGAACTCCGTGGTAAGTTGTCCCTGCGCAAAATCTCAGTCAGCAAGGTTCGCCAGCGGAGCAGTAGACGTGGTGGACGTACAATAGCAAGATCGTCATACCGGTCCCCTACCTCCCTCTTCCGATTCTTGCTACCATAGTCGATCTTCACCTTGACGGCACGCTGCTGCTGGTGCTGCAGCTCCTCCTCCTCCTCCCTCTTCCGCTTACCCTTCCCCTTCGCCTCCGCCTTCGGATAGTCTGGGTTCTCGAACAGGGTATGCAGGATATGCTCCACGACTTTGTCCTGGTGATTCGGGTAGTACTGCTCTATCAGGGAGAAGACGTGCGCGGGCGAGACGTCGGGGATGATCTCTATCACCTGCGCGACGTATATGTCGAAGGGTATCTCGTCGTCTTCGACGACGAGCGGAGCGCCAACCTCTTGCGGCGGAGGACCTGCTTGCGGAACCTCAGCTGCGGCAGCCGGCGCTGGTACGACCTCCGGCGCTGGAGGTGGAGCTAGGGCGAGGGGGGATGCAACCGCTGGTGCTGGTGCTGGAACTGGAGGGGCCGGCGGTGGCTCCGCCGGCCCTGGAGGCTCAAACAGAGCCGGGCCATCATAAAACACGTCCGGGAGGAACAACGGCTGCCTTCCAAGAGGCGAAGGCAGATGATATACAGGCTGCGCTACCTGCGCGTCGACCCGCGGAGGGGGAGGAGGGGGCGGAAGAAGCACCGCCCTCTTCGCCTTGCCCTGCGACGAGCCGGCGCGGCGCGAAGCACGGTGTCGCTGAGCGCGGGTTGGCTGAGAAGGCCCAGCGTGAGCGTTATCGTCCCCCGAGTCTGAGTCCGTCAACTCGATGATCTCGCTGGGAGGGGTTACGCGCTTGGCCTTCGGGCGCGGGCGTGGCTGGGGCTGGGACTTCACCCTGGTCTTCGATGCCCGTGTGTTACCGCTCGGCCCGGCGTGGACTGGGGAGTTGTCTCGGGAGTCGACATTGATCACAAGCCGATCCATTTCTGCGAGGCGTGTGCGTCAGTGAACACCGTCAGGGAAACACATCATCTCAGCATAAGATGCACGAAGGAGAAAAGTGGGAGAAGACATTGTTAACAGCGGGGAGACGAGACGACCGAGAAGTTGAAGAGCGAGCAGCCAGACAAAAACCAGCACATATATACCCCGTGGCTAATGAACTGGAACATTTCGCCGAGGAGAGATGCCAACCGCCAAGCACTGCGCGCATCATGACGGACTCCGCCCGACGGCACCGACAACCTGCCACAAGCTGCTACCGCAAAGTGTGCCGCGATAGTTCAGCTTGGTGATCCGCTGCGCGGAATGGCTTGACTGGGTCCGTGCCCTGGTCACCTGCCGAGGTGCATCCACTTGGCGGGCCATACTGAATTTCGTCTGTTTGGCTCGGCGCCGGCGAGGAACGAGGATATATGGCTAAGGCTGAGCAGCTGGCATTCACCAAGGCAGCCGTGGTTACAGTCCAAACGACACGTAAAACACTGCAGCCCTTCAGCTCGCAGTGGTTGTGTCCAAAAACGCATAGCGCTGGAACTCCCTGCCTTTCGGCGCAGGATGGCTGGATCATGTAGAGATGGTGCATCTAGGGCGGCCAGTCTTGCACACGGGTCGGCATAATCGGCCGCCGCCCAAACGACATCCATCTCATGAAACAGGCGTCTGGATTGGGGGTTCTTGAGCGGCCGACGAAGACAAACGGCCTAGGGGAAACGGGTGCAAAAAAGAAATATCGCGTTCGAAGCGAAACCGACACCTCCTCAAGCACCTGCCAAGAGACACTACGGCCGGGAGCGAGCGATAGGTACAAACGCTCCCGTTCGTGAGCAATTCTCAACCTCAGTGCTGAGGACGGCGTGACAAACACACTCAGCAAGCGTCCCGCACTGCGGAGCGACGAGCACGGAACGATGTAGATTCCAGTAAACCTCGCCGGCTGACAGAGAGGTATAACCGCACACCGTCGTGTGCCTGATGGTTATGATAGCCATGGCTAGCATCGAAGCTCCAGTACGCTCGCTGAGTCCATGCTCTGACTAATAGAGTCTTGCAGACCTAACTCCGCAGATTCCCTACCAGGCGTCTGAACAGGAAAAACAGAATATCCGCCAGGACCATCCAGCCCGGTGGAGATCTATGCCATATGCAGTCCGGTTGTCCGATCTGTTGTCGAACTTTGCGGATGAGGCCGTAGCCTTCACAACATCGAACAAGACAGTGTCCGATGCTTATGCATGGCTTCGGCGGCGTCAGGCAGCAAGGTTGAATCCAGACAGTGCCATCCACGATCCGACCGCGCGAGTTGGGACTTGATCGTGCACCGTCCCGCTGAACCTCTCCATCCACCTGCACGCCGACACGTAGCGCAACGCATAGACGAAGCACGGTCGAACATCTGATCCATCTTGTTCCGGCCGCCCTGCGCCTCGCTAAGGTTAATGCAGCCGCCGAATTTGATAGATAGACGCATATGTGCGGGCGCATGGGTCTGGCGGTACTGTGATCGCGCCAGAAACCGGAAGGATGCTACCAATGCCGCCACTAGGGAGGCAGAAAAACAGGGTGTAAGACGCATCAGGGCGAGCATCGGGCGAGTGAAGCCGAGCCGCCTCGGCCGCGACCCTGAATGACATCTTGCACGCTGGTCTCGCTGAACCGCCGGTGAGGTTCAAAGAAGGAAAATGAGTTGGGCACCGGAGGACCTGCGTGAAGAGTGTCTTCACGGCTGCCGTCAGGTGGGTAAAGGGTACCGGAACCGGGGAGGAAGGGCGAAGCGTTGGTTGTTACGCCTTCGATAACGCCGTGTTGGACGCAGATGGCTGGGCGAGTGCTTCAAAGAGAAGATCGCGCTGTAGGGTTGGAAAACTGACGACTATATGCGGGGGTATCGATGCGGCGTGAACCACATTTACGTTTCGACTTGCCCAGCACCGAACGCGGCCACAGGTCGCATGATGCAATGGGCGCCGCCAAGGACATCGAGCAGAGAAACAGTAGGCCGGGCGAGGTGAGGATGAAGAACTCACCAATAATCTGTGCTCGTCCCGGAGAGATCCCCCTGTGTTTTCAGGACGCCTCCGGTGTAACGCTCGGCGCGTTGTAGTTGCTGGATAACTCGTCGAAGTCGGCAGGAAGCACTAAAGTATCAGGGAGTAAGAAGATGAGAGTAGAAGTGGCGGTGGTTGCCCAGGGTGGCGAGCTCGTCGTCGGAGACGGCGGGAAGAAGGCAAAGCGCGATGTCCACGCTGCCCTCAACCGGAACAACGCCTCTTCCAGACGCCCAGGGGTGAACGCCCACGTGCTTCCATGTCACATTGTGACGCACGCGCGACTCTACGTGAAACAGACGCGCATCAGCTCGTTTCTCCTCTTCCCCCCCGTCGTTTGCGCTGCAACCCTGGGGTTATGCAATATGGTGAGTGAGGCAGAGGCTTTAAGCTGTAAGTTTTGCAGTTTGTTTACTTTTATCCGTCAATATCCCTACAGCGCCGGTTTTCTATCAATGACCGCAGCGTGCCAGCGTCGCTGCGCCCATCATGATCATATGGCGGTGACGTGTGTCTCCTCCCTCCACAGCCCAAGCCCACCAGCACTTGGTCAAAATCGCAGTCATTCTCCACTGGCACCTTAATTCGACCAACTTACTTGGGCAATCCCCTGGCTGTGTCCAGCTCACGATTCCGAATGCTTGACGTCGTGCTGCACATCCCTCTTCATCCTTCTTCGCTCAGCGGCAGCGACTCGCCAAGCGACAACACTGGACGATGGCGGTAATCTTGGCTATCCAGGGTGCGCAGTCCGTTTGCTGTGACAGCACTGGGTCCCCCTCGATCCCATCCGGATCACCATGGAAATCGCAGGCGTTGCGGTCGGTTGTCTTTTTGCGGCCATGCGCTTCAAGCTCCAGATCCCGGATCCCGTGCGAGGCATACATTTCATCATCGTGCCTCAGCGGCCGAACGGTGACCACTTGCAGGCACGTGCGCGTCTCTGGCGAGTAATACTATGTAGGTACGTTCCTCCTCTCCTGCATGTACGCGTGACCATGCATGTCTCAAAGGCTTGGTTTGTCATTTGTGTCCGGAATATCCGATCGTTCCCACTCTCCTCACCACCCTTGATGTATGTTATTTCATTGTTAGCGCCCTTGCCACTTTCCAGAACGCATGGTTCCCAGTGGTTTACCGCCATCACGCACAGCATATCAATCAGTTTTTGGCAATTCGTCGTGACCGCGGCCGACTGCGAACCCGTCATGTACACCGTCCCTCCGCCCCATCAGCACGCTGAAACCCCTCCTGTATCTCCGTGCACCCGGAGGTATCAATCAATGCTTTGATGGCCGCCTCTCGCCCTGGTCGTCGTCGTCCCCCAATTCCGATTGACGCGACCCAGCCCTAGCCAAGCGCGTCGTACCACGGCCCCGCGCAGGTATATAAGGCCGTCCACCAGCAGGACAGATTCCTCAGTTTGCAACTCACCTTCGCTCTTCCATCCCAACAGCTTTCAGGCCCGGTGCCTCTCCTTCACTCGTACACACCCTCTCTTTCGTTTCTCTTCTCGTCACCTTTCCTGCACTCCAAGCAAAATGCGCTTCTCCGCCGTCGTCCTCGCCGTCCTCTCCGCCGCCACCGCTGGCTTCACCCAGACCCTGACGGGTGGTGATGGTACGCGCCCTCTCCCAGGCCTAAGCCATCCATGTGAAGAAAAGTACTGATGGATCCGCCTCGCCCGTCTCCAGCTACCTTCTACACCCCCGGCCTTGGCGCGTGTGGCTTCACCAACACCGAGGCGGACTTCATCGTCGCCGTCGACATCGCGACCTTCAACTCCTTCCCCGGCGCGACCGCCAACCCTAATGCGTGCGTCTTCCCCCTCCTTCCGTCCTCGCACCGTACTCATGCTAACAACCGCGTGCAGGAACCCGATGTGCGGCCGCAACATGGTCGTGACCGGCCCCGACGGCAAGACCGTGTCCGTCACCGTCGCGGACTCCTGCCCCGGCTGCGCGGTCGGCAGCGTCGACCTCTCCCCGACCGCGTTCCAGCAGCTCGCCTCGCTCGACGTCGGCCGCCTCCACGGCATCACCTGGACCCTCCAGTAAACGGTTCGAGGGAGGTTGTGGCGCGATTCCTTTTTGCTGGCTTTTGACGAGATGACCTTACGAGAGATGTGTTCATGACGATGTACGACGTAGGCTCTCCACTGGTAATGATTGTGATGGAAGTTCGAAAACTACGTTCTGTGTGGGATGCGTGCATAGGGACATGTCTGGAAGATTGGTAAGGCGGCGGAGGGGAGATGTCGGACAGCGGTGACCGTCCGACGACTTTGAGGCCCTCTTCGTCTGTCGTTCCCTCCGTCTCTCCGATGACGGATTCATCCCGTTCCCGTAGCCGGCGTAGCTCGCTGTGGATTGGATGCCCTCGCAAACATCGAGTCTGAGGAGAACATTCCCATGTGTGGGCGTATACGTCCGGAGGCTGCGTTGCTTATGCGGGCCGTTCAGCAACGGCCTTGAAAGCCACTGTGTCTGGGAAGACAGTCGGATGTAATTGCAGGGTGGGCGTCGGCGGCCGCTCGGATCAATGCAACCAGCTGCGGTCAGGGGAAACGACGGGCGCTTGTGGTCCACACGGTTTCTCAGCTCTCGACCATCACCACCATCGTACGCACTCCCCCAACCCGATATACGACTCTTCGTGTCCACACTTTACTGCTGCATAGCGGTGTCGCCGTAAGCTCTCATACAGTGTTATGTGCGCGATCGCCCGGAGACATGTCTCAAACCAGTTACCAGTCTTCAAGCTGAGCACAACCATATCAGACGCATCCTGTCACCACAAGCCCATCGCACAGTGTCCGCCAGCATACGACATAGATCCACCAGATGTCAGTCTTTGTGGAAATACGTCCGTCATTTGTGTTGACTGCTGCACCTCAAACAGAGAAAATGGAGCGAGCACTGCAAATCAACGACGTACTCCGGCTCATCTTGGCAGCCGCACCATCCGACGGCGATATCGGGCGGTGTGCCACTGTGTGTCGTACCTTCTCTGGACCGGCCCTCGATGTCCTATGGCGAGCGCTGGACAGCTGGAAACGCCTTTGGCATCTGCTCGCTCCGGAAGGCCTTCGGTGCCCGCCTGGCGTCCTCGAGGAAGAAGAGGAAGCATACCTCGACACCGTAAGTGGCAATCCATATTCATTTCCATAGCACGGTCGTCAGCTCCGAGCATGGTAACGTTGACGTTATTCTCGCCAGATCATCTCTGCCAAACTGTACACCGTGCGAGAGCGATGGGAGCGCTTCCTCTGGTACTCCCGTCGCGTACACAGCATACGCGGATGGCCGCATCCTACCGGGCCCCAGTGGAAGCTTATCCAAATCGTGACGGAGATGAATGGCGGCAACCTCCCACTACCCGCTTTGGAACAGACCGCATGGATCGTTCCGGATTCATCTCCCCCCATTGGTGCCTTCGCGCCGTTGTCTTCTCTCCACGTGCAAAGGCTATCGCTCCAAATCTCAACGGACCTCGGGGAGCAGCGCAATGCCGATGTGTTGTCGGAGTTGAACGCAACGCTGCCTTCCCTGCAGGGACTCGACTTCGATTACTACGATGATTCGGCCGTGCCAGTGTCCTCAACGATGGCGAAGGAGCTTCAAATCCATTTCGATCATCTCACAGCGTTGACCGCCTGGGAGATCACCAGCTGCGACGTATTCCACGTCCTCGTCGGCAAGCACGGCTTGAGAGATCTCCTATTCAGGATAACAGTCGAACTTGCCGACTCTCCAGTCCTGTCCACCCCCGTCATTTCTCCAACCCTTCGCACCCTTCGCATCAGGACTTCATGCTGGATTTTCGTGCCACTCTTTCGAGGTGTTCAGTTCCGATCTTTGCAGGATATCGATGTCGACCTCTACGGCTCGGCGCCGCTCTTTCTGGACGCCATAGAAGCCATCGTGGCAGCTGTGTCTATCCCCGCTCTCTGGAGCCTGAGGTTGAATCTTATACAGGGGATAGACGAACCTCCGAGGACTTTCCTGGAGGCATTCCACCCCCTCCTCGCCTGTCGTTCCCTCCATTCCATCACCCTCGAGTCCTCGTGGGAGGTCTCGGTCTCCGATGACGAGTTCATCAAGTTCCCGCAGGCATGGCCTGAACTCGCGTCTTTCGTCATGGAGATCCCATCCACACCCAATCACGGCTATCCGTCCTCCGCCGTCCTCCGTCACTTCCGTCGGTACTGTCCCAAGCTCGAGACGCTCGTCTGTCCGCTATCGATGGCCGGCGAGCGCGGGCTCCCTCTGCTTCCCGGGAGCGCACCCACGCATCCACTTAAGATGTTCAACTTCAATGTGGTTAGACGTGGGAACCCTCAAGTGCTCATGCCAGACGAGGAGGCCCAGGCTTGGGAGGACGAGTTGCGGCGGCTGTTTCCGTGCGCTCGGAGGGAGAGGATAAAGCGAGGATTATTCTGACTATAGGGATTACGCTGACCACTCGGACTAACACGAAGCGTCCTTGAACAATGTTGTCGGTGTTTAGCTTCGCGGTCACGACTCTGCCTCGAGTCGATTCTATATAGTAATAGTCGAACGCTTTCGTGCCACACGTGGCGATCGGAACTACCCTCCACTGTGGCAGCGCCTACGGTCGGGAGGCCGCATATCGATAAGTACGAGTCGAACCTCGACCGTTACCGCATGTCACCGTCTACGGTCCCGCCACTGGCAATGACTTCAACAGATTGGGACTTGCACTCGCCAAGTTCATCACTCCTCTCGCTTCCCTCGGAGCTACAAACAGCCGTTCTCTTGAAGCTCGACATAGCAGATCTCGTCGCTTGCCGCAACGTACGATACTTGATCTCAGGTCCTCAACGCGTCTCACAGTATTCGTTAATCAGGTCTGTCGCCAACTACGGGACGTCGCTGAGGCTCCTGTTCTGGAGTTGAAGCGACGATGTTCGTACTATGGCCACTAGTACGCTGAGGTCCGAAGTATGGGTTCTTCTGTCTCGGAAACGTCCCTCCGTATCTCGTTCTTCGTGCGCCTACTGCGCCCCATGCCGAGCACCACCAAGGGAGGCACGAGTTCGCGTGGGCGGCTATGCCACACTTGGGTTCCTTTTTTGATCCGGATGTCCCCATCGCTGCGATCGTGTTCAACTCGCCGCTCTATGGTAAGCTCTGTCTTCTCGTGCCTCTCTGGGTGTGATCTCACTGCATTTCAGTACGACTCTTCGAGGACACCAAGGAGGCACCACTGTTGAAGACGAAGCCGGGGTTCCTCCTCGAGGGCTCACCGAACCAGGACGACGACTTCCACAAGCACCAGTCGCCGCCCGTCGTCCTCCGCCTGTGCGAAACCTTCGGCGGCCACGGCGCCGTCAAGCTAAGCTCGCAGACCACCCATTTGTCGTCAAAGTGGTCGTGACGAACCTGCTGGAGGACGAGCTCGAGGAGCCGAGCGTGTACCAGGCGGAGGACAGCTACTCGATCGTGAAGTTCAAGTTCCACGGGTTCGAGGTCAGGACCGTCAAGCTTCTGCTGGGCCCGAAGAGGTACACGGCCTTTTCAATGACAAATTACGGTCCTTGGGCCTGACGGCTGACGAAAGGTGTTCGGTTCAACAGTCAATAGTGTGGCCCCGCAGAGGGGAAGCTGGGTGACGGTGGAGAAGCGGGTCCTAGCCTAAGAGACGAGCCCTTTGAACTTCGAACTTTGAGCTTAAGAACCCTTTCTTGCTGTACGATGATGCTGGACGGCTGGACAAATTTCTTTGTATGTTTTTGGGCTGTGAAAAATACTGTGTTCGAACTACCGATGGGGTGGTAGCTGCATGCCGCCTCTTCTGGCGCGACTCGGACTGACCCGGACCCGCCTTGAGCTTGTCCGAACCTCGATAGCATCAAAGTTTCGAAGGCGAAGGGACGGCCGTGGTGTACAAGACCGTGGTGGACTGTTTCGATATCGGCGGACAACTGTGTCTTCTTGGAGTTCCTCGACTTGGTCGCCTTGTGCCATGCTGACGATCTTCCCTCAAAAGAACGCCATGTGTATATCGATGATCTGTGGAACAGCGGGGATGACATCACCTGAATGCACAGCGATTGGGAGAGGAGGACGAGAGCTCGGAGAGCCACGGGACAGCATAGCCCGCTGCGCCGGATGTACGTCTGTATTCAATGATATCTCGGACAGTGAGAGTGCTACTGCCCGTCGAACTCATGATCATTCGGACGCGACCGGTGTATCGTCGTCGCTATCGATGTACATGCGGAATGTTCGAACGGGTCCGACGGTCTGACCTCCTGCCGGCGATCCGAAGTGCTGGTCGTACATAAAACGCATCACGATGCCACCCCGAAGTCCTGTCGAATATCGAACGTGCTCAAAGAAAGCACGTCAAAACGGGATAGGGTGGCCTATGGCCGGATGTCTAGAAAGAGCGGCAACGCGCAGAATCGTCAGATTCAGTAGGTTGCCTTCCGCTCGCCCGCATTCAAACCAGGAAGGACAGCAGCTCACGAAGAAAGCGACGCCGTCGTCCGTCAGCACGAACCACTCCGGGGATACACCGTCGTCCGTACGAAACCTGTAGTCCACCGGAATGCACGTCACGCTGACCGGCAGGCTCGTCCGAATCGGCATCCCGCCATCCAATCCCTTCGACTCGGGCCAAGCGATGACCTCGTCCAGGTCAAATAACTCTCGTGCCGCGAGGACGTCAGGGTCGTCCGGGCCCTGCCTGGACTTTGCACACGAGTGGACTTCAAGCACGAAGACGGTGTAGCGCTCAGGTTGGGTGGGACCCGGATCGCCAGGCCAGAACAGGGCGCACTTGGGCCCGAATGCGGAGATGCCATAGTCCCGATATCTGTGAGGCACGAGCCGCGTTCCACTGGGACCCCATTCCGCCCAGTCGACGACGTGAGGATGCGTGCCACGCGGTCCGAGTGACAGGAGGTGGCTGGCGAACGTGGCGAACGGCACGAGAAGGAGGAAACGTTGGGATATGCAGAGTTCGGGGTGTCGCACTAAGTATGACATCGCGAAGACTGTTGAGACTGAGTCGTGATGGAAAAGTGGAGCGTCGTGGAGGCAGCGCGAAGGGACGCGCGATTCGATGCCGAGTGGGACAAGCACCCCGTCCTCTCTGAGGGGCGGCAAGCGAAGGACAAGGATGGATCGAGCAGGGTATTGTTCGTCATGAGGAGAAAGAGGATCCGCGATGGGAAGCGATGGGTCGATTTCACAGACGACTATGCCGTCGGATGTGAAGAAGAGGACGTGTCTGTCGTCCAGAAAGCGGAACTGCGAATTCCGATCCACATCCTTATATTGCTAGACATGATGTGAATAGCATGCATTTTGCCAAAATAGAGAGTACCCACGTGGTGGTAGACCATCGCACCAGTCTTCCAGTTCCAAATTTCCAACGTCCGGTATAAGGAGCGTGAGCCAATCAGGTCGCCTTGCACTAGCAATGGAGTCCTATCGTCGACAACAAAAACAGGCTGCTGACTTGCGGGATGATGTGTTGCAGCCTCGGCAGACAAAGACAGAACATGGCATTCAGCAGCTCTGGGCAAATAGATTAGCCCTTGAGCGTGTAGTAAGGGACCGTTGACACGCACTGCGGCAGACCACCAGTCGGTTGTCCTTGTACTAAGAGGAGATCCTGCGAAGTGTCCACAGTAACACTGTGGACAACAAGCTGCAATGAGCGCAAGCTGCACATACGCTTTTCCTCCTTGACGCCTCTGATGGTCGATGCTGGACGGAACAGCTCGAGGTCATTGTCGAGCCCCAATCTAGTCACAAAGAAACCTCCGCTGAAGTTGACAGACTGGCGCGGGGAATGGTGAACCAAGCAAGGCGTGCCGTCGGGGGTCAGGAAGGACGTGCGCCATGCTGATTGGTACGCGCGGAGCGCGTCCAGGCGTTCCGACACAGATGCGCCGTTGCTTTCGACGGGTCCTTCAACCATGGATGCATAACTGAGCTCGCGCTTCAGCTCCAGAACAGGAGCATCGGCGATGTCCCGCAGTTGACGGCAGACCTGATTAACAGATGCCGTTACACAACGCAGAGGCGACGAGGGTCCGAGAGACGTATCATACCTGGCGGCATCCCACGAGATCTGCCACATCGAGCTTTGAGAGTACGGCGGCCTGCAGCTCGGCGGGAAGCGAGAGGAGTGTTGAAGCTGAGCGTGAGCCATGATCTGTGGATTTCATTGCGAGGGAGAGTGGGGGAGTTGGGCGTACGAGGTGGTGAGCAGTATACGTATCGATTGCTTCCAACAGGCGCCGCCGTTCGCGACGGTTCGCCACGTGTTGTACATATGAACGCACGCCCACCAAGTTGAAGCTTGAGCTTGAGGGCTTGAGCAGTCTCCTCCCCACGCAGTCTTGAAAACGAAATTTAGAATTTCTCGTCGAACACGCGTGTGGGAAGGCAGAGTTGAGAAAGGAGCTCTCTTCTGCAGCATTCGCTTAGAGCCATGATACTCGAAGGGAAACCTTTGCGTTCGTCCTGGGGATGTCGGAACGGACGGGCCGAAAAGGGTGCGTTGTGCTGCTCCGGGTATCAGAAGAGCAACCCGCGCGGTGTTGAGGGAGCGCGTTTCGAGGACTCTTTTATGGCAGGATGTGTGTACGCGATGCAAATGTAATGTACCTTAACTAGCCATTTGCGTGGTGCAAGACCAGCACACTCCCATCCCGCAGCGTTTGGCACGGTTGCTGGTAACTAGTCCGACGGTGTGTCGAGCGTAGATGCATAGCTCAGCTCCCGCTTCAACTCCAGAACAGGAGCCTCAACGACGTCCCGTAGTTGGCGACAGACCTGATTGACGGAGACTGTGAGACGCGTTGAGGACCTGAGATCAAGCATCGTACGTTGCGGCAAGCGACGAGATCTGCTATGTCGAGCTTCAAGAGAACGGCGATTTGTATCTCCGAGGGAAGCGAGAGGAGTGATGAACTTGGCGAGTGCAAGTCCCAATCTGTTGAAGTCATTGCCAGTGGCGGGACCGTGGACGGTGGCATGCGGTAATGGTCAAGGTTCGACTCGTAGTACTTATCGATATGCGGCCTCCCGACCGTAGGCGCTGCCACAGTGGAGGGTAGTTCCGCTCGCCACGTGTGGCACGAAAGCGTTCGACTATTACTATATAGAATCGACTCGAGGCAGAGCCGTGATCGCGAAGCTAAACACCGACAACATTGTTCAAGGATGCTTCGTGTTAGTCCGAGTGGTCAGCGTAATCCCCATAATCAGAATAATCCTCGCTTTATCCTCTCCCTCCGAGCGCACGGAAACAGCCGCCGCAACTCGTCCTCTCAAGCCTGGGCCTCCTCGTCTGGCATGAGCACTTGAGGGTTCCCACGTCTAACCACATTGAAGTTGAACATCTTGAGTGGATGCGTGGGTGCGCTCCCGGGAAGCAGAGGGAGCCCGTGCTCGCCGGCCATCGATAGCGGACAGACAAGCGTCTCGAGCTTGGGACAGTACCGACGGAAGTGACGGAGGACGGCGGAAGACGGATAGCCATGTTTGGGTGTGGACGGGATCTCCATGACGAAAGACGCGAGTTCAGGCCATGCCTGCGGGAACTTGATGAACTCGTCATCGGAGACCGAGACCTCCCACGAGGACTCTAGGGTGATGGAACGGAGGGAACGACAGGCGAGGAGGGGGTGGAATGCCTCCAGGAAAGTCCTCGGAGGTTCGACCATGCATCTCATAAGATGCAACCTCAGGCTCCAGAGGGCGGGGATAGACACAGCTGCCACGATGGCTTTGAGGGCGTCCAGAAAGAGTGGTCCTGAACCGTAGAGGTCGACATCGATGTCCTGCAAAGATCGGAACTGAACACCTCGAAAGAGTGGCACGAAGGTCCAGCATGAGGTCGTGAGGCGAAGGGTGCGAAGGGTTGGAGAAATGATGGGGTTGGACAGGACTGGAGAGTCGGCAAGTTCGACTGTTTTCGAGAATAGGAGATCCCTCAAGCCGTGCTTGGCGACGAGGACGTGGAATATGCTGCAGCTCTTGATCTTCCAGACGGTCAAGGCTGTGAGATGATGGAAATGGATTTGAAGCTCATTTGCCATCGTTGAGGACACCAGCACGGCCTCAGCATTGTAGTAATTGAAGTCGAGTTCCTGCAGGGAAGGCAGCGTTGCGTTCAACTCCGACAACACATCGACATTGTGCTGCTCCCATGAGATTTGGAGCGATAGCCTTCGTACGTGGAGAGAGGACAACGGCGCGAAGGCACCAATGAGGGGAGATGAATCCGGAACGATCCATGCGGTCCGTTCCAAAGCGGGTAGTGGGAGGTTGCCACCATTCATCTCCGTCACGATTTGGATAAGCTTCCAGTGTGGCGGAGTAGAATGCGGCCATCCGCGTATGCTGTGTACGCGACGGGAGTACCAGAGGAAGCGCTCCCATCGCTCTCGCACGATGTACAGTTTGGCAGAGATGATCTGGCACGAATACTAACGTCAACGTTACCATGCTCGGAGCGGACGACCGTGCTATGGAAATGAATATGGATTGCCACTTACGGTGTCGAGGTATGCTTCCTCTTCTTCCTCGAGGAAGCCTGGCGGGCACCAAAGGCCTTCCGGAGCGAGCAGATGCCAAAGGCGTTTCCAGCCGCCCGGCGCTCGCCATAGGATATCGAGGGCCGGTCCAGAGAAGGTACGGCACACAGTGGCACACCGCCCAAGATCGCCGTCGGATGATGCGGCTGCCAAGATGAACTGGAGTACGTCGTTGATTTGCAGTGCTTGCTCCATTTTCTCTGTTCGAGGTGCAGCGATCAACACAAATGGTGGACGTATTTCCACTAAGACTCACATTTGGTGAGTCTGTGTCGTATGGTGGTGGACACTGTGCGGTGGGCTTGTAGTGACAGGATGTGCCTGATAGGGTTGTGCTCAGTTTGAAGACTGATGACTGGTTTGAGACATGTCTCCGGGCGATCGTGCACATAACACTGTATGAGAGCTTACTGGAACACCCTGGAGCCTATTCGGCGGGCTCCTTCTGCAGCAGTACAGTGTGGACACGAAGAGTCGTATATCGGGTTGGGAGAGTGCGTACGATGGTGGTGATGGTCGAGAGCTAGGAACCGTGGACCACAAGCGCCCGTCGTTTGCCCTCGTTACAGCTGGTGGGGTTGATCCGAGCGGCGGCCGACGCCCACCCTGCAATTACATCTGACTGTGAACCCGAACATGGCTTTCAAGGCCGTTGGTGAACCGACATAAGCAACGCAGCCTCCGGACGTTTGAACCCCCTGGGCGGGGGCGGCCGGCGGCGCGTCAGTAATTCACACGAGTTCTGAACGTCTGCGTATCTGGCGGTTATGGCGCCTAAGAGGCCGAAAACACAAATATCGACCTACCATCGACCACTCACCCTTCGCGGTGCCACGTTTCGAGGTGCGGGATGTCTTATTGCTCTCGCGAAATCTTTTAGGATCGCGCGGCCCACGCGTGGGGACTGTAGAGTGTTTCAGTGCTCGCACAATCATGCACGACGGCGACCATCGTTGCCGGTTTCGCCGTCAGGGGGTCTTCTCAGGGAGCATCCAACCCATTCGGGCACTAGCGAGTCTGGAAGAATTCGTTGTACATCATGAGCTACCTTGACGGAGCGATCTAGTCATAGAAGGACATGGCGACTACGTAAGTCTTCTCGTATACCATCCTCGTACGCAGTCATGTTACTGATATAGTTAATTTTCAAGAGGTCTGGTATACGACAACGCCGAGATGGTGTACGCCGACGTCCGCAAGGAAGGCGAGAAGCTGATGGAGGCCGTCAAGGCGATCTTCCCGTCCTCTGCCGCGCCCATCGTCCCGACGTTCAAGAAGAAGACGGGCATGATCGTTGAGTACAACACCATGTTCTTCCCACACCGCGACATCGTCGAGGTGAGGCTCGCAGGCAGCGCGGCGAAGAAGCTCCTATCGCGGGTCGTGCAACCATCCTAGGAGGATACTGTGGGGATGTCGTTCATGGATTGTGTTGAGGGAGGGGATCTCGCATTCGGCACAGGGATATGGGCGGATTTGATGTCCTGTTATTCGTACGTCCGATTTTCTTGACAAGATGAAGCTCGAGGAGAGTGACGAGGCGATGTGAATCACTTGCTTGGGCTTGGACTATTGAAGTCCGAAGTCCCCATCGCTGCCATGTTGTTCAACTCCATGGTGCGTTAGTTTCACCATAGCTTCATGGCATCACCTCACAGCGTACTATAGTATGGCTCCTGGAAGACACTACAACAGCACGCCTCCTGAAGACGACGCAGGAGTTCCACTTCGAGGGCGCACCGAATGTCTGCCTCTAGACCGCGAAGCCTAGCCTCGACGCCGACCGTCGTACAATACCCTCGGTGTCGACGGCCCGAAGACGTGCGCCATATCTTTTTGGTATCGAGTATGGCCTTGTAATTGATGGTCAGTGTTCTCGTGGAGCAGTGCAGGCCCGCAGGATGGTGGTGGAGAAACCGACCATCGCCCGAGAGACGAACACACTGTGAACTTTGAGCTCGAGTTCCGTTCTTGTTGTAAGATCACGTCGTGTTGTAGGATGATGCTGGACCATTTATGTGTGAGGATGGCCAGTTGCGCCGTGGAAACGTTACGTCGTTATCCTCTTCTTCCACCGGGGGATGCACCGCTATCAAACGCACGTGTGCTGATTCACGTCTGTACATTATACTGTCCTCCGGGTTCACTTGGTGACTGACACCAATACCTCTGCATGACGCAAGAACACTGACTGGGATGCAAGTCTTCACTGCCGAATAGTGAGAACCGTCTTCGGCCCGTATCCTCCGTTTGTTTGGTCAGGAGGTTCCAAACCCAAAAAGTCAAGATAGGGCGGTCGACGCACCTCTTCTCCACAACCACCATCTGGTCAACGCCACTATAGCCCGCAGGTACGATGCGTCCAATTCCCCAGTACGATCAATCCATACTGACATTACCATGGATCTGTGAGGCTGCCGATCCCTCACGATGCGAGGCGTGGTCGTGCAACTCCCAGAAGAAACCTTAGATAACATCATCGACCACCTCCACGATGATGTCGCCGCCCTGTCCTCGTACTCTCTTGTGTGTCAGAGCTCACTTCTCTCACTCCCCTCTGAGTTGCAAATCGCAATACTCTCAAAGCTCGACATCGCAGATCTCGTGGCATGCCGCAAGGTGCGATGATTGATCCGAGTCCACCATCGCCGCTGCGTTTGTGACAGTATCCATTGATCAGGTCTGCCGCCAATTGCGCACCGTCGCCGATGTTCCCGCTCTGGAACTGAAGCGCGAGTTGAGCTATGCATCCATGCTCGACGGTCCCATCGAAGCAAACGGCCCATCTATTTCCGAGCGCCTGGACGCTCTCCGAGAGTACCAGTCAGCCTGGCGCACCTCGTCTTTGGCAGTCGACGGCTTGCCCTGTCTGCGTGGTTTCTATCACGGGGATTTAGATGTCAGTGGAGGCCTGTTTCCAAGTCTAGGCGAGTCACAGCAGCGTCTTGAGCTCTTCCGGCCAGCTTCAACCATCAGAGGCATCGAAACGTGCATGCGGATGTACAACACAAGCTCACTCCAGTGCGATGTCCGCCATGTTGCTATAGACGCGTGTCAGGACCTTCTTGTCGTGGTTGGTGTGCCGCCTAACAACCCTGAGTGCGTTTCGAAAAGATCTCTTGCTTTCTGGCTAATCCATTTGCTCAGCACTCTTGTTTGCCGTCCTTTGTCCCTCTCCGATGAAAGTGTAGCGCAACATTCGGCCTGTCATCTGCCAGTCTTCACGATCGCGGAGGGTTTGACGATGTCGTACGGGATACAAGTCCGGGGCGACCTTCTGGGCATATTGTGCTCGAGCGACGGCCGCGGGAAGCTGTACATATGGAATTGGAAAAGTGGAGCAATGGTCACCGTGAGTTGGCATCCCACTTCCGCAAGATTCGCGTTACTGATACTCCCTCCAGCGATACACTCAAAAAACGCATTTCAAATTTGTCGGTTTCTGCTTCCTGGAGGACCGGCATGTCCTGCTCGTCACCCACGATGGCTTGATCGTCTGTCAGATTGATCCGGCCCTCCATGCGGTCCATCCCCTTCCCCCCCACAGCAACGTACAACACCAAGACTTTCCGAGTTCTATGCTTACCTATCGCTTCCCGCCTATCGTAGAGGGCGCAAGATATATCTTTTACTCCGATGGCGTCCAGTGGCGTATCCCTTCACACCATGACAACGAGGGCCCTCTATTTCGCCACGATCCAACCTCGACAGTCATCGTTGTTTCCTTCCGAGTACAATGGGATGTCGAAGGCCCATCCCACCCATGGGAAGAATTTATCCTTCTGGTGCCGTTGACCACATTCTCCGACCGGCTTCGGTCGCCTCGACCCCTCGGTTCGCACCCTCCCGTCGTCGAGTGGGCCGAATGGGGTCCCCGTGGAACACGGCTTTTGCGCTATCGGAAGAAGACACAAATATTTACAATACAGATCTCCGCTTTTGGCCCCAAGTGCGCGTTGTACTGCCAGCGCAGGGGCGAGCAACCTCCAGATCCAGAGCCCTACACTGTCTTCGTGTTCCAAGTCCACCCGTGCGCGAAGTCACGGCAGGCTCCGGACGACCTTGATCTCATCGCGGCCCGGGAATTCTTTGACCTGGACGAGGTCAGAGGCGACTCAGGCGGCCTAGACGGCGTTGTGCGAACAACCGTACCTATCACCATCACGCGCATTCCGATCAAACACATTCGGTGGCCTGCGGATGACATGATTCTGGGGACGCTTGAGCTCTCGGACGACGGCGTGGTTTTATTCGTAAGTCGTCTGCTGGCTAGAGGAGTTCGCGAGTGGTCGTGCATCAGTAAAGTCGGATTTTGCTTAACGGCTTAACGGCTTAACGGAAAATGGCCATCCTCCCCCCCGGATCTTGGTGGATATCCTGGGCAAACTTCTACCTCCAACGTGTTGAGGAGACATCTCTTTGTCCCCCGCCGTGTGCCAGTCAGAGTGCGGGGGAGCGGTGCTGGTAGAAGGGAGGTCGTCAGTGGCGGCACTTACGGGCGCTTCGAGACCTGCTTACGGCTTATCGGCTTATCGTGCTTAACGGCTGCTTAACGTGCTTAACGGTGCTTAATGGCCCCATTAAGCACGGTTAAGCAATTTCCGGAAGTACTGATGTGTCTGACGTGTGCTTGTTTTCAGATGGATAGCTTTCCCGTTCCATCGCCTTATACTGTGCTTACGTGCTTCATCTGAACATATTTCGACGTGACTGTAGTCCTGTCGCGTGATTTGGGCGGATGCAGATCTCAATGTCAATCGTTTCGAAGCACGGATGGCGGGAAACAAGAGCTGGGGTCATGCGAAGGGGGATCGACAGGACGGCATGCATGATGCTCTTCAAAGATTCTTGCGGAGGTACATCGCTACTCACAGGCACTCCTCAGAGAGGGTCTTGACGATACACGTTATCTGTAGCTTTTGTCATTGTGGATGTTCTGACAACTGCCAGCGCCGCCGGACTCCGGACTCCCTCGTAGTATGTTATACTTAGTCACACGGCGCTGGCATCGAATTTCTCCGACGTTGCACGTTTGCCATCCCCAGGGCCCTCGTACATCTGTATTCAATGACATCTCGGACAGTGGCACAGTGCCAGACCGGCGCGACCGGTGCAGAGACGGTGGGTTCTCAAGGATTGACGTCCGACCATCGTTCTTGGGACCAAGTCGCACCGTGATCGCATCTACGGACCGCAACGCCAGTCCTATTGAAAGGTGCTCAAATGAAACACGTCAAAACGGGATGAGGCCGTTTGTCCGGACGGCCGCTTGTCTGAACGCAGCGTGAGAAGGATCGCTCGCTCGTGCGGTCAAAACCACTGGAAAGGACTCACAAGGAAAAACAAGCCGTCGTCCGTGAGCCCGACCAACATCGGAACCACGCCGTCCTTAAACGTGAACTCCACCGGGATACGCATTACGCTGATCGGCACGCTCGTCCGAATCGTTGTGCCATCGATGAACGCCTTTGAACCAGCGACGACTTCATCGAGGTCGAAGAACTCGCGCGCAGCGACGACGGCGGGGTCGTCAGGGGACTGCCTAGACCGTTTTGCGTGCGGGTGGACTTCGAGCACGAAGACGGTGCAACGCTCGGGGCGTGGGGCCCTCCCATGTCCCAGGGACATGGCGCACTTGGGTCCGAAAGCTGACATTTTGTGTCCGTCCCGGCGGGGCACCAGGCGCGTTCCATGGGGACCCCATTCAGCCCATTCGACCACCAGAGGACGTGAATGCGGACTCGGGGGACCGTGAACGGTATCCCGGAGCTGGGCAGACAATGTGCTGAACGGCACCAGAAGGAGGAAATTTTCGTTTGTGCGGGATTCGGCGTCCCTCCGGATCGTCACTTGTATCAACAGCGAGAAGGAGACTGCGAAGACGGTCGAGGCTGGATCGTGGTGAAATGGAGGGATACCGGTGCCAAGCGAACTCGGGCTGCGGGAGGAGATGCTGTGCGGGATGAGTATCACGTTCTCTCTAAGAGGGGGCATGCGAAGGACGAGGACAGCACGAGGGGGGTATTGTGAATCAGGAGGAGGGACAGCATCCGGGATAGGAATGGATGGATGGACTTCACAGACGATTATCCCGTCACGTTTGAGGAGGAGGACATGTCTGTCGTCCAAAAGGGAGGACGTGGCGGGGTCAGAATTCCGGACCTGCTCAACGTCGTGTGAGCGGAGTTGCGTTTGCTCAAACAGTGCACGAATGCGTGAACTCACGTAGCTGTAGACCATTACTCCAGTCTTCCAATTCCAAACAAGCAACCTCGAATCGAGGGTGCATGAACCGAGAAGGTCGCCTTTCACATCCAACGGAGCATGAAATCTCCCGCCGACTGGAAACGCAGGCACCTGACTTTCCGGGTGCTGTCGTGCAGTCTCTTCAGACAGAGACAGAACATGGCATACAAAAGGTCTGGGCAAACGCCGCATTAACCATGGAACACGGGGTACAAGAACTTTACGTACGGTCGCGAATTCGGTGCGCCGATTAGTTGTCCAATCACTACAAGAAGGTCTTGCGATGTGTCTACAGCGACACTGTCCACGAGCAGCTGCAGTGATCGGATATTGTACACTCGCCTTTCCTCCTGGATGCCCCTGACCGCTGATCCTGGACGGAAGAGCTCGAGATGACGGTCGGGCCACACCAGACTTGCAAAGAAACCTCCGGTGAAGCCCAAAGACTGGCGCTGAGAGTGGTCACCAAAATAGGGTGTATCGTCGCGGGTCAAAGAGGCGGTGCGCCATGCTGACTGGTACGCTCTGAGGGCGGCCAGACGTTCGGAGATAGCGTGATTCGTGCTGTTGGTTTCGGTGGGTCCATCGATCATGGATGCATAGCTCAACTCGCGCTTCAACTCTAGAACGGGGACGTCGACGACGTCCCGTAGTTGGCGGCAAACCTAATCAACGAATATGGTTACACAAACGCACTGGAGATGACGGGGACCCGAGATGGAGCATTGATCGCACCTTGCGGCATGCCACGAGATCTGCAACATCCAGCTTTGAGAGTATGGCAACCTGCAGCTCGGTGGGGAGTGAGAGAAGTGTTGAATGCGGGTCATGATTTGTGGAAGTCATGGCGAGTGGCAGAGTTGGAAGAGACTGCCAAAACGATCAAGGTTTCAAGTCAAGTCGAGTCAAAAGTATAATCGTGGGAATCAGCGCCTACCTGCCACCCTCATTCGGCCCCGTTGCTTCCGAATGGATCCGCTTAGCTGCCTGAATTGTTCTTGTCGTCTGGCAAAATTCACGATTCCGAATAATCGCGTACAAGTCCGCAAGGGTGTTGCTAGCACAGTGAACGAGTGGTTTCCTCTGGCAGCCAGTAGGAATCCTCCGCAGTTGAGGCAACCGGTCGGCGATCCATGAACAGTATGTGCTTACTTAGTTCTCATGGCCCCCGTTAACAGGTTTCCTCATGCTAAGTTGGTGCTGCTGAAGATTTACGCACGTATAAAGGGTGCCATGCATGCAGGCCTCTCGATGCCCCATCCCAAAGCCATGACGAAATTCATTCTCAGCCCTTGGTTGCCGCCATCCCGTTGCCGCTGGCCCAATGGGACATGTCGTACGCCGAGCTGGGGGACGAGCCCGCGTTCGCGTGACTTTGGTGCAGCCTGGACGAGGCGCTGGAGGCAGTAGATGTGCGTTTCCGCCCGCGAACAGCGGCCCTCGTCGCGCAGCGACGAGGAGAGGCGACCCAGAGCGACCTCTTCGAGTAGTTGCTGCCGAAAGCGTGCGCGAAGTCGATTGTCAACATGGTCACTTCGTGATTTCGATGCGCGGGATCACCGAAGGCTGGTTTATAAGCGAGCGATACAAATGTCGTACAGTCGATAGTGTCTGGTTCTCGACTCGAAATGAAGGGAATCAGTACAACAGGAGCGCCATTCGGACGCCTCACCCCAATGACGTAGTCTTCAACTGATGATATCACCGCATAGCGCATATGCGGGCAAGGGAAATGTACACGCCATATTCAAGACGACATATCTATGCTTCCGAGGATAACGGTCGAGTAGAACGGTGCTCAGACGAAGCACGTAAGCACAGATTGAGATGGTGGAAAGGAATAGCTATCGGTCTGAAAAGAGCATGTCAGACACGCCCGCTCATGGACTCCTCCAATCAGCAAACAACTTACAAATAAAACCACACCGTCGTCCGAGAGCACGAGGCGCGACGGCAATCTGTCCCCCGCCGACCACTGGACGACATCCATCTCGGGGATGCGCGTGACGGTGATAGGCAGGCTGGTCTGGACGACGCCGTCGAGGCCCTGCGAGGCGCCTCCGACCTCGTCCAGGTCAAAGAGCTCCCGGGCCATGATGAGATCAGGGTCGTCCGGAGCCTGTCGTGACTTCCCGCAGACATGGACTTGGAACACAAAGACGGGGTAGCGTTCTGAATCCGGAAATCGGGGGTCCCGAGGCATGTAGCACACCGCGCACCTGGGGCCAAACGCAGAGACGGCTCGTGGAAGCACTCGCGACCTCTGCCGATAGCGCAGAAGCCGTGTTCCGTGAGGACCCCATTCGGACCACTCCACGACTGCAGGGGTTGGACCGGGGGGTCGAGGGGACCGAAGCTGGGTGGAGAATGTGGCTAACGGTACCAGAAGGAGGAACTCTTCGTATGGGGAGGACTCTCGGGGTTCGCAGATCACTTCAAAGGAAACGGCGATGATTGTCGATGCAGGATCGTGGCAAAATAGAGGGCCGTCATGGTTTTGGTGTGAAGGGATCCGCGAGTGTATGTACCCAGGGACATATCTTCCATCCGGTATGAGAGGCGGGAAGCGGAAGGTAAGGATAGAACTAGGAACTTCTTGGTGTCGTACGTTGTTGGGGAGAAGAGGGTTCACCGCAAGGAGGGCCGGATCAATCTGACAGACGATCAAGGCATCGGAGGTGAGGAAAAGGACATGCCAGTCGTCGAGGAAGCAGAAGGAGAAAATTTTGAAGTCGGACTCTGTGTATCGCTGGAGATAGTATCAGTAATGGTAATATTGCGGAAGCTGGATGTAAACTCACGGCGACAATTGCTCCACTTTTCCAATTCCATATGTCCAGCTTGACGCGGCCGTCGCTCGAATAGCATATACCTAGAAGGTCGCCCCGGACTTGTCTCCCATACCAGGTCATCGAACCCTCCCAGAGCGTGAAGAATGGCACATGACAGGCCGGATGCTGGGCCACACTCTCGTCGGAGAGGGACAATGGACATACAACGGTTCTGAGCACATGCATTAGCCACAGAGCAAAGGATGTTTTCGACACATACTCGTCGTCGCTTCGCAGCCTGCCGAATGCCAGAAGAAGATTTTGCGATGGGTCTATAGCAACATCACGGACATCGCACTGGATTGGGCTCGTATTGTACATCCATGTTCGCTGCTCGATGCCTCTGATGGTCGAAGGTGGCCGGAAGAGCTCAAGACGCTGTTGGGACTTGTCTATACTTGTAAACAGGCCTCCGCTGACATCAAAATACCCGCGTTGAAAACCACGCAGACAGGGAAAGCCGTCGACTGCCAAAGAGGAGGTACGCCAGGCTGACTGGTATGCTCGGAGCGCGTCCAGACGCTCGGAAACAGATGGGCCGGTTGCCTCGATGGGACCGTCGAGCATGGATGCATAGCTCAGCTCGCGCTTCAGCTCCAGAGCAGGAACATCGGCGATGTCTCGCATATGACGGCAGACCTGATTAATGGACGCCGTTACAAAAAGCAGAGGCGACGAGAGATGGAGATAAGGATCTTACTCGGCGGCATGCTACGAGATCTGCCACGTCGAGCTTTGAGAGTATTGCAACCTGGAGCTCAGAGGGGAGTGAGAGGAGTGGTGAAGATGAGCGCAAGGGATAGTTGGCAAAAGACATTATGAGTGGTGGTCGAAGTACAAGTGGAACAGTGGCGATATTGATCTTGATACGAGATCGATAATATACGGCATAACACGAAGCAATAAGGCAGATGTATCCGTGGGAATGTACCTCGTCCCGTCACAGACTGGCGCTTCAGCGGCTCACTGGAGCCGACTGCCAAGTCCTATCCTCTTACTGGCGGTAGACCTCCTCATCCCTTCGATACACATATGAGACTGCCGGTGGCAATGGACAAGGCTGTAAACTGACGGCAAGAGCACTATCGCCCTTCGCCGTGCGTCTCCTGTCGCCCTGCCATATCATCTGAATCATGGCCGTCACGGTTCAAGAAGTTGCCGTTGCGGACCCCATCTGCGCGGTCGGCGGCAGCGTTGACCTCTCTCCGGCCGCGTTCCAACTGCTCGGGTCGTTCGACGTTGGCCGCAAATATCATCGGGCGATACAGTGAACTTACCGTGGTGGCGATGGTTCGCTTGAAACCTATGCTTTCCGTGTGGGATGTGTTCACAGGAATGTATTCAGCCATGTTTGTTGACACGTGCTGTACAGAGACTTCGCCCATGACGGCTCGGGAAATCTCCCCGCCTCCCACAGAGGTATCAAATCTACCTGTAATCTGTTGCTACCATCCGAACCCGGCGTTCATGAAGAACATCGGAGTCAAAGCTTGTGCATTCAGCATGGGATCAACACGGGTCAATTCCGAGCCGCGGACTAAAATTCCGCTTCCTCAACGATAAATACCGGTTGCTCGCATCGCCCGACATTCAACTGTACTGCGCCACCGCACTCACTATTCTCGTTCCGGGATACACAGATCAGCGCTGTTTTCCAATCTTGCGTGTTGCGAAACGATGTAAATTGAGATATGTACCTATCCAAGTCGCGAAAGGACAAGAGTCGTGCCAAAGTGTGTTCAGATGAAGCACGTAAGGACAGGATGAGGTGGTGGAACGTGATAGCCAGCCGTCTGCAACCAAGAACGTCAGACACGACCGCTCATCCAACCAGTAAACGACTTACGAAGAAAACCACGCCGTCGTCCGCGAGCACGAGGCGCG
The DNA here is from genome assembly GCA_032821775.1 of Sanguinoderma infundibulare. Taxonomy (NCBI): domain Eukaryota; kingdom Fungi; phylum Basidiomycota; class Agaricomycetes; order Polyporales; family Polyporaceae; genus Sanguinoderma; species Sanguinoderma infundibulare. The sequence continues at coordinate 310,780 of JAVLRN010000004.1, read as the reverse complement.
ACCGTAATTCGTCCTCCCCCGCCCAGTGGACGGCATCCATCCCGGGGATGCGCGTGACGGTGATAGGCACACTCGTCCGGACGACGCCGTCGAGGCCCTGCGAGGCGCCTCCGACCTCGTCCAGGTCAAAGAACTCCCGGGCCACGATGAGATCGGGGTCGTCCGGAGCCTGTCGCGACTTTGCGCACGGGTGGACTTGGAACACGAAAAGGCTGTAGCTTTCTGAATGCGGAGGCTGTTCGTCCCGCTCGCAGCACACCGTGCACTTGGGGCCGAAAGCGGAGATGCCTCGTGTGCTCTGGCGAAAGCGCAGAAACCGTGTTCCGTGAGGGCCCCATTCAGACCACTCAACGACCGGAGGGCGCGGACCGGGTGATCCAAGGGACCGAAGCTGGGTGGAGAATGTGGACAACGGCACCAGAAGGAGAAACTCTTTGTAGTTGTAGGATGGGTCGAGGCCTTTGACCTTGACCTTCCAGACCACTCGCAAGGCAACGGCGATGACTGTCGAGTCAGGATCGTGGCAAAATACAGGGCGGTCGTGGTTATCGCATGAAGGGATCCGCGTGTACATGTAAACCGGGCTATAGCTTGCACCCTCTATGATGGGCGGGAAACGGAACATAAGCAAGGAACTAGGACGTTCTGGGTGTTGTACGTCATTGGGAAGAAGAGGATCCGCGGCATGGAAGGTCGGATCAATCTGACAGGCTATCAAGGCATCGCGGGTAAGGAGAAGAACATGGAGGTCGTCCAGGAAGCAGAAGGCGATGAAATTTGTGCCTTCGTATCGCTGGAGGCAGTATTAGTAACGGTGCTACTGCGGAAGCTGGATATGAACTTACGGCGACCGTTGCTCCAGTCTTCCAATTCCATATACACACCGTTATGGGGCCGTCGCCGCCGCCGCACATACCTAGAAGGTCACCCCGCACTTGCAACCCGTACCAATCCATTGACCTGTCCCCGACCGTGAACGCTGGCAGATGACACGCCGGATGGTGGGCCACACTCTCGTCGGAGAGGGACAATGGATGGCATACGAGAGTTCTGAGCAAATCCATTAGCCAGAGAGTAAGAGATGTTTTCGACACGCACTGAGGGTCACTTGGCAGCAGGCCAACCGCCAGAAGAAGGTCCTGTAACGGGTCTACAGCAACATGCCGGACATCGCACTGGAGGCAGCCCGTATCGTACGTCCGCGTTTGCGCCTCGATGCCTCTAATCGATGACGCTGGACGGAAGAGCTCTAGATGTGGATGTGCTGTGCTTGGGAAGAAGGATCCGCAGACGTCCAGAAAATCGCGTTGTAGAGAGGGTGACTCGTCGATGGTCAAAAACGAGGTGCGCCAGGCTGATTGATACGCTCGGAGGGCGTCCAAGCGTTCGGAAACAGATGGGCCGCTTGCTCCGCTAGCACCGTCGAGCATGGACGCGTAGCTCAGCTCGCGCTTCAGCTCCAGAACGGGCACATCGGCGACGTCGCGCAGTTGGCGGCAGACCTGACTGACACCGTTACAAAACGCACATGTACAGGCGATGAAGGCCAGATAAGTTATCGCACCTTCCGGCATGCTACGAGATCTGCTATGTCGAGCTTTGAAAGTACAGCAACCTGCAGCTCCGAGGGGAGTGAGAGAAGTGGTGAAGACGAGTGCAAGTCGTGAATGGTAGAAGACATTGCGCAAGTGACCGAGGACGATGTCGTTGGCAGGTAACAACTGGGCAACAAACGAGATAAGTAAGAAGCTAGTCGTGTGAATGAGCGCTTACCCAAGCGCGGCACGCAGAGTGGAACCGCATTGCGTCTTCCTCCTCGTCCTCATTGACAGGCCTAGTCCAGCTCGTCACCTCCACGCATTTACTGGCACGGTCGTCGTTGTTCTCTGTATGCACGGTTCAGATCGAATGATTTAATGAGAGCGTCGCTGGCACGACTGTGGACTGACGACCAAGCAAGGGCGGTTCTGGGCTAATGACGATCGCGAGGTTCGACACCCTCGTCGGGTACGATGCCACGTTCTTCACCTGTCTCGGGATTTTCGGAGTGCAGCTCGAGGGTATCGCGGCGTCGAAGCTCCGCTCGCAGCTCGTGAAGGCGTCGAAGGAGGGACGGTCGGGCTTACATTGGTGCTGAGGGTGGGGCTGTGGGGCATTGTGGGCTTGGTGTTCGGTATGTTTGCATTTCTTGACGAATTGAAGATGTGGTGATTGAAAAAGCGGCAGGGACAGTCACTCATACGGGCATAGTCCGCCGCTTCCGCTCGCACGCATACCCTCTCCAGCGCGTCCGTCTACTCCACCAACGCCATACCTGCTATTCCTGCACGGGAGCCCATCGATACTGAGGTTCTGCGACCCTGAACGATGAATGACCGCGAGCTTCGAGAAACAGACAAGCGCGCTCCTCGGATACAACACTTCGTACATCTTCCACCTCGACATCATCGAGATGTCCCTTACAGGTGGCGCGACGTCCGAGTCGAAGCTCCCCTCACCAGCATCCAAGGACGGCACTGTCGGGCTCGTGATGGATTGTGCAGAGCGCGGGGACGCTGGGTCTGGAGCGGGGATGTAGGGAATGCGAGTCTGTATCTTGTATGTGTCATTCCCTTGACCGGTTGAAGGCGACGGACATTGACGAGACATGATGCCAGTTGCGTGCATGGGTGTCAACGGGCGTGGACCACTTCGTGCTCAGCAGCTAGAGCGTGAATTTGAAACTTTCCAATGGAAGCCTGTATAACGTTGCCTTTGAGTACGTATCCCAGCACCTGCGAGTTGTGAAGGTGTCGGACTGATTTCTGTGGCAGACGCGAGCGATCTCGACCTAAAAGACTGGTGGTCTGCCTATCTGGGACCGCGACCCGAACCATTGCGATGCGCCGCCTAGCACTTTAGAAGTACACGTTTTGCTAGCAGCTGCTGTACACGTCTGGATCCATCCCCTGGAGAACCTCAACTTCGAGAACATATCGATCAGCGCTGAGGGACCCGTCCGCAAGGGGGACGTGGAGTACGGTTGGTGCGGCAAAGCACGATCAGCGTTGTAGTACGTTTATCTGTTGCCCTGTATCCGATCCATGGTGGTGCTGATGAAATCCCCGCAGATCTCGTTGATTACGACCCCATCCCGTCGTCGCTTAAGAAGGACTCTCACTCGCTTCCGCTACGACGCGGGGGTCCACTGGGACCAACACCACCAGTTCCTGCAGTTCGCGCACTTAAAACGACTACGCGACATACAAGGCTCAGTTTTGGCGCGTCCAGCGGGCCGGCGCACAAGAACATGACTTAGAACATGGTCAAGTTCTAGGTTTGGAGTCACAAGGTACGCTGCCATCTTTTGCATGGCGAGCAGGCATTAACGCGTCGAGGTCATCGTCGTCAGCCACATCAGCCCCGCGTGTTATGGGGACCGTGACGCTCTCCTATCCTGTGAGTGGGATTTGGTCGGAGGGCTCTGAGTGCCGTCTTCGCTCTCGACGACCGCGAACAGGCCCCGGGAGTGGTACCTTGTCCGCGACTCACCACGCTGGTGTGCGGCGCACTGTCAGGCGAGGACGAGAGGCGTGTCCTTCGGGTCGCGAGCGCCCGCGCGCGCGCAGGCCATGTCCTCAATCGACTGCTCGTCTGGAGGCCTGCCGGGGTTGCGCATGCATATGCAGTACGCGAGTTTGACGGGCATGGGGAGTTCATGCGGAGGTTCAAAGGAGAGGAGGCGGTGGGTCTTGTTGAGCGAGCGTGGGATAGGACGGCTCCGCCAGGGTGTCCTGACTGGATGGAAGGACAGATCTACTAGCCCTACCTGTTTCATCCACACGTCGCCCGCACTCGATGCTTGTAGTGCTCGACTGCATTGATTTTAGTTTTTTGAACATATGTCCTCCCCCGGATGCTTCATCGCTGATACACATCTCCAATGTGTTGTGCACACGCTCGGGCGATCTACGACTCTATGAGCATGTCAGCGCTAGGACGTATTTGAAGGGCGGCTATCTGTAATTGACACCGCCTGCTGGCAACAGTGAGGCTCGGTCAGACCTGCTGTACACGTACGACTTTGTCAGTTCCCCACTACCTGCCCTGAAGTCGCATCTCATCCTACCCTCTGCATAACATCTCGTTGTACGTTGTTCAGCCCATCCCACGTAGCTTTAAAGTCCCAGTCACTGGTCAGCTCGTCCTCCCATCAACGTTTGCGAGGACCGTCGTTGGTCGCGCCAAAACATCGGAGTCAAAGTCTTGGATCAGTGCCAAGTTATTCCCACCTCTTCCGTGTAACTGGTACACTTGGTTCGTTTCATCTCCTTTCTCACAGTCCGCGTCCCGGTTTCAGAGCATTGGGCACTGATTCGCTACCATATAGACTTGCTCTAGTGTCTATGTCATGCTTACTATCAGCACTCCTTCGAGCCTTCTGCAGGAAGGGTTCCCAGACCACTCAGATGTTGACAGCTGTGCCTGATGCACAGGTGCACTTAGAGGGGTACGTGAGTGTCATTTTCACTGCAAGCCTGGCCCAGTCCGACCACCTCTTCCGCACTGCGCAGCGAGTCCAACGAACTGCCGCCCGTCACTCCGAGACCAAGATGGAAGTCTAATGGCCTCACACACGTTGACATCGACTCAGCGAAATCCGTCACAAAGACGTAAGCGATTGACCGCTTCTAATCGATACTAGTATTACTAACGTCGACTACAGATACCTCAGTGTCGACGCAGCGCGCTCGCTAGTGTGCGATGACTGCTGGAACAGTGGTCTCTTTGCTCGTGAAACATTCCGAGATCTCTTGGAAAACAGGGCCCAGTGGTTCGACGATGCGACGATAAGATCGTTTAGCTACCCTGCAACATGGGATGCCATTGAAGCATCGGCCCGACGGGGCTGCAATTGGTGTTCGTAACTGAAGAGCTTCCAGAAGAACCCCCGGTCCTTTCAAGTACCCCATGACGGAGCCGTCACAATCCATGTAGCCTTGCAGCCTTCGCGTCACGATGCCAGCGGGAAATTCTTGCTCTGCGCTCAGCATCTCCTAGTGAAGGGGTTGGGTGATACATTCCGGTACCCGCTGTACACGTGCGCAGGTTTGTTCTGGCAGCGATATCATTACATTTTCACATCGCTGACAAGCTTTACATCGCGACCCAGACGACCCATGTGCAGACGAAATCCTGGCTAGGGAGAGGATACGTCGGATGAGGTTGACAGAGACATGTCATCTTGCTCTTCTGCACCTATCAAACTGCATCGAGACCCACGACGATTTCCCCGAGCCGGGCCAGAATCGGGTTCTCCCCGCTCGTGTCATTGATTGTACCGACCCAGAGCGGCCGCGACTCTACATCACTGGCGGTAACGTTTGCGGGTCCTATGTCGCGCTCAGTTACGTATGGGGTGAGGATCAACCCAACAAAACGAAGCAGCACACTGTGGACACATACTCGCGAGGAATGGATATCGATCTACTCCCACAAACCGCCAGGGACGCAACCTGGGCCACGCGCTCGTGTGGGGAGAAGTACCTCTGGATCGACGCTCTCTGTATCATCCAGGACTCCAAAGAAGACAAAGTTCGAGAGATCGCGAAGATACCCACCATATTCGAAGACGCATCTTTCACCATCGTCGCCGCGCGGTCATCGAAGGCGAGCGAGGGGTTCTTGGACGACTGCCCACCACCGCCGCCCTCCGTTGCAATCTATCGCCTACCGTTCCCCTGCAGAGACGATTCGAACCATTTCGGCAAGATGTATGTCGAGCAGGACAGATACAGCTATTACGACCTTTCCAGCGATCGTGACGACCCTGTGCACAAACGAGCGTGGTGTCTCGAAGAACTCATACTGTCCTCGCGCGCCCTCGTGTACGCCTCGCACACCCTACGCTTCCAGTGCCGAACCACCCGTATCAACGTCGGCGATGCCGTCCGGACATACACAGATCCCCAGGACCACATGTCCCCATCCTTTTTAGGCACGAGCAAGTCGATGTGGAGCAGAGTCGTGGAGAATTACACCCGACGGACGGTCACGCACGTTGGGGACAAGCTCATCGCTATCGCCGGCGTCGCGGCGCGCTTCGGCGCACGGTGGGAGAGGGGGCTTACTTGGCGGGTCTCTGGCTCGACGACCTTCTTCCGGCCCACCTTGTATGGTATACAACTTCGGAGGATTTGCGGGCTCGACCTGGAGTGTACAGGGCTCCCTCGTGGTTGTGGGCATCGATGGATGGACCTGTGAGGATGTTTCGTTTTACCGAGGAGACCGAGATCCTCACTCTGTACCACCTTCGGGGTCATATGGTGACGCTAGCATCCGAAGGACTTCCCTTCGGCGCCGTCACGGCAGGGGCCCTGACACTCGAGGCTCATTTGATGAAGGCGGCATGGAACGACAGCAGGCTTGACCTCTTTCGGGAGGATAGAGTCGTTGGCGTCCAGCATAAAAGCGGCATGCAGAGGTCCATCGATTGGGTGTGGCCAGATGCGATAGAACCGTGCGGTGCGGACGTCTGGCTGCTGCCGATCCTCTGGGAACCGGAGCACACGCAGCTCGCGGGGATATTTATGGTGCCCACAGGAAGGCCAGCGGAGTATCGACGGGTCGGTTTCTTCCTGAAATCATTTGAATTCACATCGGTAGACGAGATTCATAACGTTAGCCTCCAAACTATTACAGTTATTTAGTCTACCAATGACAAACCTTGGGAGGCGTGGAAATCCGAATCGAGCGAGTGGCCGAGGAACAGGGACGGCGCTGGCAAGAAGGACGCTGAGGCAGAGAGCGCGGGAGTATCGAAAGCGGAAATTCCTTGGATTACGTCGTCATGCCAGATCCGGTGAGTTTCCATATTCGTCACTCAACGCCAGCGCAAGCCGGCGTCTCTCTTCGCTGCTTCTCTTCCCGAGCTGCCTTCTTGAACTGCGGGTCGCTTGTCTCCATCCGTTCCCTTGCGCGTCTGCATCCGGGGCGCGGCTTACACCGTAGAGTTGACGTGTAATAGACATATTCCCCTGTAACACTGACAGATTAGCGACAAGTCACGACGGTGTGGACGGTGGACATCCAGGTCGGTGAGTCTTGGACGTTGTTTGTATGCTGTAACCCCACCACTCGATTTAATCTGTATCCCTGCGGTTTCCTGCCGCCCTGTTCCTACGGTTCAATCTTCCGATCATGGATCCCGGACGATGGGGGCAATTCACTATCGCATCTCTTCCGGCGGCAGCGGCCGGACAGTGAGTGGACGCGCGCGCATCTCTAACGACTGCATAGGTGTCCTCGTCTAGAATGACCGGAAACAGGGGGCCGCTGTTGTATCAACTACAACTATAGCAACAGCGTCATCTTCCAATGCGCAGCGCGCGTCACGCCAACCGTCCCTCAAAATCCGCGCCCGCCGGTAATGCGACGATGCAGACCTTCCGAGGGACCGTCTATCCCAGCATGCCAACACAAGGCCTAGTATCCTCTCTCGCAGCATTCGCTCACTCGCCTCTCTTCAGAACGCATGGTCGCAGTGGTTTTCCGCAACAATACACAGCATTCCGATCAAGTTTGCCAACTCATCATGACTGCCGGGCCGACTGCGAACCCGGCACGCCTGCAATCCGTTCAGCACACGGTCCCACCTCCGACGCCTCATCAGCACGCTGAAACCCCAAAGTCCGTCCACCGGGAGGGATCAATCAATGCCTTGATGGCCGCCGCGCGCGCCCTGGTTGTCGTCGTCTCCCGACTCCCTTGCGCCCGTTCCAGCCTGAACCAGCCCTGGGCGGAGGCGCGCTTGGCATAGCGCGAGGAGGTATTTAAGGCCACCCGCCAGCACGGTGGTTTCTTCAGTTTGCAACTCACCTTCGTTCTTCCATCGCAACTTTCAGGCCTGGTGCCTTTCACCCACTCGTGCACCACTCTCTCTTTCGTTTCTTCTTCTCGTCACCACCCCATTACTTCAAGCAAAATGCGCTTCACTGCCGTCGTCCTCGCCGCTCTCTCCGCCGCCACCGTCGGCTTCGCCCAGACCATGACCGGTGGTGATGGTACGCCCCCGCCCTGTTCGCTTGTGGCGCAAAGAGATGAGAAGACTGACGGATCCACCTTGTTTCTACAGCTACCTTCTACACCCCCGGCCTCGGCTCCTGCGGGTTCTACAATACCGAGGCGGACTTCATCGTCGCCGTCGACATCGCGACCATCCAGGCCTTCCCCGGCGCGACCGCTAACCCCAACGCGTGCGTCTACCGCCTCCCTCTGCTATGCTCCCATTTCGTTCCCCCCAGTGTACTAACGCCGCCCGCGAACGACTTCAGGAACCCGATGTGCGGCCGGCAGATGCTCGTGACGGCGCCCAGCGGCAACTCCGTCACCGTCACCGTCGTGGACACCTGCCCGGGCTGCGCGCCCGGGAGCGTCGACCTCTCCCCCACGGCGTTCCAGCAGCTCGCGTCGCTCGACGTCGGCCGCATCCACGGCATCACCTGGACCCTCCAGTAAATCGCTCTAGCGGGACCGAGGCGAACTTTGCTTTTGACAAGATGACTTTACGAGGGACTGTTCACGACCATGATGTACGACGTAGGCTCTACTGTTAACGATTGTGATGGAAGCTCGGAACATGTGCCTTGCGCCGGCGGGGCCGCCGTGAGACGTATCCGGATTCAAGCGAGTCAGATGATAGCTTTTGGTTGGGGGCCCATTCGAAGCCTGCGAGTAGGCTGCAAGATGGGAGGCAAACGCTCTCGTTAGAATTATTTCCGGGGAACACGCTCAACCTGCCCCATACCTGAACTTCCGCAGTTCGCGAACGATGCGGAGTTCAAGTTGGCGACAGACGTTGCAGTGGAGTCGACGGCCCGGGCATGCGTCGCCGGACACTGCCACAAGACGGCTGACGCTGACGCTCGAAATTTGCAGTGAGGGTGCATGACCATGACTTGACTTGTACCTCGAACGTCGTCCACCTCCCGTCTGTATTGCCTAGCCCATCTCTAACTCATGATACGGATGCGCTGAAGCTGCGAAGTGAGCGCGACGCCAGGTAAGTATGTCGTCATCTTGGACCTTGGCATATCGGTCGGATTATCATTCGAACGCGACAGGTGAAAATGTAGTTCTTACTATGACCCAGGGCGCATTTTACCTTTTGTCAGACATCTGGGGATCGGGAACCATGTTGTACAGCGCGCCGCGACACTCTTTCCCACCACGGTTCCGTCGGGACGTGATACTTATGCTAGCCGAATGCGCGCAGGAAGCTTCAAGTGCGGCGACGTACCTGTCGTCAATACCATGAGACTATGTCGGCTACCCGGCCGTCCGACACCATGTACCCTCTATGCTCATTGTATGTGCGAACACTCGGCTCAAGTCAGGCCGAAGAACTCGTACTGTTCTCATCGTAAGTCTGGTGTATTCTCGTCCATTTTAACTCCTCATCGAGAGTCTTGGATTGACGAACATGAAATGGCTCCGTTCGACTACTTTTACAACGGGATGCGTGGAGATCGCCGTGGGATTAACTAAATCACAGTCAAGCAATGGGCCCTTTGACTCCTTCAGCACCTCCACGCGTCTCAAACCGGTCGCCCTCAGGTTCTGCGGACCTGCCTACATGGGCCACCGGCTCATTTGCGTGGCCGTCTTCCAACCTCGTAGTGGCGTAGAACGGCCGGCAGAGACCACCTTCACGGACTCCGGAGGCTGACGCCGGGGTCTATAATCGAATGTACCCTTGACCATCTGGGTTCGGCGAACCTTTACTGGTGCATTCGAACGAGCGTAGGTATCGTCGTACCCCCAATTGCCTTGTTCTCTTGACTAATGACAGGGCATCTAGGTGCCACGAGGCTCTGAGCCCTGAGGTCCGGCCGATAATACATACGCGGAGTCACCAGGGCGGAGAAGACGGGTCCGCCTTTCATGCACGATCTTGGCGAATCCTGTTTTACGTCAAGGAGCCACGGATAGAATGTTGGTTGCTATTAGTCTGCTCGACAAGAGACCATGGTATTAGTGTTCACTTCTCCTGATATAAGGCTAGTCTAATCGTTGAATCAGCGTTTACAGTGAGGTCTTGCCGCGCGGCTTTACGACTCCTCATGTTCAACTTGCTGCTCATCACCTCAATGCGCTTCCTGGCGCCACCTTTCTCCTCCTTTGACACCATTAACGTCCAGGACGATGGCTCATGACGTTCATGAGAATGCGCCTCGCGCATGCCAGTGAACTGCGGCGCTCCTGCACTTCAACCGGTAGGAAACTTACCAAGATACAGCTGTTCTCAGAAAGATAGGCGCTCTCAAAAAGTCAACGGGAGACCAATCCAGTAGTGAGCTTTCCGACCCAGCTGGTGGTCCTTACAGACAGCCTCAGCGTCCGATCCCTGTCGAATATTTACGTACGCGGGCGATGGGTATACAGGGCCCCTCCACGATGATACATCCGCTCAACTCTTGTTTGCCTTCACTAGTGCTATGCCAGGTAAAACCCCCTCGTCGCCTAGACGTGTGTTTAGGCAGCTAACATGTCGTGTACACAGTGATGGACGTATCAAGCCCAACACAGAGCACAGTCTGGGTCCATACACTCCCCGGGGAGACGGTCGACCATATCATCGACCACCTCCACGACGACGCCCTGGCCCTCTCCTCCTCATCTCTCGTATGTCGTGCCTGGCTGCCATCCTCCCGATACCACCTGTTCGAAACCATTCATTGCAACCCCGCATCCTCGACGAGGACGCTACCTCACCTATACAACCGGCTGCTCGCCTCGCCGGACGTTCGTCCTTACATCAAGTCAATCGACGTCTCCGTTCCTGGCACGAACAAGCCGCTACACGAGATCCGCGTCGAGGACTTGGAGCGAGTGTTGTCATGCCTGCCGCACCTCCAGAACCTCGCCTTACGCAGAGTCTCGCTTTCCTCGCCCCATACCTCCGACGTCAGCGCCCCATATGTCTCTTCGATGCTCGGCGCTCGGCGCCTCCAGACCCTCCTCATCCAAAGCTGCGTGACGTCTGACGGCTCGTTCCATCCGCTCTGCGGCGTACTCGGCTTGTTTGCGGAGCTGGACGAGTTGACGATCGAGGGGTCGACCTCCGTCTGGGACCCCTTTGAGGCGGCTATCGGGTCCCCCGCTCGCCTCCGCGAACTCACGCGACGTTTCAAACTCTGTCGCGCGCTCAGGATTTCTATTCCGTCACCCTGTCCCGGAGACGAGGCGTTAATCGGCTACTTGCTTGATCGTGCCCGCGAAGCTGACCGGCCCGGGTGGCCCCTTCAGGAGTTGGTCCTAGTGCTTCCGCGGCTCCTAGACGACGGCCTTGGCGCCAGGCTGATTCGCGGCTCCCAGCTGACCTTGCGGAACCTCTTCCTCGATATGTGCGGCGTCGTTCTCTGGGAATCTGCCCGCAAGCGAGCCATCGGTGCGTGATTTAGCATGCGAGCTACGCTGACCGCAGGCTGATGCCCTGCCTTTCGCGCACAGAACCGGCGGGCTACTGGCGGACGCTGTCCATCAACGACTGTCCACTCGAGGTCATAAACGTGCCGTTCTACGTCATGGATACGGACTCGGAGCGAGCCAATTCCCGGACGCTCGAGCGCCATACAGCTTGCCTGGCGGTGAACGCCGAGCTCGTGCGTCACGCTCCACCGACCGTCGCGAAGGTCTGCTTGGTGTTCAAGCCTATGGAGCCCGGAGGAACGTTTGGTCTCCAGCAGTGGGACCAGCATGAGCTCGCTTCGGGTTGGCGCAGCATGGACGATGCCTTGACGGGCCTCCCGTCGCTCGGGACGGTGCAGGTACTTGTCTACTCATCAGAAGCAATGAATGGGTCGCTCGCTCATTCGCACGAAGACGTGTTCGACTTGGGTCCCTACGGAGTTCTTCATTCGGTGTTGGAGAAGAGAACGGACGTCCACGAAGGGTTCTTCAAGCGGATGTTGCCAAAGGTGTACGAGAAGAATATACTCTACATCGGCATGGAGAAACGTAGCTAGATTGGAGGGCTGCAGGTTAAGTTGTGACTTCTTGTATCTGCTCAAGCGTAGGAGTTCAGAAATACTAAGTTTTGATGATATATCATGCCATAGCTGTTGATCGCAATGATGATGTTTCTCATATACCCATTATCGCACACGCGGGAGATGATACGGACACCTTCTCCCGGTCCCACACACAATTTGTGGCTCGGTATCTCCCATCCTACGGTGATGGGATCTTGGTAATAGTGCACATTAAGCTCCGGATTCCAGCGAGCATGCCTTGATTAATGTAGGGAAAGTTGGGGGTTAGGGCATGAAACCACTCCAGAATGGATACGGTGGCATACTCAGCAAGTAGGTGCTGCAGCACGGCCGGTTTGGAGCCCATCTTGAACTTGTCGCAACGGTTACAATTCCAATGCTCGCCCTTCGCGTGTAGTGGGTGCCGCTCTTCTGCCGCGAGCACGCCGCGAGTTTCGGGCTCACTCAGGCGCCGCCAAGAAGGAGTCGAATGGTCGTGCATTGTCTGCTTGTCATTCACACTCGAAGTGAAATGTGCGACCTGTGCATACATTCAGGTGAGCGGGGCGTGCAAACGGACGAATAAGGGAGAGCGTGCGCACGGCCTGTCTCCAGTTGAACACCGTCTTGTACTCCCCATGGGGAGCGTGGCTCTCGGGCTGCAGTTCTCGCACACGAACCACGCGCAGGATTCGTCCATCTGCCGCACGGTGGTCTCGTTCTTGCGGAGCACAAGCAGCCTGAGCAAGGAGAGCACCGCCAGCGAGCTAAACAGACTCAGCCGCAGACAAGGTCCGACGGTGCCGGGCAGTGGCTGCACGACTGGGTGGTGCAAGAGATGGGCGGCGACCTCCGTCCAGCCAAACGCGACGCAGCATTCCATCGACCGGTACGACTCGCAGTGATAGCACTCGACCGCGAACATGCAGAGATCGAGCGACTTTGCGAACAGAGAGGTGTGGTCACGGCCCCAATCGTATAAGTCAGCACGGTCAAAGTCCCGGCTGGGGTTCCTGGACGACAGGCTCCTCACTCGATCACGGAGCGTCATGGTCCACCGGTCGATGAGGATTGGAAGGCTGGACATGGCGAACGAGAAGTCTCCGCGTCCGACTGGGAGATCGGGGTCCGAATTGACGATGGCGACGACGTCGGGGAATTGGGACACGATCCCTATGTCTGGCATCGTCACTCGCTCGAGTGGGCGAAGGTTGGCGAGGTACTCGTCGTAGAGCTCAGCGACGAACTTCCTGCGAGCTTGGCGGACGACGTAATGGTCTCGTTCCGCCTGTTCTTCTTTGAGTCTATCCAACAAGCACCGGCACTGCGCCCGGATGTTGTTCCACCCTACTGTACATTCAGCGGGCGCTGTCGATTCCTCACCCGAAAACATACACTTACCCCGCTCCGTCATTCGTGAGGGCTGCGTAGGCGTGACCTGAACGGCCTGAATGGCCAAGCGGACAACCCCCTCGTCATAGTCCAGTTCCACGAACTGAGTCACAATCCTGAAAATGGTGTGAGCGTACGACCCGAGCAACGGTCAACAATGGCTTCCTAAACTCAACTGTTCCAAACGAGCTTCCTTCACATCTCTCACGCGGCGTGATCTATTTGCGATCACATGATAACACGCCTTGGCGTGCTGAATGCACGGAACCCGGTCAAGTTTTGATTTTGGCCGACCAGAGTTGTTATTGCGTACCTTTAACACAGATTTCACGTACTCGAAACGCTCATGCTTGAAATCTTTGTATGCTTGAGCCGCCCCTGATCTCCCCCGATCTATGTCCGCTTGCAGGACATCGATCCTGGCGAGCAGTTGATCGAGCTCGGCTCTCCAGTAAAGTTTGGTATCGTGGATGCCACCAGAACCGTTTGACACTGACACGGACGATAAATCAATCAGCAATCATGCGCTCGCATTGTAACTTGGCCTGGCTCACCACAAGGCAGCATATCAAGCATCGACTTGTCGTACCCCGGGAAGTTGTCGCCAAACTCGTGATTCCGGAAGGTACTGGACAAGAAACATCGAGATTGGCGTGTCAAGCGAGCAGCACGAGTGCACGCACCGATCCCTGAGGCAATTCGCGCACAACCTCTGGCGAAACTCGAATATCGGCCTGTAGATTCTCTTCCCGCTGCACCCTTGGCAGAGGGGCTCTCCGAACGCCAGGTTCGCCCAAAAGGGCTCTAATAGCTCCCCGATAGGTTCTGGCCAATCGGGGAACTCCCGGCGACGCGCGGCCATCCAGACGGTCGTGGACTTGTGGTCGAGCAGGAGCCGACGCAACTGCTTGGTGGTGCGCGCGAGGTGAAGCAGGTCCAGCGGCGCGAGATTGGAGAATATCTGATGACACAGGCGAATAGACGGCTCAGTCGATAGCCTCTGCAGGTCTGCGAAGCACCCGAGTCACGAACCTCGAACAGAATGTCTATCGGCAGATCCAGCAGAGCACCGAGCGATGCTGGTTCTTTGCCCTTGGCGGACCTGCCCGTCTTTCGACGCTTACCGGCAGGCTGTGTATGTCCTTTGAGAGTGACAATTAATGGACAACTTGTACCAGTAAAACACATCCAACTCACCTCGCACCATGCTGTTATGACAACGAACTAGAAATTACGCTCGCTTTGATTTGGTGGTGATGGTCAGTGAACAGGGGTGCAGCAGGGAATTGTCCCCAAATGCGGTTTTAATAGGAGTATCTCGGCTTCCACCCATCTCAGGCCCATTCGTGACGGCGGAGACGGGCGGAAACCCCGTAGGTGATGTGCCGTCGACCGTTGTACTCGATTAAAATAATCACCTGCAGGCTATTAGCAGGAAGATATCGAATATTTGTACAACACGTACCCTCGTGCGACTTGTGGCCATAGGTTCCCATCATGTCACCCATGCGCATGTCGATGACGCCATCCCGGCTGCTTCACATTGTTCATGAACTGGGGGAACCTGATGACGATCCCGAGAGGTGGTAAGGATTCGCGCTCGATAGGGGTGACATCTTACGGGTACTCGTCATAGACATCGCCGATGGGCTGTCTGCGCGCTGCGGGTCCGTGGCAATGACACTGTGTCGCTGAGCAGAGATCGAAGAGGAGTGGTTCGTGCTCTTTCTGGACATCGATCCAGGCTGCCTAGCAGGTCAGTCTCGTGCATGAGCTGTTCAAGTTGTACGGTGTACGTACCTTGTTCCGTGAGGAGCATACGTCGCTTGAGGACGCCGTCCAGAACGTACGTGATATCTTGTTCTTCGTATCCCGACGCTTTGAAGCGGTCGAAGAGCCTGAGTGAGAGTGGCTATCAGTGGAGGCGAAGCGGCAACAAAAAGAGTGTACGCACTGCCGATATCGTTTCTGCTTGAGCGCTTTCGCGTCTGCGGCCTGGCTTTGAGACGTATCTCAGCACTCCTTCGAGGGGTTTATATCGCGCGGTCAGAAAAATCAGTTTTGACGGAGGGCGGATCATGCGTACGTAAAGAATGGCCCTAACATCTGCCCTGTATACTGATGTCCTGCATTGCTTCTTGGCCGTTTGACGGGACCCAGCTGGGAATGCATTCATTCCCAAGCCTTACGTGTCCGATTTTGTTTGTTGGTGAGTGAGACTGGTACCAAGTCTGACCGCTCTCACCGACGTATATACCAGCATATATCCTTAAACATACGGAGCTCTGTCGTGGGTAGCATCGAGGGAGGGGAGACGGTAGGGTGACGGCAAGTGGTAGTAACGCTGGCCGGCAAATATTGGCGCCTCTGCTTTCGGGGGGGTGCACTGCCACCTCCGTTCCGGCCAACGCCGATGCGGAGCCGTTCAAATTTTTCTCCAGCCAGCTCTTGAACCACCGTTGAGTTCATTCCCATACGTATTTCGGTCAGTGATTCAACGTCAGGTGACTCGAGTACATTATTCTCTGTGAAATTATCTCTGACTTGATCCTGGAACTTAGTAGACTCACAAGCTCCTGTCGCCACACCGGGCTGGATTTACCTCGCGGTCTTCCAAGTTAGAAGATTCGAAGATGCAAATCCACGATCTCGCCGTAGAGCTCGTCGACCACATCATCGATCACCTTCACGACGACTTTCTTTCCCTGAAGGCGGCATCCCTCGTCTGCAAGGCTTGGCTGCCCGCCAGTCGTTCCCATCTCTTTCGAGTCTACCGCTCCGAGATCCGGACCTGGGGCAGAACTCCATCACACTCACGACAACTTTTCCTTTCATGCCCAGATATCGCATCATACGTGCGTAAATTCATCTTTAGTGGGCGTGGGCGTGTTGTCGATTCAGAAATTGTGCACGTTGAGACCATCGAAGAGGTCTTGCTCCTGCTGCCCAACGTGAACGAGATCGTACTCGATACGCCCTGTATCCGTTCTCGTCAGCTCCCCTCTGCGGACTGGAGCCACGCCCCATCGAAGGGGAACATCAAGCAGCTCACTTTGGCGTCATCTCGTGGTACCTTCCCTGTCGATCCGGCATCCGTCTACCACCTCCTCTCCCTGTTCGCAACGATCGACGTTGTGCACTTCTACTCCAGCGTTATCCCAAGCTTGGAGGAGCCCCAGACAATCACATGTCTTTAACCTCTCGCGTCCTCTCCCGTCTTGCCGTCAAATCGCTTATCGTCAAATTCGACCACCCACCCAGTGGATACAGGATCGATTTTTTGAGGCGAGTGGTCCAACACCGCTGGCCGTTGACAACAATCTGGCTCGACTTCCCCGCCTGGCCGCCTCCCCACAACGCAAGCATGAACGAGCTGCTGGTCGAGTATGCCCATGACGTCCAGCATCTCGGCATCGATATTATTCCGTTTGCCTGGTGCACCTTTTACTGGCTACCGCATCCATGTAAGGAGTACGATCCACGTCCTTCACAAATTTCCTTGCTGATCATCCTTCCAATCTGCAGCTGCTGTCCTCGACGCCTTGGCCGCCCACTCACTCGGTACCTTCGCACGTCTCGAAACGCTGACCCTCCGGTTCTACGGAGGTATCCACGGACGACACCCAGACGATAGCGTAGTGCTCGTCCAAGCCAACGTCGCGCTCCTCAAGTGCGCACTGCGGACGCTGCGGGAAGTCTCGCTGCACTTCGTGAAGCGGATACTTGACATGAAAGAGCTTACGAACAGCGCCATGACCTTCCCTCAGGGTGTCGATTGGACACCACTCGACGAGGCGCTGCTCCGGTTCAGAGACCTGCGGACGGTCAAGGGCGTCTTCGATTGTGGACCCGTGGAGAGCGTTCCTGGCCAACCTTGGACGTTTCCAGTGTACAACACATTCCCGAGGGACATGGCTGTGACGCGAGCCCAGAGCGCTGAAGGAATCGAGGAGGCCGCGTTCCTGAAGGCGTGTCTGCCTCGGACGCACGCCAGAGGCATACTGGAGAGTGTGTTAGTGCATTCGGACGAGCGTGAGTCGCATCGTCCTCCCAACCGATCTGCAACCTGACGGAAGTGTGCACAGGCGCGACGAGGGTGATCTGAATTCCCGCCGATGAAGATATGGTGGACGCCGACGAGAAAGACGGAGCCTTTGTGGGCGCGTGCAATTGCGGTGCGGGGTGCGATGCCATTCAAATTCCTAATAGCCTACGCAAAGACCGCTGCAGCGTGTATGCGATTACTGCGTCGTTTTCGAATCTCATCTCTGAAATCCTTCCAAGTCGTCACGCATCAGTCCTACTATTCCGTAGATACCACACCCTACCTCGACGCACAATTCGTGAAAGACTCCGTGAGCAGCCTCGCCCCACTCAGCTTAATCAAGGCCTCCCCGCCGACACCATACGGTGCGTCCCATGCCAAATACCGCATATACGATTATGTACCTACCCCGTCCAAACATACCCAGTTCCACTGCACCAATGTAGTAACTTCGACACCCCGCCGAAGGCCCGGCCACGAATTACATAAGCGACATCGCGGTGACTCACATCCTGCAGCACAACTTGAACTTTAACTTACACTGCACCGTGTATGCCACTCCCAACCAGTGCTTGGTATGACCTCCTCCTCATCGAGCCGTAATAACCCTTATCTGAATTCGAACTAGCCCAACCATGGTGGATGAATCGAACGCATATAAGAGCATCATCCTCCCCGGGGAAACAATCGACAACGTCATCGACCACCTCCATGACGACGTCCTCTGCCTCTCTACGTGCTCTCTTGTATGTCGAGCCTGGCTCACATCCTGCAGATACCATCTATTCGAAACCATCCATTGTGACCCCGGATCCTCGACAAAGACGCTGTCGTACCTACGCGACTGGTTGCTCGCCTCGCCCGATGTCCACCTATACATCAAGACCATCGTTGTTTCCCCATCCGAAATGGAAAACCTACTACGTCCAGGGGTCTTCGTCGAGGATTTGGAACAGATTCTGCTGTGCCTGCCACTCCTCAAGGGCCTCGTCTTACACGAGGTCACCCTTTCCTTTCACCATGCATCCGACGCCGACGCTTCGTACGTCTCTCCGACGCGTGGTGCGAGGCGCCTTCGCACCCTATTCATCGCAGAGTGCACAGCCTCGTGCAACTCTTTCGATCCCCTCTGCCGCGTCCTCGGTCTCTTTGCAGAACTGGACGAGTTGACGATCCATGGGTCAACCTTTTCATGAATCCCTGAGCAAGCCCCGACGTCTTCCTCCCGTCTGCTCAAATTGGCCAGCCACTTCAAAGTCTGTCGTGCGCTGACGATAATTCCCACTCTCCCAGATTCCGGCGACGAGCAGAGCATGTTCCACTTGCTCGAGCGCGCAAACCTAGAGGATCGATGGCCACTGCAGGAGTTAAGACACCTAGTGCTCTCGTCCCCGGCCAGCGGTTTGGTGCCGCGGATGGTACACCATTGCAGACAGACGTTGCAGTGCATCCTGCTTGATATAAGCGTTTTGAAATTGCTTGAAGGGTTCACCACATGGCCAGTCGGTGCGTGCTTCCACAATTTCCCCTGTCAATTCGTGGCTGACGGTGTTCATCGCATTCCTAACCACACACGGGAGACGCATTTCTTCCGTGACTGCTCACGTCTAACGGCGATGCAACTGTCCTTCCTACCGTGCCATGTTCCAGAGGACCCGCGCTCGCTCGACATCCGCGCAGCTATCCTTGCGTCGTACGCAGATCTCGTCAGGCATTCTCCACCGTCCGTCCGGACAGTTCTGAACAGGGAGACGAAATTCGATCTCGAGATGTGGGAGGAGCCCGAGTTGGCTTCAGGGTGGCGCAGCATGGACGATGCCTTGGCCCGCATCCCCGCGCTGGAGACGATAACAGCCCTGTGCTACTCAGACGGAATGGACAGCCATCCAAAGGTCGCCCAGAGCAGCTTCAGTAGATTGGATGCATCCTTAGCGGTGCTCATCCACCCGTTGGATGCATCCAAACATGGATGACGGATGCATCCCAAAGTTCACGCGTGGCGTAGGGTGCCAGTTCTGTCTGTGCAAGCGCCCATGCAATTAATGGTTTTTATCAAAAGCACAACCGGGATTCAAACCCCAGCAGCCGGAGAGAGCACATACCGTGACTTACCACTACTCCAATAAGCCTTTATACAGTCTTTAATGGCTTGCTCCATGTTATGAAATGGCCGCCCTAAGTTTGTATGTTGTCCCTAGCACAGTGGTGCACTTGTCGTGCTACTGCACTTAAATTCCTGCCACCCCGCTTCCCAAACCTGTATCTTGGGCAATTCTGCCTCAATTGTGATGGTTTTGGGCTTGTTTGAAAGCGGTCACTTTCTATATTGTAATGATAGATAATATGTCGCATTTTAGGGGGTATTTAATTGACTGGTGGGGAAAACATTGAGCACTGGAGGGGTGGGAGAAAGGGTGGCAATTAGTATGTGTTCTAGCCATAGAATCAAGGTAATATGGGTATCGTTGGAAAGCTATGAATGTCTGCTTTCAAACGATGCATAGAAAATGGAGGGGACGCGATGGGGAACAGAGATATCCAGGTGGGAATGGAATAGGCGCTGATGGCACAACTTACCTTCCTGAACTGAGTATAAGCTACGCTCAGGTGACGCGTGGACCTCCCCAAATTCTAGTAGACTACAGCTGTAAGTAGCAATAAGAATAACCCAAATTGGAGGTCCCAGTCCCGAGATATGGCTGCCTGCCCTCCTCCCAGGAGAAGAGGGTCAGCATTTCTTGGGAACGACTCATCATATGAAAATAATTAAGAGCTCGTTGGAATCGCATAACAATGACGATTCAAACGAGCCCCTACGCGCCCAAATCCGCCAAGAACCACTCGAGATATCAGGCATTTCTTGCCCATCTGAGGTGACTATTCTATATCACATATAGTAGTAAGTAACGTACCATTTGATATGCACCTAAGTGCGTTTGAAAGGCTATAATAATGCGAATAAAACGAGCCTATAACAAAGACAATTGAGTGAGTATTAGCCTCAGGACAACAGAAGGAAAGGCCTGTGTGCCGGTGCAGAACCACCAGCTGAGGGCGGTCGCTTCATGACATAAAGCAAGCCAATACAGATCATACCAAGGTTTGTTGGATTAGTGGTAAATCACGCTATGTGCTTTGTTTGGTCACCGGGGTTCGAATCCCGAGCGTGCTTTTGATAAAAATCATTAATTACATGGGCGCTTCCACGGATACATCTGTAACACGCACGGAGGAACTGACGCTCGTAGGAGGAGCAGAACGCGAGCAAGCGGTGACAGTGTGAGCAACCATGCAGATTGGCGCTGTGTCCGGATGCATCCATTCTACACGACTTACCGTGTATGATTGGATGCATCCATCATCCGTGTTCGGATGCATCCCTAGAGTGGATGAGCACCGCTAGGGATGCATCCGTACTACTGAATACCTACTCGCCCACGGGTACCATCAGCGTTGTTGGAATTGCAGAAGGATAAAGACGTCTACGAGGCCGTTCTGAAACGGGTTCTTCCTAGATGTCCGAACGCACGGGGAATCGTCTATATAAAGTGATGTCGCTAGAGTAATTGGCTGTGAATGTAACATACCCTCAGGATCGTCGACTCGGGCCCGCTGCGCACGCGCCTACCCCGCCGCCCAGCTCAACCGGCTTCAATCGCGCCGACGCAGACAGGGAGCGCGTGCACTTGCCAGGCTCGAGCGGCCTCCTATTCTCCATCTTCTCCGTCGGGTCCGACCACCGAGAACACAGCTTGGACTTGCTTGAAGGCGACGACGACAGCGAGGGCGGCGTGATGAGGTCGCACAGGCAGATGACGTACACGGAAATGTGCAGGTCGAGGGCCGAGGTCGCGACGTCCACCAGCATTGACGCGAAATAGCGGCCTGCAGCAACGTCTAAAGTTCAAGTCATGTCAGTCTCGGGTAGGATGAGACGGGAGACAGTGCGCACCATATGCGCGGACACAACATGCGAACTCAGCGCGGTATGGCTTCTCGGCGTGCATGCGAGGATGCCGAGCGTGAACGTGACCAAAGAACCCACTGCGACGAGCAGCGCGCTCTCTCTGAATTCGGCACCCGTATGAATTGTCGACGATCACGCGGTATGGACTCCCGGTTGGTCGTCGTTTGCACCCACTTCACGCCCGGACTTATACCGGTTCAACGAGATCGTCAACAACTGCACAGTGGCGAGAGTCATCCTGCCACCTAGTGGCCCTGAAGATGGCGAATCGGTGAGATATAAAGGAACTGCTTAGCAGGCGGGAAGGGCGTGGAAACAAGGACGCAGGGCACTGTTCGCCACACTGATGCCGAATGCCTCCTTGTCCGAAGGCTATGATGGCCAACAGCGATCCCCGAACGGTGGCGTCAACGTTCTACTGCGATCCTGTAACATTCCGTCATACAGCCCATATCTATAAACAATCGAGCCCAAAGAAAGTGGGCATTAAGCGGTCCCGGACGAATCGTTGGATGAAGACGAATCGTCGGACGAAGACGAATCGGATTCGTCTAAAGCCCAGGGGGGTAGGAGTCCAGAGCCCTCGTTGTCAGCGTTCGCGGCCTGAAGTCCAGAACATACAAACTTACGTGGCGACGGCTCCGTACGCTGACTAGCCGCGATCCTAGCGAGCGCACGGGGTCCGTACAAATCCGGCTCTGGTGCGGGATATTCGCCAGGGTGGCGGATCCAGAACGGGAAGTCGACTTCGAGCGGATCCGGCACCGTCACCCACTCCAACTCGCCCTTCAACCCGTCCTTCTCGAGCCGCTCCCGGTGAGCCCGCGCCTTGTCATCCTGCTCGATGGGTGCGAAGCGGTTCCAGGTCTCGCCCTCGCACTGCCGCAGTGCGTAAATCCAAAGGGTTATTCCGCGACCGCGGCTTGTGGGAGAGACCTTCATATGAGGTACATAAGTGGACAACACCTACAGAGACGACGGTGCGCGGCTCCGTGCCACGGTCCACCGAAAGCCGTCGTAAGGTTGAATGGAAACTCACCTTTGGCCAGGAAATGCAGATCAGCCGGCGAGTGCTGATTTTACGGCACTCAAGAAATACTTTTAAACAGGTGGTCGGCATGACATCCCATTGGAGGCCTTCGCATTGCGGCCCAACCTCGGGATGGTTGGCTGCCCACTCCTTGGCAACGTCGGGCGTGATGACCCAACCAGCTACTTTGATTAGTGGCGCCATGCTTTGGTAGGAAGAGGTCAGCGCAGTAAATGGAGACGTAGACACTGCAGCACATACCTTTACTTGAAGTCGGAGGGCTTGAACCGAGACTCGCTGGTGGCGTCACAGTTCAAGTTTATGTATCCCGATAAGCGCGCAAACCACCATTTGAACTCCGCTATATGTAACTCCGATTCCCGATCATCGACACTAGCTGCTGAGCGCTGAGCTTCCGGCCTCCGTTTACTTGTCGTATTCCATATCCTTTCTCCGAGTCGATGCTCCTCGACCCCTTCTATCTCAATTCATCAGCTGGAGACTCACAGGAACACACGGCAGTATTTTAACCTGCTATTCCCGAACGCAAGGACAAAACGACAGGAGAACTGCAGTAAATTGGAACATCAACGGATTAAATCGCCTCGCGCTTTGCTTCGTTCGGCTGTGGGAGCGGATGGGCGCGACTGCTTCTATCGGATAGGGTTCCTATCGGATAGGGACCACTGGTTCATGCGCTATTCAATTCGGCGTTGGGCCTTCGCAGGATCGCGCGAATATACGTCTTATCTGTTCCCAGCTACCCCCAATCGCATTGTCCTTCTTTTGGTGAGCTATGACAGCGGACCGGCTGCGAAGTATCGATATAAAGGACCGTCGTGCAAGGGTACCCACTTCCTCATCAACGTATCTGTTGGTTTTCGTCAGTAACTCGTCAGCTCTTCACAAAGGCCTTTCTCCTGATATTCCACGCAGCTCGAGGCCACTGTCGAACACCAGGCTTCCGCCAAAGGGTCGTGTTCGGTGCTAAGGAATAGCTCTAGTACGTTCAAATCTGTTGTCCAATCTCTCCCATAGGTTCTTATGGCTTACTTTCAAGGGGCTGCTTGGCCACACGCTCGAGTACGACTTCGTACACATCTCACATCCGACTCAGGATGGCCTCTTCATCCAAATATCATCCATCGGTCAGTGATGCCTCCAAGTGGTTGCGTGCAGTTTCGTGCTGAACATCCGTCGGCCCAGAACAACGACGATTGGCTGCATCGTGTGTTCACGGGTCTATTTGCGCAGTACCCACGCTTTATAGCCCCCGTTGGCGACGAGCACCGCGAAGGCGTGACGCGTGAGCATCATCTTTATGGCCCTCAGAATACCCGCCTAGGATGGATCTTTCGGCCCAGCAAACGCTTTTTGGTCAAGCCTCAGTGCTTGTTGATGCCCGAAGCCGAGGACCCCGACATCTTCGATTCTGACGCCTCCGACACCTCAATGGAGGCGCACGCCGGAGATACGTCCATGGATTCCATGGGAGGTGTCGTAGGCTCGCAGGGGTGGGACATCCGCCTCCAGCGGGGGCGTCAAGTAGTCGACTTTGTCGTCGCCGGGGTCGCGGGCTCAGATCTAGACGATGTGCCGGCGGTCCAAACTGTCGTCCTCGTTGTCGAGCTGAAGAGAGACAATTCCGATCCACTGCCTGCAGAAGAGCAACTGATCAACTACATGAGGCGGTTGAAGAAACGACGCACGATCATGGATTACGAGCAGAAGATGCTTGGGATGCTCGTCGAGGGTGATGTAACCAAGCGGTACGAGTTTGGACCAGATCGCCTAGCGCCCACGTTCATCGACGAGCGGCCGACGGATGGAGAGGTCATTAACGGATGGCTGTACGAACATGCAAAGATGTGTAGGAAGTACCTCGACTACTAGATGTACTATCCATTGTTGATCCATCCATTGCAAGTTTGTATCCATGTCCTCTATCTACATGTTTATTCGGAGCTCCGCACATGCAGGGGTGTCTTCCAGGAGTTAGCAGGTTCTGTACGAGAGCCTGAGGGTGTCGACTAGCCGCTACCAGCGGCTTATATCATGCATGGATCGGTCACCCGGCGATCTCGTGGTGAAAAGTGAAGCACATGTCGAGGAAGCAAGTATAAGCGAGGTCTACAGGCTACATCACCCGCGCGTACAGATTGTTTCCGAAACGGGAAACGAATCCATGACCATGAAAGTCCTTGGATAAATTACAACTGCATACGCCGAAACTTTCGTGCTCTATGTTCGACGTGTGCGCCGGCAAAGTTGGCGTAACCGTCACGGGAGGCGGAAGTACAGAGGCACCAACAGGAACGTCGCGAGCACCGCCCACATCCAGAAGAACGCGGTCACGACGAGCAGTTCACGCTCAGTTGGGCACCCGCACTCGCGAACGTCCAACCCGCCCGCCCGAATGGCATCAACTCGCGGCGTGTGAGACCTCCTCCGCTGAGAGCTAGCCGAACGTTTCCCAGAACTTGGAGCGGTGTTCATCGTCCTGTTCTTCTCCCGGTGCCGGGCGTCGAGGATTAAACGTGATCTCCTCGAGAACTTGGAGGACGGCGTTATACCCCGGGTCCATTGACGGAAGTGCCTGTGTTGCCAGGGATATGAATCATGAGACGATGTTCTAACATATTGTGTGCACGACTGAACACGTACTTTTTTCTGCCCGTCGATACCGCTAGTCCGCTAGATTTCTGTTCCTCCAAAGGCTCGTCTACGACGGGGGTTGAAGAGTCTGGTGGAGAAGCTACCGCAGGATCCAGGGACGAGTCAACGATTGGCCGAGGTTCCAGCTCTTCGTTGGGAACGAAAACCTAGGGTGTGTCCACCAAGTTAAAGCCAAAGGTGGTTTTGTGAAATATCTCGAACGCACCGTTGACTCGTAGTCGCTAACCGAACTGTCGCAATACTTAGGGAAGTCGACACCTCCATCGTCCGCCCTGCCATGACTGAGACCCATATCTTCAGGCTCTTCCTCGCAGATTGAGGCCTACACATGTTCATCGTCGTTAGAAATGCAATATCTTCCCCAACATGCAGGAGAGGACCCACCTTGGATTCCAACCCTGCCTTCTTCGAGAACCGTAAAGCCCGCCAGCCTGAAAAACGCCCTTTGGAAGAAACAAGGCCCCCGATATTGTCAAGAGAGGACGGTATCGATTCTCGTCCGGGCCCCAAGGTGACAGAGGATCCTGGGTTGGGAACGATTCCCAGAAGACTCATATGTCGCGTTCTCCTTAGGCGCAAACCAGGTAGCTTGAGACTGCCGTGTTTCTGTGGCTTGGGAGCCTCGAACAATTTGTATATTGGGTTTTCATCAAGTCCGGCCTAAGATATAATCTCAGGGATGGAGTCGGTGGAAGGTAGCATTCCGAACCTACCTGGGACAAGACTGGCGGAGCCGGAAGTATATCCTTGGATACGAGCCATTTCTCGGGCCCCTGTGGTGATCAGCGCTCGAGAGAACAGTACAGAACAAGGAACGGGAGTGAGCTTACCTGGTCAACGTCATTCGGAGCATTGGCCTGGACACCACCCGTTGTGGTCGACGGTGACCGAGCCCAGAAACGGCGGCAATCGGTCTGCTTTCCGGTCAGTCGATTTGGTGGTTGTGGTGGCTACACATCGTCGTCAGTGGATTCGAAACCGGTCAAGCTGAGAGGCGGAGTGGTAGCATCAGGCGAAAACGGAGAACTCGAACTCACGAAATTTATGCCACCTCGGTCTGAGTTGGACCCGCATCCATTGGCCACAGTCGTAGAGGAGTGCTCCGATGTTGAGCTTGTCGCCATATGATCTGGACCACGGGGTGTTACCAGAGACGAGACGATGAGAGCACCCGTAGTCCTGGAAAGTGTTGCGGTGATAGTGGTCGTGGTGGTAGTTCGTAGCGAGGACGGCGTGCTGCGCGCATGCTTATAAGCAGTTCGTCAAGCGGTGACAAAGATGTGGCAGGGCACAAAGTACCTGGGCTATGCAATACCTGTCACAAAGGATGGAATTTGACGTCGGATTAATCATGGCCTCCTTCGCAGTGCGTGTCGCCCCGTCAAGATGTCACGTCCAGTTACCGACGGCGGTCGCGGAGGGCGTCATTGTGACGGCTTGCACGCACGAGGAGGTAGACGTAGATATAGCGGAGAGTCAAGCTTAATCAATGCAAAGCGAGGATCACTGTCGGCTTATCACATGCAGGCTCATTGTGATGGTCGCGTCCTTTATGCTGCAGCGGAATATGCGGAGGAGCACATCAAAACCTTAAAACGCCAGTAGAATGACAGTCCGCAGACAAAATTGTGTGCAGCACGCTGTCATGAACTAGAAGACGTCTGCATAACACCGCTCAGCACGAGAATAAATCACACATGCCGAAACACCGCTCACCTGCCAGCGTGCAAAGGTCAACCGATCGGGAAAGTCGACTTCGAGCGGATCTGAGACCGTCACCCACTCCAGGTCGCCTTTCAACCCGTCCTTCTCGACCCGCTCCCGATGTGCGCGCGCCTTATCGTCCTGCTCGATGGGCGCGAAGTGCTCGTAGGTCTCGACATTGCACTGCCGGAAGGCATGAATCCAAAAGATGATGTTGCGGCCGTGGCTCTCAGTCGGAGAGACCTGCATATAGATCATGAATAACGGATTCGTTCGCCGATAGTCCACGGTGCTGATCTTACGCGGATGATTCAAATGCTTTAAGCAGGTGGTCATCATGTTGCTCCACTGGAGGTCTGTATAACGCTGATCAACCTCGGGATGGCTGGCCACCCACTATTTGGCGGCGTGGGGGTGAACGGTCCAACCGGCTACTATGATTAGCCGTGCCATGACCGGCCTGCGGTGAGCGCCGAGCTTGTCAGCCTCATGAAAAATGGAAGAAAAATGCCTATGCATACCAAGGGATGTAGAATCATGTACCCTCTCCATTGCGTAGTTCAACTCAACAGTGGTGATGACGGTTGCTCCCAAGTAGTCGACTGAAGCCAACATAAACCATGTGTTTAGGGCAGGCTTTCTTTGCTTACCTTGAAGTGATAAGCACATCTAATCGTGGGAATCGCAGCTTCATCGATTCATCCCGCGCGGGGAGTTTCATCTGGCCAGTTCCCGCTTTACTCGCGCAGCGTTTGGCATGTATCCAGAGTGAACCCTTGTGGCCTAGTAGTGAGTACATTTTGTTTTGGCGGGCAGCCCGAAAGTCTGAATGTCATCAACAGAAGCTACGAGTCTCATCATCAACCCGAGGATCAGCTTATGGTATGACCGCTCCATCACTGCGTTCGAACACTGGCATTGTCTAACATCGCGTTAGAACAGTGATGGAGAAATCGAACTCTGCAGAGAGCACAGCCAGAGTCCACCTCCTCCCGGCAGAGACGATCGACAACATCATCGATCACCTCCACGACGATGTTCCTGCCCTCTCCGCGTCCTCGCTTGTGCATCGCGCCTGGCTCCCATCCTGCAGATACCACCTATTTGGCACCGTTCATTGTAACCCCATATCCTCAACAAGGTCGCTCGCGCGGCTTCACGAATGGCTTTTCGTCTCGCCCAATGTCCGCCCTTACATCAAGACCATCATTGTTTCCCCGCCCAAAACGGACATGCTATCTCCAGAGGTCACCGTCGAGGAGTTGGAGCAGATGCTGCTGTGCTTACCACTCCTCCAGGGTCTCGTCTTACGCCAGCTCACCCTTTCCTCTCACCGCGCATCTGACCCCGAGGCTTCGTACGTCTCTTCGACGCGTGGTGCGAGACGCCTCCGCACCCTCGTCATCGCACAGTGCACGACCTTGTGCAACTCCTTCGATCCCCTCTGCAGCGTCCTCGGTCTGTTTGCAGAACTAGACGAATTGACGATCCGCGGGTCGCCCTTTTCATGGAACCCTGAGCAAGTCGCGACGTCTTCCTCCCGTCTGCTTGAACTGGCCCGCGGCTTCAAAGTCTGTCGTGCGCTGACGACGATTCAAAACACAATGGAAAATCCAGGCCATATCGAGATGATCTGCTACCTGCTCGAGAATGCAAACCCGGCGGATCGATGGGCTCTACAAGGGTTGAGACTCAGAGTGGTATCATATTCGCACGGCATCCGTTTGGCCGCGAGGATCGTCCAGCATTGCCGAGAGACCTTACAGAACGTCCTCCTTGACCTCAATCATGGTATCATGTTCGATGCCCTCTACCAACATAGAGCAGGTGCGTGGCTTGGCTTATTCGGCGACGAATTTATGGACTGACCGGATTGCTATTCCTTGCTAACAAACCATGCAGTACCGGCCATACCCTGGCCGACGCAGGGCTTCCACGACTGCTTACGTCTCAAGGCCATGCAAGTGGCCCTCCTGCAGTTCACAGGGACATTCGGACTCCGCTCGCTGCTCAACATTCAGATATCAATCCTCGCGGCCAATGCGGAGCTCGTGCGGCATGCTCCACCCTCCGTTGAGACTGTCACGTTTGCGTTTTTGCCCGTCAAAGGGGGAACGTTCGACTTCAGCTTGTGGGAGGAGGCCGAGTTGGCTCCGGGGTGGTACAGCATGAATGATGCGTTGGCCGGCCTCCCCGCGCTGAGGATTATAAAGGCCCTGTTCAGCTCGATGAGAGCTGACGACTGGGTTAACTCGTGGCCGTTTGAGGGTTGCGGACCAGCAACGCCAGAACCGTTGGAGAAGGAGACAAGCGTCCACCAGGCGTTTTTGAAGCGCGTGCTGCCGAGAGCTTACGCGCGGGGAATTGTCCGCATCGATGTACCGGTGCAAGTGGATTAGTTGGCTGTGGTATGTGGCTTGCGGCGATGACAGGCTCGATAGGCTATTCATGCAGTTTCATCGCAGAGCTTTCGCGGCACCCCGACACTCGCAGTATTGGCCATAGACTCATGTCATAGAGAGGCAAAGAACCATGTATCTTTCCGCGAACGTTTAAATCCGAGCCGCGAACAGCTCCGTATGCAACCCTACCCCTCCCAGGTTGACTACCCCTTCGTCGTGCTCACCCTGTTGTGCGCCTCACGTGCAAGTGACTCAGCAGCCGTGGCGCGCATGCCTGTCCCCGCCCGACCCAGTCCGCTGGCGGTGCTGACGCCGACATGTTGCACGCGCACTCTTCTATCTCAAGTGACCGCTGCCTGTCATCCATCGCTCCCATCTCCTTCCCAAACGAATGTGCAATGACGATTCGGACTTGCGCTGGTGCGACGATGAAGACGGGGATGATATGAACAGGTCGCGCAGAAGCCCGGTTACGGATGGCGTTATGCAGGATACGCGTCCGTGCTCGTGACGTGTAGAGCGAGGGACGCGCCTGCGAGTGTGGTCACGAAGTCCATTAGCATGGGCGTGAACCAGTGGATCGCGCCGTATGAGCGGATGCACCGTCTTCGCGCTGTGCGGCCGACAGAGCTTCACGCAACGCGCGGGGTGTCGTCGAGCATGCCCATCGTGAACATGACTTCAGAACCGCCCGCGACAAGCGGCACACTCTCGTATTTGCGAGGTCGATGCGCGTCCGTCAATCATGACCCGGATCGACGCCACAGGCCGGTCGTCCTCTTCAACGCGGAAGTGGTAGTAGCATGATCTAAAGACACTGCATAATATCGGTCAATTGTGAGGATAGGGGGACAAAAACTGGATGAATGACGAAGAGAGACCGGACAAAGAACTTCTCAGCAGGCCGGAAGGACGTAAGAACAAGGACTCAAAGGGAACTGTCCGCCACAATGCCGGATGTCTCCATGTCCGAAGGCGATGATGACCAACAGCGATGCCCGAACGGCGGCGTCAATGTTCTACCGCAATCCTATGACATTCCGTCATACAGCCCATATCTGTAAACAATCGAGCCTAAAGAAAGTGGGCATTAAGCGAAAGAGCCATCGGCGGTCCTGTACGAATCTTCGGATGAAGACGAATCGTCAGATGAAGACGAATCAGATTCGTCTGAAGCCCGGGGGGGGCGGGGGGTAAGAGTCCAGAGCCCTCGCTGTCAGCGTTCGCGGCCTGAAGTCCAGAACATACAGACTTACGTGGCGAGGGCTCCGTACGCTGACTAGACGCGATCCTAGCGAGCGCACTGGGTCCGTACAAATCCGGCTCTGGCGCGGGATATTCGCCGGGGTGGCGGATCCAGAACGGGAAGTCGACTTCGAGTGGATCCGGCACCGTCACCCACTCCAGGTCGCCCTTCAACCCGTCCTTCTCGAGCCGCTCCCGGTGAGCGCGCGCCTCGTCATCTTGCTCGACGGGCGCGAAGCGATTCCAGGTCTCGCCCTCGCACTGCCGGAAGGCGTGAATCCAAAGGGTTATTCCGCGACCGCGGCTCGTGGGAGAGATCTTTATATTAGGTATGTAAGTGGACGACACCTACAAGGGACGACGGTGCGCGGCTCCGTGCCACGGTCCACCGAAAGCCGTCGTAAGGTTGAATGGAAACTCACCTTTGGCCAAGAAGTGCAGATCAGCCGCCGAGTGCTGATCTTACGGCCCTTAAGAAATGCATGTAAACAGGTGGCAGTCATCTCATTCCATTGGAGGTCTTGGTATTGCGGCCCAAGCTCGGGATGGTTGGCTGCCCACTCCTTGGCAACGTCGGCCGTGATGACCCAACCGGCGACTTTGATTAGTGGCGCCATGCTTTGGCAGGAAGAGGTCGGTGCAGCAACTAGAGACGTAGACACTGCAGCACATACCTTTACTTGAAGTCGGAGGGCTTGAACCGAGACTGCTGTCACGGTTCAACTTGTTTACGTATCCCAATAAGCGCGCAAATCAGGGCCGGGCCCGCCGCGCACACGCCGACGCCAACCGCGCGGACACGGACACTGTGTCTCGTGGCCCCCGGTCCATCTCGAGCGACCTCTGATCGTTGACTGCTTTCCCTATAGACAATAATATACACTCAGTCGCGGTAGACGGGACTAAAATACATTGCAGGCACCGAACACTGGGGGACGAATTGGGGTTAGCGGATATGTTTTGAGGTGATCGCCATCGCCATGTCGCTCCATTCGGAATCTGTACAACTTGAATGCAGGTCGACCTCTGGATGGTTGGCCACCCACTCCTTGGCAGCATCGCACGGAATGATCCAACCAGGGACTTTGATTAGTCGCGCAATGCTTCATCCTAGAAGAAGGAGCAAGCAGCGTACAGGGACAGGAAGACACTGCGTATATACCGAGTCGAGCTGGAAAGTTGGAAAGGGCGTTGTGTTCCAATAGTAGGCGCGCAAACCCACGCTGGAACTCCGCTTCAAATTTGCTTATGTGGCGAGGCTTACTAATAACGCCAAGTAGTGTTCAATTGTCACGCGCGGCTGACCGTGAGACAATTGGCGAGTGGGAGGACGCCCTGGGTTACACATGGCATGGCACCGGTATGTGGATACGTTTTCGTTCTTGGTCTCGTTTTCGCTTTCACCTTCGCTCGCGCTGTCACTTTTCCTCGCAGTACTCCAACGTTCTGATCTTTGCACACATATACACACCACTTTCGGCCCGCACACACACAGCATCCCATCCATCCGTGCCCCCGGCACGGCAGGAATGACAGCTGTCTATTGCGTCTGCTGTGATATCGACAACGGGACCTCACTGTGCATCCGGTTCTCGCGGATATAGCCGTAGCCGGCCTACCTCAAGCGACTAGCAAGAATGAAGTGGGTGTTTTTATCCGCCACGTCTTCCAAGTTCCACGCCGGCTGATACGTTCCTGGTGATTCACAATTGTCAAGCTTCATTGTCACCACTATCAGGCTAATTGCAAACCTCATGAGGCCCGGATATATATCATAGTATAATACCGCAATGCCCTGTATATACAAAATTGTTCTCACTGTCACTGGACCGCGAACGACTGCACTCGCAACCAATCCAAGTCCAAGTCCAGGTCGAAGTCGGGCTGCACGATGTCCTTCCAGAAACCGACTCCGGTGTGGCTGGGGACGCGCAGAACCGGGTCGTTCTTGTCCGAGCGCGCGAGGATAAGTTCGAAAACGAAGAACACACCGCTCGAGTGGAGCGCACCCGCTAGCGCAGCTTGCATCCGGAACAGCTCCGGGCTCGGAAGGCTAACTGGGGAGGTGGGAACTCGGCTGTGGTCCTGCAAGGCGATCGTCGCTGGCAAGGGAGGACCTCTGGAATTGTACCACGGCCGGTGGTCCCTCACCCGGTAGGTGTTCGGAGTCTACAGTGAGAGGAGAGCATTCATCGCGTCGGTGCATAAGTCAAAACAGCATGACAGGAGCGCACCTCGGTTGGTATGAACGACAGTGCGTACTTGTCAAACTTGACATGGTACTGGAGGCCGAGTGAGATGATGTTCTCCGGCGCATCCACGATGGCGGGCGAGCCGTGATTGTCGCCGAGCGGGCAGTAGCGGCGCAGGAGCTGGAGGGTGAGCGTTGTTGACTTGTGCGCGCCGAATGATTTCGAGTGAGCGACGGGCGGTGACGTCAGCTCGAGTACGAGAAGTCCAAAACGCACCTTGTCGCTTTCGCCCGTGGGGACGTATGCGAGGGGATGTTTGAAGATACGAGCAATTTCCACATAGTCGAAGCTGACTCCGTCTGGGAACTCGGCAACTGGCCCGGGGTGCGTTGAAAACCAGTGATGATTATCGTACGAGCCAGTCAAGATGCACCTATGGTCATCCCGTCCAAGTACCTGCAGAACCTCGGTTAGTATGAGAGAAGACAGGAATAAACAGCGAGAACGATGCTCGCCTCAGCTTGAAGATCGGGTGACGTGGTCTCATATTCACGACCTTCGTCATTTACTTCCATTACGTTTGACATGTGCCCGGTGCATTGACATCCGGGTGGATTGAGTGGGTCTCTATCAGCAAATTTTGGATTTCTCTGTGTGTACACTTGCGAAAATACACCGGAATCAGCTTCTATGCGAATGAGGGAGAGGAAAAACTCACCCGGCCACAGTAGGAACGCGGCCCAGGTGGACGCCAGGACCTGCAAACTGCGTGCGAGTACATCTCCCGACTCGGGGTGCTCGGCCGCGGCTCTGTCCGCACAGTTGCAGACGGCAGACAGGACGTATCGCTCGCCATCCTCGGAGCCGACATCGGCGGCGGAGTCGCGCATGGCGCGGATGAGCTTGCTGACGGTGAAGTAGCGATGGACAGAATTCTTGCCGCAAGTCGAACGGTCGGCCCATCCGGGGACGTCGAGGTCACGGTAGTGGGGGTCGTCGAAGACCTTGAGGACGTCTTCTGCTCGGGAACGCAAGTAGTCCATGGTGGAACACGTAGGAGACGGTGATGGCGGTGGACGAAACCTGTGGAATCACGGCGGGAGGAGAAATTTCTGGCGTTGAGTTTGACACAATCTCGTTCGAGCTGGTGGAGTATTTATACTAGTACAGTGGTGCGAGTGGAGCCCGGCCGTCCGGATTGGAACTGCGATGTGGTCGATCCGGCGGAGCCCCTCTGCTGATCGACTTGGATTCCGATGATAGGGCATGTTCAATTCATAGCGCGCTTCGGTCCTGAGCCGTATACAACGACACTTGCAAGTTCGACGCCTATTAGGCGTCTCCCACTTGCAAGTCCCCAGCATAGGCGCTGGAAAACACAGCCACCTTCTCACGAGTGGCGCCCAGAAAATCACCGTAAAACGAAGAGCGAGCCGGGTTCGAACCCGTGCCCCACAAATGAGCCAGGCGCTCTAACAAGTAAGCTAAGTGGGCTTTGATTTCAGACCTTGTTTTAGACCCATATACCTTTTGCGTCAGCGCCTGGCCGAATCTGTCGCGCAATACTTGCAAGTTGGGCAACTTGCAAGTCTCCCGCCACCACCCCATCAATCCCCTTCGAAAGCGCGCCTCCCACTGTCCGCCTATCCGTCTACGCGCTCTCGCAGCCCTTGCCCCGCCATCTTTCTCGCTCGTTCCGCCGCCTGCCATCTACACCGTCCGCCACTGTCCCGCCTGCCCCTATGCGCTCGCACCAATAGGCTTCGCCAGTGCAGTACTCTTTAGTGCACTGACCCTCCCTCCGTGCGTCGTCGTACCCATCCGCCTTCGTGTTCCAGATATCAAAGCTAACAGGATCTGCCTGCAGACCCCAACATCGACCATTAGACCTCCTCCTCGCCGGGCTCGAAAAAACAGTCACGTTCAAGCTCGCATATCACGCAGCCGTCCAACTCGGCGCCGTCCTCCTCCAGACCTCCCCCACCCGCGGTCCGCGAAGCACAAGCATGGCTGAGGGGCCGCTATCCCACACAACACGCTCGACTCGGTGCGTCCCTGTCCTCGTCCGGGCTCGGTCGTGCCTCACCATCTCAGCTGCAGATCCTCCGGCTCTTCTCGCCCGAGTTAGGAGCCGCAGATACATTGAGCGGCGGCCAGTTCTTTGCCGTCCTGCGGCTCGTGTCCCATGTGCTTGGTGGCAAGGAGATGGACCCCACCCTCGTCTTCGTCCAAGGTGTGTTCGTGTCTTCTGCTTGCTGCGTTCCGACTGCAGTCCGTTCGAGCATGACGCTCCGCCCTATATGTCTTCCACGGGTCCCCCTGTCGTGCATTGGGAAGGTTCCCAGGCTCATTAACCGAGCGGGAGCTTTCTCGTGCGGACGATCTGAATATGTGGTGGAGGCCATCGTGTTTGCGTGAGATCCGCGAGCTGCGCCAGCTGCGTTCGACGACTACTGCGGCATCGACCTACCGAACACCGTGTCCCATCGTTGTCACTTTATTCCGGGCGACATTCGCCAATGACTTTGCGCAATGTCTCATTAAAAGCGTATCGCGGAATTCGCGTTACGTCCTTATTGCATCGATATCATCGCATACAACCGGCATGCGACCACTATGAGACGTGATACCTTTGTCTCAAGTGGCCAAAGATGACAATGTGTTCGAAATGCGACAAGGTGTGCCATAGCTCATTGTCCCCGGTGAGACGTAAAAGTGTCACTCGACATACGAGCACTTTGGGGCATCGAAATCGACATTTCTGCGGTGAGCAAAGGCCAAGGAAATGATGATGTTTACCACAACTTCCCGCAGCAAGGAAAGCCCTTGCAAAGGCTCGTTTCCTCCCACTGCTACGCGGACTTAGCCAACAACTTGTCTTCTGGAGCCCCGCAGAGAGGCTGGCACTACTTCGTGGATTGTTCTGCATCTCGCTATCGAGGAGGGTGCAATAGAACTGTTAGGAGACAGCGGGGCGGAGGGATGAAGGTCGGTCCCAGAGGAAATGGTGACTTCCGTGCGCCGTGTTTCTTTCGTGTTGCTGTCCTTGTCTTCTATGGTATTCAAAGCGGCGGACTGAATCCTTTCTGTATTTAGCATATCCTGATGAACGCAGCTCTCGTCCCCCAACCCCTCCCGGCAAGTAATCTCGAGTATCATCTCCGGTCCAGAATCTCTTCTCCGTCAATGGCGCCCTTAATCCCCAGTTCGCGCCCGCGACTTCGTCGACCATGCCTACACCTGCCAAACCGCCGCCTCCCTCTCTTCCGCCGAAGCCAACAAACCCCTTCTTAAAGCGAAGAGGTTCTCAGGATCTCCCGCCGCAGTCTGCGCCCGCAGGTGTAGCTGTTTTCCCCGGTAGTGGTACGCGTCCTGCGGACGGCAAGATACCCCCATTACCCCCTGGGAAGCCACCCGTACTGCCGCCTCCCCGACATGTATCTATGAATCAGCAGCAGCCGCAGGCAAATCGTGAATTGCTTCCACCTGTTCCCACCGTCCTGCGCACGACCCGCAACGTCGCGATCCCGCACACGACGAATACTCTTATCCAGCAATTTCTGCAGGCGACGCGAATTGCACAAAGTTTGAAGCAAGCGGAGCAAAAGCTCGAGCAAGAGCGCATCATGGAGGAGCAGCTCCGATTCGAGTGGTTCCGGACGGCCCGTGCGCAGCATTAGCCCCAACAAAAATGTGAGCTCTTCTGCTTCGTCTGCTGGATCTACCAGCTCCGCCGACCATACCGCAGTTCGCAATCCGGTCCCCAAACTACCGCCACGGCGGAATCTCAGCCCGACTGCCTCGACCGCCGCTTCTGCCCGATCTTTCGAGCAGGTCGCAACAGCTTCTCTATCTCCTCTCAAGCGTGCCGCCTTGGTTCCGGCTTCTACGAATGGTGCCTCATCCGAACCACCCCAGCGACGGTGCGCGTCATCGCCAACTAATACCCCGCCGAGACCGCTCTCGGAACTCCCGCCCGATCCTCCGCCGACGCACCCCGACCGCAAGCCCTCCTCACTCGCGCTCGGCGTAGACATGGATCGTGCAACGCCAGCGAGCGCGAACGCGTCTCCCCGCGTTGGCCGATCGCGATCTCTGCATCATCCCTCGCCCCCGCCGGTGCCGCCACCGCTGCGTCGGAAACGGCCAGAAAGCGCACAGCTCACGCCGAGGTCCTCATCTTCACCCTTTGACTCGCCGTTTGAGAAGCCGCCGACGCCGCCGCCGTCAAACCTGCGCCTCTTGCGGCACCTCTCGCTGTCCTCGAACAAGCGCGATCTGGACAGGGAGCGCAATTGGGAGACGTTCTCGGACTCACCGCTGGGGACGACGCTGCACAACACGTTCTCGAACCTCTCGCAGCGCGCAAAGCCGGCACTAGACACAGCGCGTTACAAGGCTGAGGGCGCGTTCTCGCGGCGCGGGTTCATCCAGCACGGATCGCGTGAGCCTGAAGGGTGGATGCGGGAGGGCGAGAAGCGCCTGATAGACGATGTGGACGATGCGGACGTGGCGAGTCCGCCTGGGGTGGACTTGGACGAGGCGGATAGCAATGTGGATCAGAACGGGAGCGGAAGCAAGGGGAACGGGAGCATGGATGGCGAGAACGAGGCGGTGGAGGAGCGCGCGAGGCGGTGGCAGCGGAGCGGGGTGGACATCGCGATCGTGGATGCGGGGGGAGGGGCGGGAAGAGGATGGTGCTGGAGAGGGACGATTTGAAGTGGCCCGCGGGCGAAGGGTGGAGACCGTTATAATCAAGCTATGAATTCGAGGATGAGGCCGAGGGAAGAGAAGATCCGTCAGGCGCTGCTCCGAGAGGCGCCAGTGGTATAGTACGTCCGTGCACGCGCTGTATTGATACATACATCCATACCGTTTTTCCGCATTTCGCATTTCGTCTTGTCGATGTTTTGCCCTACCTACCCAGTACCTCTACTATCGTGGACTATATGTATATGGATACACACACGCTCTACGTCTCTACGCTCATAACTGGGTTACGTACGCTAAAGCTAGATTTCGAAGCGGCGCGCGGTAGCTTGCTTAGAACAGAACATGTACCACAAGTTGTTTTCCTGTCCGGTCTACTTCAAGTCCTTTCGAGTTCAATCGAGGCTCGTGGATTCCCCGGAGTGTCTCCGAAATATCGGAAATTTTTGTGCGACGCCGTGCACTGCCCCAGTACGTTTGCAGGATGCTCGGCTTGGACGGTTGTCTGCGCGATATCTTGTCCGAGTAACGGCGTTCAGATGGTCCAGAGGTCGAGCAGGTACGTTATACATATCTTTGGAAAGTTGTGAGCCACAGCTTTCCAATGGTGGCCTCTGCAGAAGCGGGACATGGCGCGCTGTAGAGATATCGCCGTGGGAAGTTGTCAGTGGCTGCAGAATAATGAGGCCACTGTACCATAGGAAGAGTGGAGTGCTCCAAAATAACAGCATTACCGAACTATACTAATTAATAGCTACCAGTTGCAGAAAGAATGAAGGGAATCGGCCCAGCCGTTCCCGAGATATCCATACCTGCCCTCCCCAGGAGGAGAGGGTATACATATCTCGAGAACGCGCGGTCAGATCCGTACGTAAAGGGGCTCGTTAGATGCGTATGTGCAATACGAACCGAAAGAGCCCCTTCGCGCAAGATTCTGCACAAAATCCCAGTAGCTACAAACAAAGCAAGGCGCCGTAAGGCGGCCCGAGGAGGTGCTATAGGTATCTGTCAATACCCACCTAATGCTATTGAAACATTGTATATTTACTCGCCATGGTAAGACGAGCAAACAGTCTAAAGAACGGAGGGATTTGACGTGAAATTGAATAAGTCGTAACAAAAGCAAGGGGCATGTCCTGCAGGTACCTGCCTAATTGGGTCAGAACCGCCGGGAGGTTGATATTTGATGGGGCTCGGGTGTTGCTCGGGAGCGCGGATGCTCGGGATTGATGGGAGGAGCGCCTGGGTTGGAGCCGACAGAGCCGCCGGGCCTCGTCCCCTCCCTGCAAACAGGAGGGCCGAAACGCAATCGTCCGGAAGTGACCGTCGGGAAGCGGGCGCGACCACCAGACACGACATGACGACGATGACGACGACGACAACGAGTGTCGCGGCGGTGGAGGCCACAGGGGAGGCCTGGGACGGACGGAACATCGTCGGAGAGGGGAGGGCCGACGCGCGGACGTCGGGGAGGGGGCGCGAACGCCGGACACGAGGAACCTGGGCCGAGGTAGGTCAGTCAACTTGCAAGTCCTCGCACGGAGGGACGTCCTTGCAAGTTTGCGGCCCGAGGATGGCTATGTATTGCCTAAACTTTGTGTTCATATCAAGCCGTGATAGTCTAGTGGATAATGTGATTAGTGATTAGTGTTACAGAGCGCATGCCGGGGGTTTGAGCCAGGGTGTTGGCCTTTTTTGGAAGCACTTACCTACTTTTTTTTTGCGCTCGTGATGGTCGCCAGTGAGGCCGACCGATGAGCAGGAGGCGGGGCAATGGCGGGGACGCCCACGAGGACGGTAGAGGCCACTATGGGGGTGAGATGAGGTGAGAAGGTGGCTGTGTTTTCCAGTGCCTATTCCGGGGACTTGCAAGTGGGAGATGCCTAATAGGCATCAAACTTGCAAGTGTCATTGTATACTCTACCGGTCCTGTACGTGTAAGTTGAAACTCACCTCAGAACGAGGTTCCGCCAGTGGTCGTCAAATCATGGGCTTGTTGACTCCGAGGACTGTTCGTAGAGCAAGATCCATTGCAGAATGCATTGGAAATATACGTACGGCAAACAGAGACCTCGTTCGAGCCTGATGCCTGGCCAACAACCTTGCAGATAAATATTACGCGTAGAGTCGGAAGCCACTTTCACCGAGTGTCGGACTTCACGCCGAGGCAGAGTTTAGACGTTTTTGGTCTGACCAGGTCAGATTGCCATATTCGAACCCCACCTAGCTATGGCCGGTGCGCCCGTGTCCTTTCCCTCATGAGCCAGCCTAATCGAGAAATGGGACGAGCGACTTACCTGAGGCCTGAGGACCGAGCTACCCCTAACTTTGGTAGAGTCTACACACTCACTTGCAAGTGGGCGGTAGAGATGCCTGGCCAACTTGCAAGTGCGCAGAGACGCCCAGCCTCCCCGCTGCATAACCCCTCCCCTGCCCACGTTCGGCCCCTCCCCCTATTACCTCCATCAGAACCTCCCTAGACAGGTTCTTGGACACCGTGCCATCCAGTAGTACTTGTACAGTGGTGTAATGTCCTATACAAAAATTGTCAAAAATATGCGCTTGCATCGTGCTCGAACCAAGGGACTCACGGGAATTTCACCAAGACAACTGTTAGTACCATTCAGCCATACAACCTTGGAATTAAAAAAGTAATAGATTCAGTAACATGGGCAACAGATCCCCGCACACCTGCACTGTGTCCCCCTCGGGTGGGTGCACAAGGACGCTTGCATCAGTGCGAACGTGTGGGGGGTAACTTGCATCAGGGCGGGCACGTGGGATCACTTGCATCCATGGGGGGTCACTTGCATCAGGGGGTCACTTGCATCAGGGTGGTCGCATTGCCATGAGGAGCACATGTATTACTGAATGTATTTTCTCCTCCCCCTCATGTTAACAAGGTCTCATGGCCAAACGGTACTGGCAGTTGTCTTGAAGCACCCATGAGTTGCTGGGTTCAAGTACAGTCCATGCATATATTTTCAACAATTTCTGTATACTAAATTACACTGCCATACAAGTAGTACTGGATGGTGCAGAACCTGTCTAGGAAGGTTCAGAGGGAGGTAATAGGGGGAGGGGCTGAACACAGGTGGGGGAGGGAGGGGTCACACGGCGGGGAGGCTGGGTGTCTCTGTGCACTTGCAAGTGGGCCGGGCATCTCCACGCACTTGCAAGTGGGCTCGGTATAATATACTGCCCACTTGCAAGTGAGTGTGTAGATGGCTCAACTTTGGGGTGATGCCTGACTGCCAATGCTGGGCAGGCCTGATGCCACTCGGATTGCACACAAAGATAACCACATTGCCATAAGACGCTAGGAGGGCTGTTTGTGACTGACAACGAAGATGGGCATAAACTCGCCTGGAGAGAATGCATCCAATGTGAAAAGATTGATAGGAACCCGATTATGGGGAGGTGAACAAAGTGCATAATGCTGCATTCGGTGTAGGGTCCCCTACGCGCCCTGTGCCCAGAATCTTCGCATTCCGCGTGGTTCCCTCTCGCACTGATCGGTCACCACCGTATGCACCATACACGACTCGGGCCATCGGCCTTCCGCATCATGCAGGCTCTTCGACTACCACGCGTATCTACCGCGCGGTTACCACGCATCATGCGTGTCCCCCTTTGACCGCACGGCTCCTCTTCCTCGCGGCCCGATTACGCACATGGATTATGGGTGCCCTCGCACTCGGGGATCGTTCGGTACGTCCTCGATCGTATGCACGTCTCATTAAGTGCCACAGGACGTGCGGTGGCATGGCACGGTACCTTGCGGCTAGGCCTCCGATCGGTTTAGTACGATACGCGGCTATCTTCGACATGGTCACAATGCGTCGATCACGGTCACGTGTTGTGCTCGGCATGTACAGGATTCTTTGACTCTTTTACGATACTGCACGTTTCAGCTCGCGGTTGTTAGGTAGTTCTGTCGCAGGTGTCTCTCGGACTCTCTTTTAGGTTACAGTACGGTTCCACATGGTCTCTGTAGCTACGTTCCAGAGCTATGGTAGTCTAGTGGTGTTTGTGCCACTGCGCGGTATGCGCAGTGTGTGTCCTCTTTGTACTTAGTTTTGGATTGGTGTATGGATTCTCCAGGTTACCCCTGGGCCTCAGATCTCTCGTCTCTCGTACCTGCGTGCGTACGACTCCCGTCGGGCTCCGAGTAGCCTCTCCGCATCGACTTCGAGCCTCTCTCCGTCAGTACGTTGTGCGATTGCACGTACTCCGCATCGTTCTTCCTCCGCAGTGCCCGTGCGCACCGATCGTATCCGCATCATATACTACCGCGTGGTAGTTGGTCTACGTGGCCGCACC
The DNA here is from genome assembly GCA_032821775.1 of Sanguinoderma infundibulare. Classification (NCBI taxonomy): domain Eukaryota; kingdom Fungi; phylum Basidiomycota; class Agaricomycetes; order Polyporales; family Polyporaceae; genus Sanguinoderma; species Sanguinoderma infundibulare. The sequence goes on along the minus strand of JAVLRN010000004.1, from coordinate 269,083 downwards.
GTAGTTGAGTCTCCCCCTTTCCCTACCGTTCAGTGGCCTTTAGGCTTGCAGCACACCTGTACCACCTCGCATCTTTCCGTCACGGCCTGTCCTTTCCCCGCGTTGATCCTCCGGTTCTACGTGCAGGTTCCCCGTGCACGTAACATCGGTCACAAATCATGGCAGCAAACGGTGAGATCGACAACAACTGTGTACATTCCAGCATTGACATGACCCAAGCATGAAGGAAGCAAACAGGTCAAACCTCCATCTTCCCACAGAGCCCTTGCCATACATTGTGCCTCGGATCAGAACTCATTCGATAGTCCACTCGCATGTACTGGATGCTTCCGTATCAGCATTGCTGAGGATGATAGGATTGCAGATTGATTACTTACCAATCACATAGTCGTGCAGTCGTGCCCTATGTGCATCCAGACTCTTGATGCCTACTAATACAGATGAGCATGCCGCAGCACTCCTGAATGGCAATTGTCCAGACCATTGTTGAGGCCCAATGGCATCCACCCTCTGAGCCAGCATTTCACATCCACCCATTACCATACCTGCATCTCAAAGAAATAATTCACTGCCCTCAGTTCGCAACCATGATGCGGAAAATAATCGATGCAGATACATCCAGACAGACTGTGTCGGAACATGTCTTCATAGGAGGCCATGAGCAAGGGTAACTTTGGGGCTGGCAATGGGGTGCAAAAATCCTGTTGGACATGAATTGTGAATGGGTTTATGTGCTGCCAAAACGATCACAGTTATCTCATCATCTTCATTTTGAGCATATTGGAGAGCCTACTTGACAAGGGGAAGTCCGATCTGAGTAGGGCCACTGCCAGAGACATCAGCAAAAAGGCGACAGCAATGGAGGGCCTGGCCACAAATCCACATGATGGCTGGGCCAGGCCGCAGTATGGAGGGGTTATACATACCTCTGCCTCGCCAGGTGAACGGTATGTGTATATCGCCTGGATAGGCCATGTATCCATACCCTTACCTGGAGAGGTGATAGTATGCATACCTTATCCAGGACATGCAAATCTTGGGCATATATGTTGGGGACATGCATTCACAGAGGCGAGGCGCATTAATTAGCAAGTAAACTGAACATTTTCATCACATATAGTACAAGCCATTGAGTGGATATAGGTGAAAAATTCACTTTGCAAAGCAATAGATCGCATGGTGCGAGGCGTGGTGCGAGGACACAACAGTGGGCAATCACAATCATGTGCAAGACACAGGGCGTACCATCTTATTGTGCTCAAACAGGACAATGCAGCCTCCCTTGTCACCAGTGGCAAGGTAGTTGCCTGTCAAGTTGAACTCAACAGTCGAGATGATGTTGGCTGCGAGGCAGGATGCATGAGAGCTTAGCCAGTCATGGAGTGACTGGCCTAGGGGATGCGCCGTACCTTCAGTGATATCCTTGACCTTGTCCTTGTCGCCAAAGCATTGGGCAAACCACCATCTGCCTGAACTGGATGCATCCTGATCCAGGATCGAGTAGGCCGGGTATGGTACAATGGAGAGTGTGGGGTGAAGTGGTTGGGGGGCACGAGTGCGGTGCTAGCAGGCAGGGATCCTCTGGCAGATGTCCGTGGACAGGTTCGAGTCGTCTGATCGTGATCACGTGATTTCTGGGACACTTGATTGTTCCGACGTCCAATGCTTCTCAATGCACACACCTTGCCCTTCTACTCCCATCTCCCTCCCTGAGCCATCTTCAACTCCCGCATCTACAACTCATGCTGTCCCAATGCTTTAGGCCTCTCATACCTTCCACAAGCGATGTCTGTTGTCTCCAAATCGAACATGGCAACATTCTCGACAAGCACTGGTAGCAATTTTTGCCCTACCGAGCAGCTCATCGGTGGCGGTACAGAGGGGAGAAAGAAGGTGAGTAGCGGTGCATCAGTTGCATATATGTGGTTTTGCAGTGTATTGTATGGTTGATGAACAGAGGTTTTACAGCGCATATACCCCACCATGAGGTTCAACTGGACCCTTGTGCCCTCTGGCCAGGGGACTTGGATGCTCCTTCAAGGGGATTGCAAGCCAGTCTCGCCAAACGCTCAGCCGAGCTTCCTCGACCTCAACCACCAGGTGCGATCATGGCAGATGTTGGAGCAGCAGAGCTTGGGCAGCAAGTGGAGTATTCCGGACATGGACAAGTATGACTACGGTGAGTGGGGCTTGGATGCATTGGCAGCTGGTGAGGAAGGGGAGCATGGCGACTCTCCAGAACATTTGTCGCTGCCCACCGTGCTCTCCCCACCTTCTGAGGCTGTGTCAAGCAATGGAGGTGGCACTCTTCGCCCCTTGTCTGCAGTCTTGAAGGGCACTGCTTCTGGGTGTGCCCCTGAGTGCTGGTTATCTGAAGAGGACTGGCATGCAGGGGGTGGTGCTGACCCCGATCCGGTGTCTTTGTTCAATAGATCCTCACTGACGTGCTGGACTCGGATGCAAAGGCAGCCTTAGCAATGAGCAAGTTGTGGACGAGGACAGTAACAGCGACTCGAGCCTCACAGAGGACCGCAACGTCCACCGCTGGTAAGCTCCCAGTCTACTCATGCTCGGAACAATAGTAGCTGTAAATGACGCATATACTCAATAGCAGGATGCTGGCGGAGATGACAGTGACGATTGGAGTGTTTGGGGCTGGGTGGTCAAACCAGGTTCGTGCTCACCATGTTTGAGTCGCATGGTCCCAAGCGCCCTCTGTTATTCTCCGCTTTCGTGCCCTCCTTGTCTCCCATCATTACTACCTGGTAGATCCCCTCTGTATGCGGGCATTGTGACAATATATTTATTACTATCCTCTAATACGTGTTCCACGGTTGTGGATTGATCAGAGCTGAATGGGAGAATTTTTATTGGTTCACACAGGTTTGCATACATTTGCCTGTCCATGCAGGGTATCCATACCCTACCTCGCCATGCATACCACTACCCGGACCGGTCACATATCCATCCTGATGTGGCATTATGGAGGGACCTGTGACAGCATCAATTCGATCAGCGTTCATGTGGAATCCTTTGCCATGGAGGCAATCTCTTGCAACGCCGGGTACGGATTCCATACGGTATCCATCGCGGCGGGCAGTTTTGGTGATGGAACAGAGAGCGAGGGTAGTAGCGGAGGGAGGCTCCTGCTGGCCGCCAGTTGCCGAAGTAGATTGAGATCTCTTATGTAATCGGACCGCTGTTCTAACCTGCCATCGCCGCCGTGACAGTGTCCGTACACCCTCTCCGACACATCCAGTGCATTCCGACACGGTGTTAACAAGACACTCGATCATCTGGCCGACAAACGAGGTCTGCCTGGATTTGCCATGATATCGGGGTTGACACAACCATAGCTAACTTGAACGTCTAGCTCTCCCAGCGTCGTCACCACTTGTCCTCGTCCCCTCCATCACCAACAGCCTCACTCCCCATTATGCGGTACATCTCCATTATCGCATCTATTGTAGAATCTCATGGTTGTCACTTCGGGTAACAGAATGGTTGCTCACAACTGCGCCCGTTGCTCCACCGAGGCCGCCGACGCCAAACGATGCGCAGGATGCAAGAACGTCTGGTACTGCAGCACCGAGTGCCAGAAGAAACACTGGCCGTGGCACATTTTCGACTGCAAGACCGACAAGCCGAGCGATACCGCCTATCACCTCGCTCGGTGCTTTGCCAATCTCATCCCGTTCGACAAGCAAACGAGGACCGACTACGGGCTTGACAGGGCAGTGTCGTTCAGCGACGCCGCGATGAACATGGCCTTCGATCTCTGGATAGAGATCCTCGTGCACCGCGCTGTTCCTCCCAAGAAGTGCGCAAGTGGAGGAAGGAGGGAAGACTCCTTGAGGGTGGCAAGGGCGCGTATGCAGCGCTTCCGCCAGATAACCGAGGCGTTTGCTACCCATGGCTCCTCCAGCACGAGTGGGTCCTCAATCCATCCACTGCGGATGAAGCCATGGTCCACCTAAGTTTCGTTGCGACTGTCGAGAAATCGGCGGCTCCCCGAAGGACACCTACAGGGAAGTGACGGCGAAGATTCGCGCATTGTTCGCTGCCTGTAGCTTTGTTTCACGCTCTACGCCTAGCGTCCAATTCTTCCCTCGCGCTGCTGACTTTGACTGGATTCCAATGTGGCGATTAATAGTTGTCTGTGTGAGAAAATCATATGGGATGTCTTCGAGGCCAATAAACTAGCACGCACAAACTACCGCTCATCCGGTCGTAATGATGGAAGAGTCACTAACTCGATCCTTGCAGCCTTTTGACTGCATGTCCCCAACTCACGAGAATGTGGGTCCTCGGCGGAATCCCAGAGCCCTTCACAGGGTATGACGTACGAGGCTGGTCGACCAGGACTGCATCGTCGGGTGCCGATTGGACGGTTCGGCGGCACAGAAAGTCAACTGGCGGTCTTCACCAAGTCTCCTCGTTGGTCGCCCACCCCCACGAGTCCTCTTTTCAACCCTCGGACTGCTGGACCATCTACTCATCGCCTATGCGTACCCGAAACGACAGCAGCAGCGCTTCAGGCAGCTCATCTTCTTCCTCGTCGATCGACGTCGACGTCGTTGGCTCCACCCCTTCCTCTCCAACGCCCAACATCCTTCCCTTCTGGCGCGCCCGGGTTGATTGTATACTCCTGATCTTCGACAAACCCAGTTACCGACACTTCGATACATCGGATTGGGCGGACCCTACCTCACCATACCTCTTCGAGCACCAATTCACGGTTCGAGGGTTCATCCGAGCGTTGTGCCGAACCGCCGCCCACCTTCGCCTCGTCAAAGGAGAGTTTTACATTCTGGAGTCCGTATGCAAGTGCGAGGTGGATGTGAACGCGAACCACTCGCCGGAAAAACGGGAAGAGGCATTGGCGCTCCAGCTACAGCACCTAGCGACTTCTTGGATTGCGTTCATGCTTCGGCCATGTGAGTAGTTCCACTATTGAACGTCATGCGTTCAGTGTAACCTACCCCCACCACATCAGTCTACGCTCAGCAGAGGGCTCCCCTTCTCTTAGTGGAGGAGGTCCCGTTGTACGCTATCCCGACGCTGCAAACTACGCGAACAATGGTCGATGACAGTCCGGCTTACCCCACACCCGTCGATCTGGCCTGCAGGCGGAGGCGAGTGCAGATTTTGATCTGCAATGTTATCCTCATAAATGATATTTGGTTATAGGTGCTCCGGAGGGACAGTTACAGATGCATCGTGTCGGGCGATGTCAAGGACCGCTATTGGTTCGAAACCCACCCCGGACCGGTCGCCAGCGGACTGGAACCAGAGGACACGGGAGAAATTGAGGTCTGCCATGTTTTGAGATGGTCCGTGGCTGAGGACGCCCACTCGGATGATCCCTCGAAGGTGTGTTCTGCTCAGGGACCATTAATGTCGAGGATCTCTTCTCATCTAAATTGCAGCGCGCGGAAATGCGGATTACCCTCGACATGTTACGCAACTACATGGAGTTAAGCGACGACTTCATGAAGGGCATGGGCAACATGGACGCAGCAGCGAACGCCATCACACTCCACGAGTCCTTGCATCGGCCTTTCGAGAAGCTCTCATGGTGCCTCATGCCTACAGAGGTTCGCGTTCACATCTTTACCGCTTTCACGCCCACATAATGAATGCTTTCACAGGTCGAACACACATACCGTGTCAAAGACCAGCTACCTGCTTCCAATAAGCTCGAAACCCGCTGGCGCGCCCCAAGCACCATCACGTTCGAAGCAGGGCCATTGGCGCCAGGCCGGGAGCACCTACGTCTCCATGCCGGTTTGTCCTGCGTCCTCCACATGCAATTCGACACCACGCCGTTGGCGTCTCTGTCCTGATGAACCGGCGAATCTCGTCCATTCCTCATCCTCAGTTCTTCGCGTCGATGGCGGCGACGGTACCGCTAGACCTTTCGGCCGTTTCAGCGACGCTGGTCTTTCGGAGCTTGTTCCGCCCGGCGCGATATGAGAGCAGAGATACATTGTATTCGTACTGTTCGTGGTGGTTGAATAGAAGAATTTCGACTGCATTAGTACCGTTCCTTGTGCTTCAGTTCTGTCAAACAGTTGTCCTTACGGTCAGCTTAGATATGTTCCTTCTTGACTATCTTTGACTCTTTCTACACCATCAAGTGAAGAATCGCAGGGACTCGCGGGAGAGCGTTCGCGCATGCCCGATGATACAGAATGCGATATGATCTTCAATCGGAACTCAGTGAGTCTGTTCCGGGTGCCTGTGTCGTAATATCACCTTGAGCAGCTGTCTACACCTCTGATGCCTCGGAGATACATCCATCGATTCCATGGGCGGGGTCGTATCCTCCCAGCAGTGGAACACCTACCTTCAAAGCGGTTGTCAAGAAGTAGACTTTGTCGTCGCCAGGGTCGCGTCCTCAGATCCGGAGGTGACCCAAACGGTGGTCCTCGTTGTCGAGCTGAAGCGAGATGGCTCCGATCAGGAAGCCGCGAGAAGGCAACTGTTCAAGTACATGGTGCGATTGAAGGAGCGGTGCACGGTACCGGATTATGGGGAGAAATTGCTTGGGATTCTCATTGAGGGTGAACTTACCCGGCGTTACGAGCTTGCGCCGGCGGGCGACGGGCCGACTCTCATCGACGAGCAGCCGACGGATGGGAGAGTACTTAATAGACAGCTGGACGATCATGCAAAGATGTGTAAGGAACTACTGGTCTAAATGATACGCCATCCTTGGTCTACCTACTTGGCGGGCCGCACTCGTCGTATGTATGAAGTTAACCGCATATGTACTATTCGTTCGGAGCGTGCGCCTGGACAACCACCGACGACCATCAGCACTTGCAGCGATGTGGTCGACCAAACCCAAACACGTACCTTGTCGCCGGGATTAGCAACCCGGAAATCCCGAGTTTTCTGGTAGGCAAGCGCGAGCTGAAAACGCGGGTCTCCCAGGCAGTGGCAATTTGTGTGAGTTTCGGCCAGTCTGTTTGGTGGTTGTCGTGGCTAGACGTCGCCGTCAGTGGATTTGAAGCTGATAAAGTCGAGGAAATGCATCCGGCGAGGCGCAATTTACGGACGGAAGCAGTCAAACGAGGAGAACGCGAACTCAAGAAAGGTATGTCCGAGTTGGACTCGACTCCCTCGACCACGGTTGTAGAGGAGTGCTTGGATGCTGAGCCTGTTGCCATATAATATCGAGTGCGGAGTGTGACTAGAGGTGAGACGAGGAGAGTGTGAGGAACTTGTGGACCACTGGAAAGCGTTGCGGTGGTAGTGGTTGGAACTCCATGCACAGAGCGCCCGTTTTTAAGCGGTTGGTCAAGCGGCCACCAAGATGCGGCCGGGCACAAAGCACCCGGCCTATGCGGCAGCTGTCGCACTGAACACATCTGAGAGACAAAGGAGCGAAACCCACGACGGATTAACTGAGGAGTACTCGATACCCCGCCCGTACTTGCGAAATTGCTCTCGTCTTCGCAGGACAGTGAGTACGAGCGCATCATGAGGCGTAGTAGACCAGGGGACACCTTGGCGGATCTACCGACAGGCCAACAAAACTTAAAATCCTCAGCCATGCTACTGTATTATAAGGGTTTAGACGTACTTACATAGCAGATCTAGTCCTGGGTATTGTATGATGTCATTTTGGCCAATTGAGGCGAACACACCTACAGCACCAAGCACTTATCAATCCAGCAACGGCGAGAAGTACACGGAGAAACTGCTGAAGCTACCACGGCGGGCACAGAGCAGAACTAGAATAGGGGTTTACGTACGGTACATCGTTTTCAGAGAGGGCGGGGGGAGCTAAACAAACAATGTGGTGAGACGGTTACAGACGATGCCGACAGCAATGCATGGACGGTCCACATTATACGCGAGCGCTCACGGACGAGGTATGGACAGGGATAGGAATAGGGTGGGGGTTGGACTCCGGATGCAATGCGATGCGCGATGGGGATGATGGGCAGGGGACGATGGGACGACGTGGTAGAACGAAAGCAGGTGCGAAAGGAGTGGCGTCATGAATGAGTGGGCGAGTAGACCCTAGGGTCCTACACAGAACGAAGCACGGAGGTCAGACATATACAACCAGGAAGGACGAAGCGAGGCACCCATAAAGCGAGCCACGGGAGGGAGAAGTGTCATGTCCGCGAGCAAAACAACCAAGCAATTAGGCAAGCAAGAAAGGACTGGAGCGCGAAATGAGCGGACGAAGAGGGAGGGCGCATGGACATATGTCGACATGGGACGGAAGCCGGATACGTTCACCGCAACGAGCTGTCGTCGAACTCGAATCCCTCCGCGTCGAGGTCCAGCGGCGTTATATCGATCAGATGGCGTTCGTGCTCTGGCCGCAGGTTCAAGCTGGCTGGCGAGCCCGACATGATCGAAAAGTTTGCCGTCGTCGGCGAGATATTTCCCGCAGACGACATGGACTTGTGCGCGATGTGGCCAAAGCCGTTGCCAAGCGACAGCTTCGGGATCGACGAGTACGCGCCTGGACTAGGATCCCCGTTCAAACGAGCAAGTACCATAGTGGGCGAGCCGGGGGGTGAGGACGAGTTCTGGGAGTAGGCGGCGAAGGTATCGGGCGAGACGCCCTCTTCTTGCATAATCATAGACATGTTGGACGGAAGCGACGCAAAGGCGGACGACGACGATGTACCGCTCGTGCGCTTTCGATGTGGCGGCACGAACGCGTCGGCAGCCTCGTGCGGTGTTGCGGGCAAGGTGGAGGAAGAAGGCTCAGGAGACGAGTGGCGAGTCGCGCACGGCGAAACTTGAGGGCGCGTACGCAGCAAGGAACTGTTCCGCGAGTGCGTCGGGAACGAGCGACGCTCGGACGACGCCGGGCTGCCATAGCGCTTGGAATATACGGGATTCGCGGGGATCGATGGTGGCTGCGAGTAGAGTATCGCTTGGATCCGTTCCTGAGCGTCCGCGAGCTTGTCTTCGAGCATCTGGATTCGCTCGCGAAGCTGCCCGTTCTCCTCGCGCAGCAGACGCGTCGTCCGTTGCGAGTCGGCGAGGGCACCGAGAAGCGCGCCGGTCTCGAGCGCGTGCTTGTCCTGGAGCTGGTGGATCTCGGAGTGGAGCGAAGACGCGGACACAGACGTCGGGGCCGTCGACGCGCTCGAGAACACCGTGCGGGGGGACATATTGTCGCTCGTGGGCCCTGCGGCAGACATGCCTTCCAAGTATCCCGCCGCGCGCGATACGCTCCCGCTGCGCGCTCCGTATGACGAGCTTGATCCGGCCTCGGAGTACGCCATTCGAGAAGGCGTGTATCGCGACCGCGAGTCCTTGTCGATACTGCTGCGCGAAGTCCCGAACCGCGACGGAGGGCGGCTCGCGCTTCCCGGAGACTCCTTCTCGAAATCCAGCAATCCAGCTGCAGCGAACGCCTTCTGCGTCCGCGGACCAATCCAGTCTGTCATGTTACGCGGGCCCGATAGCGACACAGGCGGGTGCGACGGCGGAGGCATAGCCGTTACCCGACTCTCGATGACACTCGTACTGCGCTTGCGCGTGCGGAGGGGTGTAAGCCGCGGTCGCTCGATGTCCAAACTTGGTCGGTGGTCCTGCAGCCGGCTGGGGGCGGTGCCGATTGACGAAGGAGCGCGCGAGGGCGGAGATGCCGACTCCGCATCCCAGGACGTCTTCTGTATGGACTGCAGTCTCGATACCGGTGGCCGCGAGGTGCTCGCAGAAGACGCGGACGGTCGTGCGGGCGTCATGAGGCGCGATGCAGGGGTTCGACGCTCTTCTCGGTTACCGCTACTAGCGGGTCTTCGCAACGGTGTACTCGTGGTGACTGTCGTGTCGCCAGGGAAGGCTCGCGACAGCCGACCGTGAGTGGTGGCAGAACCCCTTGACAATGGGCGCTCGGGACTGGAGGACGATGTGCGCGTCGCGGGGGAAAGAGGTCCTGACTTCCCTGCAGAAGCCACAACAGGGCGGTCGGAGGCCGACCTAGCGATTCGTGGGGCGCCGAAATTCGGAGGGGGACGGGAAGCAGCGGAAAGGGTGGCAGGAATGCGACGCATCGACGTACTGGCCTTCATCTCGCTTGTCGTAGACGATCGAGGACAAGCAGCAGAGGACAAGGCAATTCTTGCGGGTGAAATGGAAGCGGGACTGGAAGTCGGATGTGACAGAGCGTCATTGGCTACGACGGCTGCTGGTTCTGTGCTGTTGCCTCTGACCCTATTGGGACTGAGCAGCGCGGCGAGTTCCGGGTCAACCGAGTCCAAGTTGAAGCTAGTGTCGGGACTTTCGGGCGTCCGCTCGCGACTGATTGCGGTATCCGACGGCACGTCGTCCACCACGACGCCGTTCAACCAGTCCTGCTTCCCGCCAGCCTCCGACAGCGCGGCGAGAACCTCGCTCGAGAGCTTCGACGTCGAGAGATCCAATGCGGAGGTATCATTTGATGGCGATGAGCTACCATGCCGGGTATTGCGCGGAGGGGGGTAAAGTGCCTGCGGCTGGAACGCGTGCGGACTAATGTCCGACTCCATCTCGCTCTCTGCCTGCGAGGAGTGGAGACTGGGGAGGCGTTTCGAGATCCCGGAGGTCTCTGCCTCGAGAATGGTCGAGAGATCGGATGCGGGAACTCCAGAGGACGACGCTGTGCCACAGGTCGCGTAGGTATAGGGGACGTTGGAAGGGTCGAGAGGAACGGACGCACCTGGAATTTCCGCTACCGGGCTATGCGAACTGGACAAGGGTGACCGGGACGCCGAGGATGGATCGCTGCTTTTGGGCAGGCGGGTATTGGGTGACTTCTCGCCGCCAGGACGAGGGGGGTCAATGGCGAGCACATAGTCGTCTTCGGAACGCCTCGCGAGCTGCGGAGACGACACCTTTCGCTCCACATTGACCGAGCGGCGGATGGGCCCAAGGGTGCTGAAATGGCTCTTAGGTATCGCGGACGGGACACTGGGACTGGGTGTGTGCTTGCTGTTGCCGAAGGAGAGGAAATTGCGGAATGTACGGAATGGGGTGCTGCCGCCTCCGCTGCTGGGCGTGGATGGGGTCGAGGGCGAGGGAAGCCCTGGGCTGCCGCTAACCGAGGGGTACCGAGAGGGCGACACGAGGCCAAGGTGTGGAGAAGGCAACGCACTCAAGCTCTGAGTTCCGTTGTGAGAGGCACGGGTGATGACTGGGATCTGTGAAACTCTCTGTGTATCCGCCATAGTGAGCACGTTCCGTCGTCGTGAGGAGAGCAGGCTAGGATGGGAAGCGTTCAAGTAGCCATCAACATGCTAGGCAGGCGAGGCAGATATGTTGCGTGACGTCTGGCGTGGGCAATGGAAGGCGCAGGGCGGCGGAGACGGCAGCAGCAGCAGAGGACCGAGACAAGAGCAGAGACCCTAGAAGATGTTGGAGACGGCGAGCTCGCTGTGATGGGCGTTGCGGACAAACTGGTTCGGGCCCGTCCCGCACGCGCTCGGCTAGCGGCAGGCACGCTGTACCGGGCTCCCACCCTTATCGTCACCGATTAATCTACTTACCCATCGAACGTTGTCCCAAACCAGTCTTATGACCGTCACTGCTACGGTTACCTGGAAGACCGCAGGGCTTGCATTCTTCGCTTCCAAGCATCATCGCGACGCAGTGGTGCTGGCAAAAGTCGGTGAATACGTCGGGAACTTCTAAATGCCAGCCTGACTTAGCCTAAGGCTGGGGAGACATGATGGTTAAGCCGAATTTGAAACCATCTACACCAACCTTTTTACAACTACATACAATTACAGTCTTCTGCGTTACTTGCGAACGCTTCAACGTACGATAAAGCATCGGAAAAGCGCTAATCGTAAGCCGGAAAGTTGCCATATTGGTCGAGGATTTGATCACCATCAGCCGGAAAAGGTGGTGTATTCACACGAATACAAAGGAAATTCTAACATGCTTCAATGTCCGCTACTGACAATTTTCGTCCACTTCGACCAGCTCCCTGAGGTGGTTAACGAAGACTAATCGGGAAGGAGCTCAAGCATGGTGAAGAAGCTCCAACTCGAGCGTGTCGACTCCGGCTTGTCGGCCCAAGAATTCTTCACAAAATATGTCTCAAAACGTCGACCGGTCATCGTCACAGGTTTGCTTGACGATCCTACCTTCAAAGGGCGCAAATGGGTACGTGATTGACAGCACGAAAGTCCTCGTTGCTGACGGCCTACACCTTATAGACCGATTTGTCCTACCTCTCTCAAAAGGCCGGCGATGTTGAGGTCATGGTCGAACCCATACATCCAACAGCCAACCAATACGGCACTGATGTCGAACGGATACCCATGGAATTCCGCGACTTCCTCACGAAACTCCGCAGCGATGATGGCCCTCACCCGTACCTCACCACCCAGTACTCGGAAGAAGATCCCGACGCAGAGACCGTCTTTCCGCCGCCGACAAACGCGCTCCAAGACGAGTTCCCGACCGTGCCGCGCCTCATGGGAAACCTCTTTCTCCAGCAAGTGAACCTCTGGATCGGAAAGTCCAAAGACGGCTCCTCGTCCGGCCTTGTGAGTATCCCCCGCCCTCCCCCTGCAACATCTCACGCAGAACTCGCGATGCTGACACGGCCGCGTTCTCTTCGGGTCCTGGACCCCTGCTTGATATCGGCGCCGATGGCGATGGTGATGGCGATGGCAGCACCACGACTTCCACGATAACCTCTACTGTCTCCTCCAAGGACGGAAGCGCTTCGTGCTCTTCCCGCCCTCGGAGGTCAAGCATCTCTATCCGTACGGGACCCTCGAGACGCTCCACCCGAACGGTCTCATTGCATACACAGACATCCCCGTGCGATCCGACGGGCTATCGAGGCGCGCGGCTTGCAAGGCTCGTGTGCAGGCCCTCGAGCGCAAGATCGATGCGCTCAAAGCGAAGACCAAGGATAAGGGCAAGGGGAAAGACAAGGCGCATTCGAAGGAGATGAAGGCTCTGATGGACGCCCACGACGAGGCGCTGGACGCGCTGGCCATGGTGGCACTGGACGACGAGCAGGGGGAGGAAGAAGATGACTTCGATGCCCTCATGGGCGGCCTAGAAGATGGAGATGATGACCTCGAGGGCGGTCCATCGGGTCTAGCTGGGGACGCCGAGGAGGCCGTCGATGAAGCCGAGGACGAGAGCGACGATGAGGAAACGAAGTGGCCCGAGTGGAAGGGCATAGGCCACTCGGACGACAGCGAAGACGATGACGAGGAGGCCGCGACCGATGACAAGGCCCAGCCGGGCGAGCCATCGTCCTTCTCGCGCATTCCGACCGCGCACCTCCACCGGTATCTCGACATCCCGTCGACAGCTGTCCTCCCATCCTCGTTCACTGCCTCGAGCTTCCCCGCTCTGCGGAAGGTCACGGCACCCTACGTTGTCGAACTCTCCGCCGGGGAGATGCTGTACTTGCCCGCGTCGTGGTGGCACGAGGTCACGTCCACGTCTGACCCGACGTCTTCTGGAGACGGTAAGAAGAGCGGCGCTGACATCCACATGGCATTCAACTACTGGTTCTATCCACCGGACGCGCTCGATAACTTCGAGGCGCCGTACGAGGACTCTTTGGTGTGGGGATACCTGCGCGAGAAGGGCAAGTCCGAAGCGACCGACGCGAAGGTCGCGGCGGCGAAGGTGCAAGTGGGAAAGCGAGCGAGGGAGAAGGGCAATAGCGAGGGCTCTAAGAAGGCGAAGCGCTAAGATGTGGTCGTCTGCGGGGTCATGGGCACACGACGGTGGATTTGAAGGCCAGGATGGCGGCTTCATGTACTCGCTTTTAGAGGTGTGTCACACCATGATCGAAGTTGGCGGCTTACAGACTACTCAGCGTGCGCCCATTATCTAGGGTCTGTTGATGGGGACGTGAACTTATGGCAAGCGTCTCGACGACTAATGGCTTTGTAGCGCTCACGTATCCGCAGTTCCCGTGTTGCACCGTCTCCGGATCCGTGCATGTGGTGTACGTCCTGGCGTAATTCAGAGCACCTGACGGCACGGATGGTTTCTCCCGGAAATAGCAAATGATATCGCTGGATGAACAGCCATTGGGTTGCCATGCTTATATCACGCATGGTGTCTTTTGCGCTGCCGGCGCGGGTGGGCCTCTGTCATCGATACAGTCAACTCGGCACTCCTGTACCGGATTGGGGCACGAAGTTTCAACGCAGCCGAGTTGTACTATTGACGTCACTCACTAGAGTGGACACTGTTCTGCTGGTCTCGACGGCTTTACACGACGATCGGCATTCAAGTTAGCCAACCGCGACTGCGCTGGTGGATCTCGCTACCATACTCGTCCTTCTGCGATCAAGCACCAAGAAACCGGTGGTAACCGCTCGCGCCATTTCTCCGGTGACTAAACTGGAGGCCGACGCAATCGGATAAGGGTTGAACGTGGGCGTTGCATGGGCGGCGGCGTCCTCATTTGGAGTTATGCCAGGGACTGTCAGCTTGACTTTGCGGGGATAAGAGCCTAATCACGGTTCACAGCGTTCGCTATCTGTACATTGCCAGGTAAATTACTCGCTCCAAGACGTGCTCTCCTGCCACTCGCGAGGCTAAACCCTCCAATATTCCAAACTAGACGCAGCGCGCTCGAACGGAAACGCCCCATCCCACTTCTTGACGTCCATCTGGCTCTCGTTCACCGCCGACCGCAGCTCCTGCACCACCTCCCGGGCACTCTGGAGATCCGTGACCCGTCCGCCGTCGAGCTCCTCCTTTGAGCTCTGTATCGCTTGGCTGATGTCCGCGTCGATGTTGGCCAGCACGTCCTCCATATCGCTATCATCCTCCCATCGCAAGCCCACCGTGGCGCTGACGACGCGCGTGAGGATCTTGAGGCTGGCGAATCCTAGTCCAGACCCGTAGAGCGTGCGGATGCGGATGAGGATATCACGCAGCTTCTCGGTAGGACCTGCCGCCTTCTCTCCCTCCTGCCCGGCAACAAAAATGCCCGCCGTGTCAGGGATGGCCGTCGCGTCGACGCGCAGCAGCCGCTGCCTCGCGGCGGAGGTGAAGCCTTGGGCGACCGAAGGCGGGCTCGTGGCCAGCATGCCTCGGACGATTGCGCGCAAGCTGCAGTTCGGAATGCAAGCGGTCGTCAGCCACGATGAACCTGGGCGCGGGTCTCGGCGACTTGCTTACTCCTCAAGGTTAGCATTGGCGATGAGGGTGTCAACCATGAGGTTCCTGCGAGAGAGTGCCGTTTCAGCATCTGGCTCGTGTGGGCCTGGGTTCCCCCGGCGGTACTCACACATGTCCCAGCACGGGACGAGCGTCTCCCGTGTTACGTGGCCCGAGGGGACTGGCGGAAGGTTCGGTGCTGGGCATCACGGCGTCCGAGGAGTTGCGAATCGTGTCGTTGGAGGGGCTGCCCTGCCGGACAATGTTCAGCTTCCCCTCCTCTTATATTCTAAGTCGGCAAAATCAATCAAATGGCCGGTAAAGTGACCTTTCTTTCTTTGTCCTTGCGCCCAAATATGAGTTAACGGAAATCTAGGTTCTTAGCGCGCGCTAACCCATTTAGTGGCCGCCGGGCTCGAGTCGGATGACGGTGCTAGGAGTCGGAGGCTATGGACATCACACTTCCTGGCCTCCTCCTCGGGTCGGTGTACTACCGGGTGACCGCCGCACGTCTCTGTCGTAGACGCAGCACACGACGGGTCTCGTTTACTCCCCGACCGTTTCTCTGCAGCGTATAAAACCTGGAGAGACAGGCCAGCATGGCTCTCACCAACAGTAACCGACAGCACACCCGGCCATGGACAGACCCGACCGCTTCATGCTATCGCCAGCCACCCCGCTTCCACGCATCTGGATCGGTCTTTGGCAGCTGTCCAGCAACGCGTGGGGCAGCGCTCCCGCCCAGAAAGTTCGTGATGCCATGGCCACCCACATGGGAAAAGGTTTCTGTGCGTTCGGTGAGCAGCGCTTCACCCGTCCTCGCGTTTGTCACAGGTCACTGACAGCACGTCGGATAGACATGGTAAGTGTGGTACGGCCGATCGTAACGCCGCGCTGACGTACATGCCCTCCATCCATGGATTATCTCAGGGTATGTTCTCCCTCCTTTGATCGGGCCAGTCGCTGACAGGGCTTGGACCAGCGGACCACTATGGACCTGCCGAGGATCTTTTCGTGAGTAATACGGTCTCAAGGCTCATCCAACTCCGAGGTCGCTGATGCCGAGCGCCACAGGGCTCGTTCGTCTCCGGTCTTCCCGCTGATACCAAACCGCGCCCGTTTGGCGCTACAAAGTGGTGCATCTTCCACCCTACGGAAATAACCTACGAGAAGGTCGAAGCGGCCGTCAAGGAGCGTTCTGACCGGATGCACAAGGACCGCGTTGATCTTCTCCAGGTATGGCTCCCCGTCTCAGTTCCACTGCGGTGGCATGATTGAGATTGATCCCTCGCCCGCCGGGCGCCGGCCAGTTCTTTTGGCAGGACTACCAGGACCGGCGTTACCTCACCACCCTCCAGTACCTCGCCCGGCTCCGCAAGGCAGGCAAGATACGCAACCTGGGGCTGTGCAACTTTGACACGAAACGGACCGAGGAGGTCTGCGTCGACCTCGGGCCGGGGTACATCGTCTCCAACCAAGTCGCGGTCGGTTGTCATTTTTTTGGGTTGTGCGGCTGCGGCGCGGCGAGCTCTCACACGGCTTCGGATCGGATTCCTTCTTCTTCTCCCTTCCAGTTCTCGATCATCGACGTCCGTCCCCTGCACGGCATGAACGACCTGTGCGTCAGGTACGGCTTCAAGCTTCTCGCGTACGGCACACTGGTGCGCGTATCTTTTACGTCCACGCGTAAAACTACAACTCAAAAACTCTGATCGTGATGACGTCGTCGCCCCGGGTGCAGTGCGGGGGGCTTCTCACCGACCGGTGGCTCGGAAAACCGGAGCCAGAGCTGTACTCGGGCCAGTTGACTCCTTCTCAGCGAAAGGTACAGTAATTACCCTTCCCATCTCGAGCGATCGTGCGTGCTACTGCTACTGGGGCCGCTCACACGCCACATGCGACAGTATCTCGATGTGATTCTCAAGGCCTGGGGAGATTGGGCCCTCTTCCAGAGGCTGCTCAGGCTCCTTCGGGACATCGGCGACCGCCACGGGGGCGTGAGCATCGCGAACGTCGCCGTCCGCTGGGTTCTCGAGCACCCCTTCGTCGGCGCGGTCCTCATAGGTATCGTACAGCATTTCGCATCCACCACGCTTGTACTCGTGGAGTCCATCCGCCGCCGCTGATGTGCTTCATCATGATCCTTCATCAGGAGCTCGACTCGGGCTGAGCGACAACACGGACGACAACGCGAAGGTGTTCACCTTCTCGCTCACGGACCGAGATAAGGCGGACATCGAGGTCGTCCTGGCACTGTCGAGGAGCAGCACGATGATCATGACGATCGGAGACTGCGGCGCGGAATACCGCCAGAAGGAGTAGAGGAGAGGAATAAGGCAACTGCAGACCGATCGAGCACCGAGGTGGCAGTTTGCGCAGTTTCGAGATTCGTTATTGGATCTCGCTCCTAGAAGTTAGATGTTCTATAAGATTCGGATCCCGACTTCTCCCCACGCAGTACGATGTACGTCAACTAGAACGATGATGACAACGATCTGGTCCTAGTTAAATGAGATAAATGACCGAGAATGATGGATAGGGCGGCTAACAACCACGTATGAAAATGCTCGACTACCGTACTCGACAGCTGGGATATGTATATACTCTACAGCAATTGACTGACTCTAACTGGGTGTGTTATACATGATTGCGATTGACGTCTTTAAGCTAATAAAGCAGAGAAGTCCGTGCGTGCTCTGCATCCCATGCCAATGTCCACGATTCGGTATATGTAGTATGCGGAAGAATGCGTGGAAAAAAAAAACGGAGAAAGCGGTACTTGTGCTGTGCGCACGAAAACACAAATCAAAGCTTGCTGATGGAGCTCGACGTCTGCGGAGCGGTCGCGGACGACAACCGCGTGATCGGCTGCAGCTTCCTCTTGACGTCGCGCAGAATCGTCGTCTTGGGCTGCCAGTCGGCGAACGCGTCCCGCAGCAGCGAGAACTCGCGCGCGAAAAAGTGCGAGATCTTGTCGTCTGCGATCATGTCACGCAGCAGCCACGGGATCTGAACAGCCAAAACCATCAGTCGCCTGTCCCACATGGTGTTCTCTTTTGACGGCGCCCACCTCATAATCGTTCTGCTCCTCCACCGCATTGAACGGGCTTATCACGAGTTCCGAGTCGGAATGGGATCCATGGTTGGTCATGAAGAAGTACTTCACCGCCAGCCTGTGATGGACAGCAGCATGAGGAAACGCGCAGGAAGATGAGCATCGCCACACTTACGAGTACGTCGCGGGCTCTTCATAGGCTGTCGAGTGCCCAACCCCGCTCAGCGTTCCCGCGGTCGCTTCGGAGAGGTGTGCGAGCAAGCCTCGATCGGAGAGGCCCGCGTTGCGGATGCGTATTAGAAGGATCAATAGATTAGAAAGGAAATCAGACGAGCTGATGGGAGGTGGTTAAAAATCAGCGCCGCTTGTTTGATCGCTCGTTAGCAACAGATGGCACGCACTGGTAGGCATCGTTATCGATATATAGAGCGCGCAGTATCCGGGGATGAGATGCGGCGGTGAACAATCCGGAGTATATGGGCACCACTTGATCGTTCAAGGACGCAATATACACCACTTTCGTCTGCAGCGAGACGGGAACCGTCAGCCAGCATTCCGCCACGCGATCCCGGACGCCGCTTACTCCATGATCTAAGACGTTCCTCAGGGCGCCAATGTAGTTCTTGGACACGTTGGACTCGGTGTCCTGGATGATTGCCAAGTCAGTGCCACGTCACCTACGTTAGCATGTCAGGAGCCGTTCACGTACTTGGAACTCAAACAGTTCCCGGGCGGCAGCGTTCTCCACATACTGACAATCTACGTCAGTCCTGCTGACCCCTCCATCTGTCAGACGGGCTCACCTGAATGTACGGCTGCAACAGCGAGCTGGTCTTCAGATACCGCAACGGCCCCAAATGAATCCCACAGAGCGCGAGCAGACAGACCCTCTGCGCCTGAGCGGTGGGGACGGCGGCAGCACCACCGGCGGCGAGGGCAGCGGCCGACCTCGCCAAGGTGTCCACGCTGCGCGAGGTCAGAATGTGCCCATCTTCGATCAGACGGTCGACGAGATGCGCGGAGACGACGGCGCCTTGCGAGTGGCTGGCGACGAAGATGACGTCGGCCGCGTGCAGGTCCTCCATCCACTCGTCGTTCTCCACCAAGTGGTTGTACACTCTGTGACGTGTGTGCATCAGAAACGTCAACGGCATCGGGCACTGGCACCATTTAGAGCCAAACACTAGTACTGACCTCGAGACTTTCTTCCGTATCGTACCGTCGCCCTCGAGCGCCATCGGCGTGATCTTCTTGAACTTGAACCCGGCCTCCTCCGAGAACTGCTCGAGGGCCTGGACGGTCATGTTGACGAATTTGCTGCTCGAAGACGGAAACTAGGAACGCGCACGGAACCACAGCCACATCGCCACAGCCGCGCGCGCGTGGACCCACGACCCACACAATCAGCACCAGGTCGGAAGCGAGTCCGAAGCTCGGTTGCGAAAACTTACCCCTCCTGCTAGTGTGCGCGTTACCGCGCCTGTGGTAGCAAAGCAGAAAGAAGATCAGCTCCATCATGAATCTCCCCGCGGCTGTGCTGTCCCGAGGACGAGTAGAAAGAATACTTCCACCGACGCCACACGGGCGCTAGAAATGCCACCTAACCTGCCTCGAGGCCAGGATTGGGCACAAGTTCTAGCGTACTTGGACTTCTAGTGTACTTGGCTCGCCTCATGGCGCATCGTGGGCGCATACCCCCGAATGGAAGGAATCTCGGATGGATGGATGGAAAACTCGAAAGAAAGGAACTAGACCGGAGTCACTCACCAGGCGACCACCCAGCAACGCCGATCACGACGACCCTGCAGCCCCCCTCGAGCACGTACGCGTCCAGCCCCTCCTCAACCACATCCAGCGCCTTCGGCAGCTCCTGCCCGAACGTCACGAACTCGCCCTGCTGCTGCTGCTGCTCCTGTGACGGGGACGACGACCATCTCCCGTGCGGCTCGTTACCCTTCGCCTTCGCCTTGCCCTTACCCTTACCCTTGCCTATGCCCAACCCGCTCTCCCCAGAAAATAGCGCCCCAGCGACGTACGAGAGCAGCCCCGACTTGGCGCCCTGCGCACGCGGCGGCGGCTGCGAGCGCGGCGGGGCGTGGAACGTGTCGGCCCACGTCGGGAGCACAAAGTTCGGCTTCGCGACGCTCGGCGGAGCGCCCGCCGCGGACGGTGTGGGCGACGGCGTCCGCGCGCCGCGTTTGACGGACTCGGAATCGGTCAGGGGAGGGAGCCCGGACTTCTTCTTCGGCTCGCGCTCCTTCTCCTTCTCCTTTTCCTTCTCCTTTGTCGGTGCCTTCGTCGTCGGGGACATGGGCGACTTGGGCGGGATGGACGCGGAAGAGGTAGGGCTGGACGAAGAGGTCTTGGGCGAGCTGGAGAGGCGGAGCTCGGACGGCTTCTTCTTCGGAACGCCCTGGATGTCCTTTGCTGTCGCCGTCGCCTTCGCCTGGGTGTCGACCTCGATCGCGACGTCGGGGTCGGGCTCGGCCTCGTCATCGATCTCCATGACCTCCATCCCGTCGTCCTTCCCGTCCGTCGTCCCGTCCGTGACGTGCTTGACCGTGAGCGTCTTGGACATCAAGAACGACATCCAGCCGGACCTGTTGTCCGCGATGGACGACTGGATCGGGTTGCTCGGCTCGGGCGGCGGCGGCGGCGGCGAGGGTGCTTCGGCGACCGTGGCGGGGACGGGTTTGGATTCAGGTTGGGCTTCAGTTTGACTTTGAGCGTCTTGCTCCTGGTCTCGCGCCAAGGCCTGCTCCTTTACCATCTCCGCGTCGGTCTTCGGCGTGATAGACCCTTCGGCGGAAGTATGCGTCACGCCAGCGTCGCCGTTTGGGGCGGTCGGGGAGGAGTGATACCACGCCCATGGCGAGTACCACGAAGGGCCATGGCTCCTCGCAGTCTCGGAGGACAGAATCGAGGCAGGTTTCTTCGTCCGGTTCGCATCCTGTGGATCGTGCGCCGTGGGCTCTAGTTTCTCCTCCTGTTCCTGAAGGTCCGTGGCTGCTTCATGAGAGACGTCCGACGAAGAAGGCTGCTCGGCGGATTGCAGTGCGTGGGCGTCCGCACCATCATCCTTAGCGTCCGTGCTGTCAGATGCCTCCTTACTAGTAGTGTCCTCGGACGGCTTGTTCTGCCCTCCTTCCGAATCCGAAGGAGCGTGCCCGGCTCCGCCCCATCCAACGTAGTCCCACCACGACGCCGGGCGCGGGCTTGGATCCCTCGTCGAATCATCACCCGCCTTAGCCATCTCCTGCCCTTCACCTTCAGATTGAGGTTGAGATCGAGTGGGATCCGAGAGCTCAAGGCCGGGCGTGGGAGGGATGACGTGCACGTCCACGTTCGTGGCGGCCTGCGGCGCAGCTGCGGGGTTGCTACTGCTACCATCGTCGGTGGCGGGAGCGCCGCCCTTGTCCTCGGACGCGGCCACCGAACCTATATACATACGTGTCGTCAGGATATAGAGCTCAGTCACACGCATACAGCAACACTCACCGCCGTGTACAGCGGCATTCGGAGTATCAAGCGACTCCGCCTGCGCCGACGCGACCGCCTGCTCGAGCGGCATCTTCGGGCGGCCCAAGAGGGGCAGCCGGAGCGTGAACCGGCTCGTCGACGGATTGAGCGACGACACGGATGGCTTCCGGCCGCGCATGCCCGCCTCCTGCGCCTCCACGACCGCCTGCGGGGTGATCGTGAGCGTCGCCGTGCTGCCGCAGAGCGTGGGGACCTCCTCGTCGACGGACGAGATCGATGTCGTGTTGCTCCTGAGGTACTCGGCGGACGTCGGCGTCGGCGGGGAGTACTGCACGGACGAAAAGCCCATCGACGATGACGACGGGGGCGGGGGCTTGGGAATGTCGCGTGGGGGCGAGGACGCGGGAGGCGAGGTCGACAGGTCTACTGTCTCGGCCCCGGTGTTGGAGACGTCGACGTCCTTGGACTGGTCTGGCTCAGTGGCGGGGATGGCGAGCGATGCGGCGGGCTCGGAAGGAGAGGCAGGATTGGAGGAAGGAACGGCAGGGGCGGCGCTTGTGCCTGACGGCTGCGCGGGAGTACTATCGGAGACATCATTGGCTTTCGTGCGCGAGAAGATGAACCAGGAAGATCGGACAGGGGTAGACTTGGACGCGCCGTCGGTCTTCTGCGCGTCTGCAGTCGGAAATGGGACTGCTTCTCCCTCCTGGAGCTGTGATGGGGATTGGTCGAGACTCTGTGCCTGTGGATCGTCCTGTGGCTGGACTCCTTCTGGCTTCGTTTCATCTAATCGAGCGGGTGGTTGGTCTAGAGAGATGTCCATTGGTTTGGGGGATTCGGTGAGATCGACAGGGTTCGTCGCAGATCCTGAGGATGGAAATGATAAGTCAGCGTGTTCGCGTTGGTTAGGATCGCTATGGGTGTCTCTGCTCTGAGTTGAATTGAAGCGAGAATGGGTTGTTCTCGCATATTGGGCTCAGCAGGCATCATCTCTGTGCAACTAGGAGGTGTGAATGCGATTCCTCCCGCTCATGAAGCCATCGGCCGCCAGAATCGCGGCGCGACATAGTAAGACATGGCGAGTTTAGACGGACGAAATGGAGAAACAGCCGACGGTGCGGTGCGGTGATCTCGCAGCCAGATGAATCGAACCATATGCCACCCTTATCCGACAACGAACCGGAAAAGGGCAAGCCGCAGCTCAAATTCCGCGGAGAGACGGGGGATTGTCGCATCGAGACGCGCCTCATATCTGCTTCGTCCCAGGCGGCTGCTTTGGGCCAGAAGGTATCCTCTACGATGGTTCGCAGGATGTGATCCGCGTGGCAAGCCGCGTGCAGCGCATACCTAGCGCATGCATTGTGCTCCCCCTGTTCATGTATCGCGGCAACCATGGGTTTGGGGAGGTGCACGTGTTTAGCGCGATGACTGGGTTGGCTGATATGGGTCGGGGGCAGGAGCAGATTGAAGAAGAAGGCGCGTTGTTCGCAGGCGCCATTCGCCTTTACGGAAGCCAGTGGAAGCTTCATGTTATCCTCTCCCTATTTGCGCTCAAGCCATGCCTTCTCGGACATGGACAACGTATGAAGGATGATTCTGAGACTGGGCGTTAGACGTAGAGACCCCGGGCTCTGCTCATCAACTAGTATTGTGCCTCACGCGCACGAGGGACCCAAATCGGGAGGTTCAAATGCAGAGCATATAGGAGATAGCGCATGCGTGTGCGGGAGGGACGGAGAATGTGCCTATGAAAGACGAGTAGACATACCTGGGGCCTCGGCGGATAGGACGCCGTTCTCGACTGTGGGTCCATCCACGTTCTGTGGATCATCGCTCACATCGAGGTTCAACTTGGAACGCTTCCTCTCTGCTCCATCCCGTTCCCGTTGACCGATCTGAGGCCCGGTCCACATGTCCGGCTGGCTGAAGCTGGACGCACTGGAATTGAGCCGCTCGCGCTTCCTGGAGGATGTGCTGTAAATGCTGGCGGCGTCGTCGACGCCGACCACAGGAAGCCTGTCGATGGCCGACCCGAGCCTTGCGCCTGGTTCGGGCTGCGCGAAGACGATGGAGACGCTGGCTGCTGGCTTCTGCTTCTTGGGACTCGAGAGGGACGATCTCCACTTGGGGAGTGTCGCACGGCTGATGGAGTTTGAGCGTTGAGACGGGGGGTCGGGCATGGACGGCGACGAGGAAAAGGACGATGAGAAAGAGAAGGAGAGCAGTGAGCAAGAGACGAGAGCACGCCCCGGGCGCAAGCTGCAGCAAGACCCGACTTGGAATCAACGGAACACGACCAAGCGTGACGTTTTCGGATGTCCGGCTTCGCCTTCCCGCCAGGGGCAGTGGCGCCTTTCTGGCGGAGTGTGAATATAGGGTCTCCGAGCGCGGGCACATTGCGTCTCCGCTCTAAGAGGGATTAGGCCGCAGGGAGCCAATGAGGGAAATGCCTCATTCGCCAAAATGCCGCAAGCCTGCGCCTTGCTCCCGGCCTCCAACTCATCACCCCTTCCCTCCCCTCTCCCTCGTCTTGCCTTCTCTCGTCATCCGTCTCGTCTCGCATACCGCATCCGTTCACAGCCTCTTTGGACGACATCCGACGACATCGAGTGGGAGGTATCCTCAGCAAACTCGATGTCGCCCTCATCGTTGGAACACCCACTGTGCCAGGGGGACAGCGTAGGGGTTAGATCTGGGCGTTGGTGGGTCGACGAAGCTTGTTGCGAAGACAAATGGTGTCTTGGATGGATCATACAGTCGGTTTGAGCGGGAGAGCGGTATTTACATGGACCGAGGTGCGTCCTTTGCTCATCACGCTGCGCCGAGTGGGAGGACACCCTCATGAAGCTCGGCGTCGGTTTTCCACAACTGTCATGGTCCATATATCCGTCACAAGTCGCGTATATGCGCCTTCTGCGTTGCTTTACCACAATTGTCCACAGCTCTGCCTACCCCACTGCGCAATGTCTGCTAGTCACCGTCGCCTTGGCGCTTTTCCCGCCCTTCATCGGGCGTCTACTCCTCGACTGCAACGCCCACCAAGTGGGCCGTTCCTCCCTCACTCCCTCCGTCGAATTCCCGACGTCTACTCGGCGTATGCGATCCTCGCCATTGGCTTCGTCAGCGACCGGCAATCGCTCGCTCACCGCCCCACCTCTTTTCCCCCGACCCCTCCGCATCCCACACTGACAATTTACCGCCTGGCCTACTGCCGCGCGGCAGCACAACGTTCTGGCCTGTCCCGCCGCACGCGGTTCTCTTCCGTATCGTTTTGACTCGGGGAAAGTCTCCCACGGCGGCCTGACTCGGGAACGCGTCACTCGGTCTGTCCGGTGCGCCGTTACTTGGCAACTCACCGCGTCCTCTCTCCTGCACGTTCCGACACCGTGAACGGTTAGGTTGCCTGTCAAGTCTACGTCCAGTCCTGAGAAGCCAAGAGAAGCCACCGCTGTGCAATTGGCGATTTATTGGGTGTTTACGTTTGTTTGTTTTGCTTACGTAATACCCACCGAACGTGTTATCCACTCCTGCCGCTCTTTGCCCCCCACACCTCCCTCCAAGCCATGTCTCCCCGTCCTTCAATCGCCTGGCTCGCCCTCGTGGCCGGCTTGATGCTGGCTTCACCGGTGTATGCCCTCGACAATGGCATGGACATGAGCATGGATGGTGCTATGAGCCTTGCCTCGGGCAGCATGGTCCCATACCTACACTTCACCCCCGGCGACATCCTCTGGTTCTACGGTTGGGTACCGTCCAGCAGGGGCGCCATGGTCGGCACTTGCATCGGCTTGTTCTTGTTCGCCTTGGTCGATCGCTGGATTGCCGCTGCGCGGTCAGTCATGGAGGTTCACTGGTCTAAGAGGTACGAAGCATCCGTTATTCTTCCCCATCTCACCTACGCGTCTCACTAAGGACGTCCTGTTCACGCCTGCTGTCTCCTTGTTGCATTTTGGGCTAATACGATGGATCGCAGGGCCCAGATTGCCCAAGCCGACCGGCTCAACCTCCCATCTTCGAGCGGCAAATCCTCCAGCACCTCCTTCCCCGGCCGCGTTCGCGATATCGCCACCATGCGCACCGGGTTGCCGTTCATACCTGCCCACGATATCACACGGGGGATCGTCCACGGCGCTCAGTCACTCTGCCACTTCGCGATCATGCTTGTCATCATGTACGTGTCTCAAGTCTCCCTGCCTTCGTTTGGCCTTCCGTACTCAACGTCCCATGTAGGACGTTCCAAGCATCGTTCATCATCTCGATTGTGGTCGGGTTGGGCGTTGGGGAGATGCTGTTCGGGCGGTTTTCTGCACACGCTGGGCATCACTGACTCGCCTCCCCCTGCTCCCTCCCCTTCTCTCTTCGTTCAACGTGCGCGTTGAATTGCACGAACATTGTGAAACAGAGCTGTACCATAGACGTTCATGAGATCGACGATCAATTGTCCTTCTATTCGCTTGTTGACGTCGCGTTTGAGTGCGGAGCCGGTCGAGGCTGTGCATGTCACCTTGAACGTGCACCCCAACGTTCAGGACGCGGATCCGACTGACTCGGGATGACACCTCTGAGGACGTTCATAAAGTCGTCGTCGTTGCTCGCAAGGACCTCGTTTGCTCCATCTGCCTCATCGTTAACAACCCCGAGCCTTCTCAACAGACAGCTAGCGACCACGGCGACGATGACGGAGAAGACTGCCGACGACTTTGTCTTCTTCTGGAAGCCCGATGGGCCCAACGGCTGGGCGGGCCAGTGGTACCCGTCGCCGTTCACCGCACGCGTCGCGCTCCCCGGGTCGGGGTCGGAAGAGGAGGGAGAGGTGCGCGAGGTGCGCTTCCTGACGGCCGAGCACTGGATGATGGCCCAGAAGGCTGTGCTGTTTGAGGACAGGGAGGTCTTCGAGCGCATCGTCGGGCTCAGCTCCGCGGCCCCCGCTGTTACCTCAGCCTCCGGCACGACTTCCACCACGGGCACGGGCCCGACGCGGAGCACGCGCTCGCGCCCGTCCAAGGCTCCCTCCATGTCCCCCGTCCCCGTCCCCGCGAAGCAGCGCATCCCGACGCCGAAAGAGGCGAAGGCGCTCGGGCGGAAGGTGAAGAACTTTGACGATGCGACGTGGGCGCGCGAGCGGGGCCGGATCGTGCTCGAGGGCTCGCTGCACAAGTTTCGGCAGAACGCGGGGCTGAGGAGGATGCTGCTTCGGACGGGGGAGAGGGAGCTCGTGGAGGCGAGCCCGCTGGACCGGATTTGGGGGATCGGGATGGGCGAGCGGAGGGCGAGGGAGACGTGTGGAAGTAAGGAGGGGAGGGAGGGGTGGGGGATGAACCTTTTGGGGAGGGCGTTGGGGGAGGCGAGGGCGGTTTTGAGGGGGGAGTTTGTGGACGAGGTCGAGGTCGAGGGGGAGGGAGAGGTGAAGGATGGGGATGGGGAGGAGGCCTCGGGATGATCGGTGTGAGGTACGTCGTTCGCGCTCGTTGTGGACTCAGAGTCGAAGCTGATGTGTACCACCTTCGAAGAATGGTCCTGTTGCTTATCTGTAACACTCGCATGACCTGTCTGCCGCACATACCACACACACTTCCAGTACTGCCAGTCGTTTTCGAAATTGAGACGGCATGTGAAACCCTGAACGGCGATTTGATTTCCAGCACTTGCACAGGATTTATCAATCGTTTGCCAAGTCTATCTGCGTTGGAGCCTGCGCTTCAAGCGAAGACACACGAGATGTGACGCAGCAACCTGCGGACGACAACGTATTCGTACCGTACATTAATATTGGCCACCAGCACACAATCAGGCATCTCTCTCAATCCGCATGCACATACGCGAATACGTCCCAGTTCGCGTCGTTCCGCCACTCGTACTCGATCGCGTTCGCCGTCTGCCGCGCGACGTCCTCCCCCCACGCATCCGCGATGAACGCGAACGCGACGTCCGTCCCCGCGCTCACCCCGCCCGACGACCACACATTCCCGTCCCGAACCCATCGCGCGGCCCTGTCCCACCGCACGTCCGTCCCGAGCTTCGCCGTCTCGCTCCACCGGACCTTGTTCGTCGTCGCCCGCCGCCCGTCGAAGAGCCCCGCACGCGCGGCGAGCCAGCCCCCGGTGCAGACGGTGATCAGCGAGTGCAGCTTCGGGTACGTGTCCGCCAGCCACTTCAGCATTGGGTCGAGGCTGTCTGGGGGCGCGCGCGTGCCGAGGCCGCCGGGGACGAGGAGGACCTCGAGGTCGGCCGGGACGGTGGCGATGGTGTGGGTGGGGACGACGGAGGGGAAGAAGGACGAGTTGAAGGGGTTGAACGAGGCCTCGGGGGGCGCGGTCGAGATTGGGTCGAGGGTGGGTTGGTTGGAGATGAGGTAGAGCGAGAGCTTGGTGTGCGTGCGGGAGAGCGTTTGGAAGGCCTCGATGGGCCCGAAGACGTCTAGAGGCTCGAAGCCGGGGAAGAGGAGGATGCCGAACTTCTCTGGGGCTGGATGCGGAATTCGTTCAGGGCTCTCTGTTTTGATGAGACGTGCGAAGGTAGAGGAGGACGCGCACTGGACGTTCCGGTCGTGTTCGTTGCCTGTCTTGCACGGGTGAGTCTCGGAACATTGCAGATGACGCAGAGCAAACGGGCCTGACCATATGGAGTCCCGGCAGTGGTCCGATGTACTGCGCGGGTCGAGAAGGTCGATGGAAGCTACAGACACGGCGCGTTCGCGCAACGTTTGCGCTGAGGTCTATGCACCATCCTTGCCGGGGTTCCGCGTGTTCCTGGCACTGTGAATTGCCACGGTGCACGGTGAACTCGCCGATCGCTGACACATCGCCCAAGAATTGGGGCCGATGTCGGAAGGAACGTGAGCTACGGTTGACCGCGGTCAGGTGCCGACGCATTGCAGGCAACATTGCAAACGTGCATGCGCTGCTCCATCGATGCTGACGAACATTATCGGCAGGCTTGTATGAGCAGATGAGGATGGGAACGGATGCAGCGTTACCGGTTCTGCCGCCTGTGCGTCGCAGCCAAAATCGTCATTCAACGAGGATATACGGGAGATGGGATTCTTTCGTTGCATTGTGAAGCGCCGTAAACATACGTGGGAACAAATGCTCTGTACGACGACATACAGACCCGTAAGAGCCGAGGTCAGTTGCAGCAGCTGTCGCGGCTTTCAGGACCGCTGAGCGGTCGCATGGACGTCAAAAAGCAGAATCTATACATAATGAAGATGGACGTACTGGGACTTGGCATTGTAAGTGTCCCATTGAAAAATGGAGGCACCGAGGAAGGCTCCGATGAAGATGCAAATGAGGATGTAGCCTGGAAACATCGTCAGTGGTTAACCTTCGACACGCATTTACAAGGCGTACCGTTGTAGTACATTGCAAGAAGCATGACAAAATACCCGACGGCGAATTGCAGCATGAACAGCACAGAGCGAACCAGATGCTGCCATAGCTTGAGACGTCCTGCACCGGAATCCCGATCCAGGATGGGAGCGACCGCTTTACCACTCGCAGTGTCACTGCCCACCTCGTGATGGAACAATGCAGATGGGGCGCCGTTGATGCGATGCAAGTAGCGATCGAATTCGCGCTGGCCGCGGCGGAGGAACTCGAGCGAGATGACGAGCACGATGACGCCGATGCAGGAACCTGCGAACATGCCCTCGCTCGTGATGTGCCAGCTCGCGGCGATGAAGCAGCTGTCGATTGTGGCCCAGTTCCATAGCATCTATTGAACTGATGTTAGCGCAAGTTCGCTTGACTTCGCGTGGGCAGATGGCATGAGTCCCCTGAAGAACGGCGCCAGGGAATGTCAGGGAATGTCATGCTGAGGATGGTCGCGCAAGGGCCAAAATAACTGCGCAGCATACCAGACAGAGGGCACACCGGAGACGTGGGAGATCAGGAGGTTGAAGGGCCACTTACAGACATCTTACATGAGCTGTCTCCCATGCTCATGCTCATGCCCGCGCTGGTGGCGCTGGCCGCAGCCGCTGTCGCCGCCGTTGCCATCGAAGACATGTCCATATCGGCGATTTTTCAGCGAGGAGCGGATGCGGAGTCGCGGTACAGCGAATCGACGGCAGATGAGGAGAGGACCTCAAGTTCGACCGGCGTAAAGGCTTGCATTATATACTTGGTCCGGTAGTCGTGCTTGAACTATGTTTCCGGTTCAGCTTTCGCAGATCTCAAGGGCTTTTTGCAGAGGTATGGCCGAAGCGAAGGGATGCAGCCAAGATGCGTTCGTTGGTCTCGACCAGCAGGATGAAAAAAGTTTTTCGCCACGCAGCACCTGCTTTGGCGCCCACAGTGAAAAAGATTTTTCATGGCTATTTGGCTTGACCAAACATAGCGGCATAGGATATGCACCTCAGGTCGAGCCCAGGACCTGCAGCCTCCCTCACGCCCCAGCCCCGTAAGTCTTCGAGGCGTGCATTGACCACTGCTCACGACTGACCGGTCGAATCTCAGCTTACGCTCTGCGACATGTCCGACGCTCCTCCGGTGATCCCCACCGAGTTGCAGCAGTACAAGTAAGCTTGCTTCGAACTTCCTGGGTCTCATTCTTAACAGTCGGAACGCAGCTCGTACGTGATCGACCCTCAATGGCAGCGTAAATTCTCTATCATCTGGGCTGCTGGTATCGGTCTTGCCGTCCTCGTCTCCGTGCCGCATGTCGTGCAGGCCATCAAGACAAGGCGCTTGTTCCGCGGGCTCATCACTGGCGTAACCGAGAACACCAAGGCTCGGAGTTATGCTCCCGCAGGGGCCGCGGACGCTCAGCCTTCACGGTCACGACGGATGCTATCTGGAATATGGGACACCCTATGGTCGGCCACGTTCTGGAGTTTGCCTGGTATCGAACTGGATTTGGGCCAGAGTACGTCGTTATCCTGCGTTCCCTGTATTCCGTCTGCTCATGTGTCGGTCATAGTGATCGTGATCGCTGCGTACCTCACTCTACTCATTACATGTATCACGATGCATGCGCCTCTCATCACGAACCCCAACCGCGCCGGTGAGTTCGCACTAACGTACACCTTCGCCTGGACGTGCTAAGCTCCTCGATTTCGTCTAGGCTTCCTGGCCCTCGCCCAGTTCCCTCTTGTCTTCCTCTTCGCGACGAAGAACTCGATTCTTTCTCTGCTTCTCGGCCCCGGAAATGGCTACGAGAAGCTCAACTATGTCCACCGATGGGCGGGCCGCGGAATGTTCATTGGTGCTACCGTTCACGGAGCCCTGTGGATCAACAACCACATCGTCTTCGGGCTGCCTATCCTCGGGCAGCAGAAGGAGACGTCCGGTATTGCAGCGTACGGCGTTCTTTGCGGGCTTGTCCTCACGTCATTCCGCCCTGTTCGGAGGTTCTTCTACCAGTCGTTCTTCGTGATCCAGTGAGTACTGACCTGGTAGTTATCGGCATCCTTGCATTGACGGTGTTCATGCAGCGTCCTTGGATATGTAGCGTTCTTCGTCACGATATGCTACCACACCATCTACGCCTCTCCGTGGATCTTCCCACCACTGGCGTTCTACGGCTTCGACATACTCCTCCGCATGTTCCGCTATCGCATCAAGGATGCAACCCTCGTCCCCGTTGACAGCAACATGACTCTTGTAGGCCTCTTCCTCGCTTCAAATTCTCTTGATCGAGCTTATCTCTTTCGCCAGATCCATGTCCACGACTGCGATGACGGCTGGGTCGCCGGTCAGCACGTGCGCCTCCGCGTCTTCTTCTCCGGCCGCATCTTCGAATCGCACCCTCTTACCGTCGTCAACGCGCCCTCGTCCTCCTCTTGCGTCCCTGGTGGTACGATGACTCTCGCTGCGCGCGCGGTCGGTGACTGGACGCGCCACCTCAACCGGTACGCGCTTGCGGAACACGAGCGCTTCCGCGTGGAGAAGGACGACCAGCCTGGCGTACCGATCCAGGTGATGATCGACGGCCCGTACGGCGGGTCCAGCATCGACCTTGGAGAGTACGAGAGCGTGCTGCTCGTCGCAGGCGGTTCTGGAGTCACCTTCACCCTCGGGATGCTCGACGACATCGCCGCGCGTTGCGTGAAGCTCGGCCGGCCGCACGGCGAGAAGACGCGGCGCATCGAGTTCGCGTGGTGTGTTCGCTCGTACGGCGCGATCCACTGGTTCGCGCCGATGCTGATGGACATCGCGACCGCCATCGCGGGCTCGTCCCTCGATCTCCACATCTCGGTGTACGTCACCTGCCTGTGCAACCCTGAGGAGGTGCCTCCGATCCCGAACCTGGACGTCACAGTCTGCACGCGGCCATCCGTCACCGGGCTCTTGCGCGACCTCATCACTCCCCCCTCGTCCTCCTCGCCTCTGCCGCCCTCGTCTTCGTCGTCGCCCCCGCGCAAGTCCGAATCGTCGTCGCGCAGGTCGTACGTGAAGGAGAAGGAGAAGACAGATGATCGGCAGTCGCTGGAGACGGACGAGTGCGCGCCCGACATGTCGGCGTCGGCACGATTGAACTGGGTCGGGCTGGGCGGCGGCGTTGGCGTGTGCGCAGCGGGCCCTGAGTCGCTCACGCGCGAGGCCCACAATGCTGTCGCGAGGGTGAGCTTGACGAGGGGCATCGAGCTGGGTGGAGTGGGGTTGCACACGGAGCTGTTCGCGATTTGAGCGTTGGCGGCCCGACGGGGACGATTGCCTGAATGACGGACCGTATGTTTGTATTGTAAGATAGCGTATGCTGGGATGCTACGATTAGAGTACAAGTTCACGACCGAGATGAGTTTGCACCTCTATCCCACGTCCGATTCTGCTAGCGTCGAGATGTTCTAGCGTGATGACAACAATCCTGACTGACAACTCACGTGGATGGGCCGTTGGGAGGCAACTTGAACCCGTAATCTCTGAAACAGGCGCACTCCCGATCGACCAGAAACATGTAAAGGACGAGGCTCAGTTCTGCGTCAGGATAACAACATTGCTCTGCCATCACCACAAAGCTATATTATGTACAGCCGTCCAAGAAATCTAGCTGGATTCGTGTATAGCGACATACACAATACCCCGTGCGTACGACCTCGGCAGCACCCGCGTTAAAAATGCCTCGTGAAGAGCCGTTTCCTTCTCGAAGACGGCCATAGGTACCTCTCCGCAGTTCGCAATTGGGAACGCTTTGACCCACTTAAAAACTTCGGGAAATAGGGCGTATATCGTCTCGAGCGCGGAGAGCCCCGTCAAGGCATCATCCATGCTGTGCCAACCCGAAGCCAGCTCGGGCTCCTCCCATAACCGGAGGTCGGATGTTTCCCCCCCAAACCACAACATGAGGCTCTCGAGGGAGAGTGGAGCACGTCTGAGGAGCTCCGCGTTCGACGCGAGGACGGCTACGCGGATATCGAGCAGCATGCGCGGTTCCAATTCCGAGTCGCTGTCCAACGCCATGAAGAACATTTGCATGGCCGTGAGACGCGGGCAGTCATAGAAGGAGAGAGCGCTCCAGTAGTCCGCGGGTCCTGCGTGGTAAGAAATGGGAATCGTATCAGTCGCGATTTGGGACTGGAGGAATATGCGAAGGTACGCACGGACGGCTCGTTGGCCCAGGACCTCAGCGACGATAGAAGCATTGACGAAAAGGAGGACGGCTTGTAAAGTCTGTCGGCATTGCCGGACTATCCTTGCGACGAAACCGCCGGCCAGGGGAGACGAAAGTACCATGCTCAACACCTGTACGGGCCATCGATCCTCATCGGCTGGATGCTCGAGCAAGTAGCATATCATCTCCTTATCTCCCAGGTCGGTGAGCATTAGCATACGACAGACTTTGAAGTGTTGTGCCAATTCGAGGAGACGGGAGGAAGACATCCCCGCTTCCTGAGGGTCCCATGAGAAGGTCAAGCTTTTGATCTTCAAGTCGTCCACCTCTGAAAACAACCCTAGGGCGCGACAGATGGGATGGAAGGAGTTGTTGGGTGCCTCGCAACGGTCGATGACGAAAGTGCGGAGGCGCCTGCGACCATTGGTAGAGGAGACGTACGATGCGTTGGCGTCGGACGCGTGGCGCCAGGAAAGAGAGATCTGTTGCAAGACGAGGTCCTGGAGGAGTGGCAAGCACAACAATATCTTCTCCACGTCCTCCACGCAAATCTCCGGAAGTGGGATGTCCAGCGCGGACACTGTGATCGTCTTGATGTAAGGGTGGGTGTCGGGCGAGGCAAGCAGCCATTCGTGTAGGTGCGATAACGTCCTCGTGGCGGATGCAGGGTGGCAATGGACGTTTTCGAATAGGTGGTATCGGCAGGATGGGAGCCAGGCGCGACATACCAGTGAGGATGTGGAGAGGGTAGCGACGTCGTCGTGGAGATGGTCGATGATGTTGTCAACAGTCTCCGCCGGGAGTAGGTGGTTATTGGCCGTGCTCTCCGGCACGCTCGAGTCCTCCATCCCTATTCCACCGCGAGGTTAGATGACGGTGATACGATTCGGTGACGGAGAGGTTATACCAGGCACTCGTGGCGGCAATGCTAAGGTTGAGTAGTCGGTAAGTTAGAATGCTGTCGGAAAATGAGGGCGAGGGCAGTACTACACACCTTCCAGTTCGGCTGAGGAAGTACGCAGACCCTCGGCGGACCAAAATTAGATCGGTATGTAAACCTTGTTCAGAAAGGAAAGGGGAGGGGTCGGTTACAGACCATGAGGCGTAATGAAGTAATCGAGATGCGGACCGGGCTTGGGGGCTTGAAGCTCAAATGCTCGGGCCACTGACAAATCCGATTAGTGAATAAGAACTCACGATTAAACTAGAAGGGTTAATACTAGCGATGCTCTCCAGGTTCTCTACGCTGCGTCTGATGACGCGTGCAAGAGAGGCCCAGGCTGTGCCCACAAATAGATAAGGTTGTTATTCCAAGGTAAGTAAATCAAGCCTGCCCTGAAGAAATTGTTTATGCGGGTATTCAACGCACCATAATTGTGGGAATAGGCGCTTTACCCCAGACGTAAACCTTGTGTCGCCTTTCCTTATCACCACGATTCTGGGATCTGGCAGTGAGTACACTACATCTTCATTCCTTCAAATTCTGACCTTGATTAATCAGCCGAAGGCGCATATTTTTGTCGACGCGGGCGCCGTTCTGCGACATTCAAGTTGCCTCCACCACCACTTCATGGTATCGGACTTTTTCGTCACTGAGTGGTTTGAACGCTGGCCTTTTCTGACATCGTGCTAGAACAGTGATGGAGGAATCGAACTCGCCCGATAGCACAGATAGTGTCCACCTCCTCCCGGCAGAGACGATCGACAACATCATCGATCACTTCCACGACGATGCTCCCACCCTCTCCGCGTCCTCGCTTGTACATCGTGCCTGGCTCCCATCCTGCAGATACCACCTATTTGGCACCGTCCATTGTTACCCCGGATCCTCGACAAGGTCGCTCGCGCGCCTTCACGAATGGCTTTTCGTCTCGCCCGATGTACACCCTTACATCAAGACCATCGTTGTTTCCACGCCTGAAACAGTGGACAAGCTATTTCCAGATGTCGCCGTCGAGGAGTTGGAGAAGACACTGCTGTGTTTGCCACTCCTTCAGGGCCTCGTCTTACACCAGATCACCCTTTCCTCTCCCCACGCATCCAACCCCGACGCTTCGTACGTCTCTTCGACGCGTGGTGCGAGACGCCTCCGTACCCTCGTCATCGCTTACTGCGCGACCGCCGGCAACTCCTTCGATCCTATCTGCCGCGTCCTCGGTCTCTTTGCAGAACTGGACGAATTGACCATCCGCGGGTCGACCTTTTCATGGAACCCTGAGCGAGCCGCGAGGTCTTCCTCCCGTCTGCTCGAATTGGCCCGCGGCTTCAAAGTCTGTCGTGCCCTGACGACGATTCCAAGCACAGCGGCAGACCAAGGTGATAACGAGATGATCTGCTGTCTGCTGGAGAATGCCAACCCGGCGGACCGATGGGCTCTACAAGAGTTGAGACTCCGACTGGTCTCCTACTCATCTGGCAGCCATTTGGCCGCCAAGATCGTACAGCATTGCCGAGAGACCTTACGGAACGTCCTGATTGACATCAACCAATGTATCATTTTAGCAGGTCTCTTCCAATGGGGAGTAGGTGCGTGGCTTGGCTTATTCGGCGACGAATTTGTGGACTGAGCGGATTGCTGTTCCTTGCTAACTTATCATGCAGCACCTAGAATTAACTGGCCGACGCAGGGCTTCCACAACTGCTTACGTCTCAAGGCCATACAAGTGGGCTTCCTACTGGCGATACCTAGACGCCGCTCGCTGCTCAACATTCGGATAGCAATCCTGACGGCGAATGTGGAGCTCGTGCGGCATGCTCCACCCTCCGTCGAGACTCTCACGTTTGCTTTTTTGCCCGTTATGGGGCAAACATTGGACCTCAGCTTGTGGGAGGAGGCCGAGTTGGCTCCGGGGTGGTACAGCATGGATGACGCGTTGGCCGGCCTCCCCGCGCTGAGGATTATAAAGGCCGTGTTCTGCTCGATGAGAGCTGACGACTGGGTCAACTCGTGGCCGTTCGAGGGTCGTGGACCGGCAACGCCAGCACTATTGGAGAAGGAGACGAGCGTCCACCATGCGTTTCTGAAGCGTGTGTTGCCGAGAGCTTCCGCGCGGGGGATCGTCCATATCGATGTACAAGTGCCAGTACATTAGTTGGCTGTGGTATGTAACTTGCGGTCATGACAGGCTCGATGATAAGCAACTCACGTCGAACGCAAACCCAACCCTTACGGTGCAGACTCAAGTGAGACATGTCGGGCGCGCACTCGTCCGTCTCAAGCGACTTCAAATCGTCCGCCTTACCCTTCGCTTTCCATTACACGATGACTCGCATTTGCACGGCGGCGACGAGGCGTATGGGCCGCCATGACGAGGGTGCTTACTGTGGCGTTCATGTTCCCCATAGCAGTGCGATGTTCAATATCGACATCGTCGCAAACCAGTGAACCTTACCGTACGAGCGGACACAGCACGCGAACTTGATATGCATAATGCTGCCAGCGCTGAGCGCTCCCTCCACGCGGCCACGGCGCCATGCTGCCCGCGAAACTACTTAGTACGCCCCCATATTTTCCGATATCGATGCTGAAGCGCTGAATCCGCCATATAGACTGTCGATCATCGCGTTGAAGTGCACAGTCGTGTTTGTCCGCGCGGTACATTCCTGTTCTGCGCGCGCAGTGCCGGGAGAGCCTGCGGCACGACTTACGTAATGGATGATATCCGAGTCCGAGTCCTTGCGAAGTGCAACTTGGAACTTCATGCCACTCACAACTACTGCTTGGTATGGCCTCCTCCTCATCGAGTCGTAACAACCTCGATCTAACTTCCAACTAGCCCGATGACGATGGATGACCCGCGGAGAGCGTACGGAAGCATAACCAGTCGCCAGAGTCTGCTCCCTGGGGAGACCATCGACAACATCATCGATCACCTCCACGACGACGTTCCCACACTCTCCGCATCCTCTCTTGTATGTCGCACCTGGCTCCCATCCTGCAGATACCATCTATTTGAAACTATCGATTGTGACCCTGGATCCTCGACAAGGGCGCTCGCGCCCCTCCGCGAATGGCTTTTCGTCTCGCCCGACGTCCACCCTTACATCAAGACCATCATTGTTTCTCCGCCAGAAACGG
This sequence comes from Sanguinoderma infundibulare, assembly GCA_032821775.1. Lineage (NCBI taxonomy): Eukaryota > Fungi > Basidiomycota > Agaricomycetes > Polyporales > Polyporaceae > Sanguinoderma > Sanguinoderma infundibulare. The sequence goes on along the minus strand of JAVLRN010000004.1, from coordinate 231,806 downwards.
ACAGGCTATGCCCAGAGGTCATCGTCGAGGAGTTGGAGCATATGCTGCTGTGCTTGCCACTCCTCCAGGGTCTCGTCTTACGCCAGATCACCCTTTCCTCTCACCGCGCATCTGACCCCGACGCTTCGTATGTCTCTTCGACGTGTGGTGCGAGACGCCTCCGCACCTTCGTCATCGCAGGCTGCACGACCCACAACTCTCTCGACCCTTTCTGCCGCGTTCTCGGTCTCTTTGCAGAACTGGATGAGTTGACGATCCGCGGGTCGACCTTTTCATGGAATCCAGAGCAAGCCGCGAGGTCTTCCTCCCGTCTGCTCGAACTTGCTTGCGGCTTCAAAGTCTGTCGTGCGCTGACGATAATTCCCACTCTCCCAGATTCGGGCGACGAGCGGATCATTTTCCACTTGCTCGAGCGCGCAAACCTGGAGGATCGATGGCCACTGCAGGAGTTGAGACTCCTAGTGCTCTCCTCCCCGGCCAGTGGTTTGGTGCCGTGGATGGTACACCATTGCAGACAGACGTTGAAGTGCATCCTGCTTGATATAAGCGTTTTGAAGTTGCTTGAAGGGTTCACCACACGGCCAGTCGGTGCGTGCTTCCACAATTTTCCCTATCAATTCGTGACTGACGGTGTTCATCGCATTCCTAATCACACAGAACCCGTCGTCTGGGAGACGGATTTCCTCCGTGACTGCTCGCGTCTAACGGCGATGCAACTGTCCTTCCTACCGTGCCATGTTCCAGAGGACCCGCGCTCGCTCGACATCCCCGCAGCTATCGTCGCGTCGTACGCAGACCTCGTCAGGCAGACTCCACCCTCCCTCCGGACAGTCACGTCTGGGGTTTTTCTGAACAGGGAGACGAAATTCGATCTCGAGATGTGGGAGGAGCCCGAGTTGGTTTTAGGGTGGCGCAGCATGGACGATGCCTTGGCCCGCATCCCCGCGCTGGAGACGATAACAGCCCTGTGCTACTCAGACGGAATGGACAAGTGGATCAGCGCGTGGCCATCCAAAGGTCGCCCACGGGCACCAACAACGTTGTTGGAGTTGGAGAAGGACAAAGAAGTCTACGACGCCATTCTGAAGCGGGTGCTTCCTAGATGTCACGCACGGGGAATCGTCTATATAAAGTGATGTCGCAAGAGTAATTGGCCATGGATGTAACTTGCCCTGATCGTCGACTCTGGGCCCGCTGCGCACGCGCCTACCCCGCCGCCCAGCTCAACCGGCTTCAATCGCGCCGATGCAGATAGGGAGCGCGTGCACTTGTCCCGCTCGAGCGGCCTCCTATTCTCCATCTGCTCCGTTGGCAGATCCGACCACCGGAAAGACGGCTTGGACTTGCTTGAAGGCGACGACGACAGCGGGTGCGGCGTGATGAGGTCACACAGGCAGATGACGTACACGGAGATGTGTAGGTCGAGGGCCGAGGTCGCGGCGTCCACCAGCATTGAAGCGAAACAGGGGCCTGCACCAACATCTAAAGTTCAAGTCATGTCAGTCTCGCGTATGATGAGAAGGGAGACGGCACGTACCATAGTCACCTGTGCGCGGAAACACCACGCGAACTCGGCGCGATATGGCTTCTCGAGATTACGCATCGAAGGGGTCGAACACGACGGGTATAAAGCCGTCCGAATTTGTGTCCCACCGTGTCTCGAAGCTCTCCACGGCATACCGAAGCAGCTCGTCTATGAGAACAACAGCACATCGCCGCCCATCTGCCGCTTCGCTACCGCAGCGAGGAGCGTCAGCAGACAGCTAGACACCCAGCGACGTGCAGCACCGGGGACCAGCGCGCATTTCGAAGCTTCGGATAATGCGTGAATGCTGCGGCACTGACCCCAAGCTCAACTGGTTCTGCGGGTCCCCTCAACCCATGGTCAGTGCCGCAGCGCAGGAGGGAAAAAAGCTGCATCTCGTCAAGGACTTTCACGCGGGTATAAAGCCACAGTAGGACGAAGGTCCTCATCTCAATGGACACTCTAATCCTCCCCTACCGCGGCGGGCTCAACAGGCCTGTCAACGTACCCGGGCAGGATGACGCGATGCCTCCCGGTGCGCCCCCCGTCGCCCCTTGACCGTACATTTGTCCGACTGACGTCTCGACAGTACAGGACGGTGGCGCGGCCTGCGGGACATCCCAGCCAAAACGTGTAGGACGCGCCCTTCGAAGTCTTTTCTCCTAGAACGACGATGATAATGGATATGTGAGTGCTCCGTTTCCGCATGCGAATGATAGATGATGCTCAAGAGAGGGCATGGCATGCAGTCGTACACATGGACCGTCACGGTACCCGTAATACCCTGACGAAAGGGAATTGGGACTATTGGGACGGAGGTTATGAGAAATGGCAGCAGCGACAAGTGAACAATGGACTATCCCAAATGAAGGATCATGTCACGGAACACGCTCTTTTCCCATTCGGTTCACTTTGCTAATTCATTATAATTCCATTCCTTAATTTAGTTTAATAGTCGACGCTGAAGCCGATAACCAGTGTTACCTACCTGGGAGTCTGCTTGATATATACCCCCTTGGCAGGAATGGCATTCCGCACCCCCTTAGGAGTAATGGAATTACCCCTCTCGATCCACTCATTCCCTTTTTCAGAGAGCATTGTCAGATCACCTTAATTATCCGTCGACCTTCTGATTATGACACTAGACTATACCAACAATTACGATACAAAGATTTACCAATTTGGCCTCTTCTGGCTCCCTGGGACATGGAAGCTTCTGACCACCCAATTGAGTGCTATCAGGATGGCATTGGATTCGCCCACAACTAGCTTCCATGTCTTTCGAATTCTCCTCTGCAGTCAGTCCTTCAAGATACAGAGTCCCTCAGTCTAGGTGAGTATTGACATGGTTGGGGAATGAAAGGACCCCCGGGGAGGCATTTTTGAAGCGCGTGCTGCCGAGAGCTCACGCGCAGGGGATTGTCCACGTCGACGTACGGTTGCAACTAGATTAATGAGCTGTGAAATGTACCTTACGCTGTTGACAAGCTCGGAAGGTTATTCACAACAAACGAACGCGCATCCTTGTACAGTCACTTGCAGACTCTTAACATACTGTATCGGAGACGATGTTTCGGTTTCCCTCGCAGAACTGTCATGGCACCCCGCACTCGTAGAATTGGCCATAGACCCATGTAGTAGAGAAGCAAAGTATTGTACACACTGGAACGTTCTCAGTCGAGAACACGCTAGGTCGTACACCAATCATACTTACCATCTTAGGATACTGTGGCATGTTACATACCACAAATAAAGCGTCCGCTCGTGCAACCCGTCGCCAACTTTCAAATCGCGTGAGATCGGAAGTGAGAACAAGAGCGAGAACAGCGGCAGTGGAGGCGAACGAGAAACATGGTGATAGGAATTTATACACGGGGATTTAGGCATTGCTTGCAACTGCGCATAAAATCAGTCGAAGCGGAGGAACAAAGCGTGCCGTGGCATAAGCGACACTGCGGATGGTCCGAAAACGTCAGCAAACGTCACACCTCAAAGGACGATAGCTCACCGTGACAAACCAGTGCGTAGTATCAAGCGGAGTGCGGTTGTGGCAATGCTACTGTCAAGACGTCAGTACTCACAAATCCTCGCTCGAATTCGCTAGCACATCGTGACTCCTGCCAATCACCGATTCAAGGCTTTGTCTGTCCTCCGATCTGAACTTCGGCTACTAACGTTTATACAAACTACCATTCCCGTCAGCAACGATGTCGACAACACCTTCAAGGTCAACGCACCCCTACACATGTATCACCGTCCACGTCCTTCAATTTAAGACAAGTTTCCTTCAACATTCCGGAGGGTGAAAGCGAGCAACAATAAAGCCACACCCGCCCCCACTCGTACGATACCGTACGTAGCGTACGCGACGCACGCAACACAGCCTCGGCGAAGTTTCGTACATCCGTCCTCCTCCGTTCGTCTGGGTACCCATGGTGTGTGTAGATCCTCGTCCACGCGGGCGCCCAGACGAGCTCCTCGAGTCCAGGCGGAAGGTTCTCCGCCTCGATCGCGTCGTCCGTGAAGTACCGCATGACCTGCAAACAAGCACAAAGGCATTACGTCGGCGCTAGTCAAGGGAGAAACGGGACACGCTCACACTCACGTCGCCCTGCCACTCCGGCCGATGGATAATCTCGAGATACTTCAGGCGCACGCAACGCCTCCAATCGTGCCCGTCGGTCGGGTACATCCTCCCGGGTCCCTCCGCCTCCGGATTCGGGTCAGCGCGGACGTCCTGCTCCATGCGGAGACTGACGAGCTGGCATCCCACCGTCTTCATGAGGTGATCGACGCGCACGGGTGACATCCACGTCACGTCCAATGTGAGATGGGAGAGGTTGGGGAAGTTCGCCGCGAAGGTCGCGCTGGCGGTAAAATCGCCGCACGCGAGCACCCGGATGTTCGCAAGGCCGAGCGATTCGAAGTCGGTCCAGTACATCGGGGAGAAGCAGACCTCCTCGAGGTCGGGGAAGGCACGGAGGGACTGCAGTGCCTGGTGCGTGGGGATGAGTGGCTTGCCACAGAGACGTTTCAGGCGAGCACCTCTTCCCCGGAATAGCTCCTCCGCATACGAAAATGCCTTCTCCTCCAGCAGTTCGACGGACACAAGCGACGGGAGGTGCTCCAGGAATGCGTATGCTGGGCGGTCCCTCTCCACGTAATCATTCCACCTTCCGATCCCGAGTCCACAGACCATGTGGGCACGACGGCCGCATTGGGAGACCGTCTGTGAGAGCCCGAGAGCGGCTTGAAACGAGTAGAGCCGGGGAAAATGGTAGAGGACTGCCTCTGCCGCATATCGCAAGGCAAAGCATACTCGGGAGAATCGCGCCAACGTCCTCTGGTGACCAGGGGGCAACGCTTTGAGTACCATGGTCCATACTTCTATCGGGAAGCGGAGGTTTTGGGAACCTGATATTGGCTGATGATGGACGAAGCGTCGAATACCTCCCGCCTGAGATGAAGGTTAGATATAAAACGGATCAGATGCGGAGACGTCAGTACCTCTGCGCTCTCCATATCCGTAAACAGCGATCGCTCTTCTCCCCTCTCTCCCATATCACGGCTTTCCGAATAACACGCTATCATCGCTTCAGCTGAATACGATTCCCGACGAGGACTAGGGCTTCGGCTTCACACAGGCGGCAGGCGAGCGACGAGCAAGAGTTGAGGGGGAGAGATAGCGCAAGCTGCTCGATCAACATCCGATATAGGCCATATCGAGGGGAATGGAAGATGTGGGTGGGCATGCGAAGAGAACCTCGGCAGCGTTTATCGTCGTGGCGAAGTGCACCACTCCTCGTGGGATTGAAGCGAGGGGCAGAACACAGAGTTATAGTACCTGCGACAGTTGGAGGATTATTTGATGCGCATGTTCGCCATGAGGATCCCAGGACGAGGTCGCACAAGATCCCGCCGTCGTTTCAGCCGAGGTGGCTACCGGCCGCGGGTCGCATGAGTGTCAATGACGCACTTCAAAAATCGATCAAAGCCTGGATAAACGAAGTGTTTAGGGCAGGCTTCATTTACTTACCTGCGAATAACAAGCCTAATCTATTCGTGGGAATAGACGCTTTATGCTTCATCAAACGGTTCTCCTGTTGCTTTTCTTCACTACCACCATCTAGGAGCCTAGTCCTGAGTACAGTATATCTCCCAATCCTCAGGCCTCATGACTCTGAACGTGGCTTATGCAGCCGAAAGCGTGTAGTTCTGTCAACGTGGCGGCCGTTCTACGACTCTGGTAGTCACCTTACATTGCCTCCACCCGTTCATGGTATGATCGCCTCATCACCGAGTGGGAACACTGGCGTTGTCTGACATCGTGTTAGAACAGTGATGGAGGAATCGAACTCTCCCGAGAGCACAGCCAGTATCCACCACCTCCCGGCAGAGACGATCGACAACATCCTCGATCACCTCCACGACGATGTTCCTGCCCTCTCCGCGTCCTCACTTGTGCATCGCGCCTGGCTCCCATCCTGCAGGTACCACCTATTTGGCACCGTCAATTGTAACCCCATATCGTTGAGAAGGTCGCTCGTGCCCCTTCGCGAATGGATTCTCGCCTCGCCCGACGTCCACCCTTACATCAAGACCATCGTTGTTTCCCCGCCCAAAACGGACATGCTATCTCGAGAGGTCATCGTCGAGGAGTTGGAGCAGATGCTGCTGTGCTTGCCGCCCCTTCAAGGCCTCGTCTTGCGCCAGGTCAGCCTTTCCTATCCCCACACATCTGACCCCGATGCTTCGTACATCTCTTCGACGCGTGGTGCGAGGCGCCTCCGCACCCTCGTCATCGCAGGCTGCACGACCGCCGGCAACTCTTTCGATCCCCTCTGCCGCGTTCTCGGTCTGTTTTCAGAACTAGACGAATTGACGATCCGCGGGTCGACCTGTTCATGGAACCCTGAGCAAGCCGCAACTTCTTCGTCCCGTCTGCTCGAATTGGCCAGCCACTTCAAAGTCTGTCGTGCGCTGACGATAATTACCACTCTCCCAGACTCGGGCGACTAGCAGATCATTTTCCACTTGCTCGAGCGCGCAAACCTGGAGGATCGATGGCCACTGCAGGAGTTGAGACTCCTAGTACTCTCCTCCCCGGCCAGTGGTTTGGTGCCGTGGATGGTACACCATTGCAGACAGACGTTGCAGTGCATCCTGCTTGATATAAGCATTTTTAAAATGCTTGAAGGGCTCTTCACACGACCAGTCGGTGCGTGCTTCCACCATTTATCCTATCAATTCGTGGCTGACCGCGATCATCACATTCCCTAACCGTACAGAACCGGTCGCCTGGGAGACGGATTTCCTCCGTGACTGCTCGCGTCTAACGGCGATGCAACTGTCATTCGTACCGTTCCATGTTCCAGAGGACCCGCACTCGCTCGACATCCGCACAACTATCCTCGCGTCGTACGCAGAGCTCGTCAGGCAGACTCCACCCTCCCTCCGGACAGTCACGTTTGGGGTTTTTCTGAACAGGGAGACGAAATTCGATCTCAAGTTGTGGGAGGAGCCCGAGTTGGCTTCAGGGTGGCGCAGCATGGACGATGCCTTGGCCCGCATCCCCGCGCTGGAGACGATAACAGCCCTGTGCTACTCAGACGGAATGGACAAGTGGATCAGCGCGTGGCCATCCAAAGGTCGCCCACGGGGACCATCAGCGTTGTTGGAGTTGGAGAAGGAAAAAGAGGTCTACGAGGCCGTTCTGAAGCGGGTGCTTCCTAGATGTCACGCACGGGGAATCGTCTATATAAAGTGATGTCGCTAGAGTACGGTGCTTTGCATAATTCCGTGAACACGCCGAAAATGCTTTCAGCGCCTATTCTCCGATGTCACGGTCACTCAGGCTGCTCTACTGAACGCCTCAGGCCCTCGAGAGCACCCCTCGCCCCCGAATGCCTGTAATCTCTTTCAATCAAACATCGCCCAATAAATGTGAAGAAAAATGACCTCGCTTGTCGCATAGGCTCTGACCCGCTTCGACCATGCCCGCAATGTGCATCCTCCATCTATCCCCCGGGCCGCGCGTCCCCATCCTGTAGAGGCGACGTCAGCAAATTTCGATATTATGGAAACTAAATCCGGGGCCCGAGGATGAGCAGGTGCCCCCATGCGCGCTGGTGATGCAAGTCTGAATGGGGCGCTCCAAACTCTTCAAGTTATTCCTGCACTTCGTGCTCAGTCCCTACAACACGCGTCTTGACGCACGAGTAGTCCTCGAGTGTCCCTTGTCATGAGCATGTGCATGTTTACGCAGAGCGTGGTCGACCACGGCGCACCCTCGACCAGTCCGAGTCGAGACTCGAAACCTCGACAACAGGCTAAGAGTTCTGCGCGTGTCACAGTCGTTCCACGTGGGAAGGGGAATTGGCTCGATCGAACATTTGTACTTGCTCTTGGCCCTTTTGGGGCTCGCGCACAGTTTTTCTGGGAAGCGCGAGTGTGCTGGAGTGTCCTCGGCCGCGCCCTGTGACGGCGGATACTGTCACATCAGCCGCTGGTGACTGATACCTACTATATATGGGGTGTTAGAAGCCTGGCGAAAAAAATGGCGTGTTCACGGAATTATGCAAAGCACTGTAATTGGCCATGAATGTTACTTGCCCTGATCGTCGACTCGGGGCACGCGCCTACCCCGCCGCCCAGCTCAACCGGCTTCAATCGCGCCGACGCAGACAGGGAGCGCGTGCACTTGTCCCGCTTGAGCGGCCACCCATCTTCTCCGTCGGGTCCGACCGCCGGGAACACGGCTTGGACTTGCTTAAAGGCGACGACGACAGCGGGGGCGGCGTGATGAGGTCACACAGGTAGATGACGTACACGGAGATGTGCAGGTCCAGGACCGAGGTCGCGACGTCCACCAGCATTGATCCGAAACAGCAGCTTGCAGCAGCATCTAAAGTTCAAGTCATGTCAGTCTCGCGTATGATGAGAAGGGAGACGGCACGTACCATAGTCACCTGTGCGCAGACACACCACGCGAACTCGGCGCGATATGGCTTCTCGAGATTACGCATCGAAGGGGTCGAACACGACGGGTATAAAGCCGTCCGAACTTGTGTCACACCGTGTCTCGAAGCTCTCCACGGCATACCGAAGCAGCTCGTCTATGAGAACAACAGCACATCGCCGCCCATCTGCCGCTTCGCTACCGCAGCGAGGAGCGTCAGCAGACCGCTAGACAGCCAGCGACGTGCAGCACCGGGGACCAGCGCGCATTTCGAAGCTTCGGATAATGCGTGAATGCTGCGGCACTGACCCCAAGCTCAACTGGTTCTGCGGGTCCCCTCAACCCATGGTCAGTGCCGCAGCGCAGGAGGGAAAAAAGCTGCATCTCGTCAAGGACTTTCACGCGGGTATAAAGCGACAGTTGGACGGAGGTCCTCATCTCAATGGACACTCCAATCCTCCCCTACCGCGGCGGGCTCAACAGGCCTGTCAACGTACCCCGGCAGGATGACGCGATGCGTCCCGGTACGCCCCCGTCGCGCCTCGACCGTACAGTTGTCCGACTGACGTCTCGATGGCACAGGACGGTGCGGGATCTCCCAGCCAAAACGTGTGGGACCCGCCCTTGGCAGTCTTTTCTCCTAGAACGACGATGATAATGGATATGTGAGTGCTCCGTTTCCGCATGCGAATGATAGATGCTCACGAGAGGGCATGGCATGCAGTCGTACGCTGTAGGTGATATGGTTTTTGTAAAACCCTTACAAAACCTCTATCCGGCGTACGAATATGGGTCGGTGGCTACAAACTGGCCACCAGAAGACAAATCAAATACCCCAGGACAACCAATTGCTCCCTCGCTCCACCGGCGCCGTGTACGATGGGGGAAATACATGGCGCTGTTGCGGGAAGGGCGAGCCTCGATGTGACGGTGATGGTGGGAGGCTGTAGCATGTATACTGGAGTTAGCAGCGGGACGTGTCTATGCAAGGTCGTGTTGAGCCGAGATATCGCGGGGATCGTGAACACATTAGGATGATAGCCCGGATCGCTCAACGTGCAGCAGGTCGACGATCTTCTCGAGCTTCGGGTTGCCTGCCAACCGCGCGATCTCAGCCCGGATCTGGGCTTCGATATCATCCATCACGGTGAGAGTGTAGTCGAACGACTTTGTGTGATCACGCAGATACGATATTACGTGCTTCTTGAGCGTCGGAGTTGTCGGCCGCTTTTGCAGAACGTCTGGAGCAGATGTGTCTGTCAGCGGTGTGCGCTGAGAAAGATGTCGAGGTGAGACGCACTGAGGATCTGACGATTTGATGTATCTGCGCGGACGCCATGCACGACCGGGAAGGAGAACTTCCCTTCTGTCAAATCCTCGGCGAAGCCTTTGTTGGCGGTGTACTGGTCATATCATCAGGCCAAGCGCAGAGGAGGAATGAGGTCAAGACGGACTTGTGTGCTTTGGAGGTTCATGTAATCGTCTCGGATCTGGAAATGTACGCCGATAAGGTTGACGAGGGGAACGTAGTCGCTAGAATAACGATCAGTCACGAATCGATTCGCTCCCCACTGAGACCTACACGTCGATATTTGTCATTGAACATGCCATCATGAGCTTTATCGCGACACGGAGCAGCCCGCCCGTCTCTACACTGGACCGTTAGACCGAAAAATATACAGATGGAGAAGAGACGCACTATTGTTCACCATGGAGACATACTCTTCTTCTGTCGGACATTGTAGAGAATCGCGCCAAAGCAGCTCGAGACCCTGGCCTCGGTGTAGGGATAAAAGCTCGGCTGTGTGCAAATGGTATAAGTCACGTCGGGTTAATGACATTGTGATGATACCTACCTGTTACTATTCGATCGAGCTCCTTAAACGGGATGAGACGTCTAGGATCGTCCGAAGGTGCATCCACACCGATCCCGGATCGTAGAGCGAACAACTCTTGGTATGCGAGGAAGTACACGTAGTTGGCAGAATTAATTGTTTGCGGGATGCCGTATATCTTATGTGCAACTACTCGAGCCATCAGCCTGTGGCAGAAACAGCGTGTATGAATGCGTACCCGGAACACCCCTGCGGAGCTGCGCATCGTCCTCAATGTCGTCTACTCTATTCTCAGGTTATAACAGGAGGATACCTGACGATTTCATGTCGCTCACAGTAAGCTTGCAGTGTGCAACATGCTCACGACCTTCGTGATGACTCTGAGTTTGTCCTCCGGGACCCTGAGCCACAAGTTGAAGGCGTCTATCAGTTGCCCACGGATCTCCTTCCCAGGGACGGAGTAGATGTGTGTGAATGGCTCCAACAAAGCCTACGCTTGTTCAGGAGGAATTAAGTGCATGGAAGGAGAAAGACATACGTACCGTGTCATTGCTTTCCGACCACTCAGCCGAGGTGGCCAAGATGCTGCGCAGATCCAACGATTTCGACGTTCCTGAGGGTGACATGAATACCCGTAAGTTAGAAAAAGGTCACCTTTTTGGCTAACGATGGCCGATTCAAGCCTTGACGAATCGGTGGTGTTGCGGAGGTGGTGGTAGAGATACAGGACTCGTTTCGTACATACGGTGCCGAGAATGACTCGAGCCCCTAGTCTAGGGTTGCAATTTCTCTTACCTGCAGACCCCGAAGTTCACCTCTACCTCGTCCTACCTCGTCCTAGCCCCCATCGTCGCAGTCTTGGATCCCCTCTACTTCTAAGGCCTCTAGCGATGACCAAGATCCGACGTCCTACGGCTCCGACGGCTCAGGATGGCGACCAGAAAACATTTTGACCGATTGGTCTGGCTCCATGCTCACCCAAGTTCCAGATGCACGTCGCCACGCTACTCACTTTGTACCCCGACAACGCCGCACTAGGCTCCCTGTTTGCGACCCGGAACGAGACGTTCGGGGCTCAGAAGCGAGTACAAGCGTGCTGCGGCGCTGCTCGGCAACCCGTCGTTCCAGGCGGCACGGCCGGAGTGGATCCAGGCGGCGGCCGCGCGGGGGTGACGACGTTCAGGTACTACATCTTCAAAGCTTCACAGACCAGAACGCAGCCCTGCCAGGCGGATCCGGTGAGTGGAGTATTCGCTTTCGTGCTCGCCTTCATTGCGTGTCGCTCATGCGTTTGCCACTTTGGCAGTCCACCATGCCTCCGAGGTCCTTTATGTGCACGGCTCCTGATCGAATGCCGAGACTCATGCGGACGGTGGTGTGATGTTTCGACTCTCGAGCCATGTGGATGGGGCACGCCGAACAATCGGAACTGTCTGCCTGGTGAGTGTCTTGTTCTCATCTTTGGACTGTTTTTGTCCATGAATCATGCTCGACGAACTGAACAGTCAGGAACTACCTGGTTGCGGTATTTGCGACAGTTATGTCCACAGGTGTATAGCTGCTGTTTCATTTACTTGATCGGCACATCGCCAGGCCTCTTGGAGCTGGTGGTTCAGAAGTTTGTACGGCGTCGCCGAGCCGTTCACAGGTGCAAGGAAGTATCTGTTTGTAGCATCATGTTCCGTTCCATGATTATCTCTGCTCACTCTGGATTGGTGGCTGCGCTGCTAACACGAGGTCCGGGGTTTTCCTCCGGGCACTCCGTCGCTGAAGCACAGAATACCAGGAACAGTTGACAGTCGTAATGCCTTTTGAAGGCATCGGCAGACAGCACCCGGTGCTTCCATCGACCTCGTGTCCGCCGATACATAGCCTGCCGTGCGTTGTGCGCCAACCACCACGACGTGGGGAAGCAAACCAGGCGTATGCAATGCTTGTGAATGGCGAAAATGAACTCGAGTACCCGGCGACGCATAAGTGGCCCCGCCGTCCGTCGGCACCTATCGTTTGCACCATCACGACTCACCCTCCATCTCTGAATCACCATGCCGATAATTCCAAATAATCCCCTCACTGGGCTGGCTCGCCTCACTAACCGGGCCACCGCGGTCTTCCAGGTGCCTGTCTCCAACTCCCACTTCACCCTCAACTCATCTGGGGTCGCGGGCTTCTTCGGAGGCGACAGCGCGGTCGCGGGGATGGCGACCGTGAACCTCATTCCGAACCGCCGCTGGGGTGGGTGGTACAACACGCCCGGGAGCTACGAGATCGCGAAGAAGTTCGGTCCTCTCGCGCGCTTGAAGCTATGCGACGGCCTCTTCCCCTGGGGCGAGCACGACCCCACGAAGCTCTTCGGGATCGATGGAAAGGAGGGTCCTCAGTTCATCGCGGTGCATTCCGGGACGAACTTCTCGCGCACTGGACACCTCGGCCATCTCATCGCGCGCAAGGCGCACGCTCGCGACGCGGAGAGCCTCGTAACCGATCCTGAAAGGGTCACCACAAGGCCGACCGTGACAATCGTCAACTTGACGCACGTACCCGACCAGACCGTGCATCCCCACCTCCCCGACAAATGGCGCCGCTCGGTATACTTCGCGCTCGCGCCGATCCTCGTCAGTGTGGCCGGGTGTATCCTGTGCGGGCTCGTGGGGGACTGGTTCTCCTTCGTGAGCATCGCGCTGGGGATCATCGCAAACGGCTCCGCGTGCTATGTCATCGGCTCCGGAAAGTTGACGTTCAGGCACCGCATGCCGGCGAAGGACGCGCCGCGCGGAGACGGCGTGCTGAAGGGCGTGACGGAGGTTGTACTCCTCGTCGGGGACGAGGGCGCGGTCAACGCGTTCACACGCGGCCACTTCGTCCTTCAGTATCGCGAGGATTCCGAGAAGGACAAGAAACGCCCACAGGGCAATGGCGTCAGCGAATCCGTAACCCCTCCCTCCTCCCTCCAGCAAGGGACCGCGCCAAGGGCCAACGCATCGCATGCCAAAGCCGGCCGTTCTCCACAGCCGCGCTCCTTCATCCCGCACCGGAACCTCATCGCGCCCTGCGCGTTCCTGCTCATGGCCCAATTCCTCGTCCAGCTTCTCCTCATCCCACAGGGCGCGCTGTTCGGGCAACTCATGTTCGTCACGACCGTCATCGCGTCGTGGGCGTACAACACTTATCTGTCGTCCATCGACAGCGAGGACATCCAAACCGACATCCTCTTCGACGTGCTAGGGCTCGTTGAGGAGGACATCCAGAAGTACGAGCTCAACACGTGGACCGCGACCGTCGCGTTCACCTGCTTTGTCCTCGCGTCCATCGAACCCATCAAGGACCCGCTCGCGCTCCTGAACGTCATGCTCCCGAACAACACAGACGTGTGGAGGGCGTGGAAGAACGTGATGGACAAGAATCTGAAGAACGAGAAGCTCTTCGAAGTCGGTGTGGGCTTTCAGTTCACAGAAGAGGACTTGACGGGTCTGGATAACTTGACAGACCAGGGATTATTGAGGACCTTCTTTGGGGACACCTGCAAAGCTTGGGAGGCGTGGTGCAAGGTTCACGATTCACCTCAGATGAACAGGCTTCGTAACCTTCAGCGACAACATGCCGATGAGAGAGGCAGAGGGCCTGTGATGTGTCAGTATATATGAACGGACGTTCCCGTCGCACCGTGTAGATCACTTCGATTCAGTGCCCATGTTCGAGGATAGTAACACGTAACGGTGACTAGCATTCCGATTATTCCTGAAAGATCTCTCGAGGATCTGCAGTATCTGTTCAAGATACATTACCTTCACGCTCCGAGGTTAAACAAGCAAGTATTTACGCTCTACGACGTCGCGCGAATGGCATGAATACGGTAGAGGACGCACTTGCAGGATGGCGCGGAAGTTCGAACGTTCAGGTATGGGACCGCGAGCTCGCGCAGGTTCAGGCAGAACTGGCGGAAGTGGCCAAGTGCGGCCGGGGTGGGGTTCGCCTTCGATGGCAGGTACTAGTACGCATGCAGCGAGAACGTGCCCATCGCCGGCTAGGCGAGCGCGATCTCAAGAAAGTCCCTATCGTCTGCGGTGAGCTCGAAGACAGGGTATAAGACGCGCACCGACCTCGCGAATACGAGAGTGTGCTGTTTGTCGCGGGCGGTTCTGGAGTCATGTTCACACAGCACGCTGGGCATGCTCGACGAACCCCGCGCGTTGCGTGAAGCTCTGTCGGCCGCACGGCGCGAAGACGGTGCATCCGCTCATACGGCGCGATCCCCTGGTTCACGCCCATGCTAATGGACTTCGCGACGACGCTCGCAGGCTCGTCCCTCGCTCTACACGTCTCCCTACACGTCACGAACACGGACGCGTATCCTGCACTGTACCGCCGTCCGTAACCGAGTATCTGCGCGACCTGCTCACATCGTCCTCGTCTTCGTTGTCGCACCCGCGCAAGTCCGAATCGTCATCGCGCATTCGTTTGGGAAGGATATAGGAGTGATGGATGACAGGTAGCGGTCATTTGAGATGGACGACTGCGCGTGCAACATGTCGGCGTCAGCACCACCAGCGGTCGGGCGGGGTAATGGGACAGGCATGCGCGCCACAGGTTCTGAGTCACTTGCGCGTGAGGCCCACAACAGGGTGAGCACGACGAGGGGTAGTCAACCTGGGAGGGGTAGGGTTGCATACGGAGCTGTTCGCGACTCGGATTTAAATGTTCGCGGAAAGATACATGGTTCTTTGCCTCTCTATGATATGAGTCTATGGCCAATGCTGCGACTGTCGGGGTCCCGCGAAAGCTGTGCGATGAAACTGCATGAATAGCCAGCCTATCGAGCCTGTCATCGCCGCAAGCCACATACCACAGCCAACTAATCCACTTGCATCGGTACATCGATGCAGACGATTCCCCGCGCGTAAGCTCTCGGCAGCACGCGCTTCAAAAACGCCTGGTGGACGCTCGTCTCCTCCAACGGTTCTGGCGTTGCTGGTCCGCAACCTTCAAGCGGCCACGAGTTGACCCAGTCATCAACTCTCATCGAACTGAACAGGACCTTTATGATCCTCAGCGCAGGGAGGTCGGCCAACGCATCATCCATCTTGCACCACCACGAAGCCAATTCGGGCTCCTCCCACAAGCCGAGGTCGAAAGTGACCCGCTTTGCGGGCAAAAACGCAAACGTGAGAGTCTCGACGGAGGGTGGAGCACGCCGCACGAGCTCCGCATTGGCCGCGAGGATTGACATCCGAATATTGAGGAAAGAGTGGTGCCCAGGTGTCTCCAGCAGGAAGCCCACTTGTATGGCGTTGAGATGTAAGCAGTCGCGGAAGCCCAGCGTCGGTGCTGCGTGGTAAGTTAGCAAGGAACAGCAACCTGGTCAGTCCACGAATTCGTCGCCAAATCAGCCAAGCCACGCACCCACTGGCTGTTGGCGGAAGACATCTAACATGATACCATGACTGAGGTCAAGCAGGACGTTCTGTAAGGTCTCTCGGCAGTGCTGGACGATCCTTTCGGCCACACGCATGCCAGACGAGTACGAGATCACTCGGAGTCTCAACTCTTCTAGAGCCCATCGATCCGCCGGGTTTGCATTCTCGAGCAAGTAGCAGATCATCTCGCTATGGCCGAGGTTTGCCACTGTGATTGGAATGATCGTCAGGGCACGACAGACTTTGAAGCCGCAGGCAAGTTCGAAAACCTCGCGGCTCGCTCAGGGTTCCATGAAAAGGCCGACCCGCGGATCGTCAATTCGTCTAGTTCTGCAAAGAGACCGAGGACGCGGCAGATGGGATCGAAAGAGTTGCCGGCGGTCGTGCAGTAAGCGATGACGAGGGTGCGGAGGCGTCTTGCACCACGCGTCGAAGAGACGTACGAAGCCTCGGGGTCAGATGTGTGGGGATAGGAAAGGCTGACCTGGCGCAAGACGAGACCTTGAAGGAGCGGCAAGCATAGCAGCATCTGCTCCAACTCCTCGACGATGACCTCTGGAGATAGCCTGTCCGTTTCGGGCGGGGAAACAACGATGGTCTTGATGTAAGGGTGGACGTCGGGCGAGGCGAGAATCCATTCGCGAAGGGGCACGAGCGACCTTCTCAACGATATGGGGTTACAATGGATGGTGCCAAATAGGTGGTATCTGCAGGATGGGAGCCAGGCGCGATGCACAAGTGAGGACGCGGAGAGGGCAGGAACATCGTCGTGGAGGTGATCGAGGATGTTATCGATCGTCTCTGCCGGGAGGTGGTGGATACTGGCTGTGCTCTCGGGAGAGTTCGATTCCTCCATCACTGTTCTAACGCGATGTCAGACAACGCCAGTGTTCCTATTCGGTGAAGAAGCGGTCATACCATGAACGGGTGGAGGCAATGTAAGGTGACTACCAGAGTCGTAGAACGGCCGCCGCGTTGACAGAACTACACGCTTTCGGCTGCATAAGCCACGTTCAGAGTCATGAGGATTGGGAGATATACTGTACTCACGACTAGGCTCCTAGATGGTGGTGGTGAGGAAAAGCGACAGGAGAACCGTTTGATGAAGCATAAAGCGTCTATTCCCACGAATAGATCGGGCTTGTTATTTGCAGGTAAGTAAATGAAGCCTGCCCTAAACACTTCGTTTATCCAGGCTTTGATCGATTTTTGAAGTGCGTCATTGACACTCATTCGACCCGCGGCCGGTAGCCACCTCGGCTGAAACGACGGCGGGATCTTCTGCGACCTCGTCCTGGGATCCGCATGGCGAACATGCGCATCGAATAATCCTCCAACTGTCGGAGGTACTATAACTCTGTATTCTGCGCCTCGCTTCAATCCCACGAGGAGAGGTGCATTTCGCCACGACGATAAACGCTGCCGAGGTTCTCTTCGCATGCCCACCCACATCTTCCATTCCCTCGAGATGGCCTATATCCGATGTTGATCGAGCAGCTTGCGCTATCTCTCCCCCTCAACTCTTGCTCGTCGCTCGCCTGCCGCCTGTGTGAAGCCGAAGCCCTAGTCCTCGTCGGGAATCGGATTCAGCTGAAGCGATGATACCGTGTTATTCGGAAAGCCGTGATATGGGAGAGAGGGGAGAAGAGCGATCGCTGTTTACGGATATGGAGAGCGCAGAGGTACTGACGTCTCCGCATCTGATCCGTTTTATATCTAACCTTCATCTCAGGTGGGAGGTATTCAACGCTTCGTCCATCATCAGCCAATATCAGCATCCCAAAACTTCCGCTTCCCGATAGAAGTATGGACCATGGTACTCAAAGCGTTGCTCCCTGGCCAACAGAGGACGTCGGCGCGATTCTCCCGAGTATGCTTTGCCTTGCGATATGCGGCAGAGGCAGTGCTCTACCATTTTCCCCGGCTCTACTCGTTTCAAGCCGCTCTCGGGCTCTCACAGACGGTCTCCCAATGCGGCCGTCGTGCCCACATGGTCTGTGGACTCGGGATCGGAAGGTGGAATGATTACGTGGAGAGGGACCGCCCGGCATACGCATTCCTGGAGCACCTCCCGTCGCTTGTGTCCGTCGAACTGCTGGAGGAGAAGGCATTTCCGTACGCGGAGGAGCTATTCCGGGGAAGAGGTGCTCGCCTGAAACGTCTCTGTGGCAAGCCACTCATCCCCACGCACCAGGCACTGCAGTCCCTCCGTGCCTTCCCCGACCTCGAGGAGGTCTGCTTCTCCCCGATGTACTGGACCGACTTCGAATCGCTCGGCCTTGCGAACATTCGGGTGCTCGCGTGTGGCGATTTTACCGCCAGCGCGGCCTTCGCGGAGAACTTCCCCAACCTCTCCCATCTCACTTTGGACGTGACGTGGATGTCACCCCTGCGCGTCGATCACCTCATGAAGACGGTGGGATGCCAGCTCGTCAGTCTCCGCATGGAGCAGGACATCTGTGCTGACCCGAGTCCGGAGGCGGAGGGACCCGGGAGGATGTACCCGACCGACGGGCACGATTGGAGGCGGTGCGTGCGCCTGAAGTATCTCGAGATTATCCATCGGCCGTGGCCGGAGTGGCAGGGCGACGTGAGTGTGAACATGTCCCGTTTCTCCCTTGACTAGCGCCGACGTAATGCCTTTGTGCTTGTTTGCAGGTCATGCGGTACTTCACAGACGACGCGATCGAGGCGGAGAACCTTCCGCCTGGACTCGAGGAGCTCGTCTGGGCGCCCGCGTGGACGAGGATCTACACACACCATGGGTACCCGGACGAACGGAAGAGGACGGATGTACGAAACTTCGCCGAGGCTGTGTTGCGTGCGTCGGGTACGCTGCGTACGGCATCGTACGAGTGGGGGCGGGAGTGGCTTTATTGTTGCTCGCTTTCACCCTCCGGGGCGTTGAAGGAAACTTGTCTTAAATTGAAGGACGTGGACGGTGATACATGTGTAGGGGTGCGTTGACCTTGAAGGTGTTGTCGACATCGTTGCTGACGGGAACGCTAGTAGCCGAAGTTCAGATCGGAGGATAGGTCTGTTACAACCACAACTTTGCTATCAATTCGGCGGTATTCATTATTGCCTGCGTGTGATGACTGCCCGCGACAAAGCCTCGAATCGGTGATTTGCAGGAGTCACAATGGGCTCGCGAATTCGAGCGAGGATTTGTGAGTGCTGACGTCTTGACAGTAGCATTGCCACAACCGCACTCCGCTTGATACTACGCGCTGGTTTGTCACGGTGCGCTATTGTCTTTTGAGGTGTGACTTTTACTGACGTTTTCAGGCCAGCTCTCTAAATCGTTCATGCGAAGCTCGCTTTAATGTTAATTATTACCCAGTATATCGCCCACACACATTAATGAACGTTACTTCATACCCCCAGTAAATAGTCGGCCCTCGGACTAAGCTACACACTATCCCACAGCGGTCTAATCCGGTCACTATAAAGTTATTTTGACGCGAGCGTGGCTCGAGCCGGAGAGGATGGACGCGGTGAAGGAGCGCGGAGCGTGGGTCAATACCTTGTATGAACGCAACTGTAATAGCCAGGCAAGCTGCTTCTGCTTTACGTCGTTGGCAAAGGAGTGACTAGATTTCTAGGACCAGCTAAAGTATGGAGACACAGCGAAGATCTAGGTCGAAATTTAAAGGAACGACTGAAGGGTCCGCGAACAGACCACATGAACGCGACCAACCGATGGACGCTAAAGGATTGAGCGGGGATCATAACACGCCGAGGGAATGAGTTACCTACGGCTAGGCGCGAACATGCGAAACGGCTCACAGGTGCCGTACGCGCGCACGCAGTTTGCGAAACAACTCCTTCGGACGGAACCCTGGGTCTGCACGTTAGCGATGTTCATCGAATGTCCAAGATGTCACTCACGATTCGCTTTGGAGACGGGCTCTTCCCGTCTCGGCCGCTCTGCATCGTCCGCTCGCTCTCCTTCCCCCATCGCCCGCTCCCCTTCCTCCCTCGGCCGCTCTGCTTCCTCCGGAGCCCGCGCCTCTTCCTCCGTAGCACCCACTCCTTCCTCCGGGACTCGCTCTTCGTCCTCTGGAGCACGCTCTACTTCCTCCCGCACGGATTCGTCGTCCATATCGCTTGACATGTCGCTCTCCGAGTCAGAGTCGACATCGTACGGAGGTCTCTGGGACGCAACGTGCTCTCTCAGCGTCGGAAGGTCCGGGTCTCGAATGTGGGCGTTCCGAATGATGCTACGTGCCGAGTGAGCCAGCCGGGTCGGAACACGGAGGGTAGCGTGCGGCTCACCTTGCGATCTCATACCGTTCCTTGTACAAATCGAGCGGATCGCCGATATCTTCTTGTTTGACGTTGGCCACAAGATCGACCCAGAGGTGAACGAGCGGGACATACTCCGGATCACCGACTTCCGGCTTTGCAAAGATGTCCACGACATCTGAGCCAGAGGGATTCCTCGGGGCGCCACCCGGAGACCTAGGCTCGGATGCCGAAGCCGAAGCGGCCCGACGAGCCAACCGGGCTCGCTCGGCGAGACCTCTGTCTTGACTGAGGAGTGACTGGACGGCCATTAAGTCCTTCGCGGGTAGAGTCACGGCGTGCGTCTCGTCGAAGCCCTCCTCCCGCCCTTGCACCCGTATGTCAACGCTCACCCCCCAATGACAGCAATTGTTGTAGGGAAATGGAGTGTTCGGGCGGACGGGAGCACGACCGGCGGGACGCGCTTCATTCGGGAAGATAGGAACGCACATGTCCGAGTTGAAGCCGTGCACGTCGTCGATCGCCCTGGGCGAGGGTCCGACAAGTAGCGCGGAGTAGCCGTACCATGAGTACCCCGGGAATGGCAGCCCCAACGTCTGAAGCAACTTGTTTGCTCCCTAATGCGATGACCACCGAAGACGAGAAGAGGCGTACATAATGAAGGCGGACCAAGTAAGTCTTGGGACGCAACGCTCGGGCTTCCTCCATCGCCTGTGCGTCCAGATGCGCCACCATCGCCTCAGGGTCCATACGAATAGCTGCATAGATGCCGAGGGCCGGACAGAAGGGGAAGGGAGCAGGGGCGGACATGGCTGAAGAGGGACAGGGCTGGAGACAGGCAACTCACAGCCTGAGAGCATGGAGCGCAGGAAGAGCTAGTCTCGTGACCAGACGAGCCTGGGAGTTACCGGGGTCTTGTGGCCTGCCCCCGGTGACACCTACCTCGGTCACTTTGCGCCTTGCTCTCCGACGTCTCCGGGCTGCTTCTCTCTGCGCGTCTATGGAATCCCGGCTGGCCGAAGAAGACCAGCAGGAGCTGCAGAACGGCTGGGGCGCGCTTTTCGATGACGATGAAGACAACCAAGATTACGTACCGTCCGATGCCGAGGACGACAGCGACCGCCTCGGCCTCGAGCGGCGACGCAGAGAGTCTCCGGTATTCCTCAGTCCTGAGGTGAGTGGTCAACTCGTCGTGTCCAGAGCTTGACTCCCGCCCGAATAAGGTATACGGAGCGCTATCCATGTGGTCCCCCAGTATTATCCCCCACGCAGTCCGCGTTTCTTACAGGCGAGGGTTGAAGTCGTTACAGACCGTTCGTTTCGACCCTCGCTTCTACGTTGTCTGACGTTCATATCTGTTGTCTCGCCTTCTGGTGCCCGCGGCTCGCACCGGCGTTGCAAACATGTTCCTGAAATGCTCTGACCATGTGGTCCATAGTTACATCGAAAATCTGAGGCATAAACGAGTGTACAAGATGCGTGTGCGTTAGGGCGTGCGTGCGGGTCCATGACTTCCAATACGTCAGTCCTCCAATGTGAGCGACGCGAAGCGATTGATCGAATTCGGGTCCACGTCCGCCTTCCGTGAACAGATCAGCCGGTGTCCAGACTCCTACTCGATGCGCGATGGCACTTACTGTCTTTCCGGATGCGTTGACGAGCGAATGGGTGGACCCAGTACGACCTGTCTAAACCGACTGTCAGCTGGCGGCGTGCGGTTAAAGGCTAAATCACTACCTCGTGTTGGGGTGTGCGCGACCACCCTGGTTCGGGGACGTCGTTGTGTGGCTCTTGAACTATCGTCCGAGTTCTCCATGATGGGCTAGCGTCTGCAGCACCACTGTTAAAGCTAGCAAAGGAGGTTCTCGATCCGGCCTGGCTTTCGGTGCCCTTGTGGTGGAACGTCCGCGTTGTCAGGCTGGGATGCTTCAACGCGCGAGTGAGGGACTCACATAGAAGGGCTTCTTCGTCTTCTTCTCCTGCTTCTTCTTTTCCTTGAGGTGTTTCTAAGCCACGTCAATCGGTCGTGCTGAAAGCAGCGCATATTTCCACTGCACTCACCCTGACCTCCCTCTCGTACTTTCTTGCGACGGCGCGATCCTGACACTTGGTGCGCCACTCGTTCAGCTTCGTTTCGCACTCCTCGGCTAGGAATTCCATCGCGCCGCTCCCAAACACCCAAGGGATGGAGTCTCCTTTTGTCGCCCAGATCTCGGTGAGCCGAGCTGTAGAACGGAACGGATAGGCGATGATCCAGGCGTTCGTCCTTCCCCATTCAATCGGCAGCGAGTGCAGATGGCGGTCGTGTCCAGGCGTGATATGGTCGTGGGGTGCGATGGGGACGGAGAAGTGCTGAAAAGCGGTTGGCATCGCCGAGATGTCGTGGTCATCGTAGGTGGTGCCGAGGCAGATTGTCTGGCCTTCATCTGGATTGTCGTCCTGGTCCTCCATGAAGATAGCGGGGCGAGCGTTCTTCGTGCGGTCGCGCTCGCTGGTGATGCTGAAAAGCGACGCTTTCGACCTGTTGAGACTGCGGCCCTCGCCCAGGTTGGACTCGGGTCGCTGGAAGATGTGGTAGATCGGCGTGAAGACAGACTCCATCATGCCCCACACGTCGCCTGCGGTGTACTTGTAGACGTCGTTGTGCATTACCGGGGCGTCACATCCCTGGCGCGAACAGCAAGTAGCCATAATCGAAGAGCGGGAAAACGTGAATGGGATGTGAGTGGTCAGGCCAGTCAGGATCCAGCCTGGAGTGTGGAAGAGTCGTCTCGTGACCAGACGTTCGGAGCCCAAATCGGATGCTGCGGCATCGCCTTCTCAACTCTGTTTTCTCGAGTATCCGTGACTTAAGCACACGCATAGGGAATTACTTTGCAAGTTATAGGAAAAGCACGAGCTCATGGAACGACAAGGCAGCATAATTAAGCGTAGCAGTCTGCGTCATCCGGGTTTTGCGAATGATGTGCGCAAGCTGACCGTACGCGCTCGCGAGTCACGCCCCCTTGCTCGGTATTGATCTGGTTCGCCCGGAGATCGCTTAGCTGATCCACCCCAACCTCGGACTCGGAGAGGAATTCGAGCTTAATGCCACGGTGGCTGACACGACGGGCACGGCCCGATTCGCAGGACAGGAAAATGCTCGGAAAAAGATACCCCAAGATTTCCTTGCCTCGACATCTCCTCACATTCTACGTGATGTCGAGACATTGCGTTTCCTTGCCATTTTCCACATGGGTCAGGAAAATCCTCGGGGAAGGATACCTGGCCACCGGAAAAGGGAGAGAAAGGATGCCTTTTGGGGGGGCACAATGGGAAAAGGCAGGGAAAGGATGCCTTTCCGTGCCATTTCTCCCCGCTTTCACGTGGCTGGGGTCAGGTAACCTTTTCAGTCTGCGATAATTCACTTGACCGGTTATCATTTCTCCTCAGGGAATGATGAGTCTTATGTTCCGGCAATGAAATCCTGGGCAGCCTTTTTATGAGCATTTTCCGGTTCTGCGAATCAAGACCTGCCCATCGTGTGATGATGTTGTGTGTACCCTCCTTGATATCAACGCCCAGAACCTACCCCGTCTTTCTTTCTCCAGCGGCAGAATTTGGCAATGCTCGGGGAGATCGAATTGTTCACCCGGATGTACTACGGCTTCCCGCAAGTTTTGCGCTACTCCACCCCTCTCACATCACTCACCCCCATTCCTGTCCCATTGCCCAACCGTGATCGATTATTCAATGCCTTGCAAACGCACACCTGGATGCGATCCCCGTGTCTGAGATCTTGCAAGTACCAAGATGTAGACAAGATGTTCCTGTCACGGTTTTTCGTGCCACATTTGGCAATGTTCCATTTCTGAAGGCCGGCACAGCCCGGGCAGCGTTTATCATTATCTTATCTCTCAGGGCCGGCCCGGGAGGAGCCCGGTTCTGGCCCATCATTGGTCATTGTTATGTAAATAGGTTCTCTTATTGTTCTCCGGCCTCATGGCAGCCTCATTGTTCCCTCATGTATGTGCCAAACACGGCCACATAGGACATGGTCTGTGCACCCTTCTGTAATAGTATATAAGGGCTGTGAGGTGGGCTCAGAGACCTTAGATTCTGTCTCTTGTTCTCTTCCCCCTCCACTGTAGGCAGCTTAACAGCCCCTGCCACCACTTGTCTCCTCACCTAGACAATCCATCCTCTTTGCCTCTGCCCACTCTACTGTGTGTCAGCCCACACCAGTAAGCTCTGTTTTTGTTTTTGTTTGTGGTGCAGTCGCTCGGCTGTGACATTAGACAGAATCTCACATCCAGGCCCCTGGCTCAGTGCCCAAGTCACTAGCCAGCCATCTCTCTTCCCCCCAGGAGTTTTATACATGTTTGTCATCCCCTTCCCCCACTCCCTCCCAGGAGCAAGACCTCCAGGAGTTTACCCGTCATCACTACAAGAGACACGGTCATCTCTCAGTCCAGGATCAGATATCCTGTGTGCTTGAGGACTTGAAAGAGGATCATCTTTGTTACCGTCCACGGAAACACACACCTCTAGTCCCACGCCGCAAGAGTCTACCTGCACCTGTCCCCTACGCCAGACCTCTCCCTCCTACACCTCACACCCAGGCTCCTACACCTGCCCCACCTCCTGTCCCAGCTGTCCCTTCCATCCCCCTTGTACACCAAATCTCTGCCCACCCGATCCCAGCCTTCAGCAGGGTCAACATCAATGACACCATTGCCATCGTCGAGTCCAAGGCCACAGCAGTCATCACCCAGTTTCAAGCCATCTTTGACCGTGTTGGTGACCTCAGGAACTCTGACCCTGACCATTACTTTGCACTCCACCGCATTGCTGACTGTCTCGAGTGGTATCTTGACAACCTCAAGGCTCACGGAAACACCTGGACCCATCGTCAACACCGGGATGTAGAGTGGTTTTGCAGGGAGTTTGGAAAGATAAGGTTTCAGGGTTTAGGACAGAACTTTGCTTGGGTTGTGAATGCTATTACTGAGTTAGAGAAGTTTGGGTACCTAGACTGGATTGTTTTGTAGTTTCCCTATCCTTTGGAGTTTGGAATACACCCCACGGAGTTTAAGTTTTGCACAACATGTCTCGCTATGCTGCCCTGGCCCCAGATGACTTTGAGCCAGATCCAGTAACCCCCCCTGGCCAGTCAAGCCAGATTGGGGATGACACCACCCCTAGGCCCCTGTCCCACATCTCCACACGCCCACCGTCACTGTCACCTGCCCTTGAACCCATGCATGAACCATCCAAATGGATGTTCAATGAGGAGGAGTACGGTACCCTGGAAGAGGCGGTCAAGGCAGCAGGAACACACTATTCGGTCCACCCCCAGTACACTGATTGGATGTTGGCGGTAATTAACAACATGGTCAGAAAGGACCTCACAGTGGCATACAACCAGCTTGGCAACAAGATGTACGAGCATTGGAACATGGCAGTCCTTGAGCAGACCCAACTTGCTGAACAGCAAAAGGCCTTCGTCACTCGCTTGGCTCTCATCAAAGAGACACATGACATTCAGGAATGGATCAATGACCTGAAGGAGGAAAACGAGCAACTCCGCAAGGACTTTGATGTGCTCGACAGCAACAATGCGGTCCTCGTCAATGTTGTCAAGCAGCTCAAGTCACAAGTGGCTGCCCTCACTGCTGCTCCCCCTGTCACTGCTATCCCCTTCATGACCACACCCACTGCACCTGCACCCACTCCAGCAGGTAGTACGCACCGTCTAAAGGTGGCTGACCCCCCCAAGTTTAAAGGCAAGACCCCAGACCTCACGGTAGAGCAATGGCTTCAGAAACTCAGCATCTGGTTCCGATACTGTCATACGCGGTGTATGACTGATCTGTTGGACAGGTACAGGCTGGTAGGAGAGCCGGTTCAGCACCGGAACTGCCTTGGCTCTGAAGAGCCTATCTTTAGGTTCAGAGAGCTGCCGGGGCGAAGGGAGGACAGGGAGTCAGTCCAGGAAGGACCTGGCGAGGAAGGCGAGAGCTCAAGGCGCAGGATGCGTGCCAGGCGCAACACGATCTAGCATGGACTCTACATGTACCCTCTATTCGTTTGCTATGGTGCACAGATGATTTGGTTCTCAGCACATGACCTGAAAAGGGCTGACTAAGGTTCAAGCATGATGACTGATACATATTACTGTGCACATGCTCAGTCAGCGCAGGTTTTTCTTTTTTTTGTATGATGGGACTTTATTGTTATTTGGGAATGACTATTATACTCTATCCTTTTATCCTTTGAACATTCCCACACTACAAACTTTGACCTATTATTCCTCATACTTAATTGTTTAAGGATAACTTTTATCCTAGCCTATTGTACTTGAGAATATTCTCAGGTATATAGCACTATGATTGTGCATATTTCATGGTATGGATATGTTATTCCCATGCTGATTGGTGGACTATTGTTTATTCCTTTATTGTCCATAGGATTATTTCTCACAGCCTGTATATACTCATTGTCCAAGGACAATGAGCACTTTAACAGTATTGTGCTATTTTTAGATACAGTATTGTGTCTATAGCCTATTGTCCAGACTTAGCACAATAGCACAATAGCCTGTTTATTTGTATTTGGTTCTAGGTAGCTACTAGTATATAAGGACCTCAGCTGGGTCCCCCAAAAATGACAACTCAGTTTCCCTCAGAACTGTGTCCCACCTCTGACAGGTGTTCCTGATGCAACTGTGCACAATAGCCTTCTCCCCCTGAGAGTTAGAAAGCCTCTGACAGGCTTGCTCTCTATTATCCCCTTCCATACTTACCCTTACCTATCATCTCTGATCACTATCACGAACACCTGGAGGAATATCTGACCTAAAGTCTGGTCCGATTACTTCAGGCGCATATTATCTAGTAGTAGTTTC
Organism: Sanguinoderma infundibulare; assembly: GCA_032821775.1. Classification (NCBI taxonomy): domain Eukaryota; kingdom Fungi; phylum Basidiomycota; class Agaricomycetes; order Polyporales; family Polyporaceae; genus Sanguinoderma; species Sanguinoderma infundibulare. The sequence goes on along the minus strand of JAVLRN010000004.1, from coordinate 204,940 downwards.
TATTAGGTAGTTTGTGCATATCTCAAATTGGAGCCCACCGCGAGGGGATTGTGATCAAGACATCTCACTTGTCTACTCCAATCCCTTTCATATTCCACCATACCATCAAGACCATTAGGTGACTTACTCAGCAATTTACCTTTTGCTGAGTCAGACCTAGACTCAACCTCCTCTACACCCTCTATATCTCATATATCCTCCGACCAATTATCCCTGCCCAGTTCTCTGGCTATATCAAGGCAGTCAAGCATTAGTCAACAGCAGGCTAGTGCAAGCACTAACCCATCACTTATACCAGTGACAGTGCTGCCATCCTCAATACCCAGTATATCCATCTCACAGATACCACCTCCATCACAGACTGCTGTTATGGCTACTTGCTCTGCAGCGGATATGCCACAGTGTGGTTCTAACAAGGCCCCTAAAACTTTTAAAGGAAAACCTCGCAAGGTCAAGGATTTTATTCAGGATTATGAAGACCTTTTAGACCATAACAATGTCACGGACAAAGCCAAACAGTGCACATATATTCACCGGTATTGCAGCCGGGATGTGCGCGAAATACTGGAGACTTTGCATAATACTGACTGGACAATTATGAAGGAGCAGATTTTGAAGTTGTTTGATGCTGACCGATATAAAAAGCGTTACAGAAAGAAAGACCTTTCAAGCTTTATAAAGAAGGCAAGAGCTAGGCCAATGAGTTCACTCAGCAAATTCAGAAATTATTATAGGGATTTTTAGAAGATTGCAGGATGGCTCAAGTCAAAAGGTCAAATCTCAGCTGAAGAATATTAGAAATGCTTTTGGAAAGGCATTCCCAAGACACTTCAGGTCCGGCTTGAGGCAGCCTATCACCAGGAAGTCAGCAAACATGATTACAAGCAACCATTTGAGGTGAGCAAGTTAGTCAAGATAATAGAAAGAATGTATGGTCGAGACCAGTTTGATGCAGACTTATCAGACTGGGATGATGAAGATGGAGACATTGGTTTGGACAGCTCAGAATCTGATTCTGATTCAGACACAGAAGATAGTGATGAATCAGATAATGAGTCTGATTATGAGCCTAAACACAAGGACAAGCTGCGGAAAACTCTCAAGTTAGTGCGAAAGCAGAGAAAGGCACGCCAAGTAAAGTTTGACACTTTACCCAAGACTATCCCTAAGACCACACGGCACACATATGAGCCTGGTACCCAGGATGATGTTGAGGATCTCATTATTAGGCTTCAAAGCATGTCTATTGATGATCCAAAATATGCATCACTTTTCTACCGAGCATTCAAGCTGGACAAGGATATTGCACTTATTCTCAAGTCGCCCAAAGGTGCCTCACCTCACTCATCACCTAAGTCCTCTATGCCTTCAGCAAGGCCCAATAGCATAAACAGCCGAGAGGAGATGAGATGCTATGGCTGTGGTGCACAAGGGCATGGGCTGAATGACTGTGTCGCACTGAAGGATCTCACAACCAGCGGAATTGTTAAGCGAGATGGAAATGGGAGGTATGTGAGGGGAGATGGTGCAAGGATTATGCGCAATGGTGATGAACCACTCACCCGTGCAGTTCGCCGCCTTCAGGGAGCTCATGGTAGCTCAAACTTTGTGGCTTTAGCAGCTCAAGCACCCATAGATCATTGGGAAGGATCAGATGCAGAGGACGATTACCAATATGTATTCCCTGTGGAACATGCTCCCAAAATGGCAAGGGAAGCACGCAAAGAGCGCTTCGAGGGAGTATTTCCACCACCACGTCCAAATTGGGCAAAGCGCACTGCCCCAGAGAAATCCAAACCTCCAGGGATCCGTCCGGCTGATATGACACCTCAAGTGTCCCAGCCCAAGCCAGTTGAGACTCACAAACCCACATTTGACCCACTAAATGATGAAGACATAGTCATGAAGGATGCCACATACAGAGCCCCCAGAAGACAGAAGGCTGATGAACCTAAGGTGGAGGGAAATGCCCGGAAACCCTTAGTTCAGTCACAGATTGCAAAGCAAGCAAATCCGAGCAAAATCCTTGACAGGATTCTCAAGACTCCAGTTACTATGTCAGTAGGAGAGGTTATAGGGACCTCCTGGGATGTATCTCAGCAGCTGCAGGATTTAATGAAGGTTAAAAGACCTATCCCAAGTCAAGGGGTAAAGGAAAACCCTCCAATTCCCACTTTATTGGCTTATCAAAGTCCATTAATCAGGATTAAGGTATATTTCAATGGGCAGCCAATATCAGCTATAGTGGACACAGGCTCCGAAATGAACATTGTCAGCAGTGAATTGTGGAAAAGGGTAATCCAATTACCCTTGAACACAACAATAAAGCCAAGAATGTTATCTGCGAACAATTCCGTGACCACCCTCATGGGAATTATCAGAGGAGTTGTATTGTCCTGTGGAGAGGCCCAGACTGAGGCTACCCTATGTGTTTCCGAAAATGCACCTTTCGGATTATTGTTGGGCAGGTCTTGGCAGAGGGACAATTATATTTCTATTGATGAAAGGGAGGAAGGGACATTTTTATTGTTCAAAAACCCTATAAATACAGACCTCGGAGTGCTGGAACTCCTTGCCCAACCAGCACACCAGTCCCACACCTCTTACCACATTGCCGCTGACAACCCTGACCCCTCTGACACCTCTGACACCCTCGAAACCCCCAATATGACCTCCTACTTCATTTGCAATGACGATTCGATGGCCCTGGCGGCCCCCGAACAGCACTACGTAGGCGGGGTCCTTGAGCAGACCATGTTCCCCGGCTATTTCGGCCATTACCAAGGCTGCTACTTCGAAGATTGGTATATTCCCACGACCACCTTCTCCGGCACGGTTTCCGACGGCTTCGACAACTCCCCAAAGCACTCTATTACGCGTCACGGACAGGTCTACGTACGTTTTTACCCTACTGAACACCTCAATTCACGTTCATCACGTGCGCTCGAGATACGAGACCCATGGTGCCTCCAGGCAGAAGTGCCCGCATCCTCGGATCCCAACCGCCACCTCTCCCCGGACTCTCTTCCCTCCCTCGTCTCTCTCTCTCCCGACACGACTCCTGCTTCGTCCCCTATCCACTCCCCTCATCCTACTCGACTTACCCCTGCTTTCCTCGCCATGGCCGGGCCCAAGGGCGAAGACAACGACAACGACAATGACAACGCTGAGCCAAAGACGCACAAGACACACCCGACCATGATGGAGGAGCTGGAGGAGGGGGAGATGAGGATGGAGATGGACGAGGAGGACGAGGAGGACGCGAGGAAGGAGGAGATACGAGGAAATGACCGTAAAAACGTGAGCCCCCCTTTTTTTCGACCCTCCGCGCATTCCCCAGGGCGAGGACGTGCTCAACACGGCCTTGACCCCGTCCTTTTTCCCCTCCCTTTCCCCCAATCGAAACCCGAGGCTCACGCGCTCGCAGACGACCGACCAGGAGCTCACCGTCGAGGAACCGGACCCCCTCTCCGTCACCTACAAGAATGTCATCGGTGCCTCATCACCGATGACCACAACTCTCCCCAGTGCCCAGGGGGACAACTACCCCCTGGAGCACCCAAACAAGGGTGCTGCGACGGCCCCCGCATCGCTGGAACCCCCCATTCCCCTCCACTTCGCTGCGCCCACGGATGCACCGTGGCGTATGCCCCCTTCTTACCCCCAACGCATCGACCAGATCCCGGAAAACCACGAGGTGGCCACCAGCGGGCAGGACTCCCGCTTTGGTGTGCCCACCCTCCTATTCCTCGACCGTCTGCTTACTCCCTCCACGACGTTCCAGCCTTCGACAGCCCCACCGACGACGACGACCTTCGCCACTGCCGGCAGTGCCCAGGGGGACGACTACCCCCTGGAGCACCCAACCAACGGTGCTGCAATGGCCCCTGCATCGCCCGAGCCTCTCAACTCCCTTCCCTTCGCTGCGCTCATGAATGCGCCATGGCGTATGCGCCCTCTCTGCCCCCAACACGTCGACCAGCCCCCGCAGTCCTTCAGCGGACAGATGTCGACCCCCGCCCCAGGGGACTACAAGGAGGCCGCCAGCAGGCAGGATCCCCGCTTCGGTGTGCCTTTCCTCCTCCTTGACGCCCCCGGGACTGGCCCTGACCTCGACAGCGACGATGACGACTCCTCCCCCGCGACACCACCTTACACACCCGAGCCTGCTCTCCTCCGCAACCGCCTCCTCACTCCTTCCCCACACACACGCCCTCTCAACCGCCTCGAAATCGCACTCGCCCATCTCAGGGAGTCGCTCGGCATTCCGGGAGACGGCCACATCAAGACAGTCAACCCCGTGCTCCTGCAGGACGGCAGGGGCAACCTCCGCGATCCTATCCCCAACGACGACGCTCGCGCGCAGGCTCTCCAGTCCTGCCCGGTCGGCTTCGGTCGCTCTGCACATCCTGTGCAAACACAGCAGGACCAGCAGGGCCAGCCGCAACCATACCAACAACAGGCCGGTCTCGCACTCCCATTCCCCAACGACCACGACCACGCAATCATGGACGAGCCAATGCTCCCGGAGCTCCCGCCGCTGGATCTTCGCGGCAGCCTCGGCCTCACGTTGGAGGCCGCCATCCCCCATCTGCCAACCACTCTCGACGACGATCACGGGCCCAGCCCCGTCCCGCGCATCCTTATCCATCCGCCACCCATCAAGAAGCCCCGGATCCCCGAGTGTCCTCCAGGCGAGGACACCCAGCTCGCACGCCGCACGACACCGTGTCCGCTGATGACACCCTTCCCCAGTGTGCCCACCAGTAACGATGATGACGACGATTACGATGCCGACACCGAGGATGACCCCATGCTCGACGAGGACGACTCTGATGCCGCTCGTGACCAGCAAAGCTTGGTTCACAAGCGGCATCAGCACAAGACGGACGATGACGTCCACGATACGCTTCCAACAACCAAGCTGGAGCTCCCACGCCGTCCCCTTCATCTTCGTGAGTCCAATCCACTTAACGTTTCGAGCTCGCGCGCCGCGCAGGCTGCGTCTGCTCCCGCCACGTCTTCCCTTTCTGTTTCTTTGCTCCCTCCTCCGGTTCCTGTCTTCTTCGCTGGACCCACGGTTGGATCTTCTGGCCCCGATTCCCCTTCCCACGTCACTCCATGACCCCCGGAAGAGCACGACACTCGCAGTCCGTCCCCCACCTCACGCGTGCAAGCAGACGCGTACACGGAACTGTTCATCAACGGTGAGGTACGAGTTTTCGTCGAGCAAGTGTTGTCTGAGGCCCTTCAGAGCTGCGCAGATGACCTCTGCGAGTTCTTCAAGGACGAGTTCGAGGTCTTCGCGGAGTAAAGTACGTTTACGTTTGCTCCTCTCCTTCCATGCCCAAACCGAACCTTCCGTCCCCAGGGAAGAGATCCCTGCACACAAGAGTGGTGCCACGTTCGTGCTGCGTCGTCCCCGTACGTTACGATTTCCCGGTGATCTTGTTCCGCTGCAGTTCCCCCGCACTCCCACACATCCGTCTTCTCGAGTTTCTGCCTTGAGCTCCTTTCCCGCTATGTCCCTCCACCAGATGTTGCCTCCTGTGTGTTTCGGTTGCGCGTCTGTGATAAGCGCTACGGTTGGCTGTGCCGCGCTTTCCCTCCCTCCCTGCTGTTACTATACCCTCAATAGCGGCCCCCACATCTCATTATCATCCCTACCTTTTGCACATGTATTCTCGTATATGGTGTCCAGTAGCTTCCTCAATGCATGTCCTGGTGCTTTGATAGCCCACCCATACCCACCCTTTTCCGTGTGCCTTCCAGCACCCCCACAGACTGTTTTCGGCGGCAACCAAGGTAATAAACACTTATCTTTTCACACTCTGTACCCTTTCCGCACTGAGGGCAGTGCAATGCCAAGTGTGGGGTGGGCAGATGAGCATCTGCAGGATACAGGACTTAGCAATAATTTCGGGCATAACCCTAGCCTAGGGTTACTGATTTTTCGGTCAAACTTCTGCATCTTTGAAGGATCTAAGGACCTATATTCAGCTACAAGCAGTGTAAACACAGCTTTCAAGCGCGTAGACCAGAAGGTAAAGCCAGTAGCTGGTACAGTGCCTGAAGAATGCAAGGTTACTAGGCGCTTTCCAGAAAATCCATTAAAGTCCCTACTGCCATTGAGTGCAAATATACCAGATTTTATTCCAACAGCAAAGCTGACTCAGGAGCGCATTGACAAAATCAATATCAACCCAGATGGATATCTATGGCCTGAAGAAGAGAAGCTGTTCCTCCATATTCTCAGACTTAATGAAAAGTGCATTGCATTTGAGGATAATGACCGCGGTACACTCCGGGAGGATTACTTTTCACCATACATTATGCCAGTAGTCCCTCATGAAGCCTGGAAGCTGCCCAACATTCCAGTACCTCCAGGAATTAAGGAGAAGGTCATTAAGATTATTCGGGAGAAAATTGCTGCAGGAGTTTATGAGCCGAGTCAAGCATCCTATCGCTCATGGTGGTTTTGTGTGCTGAAGAAGAATGGAGACTTGCGATTGGTCCATGACCTTCAGCCGCTTAACAAAGTCAGTATAAGAGATGCAGGAGTACCACCTATCCTGGATGACTTTGTGGAGCCATTTGCAGGATATCAATGCTACACAGTGTTTGACCTATTTTCTGGATATGATGCGCGCATTGTTGATCCACATAGCAGAGACATGACCTCTTTCATGACACCTTTGGGACTTCTGCAAATCACCTGCATGCCTCAGGGATATACCAATTCCCCCGCAGAATTCCAGAATTGTATGACTTTTATCCTACAAGATGAAATCCCTCACACTGCAAACATATTCATTGATGACCTCCCAATCAAAGGACCCAAAAGCCAGTACCTTGATCAGGCGGGAAATCCAGAGACTATTCCTGCGAACCCTGGCATCAGGCGGTTTATATGGGAGCATGCATTGGATGTGCATAGGATTTTTCACAGATTATCACATGCAGGTGCAACAGTTTCAGCAAAGAAAATGCAGATCTGCAAGCCTGAAGTGATCATTGTTGGCCAAAAGTGTAGTTCTAAAGGGCGACTCCCAGAAGATGTCAAGATTGAGAAAGTTCAGAAGTGGCCAGCACTACAGACAGTCAAGGATGTGCGAGGCTTTTTAGGGTTATGCAGTACAGTGCGGATCTGGATCAAGGGATATTCAGAAATCTGTCAGCCTTTGACAGAACTCATCAGAAAGGATGCTGAGTTTATATGGGACCAGAGGCGTGAAGGAGCTTTTCAGCGACTCAAGCAGTTAATCTCCTCTGCACCAGCACTACACCCTATAGACTATAACTGTAACAGGCCAGTCTACATATCAATTGACTCCAGCAATATTGCAGTTGGGTTTATTCTTTCTCAAGAGGACGAGAGTGGTCGGCGAAGGCCAGCGCGATATGGATCCCTTCCATTCAATGAGCGAGAGTCCAGGTATAGCCAACCCAAGCTAGAGCTGTATGGATGCTTTCGTGCACTGTGACATTGGAGGCTGTACCTTATTGGCATTAAAAAGTTGATACTTGAGGTCGATGCGAAGTACATCAAGGATATGCTCAATAATCCTGACCTTCAACTAAATGCCACTATCAATCGCTGGATTCAGGGAATACTTCTCTTTGATTTTCAGCTACAGCATGTCCCTGCAGACAAACACAGAGGACCTGATGCCCTCTCAAGGAGGAGACCAACAGATGAGGAAAGGCAAGAGGCTAAAGAGCTGGATCAGTGGATGGATGAGACATCACTATTCTTTATGTGGAAGGATTCCATAACCCCCACACATTCTGAAGTGCCAGCTCTACATGCGACAGACAGTAAACAAGAGCAGGCACTCCACAACATTCAGCATTTTCTTGAGACCTTAGAAACTCCATCATTTTCATCTATCCAAGCAAAGAGGCGATTCCTACAGCGAGCAACTCAGTTCTTCATGACTGCAGGAAAGATGTATAAGCGGCGCAATCAGAAATCACCTTTAGCAGTGGTCCTTGACAGCGATCAGCGGTATAGCATCCTCACAGAAGCTCATAAGAAGCTGGGTCACAGAGGAGTCTATGGCGCATTCCATCATGTGCGCGAGCGATTCTACTGGCCTAATCTATTTCAGGATGTCAAGCATCATGTAAGCACCTGCCATCAATGTCAACTGTGGAACACCAAGCGCATAGAGGTCTCTCCCACCATTCGCACACCTGTCACTCTTTTTTCTCAAATTTATGTGGACATCATGTTTATGCCAAGTGTCAATGGATATAGGTATATCATTGCAGCGCACGATGACCTCTCACATGCAGCTGAAGGTCGTGCACTGCGAAGGATCACTGCGAAGACCATTGCCAAGTTTCTATGGGAGGAAATCATCTGTCGGTATGGACATATTGCAGAAATCATCACGGATAATGGTACGGAGTTTAAGGGAGCAACTGAGCGACTGCTGAAGCGGTATGGCATTCCTCAAATCAAGATATCTCCCTATAATAAACACAGCAATGGCATTGTCGAACAAGGCCATTTTACCATCCGTGAAGCAATCCTGAAAGATTGTTAAGGAGATATTCAGCAATGGCCAAAGAAAGTCCATCTGGCATTTTTTGCAGACCGTATTACCACACGGCGGTCCACAGGATTTAGCCCTTTTTATTTGCTTCATGGTGTCCATCCCATTCTCCCCTTCGACCTTACAGAGGCTACATTCATGATCAGCGTGTACCAGGCAGGATTATCTTCAGCAGAACTGCTAGCCTTGAGGATGCGGCAGCTAGACAAGCGTCCTCAAGACCTTAAGCGTGCAAGCGATACTATACTTCGCTCTAGAATCAGGTCAAAGGAACAGTTTGAAAAGTGCTTTAGGCACAGGCTGAAGAAGCTACCCATCCAGCCAGGTACACTTGTCCTCGTGTGAAACTCAGCCAGGGATGCAGGCCTTGTGGACAAGTATACACCAAGGTACTCTGGACCATACATAGTACACTGGAAGACAGTGCATAATGTCTACATCCTGACAGAACTGGACGGCACATTCCTTCGGCAGGGGTATGCTGCATTCAGAGTGATTCCCTACAAGCCGAGGTTGCCCCGAGATCTATCAAAAGATTCAGCGTCTGATTCAGATGAAGATGAAGATCTAGAATCTGAGATTGACAGCGAAGTGAGCAGATCCTCAGAAGACTCTAATGAATGGTTCGCATAAGCGCTGCCCTGGCCAGTCAAGCGGCGCAGTGCCTGCCTCTCATATAATCCTTGCCTCCGTCGATACCTTTCTCACCCAATTCCCCCGTCATTCTCAGCTGCACTGACACTCGTCCTGCTTTACTATGCGTTACTCCATCACGTTTACCCCTCAAACCTGCATCATGGTCCATGCCTTCGGCCCAAACACAGACCTTAGGCCCTTCATTGCACGACGAATCCCTCTCTATCCCTCCAGCCGCTTCGCCATGCCAGCAAACATGGTCTGCACCACTCACAGTGAGTCCACCAGCCTGTGGACCCTCTTCCCCTTCGGCCCAGATGCCGACACCACCCTCCACTTCAACTCCATCTTTTACCTATCCGACTATCGCCACTTCCATGTCGACATCCCCGCCCTCTGCGTCTTCAATGACCCCGCTGACATCATCTTTCAACATGGCGAGCGGTACTTCATCATCCCTGGATGGATCTTTGAGGACGGGCAGACCATTGGAGATGGTGACTCCTCGGATGGTAGCGATAAAGGCGCCTCCATGACCTCGTCTGGTCCCATCCTCTCCTCCGCCGACTTCTGCCTGCCAGTGTGCAGCTTCAATGCGGACGACCTTCCACTCGAGCTCAGGCTTCTTCGCTTCCTCCCTCTCCAACTGGCTCAGTGGCTGGTTAGGAAGCGCTATGAGTACGTGGTCCTGTTCCTCTCAGCCTTCGCAATGGAGACGTTGCACTTCAAGTGTGGGGCGGTTGTCATACGCGGTGTATGACTGATCTGTTGGACAGGTACAGGCTGGTAGGAGAGCCGGTTCAGCACCGGAACTGCCTTGGCTCTGAAGAGCCTATCTTTAGGTTCAGAGAGCTGCCGGGGTGAAGGGAGGACAGGGAGTCAGTCCAGGAAGGACCTGGCGAGGAAGGCGAGAGCTCAAGGCGCAGGATGCGTGCCAGGCGCAACACGATCTAGCATGGACTCTACATGTACCCTCTATTCGTTTGCTATGGTGCACAGATGATTTGGTTCTCAGCACATGACCTGAAAAGGGCTGACTAAGGTTCAAGCATGATGACTGATACATATTACTGTGCACATGCTCAGTCAGCGCAGGTTTTTCTTTTTTTTGTATGATGGGACTTTATTGTTATTTGGGAATGACTATTATACTCTATCCTTTTATCCTTTGAACATTCCCACACTACAAACTTTGACCTATTATTCCTCATACTTAATTGTTTAAGGATAACTTTTATCCTAGCCTATTGTACTTGAGAATATTCTCAGGTATATAGCACTATGATTGTGCATATTTCATGGTATGGATATGTTATTCCCATGCTGATTGGTGGACTATTGTTTATTCCTTTATTGTCCATAGGATTATTTCTCACAGCCTGTATATACTCATTGTCCAAGGACAATGAGCACTTTAACAGTATTGTGCTATTTTTAGATACAGTATTGTGTCTATAGCCTATTGTCCAGACTTAGCACAATAGCACAATAGCCTGTTTATTTGTATTTGGTTCTAGGTAGCTACTAGTATATAAGGACCTCAGCTGGGTCCCCCAAAAATGACAACTCAGTTTCCCTCAGAACTGTGTCCCACCTCTGACAGGTGTTCCTGATGCAACTGTGCACAATAGCCTTCTCCCCCTGAGAGTTAGAAAGCCTCTGACAGGCTTGCTCTCTATTATCCCCTTCCATACTTACCCTTACCTATCATCTCTGATCACTATCACGAACACCTGGAGGAATATCTGACCTAAAGTCTGGTCCGATTACTTCAGGCACATATTATCTAGTAGTAGTTTCTATTAGGTAGTTTGTGCATATCTCAATACCAGAACATTGTGAAGGAAGAGGACAAGATCACCACAGCCCTGATGTTTTTAGAGGGAGGAGCTCAGTCGTACATGGATGATGTTGCTCAGGCTGCGGCAGACCAGTTACCCCTTGGCACATGGCAGCACTTTGTTGACTGACTCAAGAGCGGCTACTGAGAGCTTGCACCTGAGAAGTCTGCCCAGCAGTCCTTGAATGAGCTCTGTGCCCGGTCTCACTCGTCCATTGCCTCATTTGCAGAGAACTTCCGCCGTTTTGCCATCAAGTCCGGCTACTCAGATGCTGAGCTCATTCACTGCATTGATGCACAGTGCAAAGGAGACATCCGCACCACCATGGTCACACACCAGTCGATGCAGCCACATACTGTCCCGACCAAGTGGGAAAACTTCTTAGACTGGACCCTTGCGATCGAGATGAACTACCAGAGCAACAAGTATCTGAAGGCCAGCTCATCGAGAACAACTAGGGACCCAGATGCCATGGACATTGATGCAGTGTGCAAACCAGAGAAGCTGTCAAAGGAACAGGAGGACTGGCTGTCGAAGAAGATGTGCTTCCACTGTGGCAAACACCCATACAAGCCTCGCAAAAAGTGCCGCAACCCGGTATATAAGGGCTGATATGAGCTCCCTGACACCAAAGGGAAGGCCCCAGCTACCAGGGTACAAACCGTCGAGGAGGAAGGCAAGCCAGAAGACCAAGGCCGCATGGAGTTTATCATCAACGTCCTCAAAGAGTTTGACTTGAAGAAGAGCAAGCCGGAGCCACAGGAGACCACTGCACGGATTGTCGAGGTTGCTGAGCAGGATTTTCTTGAGCGGATGTAACGGACACTGGTCGTAACATCTGCCTTTGTACTAGTAGTGTAAACCACCTAGAGGAGTCATTTGTACCCAGGTCGAACTATCTATACCTCGCTTCGTCTCGCAGACAGCGACAGTTGCTCGATCTTAAGCTTACCCTCAAACAAGGTATACGTGAAATCCAGTCAGAAGGGCTCATCGACTGTGGAGCCTATTCAAACTTTGCTCACTACCGGTTCATACAACAACACGGTTTAGAACTTCATTGTCTCTCACAGGAAATCCGAGTTTACAATGCTGATGCCACTGAGAACAAAAAAGGCCTCATCACTCACTATGTTCGATGCCTTGTCACTATCGGCAATCACACCAGCTGGGAGTCCCTCCTTGTCACTGACATAGGCAACCGGGACATCATCATTGGCATGACATATCTGTGACAACACAACCCTGAAATTGACTGGAAGGCTGGCCGAGTGGAGTTTACCCGATGCCCCCATGCTTGCAAGCCTAAGGCTGTTTTAGTGCAGGACGAAGAAATACAGGCAGTTCAAGAGCCACGCCTAGAGGAGTTTGCACAGGATAGCTATGGACAGCTTAGCTCAGAACCATGGGGTGACCCTGATCAGTTTGTACATTGGATGCAGTTTTCAGATGACTCCAACGCATGCATCCTTCATGCTCGAGTTGAGGAAAAGACAGAACAGGAACCATTGCTAGGAGAACAGGACAAGGACTACTGGTCCAGTCATGTACCCTCACACTACCATCACTATGGTGATGTGTTCTCCAAAAAGGCCTCAGAACGGATGCCAACACGCAAGGCCTATGATCATGTCATTGAATTAGCAGAGGGTGCCCATCTACCCAAGCCCGCCAAGCTTTATCCACTAAACCCTCAGGAGCGTAACTCGCTAGATGGATGGATTGATGAGCAGGAAGCTAAGAGATACATTCGGAAGTCTAAAAGCCCTGCAGCGGCACCTGTCTTCTTTGTCAAGAAGAAGGATGGCAGTTTACGTCTCATGCAAGACTATCGAGCCCTCAATGCAGCAACCAAGAAAGACAAGTTCCCGATCCCTCGCATCCCTGACCTCATTGATTGACTCTCTCAGTCATCCATCTTCACCTCTCTAGACCTAAGGTGGGGATACAACAATGTACACATTTGAGAAGGCGATGAGAAGAAGGCAGCATTTATCACTCACTGAGGCCTATATGAGCCAACAGTCATGATGTTCGGCCTTTGCAATGCTCCAAGCACTTTTCAGGCCATGATGAACGAGATTCTCAAGGAGGAAATCGCAACTGGCCATGTGGTAGTCTACATTGACGACATTCTCATCTTCACGGATGATCTCACTCTCCACTGGCAACTCACGGAAAGAGTACTGCAGAAGCTACGAGCCAACGACCTCTTCATCAAACCTGAAAAGTGCTGTTTTGAACAGGCATCTGTAGAGTTTCTCGGCCTCATCATCTCGAAGGACTCAATCATGATGGACCCATCCAAGGTAGAGGGTGTCACAAACTGGCCAACACCAACAAAAGTCAAACATGTGCAAGCCTTCCTCGGCCTTGCCAACTTCTACCACCGTTTCGTCAAGGACTTCTCAAAGCTCGCTCGCCCTCTCACAATGCTCACCTGCAAGGATGCACCTTGGCAATGGGGAGAAGCGCAGGAAACGGCTTTCCAAAGCCTCAAGACTGCATTCACCACAGCCCCGATCCTTCGGATTCCCAGCAACACTGCACCATTCCATCTCAAGACTGACTCCTTGGACTTTGCAACTGGAGCAGTGCTTGAACAGCTAGACGAGGATAACCTCTGGCACCCTGTAGCATTCTACTCCAAGTCCCTAAACAAGCATGAGCGAAACTATGAGATCTATGACAAGGAGCTGCTGGCGATTATATGAGCACTGGAGGAATATCGTCATTACTTGGAAGGACACCCTATGCCAGTTGAGATCTGGTTAGACCATCTCAACCTCACCTACTTCCGCCAGGCCCAGAAGCTCACTCGTTGTCAGGCTCGATGGAGTCTCTTCCTCTCATGTTTCAACTTCACCCTGCTACACCACCCTGAGAAGACAATGCTCTGTGCGGATCCTCTGTCCAGGAGGTCAGATCATGAAGAGGGGGTAAGCAGCGATAATGAAGGCCAGATGCTGCTGAAACCAGAGTTTTTCGCCATCAAAGCAATCCAGCCGAGGCATGCCTCAGTTGTTGATGACGCCCAGTTACTTGAGAAAATCAAGAAGGCCCTCAAAGATGACAAGATGACCAAGGATTACAAGTCACTGCTCAACAGCGGTCCATGGGAGTTTGGAAAATCACTTCAGGAATGGAACTTCGAGAACGGTTTACTGCTACATAGGGGAAAAGTTTATGTTCCAAAGGACAGGAAGCTACAACTTGAGCTTCTCAAGCTTCACCATGACACAGTGCTCGCAGGACACCCAGGTCGCTGGAAGACTCAAGAGCTCATCAGCCGTAACTACTAGTGGCCAGGAATGTCAGTCGATGTGAAGAAGTATGTCAAGGGATGTGACACTTGCCAAAGAAACAAAGCCTCACGACACCCTCCGTTTGGCCTGCTACAGCCAAACGACGTCCCCGCTGGCCCTTGGGAAATCTGGAGCATTGACCTTATCACCCAGCTTCCCCCATCAATCGACAAGCATGGCAATGTCTATACTGCTATAGTGGTGGTAGTGGACCGGTTAACCAAATGCTCCCATTTCTTTGCATGCGATGACCACTTCTCAGCTGCTGATGCTGCAGACCTGATATACGAACAGATCTTGAAGCTCCATGGCATCCCCAGACAGATCATTTCAGACCAAGGAACACAGTTTGCAAGTGCAGCGTTTAAGGAGTTTTGCCGGAAACTAGGCATCCGAGCCTCAATGTCGACAGCATACCACCCTCAGACTGATGGGCAAACAGAACGGGTCAACCAGTCGCTGGAACAGTACTTACGCATCTTCACTGAACACTGGCCAGATGACTGGGCCTCCCTCCTCTCCACTGCCGAGTTCTCCTATAACAATGCAGCACACAAGTCCACAGGGCTCTCCCTGTTCTTTGTGGAGTATGGTTATCACCCCAAAATGGCCTCAGACGTTCAAGGAGAGCTTGGTTTTCCGTCCCTAGAAGACATCTTCCAGTACCACGCTAAAGCTCGAGAACAGGCACAAGCATCCATGACCCTCGCTGCAGAGCGAATGAAATGATACTATGATCAGCACAAGGAAGCTGTCCCGTTCAAGGTTGGAGACAAGGTTATGCTCAAAGGGAAGGACCTCAAGATCAAACAGTCAGCAGCCAAGCTGTCTGCCAAGAACTTTGGTCCCTACGAGATCGTCGAACAAGTTGGTCCTGTCGACTTCCGTCTTCAGCTCCCCCCTAGCAACAAGGTACACCCTGTCTTCCATGCCTCCAAACTCATTCCCTACCATGAGGATGAGATTGGCAACCGCAACCCATCAAAGCCAGGGCCGATAGAAGTGGAAGGACATGACGAGTTTGAGGTAGAGAAAATCCTCGACTCCAAGGTTGCCTATAGATACGTTCAGTACCTTGTGAAATGGCTCAGGTATGATGACAGTGAAGCCACATGGGAGCCTGTACGACATGTCAAACACTGCAAGGAGCTGGTCAACGAGTTCCATGCCGCACACCCCAATGCTGTCCAGCCTATCTCTCTCACCAACCCCCGGCCAGTACATGCACAGTTCAATCGTCATATTTGGAATGTCCGCTTCGCAGGAGCTCAGGTCTTGAAGAGGGGGTAGTGTCACGGTTTTTCGCGCCACGTTTGGCAACGTTCCATTTCTGAAGGCCGGCACAGCCCGGGCAGCGTTTATCATTATCTTATCTCTCAGGGCCGGCCCGGGAGGAGCCCGGTTCTGGCCCATCATTGGTCATTGTTATGTAAATAGGTTCCCTTATTGTTCTCCGGCCTCATGGCAGCCTCATGGCAGCCTCATGGCAGCCTCATTGTTCCCTCATGTATGTGCCAAACACGGCCACATAGGACATGGTCTGTGCACCCTTCTGTAATAGTATATAAGGGCTGTGAGGTGGGCTCAGAGACCTTAGATTCTGTCTCTTGTTCTCTTCCCCCTCCACTGTAGGCAGCTTAACAGCCCCTGCCACCACTTGTCTCCTCACCTAGACAATCCATCCTCTTTGCCTCTGCCCACTCTACTGTGTGTCAGCCCACACCAGTAAGCTCTGTTTTTGTTTTTGTTTGTGGTGCAGTCGCTCGGCTGTGACAGTTCCCCGCTGCTCGCATCGTCCTTTCCAATGTTCTCCAACACACAGAGCGGCGACCCGGTCTTCTTGCCGGAGGTACTGACGCTCGAGGTGTTCGGACTCGATATCAGGTGGTTTGATTGGCTGCCTGCAGATCTTCATCTCTTGGACCGCGTCATTTCGCGCCATGTCCCTGTGCGGCACCTTGGACTGTGTCTTCCCGGGGACGACCATGACACGAGGGAGTTTCTCCAGGCGTGGCAGAAAGTGGTACGTCCCAGAGTGAACTCCGTTCCTGAGGCTGACTTCCGATTGATATCATGTCCGCGCCACAGGTTCAATTGCGCACATCGATGCGTTATGTGCACATATTCGAATATGAATGGGGCCACGACCCATGCAGGACCGGGCGGGACTTTGTGAGCTGGGGGTGGTTGTCGTGATGGCATGACTTGAACGGACTGGTTGCGTCTGCTAATGTCCCTTACATGTCTTTGCTTCCGAGTCAGTGAGACGGCGGGGTTTTCCCATTCTATCTCTACGTAGCGGTGAGTATAACTAAGCACGTTATCAGGGGCAGAGGGCTCGAATGCGATAGAATGACGGTTGACTTGGACTGCTGCCGCGTTATTGGCGCGGGTCTGTAGGGGCCGAACTACCTTGTACAAACTCGATTATAATGATCAGGCAGGCTGCTGCCGCTGTGCGTCTTTTGCGAAGGAGTAACTGTACGATTTATAGGACCAGCTTAGGTATCGAGATACATGGCGAAGAGCTGGATCAAAGTTTAAAAGAACGACTGAAAGGCCCTCCGCGAACGGACCACATGAACACGACGAACCGATAGACGCTAAAGGATTTAGCGGAGATCGTAGGACGCCGAAGGAATGAGTTACCTACGCCTAGGCGCGAACATGCGAAACGGCTCACAGGTGCCGTACGCGCGCACGCAGTTTACGAAGCAACTCAGATGGACGGAACCCTGGATCTGCACGTTAGCAATGTTCATCGAATGTCTAAGATGTCACTCACGATTCGCTTTGGAGACTTGCTCTTCCCGTCTCGGCCGCTCTGCATCGTCCGCTCGCTCCCCTTCCTCCACCGCCCGCTCCCCTTCCTCCCTCGGCCCCTCTGCTTCCTCCGGAGCCCGCGCCTCTTCCTCCGTAGCACCCTCTCCTTCCTCCGGGACTCGCTCTTCGTCCTCTGGAGCACGCTCTACTTCCTCCCGCACGGATTCGTCGTCCATATCGTTTGACATATCGCTCTCCGAGTCAGAGTCCACATCGTACGGAGGTCTCTGGGACGCAACGTGCTCTCTCAGCGTCGGAAGGTCCGGGTCTCGAATGTGGTGAGTGAGCCAGACGGGTCGACGTCCCCGCAGGGTGGTTGCTCACGCCCTAACACCACAAGGTAGCCATTGATGCTTCAACCGCCCCCCGCACGCCGCCAGCTGACAGTCGGTTTAGATAAGTAGCAATGAAAGATAGTATGTGCCATCGCGCATCGAGTAGCAGTCCGGACGCCGACTGATCTGCGCATGGACGCGGACGCGGACACGAAATCGATTAATCGCTTCGCGTCGCTCACGTTGGAGGGCTGACGTATTGGAAGTCACGGAGCGGAACGGACGCGCTGGCGCGCACGTATCTCGTACAGTTATTTGTACCTCAGATTTTCGATGTAACTATGGACCACACCTAGAGTTCTCCAATTACATGTTTATAATGCCGCTGCGAGCCGTGGGCACCAGACGGCGGCGCATGAGGCGAGACAACAGACATGAACGTCACACAACGTAGAAGCGAGGGTCGAAAAACGAACGGTCCGTAACGACTTCAACCCTCGCCTCTAATCGGAGGGAAATACTGCATGGGTAGCGCTCCGTATGGTGTACGACGTTCATTCGCGCGCGACTCGGAGTTAACTTCTCGACATGACGAGTTGAGCACTCACCTGGACTGAGGAATACCAGAGACTCCTCTACGTCTCCGCTCGCCTTCTATCATAAGGTGAGATGTCGAGGCACCATCGGTACTCTTTCTGTTTGGCTTTCCGCAAGGACTAGTTGGAGGGCGCTCCGCATCGTGTCCGGTCTCCAATAAGTCTTGGTAACAGCAGTGCTTGACTGCGAGTCCATGATGATTATCGTATATCTTACGCCATGCAGGAGAGAACTGCCGACAATTCGGTGAGATGGGGTGCGAGGTTAAGCTCGAGGAAGAGGTCAACGTGGAATAGCGGCAGGCGGCATGCCGCATTGGCGCACGCCGAGGCGCTCGCAACGGGATGATCCTGACTGATGCAACGTTGCACCCTGCCCCACCCCCGCCATGCACTAGTTATTCACGACGTTTACCACACCTCACACAACGTCTGGACATCCAACGACCGCAATGAGCGGGTCGACAGCACACCTGCCGATCCATATACCTCCCCTAATCCCGCTTCCAACGCCGCGGAATGGAGACGACAAGGAGGACTTATTCGCAACCCTCTTCTCTCCTCCGACACCTCGCGCATCCCCAGCACGAACACCCCCTGAACAGGGCTTCGGTCGCACAGCAAGGCACGGCCGCCAAGCATCCTCTGATTCCGACTTTGGAGCGTTTGTGTCCGTGCCTGCGACCGAAGACCCGCTGCGCTTAGCCGGCGGACCCGACTTGGGGCCATACGACTCTGTACAGAACTACGCATTCTTCGACAGGTTCACGGAGGATGTGAAAGCAGCGTCGCAGAAGAGGAGGAGCGAGGTGTTGGACGAGCTGCTGCGGCACGAGGACGATCCTCTGCACTGGTTGCAAGGTACGAGCACCGTCGACGCTACGTCCTCCACGACCACTCCGCAGGCTTCGCAGAATGCGTCCGTGACGGACCTGGTGAAGTCCGCGGGAGACTCCCTCATTGACCTCGATTCGCCGTCGGACCCGAATAAACTGTTTGATCCATTGGGGTCCTCTGCTCCCGCTGTCCCTGCACCCGCACCTGTTCCCGAGCCTGATCTCGCTCCCCAACTTTCATTATTCGAGGACGTCGACGCTGTGGATGACGACTCCGAGGGCGATCGTCCATCGCGCAAGCGCGCGAAGACGAGCCCCCATCGCGCCGTGAGCTCGTCCCCAGTACGTTCCCCATCCCTCCCGCCTTCCTCTCCCACGCGCCCTCTGGAGCCGCAAATCCAACGGGCGCAATCCTCCTACTTCACGCCCCCATCCATCCCCTCGCGCTGGGTCTCCAGCCTGCTCACCTCAACCATTCGCGGCGCCCGCACGAGCCCATCAACACCGCCCACTGACGTCAGCATCGCCTCAATCTTCGAGTCCGACCTGGAAGAGCCTTCCCCGTCCTCTTCGCGGTTCAACACCTTCTCGCGCTCTGCACCACACTCTCGCGCGCTAACGCACATCGAAACCGCATCCGCTGCGGGCCCCGCTATCACCCATGGGACGCCGTTCGCGTCGCATCCATACGTGGCCCCATCCGGAGCTCCGGGGTTCGCTGGCGACAGACAGTGGGACAAGGGCTTCGACTTCGACAAGAACCAGGTCGAGCGGCAACGTGTGCGCCTCATGGGTCGGAAGGAGATGACGACCCCAGTGCTGACGATCGAGATCGCAGACATGGTGAGCATTCGTACAAAACATCTACCTCGCGCGCCACGCCCAACCTTGATCCTGCAGCTGCGCCCTTTCTTCCCTGCTCTCGCCCGCCTCCCCAAACAATGGACGCTCCTCTACAGTCTCGACCAGCACGGGATCTCGCTCAACACGCTGTACGCGCGCTGTCAAGACTTCAAGGGCAGCGCACTGTTCGTCGTGCGCGACGCCGGGGAGCGTCTATTCGGCGCGTGGATGGGCGAGGGTATCCACCCGTCGAAGGGAGCGTACTACGGGAGCGGCGAGTCCTTCCTCTGGCAGATGGTCAGCCAGGACCGCGTTCGCGTGTTCAAGTGGACGGGGAGGAATGATTACATCGCCTTGTGCGAGCCGGACTACATCTCGTTCGGCGGAGGGTGAGCTAGTTCTTCTACTACGTGTTCCGGCGCGATCGCTGACGGCGTGTGGTGCGGAATTCGTAGGGATGGGCGATATGGCCTCTGGCTCGATGACACGCTCATGGACGGATCATCCGCACGGTGTCTGACATTCGACAACGACCCTCTGTGCTCGCCCGGCCCGCGCAAGGGCGAAACTGTCACGTTCGAATGCGTCGGCCTCGAGGTCTGGGGTGTTGGCTGAGCTCCCGATCGCTCCGTCCCGGTCCACGTCCGCGTTTTTACCCCACTCGATTATGTATTGATCTTACGACCCCCGCATGGATAATGCTGTCAATTGTAGCAGGATAGTATCACGTATTGTTTCACGCCGACGTTTGTTGTCCCTCCACAGATACCGATACCTCGCATCGTTACTAATTTATCTGTACGCACATCGTGCAATGTCATGGACGTCATTATAATCCGATTTGTCTGTTCTCTCACGGCGGGTAAC
Organism: Sanguinoderma infundibulare; assembly: GCA_032821775.1. NCBI lineage: Eukaryota > Fungi > Basidiomycota > Agaricomycetes > Polyporales > Polyporaceae > Sanguinoderma > Sanguinoderma infundibulare. Next base: position 184,357 of record JAVLRN010000004.1, on the reverse strand, counting down.
GGCCCCTGGTTCGTATGAGGACATTCATGAGAAAATCATGCGCCGCGTAATGTGTGTCTACCATTTGCAGAAGAACAAAGAGAAGGACAAAGGGGCGGAAGGACACTGTTATGTCTCAATACCTGCAGACCTATGTACAAATCCAGGGTACAACAACATTGATGGTGATAAGGATGCAATCCGAGTCCAGAAACGTATGCAAGCAAGAGGCCGTTATGAACCAAGAGACGGCTATGAATCAAGAGGACGACACAAACAGAAAAGTCGGCGATCGCTCACGACGCCGTGAGAGCCACCCTGCTTTGCTCCAGAATCCGCGCGGTCGAAGCCGGGATGGACATCACGTCCGCAAAGTCCGCTGTGAACGCCACCGAGCCCTGCGCGACAGCCTTGATGTGGCAGAGCGCCTGGAATGCGACGCTCCACGCAAAGTTGGGGTTCTGTGTGTAAGCGCAGGACGCCTTCAGGTGCTCGACGTTCGCGAACGCGGCGAGCAGGCCGTCCTTATTGATCGAGGGCCCAGCCGCGTACGACTGCGCGAGCTCGTCATACTGAGCTTGCAGCGACCCCCTGCCGGAACCCGCCTTATCGGCGGCATTTATCGTCTGCCATTGTTTGATGTGGTAGTCGACGTGCTGCTGAATGAGGAAGAGGTCGGGCCCGACTGGAGAGGTATCGTTGAGGAACGGCTTCACCGTCATCCAGGGCGTCAGGAGGTCGTTGTCCGTGCTAAAGACCTTCGGCCGCAGATTGTCGTACCGCTTGATTTGTTCATTCCACATCTTCTGGCCGGCCTCGTACAAGTGTTTTAGGATGAAATCTCCTAGCTTCGGATCCCGCTTGAAGGGTAGCACTTCTCCCCCAGCCTGACTCGCCCGCTTGGACTGTTTGCGCGACTGAAGACAGTCGGGAAGCTTTCTGTCGAACTCCCTCTTGTCTGCCTTGAAGACTTCAGCCTTGACGCGATGGCCGGTCTTGCGGGAGTCGAGCACGGTGTTGAACCTTCCGGGTGAATTCGTGAGCCGGTGTGGGGCTGAAACGGAGGGAAAACGATGAACTTACATGAACGCGTGGCGAATCGTTTCGGCCGCGTCGTATCCATTCGCGTAAATGGAACCTTCGTGGAAGAGAGAATACAGGCCGATCGGCGCGGGGGAGAGCCCCAAGAGGAGGCTCTCCTGCAACCGCCGGCGACTCGCGTCGGAATCGTGAAGTCCCTCGAGATCCTTGGCGAGGTTGGTAACCTGTTGGATGGTGCTCATATCCTCAAAGTTGTCTTTGATGAAGTCGACCGGCTCTCGCGTAAGCGACCACGTGCCGAAGTCCTTGACGAGTCTCTCATCGTAGATGACGACCGCGACGTCTAGAGCAAATGGGATCAGCCTGAGGCCAGTGGATGGTCACAGATGGCGAAACAAAACCATACCTCCATCATAATCTATACAGTTTCAAGTAGTTCAGCTGGGAAGGTCACTCGCACTCGCAACTCCACTCACCTCCTCCAGCGAGGTAGCTAGCGAACGAACGGGGCCCCGTAGTTGGAAGCACGATGACATCAGTGTACGCTGAAAGTTCCACGCATTCTACAGCCGTAACCTACGCACGATAACACGAATGATCAGCACGCGTTACTTATTAATAATGTCTTACTCGACATACCTTCTGTACGTCCGACGGAAGGCGATTAGGAATACGATAGATCTGTCAAGATACGCATCAGCAAGTCGCAAATTATTGTACTCAGAAGAACAGGTATACCAAGACATCGCCGAGGAGCTGGTTGCGATTCAAGTCGTCGACGTCCTTGAGGTTCTTCGTCGACTTGAAGTGGATCTCCCCCTCGCGCAACACGTCCATCGGATCTGCCAGTGCTTCGCGGTCATCTGGTTGCACACGGTGTAGTAAACGATGGAATCAAATCACATACCCGGTATGATAAACGCCTCAATGGAATGGGGAACGACGATGTGGTAGTCATGGATGATGTGCTCGATGACGAGCGTCACCACCCTCTTCAGCTTGTCGTACAGAAGCTCCAGCTCCAGCGGGTTGAATCCCGGAGCCTGGACAAGGTCAAGGATCACGGCGTGAAGGGTGAGCGGCTTGCCCGTCGCCTGGTTGCGCAGGGCTGTGTACGAAGCCATCGGATCCTCGCTCGGCTCGCCATCCCAAGCATCTGCGGCGATCTCCTTCACCAGCTCCTCGAACTCGTCGCCCTCGGCAATCTCCTTCACCAGCTCCTCGAGCTCGTCGCCCTCGGCGAAAGCAAGATCCTGGAGGGTCCTGCCGACCAGCCCCAGAGCGCGCGAGGCGCCAAGGGCGTGCTGAAGCACGCGTTTCATGGACACACCGCCGACCTTCTCGACCGCCTTCCAGAGGAGGAACATGGCCTTCGGGCCCGTCCACTGCGTGAGCAGCTTGACCTCCTCCTCGATCGCGGCCTTCATGAGCTCGACGAACGTCGCCTCCTGCACCCCATTGTGCGCGAGATTGAGGATCGTCAGCCGGGAGAGACGGCTGGGAAGGGTGACCCGGGGCGGCGCGAGCAAATCAAAGATTTGGTGCGCCTGGTGGAGGTTGCTATGGTCCAGCTTGATCTTGACCTGGGAGTCGCGGATCCAGATCTTCGGGACCGACGACTGGTCGCGCGGGTGCAGCACCCAGAGCCCCTTCGCGCCTGCAAAACGACCTTGCACGGCCGTCGGGCGCTCCTCGAGTCCCATGTGCCGGGCGATAGTGCTGAGCCCGGCATTGTTCATGTACCCGCAGCCGTCTGTGTAGATGAACTCTGCCGCGGGCTTCTGCTCCGGATCATGCGGCGGCGCAACTGCATAGCAGACGATCGTGGAATGAATCATCGCTAGAAGATGAAGGCGACGCACTCTCGTCACGCCTATAATAGGTATTGTCGGGATGAATGAGCAGGGCCGGGACAGAGACGGAGAAGCCCAGGTCGAACCGCGTGGCCCACTTCGACGCTGGCTGAGTTGCATAGTGGTTAAGCTACTATCACCTTGACAGAGGCATCAACATACCTGCGCGCCATTGAGGTCCATCGGATTGTGCCACGCGACGAAATCCGCCAAGCTGATCCTCTGCTCGTTGCCCTTGATGAAAGCAGCACGCTCGTACGCCTCCGGGGTCTCCATGAGGAAGACCTTTTTGTCCTTCGCGCAGAACGCGACAAAAACCCGGCCGCACAACACAAACCTCTGGGTGAAGAACGCGCCAAGATCCTCCGCTCGGCGGTCGACGACCGTGGTCGGGACCGAGACCTGCAGAATCCGCCGTGAGGCGAGGAAGCGGGCGAAGCGCGTCGACTTGCGCATCTCCATCTGCGCGAGCACTACCCGGAAGCCGTCGCCGGCCTCCTCGAGTCTGGCGACTTGCTGGATCTGCCCGCCGTACCAGTTCGGCTTCTCCCCGAAGTCACCCTGCAGGCCGAGTCCACGCCCTCGCTGTTCGATCATCGCCTTCTCTTCCCGGTCGAGCTCATACCTATCCTTGTGTCAGATGCTGCGCATGCATGTTTTCAACATGTTTAGAAGCGCACCATATGGCGCCGTCAACCAGCGAGATGTCGCCGAACGGGCGGCCGAGCACTTTGGATACCCTCGTGGCGTTGCCTGCATTCTCTCCTTTGAGGGACCTGAGGGCAGGCTCGGCCTGTATCACCGTCTCCCAACTCCATACACCACGCGAGACCCCACGAGCGATTTCGTACTGCACGCCCCAGCTCAGGGGAATATTGTCAAACAGGCGCTGCGCGTCCTTTGAATGTGCGATGACGCACACACCCGATAGCGTCGACGACTCAAACGCCTTCTTCTGCTCACATTGGCGAGAAGGCCCGGCTGACGCAAAGCTCGCTTCTTCGTGTTCAAAGGCAACCGCCTCCTCGAGGGCGTTGGAGGTCCGTGTTATGGTCGGTGTCTCGACCTTTTTCTGGTACCGCTCGGGGGAGTCGGCCCAGTTCTTCCGCGTGACATTCCCCGAACGCGACGGCGTTTGGGGGAATGCCTTGGATGTGGTAGGAGCCTGTAAAGTATATGGATGTTAGCAATGATAAATACAATGCCAACAGGGGAAGCAATCAGAGAGAGACAAGCCAGTATTGCCAAAGGGGTGCTTAAGAGTCAATAGGGAGTACTAGTCTATACTCGATTGTTCCAGTTCGATAGGCGCTCACGGCGACGCCTATGAAATCATGGAAACCATTGCCAACGGAGCCCCTGGAGCTACTCGGCTGCACTCAAGCTTGACCCCAAAGAAGTTCTTCTCAAGTTCGCGCGCACCGAGGAGAGAGGCAAGAAATGTATGTTTATGTCATCCAATGGTGGAGCAGAAGGTCGCGAAGGTTTAACATTCAAGGTGGGCAAAATCCAAACACGAACCTCGCGAGGAGTTATTGAAGCCAGAGGTAGTTCGTCACCTTAGAACGAGCTCGTTCCTCAGTTAAAATTGCGCTTTGTCGCCTCTGTAACCCAATTCTTAATGTCGCGCCCGATCCACACGGTCCCTACGAGCGGTGCCTGGGCACGTTTCCCAGTCCAAACGTAGGCTAGCCGAGCACTCCGCGTATGGGGAGGGGTCGACCTTCACGCTTTCGCCCGGTTTCTTCCAAGAGCTCTGTCGCCCCCTCCTGCTCAATGGAAAATACTCCTCAACAGTATGTTGGAGACAAGGACGATCCGCGCAGTTTGACACCGGCGTTGTTCTTGTCTCCAACATACGTTCGAATGACGTTTTCCACTGGACAGCAGGGCGCAATTGCCTCCTGGTGCGTCCAACGTCTAGAGTCAGAGCATGGAAGGCAATCGGGCTCCCCTAATGTCCCCGCTCTTGTGTCCAATACGGTACCAGGCCGGCCGGCTGAGTTATCTGGAGAGGAACGTACCTTGTGCGTTGTGCGAGACACCTTTCGTGCAGCCTGTGCGACGATCGGGCTGCCGTACGTCGACTCGTACGGCATGGCGCGTTTCCTTTCAGTTCTGGAATCAACTGACGCAGAGGACGAGAGGGAAGTCATCGATGCATTCCGACTCGATTGGACATAGGAGAAGGCGAATGAACCGCCTCGAGAAGGAGCTTCGGAGTCGTCGCAGTCCGTGTCCATCACTGTGGGAGCTGCGGTAAAAATCTACGATGCGCAGTTGCCGGTAGTACACTCACTTGCTTCAACTAAAGATTACGCGATGCCATCAGCGCAAGGGAAGGAATAAACAAGTGGGTCGTACTGACCGTACGCTGCATCGTTCTCCGAGTTGGAGTCGAGGTCTAGATCCATGGACTGGTCCACATTCACGCTACCCCGTGAGCGAGTACCCACGGTGGTAGCTGGATCTGAACGAGCGGAGAAGGCGACAGGACGTTGGTCGTGCGCATGGGGAGTCGTGTGTTCTAACAAAGGACGTTGACTCGTACCCCTCCCGCGAACACGAGTATTGGTCCCTCTCTCCGAGGTGATCTTGGGCTGCCGAGGTGTCCTCTTGCTGGGCGAGGACTCCGCACGACTGTCTCTCCGATCCGATAGCGGTCCATGATTAGTCCCTTGTTTCGGTGGAGCCATCGGGTAACTCTGAATGGGAGATGTATTGCTGATGTCACTGAGGAACTGTTGAGCTCTCGAGATAGAGTCTGAATCGCCCCCCCAAAATTCGCTCTCGGAGTCGCTCTGGTATGCGACAGTCAGCCAGCACGTCCAAATTCCTTTGTCGAGTGGCTGGAACGTACCATGGTTGTTGGATACAGGTGTGTCGAAGGTGTGGCCTAGGATGATTTTCTATGTCTGTGGGGTGTCGTATAGCGATGGCGAGAGACAAAGGGCGAAGGGTGTCTAAGCTGCGGCAGAGAGCAGCGATTGGTTACAGCCACTTTCATATTGATACGGAAAACCCGGCATCTCCAGAGAGCGCCGAGCCCGCGAAAAACGCGTTTTCCGTATCAACATGAAAGTAGCTGTAAATGTTAGCCTGAGATGTGCCTCGATGCCGGGTTCCATCCCCGGTCCAAGTCGACGTCTACGCGTCGCGGTCGACGCTCGATGTCACCTCATGCCACAAGCACAGTCCCCGGCCCGATCCGGCGCCAAACACACAAACGCGTCATCTGCGACGATCGGATCCCCTCCACGCTACAGCTTGATGAAGCCAGGCGAGTGGCTCGAGTCCACGAGTCGACTATGCGCTCCTCCGGCACATCATACGGACGCCCGACTCTGTCGCGCGCAACGTCAAGAAGCTTACAATCCGTGCTTACTGACTCTATGAAGTGTCTCCTATGGAGTACGACTCGGAGATCGGTACGTGAGTACGGGAGGTATTGGCACATGTCTCAGATCTGTTTCGTTCAGGTACCCTGGTGGACGCTATCCAGGCGCTCTACAACCTCACCGCCTTCGCTTGGTATGGCTCCCTTCCGATACCTCCCTCCGAAGTGATGGATGCTCTCCTGAGGTCTCCGGGGCAAAAGGTAGTCGACATCCTCAGTGAGTACCGAGTAGCTCCGACTTTTGTGAGCATCTAACGAGTTAAGCATCTAGCCCCGAATACGGGAGGAGGCCTCTTTCGCCAACCTTCGTTCTCTCGTATTCACACACAAACTCTCCGATATATGGCCACCGATGCCTGCCGGTACTCCATACTATAAGACCCATCCACCAGGCGATAGCGGCCATCTCAGCCACCCTACGCCGGCTCGACGTGTACAGCAATGGCTTGTGGAGCTGTTCTCCTACCTCGTACTCCAACCTACAGGAGCTCACCGTCGTATTCCCGCACACCATGGCAGACCTGGCGTCGGTCTTCGAGCTGCGTGGTTTCACACTCTGCGCGGAGACCAGCCATGAGCAGATCTCCGACGTTCTGCGCACGTACCCAGAAGCGTTCCCCCACCTGACGTCGTTCAAGCTCCTGTCTGTGGTCGACACCCCTGAGGATCTTGTTGATGAGCTTGCAACGTTCCTCAAGACAAAAAAGCTCCTCCGCCGCGGGACCTTCCGATTCCCACACAGGCGGACGAGGGCGAGGGCCTCAAAACCGTCCCCTTGCTCAAATTACTGACGGAGCTACCGTGCCTGGAAGCGCTCGGCATCGATGCACGGCCGAAGAAGTTGACCGCGGCCCACGTCCAGCTGCTGCAGCTGTACATCCCCCGCTAGGTCTCCGCGCTCTGCATCCTCTTCAACATCCAGTCGTCCGACGTCAAGGTTGCAGACTGGCCAGCCTTCGTGAGTAGCATCGCCTGACTCGTCCTCGACCCCCTCATCCATTCTGATCCTGAACGCCTGCATGCTAGTTGTCGCGGCACGGCGCCCTCCGTTACCTCCACATCACGACCCTCTGTCCGATGATGCGCTCGCTGGGCAAAAACGGCATTCGCCGGGTGGCGGCGCGCGACCCGAAAACGCGCGCGCCGACGTACGCGGAATTCTGGCCGCAGTCCAAAGCGTACTTCCGGACCATCGAGCACTATCATGAACGCGAGGACTGGGAGTGGCTGCTACGGCACCACGGGCAGGACGACGACGATGGCGACATTTGTGAGTGATGCCACCTTAGGACTGTTGGCACGGCTGACGTTGACCGTATGTAGGGTCTATAGACCTGCTAGATCCTGGAAGCGCATGGATGCGGAGGAAGTGGACTGAGCATCGTCGAGTGCTCCCTTCTGGTATGTCATCCATCTGACAATTGTGCTCAACGATTCGCTCGTGGCATGAGGTACCGTCATGTTTCTTGTGCGTCCGTCATCGCGCAGCTCATGTCGGTACGACTTCCAGCTCGTTCTTGTTCTTGGCTTCTGAAATGACTAATATGATCATACGTCGATCCTGTGGTAATACATTAACGTATCACTATCAATTCGCCCTCGGCCGGACCAAACTATCTCGGAGATCGGTACATGTTCCGGCGGATAATGCGCGAGCGGGCGGAACGGGTTTGGCATGATCCCTCACCAAGCATCAGTACGGCAACACTGTGCCACAGCCGCCGGACTGCCGCCTGACGCTTGTTCATTGCATTCGACCGCTCCGGGTGCCCCACCGCCCCGCTTGATAAGTATGAGTTTGCCTCACAGATTGCGAGAGAGACGAAGAGATCAAACAATTGTGGTTGCTGGAGTTGAATAACATTTCCGCATAAGGACACCGGCGTACTCCGAACCCGTAACGGAAGATTCCACGCCATTTGCGCAGACGCCACCGATAGATCTACTAGTACTAGTAGCCTGATACCTGCACTCAAACATAGCCTCTACTGTCACCTTGGGCTATGGATTCTCCGCCTGCACTCTCATGGACGTAAGCCCTCAAACGCTCACTACACTGTTGAGGTCACCAGTCATTCATTCACCCGAGGTTACGTTACAGCCTCCAGCGACTCGGATTTAACGAGGCCGCCACACGTCTTTCAAACTGCCGTAACGTCATGGTACCATAGAACGGGGCGATTGTGCAGTCATACCTCATCATCCACATCATCGTCTTCCATCCAACTTTGCTGGCAGCGCTGGCTTCTACGGTGAGATTTCCTCGTCGTCCTCGGCTCTTCACCTGTACTTTGCCTCGGGAAACTATACACTGTTCGATCCGGGCCCACCTCGCTACCACGCTAACAAGAGCCGAAATCTGAACGTTGAACGCCCACGATCGCAGCACCGCCGGTGGGCTCGGCACGCTCATCCGTCCTGTTCCTTATCAGAAGTGGTCTGGCGCATGCCCGCAGCGCTATCTGTCCTTCGGCGGCGGCCCTGGGGTAGACCTTTACAGGCAAAAAGACTTGTCTTCGCATGGGGTACATATCTGCTTCCGTTCAGGAGTATTGATATCCGCCGGATGTGAGTACGTACGCCGCTTCACGATACCATTGGTCCCCGTGCCTGACGCTGTGGAATCATTAGCTGATCCGGGTCCATCGGCCTTGAAATGCTATAAGAAGGACCACAAGTTTACGTTGTCTGAGCAGCCGCTCCGTCTAGCAGGACCATGTGGCCGACGATGCAGTTGCGCAGTCTCTCGGCTGTTCTTCTGTCCTTCGCCTTGCGGTTTACTTCTGCTGCTCAACTGTCCCTTCAGGACACTGGACGAACAGTCACGCTTGGGAACATCTCCTACTTTCTTCCGCCGACTCCTGTTGCGGCACTCCGAGACCTTCCATCACTCTCGGCGATAGCGAACAGCTCATCGGGCCCCCTGATACCGTTGTCGGTGATCCCCACGTCAAGGTCCAACTTCACGGAGGCTGCGTTGCAAGAGATCATCACGACATGGTCGAGTGCTGATGACGTCTGGAACACAGCATTCCTGACTGGTGAGTCACAGAGGTCGTTTCTGTTTCTGACATATCGGTCTGCTGAACGACGTCCCTATCAGCTCTATTCCTTGACTTTAACGGGACCGCACCTTCGCCGTCCGTATCACTCGGGTCGGCAAAGGAGAAATTTGGGATTGACATCGTCCTGCCGTCCCCGAAATCCAATGGAGAAACCATTTTCAGCAAGGCCCTCCCTTCGGGACCGTTTTTTGTGGAAACGTCCACTGGTAACGTATTCGAGGGTAAGATCGCATGCATGCTCAAGTCTCTTCGAACGCTGACCCTGATATGCCTAGCCTTCCGACTATATAACGACGAGCAGCAGTCCTTCCTGTACGGGACGATCCCCGACGGCGAAGGCGGCTTCCAGGTCCTCTCTGCCCGCGTCCCCGGAGCAGCGACCGAGACGATCGGTGTCCCCTCGCGTCTCTACTTCACGCGCACCGCAGAGAAGCCTTTTGCGGGCATGCGCCTCGCCGTCAAAGACATATACGACGTTCAAGGCCTCCACACCGGCTGCGGCAACCGCGCGTTCTGGCAGTTGTACGGCCCCAAGGCTGCGACCGCACCCGCGGTGCAACGCCTGCTCGACGGCGGCATGGTCCTCGTTGGCAAGACGAAGACCTCCCAGTTCGCCAATGGGGAAACTGCGACCGACGATTGGGTCGACCTCCACGCGCCGTACAACCCGCGCGGGGACGGGTACCAAGACGGCAGCAGTTCGTCTACGGGCTCGGGTACCGCCATCGCTGCGTACCCATGGCTGGACTTCACCATCGGCAGCGACACGGGTGGTTCGATGAGAGGTCCGGCAGGAGCAAATGGCGTCTTCGGCAACCGTCCTTCGCACGGTGCCATCTCGCTGGACGATGTCATGCCGCTCTCGCCCGAGCTCGACACTGGCGGAATCTTCGCGCGCGACGCGAAGCTGTGGGCCGCCGCCGGACACTGGTGGTATCAAAACGCGACATCGGTAAGCGCGCCCGTTATTGTTTGCAAGATGTGAATTGACATCACTGACGCCAACGCATCACTTTTGCAGTTCTTCGAGTTCCCCAAGACGCTCATATTCCCGACCGACTTCTGGGGGACGAGCTTCGTCCAAAACCCCCCTGCACCGAACAGCGTCGCGGGCACATTCAACGCGTTCATCACCCAGCTCGAAGGCTTTCTCAACACCACCCGCACCGAGCTCAGCTTCTCCGCCACATGGAACGCGACCAAGCCCGCGAACGTCTCGGGGACCGTACAGAGCCTGCTGAACACGACGTACGCCGACCTTATCGCGCTCGACCAGATCGCCCTCGTCGCAGACCCGTTCATTGCCGACTTCGGCAGCGCGAACGGTGGACGGGCGCCGTTCATCGACCCCTCACCGCTCGCGCGCTGGACCTACGGCCGCGCGCTCCCCGCGGGGAGGAAGGCGGAGGCGATCGCGAACAAGACGATCTTCCAGGACTGGGTAGCGCGCGAGGTACTCAGATCGGATTCGACGACGTGCTCCGACGCGATTTTGCTGTACCCCCAGAGTGACGGGAGCACCGTTTACAGGAACGCGTACATCGCGTAAGTACGCTGCCTCGCTGCTATGTGTTCTGAAACGATTCTGACCTCGATGATCGCTTCGTTTCAGTTCTCCCGGTCCTCCATTCGGTTTCGGTCCGGACCGTGTAGCGGTCCACGCTGAGGTTCCCGATATGGTCGTGCCAAGTAAGCCGCGTTCGGACGGTTTTCTCGACAAAAGATTTGCTGACATCGGCGTAGTTGGAGAGGCTCCGTTCAACTCTACAATCACCGGGAATACCGAGTTCCTGCCAGTCACCGTCAGCTTCGTGGCTGCGAAAGGATGTGTAAGTTTCTGCAAATTACGAGATATAGTGTAACGAAGTAGATGTCTGACCCAGTGAACGTAGGACCTGATGCTCTTCAACCTATTCGCAGCCTTGCAGGACGCAGGAATTGTCAGAGCAGTCGCCACCGGTTCTCGCATGTTCTCCTAGTACTGCTCTTCGGGGGTGACAGCACTTCGTTATGAGGTAAAGATGTTTACAGTAGGTCTAAAGCAGGGTTACATACATTGTTCAAGACGGCATCACTAGCATCACTGCCCCGCCCGCTCCGTCAGCTTCAATATCAACGGGCCCCGACTCGACACCATGTGATCGTGGATCGTGCCTAACCATCGGTCCTTGTCGAACTTCTGCATGATCCAGGCGAGGAAATTGGTTGAGAATTCTTGGACCGCGTAACGTGCCCTTAGCATTCCTCCTCCATCCTGAAAATACTATGGACACGATAAGTGGCTGAAGAAAATGCCATGGATGTCTCCCCATGAACGATTGGGCTTTGGCCGTCGTATGAAGTGTCTGTTTACGACGCTAGGGATTTAACACTGGCTAAGGTCATGTTGCTGTGAACGAGGGGGAGCGTTGCGTCCTGCGGAGGAGTATGCCGAAGCCGGACGGCGGAACGTACCGGGGACGAGCTGACGGCGCGATGGGGGCTCGTCTTCGCGCGCTTGCGCGATGGACGATCGCCTTCGGAGTCGTCGTCCACAGTGACAACGTCGTCGAATAGTGAAAGTTGGGGAACGACATCAGGCTCAGGGAACAGGTGCGGGTGCAGGGACAGCGGGAGCAGAGGACCCTAATGGATCAAACAGTTTATTCAGGTCGGACGGCGAATCGAGGTCGATGAGGGAATCTCCCGCGGACTTCACAAGGTCCGTCACAGACGCATTCTGCGAACCCTGCGGCGTGGTCGTGGAGGACGTAGCGTCGACGGTGCTCGTACCTTGCAACCAGTGCAGAGGATCGTCCTCATGCCGCAGCAGCTCGTCCAACACCTCGCTCCTCCTCTTCTGCGACGCTGCTTTCGCATCCTCCGTGAACCTGTCGAAGAATGCGTAGTTCTGTACAGAGTCGTATGGCCGCAAGTCGGGTCCGCCGGCTAAGCGCAGCGGGTCTTCGGTCGCAGGCACGGACACAAACGCTCCAAAGTCGGAATCAGTGGATGCTTGGCGGCCATGCCTTGCTGTGCGACCGAAGCCCTGTCCAGGGGGTGTTCGTGCTGGGGATGCGCGAGGTGTCGGAGGAGAGAAGAGGGTTGCGAATAAGTCCTCCTTGTCGTCTCCATTCCGCGGCGCTGGAAGGGGGATAAGGGGAGGTATATGGATCGGCAGCTGCGCCGTCGACCCAATCATGGCGGTCGTTGGATGTCCAGACAGTGTGTGCGGTATGGTAAACGTCGTGAATAACTAGTGCATGACGAGGGTGGGGGCAGGGTGCAACGTTGCATCAGTCAGGATCATGATCCCGCTTCCAGCGCCTCGGCGTGCGCTCATGCGGCATGCCGCCTGCCGCTGATCCAAGTTGACCTCCTCCTCGAGCTTAACCTCGCACACCATCCCACCGAAATACCAGCATCTGTCTCCAGCATGGCGCAGGATACACGACAATCATCATGGACCCGCCGTCAAGCACTGCTGTTACCACGACTTATTGGAAACCGAACGTAATGCGCGGCCCCCTCGAACCAGTCCTTACGGTCGTGCCTCGACCTCTCATCTGATGATAGAAGGCGAGCGGCGACGCAGATAGTCTCTGAAGTCGCTGATATTCCTCAGTCCGGGTGAGTGGTCAACTCGTCGTGTCCAGAGCTTGACTCGCGCCGTACGCGGCGCTGTTCATGTGGACCCGTAGTATTTTCCCCCACGCAGTCTGCGTTTCTTGGAGGCGAGGGTTGAAGTCGTTACAGACCATTCTTTTCAACCCTTGTCTCCACGACGTGCATATTTCGTTTCTCGCCTCCTGCACTCCCGTCTGGTGCCCACAGCTCGCAGCGGCGTTGCAAGTACGTAACTGAAATCATCTGGGGCATGTGGCCCATGGGTACATCCAAAATCATAAGCACAAATGAGTGTATGAGATACGTGCGCGCCAGCGCGTCCGTTCCGCTCCATGACGTCCAATACCGTCAGTCCTCCAGTTTGAGCGACGCGAAGCGATTGATCGATTTCGTGTCCGCGTCCGCCTTCGGTACCAAGGTCAGTCGGTGTCCAGACTGCTGCTGGGTGCGCGATTGCACTTACTGTCTTTCCGGATGCGTTGACGAGCGAATGCATGGACCCAGTGCGACGTGTCTAAACCGACTGTCAGCTGGCGGTGTTCGGCGTCCGGTTGAAGCATCAACGACTACCTTGTGGTGTTCGGGCGTGCGCGACCACCCTTCTTCAGGAACATCGTTGGGTGGTATCGTCCGAGTTCTCCAGCATTTGCTAGCGTCGGCAGCACCACGATTGAAGCTAGTAAAGGAGGTTCTCGATCCGAACTGGCTTCCGATACCCTCCTGGTGGGACGTCCGAGTTGTCAGGCTGGGACACTTCAATGCGCGGGTTTGGGACTTACATTTAAGGGCTTCTTCGGCTTGTGCTTTTCGAAGTAGTGTTTCTAAGCGGCTTCAATCGGTCGTGCTGAAACCAGCGTATATTGCCCCTGGACTCACCCTGACCTCCCTCTCGTACCCTCTTGCGACCTCGCGGTCCTGACACATGATTCGCCACTCGTTCAGCTTCGTTTCGCACTCCTGGGCTAGGAACACCATGGCGTCCTTCCCGAACACCCAAGGTTTTCCACCGGGCTCTGTTTCCCAGATCTCGGTGCGCCGGGCTGTGGAACGGTACCGGTAGGCGATGACCCAAGCGTTCCTCCTTCCCCATTCAATCGGCAGCGAATGCAGGTGGCGGTCGTGTCCAGGCGTGATATGGTCGTGGGGTGCGATGGGGACGGAGAAGTGTTGAAAGGCGAATGGCATCACCGAGATGTCCTGGCCATTGTAGGTGGTGCCGAGGCAGATCGTCACGCCTCCTTCAAGATCGGGGTCCTGGTCCAACATCATGATAGCGGGGCGAGGCTTCTTCGTGCGGTCGCGCTTGCTGGTGATGCTGACAAGCGACTGTTTCGACATGATGAGACTGAGGCCGTAGCCCAGGTTGGACTCGGGTTGCTGGAAGATGTGGTAGATCGGCGTGTAGACGGACTCCATCATGCCCCACACGTCGCCTGCGGTGAAGGTGAAGTCCTTGTTGCGTTCTAGGGGTACATCGGGGGGCTCCGGGCGCGAACAACCGATGCAGAGAGCCATGGTCAGTGAGAGACAGAAGGTGGTATGAAGGTCAGTGGGCAGGATCCAGCCTGCAGAGTGAAAGAGGGGATTCCAGGAGATCCCATGGGCGTACGGGTTTTGTAACTCACGGGGGTGAAACCTTGAGCGCTGCCCGTTTCGTAGAATGAGACATCAAGTTCATCTGCATTTCTGAATTCCTGGTGAAGACACCCGAGTCCTGGACGTAGCGTACCGGTTACACAACCTGTTCAAGCAAAGACGGAGCGGCGGACGGACCAACACGTTGAGTCCTGGACGTAGCGTAATGTTTATATAACATAATTATTATTGTTAGCTGACCCCGACCCGAAAGACAAAGGCGTTGGCCGTGACGCGTGAAGCTTGTATAAGACCGCACGGTTTCACTAACAATACAATTATCTCGAGCCTGTCAATGTCTCTCTCTTGCCGCTTTATGGGTCTTCTTTGATCACTGTGGACTGACGACGCTTTACTCTTCAGGCCGTACTCCTCAGGCGGTGCTCAGCCCACTACTAAAGCTCGCAGTGGCTCCGGTTGCCTGTCTCTAGCCCTGTCCCTCTTCAGCCATGTCCGTCCCAGCTCCCTTCCCGTTCTGTCCTGCCCTCGGCATCTATGCAGCAATTCGTATGGATCCCGAGGCAATGGTGGCCCATCTCGACGCGCAGGCACTCGAAGAAGCTCAAGCGATGCATCCCAAGACTTACTTGGTCAAGCTTCATTATGTGCGCTCCTCGCCCATCGTGGTCTCCGCACTCGGTAGCTGACATGATGGTTTATGCAGACCTTGGGGTTGCCATTCCCGGGGCACTCGTCATACGGATACTGCGCGATGGTTGTCGGACCCTCGCCCAGGCCGATCGACGAGGTGTACGGGTTCGACTCCGACATGTGCGTTCCTATCTTCCCGAATGAAGCACGCCCCTCCGGACGTGCTCCCGTCCGTACGAACCCCGGATTCCCCTTCAGCAACTGCTATCATTGGGGGCTGGACATCGACATCCGGGTGCATGGGCGGGAGGAGGGCTTCGACGAGACGCATGCTATCGCTCTCCCCGCGAGAGAGTTAATAGACACGCAGTCGATCCTCGGTCGGGATAGAGGTCGCCTGAAGCGGGCCCGGTTAGCTCGCCAGGCCGCTTTGGGTTCCGCATCCGAGGCTGAGTCGCCGGGTTGCGCGCCGACGAGTACCTCTGGCTCAGACTTCGTCGACATCTTGGCGACGCCGGAATTCGGTGATCCAGAGTATGTTCCGCTAGTCCACCTCTGGGCAGATCTTGTGGCGAACGTCAAACAAGAAGATATCGGCGATCCGCTTGACTTGTACAAGGAACGGTATGAGATCGCAAGGTGAGCCGCACGCTACCCTTCGTGTTCCGACCCGTCTGGCTCACTCGGCACGTAGCATCATTCTGAACGCGCACATTCGAGACCCGGACCTTCCGACGCTGAGAGAGGTTATGGCGTCCCAGAGACCTCCATACTCGGACTCTGATTCGGCGAGCTATATGTCAAGCGATATGGACGACGAATCGGTGTGGGAGGAAGGAGAGCGTGCTCCAGAGGACGAAGAGCGAGCCCCGGACGAAGGAGAGCGTGCTCCGGAGGAAGCAGAGGGGCCGAGGGAGGAAGGGGAGCGGGCAGTGGAGGAAGGGGAGAGGGCGGTGGAGGAAGGAGAGCGAGCGGACGATGGAGAGCGGCCGAGAGCGGAAGAGCCCGTCTCCAAAGCGAATCGTGAGTGACATCTTGGACATTCGATGAACATCGCTCACGTGCAGACCCAGGGTTCCGTCCATCTGAGTTGCTTCGCAAATTGCGTTCCCGCGTCCGACAGATGTTGGCCCTTTCGCATGTTCGCGCCTAGCCGTCACTAACTTATCCGTCCGCACAGGCCCCCCTAGATCGGCTAGCGTACATCAGTTCTTTGTATCTGATAGGTTCCCTTCGCCGACCCTTCAGTCGTTCCTTTAAAATTTGATCGAGCTTTTCGCTGTGTATCTCGATAACTTAGCTGGTCCTAGAAATCGTACAGTCACTCCTTCGCAAACGATGTGCAGCGGCAGCACCCTGCTTGATCATTATAACCGACTTCGTACAAGGTAGTCCGGCCCTACAGACCCGCGCCAATACCGTGGCAGCAGTCCAAATGTCGAATACACCACCGTCATTCTATCGCATTCGAGCCCTCCGCCCCTGATAACGTGCTTAGTTATGCTCACCGACACGTAGAGATAGAATGGGAAAACCCCGCCGTATCACTGAAGCGAAGACATGAAAGGGGGATTAGCAGACGCAACCAGTCCGCTCAAGTCGTGCCATCGCGACAACCACTCCCAGCTCACAAAGTCCCGCCCGCTCCTGCACTTCGTCTTCTACAAGGACCAGCACGGACCAGAATTGGCTGCTGTCAGCGTTCACAGGGGCTGCCACACGACCGGGTGGAAGGACGGCACGTATCCGAAGAGTGTCATGGACTCCGGTTCTACGTCTTCTGCCAGCAGCCGATGGGTCGTGGGCTCATTCATATTTGAATACGTGCGCATAACGCATCGACGTGCGCAATTGAAACTGTGGCGCGGACGCGATGTTAATCGGAAGTCAGCCTCAGGAACGGAGTTCACTCTGGGACGTACCGGTTTCCGCCACGAGAAACTCCCTCGTGTCAAGGTCGTCTCCGGGAGGACCCAGTCCGAGGTGCCGCGCACGGACATGGCGCGAGATGACCCGGTCCAAGAGATGAAGATCTGCGGGCAGCCAATTAAACCGCTTGACATCGAGTCCGAGCGCCTGGAGGGTCGGTAGCTCATGCAAGAAGAGCGGGTCGCCGCTCTAAGTACTGGAAAAAATCGGAAAGGACGACGCGAGTAGCGGGGAACATCTTCTCTACATCTTGGTACTTGAAATATCTCAGACACGGGAAGCACATCCAGGTGTGCGTTTGCAAGGGCGTTGAATAATCGAGCGCGGTTGGGCGACGGGACAGGAATGGGAGTGAGCGATGTGAGAGCGGTGGAGTAGCGCAAGACTTGCGGGAAGCCGCAGTACATCCGGATGAACAATTTGAGATCCTCGAGCAATGCCAGATGCCACCGCTGAAGAGAGAAATACGAGTTAGGTTCTGGACGTTGATATCAAGGAGGGTACGTATCAGATCATCAGCCACCGCGGCGTTAAGCTCGAGTCCTTCCCCGACGTTGAGGTGGATCAGCTGTAGCACTGAGACATCGCCGGGGATGCCATGTCAATTCCGAGGAAGGCAGCCGTAGGCACGGACGGTCAGTTGTGGAGCGACATCGTTCGCAAAACCCCGCGCAAGACTGATACTTACACTGATGCTGCCTTTCCTTTCCAGGGGTGAGTGCGCTTCCGGGGGAGTGCTCCCACAACGTGCCAAGTGATTCCATAGGCGTGTGCCAAAGGTCAGCCAGCCTTGAGAAGACATAACTGAGAAGGTGATATCGTGGTGCGGGCATTTTGGAAAGGGACAGACAGGCTTGCAGTCACCGTCCCCGCCGAAGCATTGGCAATTGGATGAAGAGGACCCATATTCCGGGTAGGAGTGTTTGCATCGGTCCTGTGTGAAAGGTCTCCAAGAGGGCCACGAGGAAGATGTGGAGTTCCGAGAATCCTCGGCGAACCCGGGAGAACGGATAAAATTGAACCGAGTACGCTACGCAAGCAGCTCAGGTATGTGTGACACCTCGCCAGGCACCGGCCCGGAGAGGGTGTACGTACCGACACTTCGGATCAAGCCGCCCTCTCCGAACGCAATTTCGTGCTCCGCACGAGCCTCCTGCGAGGTGCGCGGTGAAGTGCCGGAGCAAAATCGAACCTCTCCCTCCCTTCGTACTCGACCTTTATAACTTCTGGAGGCCTTTAGACTATCAGAGTTTGCGACTAGTATGAAGAAGTTAAAGCTGCCGACAGAACTGTGGTATCGCATCATACAAGTCTTGCCGACGACGGACCAGAA
Source organism: Sanguinoderma infundibulare (assembly GCA_032821775.1). Lineage (NCBI taxonomy): Eukaryota > Fungi > Basidiomycota > Agaricomycetes > Polyporales > Polyporaceae > Sanguinoderma > Sanguinoderma infundibulare. Next base: position 165,928 of record JAVLRN010000004.1, on the reverse strand, counting down.
CGCTTGTTTGTCGGTCTCCAAAATGCACCACGATATCGCTGTCAAATACGTCTTCTCGCATGTCGCCATCACTATCGGTCTATGGAGGAGGGAAGACGAGATAGAACGTGTGTATGATGATATGGACGGGGATGAAATGGTCGCCACCCCGCCACAGATCCACGAAGCCAAGCAAGTGGCTCAAGTGAACTTTGCCCTCCTCCAGCACATCATACGCACGCCCAACTTCGCGCGCAATGTCAACAAGCTCACCATACGGGCCTACTCGCTCTTCGAAGGCGCTCCTATGGTGTATGAGATCGGTAAGTGAGCACTCGAGGTACGCGCTCATGCCTGACGTGGCTCCTGCATCAGTACTTCCGGATTTTGCTTAACCGTGCTTAACGGGGCCATTAAGCACCGTTAAGCACGTTAAGCAGCCGTTAAGCACGATAAGCCGATAAGCCGTAAGCAGGTCTCGAAGCGCCCGTAAGTGCCGCCACTGACGACCTCCCTTCTACCAGCACCGCTCCCCCGCACTCTGACTGGCACACGGCGGGGGACAAAGAGATGTCTCCTCGACACATTGTAGGTAGAAGTTTGCCCAGGATATCCACCAAGATCCGGGGGGAAGGATGGCCATTTTCCGTTAAGCCGTTAAGCCGTTAAGCAAAATCCGACTTTACTGATGTGTAGGTACCTTGGTGCACGCCATCGAAGCGCTCCACAATCTTACCGCCTTCGCTTGGTATGGGCCCCTTCCGATAACCCCGTGCGAGGTCATGGATGCGCTCCTACGGTCCTCTGGGGAGAATGTGGTTGACATTCTTCTTCAGTGAGTTCTGAGTGGCGTCGATTCTCACGACATCTAACCGGTGGAACGAACATCTAGCCCCGAAATCCCGGAGGAGCTGTGCCTCACCTCTTTCACCAACCTCCGTTCTCTCGTATTCACGCACAGATTCTGCGACATGTTTCCAACGATTTCCGCCGGTGCTGCATTCCACAAGACCATTCACCAGGCAATAGCGGCCAACTCAGCGACCCTACGCCGGCTCGACGTGTACGGCAACGTTTTGTGCGGCTGCCCTCCCGCTTCATTCTCGAATCTCCTCGAGCTCACTCTCGTCATGGTGTACAACCTGGCCGACCTCGCGGCGGTCTTCGAGCACTGTCGTCAGCTACGTGGTTTCACATTCTGCGGGGGGAGTCTCCTCAGCGAGGGTTTCGCCGACGTCCTGCGCACACACCCAGGAGCATTCCCGCACTTGACATCATTCAAGCTCCTGTCCCTGTTTGAACCGGCTACAGAATGCATCGAGGAAATCGCGACATTCCTCAAGAACAAGAAGCTCCTCCGCCGTGTGGACCTCCTGACCAACAATTCGGCCAACGCGGACGAGGACCTCGTGAACGTCCCCTTCCTCAAAATACTGTCGGAACTCCCGCGCTTGGAGGTGCTCGGCATCGACGTACGGTCGACGAAGCTGACACCGGCCCACATCAAGCTGCTGCTGCAGTACATTCCCCTTCAACTCTCCGCGCTCTTCGTCCTCTTCGACGCCGGATCTTCCGACGTTAGGGGCTCAGACTGGCAAGCTTTCGTAAGTGGCAATGCTTGTTACTGACACTAATATTGCTCGTACTCAGCCATTTCGATTCTCATGGCCTGCATAGTTGTCGAAGTATGATGCCCTCCGCTACCTGCACATAATCACCATCATGCCGCTAGCGCAATCGCAATCACTCAACAACGCGATCTTCGAACACCCTCCGCCTCGCCTGGAGCTGCTTGGGTTGAACAACGGCATGCGCTGGGTGACTGCGCGTGACCTAAGGACGCGTGCGCTGACGTACTCGGAATTCTGGCCGCAGTACAAAGTGTACTTCCGGACGGTCGAGCACTACGACGGATGCGAGGACTGGGAGTGGTTGCTACGGCATCATGGGCACGACGACCACGATGGCGACATTTGTGAGTGATGTCACCTTAGGGCTGTTGGCGTGACTGACGTTGATCGCATGTAGGGTGTATGGACCCGCCCGATGCTTGGATGCGCACGGGTGCGGAGGACGCTCAGGCTGACTGAGCACCGTGGTGTTCAAGCATTCCATTCTCTTATCTTGTCTGTTGGACAATTGTGGCTCGATATCCGCTAATACTATGATGTACTCTGTTATATTGTGGACTCGTGTACGTTGCATCCGCCATCAAGCAGTTCATGCATAGACAACGGGCCGTGTGCTCCGAGTCATGCTCTTGAAACGACGGCTGCATCCTTTTTCGGGTACTGCATGTGCGACTCCAAGATGCAGATCGTCTATCGTCTGCAAATCCTGGTAGTTCACAACTCGTTTATATGTCTTTCTAGACCTCCTCTGCGGTCAGTCCTTGAGGAAAGTCGAACACTGGGTCGAATATTCGCGGTGCCTCGACCTCTGATGACGAGATCCAGACTCGAGTCATGGATATGCCTCAGTCTATGTGAGTCGTCAACTCCTCATGTCTGGAGCTTGAATCTCGCGCAAATGGGCGTCGTGAACCGTACGGCGTGCTTTCCATGTAGTCTCGCAGTAGTTTTCGGAGATCTCCCCCGCTGGATTCCTGGTGGCGGCATCAGCAAAAGGGGGGATGCTACTATCATAAATGATCACATTTGTATCCTAAGATCTGCTTCAAGCCAAACGGTTCTCTAGCAGATTCACGCTACATTACTTGCGGGCTGACGAGGTTATTTACCTGAGCTATCTATGTAGCGTAGTCAGTCTTATCAAATCCGTTCTCCGTTCTCCGTTCTCCGTGTAGCCCCTGAACTTCGTGGATGATTGATCAAATTAGGCATGGGCGCTAGACCAGAGAACTTCCGGATGAATGATTAGTCAGCAGCGAACCCGTTGTCCGGCGTCATTCGGACTTGGCTGCTCGTCGACGACCACGACGACCACGACACCTCGCTTGACGGCGACACCGCTCACTTCTGTACTGTACATCTCCCACAAGACGCTCATGCAGTCGGAGTCTGGAGACCCTGATCCGCGTATTGCCCTCTAAGAAGGCTATCTTGATGACTGTATGCCTACTCAACTCCCTGCGCAGACCCAGATTTATCAAAAGTCGACTTCAGCTCCTTGCCCATGCAGCTGGTTACACCTTATAACGGGACGTTTTGTACGTCATTCAACTGTATGCGCACCGCAGGAAATTTGCCGACACTCCTAAGGGGCTATAACAAGCAAACCATGGCGGAGTTTGAAGGGCCAGGACGACCGCGCGCTAACGTTACTAATATCCCCCTCCCCCTAACCAGCTGCACCCCCCGATTGGTCACTGCGTATCCCCGCGGCGCCATGCATAAGCTTGGAGCTGATCGGGACGCAGCAGCTACTTGAATGCCAGCATGTTGGCCGCCGCGTCAGTTGCCTAGCTGCGAGTCCTCGCTACTCGCCTTCGGCCTTCGGTCGACATTGGACGCCATGGCCCCATCTACGGCTTTCATGTATTCGACGTCCGTGATGTCCGGTCCGCAGCGCGTTTTCCTAGCGTCGGCATGGAGGTCTTCAATATACTCCTCCATCTTGTTGGCAAGTCTCTCACCGGGTTTTTCTCCACCGTGCGCAGGATATTGACAGAAAGCTAACGCAGGTATCGCGTTGGCCGCTGCCATGCTATCCAGGAAGCTCCCGTGGATACTTCAATGTCCAAATTGGCCCCGTATCCTCGTTCTTGTAAATCATAGCGCAGCGTAAGTCGTCCCATGTCATCCTCCTTGCCTTAAAATGAAAATGACATGTGACATCGTGCGCGCAGATGGGCTTTCTTCTTCACAAGTGCGTATGCCTCAAATCATCTGCCTCATTCAGCACCCAACATCCCCGTTGCTGAGTGCTCTGCTTCATCCTCAGTTTCGATTGTCATCGACAGCCTCGGCTTGGAGTTCGACTCGTCCGTGTGCATGTCGGCCGTCCTGACCTGCATCGGAACTCAACGCGATGGCCATATACTGGGTCACGACCGGCGCCTGCGATCACGACGATGCCGACCCAAAGACATGCGTCATCATCGACACGCTCACCACTAACGGCGTCGTCTGCACCACCACGTCGGACGTTGTCTCTATCCTGGACCCGCGCCCGCCGCTCTCGAAAGCATGACCCGGCCCAACCTTCACTCGAGCTTCGAGGCCGAATTGTCGACAGTTCATGGGACACTCCGAGTTGGAACTCACATGCAGATACCCTACACCCGTGCTGCAAGCATATGTGCTTTACACGACCAGACGCATCCTTGGACGAGGATGGCGGGCAGCCGGTGGACGTCCCGCAAACATGCTCTTCCTGGGCCTTCTTCCTCCGGCGATCTTCGCCGGCGACTACAGTGCGGCGTCCCAAAGTCACTCGACATCGACTCCTGAGGGCGGGCGCACGCGGTTGCGAAGTATGTAGTACGTTAGTGTACGAGGCTTCTTCCATCCAACAGCACAGAGTAACATTGAGCGTGACCGCCCGTTGCGTGTGGGGTTGTCGAACCTGGACTTGGGGCTGAAGCAACCAGCCTGGGTATGAGGCGGGTGCTAGAATTACCGCTGAACTTGCGCGATGGCGTCCACAGACTCGGACGGCAGACACCCGGCCGCCGATATGGTACACGCCCTCCTCAGCCAATCCGGGTGGCTGGTTTAGGTCCCCAGAGTCGCTTTTGTGGCTAGTAGGTGCAACTAGTACGCTACCCCTTTTCACACTTAGACTAGCTAGGTGCACCGCAGATCGAAGTATATCCCAAAGAACGGGTGCATAAACGTGGGGTTTATTCAGCAAGAACACCGCTGGCTGAACCCTCGGCGTTCGGCCTCGGTCATTCCAGCCTACGATGGCGCCATCTACGGGCACGCACCCGCTCGACATCTGTGATATGTCCAAGTTGCAGGGCGGTTTTCTAGCGTCGGCTTTGAGGTGCCACGCTATCCAGGAAGTTGGCACAGGTTGGCACGCATCGTTCGATCCCCTATCTGTCCTCCTTACCTTGGTGTGACGTCGCACGTGGCAGATGGGCTTCGCCTTCACAAGTGCGTATTTCTCAATACCGTGGTTGATTGCACGCCGCATGCTTACCATCCTAAATGTTCCGTTCCACCCGCATTTTCGATTCTCGTCGACAGCGTGGGGCTAGCGATCAACCAGTCCGTATGCCTCTTGGCCATCTTCACCTGCATCGCCTTCTACGCACTCTCGAAGCTTTCCATGTATCTTTTTCTTGGTGAGTCTAATCATTTGCTGCATCGTTCCCCTACTTTACGGCAAAGTAACGTTGAACACGTCAGCGGACAAGGTTTATGCCGTCTGGTCCGTCGGTCCGGACAGGAACGGTTACACTGCAAAGGGTATCTCGTGTCCGTATTCTTTATCATTTCCTTCTCCGGCACAGTGGTCATACTGTCTCTAGGTACGTCCGCTGACCTGGCTACGTCGAGTTGTATATTTACTGTGCCCCTGTTCCGGACAGCGCTAAGAGCATACCGCGTTCCTTCCGGACGACGGCTTGTGCGCCATAGGCAACACGCATATTTCGTCGATCATCAATCTGACCTACGATACGTGCGTAGCGATGCGTCATGCGAATTTTGCCTTGTAGGCTCTTCAACATCCTGCTCACCGTGCTCTTCGTGCGGTCGGGGCACTTGGGTCCGGAGTCTCTGGTGAGCCTCCTCGCTCCTCGCTGGCTCCCCGTGCAAAACACTCACCTACCCCTGTTTGACCGTGTTTCGCAAACGTGCTCGTGCTCATACAGGGCTTCTTCCAGCGCGCTCACGGGTTCATGAGTCAATGTCACCTTCCTCGCCGCTATGGATGGCGAAGACCTGGGGTGGTGCTACCTCGCAGGCTGCGGCTTCGACGTGAACATCCCTGTTCTACCTTCTGGCACCCTGCTTGTACATCTTTTGGTTTAACCCTCGCATTTGAAGGTGACGGTCAACGCCATGGCCATGTATCCGGTCATGACCGGCACCTGCGAGCAAGACGGCATCGTGTGTACCATCGCCTCTGACGCACTCCGAGTTGATCGACGGCGTCTCATGCAGATATCTTACTCCTCCGCTTCAAGTACGTGAATGAGGACTAGCGGGCGGGGCAGTCGACGTCCGAGTCGGCTGGACGCAAACGCGCTTTCCAGGACCGTCATTCCTACGGCGCGCAAAGTTAGTACCCGAAGTCACGGTGCGGCTCACGGCCTTGGGAATTAGTCAAGAAGTGGCACGTTAGCCTTCCAGGCGTCTTTCTCCGGAATTTGCGGAGAAGTGCCGATCGCGCCACATCGCCGCGCGTTCGAGCGAATCCAGGGGCTATTCTTGAATTCCGACTATCCGATGGCGGCGAGCCTGAAGATGCTGAGCGTGCTGTCATCGTATTTCTATTGACATACACAGGCAGGACGAGAACGGGGCGATGCGTAATGGTGGAAACGAGTTCGTTGTCGGCAAAGACGGAGAACAATATCATACCTCGTGCGTCGCCCTGCCACAGCCGATTCGAATTGTATGTCCGAGTCACGTCTTGTCAAATCCGGTATGTTAAACGCCTGGCTGCCAGCTACATATCAGTGGCGTGAACGGTGAGACAGCACAACTCCACAATCGTTGACATGCGGCACGTGGCCCTGTTCGTCTCCAGTTACACCCAAGAAAATATTCGAAGCCAGAAAGCCACCAGTGCCGTCCGGACAGCGAATGCACTCGATGTCGGCGTCGTTTTCTCGCTCTCCCAGCACAAACGCTTCAAGCTGAGCCCTCGCTAGCCGCCTTCGGCCGCGGTCCTCAGTTCTGGCTATGATGGCGGCATCTAGGCCTACGTATCCGCTCGAGGTCCGTTCTATCCACGCCAAAGGGCGTGGGCATTTTTCTAGCGTCGGATTGGAGGTCTTCAACATGCTCGTCCATCTCGTTGGCAGGTCTCTCGTCGTCTTTACCGTCTGCATGATATTGACACAAGATTTGCAAACGTATCGCGCTAGCCTCTGCCATGCTATCCAGAAAGCTGGCATGGATCATTCAGTCGCCTTCCGAAGCGAGGGTTGCACTACAAACCCTATCTTATCTCCATGTTCTTCAGTGTCCTACTCCGGGGTGGTCGCCATGCGGCTTCACGGTGCGTCCATAGACCGGTTTACCGTGCCCTTGCTCCGCACGTTGCACAGAACGTACGGTGCACTTTCGGGACGACGGCTTGTGCGTCATTGGCGAGACGCGCATTTCTTCGACTTGCAAGTGCTGCGACGCTGGCCGTCAGGCTGCGTTCTGGGACCTGAGAGAGCATCAGTCAATCGAGCCCAACAAGTACTCGCCAGGAAAAGCATAAAAATAGAGATGGAGACATCCACACCCGGCTTGTCTCGCGCCATGCTCAGGATGTACACCGACAGCTGGCGCTTTGATACTGCGGTCGAGGCGAATTGATTGAGATCGCGTGGAATCCGATAGTAAACTAGACGTTGCGCGAGTTCTCAGAGCCATCTCAACTTGTTCTGGTTCCAGAACACGGCGATCTTTGTGTGAGGAGAGTATGTTCGTGCTGCGTGCTGCCGTGGTGACTGTTGAGCCCAGTTCCGATTTGGCGCCGGCCTTAACCCAGTAGGCGCTCGCGGAGTGTAATTATGTAACAGCACAGCCACCCTTTCACGAAATAGTACTTAACACATCTACCGTAATCGCTCCTCCTCCTACCTCCTCCTCCAGCATACCTTGCGAGCCCTATGAACGTTCAACTGCCGACAGAGCTTTGGTACCCCATCATCCGGGTATTGCCGATGAGCGGCCAGAAGGCGTGCTTGTCGGTCTCCAAACTGCACCATGACATCGCTGTCAAATAGTACGTCTTCTCGCACCTCACCATCACTCTCGGCCTGTGGAGGAGACACGATGAGATAGAACATTTGCATGATGAGATGGGCAGGGGTGAAATGATTGTCACCCCGCTACGGATCCACGAAGCCAAGCGAGTGGCTCAAGTCAATTTTGGCCTCCTCCGGCACATCATAGAGACGCCGGACTTCGCGCGCAACGTCCGGAAGCTCACAATACGTGCCTACTCGCTCTTCGAAGGGGCTCATATGGTGTATGAGATCGGTAAGTGAGTAGTTTGGCTGATGGCTTACGCTGACGTTGCTCCTGTAGGTACCTTGGTGCACGCCATTGAAGCACTCCACAATCTTACCGCCTTCGCTTGGTATGGGCCCCTTCCGATAACCCCGTGCGAGGTTATGAACGCGCTCCTACGGTCCTCAGGACAGACAGTCGTTGACGTCCTCCTTCAGTGAGTTCCGCGTGGCACCGATTTATCGTGTGCATCTTACGAGACCATATGTAGCCCCGAAATCCCGGTGGAGCTATGCCTCGACTCTTTCACCGAATTGCGATCTCTCGTATTCACGCATAGATACGACGACCTGTGGCCTGAAATGCACGCTGGTCTTCCATACCACAATACCGCTCACCAGGCAATAGCGGCCAACTCAGCGACCCTACGCCGGCTCGACGTGTACGGCGACGACTTGTGGAGCTGCCCTCCATCATCATTCTCGAATCTGCAAGAGCTCACCGTCGTTTTCCCAGACACCCTGGCCGGCCTGGCGTCGGTCTTCGAGAACTGTCGCAAGCTGCGTGGTTTCACATTTTGCGGGGACAGTGTCCCCAAGCACATGGCCGACGTCCTGCGCACCCACTCAGGGGCATTCCCTCACTTGACATCATTCAAGCTCCTGTCCATGTTCCGCCTTCCTGAGGACTTCATCAACGAAGTTGTGACGTTCCTCAAGAGAAAGAAGCTGCTCCGCCGCGTGGACTTCCTGACCCACACGCAAGCTGACGTGGGCGAGGACCTCGCGAACATCTCATTCCTCAAAAGTCTTGCAGAGCTCCAAAGCTTAGAGGTGCTCGGGCTCGATGTCCGTGCGGGGAAGCTGACCGCGGCGCACGTCAAGCTGCTCCAACAATACATCCCGGGCCAGGTGTCCGCCCTCTTTATCCTCTTTCACGCCGGTTCGTCCGATATCGAAGCCACAGACTGGGAAGCCTTTGCGAGTAACTATGGCTCTCTCCACGGCCGTCCGTTTCTGATTTATTCTGACTTCTGATGGCCTGCGTAGTTCTCTAAGCTCGGTGCCCTCCGCTATCTCCACCTCGCGACCCTCACGCTGCCAACGCAGTCGTTCTGCAATACCATCTTCAAACACCCCCCGCCGCACCTAGAGCTACTAGGGTACAACAACGGCATGCGCTGGATTACCGCACGCGACCCGAGAACACGCGCGCCGATGTACACAGAGTTCTGGTCCGACGCGAAGGTGTTCTTCCGGACTGTGGAAAACTACCATGGGTGCGAGGATTGGGAGTGGCTGCTGCGACACCACGGGCAGGACGACGACGATTGAGACCTCTGTGAAAAATCCCACTTACCACTGTCTGCTTGGCTGACGTTGACCCCATGTAGGGACTACAGACCCGCCGGATGCGTGGCGGCAAATGGATGCGGAGGATGCTGACTGAGTACCGTCGTGTTTGTGCGTTCCATTCTCCCATTTTGTCCGTCCGGCCATTGTTGCTCAATATCCGCTGAATTTATGATGTATTCTACATTGAAGCACTAGCGTTAATTCCTAACCAACGGTGGGCTCATCGCGAATTGGGCTCTTGAAGGGATTACACGGCGCGAGATAACATTGTCTCTAGCTGCTAATAAGTCAGCGCGATAATGCCGCACCGTATCGATCTAAATCGCGGTAAGTAGTCGGCGACGTTTGTAACGAAAGCTTGTGTGTCACCGTGATCAGGTTTTTGTTTGTTAAGTAACCAGTGGCACAGACACAGAAGCCACATGCGCTGACTTATTATTCCACACATAACGCATACTTTTGAAAGGCATTACTTATTCAGCTCGATACTACGCTGCGGAGTAGGTAGCCCCGCCGGTGTTATTAAGGACGGCCACATTCCTTTTTGGGTACTGCACTGCCACCAGCCTGTCGCTTTCGAACTCGATTCCGGCTCCCGGCGGTCGCCAGCAACCACCATCCACTTCCCAGTACATCTCCTGCCTCAGCTCAGCGTTCGAATAAGGTGATACCAATGTCCACTATAGAGGCAATCTAACTTGTTAGTGAGACTTAAAGTTAGAAACCGTAAAGTACATCGCCACATCAAACTGTACACCGGTTGCCATCGTCCTCCAAATTCGACCTCAACAGGATAATCTTTCTCCCCGGCGAACTCGTGGACCACGTCATCGATCACGGCCACGACGACTCTCCTGCTCTCAAGGCGTCAACTCTCGTCAACATGCCTGGGCACCCACGGGCCACAAGTCGCTTCCATCTCTTCGAGCCCTACGGCCAGTCCTTACGGACGGTCGAACGTCAGCGGCGAAGGCGAGCGGAGATACAGAGAGTCTCGGATATGCCCTAATCCTGGTGAGTCGTTGGCTCGTCATGTCCAGAGCTTGATTCGCGCACGAACCAGCGTGCACCATTCGGCGTGCTGTCCATGTCGTTCCCTCGTATTTCTCGCCGCGCATTCCGCGTATCGGAGAGGCGAGGGTTCAAGTCGTTACAGATCGTTCGTCTCGACCCTCGCCTCTACATTGCCTGACATTCATGTCTCTGGTGCCTGGTCTGGCCTTGTACACGGCAGACTCGTGCACACAGCTCGCAGCGGCGTTGCAAATGCGTAACTGAAATCATCTGGGGCATGTGGCCCATGGGTACATCCAAAATCATAGTCACAAATGAGTGTACGAGATACGTGCGCGCCAGCGCGTCCGTTCCGCTCCATGACGTCCAATACCGTCAGTCCTCCAGTTTGAGCGACGCGAAGCGATTGATCGATTTCGTGTCCGCGTCCGCCTTCGGTACCAAGGTCAGTCGGTGTCCAGACTGCTGCTGGGTGCGCGATTGCACTTACTGTCTTTCCGGATGCGTTGACGAGCGAATGCATGGACCCAGTGCGACGTGTCTAAACCGACTGTCAGCTGACGGCGTGCGGGGGGCGGTTGAAGCATCAATGACTACCTTGTGGTGTTCGGGCGTGCGCGACCACCCTTCTTCAGGAACATCGTTGGGTGGTATCGTCCGAGTTCTCCAGCATTTGCTAGCGTCGGCAGCACCACGATTGAAGCTAGTAAAGGAGGTTCTCGATCCGAACTGGCTTCCGATACCCTCCTGGTGGGACGTCCGAGTTGTCAGGCTGGGACACTTCAATGCGCGGGTTTGGGACTTACATTTAAGGGCTTCTTCGGCTTGTGCTTTTCGAAGTAGTGTTTCTAAGCGGCTTCAATCGGTCGTGCTGAAACCAGCGTATATTGCCCCTGGACTCACCCTGACCTCCCTCTCGTACCCTCTTGCGACCTCGCGGTCCTGACACATGATTCGCCACTCGTTCAGCTTCGTTTCGCACTCCTGGGCTAGGAACACCATGGCGTCCCTCCCGAACACCCAAGGTTTGTCATCCGTCTCTGTAGCCCAGACCTTGGTGCGCCGGGCGGTGGAACGGTACTGGTAGGCGATGACCCAAGCGTTCGTCCTTCCCCATTCCGGCAAGGAGTGCAAGTGGTGGTCGTGTCCAGGCGTGATATGGTCATGGGGTGCGATGGGGACGGAGAAGTGTTGAAAGGCGAATGGCATCACCGAGATGTCCTCGCCCTTGTAGGTGGTGCCGAGGCAGATCGTCACGCCTCCTTCGGAATCGGGGTCCTGGTCCTCCATAAAGATAGCGGGGCGAGCATTCTGCGTGCGGTCAAGCTTGCTGGTGATGCTGACAAGCGACTGTTTCGACATGATGAGACTGAGGCAGTAGCCGAGGTTGGACTCGGGTTGCTGGAAGATGTGGTAGATCGGCGTGTAGACGGACTCCATCATACCCCACACATCGCCTGCGGTGAACGTTAAGTCTTTGTTGCGTTCCACGGGTAAATCGACGGGCTCCGGGCGCGAACAACCGATGCAGAGAGCCATGGTCAGTGAGAGACAGAAGGCGGTATGAAGGTCAGTGGGCAGGATCCAGCCTGCAGGGTGAAAGAGGGGATGCCAGGAGATCCCATGGACGTACGGGTTTTGTAACTCACGGGGGTGAAACCTTGAGCGCTGCCCGTTTCGTAGAATGAGACATCAAGTTCATCTTCATTTCTGAATGCCTGGTGAAAACAACTGAGTCCTGGACGCCGCGTAACGGTTACGCAACCTGTTCAAGCAAAGACCCGGCGGCGGACGGATCAACACGTTGAGTCATGGACGTAGCGTAAGATTTATTCATTATTGTTAGCTGAGCCCTACCTAAAAGACAAAGGCGTCGGTCGTGACGCTTGAAGCTTGTATAAGACTGCACGGTTTCACTAACAATACAATTATCTCCTTTGGCAAACGTCGAGTCTGTCAATGTCTCTCTCTTGCCTCTCTACATTGTAAGCCACTCTGTCGCGCTTCTTGGATCACTGTGGACCGACGACGCTTTGCTCCTCAAGCTGTGCTCAGCCCACTACTAAAGCTCGCAGTGGCACCGGTTGTCTGTCTCTAGCCCTGTCCCTCTTCAGCCATGTCCGTCCCAGCTCCCTTCCCCTTCTGTCCTGCCCTCGGCATCTATGCAGCAATTCGTATGGACTCCGAAGCAATGGTGGCGCATCTGGACGCGCAGGCACTCGAAGAAGCTCAAGCGATGCATCCCAAGACTTACTTGGTCAAGCTTCATTATGTGCGCTCCTCGCCCATCGTGGTCACCGCAGTCGTTAGCTGACATGATGGTTTATGCAGACCTTGGGGTTGCCATTCCCAGGGTACTCGTCATACGGATACTCCGCGATGGTTGTCGGACCTTCGCCCAGGCCGATCGACGACGTGCACGGCTTCCACTCGGACATGTGCGTTCCTATCTTCCCGAATGAAGCACGTCCCTCCGGACGTGCGCCCGTCCGTACGAACCCCGGATTCCCCTTCAGCAACTGCTATCATTGGGGGCTGGACATCGACATCCGGGTGCATGGGCGAGAGGAGGGCTTCGACGAGACGCACGCTATCGCCCTCCCCGCGAGCGAGTGGATAGACATGCAGTCGGTCCTCGGTCGGGACAAAGGTCGCCTGAAGCGGGCCCGGTTAGCTCGCCAGGCCGCTTTGGGTTCCGCATCCGAGGCTGGGTCTCCGGGTTGCGCGCCGACGAGTACCTCTGGCTCAGACTTCGTCGACATCTTGGCGACGCCGGAATTCGGTGATCCAGAGTATGTTCCGCTAGTCCACCTCTGGGCAGATCTTGTGGCGAACGTCAAACAAGAAGATATCGGCGATCCGCTTGACTTGTACAAGGAACGGTATGAGATCGCCAGGTGAGCCACACCCTGCCCTCCGTGTTCCGACCCGTCTGGCTCACTCGGCACGTAGCATCATTCGGAACGCCCACATTCGAGACCCGGACCTTCCGACGCTGAGAGAGGTTATGGCGTCCCAGAGACCTCCATACTCCGACTCTGATTCGGCGAGCTATATGTCAAGCGATATGGACGACGAATCGGTGTGGGAGGAAGGAGAGCGTGCTCCAGAGGACGAAGAGCGAGCCCCGGACAAAGGAGAGTGTGCTCCGGAGGAAGCAGAAGGGCCGAGGGAGGAAAGGGAGCGGGCGGTGGAGGAAGGAGAGCGAGCGGACGATGGAGAGCGACCGAGAGCGGAAGAGCCCGTCTCGAAAGCGAATCGTGAGTGATATCTTGGACATTCGATGAACATCGCTCACGTGCAGACCCAGGGTTTCGTCCATCTGAGTTGCTTCGCAAACTGCGTTCCCGTGTCCGAGACATGTTGGCCGTTTCGCATGTTCGCGCCTAGCCGTCACTGACTTCTCCCTCCGCGTGGTACAGGCCCACTTAGATCCGCTAGCGTACATCAGTTCTTTGTATTTGATATGTTCTCTTCGCCGACCCTTCAGTCGTTCCTTTAGCTTTTGATCCCCTTTCGCCCGTGCGTATCTCGCCGATCCGTGCAATCTAGCCACTCCTTTGCATGCGACGTAAAGCTGAAGCATCCTGCCTCATCATTAGAGCTCTTTCAATTCGTCCGTCCTCTCCGGTTCGTGCCAATGTCAGAAAACCGTGCAGCGGGTCTGGCAGCTTGACGCGTAAACTGCTCCGAGACTCCTGTCCGCTGTCCTCTTCGTTTTCGAAAGAAACTTGGCGACCTTACCTTCGGCGAGGGATATAGGTCCTCTTTACCGATATCATCATCCGAGTCTGTCGCCGGTTCAATCCAGAACTTAGTAGCATATAATGAGATGGTGAGAAGCCCGCTGGCTCTGTCGGGTCGACCTGTAGCTGGTCGGAGTCGGAGTAGGTCGGAGATCTGAATTCCGTTTTTGCGGAGTACAGCCTTTGTTTTCGCGGTGCCAAAGCGGAGATCGAATATGGGTTTATTCGGCGAGCGTCCACGTCACGCCGCTGAAATGCTCGCTCTGGCAGCTGGAATCCCGGCCGCGAGTCACCAGTACCTACGATCTGGGAAACTATGGACCCGCGCGTCCAAGTACAACTGTCTGGTTGCACGCGAAGGTGCTCTTTCCGGCCGTTTGAATTGCAACGAACTGATACCACAAATGTACACTGAAACCAAAACGGCTAATATAAACTTATTCAGAACTACCTTGTCGAGTAGCGACCCTCGAGACTGACGCGAACGATGCTCCTAGCATAAACCTTCGGTAGAACACGTTTCAAGAACATCTTATGGACGGCTACTTCCTTATCGAACAACGACAGAGCTACATCTGGAGCCAGATTGGAGAGATCCTCTTGCGCATGTGCCTGCGCCCACTGCCGATATTCTGCAGAGTAGAACATCGCCCATACGACCTCCAACACGGGGAGCTGCGCCAAGGCGTCATCCATAGTGCGCCAAACCGTCGCGAGGTCGGGCTGGTCCCAATACTCCGCGTAAGATATATTCCCCTCCGGCGGTGCAAATGTAAATGAGACGTTCTTGACGGAGGGCGGACGGTGCTTCACCAACTCCGCAGCGGCGCCAATGGAAGCTACGCTGTGGCCGAGGACGCGTGCTCGGACGGGGTCCGATATCGGCATGGCGAGCGGGATGGAGAGGGAATCTAAGTGCTTACAGTCCGCGATGGGTACCGTAGCCCAGGATCTGGAGGGTTCTGCTGGAGACGGAGCCACATATTGTTAATCAGTCCACGACACGAGATACGGCCAATGTGTACGCACGGAGCGGCTGATGACGGACGATGTTGCGGTCAAGGACGAAGTTTGGGTCGAGCAAGAGGGTCCGCAGTGTGCCCTGACAGTGTCGTATTATCCTGGCCGCCACGCCGACCGTGGGCGCCATCAGGACTAGCTCCTGCAAGGCCCAGCGGTGCGTTGCGTGTTCGAGCAAGTAGCATATCACCTCGTCCTCCCCCGGATAGAGAAGAAAAAGCATGAGCCTCAGAGCACGGCGTACGCGGAAGCCTCGCGCTAGCTCGAGGAGCCGAGACGAGGATGCCGTGACCTGTTCCTGGTGCCATTCGCAAGTCGATCCCTGGATCTTCAGCTCGTCGAGCTCCGCGAACAGGCCAAGCACGGCGCACAACGGGTGGAATGTGTCGTCGGATGTCGTACAACAGTCGATGGAGAGTGTATGTAGCCGCCTGGCGCCACCCGTCGACGAAACGTACGGCCTGTTGACATCGGATGCGTGGCTAGAGGAAAGCGAGATGCCGCGCAAGGAGAGACACTGTATGAGTGGCAAACACGACAGCATTCTCTCCAAGTCCTCTACGCGAAGATCGGGGAGCGGCGGATTGAGTATTGGGGCGAATACTGTGATCGTCTTAATGTAGAGGTAGACATCCGGCGACGCGAGCAGCCAATCGTACAGATGCGGTAGCGTCCTCGTCGCGGACACTGGATTGCAACGAACGGTTTCGAATAGGTGGTATCGGCAGGATGGAAGCCAATCACGACATACAAGAGAGGATGCGGAGAGCGTGAGGACGTCGTTGTGGAGGTGGTCGATGATGTTGTCGATGGTCTCTCCCGGGAGTAATAAGCGTCCGCTGTGTTGCGTATCGTTTCTCTCCAATGGGTTCAGTTGGTACTTGAACTGCCTGCTTCCGTGGAGTCAGTTTAAGCATCATTTCTGTGTGACGAAGGAGCCATACCCAGCATTTGGCAGTGTGGTGGCTGTACTCGCCGAGCCTTGTCCCTCAACATCCATCGTCTCGAGAGACCCTCAGACGGAGGCACTGGGATGCCCTTTGGAGTGGCAGCAGGATGGGAGGGATGGCGGCAAAGGAGCAGGCGATGGTGGAGTTCGGACGAGGTTCGGAAGGCTCGATGTCACGGTCACGATGAGATTTAGGGCCGGCTCCGGCATCGGGACCGTATCAAGATACGCGCCGAATCCTCTGCAGCCTGAGGCTCCTCTTCTAGCTACAGCCACCACATTCCATTCCCTCGTATTACACTTCAGAACTCCAGATTCCATGGCTTATAGCATCTTCCCCTCGCCCTCGCTGCCCATCGAGCTTTGGATGCAGGTGATCGGAGCATTGCGTCCCGTTGATCAAAGATCCTGCTTGTCCGTCTCCAATGCGCTCCATGACGTCTCCGTGGCATTCGTCTTCTCAGATATAACGGTCCGGCTTGGTGTCTTGCAGGAAAGCTACTCTAGCGTCGAACGCTGGCGCTCTTGCCCTGATACGGAACTGGCCGAGGCGAGAACCGCAATACGCATGAGCCACTCGTTTTTGCAGCACATCACCCAGTCCCCGATTCTTTCCCGTTCCGTGAAAAAGCTTTCCGTTCATTCATATGGTGTTGTAGAAGAGTCAACACCACTCATAGGTAAGCTACACATTAATCCTACTCGACTTCGAGTTTGTGCTAATATCAACTCCTAGATGACTTAGTAAAGGTGCTCTCCATGCTGCGGCTTCGCGCGTTCGCTTGGTATGGTCAATCGTCTTAGCTGTACAGCGTCATATTCATAGCCAATGTTATAACAGGGAAGATCTCCCATATTACCCATCACTTCCCCCGTTTAATCGGTTACGATCCCCCTCGTTCTTGCACCGATACGACATCCTCGACGCCTATTACCATTCAATCCTGACGCCGAACCATTCCCTCGTGCCCATGAAACAAGCGGTCGAGGCTAACTCACTCTCCCTGCACTCTCTACACGTATTGGGCGACGTCCTTTCGACATGCAAGACTCAACCCTTCTCGACCCTTCTCGACCTTAGCCTCATCTTTATCTCCCCCCAGATCGTCAACAGTGCACGACATCACCCGCCGCAGGTGTATTTTGCTCTTCACGAACTTGCAGAGGGAGAGGACTTGCTCCCAGGTGGCCCAGTCGAACATGATGTCCTGGTGAAATTTGAACGAGGCAAGGCCGGGGAGGGCGTCCGGGTGCGCATCGAAGACCTCGCCGGGTCTGGAGGATATGAGGAGGGTGAGCGACGTGAGAGCAGCACAGTGCTGGAAGAAGGCCATCACATGTTTTGACGCCTCGAGCTCCTGGAGCCGAAGGAAGGAGGGGACGGAGCACTGCCAGATGATGTCGCCCGGTATGGCGAGATGCGAGAGGATACTGGGGTTGGCGTCGACCAGAGTGAGGATGGCGCTTTCGAGTCCATTCCCCTCAGACCGGCACAGATGTGGCCTGCCCGAGGGTAGACAACATCGGAATCATGACCAAGTTACACACTGATGCCCAGAATTGCGACGGATATCCGTTAGCATAGGAATAGAACGACTTACTATTCGTAACCGGATCACGATCATAGATGGAGTACATTTGCAAACAACTATTGAAGCAGCACGCGGCCAGTCGTCTCCCCGAACACACCAGGCGCCAAATCATCTGCCGTTCGGTCAGTACTCCACCGAACAGGTATGGACGAGCCATGTAGTCAAAGACTCACCAATGTCATAGTAGTCGTGCCATCGCAACAGCCACTCCCACTCCGCACACCCGAAATCTTCCACGGACCTGAATTTGAGTTTCGACGCGGACCAGCACGGGGAGCACTTCGGACGGTCGTCATCGGGGTCGCCGTGGTCCCGCACGAGCCAGCGCAAGAACGGCCCATAGCCGAGCAGCTCGAGGGACTGGGGGGGATCCTCAAGGATCTGCTGTTTGAGGAGGTCGAGTTGTCGGGTCCAGTCGAAGATGTGGAAGTATCGCAGCGAGGCACGGCTCTTGACCTAGGAATACAGATAAACGCATGAGAAATGGCCTGATAGGTAGTAGGAAGCACACTCGACGCACGAGATTGAACCATTCCTGTAGGAAGACGTCGTTGCTCAAGAAGTCGATGGACGTGGAGACGCGTAGCGCGGTCACTCCACGGGGAATGAATCTGTCGAAGAGGCCGATGTCCCCTCGTTCCCATCGAGAGCCAGTGACGCTAAAACCGAGCACTTGCAGATATGGAAGCGGTGCAACGGCCTCGGCCAAAAGATACACCAGGTCACCCGACTGCTCGATATCCACATCAAGCGACACTAGGTTCTTCTTGTTGCTTATAAAGGTTGCGAGGATTTTTGCATGCTGGGGTTCGAAGTAGTCCTCCGCAGGGAAGTAGATAAACTTCAGTGCGCGAAGTTCGGGGAGTGCAGTCGGGGCCGCATCCAACCCGGCGAACAGCTCTCCGAGAGCCCGGGGGAACAGTGTGAGGGACCGAAGGGATGAACAGTGTCGGAAGACGACAGCCAATCCCTCGGCCTTTTTTGTTCCGATGAGCTCAAGCTCTTGCAGGCCGAGTATAGACGGAATGGAACACTCCCAAAAGACGTCGCGTTGGATTGCAATCCGTGTTAGAGTGCGCGACATGGCGTTTATCGCGTCCCGAACGGCGTGTGAGTGGTCCGGGTCGACAGTAGTGTCTGGCACACCCCCTTCTGTCAAACACAGTCTGCGGATGTTGCTGAATGCAGGGAGGCAGCGTAGAGCGGCCGTGTCCGCCATCCTTTACGACGGGTCAGCGACTTTCTGAACTGGTATGATCACAAAGGAAGCAAACCGTACGGGATGTTCAGCTCTTCCAGCGAGGCTCCCGAGGAACGAGCGAGGGCGGTGAGGACGTGGTGGCTCAATGGTGGCGAGTGACCGTACCAATGGAAGGCGTGAAGGTTCCGCATAGTCTGGATTGCCTCGATAAGAGCTCCTATGCGAGTCACAATAAATTGTCGTCAATAGGCAGTGATTTGAAAACCTGCACAGGCTCACGATGGTGGAATGTACCATCGCCGCCGTCGACGTAGGCGCGGACGGTGAGCGTCTTGATGATTTTTGCAAAATCGGGGCAAAAGGTGATGTGGCGAAGGATGTCCCAAGTAACGTTGTTCTTCATCTCCAGCTCGTCGAGTTTCTCATCCAATGCGGAGGTGGCGCTGTCGTAAACCCAGAGACCGAAGTAAACATAGACGTGCGAAAAGAGTGCCCTGAGAGCGAAGGCATGGTGCAGTTTTGAGAGACCAAGGCAGATCTTCTGATCCTCGCGCGGGAGATGGTCGACTATGATGCCCCATAGTTCAGGAGGCAAAGGCTTCATGTCGGCGTCGGCGGTGGAGGCAGGGTGGCACCGTTGGCAGCAACCTGTTGGCAGGCTTGTTGACAATCGCTGGCGGTGCTGCGGTTCGGCCCGGAGTCTCCGGTCTTTCCCGGGTGGCCCCGGCAGGCACAGCCTATGCTATACATATGCCATCAGCAAACTGGGTTTGAGGTTTAGAAAGACCTGTAATAATGCATCTAGCTCTGTAGCCATGGTAGTGGTTAGTAGGTGCCTCACCCGATATTCCAGTTTAGAATCTGGCTCTGCAGCCTTCCGGCGGACGCGCCGATTGGCTACAGTTTAGAGCTGAGCGTGCTCCGGGGCGCTGTAGGATTTCGCCGGAGCGGGGGGAAATACTGTAGTGGCCTGTCGGATAGGTGTGCACTCCCTGTAGTGCCAGGAAGGATCAATATGGATATATTGTAGCACCATGCAGGACTGATGGGGAGATATGGTAGAGGATTACAATAGTCCCCGGGCGTATGGTAGTGTACGATGAATGGCTATAGTTGCTGTATAGTGACTCCCCGGCAGGCATTGCCCTGGTACTCGCCCACAGCCATGCAACGCACACAAAATTTAATAATGGTCAAAATTATCAATTTTGGCGGGCGGAGCAACAATACATCACAGCATCTATTACGAAAAGAGAGAGCGCGCGAGCATGCGATTTGTGGACCAGTGTGAGACTGCTGCGAGACAAAAAGAGACCGAGGCACTTGCGAATCAACAGCCAGAGCGAGAACAGGCGAGCAGGACAGAGAGAGCCATCAAGAGAGTGAGCAGACAGCATGCGCAGGGAGGAGGTCGAAGCGTTTAATGAGATCCTCTGTACTGCTGAAGTAAGGAGGTCGTCGTGGAGGACCTGAACGCAGCGTGAGATCAGCAAGATCAGCAAAGCTAGCTGGTGTGCGTACTCTATTTTGGAATGGTTCACGTTGCAGCCGAAGAAGACGGGAAGCCCAGCCCTGAGCTGGCACACGATGGCGTCCTTGAGGACGTCAATATCCGCGTTCAGGTCTGGGAGCACGAGTGTGGACGAGAGACCGTGTGCCATGCCAGTCTTGATCAGAGATGCGGGTCTGCAAAGGCGCTGGGGAGTGTGCGATGGGAGCAGGACTTACAGAGCACGGGGCGGCCGCCCTAGAGGTTGCTGAGCTTGTCGACGGTGTAGAGCTTGCGGTACTCGTTCCGCGGGTCGTTGATGAGCGAGAACGAGTCCGTGGGCTGTCACATACATGACCCGCGCACGGTCGGCACGCGCGTATCAACGTCTGGGCAAGTTCGCGCGGGGACGGGGACTCACCGAGTGCTTGTGGTACGCGAACGACCTGTAGAACTCCTTCGGGGTGCCCGTCCACGTCTTGGCCTTGCCGTCCTTGTCGTAGTAGTCCCACGTGAATGCCTCGTCCGGCTGCGGCACGATGCCGAGGGTCGCGCTCATCACGACGTACACCTCCTTCAGGAGGGCCTCTTTCTTGGCGCGGAGCATCGCAAGGGCTGTGGGAGCCGAGTGCTCGCTGTTTGCCGTGAGGGAGACGTGGAGCGCACGCAGGATGAGGGCGTGCTCGCGCAGCTTGGTCTTGAGAAGAACGTTGATGGGGGACGAGAATGAGGAGTGGAGGGACTCCGGGTGCACTGCTTGTGGGACGACGCCGTAGGTCGGCTCGTGCGTGCGCGAAAGCGCCGGTAGACGGCGACAAGTATGAGAATAAAGGAAGGAAGGAAGGGGTGTGAGCCGGACTAGTTGCATGGGTGAAAGGAGAGAGGAGGGAGAACGGACCTCGAGCAGGTTCATGACCATGTCCCACTGGCCGCCATCGCTGATGAGCTGCTTGGCGAGGTACTCGACGAGGCGATCGTCGACGGGGCGGTCTGCGTTCTCGATTGAGAGCTCGAGATAGAAGTTGGCCTTGTTGAGCTTGTCCCAGAAGAAGAGGTACGCCTGTGGGAAATCACTCATATGAACGAAACTGCACTCATAATGATGGGAACGTGCTCACGTTGGCCACCACGCTCAATGAGGACGCATATAGTCACGTCCAAGGAGGGACTCACCTGGCTTTTGCATCCTCATTGTCGGTTGTGCTGCTCTTCCCAGCTTTGACCCTTTTGTTTCTGACCGGAGTACGAAAGGAAGAAAGATTTACTCACATTTCGAAGGAGCCGAGGCCTTGGTGATGGTGGATGCGGGTGCAGGTGCTTTTGTGCTGTGCACGTTTGCGCCAGGCTTGCGAAGTGGAGTACCGTGTCGTGTTGGGCTTGCACTGTTGGTCTGCATGAGGCCGTGACTGAGCATGTTGGATGGCGGCTGTACTAATGCATAGAACAAGCAAGCAGGATAGTGGAAGTATAAGTTCAAGACACGAGTGGGGAAGTAAGTCATTGGGGGAAGCTTTAAGAGACGCGTCGCGTGCGCTTACCCCAGTGGGTGTCTGCCATGTGAATATCCTCAAGCGCGCGTCCAAATCGTGGCTTGCAACTTGCGTTTGAGACAGGGCAGCAGTGATGAGATGGGCGTTGCTCAAGATGGTGGCGGTCGTGGTGCCGAGTATGACGATGACGATGGGGTAGATACAGTGTATGCAAGGATGGGCTATGCGCCCTTGTGAAACCTTTCAGTCTCTCTCGCATATCTCTCTTGTGCGCCCGGGTCCTACTGCACTGAATATCTGCGAAGTATATCTCCCAGGCTATACCTGCAGTATTGCTCTGCAATAATTGGCCGCACGCCGAGGACGGATTGCATCACTTTGCAGTGATTGATGGCATCTGTCGCAACAGCTACATTGCTCTGTAGTAATTACTAGCACCCGGCGGCTGCATTACAGGGTTCTACAATGATTACTCGTATACGGCTGAACCCTCCAGCATGTAGAGTCTACACACGCTTTTGCAAGTGCGCGGTTTATTATACCGACCGCACTTGCAAGTGCGCGGCCCGCCGGTCCCGGTCCACTCCCTCCTCCTATCCCCTCTCCTCCGGCCCCTCCTCTAGTTTGTATTTATAGCCCTGCTATAAGCGCATCTTGTACATCTTTTCGGATACAATGGTAATTGATTAATATTCAAAAAAAAATGCTACCATCAAGACTCGAACCAACGACCACCAAACACTTCACTAACAACCCATTTTACCACTACACCACCAGCTCCTTACACCTGTTGGGGAGGACAATGTATATAACACATACTTACAGCCCCGATGCTCGCGCCCGCGCTGATGCAAGTGACTGCGCCGCCTGATTCAAGTGACAGCCCATCTGATGGAGGCGCCTCGCCCTGATGCCAAGCGTCTCGCCCCTGATGCAAGCGTCCTCCGGGAGTGTCCCAGAAGTGCGTGAAGTCCCAGTGGGGTCGTACTTGCAGATGACCCCAATATTTGCAAGTCCACGGCAGTGCTCAGCCCTGGAAGGTATCTGATAGAGAACATATGCACAAAGAATTCATTCAACACTTTCCAGAGTGTGCAATTGCATCAGGGCGCCGCCATCTGGGCATTGGGCGGAGATTCATGCTGGGTCCTCGCACTACATAGGGCAAATGATAGTATTACTCCTAAGGAGTATATAGACTAGTGGATTGGAGTACTGTTCAAAACAAGATGGTTCGTGTTGCTAGGGGTTCGAACCCTGATTTTGCCATTGTCTTTTCTTTCCCGACCCGACAATCGCGCACCTCCGACAATCGCGCGACGGTTGCCCCTGTCTACCCCGCGCGCCATCACCGCCCAGCCCCCTCCGGATCTTCCCGCGCACTTGCAAGTGCGGTCGGTATAATAAACCGCGCACTTGCAAAAGCCTGTGTAGACGGCTCCCAGCATTCCATCGTATCCGACGACTTCCTACAGAGTCCTACACGGTGGGGCCGGATCCTGCGAAATCTAGCATAGCCCCCTAGCGCTTAGTGGAGCCTTGCAGGCAGGTTGCGCTTTTGCTGATGGCGCATTCTACCAATCATCCCTGGATTCGACGCCGTGTAGAACTGGAATCATCAGCAATGGAGGCTCATCATCAGCTCTCTCCCCTCCGACGACAGCGGACATGCCTCTTCCTCGCCAGAATGCCACATGACACCGCTTTTTCGACCGTATTCTCTCACCTTCATCAGAAATTCCCAGGAGTTCTGACAGGTCTGACACAGATGTTTCAGACGTTTTCAGATGTTTTCAGATATTTTCAGACCCATTTCAGACCTGTCAGAAGTCAGAGGTCAGAGGTGCAAAACCCCCCCATCAGACATTTTGAAACCGAAATGCACGGTGCAGCGACAGGTCTGACGAGGCCCACAATGGCTTGGATGTCCCCTGCGAACACCCGACGACGACGAAACTGGTGCACAACAGGCATCATCATCGGCAATGCTGGTCATCGCTGTGCGTCAATGTGCAAGCACCGACAAGCTCTTCAGTCCCGCGCGTGGGCCGCGCTCTCCCAGACGGTTGCGCCAGAGCAATAATACCTCCCGAACCTCAAACCCTGGCGTTGCGAAGGGTAGGTGGCCCACGGTAGGTCGATGTCTGTGTTTTCGGCCTCTTAGGCGCCCTAAGCGCCAGATATCCAGACATTCAGAACTCGTGTGAATTACTGATGAAGTTACAGCAACCTTCGGGCTATGGAAGCGAGTCGATCTGTCCTACACATTCCCTGTCCACACAGAGTATGAGCGGACGATGGTGCGGCGAAACAACGTGACTCCTGAGCTGTTGCGGTATCGTTCCCCCCGGTGGGGGTTGTCAGGAAGTTCTTAGTTCACCGTCCGTGCTTACGGCATCTGGATATACTTACGATTGTACCTCCGAGACGCATATGTACCTTTGCTCCCCCGAGTCGAATTGGCGTCAACGGTGTGCATGCCTCGTCTGTTCTTCAGGTTGTTTGATTGCGGCGCTGGAAGCACTTCCCAATCTTCGCTTCTTCCACTGGGACGGCCATTGTCCCGAACTCTCATCTGCCATATTCGATGTGCTTGCAACAACATCAAGGGAATATTTGGCAGAGCTACACATACCGTAACTTTTTTGATCCCTTCAGATTGCCCTCCGTCTCTAATCATCCCCTTCTCAGTATCTTTCAAGCAACACTCCCACTTTTGGCCCAATTTTCAGCCCTACAAACGGTTTGGGCAGTCCAGTGCCCGGAAGTCAATGGATTCGCATTCGTCGGTGCCATGGAGGAGAAAGCCCGCGCCATCATCACCTTACTCGACGCCAACGTCCGTACTTTGTCCCATCTCACCATCATGATCTCCGGCGACATCATGCGCCAGTGGCCCGTCCCCTCGTTTCTCGCCCTCCGGGAGCTCGAGCTCGTTGTTACTGGCGAATACGATGGCCTCCCACTCATTTTCCGCAATTGCGCTGCTCTCACCTCGTTCACACTCCATCGGTCCGGGCAACTGAACGAGCTCTTCACAACACTCGACTCCCACCCGGACGCGCTCCCAGACCTGACCTCGTTCAAGTACCACAATGCCACCCTACGCGATTCGACCACCCGCGAACAAGTTCTTATCCTCTGCAACTTCCTCAAGAACAAAAAGCACCTAGTACAGCGGCTCGATGTCAAGCTGCCAGTAGTACGAGGTAGGAATTCGACATCGGAGTGCTCAGGCCATAGCATGAATAAAATTGCGGACTTACTATTAGATGCAAACCATTACGTGGTGCAGTCGCAACCAGGTAAAAGTCAGACTTGCGCCGCCAAGTCCCAATGGATGGCTACAATGGCGTGAGAACACGTTGCCACGTGGACCAGCCAACCAGTGGCCACCAATGGCGAGGCTCTTCCAACACTGGCAAACATGCATCCACCTATTCGCTCTGCCCAAACCCCATGGTCCTCAGTGTGCCTCCAAATGGGAGACGACGCACGTTAATCCTCTGGTGCGCTGTTTCAGAAGGATAGTCGGGCAGGTACGCGAACGGGTGGATGGGAAAGGACCTCCGATGTACGTGACGAACGGAAATGTCTGTTCTGTCCGCGCCGGTGAGCGTTTGCAGAACGGACGCCCGACATGCTCCGAATGCATTGAAACGAAACAAATCGCCCTCTTCCTTGAATCAGACGCATATCATACATACAAGATGGCACGACCCGTTGCAATTGCGAAGCCTATCGTTTTAGCCAACACCCGTTCCCCTTCAACGGCCGTCCGCAGCCTCGAGGATCAACCTTTCTGCGCGAGCCGACCTAGGCTTGATCGAATAGTCGTACATTTCAGCAAGGCTAAACGGCATCATCGCATCAGCGCCGCAGACGGGACTTGGAACATCGAATGTCCGAGCCGTATACAACGACACTTGCAAGTTCGACGCCTATTAGGCGTCTCCCACTTGCAAGTGCTGGGCACAGGCGCTGGAAAACACAGCCACATTCTCACGAGTGGCGCCCAGAAAATCAACCTAAAACAAAGTGCGAGTGGGGTTCGAACCCCCGGCCCAACAAATGAGCCAGGCGCTCTGACAAGTAAGCTATGTGGGACTTGACTGTGGTCCTTTTTTTAGACTCATATACATTTTGCGCCAGCGCCTGGCTGAATCTGTCCCGCATACTTGCAAGTCTCCCGCCATCAGTCCCGTTCGAACGCGTGCCTCCCAACCGCTTATCCGCCTAGGCGCTCTTGCAGCGCTTGCCCCGCCATCTTTCTCGCTCGTCCCGCCGCCTGCCGCCTATCCTGCCATCTGCCATCTATCCCCCTTCGCCTGCCGCCCACCATCAACCGCTCTTTTCCCCTCCTCCCCACTCCCTTATACTGTCACTCGTCTGGTTGTGCTCGGTACCATACGCTTCCTAGGCCATGACTCAATCTGGATCCTGTCGCCATCTCTTCAACCCAAAAAGTCTAGCCCCGAGTAGTCACATCCTCAAGTCATCTCCTGCAGCCAATCTGCGCACCCGGCAACCATCAGTCTCGTCGAGGTTATCATCCGGAGCCAGCTTATTGAGCTCATGAGTCCATATGTGTGCTTTACAGAGTGTTTATTGCTGCAGATACTACAGGCACGCGTGCTGACCGCGAAGCGGAGTGCGCTGCATATCACCGCCGACGACCTCATCTTCCTCGTCCACCACGACTGCGCGAAGGTCAACCGTCTCTGGTCCTATCTCTCATGGAAGGACGTCCGCAAGCACGCAAAGGACTCTGATGGCGGAGGGGGCGGGGGCGTTGAGGTCGAGCAGCTGGAGGACGGCGCGGATGGTGCACATGCTCGCGGTCGGTCTCCTCGTGTCACGAGCTTACAAATGGTAGAGACAAGCTCACTGCAAAGGCGCAGAAGATCACAATCAAGCTGCCCTGGGAGATCATGACCATGTTCTCCGATGTCCTGCTGACGGATGATGAGGAGGACGAGGATGACATTGAAGCTCATGAAGCCTCCATCCAACGACTCAAAGTATGTCCCGCATCCCTTCCCATCCCTCATGCCACATATCCATCTTCCATCTTCTACAGGAAGCGGATAATGCGACCCGCTAAATGACACACGAATTGTCCCAGCACTATTCCGACTGCCGCCGGCCTCGTTCACATACCGCAAGGCGAAGCGTTTCAAGGAGTTTCTCAACCTGCCCTCCTCCCTCAACTTCAAGACCAGCAACGACACGGTCGATATCGTTGGCTTCCTCACACTCGAGACGGTGCGCGCGCTGATGATCGCCGGCCTCGAGGTCAAGAAGTCGCTCGAGGACGCGTACATGCGCGACGCCGCGCCACACGGCTCCAGCTTGCCCTCGCTTGGGAAGCGCAAGGCGCACCTGGGCGGCGGCGATGGCGATGCGAAGCGGCTGTGGCGGGAGGAGAGCCCAGAGTACGACGCGGACCAGCCACTGCTGGTGTGTGCGCTGTTCGCAGAGCCGCCGGAGGCGTGGACGTCGTTGCGCCTGGAGCATATACAGGACGCGTTGGCGCGGATGCAGGGCGATTCGGCATAGCACCAGTGGACATGACGACAACAACGAGTGTCGCGGCGGTGGAGGCCACAGGGGAGCACCCGGGCCAATGTCGAGAGGCGGACCCAAGGTAATGGAGAGAGGTTCAAGGGACTGGGACGAAACGTCGTCGGAAAGGGGAGGGGAGATGCGCGGACGTCGGGAAGGGGGCGCGAATGCCGGACACGACGACCGCGAGGAGGAACCTGCGCTGAGGTGGGTCAGTCAACTTGCAAGTCCTCCCGTGGAGGGACGTACCTGCAAGTTTGCAGGCCATAGCAAGGCTATATGGCGCCGAAACTTTAACCGGATGTTGAGCACTGATGGTCTAGTGGATAATGTGATTAGTCGTTAGTCATATACATGGCGTGGCACGGGTTCAAACCCATGGGAGACCTTTTTTTGTGTGAAGCGCTTACCTGTTTTTTTGAGCTCGTCATGGTCTGGGGTGAGGCCGCCCGACAAGCAGGATGCGGGGCAATGGCGGGGATCCCAACGAGGACGGTAGAGGCCTCTTTGGGGGTCAGACGAGGCGGGGATGTGGCTGTGCTTACGGGCGCCTATCCCGGGGACTTGCAGGTAGGGGACGCCTAATAGGCGTCGAACTTGCAAGTGTCGTTGTATACTCTACAATGTCCAGGAACTCACGACACTATTTTGTCCGCCGTCATCGCCTTATACGCAATCGGCACGGATGCACCGTGTTCGTCTACCGGCGGTTTGATGTCAAACGTACTGAGAACCGAAGCGCACATGATGAGCAGCGTCGCCTCGGCAAAGTGTCGCCCGGGACAGATCCTGCGAATGGCACTCGGTTAGTCGGCCCAGGCGAGTGACGCGCGAGAGAACGGCTCATCAACAGACCTCCGTCCGAACCCGAACACGAAATTGCCAGGATCTTTGTCGTGGACGTCCAGCTGTCCGTTCGCGTCGGGGAACCGTTCTGGTATGAATTTATCCGGATCAGGGTACATCTCCGGGTCGTGCGAGATGCCCCTGTACGGAAGGGTCAGCGCAAGAAGGCGTCTGGATTGGGAAAGGTAGAAGTACCAAACATTCACGAAGATAGTTGAGCCGCCGGGGATCAAGTAACCGTTGTACTCGTCATCGGCGACGGTGCGGTGAGGCACCGCGATGGGCGCGACGACGTGCCAACGCATCACTTCCTTGACGATCGCTCGGACGTACGGGAGCGACTGGATGTCCGAGAACTCGGGGAGGCGATCCTGCCCGAGAACGCTGTCCAGCTCGGCTTGCGCCTTCCGCTGTACTTCGGGGTGTAGCGCCATAGCCAAGAAGAATGCGCGCATGGTAGCGTATGTCTGTGAATGGGCCGTGCCGCATGAGCATAGGACGTTCGGCAAGACGGAAGATGCGAGTGCGGGAAGTACCGTGTCAGCGGCAGCTGTCAGGGGATGGAAATGATCAGATCAAATCCGAGCGGGGGAATGGCGCGTCAAGAAAACGTACCACCATACATCGTTGCTGTCAAGCCCCTGCATACGTCTTCAGTAGCGTAGTCGCCACCATTGTACAACAACCGAGTGATCACCGAGTCTTTGACGACTCCTTGCTCCTATGACGGTGTCAGTCTGCTACTCTCATGATCAGGCTTCTAGGAACTTACGATGGCCGTCTTTGCCGTGTCGAAAAGCGTATCTCGAACGAAGTCCATTTCGCGCTTCGCATTCGCCGCAAACCGCTTGAATCGCCCACCCGGGATCCACGCGGGGAGGAAGCGGAGCCACGGGATAGCTTCAACCGGGTAACGCCCAGGGACCGCGATGTCTTCGACGACGTCGGTGATCCGCTCCACCATCTCGAAGTAGCGGTCATCCTCTTCCAAGAGGTCGATACCGTACGTCACGCGCGTCACCGACGCGACGAACGAGCTGATACAAGCGCGGCCAACAGCGTCACTAACAGTCCACGGCAGGAGGGATTTCGGACAATACGTACAGCCTGAGGTGCGAGGCCAGTCCACTCGGGGAACGAAGGACGCTCCGGAGCAGACCCCGTGCCGAATGTAGCTGGATGGGTTGGTAGTCCGCGACGACCTCCGAGTGCATGACTTGGTGGAGAGCACGGCGGTGTTGGCGCCATTTCGCACCGTAGCTCATCAGGACGAACATCCACTCGTAGTAGCCGACCCTTGCAACAATCGCTCAGTACGTATCCGCTACGACGGTTGATGTGACGTACAGATCGACCATGATCGACACCGGGCGGTCCGAGTAGTTGGCTGATCGCTTGTCCAGCAGGTCAGTCGCCGCGCGCAGAGAACCGAGTATGACCATGGACTGTCCAAGGACGTTCAAGTACACGACCTCCCCTACGGACCGCTTAGAACGTGAACGGGAGAGACGCGCAGCTCGGCAACTGAAACGCACCATATTTCTGCGTAAGAGCTGAGCATTCACGGCCGAGCTGCTTCCTAGGGACATCGAGTGCGTTTCCGATCAAGGGGAGAGGCTTGGGACCCGGGGGGAGATGGGCCAGCCGCCTGCGCAACGCCAGTCGCTCGAAAAGTAATATGGCGGCCACGAGTAGTGTGAGCCGAAACAACATGCCCAAGTCGACGTACGACATGGTGGAAACCTGAAGGTGCTGAGGGGTAAACCACACGGGCATACATGTCTGCTTATAGGGATGTGAGGAGCGTCAATCACGTAAAGCAAACGGACAAGTTCGCGGGCGGGCGAATCATGTACGGAGAACGGATTTGATCAGGCTGACTACGCTACGATAAGCAGCTCAGGCAAATAACCTCCTGTACATCTTGTCAGTGAGAAATCGGCGCCTCGGACTTATGAACAGACGTACCCCTCAGCTTCTGTGCCCGAGGCTTCGTACGGTGTGAGTGGCCATGGCTTTGCGTTCTCGCGGGTGACTTCTTCGGAAGTTTCTCTTTTCCACACAACGTCCGCGCAGGTCTTCGGAGCCTGATCATCTACTCCTTGAACGGGTCGCCTCTCGGCTTCGAATTCAGACTATTCTGGTACTCTGTACTCGTGTCGCAGGTATCTGGCAGAAGCTATCATCGCACACGGCAGAGGACTGACGACGCAGGTATCTGGACACAGAAGCTATCATCGCACACGGCAGAGGACCGACGGTGTGAACATGTGGTAATAGAACACATGTGGTAATAGAACACGCCACCAACGACTCGTGCAAGACGCAGAGCACAGGAACCGCCATCGAACGTGGCCACCGCCGTTCAGCCCCACAAGTTCCAAGACGGGAAACGCGCCGAGGAGAACCAGCCATGACGTCCGAAAAGGAACGCCCGCCTGGCACAGCAATGCGGTAGCGGGAGAAGAGGAGGCACACGGTAGAGGTTTCGAACGCGGTGCAGAACTCGTCGAAGGTGCAGCGTTGGATGAGCTGTATGTACGAGCGAGAGACATTGTCCTCGTTGTCGCTGACGAAGCTGAATACCATCCATTCATCCTCAGTTGACGGCGTGACAGCGTGGGGGTGCGCTTTCAAGGACAGGGCGAGATAGAGAGAGAAACAGGTTTACTGGGCTGGAGGGAGTGCGTGAACCTTTGCCATCACCTCCTCGTACGTGTCCTTCTGGGAGCCGCCGATGAAAGCCCAGGTGTCGAGACGTCCCTTCTCGACCGTCGCAACGATGTTCCGGTGAACCATGGCTTCATCCGCAGTGGATGGATTGAGGACCCACTCGTGCTGGAGTGGGTAGCAAACGCCTCGGCTATCTGGCGGAAGCGCTTCATACACGCCTTTGACACCCTCAAGGAGTCTTCCCTCCTCCCTCCACCTGCGCACCAAGTTGCATCCTGCGCATCGTTTGGCGTCGGCGGCCTCGGTGGAGCAACGGGCGCAGTTGTGAGCAACCATTCTGCCACGCAAAGCGACAACCATGAGATTCTGCAACAAATGCGATAACGGAGACGTACCGCATAATGGGGAGTGA
The DNA here is from genome assembly GCA_032821775.1 of Sanguinoderma infundibulare. Taxonomy (NCBI): domain Eukaryota; kingdom Fungi; phylum Basidiomycota; class Agaricomycetes; order Polyporales; family Polyporaceae; genus Sanguinoderma; species Sanguinoderma infundibulare. The sequence goes on along the minus strand of JAVLRN010000004.1, from coordinate 134,510 downwards.
GGCTGTTGGTGATGGAGGGGACGAGGACAAGTGGTGACGACGCTGGGAGGGCGAGACGTTAGGTATGGCTGTGCAGTGTCGACTGCATATGGCAAATCCCGGTGGATGGCGTCTGTCGACCAGATCGAGATCATCCCCCTCGGCCTCCGCTCATTCGAGACCATCGCTACGGTGGAATAGGACGGCGGGTCGACCGTCTCAGAATGGACCGGGCGTGTCACAGACGACGGCCAGACATGATGGCCATGGCAGCAGCTGAGAGATGGCAGAGAACGCTGAACAGGTGGTCGCATGGGGGCGCCCAACCGATGTTCCCGATCAAGATCTGAGTCGGCAACTGGCGGCCAGCAGTTGCCGTCCCCGCTCGTCCGCGCCTTGGCTCCGCCACCCTCGCTCTCTCTGTTTTCTCATCTGGCCTTACTTCGACCGGACTTCCCCTTGTCACGTAGGCTCGCACATACGCTCAAGGTGAAGATGGTGAGGTAACTGTCATTGTTTTGGAACCACACATCCGCGTCCGACAGGACGCTCGAAGAGGGTGATCAGCCCAACCGCGGACAACTCCCCGTGCCCCACCGCCGCCGACACCTATGGGAACCTCCACTATCCTTCCCGCACAGCTCGCTTAAATCACCTTCCGCTGAACACTGTCTACCGACTGTACACGTCGTCTCCACCCGCCGATCGCCGAAATCGAAGCTCTACATGCCCCCTCCCTCACAAGGGTTAGCCATAGATATCTACGTACCCGCCCTCGGACGGCACCCGAGACACCGAAGCCGAGGTCAGCACAATCTCGAACCAGTATATCGGTCAGCACTCACCAGCGCGGCGGACATAAGTCTGGTCGCAGATAGGATGAGGTGCTCTCGACTGACTCTCCTGTACAGAAGGTATGGAACAGGCAGATGTAGTGGACAGCATCACGTACGTACCGAAAGCCCCGCAGTTGATGTCCGCGCTCGGACCGGACTTCGAGGAGAACCGTCGTCGGTGCTCACCTAACCAGTGGGTCGACATAATGGACAGCGTCGAGGGCATACCGTGCGATGGGGAGAGCCATGCGGTCAATGTACACCAAGTGGGCGCGGACAGACTTTGAGAAGGAGTACTGAGGTCAGCGGGGGAAAGGTGAGTGCGGAATTCCCGCGCCTCTGCCTGGCTCTTATACTCCTTACTTGTGTCTCATGCGTAGCTTCAATGGTGTATATCGTGGCCTGGGTGAGTTGATTTCACTTGTCTGACCGTTTCACCCCCACTTGCTGCAGCCACTCAATCTTCTCTGCCCGTGAAACGGCGTCAGTGGATGGAAGTGAGCGGGAGGCGGACCCCGGCCCCTTCATGCTTGCCTTCGGGTGCACGAATCACCTCAGCGATCACGCTCACCCCCGGCATGCCCACCGAACGAGCGACCGTCTTGGCCGTTACCGCGTTGTGACGTTGACGAATTCGGATGCAGAACCGTAGTGCTCGGGCCGGATGGCGAGGAACATGACGCTCTTGGTCTCGAACTTCGAGCGGTACAATAGATCGGATATTCTTGCGTCAATCATCGCGTGGTGCTGCTCCATCTATGGCTCGTTCCAGATCAATACGATGGATTTCAAGGCCGCGAAAAACTCCTTCAGACCATGCCCTGGTGTCTCTTCGACGGAGGAGCTGCCACTGAGCCCCTCGGCGCGATTCTCCGCGCAATAGGCACGCATGGCGGTGCCGAGGGGGCACAAGCTCGCCGACTTCATCTCCATCGCCACTCCAAAAATCTTCCCCCGATACAGGCCGCTGTCGGTGTTCTCAATGACTTCGGGCGTTGGTCACCTTGTGGTCTCCCCGGTCTTGTCCAAGACAACAACGGCGAGCCGGATAGCTTCTGCAACGTTTCACCGCCGCCGCCGTGGGCGCGACAAGACCGGTCCCTGACGGGCACGCGACAACGAAGAAGGCGATGGCAAACTCGAGTGACCAGACAGCCATCCGCAGGTGGCATGACTTTATGGGACTCCATACGTGTTATGGCTTTTTTGCTTAGGCGACAATGGTGGGACCGTGCTGACGTGGCGCTGTGTCTAGGTACGTTACCCCCTGCTATAGGACAAAGGCCGGCCGTGGGGGTCTTTCCCTTCTAGATCACGATGCGAGTCTTCCTGCCGAGTGTGGAGTGGTAGCGTATAAGGAGAAATAGGGAAGTGTAGATGGGTTCCACCTTACAGAATACAAGTGGCAGCATATGACTCGACAGGATACATATCCAAAGAACCCGAACGTGAGCGCCGCGGTCGCCTGTAAATACATTATGCAACGGTCGTGAAGCCGGGGCGTGGAACGACGCACAAGTCTCCGCCAGTCGCGATTACACTTCGGGGACGTTTGTGAACATTCATTGAAGCAGCACCCGGCCCATGCCGTCGTACGTACCGGGTGCCAAATCGTCTGTCGTTTAATCAGTACTCCTGAATAGAACACGTGCGAGAAAAGCCGTATACTCAACCGAAGACTCACCAATATCAAAATGGTCGTGCCATCGCAACAGCCATTCCCATTCGGCGCATCCGAAATCCTCCGCGGACCGAAATTTGAGTTTCGACGCAGACCAGCACGGCGAGTACATGGACCGACCGCCGTTCTCGCGCACGAGCCGGCGTATGAACGGGCCGTATCCGAACAACTCGAGCGAGGCGGGCGGATCCGCGAGGATTCGCGGTGTGAGGTCGAGATTCCGCTGGGTGTCGAAGATGTGCAGGTAGCGTAACGACGATCTGGACTTGACCTAGTGTGACAGACATCGGGTCAGCGACAGTCGCCACGAATGCACGTGCAGGACTCTCGACATACAATATCAGACCAGTGTTGGCAAAGGAGGTCGCCGTCAATCTCCGGGCCGTCAACAGATGCAGAGAGGCGCAGCGCAGTGACTCGGCGAGGAATGAGATCACGAAAGTATACGAAGTCGAGCGGCGTCCACTCCGAGCGCATGAAGCTGAAACCGAGCACTTCCAGGCACGGGAGCTCCCTGATGGCGTCGAGGATGGGTTCACCGTCGATCCAATCCATTGACCTGACCTCCACATCGAGCGATGTCAGTTTCTTTTTGTTCTTCACAAACGCTGCAAAGGTTTCCGCGTGCCGCCGGTGGAACACCTCCTCCTGATCGGAATAGATGAACTTCAGAGCTCGCAGTTCGGGGAGCGCAGTCGGGTCCGATTTCAGCCCGGCGAACAGCTCGTCAAGAGCCAGGGGGAACAGCGTGAGGGAGCGGAGGGATGAACAGTGACGGAAGACGAGGGCCAACCCGTTCGCTCCTTCTGTTTGAATGAGCTCGAGCTCCTGGAGGCCGAGCAAGGACCGAACGGAGCACTGCCAAAACACGTCGCCTTGGATGGCGATCCGCGTTAGAGTGCTCGACATGGCATCCACCGCGTCCAGAAGCGCCCGCACGGGACCGTCTTCAAGTGCGAAGTCAGTGTTCATATAGTCCTCGATCAAACGCAGCCGGCGGACATTGCTGAATGCAGAGAGGCAACGTAGAGCGGCGGTGTCCAGCGCTATGCTTCACGAGGGGTCAGAAACTTCTGAACCGGCGTCGTCACAAAGCAAACGACCGTACCGGACGTGTAGCTCTTCCAGCGAGCGTCCTGAGGACTGCGCGAGCGCCGTGAGGACGCGGTGGCTCAATGGCGGAGAGTCGCCGTGCCAATGGAAGGCGCGAAGGTTCGGCATGGCCTCGATTGCCTCGATAAGAGCTCCTAGGTTACAACACCCACTCGTGAGTAGACAGCCTGATTGAGCATACCGACAGACTCACGGTTGTGGAATATGCCATCCCCTCCGCCGACGTAGGCGAGGATGGTCAGCCTGTGGACGATTGTGGCAAAGTCGGGACAAAGAGTGATGTGCCGAAGAATGTCCCAGGTGATGTTGTTCTTCAGCTCCAGCTCTGCGAGTTTTTCATCCGATTGATCCTCGTCGAGACTGTCGAGAGTCCAAAAACCGAAGTAGACATGGATATGCGAAAAGAGTGCGCTGAGAGCAAAATGGTGATGGAGCTTTGAGAGACATAGGCAGATCTTCTGATCCTCGCGGGGGAGTTCGTCGACTATGACACCCCATAGTTCAGGAGGCAAAGGCTTCATGCTGGCGTGGTAGATGAGCAATAATTGGGCGGCGGTGGAGGCAGGCCCGTGGCACCGTTGGCAGCAAGTTGGCAGGGCTTGTCGCTGGCGGTGTTACGGTTCGGCCCGGAGTTTCCGGCCTTTCCCGAAGGTGACGCAAGCTCGAGCAGGCACAACCTACGGTATACATTCTACCAATCGCTTCCTGGATTCGACGCCGTGTACAACTGGAAACATCAGCACATGTCCACACTTCCCCCGGAGATATGGAGCATCATCATCAGCTCTCTCCGCTCCGACGACCAGAGAACATGTCTCTTCCTTGCTAAAATGCACCATGACATCGCTTTCTCGACCTTATTCTCTCATCTTACAGCAACCTTTGGGCTATGTAAGCGGGTCGATTTGTACCTCACATTCCCCGCCCACACAGAGTATGAGCGCGCGATGGTGCGGCGAACCAACGTAACTTCGGAGCTGTTGCGGGAGATTTGTTTCCGTCCGGCGGATTTCGCGGGGGTTGTCAGGAAATTCACCGTCCGTGCTTACCATCTGGATACTGACGATTATACCTCCGAGATGCGTACGTACCCTTGCTCCCCCGAGTCGAATTGGCGCTAACGGTTTGCACGCCTCGTCTGTTCATCAGGTTGTTTGATTGCGGCGCTGAAAGCACTTCCCAATCTTCGCTCCTTCCACTGGGACGGCCATTGCCCCGAACTCTCATCCGCCATACTCGATGTGCTTGCAACAACATCAAGGGAATCATTGGCAGAGCTACACATACCGTAATATTTTTGATCCCTTCAGATTGCCCTTCGTCTCTAATCATCCCCTTCTCAGTATCTTCCACGCAACACTGCCGCTTTTGGGTCCGTTTTCAGCCCTCCAAAAGGTTTGGGCAGTGCAGCGCCCGGACGTCAATGGATTCGCGTTCGTCGAATCTACGGCGGAGGAAGACCGCGCCATCATCGCCTTACTCGACGCCAACGTCCGTACTTTGTCCCATCTCACCATCATGATCTCCAGCGACATCATGCGCCAGTGGCCCGTCCCCTCGTTTCTCGCCCTCCGTGAGCTCGAGCTCATTGTCGCCGAAACATATGACGGCCTCCCACTCATTTTCCGCAATTGCGCTGCTCTCACCTCGTTCACACTCCATTGGTCCGGGCAACTGAACGAGCTCTTCACAACGCTCGACTCGCACCCGGACGCGCTCCCAGACCTGACCTCGTTCAAGTACCACAATGCCACCCGACGTGATTCGACCACCCGCGAACAAGTTCTTATCCTCTGCAACTTCCTCAAGAACAAAAAGCACCTACGGCGGCTCGATGTCAAGCTGGCCGATCCTACCCAGCGCGCGGGGGTGCCCTTGCTCGAGTTCATGCCGCAACTTCCCGTGCTACAAGTTCTAGGGTTCTACGTCATGCACGCGAATTGGCCAGACGATAACATATCATTCTTCGAGAACGCCATCCCGATCGATATCTCCGCGCTCTGCTTGACCATGTGCGTATACGGTCGGGAGGAGGGGAAGGATTATAAGGACTGTTGGCTGAAACTGGTGCGTCGCTCAACTGTTCGACACCCCGAACGCAATTTTCACCCTGATCATCCGACGCGTCATGTGTGTCTCGTTTTCTGCGCAGTTCCGAAAGCGTACACGCTTACGCTACCTCCACATCCTCGAACCCTGCGAGGATGGTCCTTTCAAGGATCTGAGCATCGAGGACCTCCCGGACTCGCTCGAGCTGCTCGGGTACGGGACATATCTACGCCCGATCGTACAGGCGTGCCCCATAGGCGATGCCATCATCAGTGCTGGACCCCGGCGAGGGTACGGTCCATGCTGGCCGCTTGAAAAGCTCAACTTCAGGACTGCGGAGGACTTCGAATGCGAGGACTGGGAGTGGCTGTTGCGATGGCACGGCCACGATTACATAGGTATGTCGGCGTTTTACTGGCATGTTTGTCCTTGAGCAACATTGGGTCTGTGGTATGCTGACAATGAATTACGGGCAGATTCATTGGCGCCTGGCGTGCGGAATGCGCCAGCGGGAGTAGTCCCTTTCTCTAGTAGCTACAGAAGGGATTGATATCCGTGACAAAAAGAGGTATAATCCTAGAAAGAGAAGGGAGTCCGAGAGGCATCGTGGAGCATCCAAATCGCGCTTAGACGAAGCTGGGTTTATCTCTTAAAGTACTATGCAAGGGACTCCTTCGGCAGAGACTACGAGGGTGCGAGGCGGCAATGCGAGGAAACGGCACTACGGGACATTCAGTACGTTCAACGTTCGTCATGATGCATTGCTTAACGTAGGCGAATTGATGGAATGGTATTGTGCGCTCGTCCGTACGCATTACGCCCGGGCGGCTTCGTATTATGATCGGCGTAGATCGGTGGGAGCAGGCGAAATCAGACTCTGCAGCAGAAATGAGTCCCAGCTTGCCACCGAATCCAAGGCCACCCACCAGATGTCTGCGATCGGGACATAGATAACGTGGTGCCTCATCAACCACTCCCACTCCTCGCACCCGAAGTCGTCCGCGGTTCGGTAGAACACCCTCGATGGCCGCCATTTCCCGCTGTACGCGACGAACTGACCCGTCATACCCCGATTGCGCCTCACCCAGCGAAACTCGTGATCGAGACCTAGGAATTCGAGCGACGGCGGTGGCGGGTTCTTAGCCAAGACGTCTCGCAGGTTCAGGACCTGCTTATCGGACGAGACGTGCAGAAAACGGCAGCCGGGCAGCATGCCGAACTGGGTGAGTCCGACACACGTCAGCGCCCGGTTGAAACCATACTCAACATCAGGGATTCCTTACGAATCGGACCCAATCCGCCTCGGTCGCCCCCGACGCGGATGGGTATGCCCTCAACGCAAGCGCGGTCACGCGAGCCGGGATGTACTGACCGAGCTGCGTCAGAAGAGCACCCGTCAACCAGCTCGGCTCCATCTTGTACCCAAGAACGGTCAACCGCGGGAGCTCCGCGAGCACCTGCAGCAGCGGCTCGTTCGTCAGGCGGTCGTGCCGGCGCGACCGCATCCCCGCGCTGTCAAAGTCCAGGCGTTCGAGGCAGCTCTTGTTCTTGAGGAACTGCACGAGCCCATCGACCTCGTCCGGCGACACGAGCCTGCAGATGACCTTGAACGACGTGAGAAGCGCCCACGCGAGGGGGTGCTCGTCGAGCGAGGCGAAGAAGCCCTTACTTGCGGGATCGTCGATGCGCAAGGCGAACGACCGGAGGAGGGTGCAGTGCTCGAGCACGGTGCGCATGCAAATGTCGCAGCTTGCGGGAAGGATGAGAGTGAGGTCGACGAGGGCGGTGAACTGTCGCGCGTCGCAGGCCCAGAGGACGTCTCCAAAGACGCCGAGCGAGAGGAGAGACCGCGATGTGCCCACGATGGCGAGTTGCATGGCCGGCGGGCGAGGATCCTCTGGTGGCATGAGCGCGTAGATGTCGTCGTATCGGTGCAGGAATGAAAGGGATCGCAATTTTCGGAGAAGTGGGAGAAGGGATGGGCAGTCCACTAGGCGTTCCGGACTGATCAACGGCAGTAGATGTGAGCGAAATCCAAAGACGAGTCGCTAACCAAGCACTCACGGCAGTAACAGCTCTCTCAGTGAATCCCCCGAGGTCTTCAGAAGGGCTTCGAATACGCGCTGGGATTCTGACTGGGAACCATACCAGGCAAAGGAGCGAAGGCGAAGCACAGCGAGCGCATCCACCAACGCATCTGATGCCGGCGTTGATGAAACGCATGCGACGGTTAATGCGCAGTATTACTCACCGACAATCTCAGCCGTGCTCGGTTGTCCTGGGATCATGTACGCACGCACCGAAACCTTCTTCACGACGCCAGCAAGACTCGCAGTCTGGGCGATGTGCCGTAGAAGTTCAAGGCGGATCCGCATCGCGTTCCTCGTCTCCGATCTCTCCCGCCCGTTGCAGAGATCCCACTTTCCCATGACAGCGTTGTACGCCTCTGTCAGGATTCCAAACCGGATGGTGATGTGTGAGAAGACGAACGCGAGGGAGATGTCATGGAACATCTTGGAGACGAGCAGGCAGGACCGCTGGTCGTCGGAAGGCAGGGCTTGGATGATCTGCGTCCAGAGCTCTGGAGGTAAGGATACATGAGAAGGATCTTCAAGCATTGGGGCTGGGAGCGACGCTGTCATGGGTGATGCTTGTGCGCAAGGTGAGGATGGGCGTTGCGGAGGACGAGCGACGCCTAGTGAAAATTGGTTGGGTCCGCCGTCATATATATCATAACGGGACCCGGGCCGGAGACATCAAATTCGAACGATGGCGATGTTCAACGTTCAGAAGCAGCACCGTCCTTCGCACACGAACAACTCGAGGCCCCGGGAGGTCTGCGAGGATTGTCGGTTGGTTGTTGCCAGAGTTATCTTTCTTCGGGATGCGGCCATGCGGCGTGGTGGTCAAAGTCCAAAAACTTGAGGGACATCGCCGTTTAGAGGACTCTCCGATTACTATCTGAACCTCGGGTTCGGCGTAGATCAGCGGACCACAGGTAGAGGAACTCGCAGGAATGTAGAATGGAGGATCGGAGCGCATCGACATACGAGGATTATGACGAGGTTACTGACGGTCTTGACCCAGACAGAATGCGAATGCAATTGACACGTGTAGCCTTCGAAGACGTTATGCAGCTCAGTGTGAAGAGGTTTGTACGACACTGTGGCAGGGAGCGGAGAACGGATGAGCAGAAGCAGAGAAGCACCGCTGACAGTTGCAGCACGGATAGCATTGATTAGTTATCGGGAACCTATCGGAGTTAGAATTCAGTTACGTTTGTTTGCTTACTTTTACTTATTCTTACGTGTCCACACTAGTTACGAGTCGAACCTGCGAGCCACCGCGCTCACGTCCCTCTCCCCATTATCGTCAGCAGTATCTTCCATGCGATTGAGGTGTGCCCTGACTGCACGATACACACACAATCGTAACTGACTTTCTTGTTAGGTACAGGGACAAGGTGAGCTCGACATTCACTGGGCGGTGAACGCGTCGAGGACTCGGACCGCCGGGCTCGCCACGGTACCCACGCATCGTCATATCCCCTCTCAATCTTCACACATAGAGTGAGATTGTTTCTGATATCGGATCGGCAGTTGCGTGATATTCACCTCCCCTGGCGAGTCATTCTAAATCCTCTCAGGCTCGTTAGCGAGGCAGTCGTCGCAGTGCGTGACTCTCCGGCACAGAAGGTCCCGGCTGCTGGCTAGAACTGCTGGCGAGAAGCATCCGGACCTATGTGCTTAACAGCAGCTGACGACACGAAACCGAAACACAGCACGACATTCCTGAATTCCGTCGTCCCGTGTTGTTCCCGGCGCATTCCGGGTACTCCCACTGATCATAATGCCCTTTGGATTCCGGAGCTCTAGATCTGCAGGCTGCGGTCTGCGCCAGGTTATATATCCCGGAGCGCCATTCGACGACGCCATCGTCGTGAGACAAATGCCTGGCGTCAGATTGGTCCGCTCTCGAGTAATTGCCCGCTGCACATTCCGCACATTCGCAGACCCCGACGACAAAGATGGGGGAGGAAATGGTGTTGGTGTGGTGAGTACGTATAGTTGCTCTGTAACTGATACTATGAGTAGGCAGGGCGGACAGCACAAGCTCACGGCAACGTAAATTACAGGTGCCGGGCTCGAGTTGACCCGGTTCTTCTAGCGCTCTCGCCCTGCCCGGGCAGCGAAGTTCGCCTCCGATTTCTTCCACAAGCTCCTCGAGCAAATCCGTACACGAGGCCCTGGAAGTATATAACCTGGTGAGTCAAGGCGTCAGGATGCAGCATCCACGGAGCACTCCAACCACTTCCACGCCACAACCGACATGCCTGGCGAGATCCCTCACCTTTCTGTCCCGCGCCCCCAGCCGCTCACAGCTGAACAACGCAAGCTCATCACCGCCATCGTCCCCGTACTCGAACAGCATGGCACCACCATCACTACTCTCATGTACGACCAAATGCTGGCCGACATCCCCGTGCTGAAGAACATCTTCAGCCACAGCAAGCAAGAGGTGCGATGGCCATCTTCGTTAATATTTTACGTCATTCTTAGTTCTACGATCAACAGCGCGGTCTGCAACCTCAGGCACTCGCCCGCTCCGTCTACGCGTACGCAGCGAACATCGAGGACCTAAGCAAGGTCATGCCCTTGGTCGAACGCATCGCCCACAAGCACGCGTCCGTCCACGTCGAGCCCGAGCACTACGAGGTCGTCGGGAAGTATCTCACGAACGCGATCCTCCAGGTCGTCGGCGCGGATGTTGTCAAGGGCGAACTTTATGACGCGTGGATCGCCGCGTACTGGAACCTCGCGTACGTCTTCATCGACCGCGAGCACGCGCTGTACGAAGCGGCCGGGTGGGTCGGCTGGCGCGACTTCATCGTCGGGAAGAAGGTCACGGAGAGCGACGAGATCACGAGCTTTTACTTGAAGCCGAAGGACGGCAAGCCGCTCGCGCCGTACCGCCCTGGCCAGTACATCTCCGTGCAGCGCTTCGTCCCGCAGCTGGGCGTCAAGCAGAACAGACAGTACGTCGCCTTCCTCCGAGCGCGTTCCCTCAGCTTCTGTCGCGTGCTTACGTGTTCGTTCTGTTGCCAGGTACTCGCTCTCTGACGCTCCGAGTCCCGACCACTACCGCATCTCCGTCAAGCGCGAGGCGGGCATCGCGAGCAACACCTCCGATCCCTCCCAGCTCGCACACCCCGGCTGGATCTCGAACGAGCTCCACGCCTCGCTCAACGAGGGCGACACCGTCGAACTCGCGTACCCCTTCGGCGAGTTCTTCCTCGACGCGGCCTCGTCCCCCGTGGTCCTCCTCTCCGCCGGCGTTGGCGCCACGCCCCTCCTCGCGATGCTCAACGCCCTCGTCAAGGCCGACAGCCCCAAGCGCGCGGTGTCGTGGATCCAGGTCGTCCGCCACAGCCGTCTGCACCCATTCAAGCAGCACATCTCCGCCGTCGCGAAGGCGCACCCCGAGCAGGTCAGCACGACGGTCTTCTACTCGGAGCCCCAGGCGGGCGACGCGCTGGGCGCTGACTACAACGTCCGCGGCCGACTCGACATCGGCACGCTCGATGGCGCAGCGTTGAAGCTTGACGACCCGACGACGCAGTATTACGTCTGTGGCCCGGACGAGTTCATGGCTGACATGTTCAAGGGCCTGAAGGCGCGTGGCGTAGACGCGGACAGGTTGCACGCGGAGGTGTTCGGGCCGGGTGCAGATCCGCAGTAGGATGGAAGAACTTTGCGATCATCAAATGTATTATAAGGAAGGCAACAAGTAATGTAACAGACAATTCTCCACTCGATTTTGTACGCAGCGCTCGAAAGAAATTGGATAACAGTAGCGCAGCGTGGTGCAAGAAGTCTCTCGACGCTTAAACAGCGGGCACGACGGGCACGACGGGCATAGCTGGAACCGTGGAGCCGTTCGCGGGCGCGGTCACGCCGGAAGGACCTGCTCCGTTCGCTCCATTTGCACCATTCGCGTGCTTGTCATGGAAGCCGTTCGCGCGTCCCGCCTCGGTGTCGGTGTACTCGCCGGACTGCAAGCCGAAGGCGGTGTAGTCGACGCCGTGCAGCTTGAGGAGGAAGAAGAAGAGGAAGACGGGGCCGGCGAGGAGGTCGAGGATGCCGAACCAGATCATCTCGGCGGTGACGGTGATGATGTTACCGCCCTCGGACAGGGCCCAGGCAATGGGGTACATAAGGAGGAGGAAGGAGAGGTAGCTGGAGGCGACGCGGTAGCCGGTGCGAACAGTCCCGCCTGCCGCGAACGTCGTGCGCGGTCCATGCCAGAGCAGGACGTACCTGGAAAACATGTGAGTGAGGTAGTCCACAAGTAGCTGCGAGCAGACGAAAAACGCACCAGATGTAGAAGAGCGCGAAGACGCCAAAGGAAAAGTACCCCCACTTGTACCTGGTCCGGACGAGCGACCCGACAAGACCGGTGATGACGACGACGGCGCTCATGAACAGGGTGGTGAAGATATCGGAGAGCGAGAGGCCAGTGACGAGGAGCAACTCGAGGAGGAGCAGCGGGAAGCTGATGAACCATTGGATGTAGTGCACGTACTAGTATCCGAACGTTCTGAGAGGCCTGTACGAATGCGCAAGGAGGGAGCGACCACGTACCCAAATCTGGCGAGTGCCAGGCCCTCTAAACTCGACTTCGATGGGAGTCGCGCCCAGGTCGGACGCCATCGAGAAGTACGAGATGCATCCCACCGTGATGACGACGATGGCGATCTGGTGGAATAAACGCGTCCCGCGGGGCGTCTGGTGGAAGCTATGTCAGCACTGTAGCAGCGGCGAACAGGGTAGGGGCACGCACGAGGAGCGTCCATGCGATGATGACGAAAAGTGAAACACCGAATAAGCTGAACACCGTCCACAGCCAGTCGGACCCGGCGCGAGAGAGGTTGAAGAAAGCGTTTGGAGGGTTCACTTGGAGCGCCTGATTGCCGGCCATGATGTTCGCGGAGCGGACAGGGCAGTAGGGCAGTGGGGGTAGACGAGAGCTGCTGAACGGCTGTAATGGGATCGCGTCACTTTAAGAACCAAAACGACTCCCGGGCGGGAATGACTTAAGAGTCTGGCGGTCGACTTGTAAGCCTCAAGCCAGCCTCACCTTCCGGAGCGGAGGCGTGCGGGACGTCATCGCCCTCCGGCATGGTCAGCCGTCTAGCTGCAGTAAACATACTGCGTCATCCCGCACCGCTATTCACGCTGAGAAATGATGGAAACATCCTGATGCAGCCGGCGAGCCGCACGGTACGATCAGTTGGCAGCCGAGTTTGCCTGCCAGATAGGAGAATTGAGTTCGGATATTTGAAACCGTGGAGCCTATAGAGAGACAATACCATGACCGCTGAAGAACTGCAGAGAAAGATCAAGCTATAATTATTCGCCTCCTTGCGTTGTCCTCATAATCCGGCGAGGTTGGGCTCATGTCCAGCCTGTCTTGGGGAGATCAGCGCGATCGTCAACGAGCAGTACATGATGTGACTCGCATTTTCCATATGCATCGTCTTGGATGTGATGCCTAGGCGTAAACATTCAGTGAATCGCAGAGTGGGTGCAAAGTGGGTCCGCTGGATGATGTTCGGTCACGGTGGTCGCCGTCAAGGTAACTAGCTAGCGCCCATTTGGAGGTGTCAATGTCACTTTCCCACGGATTTGTTCTGCTTCGCTCCGGCGTCGACTGACCTGCATATTACTATCTATTACTATATTATCTACATGCCAATTACTGCCGTTCTACGCGAGTCTCCGTTTGACTCTAGAAGTCCTAGTGATTGAGGCCTGCCTGCTAGCCATCACAAGGCATATCTCTCCGTCGCCAGCGTGCTAATCGTTTCGTGTCAGGCAGATTCTCCCTTTTCTTGCTCCTCAAGACCTCACTCTCCGGTTCCCGATGCCCATAAAACCCACGCAGGAGGCGTCTGCGCAACACCCCCCGACAACGGCCCATCATGGACCCCTTCACTCGCATTCCCAACTGAACTTCTTCTCAAGATCAAAAACAGCATTCCGCTCGCGGACCTGCGCACTCATGTGTCTTTTTACCGAAGCTCCAAGGCCGTCGCCGCGGCGTACAAGGACCCAGATGCGTTCTGGCAGCTCACGTGCTGGTAATACGCGCTGGGACTGCTCCCCGGAGAGAAGGTCGAGGAGGGTGTGCTGGCGAGACGTGGCGCTGGACTGCATCCTGCGCGATGGGTTCTGCGCCCATCCCAATTGCGGAAATGCTGAACGGTGAGTGCCCCGTTCGACGGCTTCCCTGCCGCTGTTTGATCTCTGGCTTCGGACGTAGGAGCGCGCATGCGGGCGGTCGGAAACCACCTCGACTCTGCCCTGTGCGCCGGAGTGCGCGCCAAGCCCGCCGACACGCCTAGTAAGGATGAACGGCGAGCGGGGATTGTCGCCGCGGAGCTCCGGGACAGTTCGCATCCCATTCTTCGATTACATCAAAGTCAAAGAGCCGGATGAATGTGACTATGGTGCGAATTGGGACGATGAAGACGAGTACGGTTTGGGGATGACCTGCTCCTTCGCGAATCTTTGGAAGAGTCTCCGGCGAGCCCGAAGATACGCCTGCGGAATGCGAACTCGGGCGGCACCCGCTGGTCCTGCGCAGCTTCGCGGTGCGCGAAGCGTTCAGCATGATTCACATCACGTACATGGACAATCGGGAGTTTTCCGACACTTCTCTACTTGAGGACCGCTACGTGGTGACTGTGGGCGACGTCCTCAGGACAGTGTGCCAAGGGTACGTCTTCCGCGTCTCCTCACTCCGTATAGCGGCAGCCGCTGATGGGTAAATGGTGCCACTCTAATCCTCAAGCCTTGACAACGACCTCTCGGTACGATCCATGAGTTATCGCATCCGCGACCACGACGATTGTGTCTTTGAGTCCGGTTCGAGGGTAAAAGACGTCGTAAGCGACCTACAAAGTTTCAACTCGTTGAGGACGCTATCCGTGCTTTGGTGAGACCGTTCATGTCTTCGATGCGTGGTGACTTTAGCTTAACCGCAAGACACCATCAGCCCTATCCGCGGACTCACCCACGCATCGGATAGGGGTGAGGGCGGACCCCAGGGCAATTATAAGCTCGATCAGGTCTGAGGTCTGCACAGCTTGCATGTATACGCAATAGTGCTTCAAACAACGTTGTATTACACACCCGACCTGCCCTGATGCCAATGTCGACTCGTGTCGTGCTTGCATGATGTCCTGTGCGCCCGGACTTCGTGGTATCCATCCGATTCCGTCCCGTAGGTCAGCGTTCAGAATGTTGAACTTCGGTCAGTGGTGCCGTAAATCACGATGTTGTGCTTCGAGAAACGCTCTCCATCATCAGGCCTGTCTTCGCGAGTGAGATGCCAATGTGGTCTTTGTACTAGGTCAGTGCTGCGTTCCATTTAATTGCAAGAATCGTCGACTCGACGGGTACTTTGATATCGGCGAACTCCTCTTTCACCCTCCGTTCCCTCATTACCGGCTTACGGCGACATCTCGTGGAGCTTCGATCACCTCATTCTTTTACGCATCTCACAAAGCTCTCCATCACCAATCCCCGAACCCTACCCGACCTCGCTTCCATCTTAGAGCACTGTACGTCCGTGCACGCGTTCGCGTTCTGCGAGAAGGCGTGATCCACAAGCACTGGTCCAGCGGCGAGTCCACCGACGTCTCTGCAGAGCCGGACCCGAATCGTCGCCGCGCTCCTGAAGGCAAGGCCGTCTCCGCGGCCGCTGGACGTCACAAATGACACGTAGACCTACAGCGATGGCGGCAGGATCGTTCACGACTGGCGTTCGCAGTCCCTAGGTCGCGCGCGCAGACCCAACTACGCTCTCGAATCGGATCGCGAGGCCCGAGTACGACTACCTCCGCATCGTTACTTCGGGCACGAACTTCGGGATATCATTCTTTCCTAGTCCTACTCCCCTCGGGCCCTCCCGTCCGTTGAACTGCTCAGATGCAACCGTGACGTGTGCTGAGTCAAAAAGCAAAACAGTCTCTCCGGAGAAGGAACGATGCAACTCATTGACGTATCCGCTGTTGATACGGCCGTCTATGCCCCATCAATAGATTCAATACGTTAACTTCCCAGGGGAGAGTAACATGCACGCGCGATGGATTCTGAGCGGGCGACGACTGGGATTTCTGTGAGTGGGCTTCCGAGTTTTCGCGATAACGTCTTAGCGACTTACGATATTCGTAGGAGGATGGGGGACGTCTACTCTGCCGGGTTACTGACGTAGCAGCCGCCAGATGCCAGAGACTTGAACTTGACTCAACAGCTGAGATATCACCGTTTTACTACATTCAATGGTTTCTGGTGGTTTCCCCATTGTCATGGATGTTTGTGACAGATGGTGGTCCAGAGAGACGCTCGTAGCCCATTTGTCATGTTTCGCAGTGGCGTTGTCACGGTTACGCGAAGAGCTTCTTTGAATCTTTGCCGAGTCGGCCATCGATCGCAGATTCGACGAGTAATTTATTCTAATTCCACGCGTACGTTGGCAACCTCACGCCTTGAGTCGTACCCCCTCGTACCCCCCGGCCTGAGACGCCTCCTTCTCTTCAAACATGAAAGCTCTACCTCCACAGCTGTTATGCCTCATTTTTCAGTTCTCGACCGCGAGGACTCAGAGAAAATGCTTGTCGGTCTCAAAGATGATCCACGATATCGTCTTTTCCCTGCGTTTTCTCAGACGTCTCGGTCACGATCTGCGAATGGGACTTGTTTGTGTCGACCGAGGACGGTGACCAGCCCCTCCATGATGTCAACCTGACAGTACAAGTGAGGGTCGAGTCACCGAGGACCTCCTTCTGCACATTGCGAGGGAACCTTCCTTTAGTGCTGTGATAAATCGTTTCTCTGTGCGGGCCTATGTACTGGGTCATGCCTGGTTGGTTTCCCTACGATGGTATGGCTGGCTTTGAGCTCACTCACTACGCATTTGGACCAAAGTTACGCTACTCCGGTTTGGCAGGTCTCCTTGTCGGCGCGCTGCGCGGGCTACACGGACTTCGCACCTTCACGTGGTACGGTTCCTGTCCACCAATCACTCCAAACATCTTGGAGACGGTCTTCAGTGCCTGTGGGCCGAGCAACCTCGAGCTGCAAGTCAAGTGAGTAGCTTCAGTGCATCCCGCTGTACGTGCGACGCCGATTAGCCCAGCCCAGGACTTCCGCAAGGCTTGCGCATACCACAAGTCATTCGTTTCACATCCTTCGCGATGTCTAGTCAATGCTTCCGGATGGACCCAGAGTGGAACGAAGGTATACGTCGCATCATCAAGACGCAGTCAAGCATGGGGGCAGATTGGAGGTAATCGCCACTCCAGCCGAGTTGGAAGTTCTCGGCTTTACCACCGACTTCCCCGCCCCTCTGGAGACCCGGGCTGTGGCGTGCCTCAGTGACTCTGTGCAAGAAGAACCTGACTGCATTAGGCTCCGCCTCCCCAAGGACGACGCAATTGAGCGCTGCGATGCCTGGGCAAAAAAATTCGTACGTCGTATTTCCCTGCAACGACCCCTCAAGACAATGACCCACGCGCGTGTCCGTCTGGCAGTTCCAGGGACGCAAGTCTCTTCGCTTCCTGAACATCGTGACTGACTTGGCGAAAGAGGCGAACGGCATCGAGGACGTCGTATTCGAACGTCTTCCGTTGTCGATCGAGCTTTTTGGGTACGACTTGCATTTCTGTTGGGTCGATCGCGACCTGGCGACGCGCGGCACCTATATTCTCAAAGCGATGGGAATGGACAAAAGTCTTCTACCGGCTTCTCGATTCGTTCGGGGATAAGGACTGGCAGTGGCTAATGAGGTACCACGGGCACTACGACTAACTTCACATCGCCTGGTGTGTCAGATTCGTTCCCCGCCCGCCCCGATGATCACCGTCTGACAGCTTGCCGACAGATACGTGCGGGCGAACCGGGTACCGAAGCGGTGGAGATGCTGAGCGTGCGCCCGTTGAAATATGTAATTGAAAGCCGAGCGTGTCCTGTGCAGATCGGTGTGTACGAGATCGTAGACGTGCCGGAGAGGGGTAGACGACATGAATGGGAGAACAACAATTGAACGTGGGAGGAACGGTGATCGAGTTCCGGGCGAGAAGCTCAGAAGATGATGCTCGTGCGCGTGCAGCGTGTCCACATGGGAAACAACTGGTGCCACAGCCGAGCGAGCGAGCGTTTACGTGTGTGCCCACCTAACCATCGCCGTCCAGCATCGGAAATCCGCGACGTCAGTGCACCGCGCAGCGGATTGGTGACGCAAGGGTAGGTTCGTACCCACGGTCCTCGTCCTCCCACATTCGGCCAGCCTTCGATCCAGTCGCCCAGCGCTGCGCACGCTGATAACGCTCGATGTTGCCTGTTAGGGCTCTTGCCACCACTCCGTAGGCCTGGCGGTAGAGAGCTCGGAAGGTGGACGAGGAGCGCGCAGACTGATATGTGCCTAGCGCCTGGTAGCCACGTGGGGGATGCCAACTAGTTGTACCCTGAGGGCGATCGGCCCTACGAGCTTGACTAGCATCCTCCACCATCGCCGTATAAACACCCAGGCCTCCCCTCACCTCCACAGCCCACCGCACCCCCCGCCGCGATCCCCACCATGGCCAGGCAGCTCACCCCCGAAATATGGGCCCTCGTCATGCAGCACCTCCCGCCGGCCGATCAGAAGACGTGTTTATCGGTCTCTAGCACGCACCACACCATCGCCAAACGCTTCGTCTTCTCCGATGTGCCCATCACCCTCAGGCTCTGGACCGAGGTCCGCGTCGACGACGAAATCCACCCGCTGCACAAGTCCATCCAAGACGAGGTCGCCCGCCGTGCGCGCACCAGCCTCGGCCTGCTCAAGCACATAGCGAACACTCCTGAGTTCGCGGACCTGGTCCGGAAGCTCACCGTGCGCGCACAGGGGCTCGGGGACGAGAAACGTGTCGCGTTCGACACCGGTAAGCCCCGATGCAGGTCCACGCCTCGGTCAAATTTTCGCTGACGTAGACGCTTCCCGAAGATGTCCTCGTCCGTGCGCTTTCCAAAATGCGCAACCTGCGTGCCTTCATCTGGTCCGGTTCGAGCCCCGCCCCAACGGACGACGTCTTGGAGGCGCTCTTGGAAGCGTCCCCGAGAACGCTCACACATCTCTCTCTTCCGTAAGGTCACTGCCCCTTCTGCCCCATCCGCCGTACGACTCACCACGCGACCCGATGTCCACAGGACGGCGATCCCGAGGGGGTTCTCGCTTCCGCCACAGACCCAGTTAGCTTCCTTCGCCCTCCTCGACCGCTACGCCTTCGAGTCCGGCGCCGACCCCCCCGTCGAGGACGCCCAGCGCGTCCTCACGGTCAACGCGCCGACGCTCCGCCGCCTCTGCGTCTCCTCCAGCCCGCAGAGCGTCAGCGTGCTATATGGCAGCGACCCACAGGCGTTTACGCGGCTCCAAGAGCTCTCCCTCATCTTCCCCCGCACCATCGACGGCCTCGACGCCGTCTTCACGCACTGCACCGCCCTCCGCGCGCTCACCTTCTGCGTCGACGCCGACCTCGGCGTCGATGAGGCCGTCACCGAGGCGCTCCGCACGCACCCCGACGCCTTCCCCTCCCTCGCGTCCTTCAAGCTCCTGCACCGCACCGGCTTCCCGCGCGGGACGAGCCCCGGCCAGGACGTCGCCGACTTTGTGCGCGACAGGCCCGCCCTGCGGCGGCTCGACGTCGTGCTCGGGCCGAGCGCGCTCGCGTTCTACGGCGGCTGCCCGCTCATGTGGTCGCTCCCGAAGCTCCCCGCGCTCGAGGTGCTCGGCTTCGACTGGTACCCGGCCTACCTCGTCCGCGGCCTCGTCCAGTTCCTCGACATCAACATCCCCCGCGCGCTCACCACGCTACACGTGTACGCGCGCGTGGGCCAGGCGGACATGAAGATGGCGGACTGGATGGACTTTGTGAGTCCCTCCCCCCTTGCCCCCCCCCTCCCCCCTCCCCCCCACCGCCGGCGTGTGTGTTTATTTTTGGCCGTTCGTGCGCTCATGGCTTGCTTGTGACACCCGGCTAATTGACCTTTCGCCGCACACACCCCAAACCCCCAAACCTGCACCCCTCCGAACGTTAACGCCACACCGGAAAACCACGTTGCGTGCTGCGCGGGCGGTAGTTCGGGAACCGTGACGGGCTCCGGTTCGTCAACGTCGTCTGCGACAGGGGCGAGTCGATCTTCCTCCGCGACGTCCTCTTCCAGCACCCGCCGCGCGCGCTCGAGCGGCTCGGGTACAACTTTGCGATCCGCACCGTCGCTGCTGCGCGCCGCCGCCCAGAGGAGCCAGCGTTAGCGTTCTCCGAGCCGTGGTCGTGGCCGAAAGCGTTCTACGCGTCTCTCGACAACGGATGTGGATGTGGAGGGGCCGACGAGGGCGAGGAGGACTGGGAGTGGCTCCTGCGGCACCACGGGCACAACGACCGGATAGACATCGGTGCGTGTCCCCTCCCCCTCCCCCTCTCCCTTTTCTATTCCGTCGTCTTGTCTGGTCTTGTGGTGGTGAGGTGTGTGAGCGTAGACTGACGTGTGTCGTGCGTTTTTGCGAAAGCCGAATGGATGCTGAAGGCGGAGGACGCGAACGACAACGACACGAATGACGACGACGCCGACGACGGTGCGGAGCCTTCTCAGAGCGAAGAAGGCTCTGAATCGCAGGAGCCAGAAGACTCGGCCCACGGGGACGAGGAGCGCGCGCACGCACATGCGTCGATGGAGGTCGAGAGATGATAAACATCGCCGCGGTAGTAGCGGTTCAGGGTTGTTCGCATAGAATCCGGGGTTTGAGAGAGCCTTCGTGGACATTATAGACTCATATGGTCCGGAAACTGTAACGCGTATGTATCGCTCGCCTCGAGCCGAACTGTTTTCAATATTCGACAGATTTAAAATATTCAACGGCGACGCATCCTCTCCAGCTGGTCAAGAAATCGAACAGGTGAGGACATGGGACACTACACGCACTAAATGATATATGCACATGGTATACGTAGTAGCTAGGGCCGCGCGGTGCCAAGTCTCGACAATATATATACCCTCCGCCTCCCCTCTCCTCCCCTCCAATCCCTCCATCCGTAACCAATCTTCATCTTTCATACACACTCAATTATCGTCGCTCAGGCCCCGGCCCGTGTCGAATTTTCCCAAGGCGGTCGTCATCGTCGTCGGGCTCGTGCGGCACGCCGACGGGGCGGTCCGTGGCGGGCGAGAGCGGGACGTAGTCCCGGACGAACGCGTTCTCGCCGCGGACGTTGAGGAACGAGTACTCTGCGAGCTCGACGCCGCTGTGCCGGTTGTAGTTTGCGTACACCAGGTTGATCTGCGCCCGTCTCCGTCAGCCTCCACTCCACAATATCTCACCATCGTCGCACTCCCAACACAAACATACACACACACACACACACCCACACCCAACATGCACGCACGCACGCCCACGCAACGCCCACGCACAGAAGGGTACAAAGGAAGAACGACGGACGAGAAGACGCACCTCGCTATGGAACGGCCGCAAGCCGGACACCTCCAGCAGCTCCCACCACTCCAAAAAGTCCTGGAAGCGCTGGTTCCAGACGTGCAGCTCGATCTGCAGCTGCCCGAACGGCAGCACGCCCTCCCGTTCGCGCATGCTCCACCCCGTCCCCGTCCCCGTCCCGTTCGCGTTCCCATTCGCGTTCGCCCCGTTCGCAGCCGGAGGGGCTGGGGCGTTCCCGGGGTTGCCGCGCTCCATGGTGAAGTCGCGCACGATGCCGCGGAACGTCTCCCACTCCCAACCCTCGACGTCGAGCCGGAGGAAGTCGATGTGCGAGTGTCCTGTGTTGCACATAACACGTACGCGCCAACATATCAACCAATCTGGTTCAGCAACTCGCCCATCCCTATCCGGCGCCAAAGGACCGCAACAGGCACGACACGACACGCACCGTTCTCGGCCATGAGGCTCTTGAGCGTCCACGTCTTGGGGTCGTCCCCTGGGCCGTGCCTGTCGCTGGGCCCGAGCGCGAGGCGCGCGGTGTGCACGCGGTGGCGGAGCGCGCTGGGGATATGGGCCCTCGCGTCGTCGCCCTTGGCGGAGTCGTAGATCCAGACCTGGCAGAAGCGCGTGGACTGGAGGAGCGTGGCCTCGAACGAGTACGAGGACTCAATGCCTAGTGTTCGCGTTTCATGTTTCGGGTTTCGGGGGTACGTGTTCGTGTTCGTGTGAGTGTTCGGAAGCGACGGGAAGCGCGATCCGTTTCGGCGTTTAGACAGTGGGAAGGGAAGGGGGGAGATTAGCGCGCGAGCGTGACATTGTTGAGGGAAGAGATGTGTGTGGGGAAGCGTGTATGCCGTAAGGTGCGAAAAGAGAGGAGGGAAAAATCAAATGCGGCAAGCAGATTCAGACTCGACCTCGCATCGTGCTCGGCTGGCTCTCCCACTGAAACTGCGCGCGGTGCAAAAGGGGACGGGCATGACAGATGTCAAGTCCCACACACGACCGACAAGTCCGGATGACAGGAAAATGCTCTCATAAAGAGGTTGTCCAAGGCTTCGATGCCGGAACATAACGCTCAGCTTTCTCTGGGGAGAAATGATAAGCTGTCGAGTGAAGAATCGCAGACCAAAAAGGTTACTAGACCCCAGCCATGGGAAAGGGGCAAGACAAAGGCATGCTTTCTCTCCCTTTTCCAGTGGCCGGTATCCTTTCCCAAGGACAGGGAAAAGCAACGTATCGACATCGTGTAGAATGTCAAAGCAAAGAAACCTTGGGGTACCGTTTTACGGGCATGTTCCTGGCCAGCGACTCGGGCTGTGCGTGCCGTGAGGCGGTGTTACGGGCGCGATCTCGTCCCAGAAGATAAAAAGCCGGACACGGTCACTCACGGCGCATGCGAAGAGGGGCTGGAGCCTGGGAGAGGTAGCTCGGATGATGTTCGCCAGTAATAGGGCGCTCACGGGATGCGCCCACGATCGCATTCCGCAACGGCAATACTTATGAGAGAAGAAGAAGCGGGTAACAATTGCACCCGCACGTCGACGTGTCCGCGACGCGACCAAGAGGATGAAAGCTCGATCCGGATGTGGGCACTAAGAAGAGGACTCGGGAGGAAGGAAGGGGAACGGGCGGTGGGAAACGCAGGGGATGGAGGTGGGTCGTAAAATGGAGTAAAGCACGAATGACGCATGGACGCGCGGACTCGATGAAGCGGGACGCGGAGCGACGTGGGACGGGTAGAAGGAGGAGGATGGAGAAGCGGGAGGAGGATGGAAGGATTACGAGAGGAAATGGGGACGCACCGAAGGAATAGATGACACAGTCCGCCTTGTCCTGTATGCGAGAGATGCCGCACATCCACTTTCCACCGTCGCCGAGTGCACCTAGCCTGTCGGTCTCATGGGGGCAGTTGAAGACAGGTGGGAAGAAGTCCCCTAGCGGTGCATGTCAGATGCAAAGTCAACTGCGGTGATGTCTGGCGCGGACTGACAGACGGTGTATGGAGGCCAAGGATCCTGGTCTGGGGGGAACCTGGGCAGGAATGCATGTCAGTATGGGTGAACGCAGGCGAAGGGGTACAAGCAGGCGACGGACATGACGACTTGTGCAGGAGTTGGGCCGAATCTTGTGATGAGGTCCTGTCTGTGGGGGAGCATTGCGCGGTACTTGCGCTCTTCGCGTTCTAATCGTGCGGTGAGCTCATGGTTTGTGTTGTAGTGTACGCGGCCAGGGAGAGGATGTGAGCCGGAAAGGAACCAGTACGCGCAGAGGACGAGGGCGGCAAGGGCGATGGTGTAGCGCGGATTTCGCTGTCCGAAGAGCAATAGTGATTTTACCATCGCTGCAGCGGTCAGCGAGCGGTTACCGTTGAGAACGAAGAGGGCGACGGAGGGTGGAGGAGGGGAGGAGAGTGGACGCAAGTGAGAGCACCGTCGAGCGACACCGCTACCCGGCGCCCTTCCCACGCCCCCGCTCCCGACAGCGGGCGCCCTGCGAGCCATATTTATCCATCCACCATTCCTCGCAACCGTGACATCAAGTCCAGTGCTCCCCCGCGATCTTCGAGAGCCCAGGGCAGCTCATTAATTCCAGCGAGCACTAGCTTCATTCTACCACCACATGCATGGCATACGACAGGTACCCTCGATGGTGCCTGTGTCCAGGTCCTTCGAACATAATCACCCTCTACGCTCCTCTACGTATAATCGATCCTCGACATCGTCTTCTCTGGCGTATGCGGGTTTGCGGATGACTCGATGGTTCAACTGGTTGACCGCAAAGTAAGTCGCTGTCAACATTTATACTACATCTAGCGCCCATTCCTACACTCATTGAACTTTAATCAAAGAAGCGTGGGTTGCCTGAGAACCCGTAGCCAAGTACTGGCACCGAACTTGGACTCCCTCGCCCTCCACCATCGCACTCTCCGCGTCCCATGTCGGTACTTAGCTCACGCCCCCGCTTTCTGACTGAGCTCTGCTCTCAGATCATACGAGAGCTAGGACCTGTCGATCAACGCTCATGTTTGTCTGTTTCCAAATCGCCTTCCCCTCGTCTTCGCCCACATCCACGTTCGATTCGGCCTGTGGAGAAATGTTTTTGAACAAGACGAGGACTTCACTGACGACGAAAGATTACAAGCTGACACCGGAGCCCGTCTCAGTCGCGAGCTCTTGCAGTACATTGCCCACTCACCGGAGCTCGCCGCGGTTGTCAAGAGAGTGACTGTGCGCGCATACGCGCCCTTGCAAGACGAGGATTCTGAGCTTATTGGTAAGTACCACAATCTTCAGATAGATGCTGTGTCTCTAGAGAAGTACTCATATGCATCCTCAAAGATGCCCTCCACGACGCGCTCTTCGTCCTCCGCCTCAGTGCGTTTACGTAGTAAGGTTGCAGTCCCGAGCCCCCTGCAGAAGTCCTGTACGCGCTCTCTACCGGCTCAGGCACCTCGTTGTCTGAACTTCTCTTGCCGTACGTTGTTGCACTTCGGTCGTTCCGCGCTCATAACTCAAATCTGACACACTCTCCCATCATCTGTACTTGTCACTTTTCAACAGACCGCAACTCCCAGAATGGTCTGAGCAACTCATCGAAATAAACCATTTGCAATCCCTTTCCTTCCTACCTCGTTACTGGCGCATAACTCCCGACATCCACCCAAGCACGTCCCGCTTCCAGTCCATGGTGCTCGCCGTCGCGGTGAACGAGAGGTCGCTCCGTCACCTCTGCCTCTCCGGGGACATCCTCTCGGCGAACTTGCTCAATAACCTCACTGATCTCGCCCTCCTCTCGCCCATGGAAACCGTCGGGCTTCAGGACATCTTCGAAGTATGCACCCAGCTGTGCTCGCTCGCCCTCTGCTTCGAGAATGGCACCCAAGGCGACCTCGCCGAGATTTTCGAGGAGCACGTCGATGCGCTCCCGTACCTGACGGCCTGCAAGTTCCTCTGTTGGATGCTGTGCGCCCAGGAGATCGAGGCCATCGCGGCGTTTGTCCGCAGGAAGACGTCGCTTGAACGCCTAGACTTCGTCAACCACAACGGCTCGTGGCCCGACGAGTTCGACAACGGGCCGCTGCTCAGGATCCTCGCCGACCTCCCGCACCTGACCGTGTTCGGGTGCGACGTCAGGACACACCGGCTCACATCGGACCACCTGACGCGTCTCAGCGCGTATATCCCGGGCCAGGTCACTGGACTCCTCCTGAACATGGCTGTTTCTGAGTCTGACGCTACTGAGGATGACTGGAAAACATTCGTTAGCCTCTCTCTCTCTCTCTCGATTTACTTACCGTCTCGTCGCGCGAGCACTGACCTATTTTGCCCTCGAACACCAGCTCGAAGCGCAACGCTCCTGCCGCTACCTGCACATCCTCCCCATGTCCAGAGCGAGGACCTCCAGTGAAGCTTCGGAGATATCGTCTCCCGCCACCGGCCCGAGTCGCTCGAGCTTCTCGGGTTCAAGTACGGCTTGCGATGGGTCGGCGCCGCGGCCGGGCCTGGGACAAAGCCCGCTGACATGCAGTGGCCGCCGTCGAGCGTGTACTTCCGGACGGTGGAGGATTTCCGCGGACGCGAGGAGTGGGAGTGGCTGTTCAGGCACCATGGCCAGGACGGTGTCATCTCGCTTGAGCTTTGCGAGTGTGAGTCTTCTGCTAGCTGACTGTTGTGCTCGGCTATTAGCTCATCTTCCGTTGTAGGATTCTGTGCGCGATGGCGTGGATGGCTCCGTTTGGTCGTTCGAAGAGAACGAGGGCGTGCGCGTAAGAATGAAATTCAAGGAGTCGACTCGGTATTTCGTACAGCTGCGGCGTCGCTGTTGAAGGTGCTTGATATAGTATGCCGTCAGCGGAGGGTAGGAGGCATAATGCATGATCTCTCAAACGGACCCCAGAGTGTCAGTAATGCGACGTGTTACTGTGAATTTGACGTCTCCGGCCCGGATGGCGGATCCAGCTAATTTCGAGCGGTCGCCTCGCCGTCCATCCTCACCTTGTGCACATCAGCCTTGATCCATCAAGCTCAAGTTGAAGACGCTGAAACTGCATCCTTGCCTCCAATCGATCAAATCCCTCTCCGGAACGCAAGAGGATATATTGGCGATGGGGCTCCTTGGGTTCCGGGCGCGCTTTTTTGCACTCAGGCGGGTATTGAAATTCAGCCTTCGACGGATCCCATCGACCGAGCTGCAGTCGGCGGGAATTGTCGATGTCAGGGCGGAGTAGAACTGATAAGTCCCACTGACTGCTCCCCCGTTGATGCAATCATTCGGAAGTTGTAATGCAATGTCCGCCTGTGGGCAAATAACCTAAGCGTAGCTCCTCCACCACGATAATGGGGAGAGGGACGTGAGCGCGGGAGACTGTACGAAGAAACCAAGGTAGGGGTCCGGTCTGGCAGCTTCTACTCGTAACTAGTGAGAACACGTAAGAATATGTAAAAGTAAGCAAACAAACGGAGCTGAATTTTAACTCCGATGGGTTCCCGATAACTAATCAGCGCTATCCGTGTTGCCACTGTCAGCGGTCACTGCTGCCGGCGCCGTCTCTGCCTCTGCTCATCCGTTCTCTGCTCCCTGCCACAGTGTCATACAAACCTCTTCATATTGGGCTGCATAACGTCTTCGAAGGCTACACGTGCCAATTGCATTCGCATTCTGTCTGGGTCAAGACCGTCAGTGACCTCGTCGAGATCCTCGTATGTCGGTGCGCTCCGAACCTCCGTTCTGCATTCCTGCGAGTTCCTCTACCTGTGGTCCGTGGATCTGCGCCGAACCCGAGGTTCAGATAGTAATCGGAGAGTCCTCTAAACGGCGATGTCCCTCAAGTTTCTGGACTTCGCCCACGACGCCGCATGGCCGCATCCCGAAGAAAGATAACTCTGGCAACAACCAACCGACAATCCTCGCAGACCTCCCGGGGCCTCGAGTTGTTCGTGTGCGAAGGACGGTGCTGCTTCTGAACGTTGAACATCGCCATCGTTCGAATTTGATGTCTCCGGCCCGGGTCCCGTTATGATATATAACGGCGGACTCAACCAATTTTGACTAGGCGTCGCTCGTCCGCAACGCCCATCCTCACCTTACGCAACAAGCATCATCCATAACAGCGTCGTTCCCAGCCCCAATGCTTGAAGAACCTTCTCATGTATCCTTACCTCCCGAGCTCTGGACGCAGATCATCCAAGCCCTGCCTTCCGACGACCAGCGGTCCTGCCTGCTCGTCTCCAAGATGTTCCATGACATCTCCCTCGCGTTCGTCTTCTCACACATCACGATCCGGCTGGGAATTCTGACAGAGGCGTACAACGCCGTCATGGGAAAGTGGAATCTCTGCAACGGGCGGGAGAGATCGGAGACGAGCAACGCGATGCGGATAGGCCTTGAACTTCTGCGGCACATCACCCAGACTGCGAGTCTTGCTGGCGTCGTGAAGAAGGTGTCGGTGCGTGCGTACACGATTTCAGGACAACCGAGCACGGCTGAGATTGTGGGTGAGTGATACTATACATTAACAGTCGCATGTGTTGCATCAACTTGCATCAGATGCGTTGGTGGATGCGCTCGCAGTGCTTCGCCTTCGCTCCTTTGCCTGGTATGGTTCCCAGTCGGAATCCCAGCGAGTATTCGAAGCGCTTTTGAGGACCTCGGGGGTTTCACTGAGAGAGTTGTTACTGCCGTGAGTGCTTGGCTAGCGTCGCGTCTTTGGATTTCTCTTACGATACTACCACTAACCAGCCCAGAACACCTAGTGGACTGCCCATCCCTTCTCCCGCTTCTCCGAAAATTGCGATCCCTTTCATTCCTGCACCGATACGACGACGTCTACGCGCTCATGCCACCAGAGGATCCTCGCCCGCCGGCCATGCATCGAGCCATCGTGCGCACCTCGCGGTCTCTCCTCTCGCTCGGCGTCTTTGGAGACGTCCTCTGGGCCTGCGACGCGCGACAGTTCACCGCCCTCGTCGACCTCACTCTCATCCTTCCCGCGAGCTGCGACATTTGCATGCGCATGGTGCTCCAGCACTGCACCCTCCTCCGGTCGTTCGCCTTGCGCATCGACGATCCCGCAAGCAAGGGCTTCTTCGCGTCGCTCGGCGAGCACCCCCTCGCGTGGCCGCTTCTCACGTCCTTCAAGGTCATTTGCAGGCTCGTGTCGCCGGACGAGGTCGATGGGCTCGTGCAGTTCCTCAAGAACAAGAGCTGCCTCGAACGACTGGACTTTGACAGCGCGGGGACGCGGTCGCGCCGGCACGGCCGCCTGACGAACGAGCCGCTGCTACAGGTGCTCGCGGAGCTCCCGCGTTTGACCGTTCTTGGGTACAAGATGGAGCCAAGCTGGTTGACGGGTGCTCTTCTGACGCAGCTCGGTCAGTACATCCCGGCTCGCATGACCGCGCTTGCGTTGAGGGCGTACCCATCCGCGTCGGGGGCGACCGAGGCGGATTGGGTCGGATTCGTAAGGCATCCCCGATCATGAGTATGGTTTCAACCGGGCGCTGACGTGTGTCGGACTCACTTAGTTTGGCACGCTGAGCGCGTCCCGTTTCCTGCACGTCTCGTCCGACAAGCACGTCCTCAACCTGCGAGACGTCTTGGCCAAGAACCCGCCGCCGCCGTTGCTCGAACTCCTCGGGCTCGATCACGAGTTCCGCTGGGTGAGGCGCAATCCGGCGGTTGGGGAAGAGGTGGTGTCGTATAGCGGGAAATGGCGGCCGTCGAAGGTGTTTAACCGGACCGCGGACGACTTCGGATGCGAGGAGTGGGAGTGGTTGATGAGGCACCACGTTATCTATGTGCCGATTGCCGACATTTGGTGAGTGTGTGTTGGTAGTCTCGGATGGTTAACCAACACTGACGTATTCTGCAGAGTCTGGTTTCCCCGTGCCTCCATATGCGCGTTGACCACGATGATCTGAAGCAACCTGGGGATAACGCGTACAATGTCGTTCCGTGCGAGCGACACCGTCTCGACTGCACGACCCCGCCACGTTAAGTAAACGCATCATGGCGACAAATGTACAGAATCCTCTGTAGTGCTGTTTGGTCGCGCAGAGTAATGGCCATCTGGCACCCACCCTCGTCAGATAGGGTGCGTAGCACGGCGCTTGAAAGGCGATGGACCGAGCTTCATTTCATGGCGATTCGGATGCCCTAGCGTCCATCTCATATGCTCGTTTCTCTTTCTAGGATTATACTTCTTTATACCCCGTCCTCCAACGACGGCAACGGATTCTAAGGCCCATTATAGCTACTAGAGAAAGGAAATACCCCCTCTGGAGCATGCTGAACACCAGGCTGCAATGCATCTACGGCTGATTCATTGTCAGTATACCACAGACCCAATGGTACTTAAGGATATTGAACATGCCGGTGAAACAGCCCACATACCTACGTCGTCGTAGCCGTGCCATCGCAACAGCCACTCCCAGTCCTCGCATTCGAAGTCCTCCCCGGTCCTGAAGTTGAGCTTTTCAAGCGGCCAGCATGGACCGTACCCTCGCCGGGGTCCAGCACCGATGGTGGCATCGCCTGTGGGGCACTCCTGTACGATCGGGCGCAGATATAACCCGTACCCGAGCAGCTCGAGCGCGTCTGGGAGGTCCTCGATGTTCAGAGCCTTGAACAGACCATCCTCGTAGGGTTCAAGGACGTGCAGGTAGCGCATACGTGCCCGCCGCCGGAGCTGCGAAGAAAACGAAACATACACGACCTATCAGGGTGCTTCTGTTCCAAATTTCCGTTTAAGGTGTCGGGCAGTTGAGCGACGTACCAGTTTCAGCCAACGGTCCTTATAAATCTTCCCGTCCGGACCGTCTACGACCAGGCTCAAGCAGAGCGCGGAGATCTTGGCGGGAATGACGCTTTCAAAGAACAACATGTTGTCAAAGATCCAGTCTGCGCGCATCATGTCGAAGCCTAAAACTTCCAGTGTGGGAAGTCCACGCAGGAGCTCGAGCAAGGGGACCTCCGCGCTCTCGAAGGCAAAGTTGAGCTTCACATCGAGCCGCCTTAGCCGCGTTTTGTTCTTGAGGAAGTTGCAGAGCACAAGAACTTGTTCGCGAGTGGGCGAGTGGTGTCGCTTGCCATTGTGGTACTTGAACGAGGTCAGGTCTGGGAGCGCGTCCGGGTGCGAGTCGAGCGTTGTGAAGAGCTCGTTCAGTTGGCCAGACCAATGGAGTGTGAACGACGAGAGAGCAGCGCAATTGCGGAAAATGAGAGGGAGGCCGTCGTATGTGTCGGTCACAACGAGCTCGAGCTCCCGGAGGCCGGGAAATGAGGGGATGGGCCATTGCCGCATGACGTCGCTGGAGATCATGATGGTGAGATGGGACAAGGTACGGACGTTGGCGTCGAGTACGGCGATGATGGCGCGGTCTTTCTCCGCCGTAGATTCGACGAATTCGAATCCATTGACTTCCGGTCGCTGGATTGCCCAAACCGTTTGTAGGGATGAAAATGGAGCCAAAAGTGGGAGTGATGCGTGGAAGATCCTGAGAGGACGATGATTAGAGACAGAGGGCAATCTGAAGGGATCAAAAACGTTACGGTATGTGTAGCTCCGCCAATGATTCCCTTGATGTTGTTGCAAGCACATCGAATATGGCAGATGAGAGTTCGGGGCACTGGCCGTCCCAGTGGAAAGAGCGAAGATTGGGAAGTGCTTCCAGCGCCGCAATCAAACAACCTGAAGCACAGACGACGCGTGCACGCCGTTAGCGCCAATTAGACTCGGGGGAGCAAAGGTACGTACGCGTCTCGGAGGTACAATCGTAAGCATCCAGATGGTAAGCACGGACTGTGAACTTCCTGACGACCCCCGCGAAATCCGCCGGGCGGAAACAAATCTCCCGCAACAGCTCCGAAGTTACGTTGTTTCGCCGCGCCATCGTCCACTCATACTCGGTGTGTGAGGGATACGTGTGCCATCCATCGACTCGCTTCCATAGCCCGAAGGTTGCTGTAACGTGAAAGAACAAGGTGGAGAAAGCGATGTCATGGTGCATTTTGGCAAGGAAGAGACATGTTCTCTGGTCGTCGGAGCGGAGAGAGCTGATGATGAACCTCCATATCTCCGGGGGAAGTGTCGACATTTGCTGATGCTTCCAGTTCTACACGGCGTCGAATCCAGGGAGTGACTGGTAGAATGTATACCGTAGGTTGTCCTTGCTGGAGCTTGCGTCACCTTCGGGAAAGGCCGGAGACTCCGGGCCGATCCGTAACACCGCCACTTGGTCGCCACGCCTGAGTCAGGACCCTGCCTGAGGAATGTTGCCACCGCCTGATTGTTGCTCATCGACATGGAGCATTTGCCCCCTGAAATATGGGGTATCATAGTCGACAATCTCCCGCGCGAGGATCAAAAGATCTGCCTATGTCTCTCAAAACTCCATCACCATTTTGCTCTCAGCGCACTCTTTTCGCATATCCATGTCTACTTCGGTCTTTGGACTCTCCACAGTCTCGACCAGGATCAATCGGATGAAAAACTCGCAGAGCTGAAGCTGAAGAACAACATTACCTGGGACATTCTTCAGCACACCACCCTTTGTTCCGACTTTGCCACAATCGTCCACAGGCTAACCATCCTCGCCTACGTCGGCGGAGGGGATGGCATATTCCACAACAGTGAGTCTGTCGGTGTGCTCAAACTGGCTGTCTACTGACGAGTGGGTGTTGTAACCTAGGAGCTCTTATCGAGGCAATTGAGGCCATGCCGAACCTTCGTGCCTTCCACTGGCACGGCGACTCTCCGCCATTGAGCCACCGGGTCCTCACGGCGCTCGTGCAGTCCTCAGGACGCTCGCTGGAAGAGCTACACGTCCAGTACGGTCGTCTGCTGTGTGACGACGCCGGTTCAGAAGTGGCTGACCCCTCGTGAAGCATAGCGTTGGACATGGCTGCTCTACGTTGCCTCTCTGGATTCACCAATGTCCGCCGGCTGCGTTTGATCGAGGACTATACGAACACTGACTTCGAACTTGAAGACGGCCCCGTGCGCGCGCTTCTGGACGCGGTGGATGCCATGTCGAGCACTCTAACGCGGATCGCCATTCAAGGCGATGTGTTTTGGCAGTGCTCCGTTCGGTCCTTGCTCGGCCTCCAGGAGCTAGAGCTCATTCAAACAGAAGGCGCGAACGGGTTGGCCCTCGTCTTCCGGCACTGTTCATCCCTCCGCTCCCTCACGCTGTTTCCCCTTGCTCTTGACGAGCTCTTCGCCGGGCTGAAATCGGACCCGACTGCGCTCCCCGAACTGCGAGCTCTGAAGTTCATCTATTCCGAGCAGGAGGAGGTGTTCCACCAGCGTCACGCGGAAACCTTTGCAGCTTTTGTGAAGAACAAAAAGAAACTGACATCGCTCGATGTGGAGGTCGACCCAATGGACCGGATCGACGGTGAACCCATCCTCGACGCCATCAGGGAGCTCCCGTGCCTGGAAGTGCTCGGTTTCAGCTTCATGCGCTCGGAGTGGACGCCGCTCGACTTCGTATACTTCCGTGATCTCATTCCTCGCCGAGTCACTGCGCTGCGCCTCTCTGCATCTGTCGACGGCCCGGAGATTGACGGCGACCTCCTTCTCCAACACTTATTTGATATTGTATGTCGAGAGTCCTGCACGTGCATTCGTGGCGACTATCGCTGACCCGATGTCTATCGCACTAGGTCAAGTCCAGATCGTCGTTACGCTACCTGCACATCTTCGACACCCAGCGGAATCTCGACCTCACGCCGCGAATCCTCGCGGATCCGCCCGCCTCGCTCGAGTTGTTCGGATACGGACCGTTCATGCGCCGGCTCGTGCGCGAGAACGACGGTCGGTCCATGTACTCGCCATGCTGGTCTGCGTCGAAACTCAAATTTCGGTCAGCGGAGGATTTCGGATGCGCCGAATGGGAGTGGTTGTTGCGATGGCACGACCATTTTGATATTGGTGAGTCTTCGATTGAGTATACGGCTTTTCTCGCACGTGTTCTATTCAGGAGTACTGATTAAACGACAGACGATTTGACACCCGGTGCGTACGACGGCATGGGCCGGGCGCTGCTTGAATGAATGTTCGCAAACGTCCCCGAAGTGTAATCGCGACTGGCGGAGACTTGGGCGTCGTCCCACGTCCCGGTTTCGCGACGGTTGTATGGTGTATGTACAGGCGACCACGGCGCTCACGTTCGGGTTCTTTGGATATGTATCGTGTCGAATCATATGTTGCCACTTGTATTCTGTAAGGTGCAACCCATCTACACTTCCCTATTTCCCCTTATATTCTATCACTCCACAGTTGGCAGGAAGACTTGGATCGTGATCTAGAAGGGAAAGACCCCCACGGCCGCCCTTTGTCCTATACCAGGGGGTAACGTACCTAGACACAGCGCCACGTCAGCACGGTCCCACCATCGTCGCCTAAGCAAAAACGCCATAACACGTACGGAGTCCCGTAAAGTCATGCCACCGCAACAGCCACCCCCATTCCGCACACTCAAAGTCCTCCGCTGTCCGGAACTTGACCTTCTCCAGCGGTGAGCACGGTCCAAACCTCGGGCAGGAAGCATCCCGCGGCTGCCGCACGACTGGCTGCAGGTATAGTCCGTACCCGAAGAGCGTCATAGAGTCCAGTACGTCCTCAGCGAGTAGCTGACGTAGCGTCAGACCGGTGGTCTCGTCGCGCCAGTACACGATCCCCTGAAGCCAGGGCGATGACTTGACGCCGGATGTACTCACCGAGGCGCACGAGATGGCGCGCCGTCATTTTGAGGGACAGGCTGGTGTAGTGCCCCAGCGTTGACCGCTGCAGACATGGGCATCGCTGGCATGGGATCTAAAAACCAATGTCGCCATCTCAAGTGCGGCGTTCATCCTTGTGTCCTCGAACCAAGTTCGCAGTCTGCTGACATTCTGTCACGAACGGTGTTTAATGGCGTCAAGTTCAACTTCGTAAAGGCTTATCCCCGTGCCTCCAAGATACACAGTACGTTGTACGCTAATGGACATCCGTCGCAGTTATGGGCATCGGTGTACAACTTGGTCATGAATCCGATCGCAGCCGGCATCGTCTACCCTGCTGAGCACGCTACACTTGCCCCTGTTTGGGCGTAGTTAGCCACGGCCCTTTCAATCAGTAAGCCAGGCCTCGTACATCGCGCCTCCTGCTTCGTGCCAATCAAGTTGCTTCTCGCAGATCCGTATCGGTAGTAGCTCGCTCCTGCTTGGCAGGTTAGGCTGTACCGTGAGCCGAACGTCTCAGCGACATCTATATCGGATGTGATATGGATGGGGTGAGAGAAGGAGATACATATGGTATTACATACAAAGCGACGGGACTACGGCAGAAATGATGTACGACATGTTGCTATCTAGTACACGTCTGTCCATACTCGATCCGAACCTAAGTACTCGTACCCAAAGTTCACGGCGCCTTCCACAGCTTCACTTCGCAAGCTTAGCTATGATCTATCTCAACGCTGAGTGTCCCGGGTGAGAATGCTCGGGCCCGGGTCCGAACGTCGCCGGACTGGGTGGTAGATTATATAAGAGTAATGGTTTGGAGGATAAGGTTACGAATCTCGTGAAAGTCTCTCGATGCTGATTCCAGATCTTTCGCGAAGCAACCGACACGTCGATACTCCGCTGGGCTTGCTGTGGGTATCACAACTAGCCCCAGGAGTGATTTCCAATCTGGGTGCCAGCTGACCGGTAGCAACCAGACGTCCGTACTGCAGGGTTCTATCGCATCTCGCCACGCGGAAGCGATCAAGACGGGGCGTTCATCCTCCAAATATGAAGACGAGACCGGAGTGGGCAACATGTGCAGACCCCTGTCGTCCCATTCCGCCTTCATCAAATGAGCCTCAAGAGTCAGGGACCTTGCCGTAACGGCACCAAAGGGGAGTCTGTTGGATGATAGCGTCACCCTATGGCCCTTGAGGTGGCACAGGATCTTTGTGGTCTCGTCGATACAATGAACCATCTCCACAGGTCCATCCATCGATGCCCACGACCACGAGGGAGCCCTGTACGCTAGAGGTCGACGCTGCTGCAACGTGGGCCGCGTATGCCATAGAAGTGCCTGCGGAAGGGCGTAGAGCCAGAGACCCGCCAAGTACGTCCCCATATTTGCCCACTCGAACCGCGCCGCGATGCCCGCGATAGCGATGAGCTTGTCCTCAGCGTGTGTGACCGTGCGCTGGGTGTAATCCTCCAGGACCATGTCCCATACATCCTTGCTTATCCAAAGTGCCTGAAACTGGGGATGACTGTACGTTCGGACGGCATCCCCGACGCTAATCCGGATGGTCCGGCATTGGAAGCGCAGGGTATTTGAGGCGTATACGAGGGCGCGCGTGGATAGCAGGAGTTCTTCGAGACACCACGCCCGTTTGTGCACCGGGTCGTTCCAATCCCAGTGACGGTCGTAATGGCTGCCTTCGTCATTCTCAACGTACATCGTGCCGAAATGGTTCGAATCGTCTCTGCAGGGGAACGGTAGACGATATATTGGAACGGAGGGTGGCGGTAGCGGGCAATCGTCCAAGAACCCCTCGCTCGCCTTGGATGACCGCGCGGCGATGATGGTGAAAGACGCGTCTTCGAATATTGATGGTATCTTCGCGATCTCTCGATGTTTGTCTTCTTTGGAGTCCTGGATGATACACAGAGCGTCGATCCAGAGGTACTTCTCCCCACACGAGTGCGTTACCCAGATTGCGTCCCGGGTGGTTTGTGGGAGTATATCGATATTGATTCCCCGAGTGTACCTGTCCACATTGTGCTGCTTTGTTTTGTTGGGCTGGTCCTCGCCCCATACGTAGCTGAGCGCGACATAGGATTCACGAACGTTGCCGCCAGTGATGTGGAGTCGGGGGCGCTCTGGGTCGGTACAATCGATGACACGAGTGGGGAGGACCCGATCCTGGCGCGGCTTGGGGCAATCGGGGTGGTTCTCGATGCAGTTTGATAGGTGGTGAAGAGCAAGACGACACGTCTCTGTCGACCTCATCCGACGTATCCTTTCCCGAGCCCTGATTTCGTCCGCACATGGGTCGTCTGCGTGAAGGTTGTCAGCGACATGAAAAGGTGATGTTATCGCTGCCAGCACAAACCTGTGAGGGTGTAGAGCGGGTACTGTAATTTATGACCCGACACCCATCCATCATCCGACACCCATGTATCACAAAGCACTCCCGACTCCACTTCCACCAGGAGATGCTGAGCGCGGAGCAAGACTTTCCCGGCGGCATCGTAATGTGACGGCTCCAAGGCTACGCGGACCGTGATGGCTCCATGATGGGGGACGTCAGAGTCCGGCCATAAGCTCAACAGCAACGAACACCAATTACACCCGCGTCGGCACGATGCATCGTCAACGGCATCCCAGGTCGAGGTGTAGCTAAAAGACGTTGCCGGGTGCTCGGCCCGGTTTCCCAAGAGATCTCGGAATCTTTCGTGAGTGAAGAGCCCACTGTTCCAGCAGGCATCACACACTAGGGAGTGCGCTGCATCGACACTGAGGTATCTGTACCACGGACGTTAGTGCTAGTATCGCTCGCAAGCGGTTAATCGTTTACGTCTTTGTGGCGGATTTCGCAGGGTCCATGCCAATGTGTTCGAGGTCATTGGGGTTGCGTCCCAGTCTCGCAGTGACCAGTGGCAGCACCTCGGATCCGCTGCGCAGTGCGGAAGAGGTTGTCGGTCTGAACTACGCTCGCCGTGAAGATGACATTCACGTACCTCTCTGAGTCCACCTGTACATCAGGCACCGCTTCCGCCACCTGAGTGGTCGGGGAACGCTTTATAGGGCGGGTTCGAAGGCGTACTGATGATAATGACATAGACACTAGAGCAAGTTCATATGATAGGAAATCAGTACCCAACGCTCTGGGTCTGGGAGACGAACTGTGGCAAAGGGAGATGAAACGAACCAAGTGCACGAGTTACACAAATGAGGTGGGAGGCACTTGGCAATGATCCAAGACTTTGACTCCGATGCTTCGGTGCGACCAACTTGACGAACCTCGGGAACGTTGACGGGATGACGGGCCTGGCCAGTGACTGGGCTTTCAAAGTTGCGTGGGGTGGGCTGAACAATGTAGAATGAGATGCGATGGAGAGGGCAGCGTGAGATGCGAGTTCGGGACAGGTGGTGGGGAACTGACGAAGTAGTGCGCGTATAGGTCTGATCGCGCCTCACTGCCAGTAGGCGGTGTTCGGCGCCAATCAAGATAACCACCCTCCCCAACGTCCTCAGGCTGGCGCTTACTTCTACTGGTAAGCCTGGCTTGACCTCGGGGCCGCGGCCGCGTAACCGCGCTCGGCTACTGGTCGGGGGGATACCAAACACGGAAGTACTTTGACTCTGTCGTCTTGACGATGTTCCTGCTGACCGTTGAGTGTAACGGAACATGTGGCGCTATTGAAATATTGAACGTCTGAACATTGTAGTACCATTTAGGTCGGTTCCTGAAAGCGACTTCATATCGCAGACGCAATCGCCGCGCTCAGAACACTGCACTCCATGTCTGAGCTGCTCGTCGTGCCTGCCGGTGCTCGACAGAGCTCTCACAGTCGAACTTGAAGCCGGGAATCCCGGTTGCGCGCGCGAATGCCGAGTCGCTCGAAGTTGACGATGTCGTCCACGTCCTGCACGGCGCGAGCCCACCGGCCGACGGGGTCATCGTATGCGGCGATAATGGCTCGTTCGACAAGAGCTTCGCTAGTTACGGGTGAGTCCAGGCTCGTCAAGAAGCATGTCAGCGACAAGGTCTTGGCGTCGTCGACGGCGCGTGGACGAGATAGGCGGACAAATAATGCTCGACCACGTCATGAAGGTCGTGCGCGAGGGCCAGATGAGGCGTGCGCTGATCGAGCGGCTGATGTATATCATCATGAACGTTCTTGTCCCCGTCGTTGTCCTCTTCGCGATCGTCACTTGGATGATCCGGCTTGGGCTCGGCTTTTGAGGTGCGTATCCGCCAAGATACCTGGACATCCAAATTGGAGGCTGGGGTGAGTACTTACGAGCGACTTTTTTGCGCGAGGAAGCTGACCTTCCGTGCTGATAGCTGTCTGGTACCTCGAGTTCGCCATCGCAGTCTTCGTCGTCGCATGCACCTGCGGTATAGGTTGCTCCGCACCCCCGGTGCTGCTCGTCGATTCCAGTGTCGCCGCCGAGTTCAGCGTTCTCACGCGCGGCGCGGGCGGAGCGTTCCAGGAGAAACGCCTAGATCATCTCGGAGGAGAACAAGAGTGCGGGCATCATCGCTCTGTCGCAGGAGATCTTGGGGGTGGCGACGGAGCTGTCGAGCTCGCATCCTCTCACCACCGCCATCCCTGCATAATGTGCGGAGAACCGTGCAAAGGTGCTGAGCAGCGCGTCCTTCGTCGACGAGACTCCAGAGAGCGGACTGAAGGCCTCGTTCGAGTCATTTAAGTGAATGGACATGATTGGGAATGAGCCATATCTCGCAGATGCTGCCCGACAGTGGGTCGACAATCTGCGGGCGGCGAGGTGAGTATTGAGCTTCTTTCCTTGGTACAGGTTGGTACAGGCCGTGAGGATGTCTGAGCGAGAGGAAGCGTTCGTATTGTATGCTGGGGGCGTAAAATTCGCGTACGGAGCACTTGCGAGGCAGGGGATATGAAATGCTTCGATTTCGGCAGTAGTTGACGGGCGAGTACAGTTGGTAAACGATGTGTGGACGAAGATGATGTAGACGAGCTGTGCGGGACGGAGGGTGGAGGTTCTTGTTGGTCGAGCATAGGGATTTGGCGTTGGAAGATGAAGGGGGTACCAGCCCCGCCGTGTCTCGCAGATCCTGGCTGCATGCACGCATATAAGCGGGTGAGTCACATCTAATGACATTCCGAGTTCGAGACCGTACTGACCCAGAAAGACGTGTGTCGCAGATGTTGTCCGCAGGCTGGCTGACGGGTGATCATCAGACGGCCGGGTGAGTACTTATTGTGTCTTTGGTACAGCTGGTACGGACCAATGAGATATTTGCGCACGCAGATACAGCTCGTGTGATTGGGGTCGGGGACATGCAAAGCTTCGGGATCGGCGGTGGGCGGGTCGAGATGACGCGTACAGGATGGTACGTGCCGTGTGGGAGGAGGAAGGTGATGGCTGGAAGCAGAGCTGAGCTTCGTCACGAACAGACCGGCGGGACGGCAAAGGACGGCAACTGCTGCCGACTCAGATCCAGATCGGGAACACCTCTTGGGCGCCTCATTTGTTCTCTTTTCTCAGCTTCCATGATCACCGTGATGTCCGTCCTCAGCGACACGGTCTGTCCATTCTCAGCCGGCCCAAACAGCGGCCCTATTCAACCATAGCGATGGGCTCCAGCGAGCAGAGGCCGAGGAAGATGATCTGGATCTGGGCGACAGGCGCGATCCGCCGGGATTTGCCATGATGGAGTTGACACAACCATAGCTAACGTCTCGCCCTCCCAGTGTCGTCACCAGGGCCGTTGGTCCTCCCCTCCATCGCCAACCGTCTCACCTCACATTAGCTGGTACGTCTCCGTTGTCTCACTGGTTGCAGCAACTCATGAATGTCGCTTTCAGTCGCCCAATGGTTGCTCACAATTGCGCCCATTGCTCCACCGAGACCGCCGATGCCAAACGATGCGCCGGATGCAAGAACACCTGGTACTGCAGCGCCGAATGCCAGAAGAGCCTACACTGGCCGTGGCACATCTTTGACTGCAAGACCGACAAGCCGATTGACACCGCCTATCACCTCGCTCGTGCATGCTTCGCCAATCACATCCCGTTCGACAAGCAAACGATCATCGACTATGGACTTAATAGGGCAGGGCCGCTCAGCGAGGCCGTGGTAGTCTTCAATCTCTGGACAGAGATCCTTGTGCACCACGCCGTTCCTCCCCAAGAGGTGCGCAAGTGGAGGAAGGAGGGAAGACTCCTTGACGGTGTCAAGGGGGTGTATGAAGCGCTTCCGCCGGATAACCGAGGCGTCTGCTACCCATGGCTCCTCCAGCACGAGTGGGTCCTCAGTCCATCGACTGCGGATGAAGCCATGGTCCACCGGAGCTTCGTTGCGTCGGTCGAGAAGGCACGTCTCGACACTTGGGCTTTCATCGGCGGCTCCCCGAAGGACACCTACGAGGAGGTCATGGCAAAGGTTCACGCACTCCCTCCAACCCGACAATCCTGTTTCTTTCTCTATGTCAACCTTCTATTCAAGGCACACCCCTACCCTGCCCCACCATCATCACCTCAGGATGCATCCATGGCGTTCGGCTTCATCGTCGGCCACCAGGTCGAGCTCGATTTCTCGTATTGGGACCTTATCCGTCACTGCACCTTCGACGACTTCTGCGCCGCGTTCGAGACTTCGACCCTGCCCCTCCTCTCCTCCCGCTACCACATTTCCCTGCCGGCTGAGCGTTTCTTCCTCGACGTCATGGCTGGTTCCCCAAGATCGTTCAAGTCCGTCTGGTATCTGAAGCTCTACACCATCCGCCTCTTCAGGGCAAGTGGCGCCAGAGACTCACCGACGCTTTCCCGAGCTGTCTCCGTCGACTACGGCTTTGCAAACTGCAAGAACGAGCAAGACAGGAAACTGCTGGACGATCTCTACAAGCGCCTTTTCACCACAGACGGGTTCGATCCACTCGCACTCCACGATGCGTGCATGCGCGGCCAGCTGGTGGAGTACGCGAAGAGCCTCGTCAAGCTCGCGCCGAACACGGCCAAGTATACGCGGTTGCTGAAGAACCGCTACCCCGTTCGCGAGGTGTAAATCGACAGGTGCGCCTCGTGTTCTGATGAGACACCTCTGACTCTTACGCGTATTAAAATCTGCAGGCGGAATCAACTGCTCGTACGCTCAGGACCGTCGCCTAGGCGACCGAGTCCAGGAACAGCGACGTTTCCGATGGGGTACAGTATTTACGTTTGCCTTCTTCGATTTCTTTCTGTTTTCTCAAGCTTTCTGGCTGTAGCCCGTTATTTGCAATTTGGGAATCACATTCACCGTCTTGTTCGTCTTTTATTCGTGATTGTCCACAAGCGTTATGCTGCGCTCAGGGGCACTGGCGGCGCGTTTCCCATTTTGGAACTTGTGGAGCTGAACGGTGGTGGCCACGTTCGATGCTGGTGTGCTTTGCGTCTTGTACGAGTCGTCGGTGGCGTGTTCTATTACCACATGTTCACACAGTCGGTCTTCTGCCGTGTGTGATGATGCTTCTGTGTCCAGATACCTGCGCCAACTCCAGGCCACGAGTACAGAGGACGAGAATAGTCTGAATTCGAAGCCCGGAGGCGACCCGTTCAAGGAGTAGATGTTCAAGCTCCCAAGAGCTGCGCAGACGTTGTGTGGAAAGAGAAACTTCCGAAGAAGTCACCCGCGAGAACGCAAAGCCATTCACACCGTACGAAGCCTCGGGCACAGAAGCTGAGGGGTACGTCTGTTCATAAGTCCGAGGCGCCGATTTCTCACTGACAAGATGTACATGAGGTTATTTGCCTGAGCTGCTTATCGTAGCGTAGTCAGCCTTATCAAATCCGTTCTCCGTACATGATTCGCTCGCCCGCGAACTTGTCCGTTTGCTTTACGTGATTGACGCTCCTCACACCCCTATAAGCAGACATGTATGCCCGTGTGGTTTACCCCTCAGCACCTTCAGGTTTCCACCATGTCGTACGTCGACTTGGGCATGTTGTTTCGGCTCTCACTACTCGTGGCCGCTGTATTACTTTTTGAGCGACTGGCGTCGCGCAGGCGGCTGGCCCATCTTCCCCCGGGTCCCAAGCCTCTCCCCTTCATCGGCAACGCACTCGATGCCCCTAGGAAGCACCTCGGCCGTGAGTGCACGGCTCTTACGCAGAAATATGGTGCGTCTCAGTTGCGGAGCTACGCGTTCTCTCCCATTCACGTTCTAAGCGGTCCGTAGGGGAGGTCGTGTACTTGAACGTCCTCGGACAGTCCATGGTCATACTCGGTTCTCTGCGCGCGGCGACCGACCTGCTGGACAAGCGATCAGCCAACTACTCGGACCGCCCGGCGTCGATCATGGTCGATCTGTACGTCATATCAACCATTGTAGTGGATATCGGCACTGAGCGATTGTTGCAAGGGTCGGGTACTACGAGTGGATGTTCGTCCTGATGAACTACGGTGCGAAATGGCGCCAACACCGCCGCGCTCTCCACCAAGTCATGCACTCGGAGGTCGTCGCGGACTACCAACCCATCCAGCTACAGGCCGCACGGGATCTGCTCCGGAGCGTCCTTCGTTCGCCGAGTGGACTGGGCTCGCACCTCAGGCTGTACGTATTGTCCGCCATTCCTCCTGCCGTGGACTGTCAGTGACGCTGTTGGCCGCGCTGGTATCAGCTCGTTCGCCGCGTCGGTGACGCGCGTGACGTACGGTATCGACCTCTCGGAAGAGGACGACCGCTACTTCAAGATGGTGGAGCGGATCGCCGACGTCGGCGAAGACATCGCCGTCCCTGGGCGTTACCCGGTTGAAGCTATCCCGTGGCTTCGCTTCCTCCCCGCGTGGATCCCGGGTGGGCGATTCAAGCGCTTTGCGGCGAACGCGAAGCGCGAAATGGACTTTGTTCGAGATACGCTTTTCGACACGGCAAAGACGGCTATCGTGAGTTCTTAGAAGCCTGATCATGAGCGTAGCAGACTGCCAACACTGACACCGTCATAGGAGCAAGGAGTCGTCAAGGACTCGGTGATCACTCGGTTGCTGTACAATGGTGGTGACTACGCTACTGAAGACGTATGCAGGGGCTTGACAGCAACGATGTATGCTGGTACGTTTTCTAGACGCGCCATTCCCCGCTCAGATTTGATTTGATCTGAGCATTTCCATCCCCTGACAGCTGCCGCTGACACGGTACAGTACTTCCCGCACTCGCATCTTCCGTCTTGCCGAACGTCCTATGCTCATGCGGCACGGCCCTTTCACAGACGTACGCCACCACACGAGCATTCTTCTTGGCCATGGCGCTACACCCCGAAGTACAGCGGAAGGCGCAAGCCGAGCTGGACAGCGTCCTCGGGCAGGATCGCCTCCCCGAGTTCTCGGACATCAAGTCGCTCCCGTACGTCCGAGCGATCGTCAAGGAGGTGATGCGCTGGCACGTCGTCACGCCCATCGCGTTGCCTCACCGCACCGTCGCCGATGACGAGTACAACGGCTACTTGATCCCCGATGGCTCGACCATCTTCGTGAACATTTGGTACGGTATCGAACTTGGGACCTTTCCGGACGCATTCTCGCG
This sequence comes from Sanguinoderma infundibulare, assembly GCA_032821775.1. Taxonomy (NCBI): domain Eukaryota; kingdom Fungi; phylum Basidiomycota; class Agaricomycetes; order Polyporales; family Polyporaceae; genus Sanguinoderma; species Sanguinoderma infundibulare. The sequence continues at coordinate 91,059 of JAVLRN010000004.1, read as the reverse complement.
CTGATCTGACCCTTCCGTACAACCGCAGGGGCATCTCACACGACCCGGAGGTGTACCCCGATCCGGATAACTTCATACCGGAACGGTTCCTCGACTCGAACGGACAGCTGGACGTGCACGACAAAGATCCTGGCAATTTCGTGTTCGGGTTCGGACGCAGGTCTGTCGATGAGCGGTTCTCTCGCGCGTCACTCGCCTGGGCCGAGACTGACGGAGTGTCGTTCGTAGGATCTGTCCCGGGCGACACTTTGCCGAGGCGACGCTGCTCATCATGTGCGCTTCTGTGCTCAGTACGTTTGACATCAAACCGCCGGTGGACGAAGACGGTGCGTCGGTGCCGATTGCGTATAAAGCGATGACGGCGGACAGGATAGTGTCGTGAGTCCTGGATATTCGATGTTCTCAACTCCCCATCTGCGTCGCTGATGTGATGATGCCTTTTAAGCCTTACCGAAATGTACGACTACTCGATCAAGCCTAGGTCGGCTCGCGCGGAAAGGCTGATCCTCGACGCAATGGATGGTCGTTGAAAGGGTACGGGTGTTGGCCAAACGATAGGTTTCGCCAACGGGTCGTGCCGTTTGTACGTTTAATACTGTATGCATCTGATTGGAGGAACGGGGCGATTTCTTTGTCGTTTTAAAGCATCCCGAGCATGTCGGGCGTACGTTCTACGAATGCTCACCGGCGCGGACAGAACAGAACATTTCCGTTCGTCGCGTATATCGGAGGTCCTTTCCATTCACCCGTTCGTGTACCCGCTCGACTATCCTTCTGAAACGGCGCACTAGAGGATTAACGTGCGTTGCCTCCCATTCGGAGGCACACTGCAGTTTGGGGAGAGCGAATAGGTGGACGATGTTTGCCAGTGTTGAAAGGGCCTTCCCATTGGCGGCCATTGGTTGGCTGGTCCACGTGGCAACGTGTTCTCACGCCATCGTAGCCGTACATTGGGACTGAGTACTGAGTGGCGGAAGTCTGACTTATACCTAGTTGCGACTGCACCACGTAATGGTTTGCATTTGATAGTAAGTCCGTATTTTTATTCATGGTATACCCTGAGCGGCATTCCGGTGAACGTGGCAATGTAGAATTCCTACCAAGTACTACTGTCAGACTGGCACGCACCACTGATTTTGCATCGAAATCATCGAGTGGCGGCACACCGTGCACACAGGTAATGTCCCCAGCCTCCTGTAAATACTACTGTCCAACTCACCCGCAACTTGTCTATCAGGATTGCCACGGTCGGACGTCAGTCGCCGACTCCCAGCCGAGATCCTTGCTCTGATCTTCCAGGCCTGGAAGAATGCCTGCACTCGACGCAGACACGGAATGACGGCCAACTGGGTCCGTGCGTCCTGGGTTTGCAAGAGGTGGCGGGACATCGCTCTCGATATGCCTACACTGTGGTCTTCCGTCCTCATATCCAAAAGCCTGGGCTTCGACGTACTCGCCCTGGAGACGCAACTGAACCGAGTGCGGCGGGTCGCACTCGATCTGCTCGTATCCTGCGAGGATATGCCCGATGGAGCGATCGTAGAGGCGTTCAACCTAGTCTTGTCCAAGACGAAATCTGTCAAGAGGCTCAAGATCATCCCCAGCTCCAGTCAAGCTACGATCATCAAGTCATTTATCCACGCGGTGGCTCAGGCAGAGATCACGTCGCTGTCAGTTCTCTCAGAAGTGTACTTCGAGGACGACTTCCAATGGACGCTGGGGACCGACATTCTTCCGTGTCTCCAGCATCTGGCTTTGGATCAGATCATCCCCCTCCCAGGAACGCCCCTGCTGCATCTCACCCAGCTCGAGATATCCAACGCGTTTGATGATCACCTGGCGCGAGAGCAAGGATACCCACCGTACCTCCACACCTTCCTTACCGCCTGTCCTAATCTAGAGTCCTTGCGAACCGACCACTGCTTCGAATATGCCTACAAATACCGCGGCTACCTAGGAAAGCAGCTCCCTGTCGTCACCTTGCCGAGGCTTCGTCACCTGTCCGTGGACGAGCTCACGCTCGACATATCCGATGCACTCGGCGCCCTGCGTCTCCCTTCCTTATCCTCTTTCGACATCAAGGGGTACTGCGCCTGTGATATCGGCCCAGACTGCACAGACGACATCATTCCTGAGAACGTCAGCGCGTCGCTCCCACCCATTCGCCGCTCCCGCTCTCTTTCGCTGACGGTGGATGCGCAGTGGCGCCTGGCGTTGCGAGGTTCGTCCGGGGACGCACCCACCGACGCCCGTGGCCGGTGGTCGATCGTGGCTGACCTTATCGATACAGGACCCGAAGACTTGCGAGACAACTGCAAGTCGTTCCTGGTCACGATCCCGAGCCTGATCGTGCCCTCGATCCTGGTCTGCCTCGAGCTTCACATTCCGCACGGGCTGCCCTTCAAGCGCAATTGGGCGCGCTTCTTCGCTGCCATGCCCCACTTGCGCGTGCTCTTGATCGGAGGCGGGGCACTGCTGCGCAATATCCTTCCAGCCTTCGAGAAGGACCAGGGCGTGTGTCCGGAGCTCGAGGACTTGATGCTGTGCGCCACTCCTGGGCGGGATGTTGACGGTGACACGTTAGCAGAGTTCGTCCCGCGAGTGGTAGCAGCCTGGGCACGTCAGCGGGCCGAGGTCGGCCAGCGACTGAGCTCGTTGACTGTCTGGACGCCGCCGGACGACTCGGACGACTCGGACTCAGGAGCGGAATCGAGCGCGAGCGACTCAGAACTGACCGGGTTTGCGTTGAAGTTGTGGGATAACCTCGAGGCGTTAGGGGACTCTGTTCGGGATGTGGCCGTAGAGGTCGAGGACTGTGAGGCGTGTAGAGCCCAGTATGAGCTGAGGGGGGGAGATGAATCCGAGGCATACGATGACACCGGCGACGATGGTTCAGATGAGATCGTTACTACATACTATTAGACGTAGTTCTGGACGGACTTGGCAGACTCTGTCCACGATATCGTCTTCGAGGCGTTCAGCGGCAGGCCGTCGAAGGTGTTGTACCGGACCGCAGATGACTTCGGGTGCGAGGACTCGCCGAGCAGTGGGAGTGGTTGATGGGCACCATGTTGCCTATATGCCGGTTGCGAATATTTCGTAGGTGTGTGTTGGTGGTCTCGCATTCTGCAGAGCGTGATTTCCCTCGCGCCTTTCGATGTGTGCTGGCCACGATCGTTTGAAGCAACTTGTGCGTGACGTGTACAATGTCGTTCCGTGCGAGCGACACCGTCTCGACTGCATGACAGCGTTCGCATTTTCGTGGCACTTGTGAGCCTCTCGGTTGCATATCTGGAGAGAGCAACAACTCTACCATGACATTACTTGCAATAGTGCTACCCCGCCCTTCGCCTTCGCGCATCGGGCCGCAGTTGTCTTCAGACTATACTTGTGAGCCATGGCATTCAAGTTTAGTACATGTTCTAAACGGTGAAATATATCAGCGTACTCACCCGGAGTCAAAAATGAGTTGTCCTCGACCAACGCGACTGGGAAGAGGATACTTGCAAGGCGGGCTTGCACGTGGCGCTGTGCCGCTGATCTCCGAGACGCGTGGGAAAGGGATCATGGCCACAAAAAGGCGTCGAGAAACGTGTGCTCCTCTTCAACTCCCCCCGCCCTAACATTTGCATATGTACGACGTGCTCAGGAGATGCACTGCTTGCTCAAAAAAGACTGGCACTGCAGGGACCGCCTTGAGACTCCGTTGTTCGGCGGCGCAGTGCGCTGCTCCGAGGTCTTCGCAGTCCGAGTCAGCTCCCTTCGCTCCTGCGACGTCCGCATCAGCTGCGCGGCAGCCATCGAAGAGCTTCTCTAACATTTCGGCGCGTTGCTCTCCTAGTATGGAGTATGGCCTCCACGAGCGCGAATGACCAACTTTTCTCATCATTTCCTCTTCATGTGGACTGGCTCACGATGGTCTTCTGAAATGGTGGAATGTGAACCAAGATCGCTTTCCCAACTTCCTCAGGTCGCTCAACGTAAGTACCAATCCATCATCTTCTTCGGCTGATGGTTCTGATTCGATTGCTTAGGGTCCGCCGCATTCGCTGTCGAGGGCGTCTTCTCGGGGTAGAGTATAGGTCATTAATGCGCTTGATGCCGGACACCGCCGGGAGCGTTACGGTCTTGAAGGAGAGGCTTCTCGTCTCGCAAGAAACTCTTGACGTCACGTTCAAGCAATACCTGCATAGATGTATGTAAGTGCCTATAAGATCCCCTACCGTGACCGTATAAGGTGACTCCGACATCTGCCACCTGTCATGTCGGAGTCATGGCGATCGGTTGTAACACAGGGGACTCTCCGGTGTGTTTGCCGAACATGTCGTTGAATCTCCTGTCGCTGTTATATTCTCGTCGTCTCCGTCCTTGCCGGTCGTGAGGGATGTCACTTCTTTAAGCCGTGGGGCTACATCGCTGACCAGTCCCTCAGACGCTCCGCTGCGTACATATACCCTACTGGCATCTGCCCCTTGTTCTCCCCGGGCCGACACATCCTCGACGCCTCCTTCGCGCCTGCGTCCCCCGTCTTCGCGTTGGACTCTCCCCAATCGTTGCGGCACCTCGGCCATGGCCTCCGAAACAAGCGAGATAGTTACGACCATCCTCGTGTCCAACTTGCACTGTGGAAGGTCAGTGTCCCGTCAATTTTACAATTTATGAGTCGATTGCATACTAATGTCCGCGGAGCAGCTGTGTCAAGACCATCCAAGATGGGCTCGCCTTGCTCTCTCCTCCCCCTTCCTCCGTCGACGTGTCCATCGTCACCCAGTGTGTCACCATCCACCACCATCGCATTCTTTCAGCTTCCGTATTGAAAGCGGCCATTGACGAGGCTGGGTACGATATCCTCGCCACCCCCTCCGAAGAGACTTTGGTATCCCCCAAGCCGACTCGGTCCAGCACCCTCGCAGCCGGGCTTGCTGACATCGTCACACCAAAGCATATGAAGCACCTGAACAACTGTGCCCAATGTCGCGCCGAACGCCCTGGACAACACGACCTCCGCCTCTTGGATAAGGCTGGCTTCGAACATGAGGTTCGTCTGAGCTTGTTCGTCGTGGGCTTGTCCAAGTAGTTACTTTGATTGACCGGGTATTCCACCGCAGAGTGCCACGTCCGACGCGTATCCTGAGACGAGCTTCCCTCTTGACATGCCGCAGAATGCAGGTAACCACGCTCCGGCCCCCTCTCGATTAACACTCTCGGTGGACGGCATGACCTGCATAGCATGTTTGCACGCCATAACCTCGGCCACCTCTCACCTTCCAGGAGTTTCAGATGTCGTCGTTGACATGCTTGGGAAGTCGGCAACCATGACCGTCTCCCATGCCGACGCCGCCCCTGCTGTGGTCTCCGCGATCGAAGACATGGGGTACGGCGCGGAGGTTGTGAGCCTTGAGCCGCTCGAAAATTCCCGTTCGGCCAGAAAAGGGGCTCACCGGGCAGAGAATCGCGGGGATGGTCCTCTGCGCGTCGAGCTTTCCGTTGGCGGCATGACTTGCGTGGCATGTGTTACAACCGTGACCGCGTTGCTCTCGGACATTCCTGGCGTTTCGGACGTTGCGGTCAACTTGATTGGCAAGTCGGCGACGGCGCTCATCGCGCGGCGTGAGCTTGCTCCACAGATGGCGGAGGCCATCAACGACGTTGGCTACGAGGCAGAAGTCATCAGCCTGCATCCGATCGAGCGGCCCGACGATCAGGAAGTTGGCCCTCGAACTGTTTCACTCCGCGTCGACGGGATGTTCTGCTCGTGAGTCTGCTCCGGTCTCTGTCATCGCGTGAACTTTACTTACGGACGCTACCCATCACGCAGGCACTGCCCTGGGAAGGTCATGAGCGCACTGAAAGCGCTTGCGCCGGACGTGGCTGTCGAGAAAGCACTCACCGCGCACACAGACTCGATCCTCACCGTGACATACACCCCGAAACCGCCGGATTTGACAATACGCACCATCATCAACGCGATCGAACGGGCCGGAGAGCCAGGGACGCTCTTCGCCGTAGCTGTCTACCGTCCGCCTTCGCTCGAGGACCGCGCACGATACCTGCGACGCCGCGAGCTGCGGCACATCCTCTGGCGTCTCCTCTTTTCCGTCGTCGCCGCCCTGCCCATGCTCATCATCGGAGTCGTGTACATGACGCTCGTGCCATCCACCAATCGTGTGCGTGCGTGGCTGGAGGAGCCGATCTGGACGGGGAACACGTCGAGGGGCGTGTGGGCGATGTTCTTCATGGCGACCCCGGTGATGTTCTACAGCGCGGGCATGTTTCACAAGCGCAGCCTCCGCGAGATCTACGCGCTTTGGACGGGTGGGAGCCGGACTCCGGTCTGGAGGCGGTTCGTGAGGTTCGGGAGCATGAATCTCTTGGTAAGTATGGGTCGTAACCGTTACTGGGGGGCGGGTCGCTGGACTGACGAGATGCATAGGTCTCGACGGGCGTATCTGTCGCGTACTTCGCGTCGATCGCGTTGCTCGGACTTGCCGCCGCGCAACCGCGCTCGGATACTGGACATGGGGATACCACCACCTACTTTGACTCTGTCACCTTCCTGACGATGTTCCTGCTCGCTGGTGAGTGTAGGGCCGAAGAGCGTTTGGCGCTGAGCCAGAATTAGGGATGAGCGTTTGAATCTTGACCCTCTTTCAGGTCGGTTCCTGGACGCGTTCAGCAAGGGCCATGCAGCAGACGCCATCGCCGCACTCGGAAAACTGCGCCCCACGTCTGCGCTGCTCGTCGTGCCTGCCGGTGTGGGATCCGAAGCATTAACTCCGACTGAGCTCTCACGATCAGACTTGGGCGATACGTCCGCGCAGAAGCTTGACCGCGACCCCGAGAAGGGCGACGCGAAGATCGAAGAGCAGAAGCTCGCTTCGGGGATGGGGACAACGGTCGTGCGCGTCGATGCCGAGTCGCTCGAGGTCGGCGATGTCGTCCGTGTGCTGCACGGCGCGAGCCCGCCGGCCGACGGGGTCATCATCTCCGGCGACGGTGGCGCGTTCGACGAGAGCTCGCTCACGGGAGAGTCCAGGCTCGTGAAGAAGCACGTCGGAGACAAGGTCTTCCTCGGTACGATCAACAAGGCGGGCGTCGTCGACGTGCGCGTGGACGAGATCGGGGGGCAGACGATGCTCGACTACGTCGTCAAGGTCGTGCGCGAGGGCCAGACGAGGCGCGCGCCTATCGAGCGGCTCGTGGATATCGTCATCAGCTATTTCGTGCCCGTCGTGACCCTCTTTGCGATCGTCACTTGGGTGATCTGGCTTGGACTCGGATTTGGGGGAGCGCTACCGCCGAGCTACCTCGACATCCAGGTTGGAGGTTGGGGTAAGTGCCCCCTCTGGCTTTCACCGCGTGAACGGCAAAGCTAACTTGTCGTAACAGCTGTATGGTCCCTCGAGTTCGCCATTGCCGTCTTCGTCGTCGCGTGCCCCTGCGGTATCGGTCTCGCCGCGCCCACCGCCCTCCTCGTCGGCTCGGGCGTCGCTGCCAAGCTCGGCATCCTTGCGCGCGGCGGGGGCGAAGCGTTCCAGGAGGCCGCCCAGCTCGATGTTGTCGTGTTCGACAAGACCGGCACTCTGACCGAAGGCGGGGACCCCAAGGTGACCAATGCCGAGATCATCATCGTCGACGACACAGACACCGACATCGGTCTGTCTCGGCAAGAGATATTGGGAGTGGCGATGGAGATGGAGTCGGCGAGCTCGCATCCTTTGGCCACCGCCATTCGTGCGTACTGCGCGGAGAACGGTGCGAAGGGGCTGGGTGGCGCGTCCTCGGTCGAGGAAACTCCCGGGCGCGGGCTGAAGGCCTCGTTCGCATCTTTGAAGTGCACGGCTGTGATCGGGAACGAGCCGTGGATGGCGCAGCACCACGCGAAGATCGACGGGAGGACATGCGAGCTACTGCACGCCTGGAAGTCCGAAGGGAAGAGCGTCGTGCTCCTCGCCATCCAGCTCGAGCGCGACGCTGCTGCATCCGAATTCGTCATTGTTGCCGCGTTCGCTGTTGCGGACCCCATCCGACCGGAGGCTGAGGAGGTAGTTTCACGCCTCCAAGCGCAGGGGCTGGGCACGTGGATAATCTCCGGAGACAACGCGGTGACGGCCAAAGCTGTCGCTCGCTTGGTGGGCATCCCGGAGACGAACGTGATTGCTGAAGTGCTTCCGCACCAGAAGGTAAACACGGCAACGATCGCCACCCGCTCACTTTCATCTACTGAAGTGGTTTCACCAGGCCGAGAAGATCCGATGGCTACAGCAAGTGGGGATGAAGCGTCCGCAAACCGGATTATGGAAGCTGTTGGGTCACCGAAGGCTGAATGAGCGTTGCGTCGTGGCGATGGTCGGCGACGGCATCAACGACGCCCCAGCGTTGACCGCCGCAGACGTGGGCATCGCCATCGGGTCCGGAAGCGACGTCGCCATCTCGAGCGCATCGTTCATACTCGTGTCCTCGAACCTTCGCAGTCTGCTGACGTTGACGGACCTGTCGCGTACGGTGTTTAATCGCGTCAAGTTCAACTTTGTGAGTACATACCCTCCGAGAAAGTGGCTTTTTCGTGCGCTGACGGATATCCGTCTCAGTTCTGGGCATCGGTGTACAACTTGGTCATGATCCCGATCGCCGCTGGCGTCGTCTACCCTGCCGGGCACGCCAGACTTGCGCCTGTATGGGCTTCGTTAGCCATGGCCCTTTCGTGAGTTACCTAGATCACCTACTTCGTGTTTCCTGCTTCGTGCTGACCATGCTGCTTCTTGCAGATCTGTGTCGGTAGTATGCAGCTCGCTTCTGCTCAGATTGTACCGCGAGCCGAAAGTCTCGGCGACATCTTCGCAAAAGTAGATCGTGTATGCGCTGAGAGAAGGAGATACATGGAGCATTAAATGCAAAGCGGCGCGACTATGGCAGAACCAGTGGTACTAGTTGAATGACTCCCCGAAGCAATAGTCGAGCCGTAGGGTCCGTAGTAACGCTGTTCCACCAATGCGCTCTTTGCCCGGGTGTGCTCGAACATGATGGGCAGGCCGGCCGGCCAAGTGTGGTCTTCTTTGAATGGCATGAATGCTAAAACACCGTGTGTAAGTTCAAGCATGGTATATGAGAAATCTCTCGTTTACTTGAGGACAACGTGGAAGATAATCAATGATGGTTGGAGCCTGAGGCGGTCTGAGTCAGTAAGTCAAGCTGATTGCGAGTATGTGTGCTGCAGATAAGAGATCTCCGGATGGTCGTACAGAGAAAGACACGACAGCAATCGCCGTAGACGCCATCTCGGGAAATGCCGGACCATGCGGCTGGGACCGTGTAACGCTGCTTTCTTGCCGGGTGCGGTCACTGCCACGTTGCCATCCTGCCTCTCAATCTTTTCAACCGTTGGATTGTTGCGCATCGACGACGACAGCATGAAGCCTTTACCCTCTGAATTATGGGGCATCATAGTCGAACAACTCCCGCGCGAGGACCAGAAGATATGCCTTGGTCTCTCGAAGCTCCATCACGACTTCGCTCTCAAAGCGCTCTTTTCCCATGTCTATGTCTACTTCGGTCTCTGGATTTTCGAAAGGGGTGAGGATACGGCCCGATTGAATGCAAAACTCGTAGAGTCGGAGGTGAAGAACAACATGACCTGGGACCTCCTCCGACACATCTCCCTTTCTCCCGGATTTGCCAAAATCGTCAGGACTCTGACCGTCCTCGCCTATGTCATGGGCGGTGGAGATGGAATATTCCACACTCGTGAGCCTACACTGGCCTTAAACCGCTGCCAGCTGACAGATTGATTTCGTGTAATAGGTGCTCTCACCGACGCGCTCCAAGTCATGTCAAACATTCGCGTATTCCGTTGGTACGGTGACTTGCCGCAATTGAGCTGCCGCGTCCTCACGGCGCTCGCCCAATCGTCAGAAACCTCGCTTGAAGAGTTGCACATCCCGTACCATATTTTTGCTTTGTGCTACCGGTTCAGTAAGTCGCTGATTCCTTGTGAAGCATAACAGATGCGGCTGTACGGTGCCTCTCTACCTTCCCCCGCATCCGGAAGCTTCGTTTAATCGGCGACGGCGATGCGGACACTACAATCGGCGAAGAGCACTCACACGCGGTTCTAACCGCGATAGACTCCATGTCGAACACCCTAACGCAGATCGCTGTGCAGGGCGACGTGCTCTGGGGGTGTTCCATCCGGTCCATGCTCGGTCTTCAAGAGCTCGAGCTCATCCTTCCTCGGACCGCTAGAGGGTTGGCTCTCGTCTTCCGGCACTGTTTGTCCCTTCGCTCCCTCACGCTGTTTCCCCTGGCCTTCCGAGACGAACTCTTCCCCGAGTTGGCCGCGGCTCCAACTGCGCTTCCGGAACTGCACGCGCTGAAGTTCATATACTTATGCGAAGACGACAACTTGGAATTTCAGCACGCGCAAATCCTCGGAGAGTTCATCAAGAACAAGAAGAAGCTCGTGTCGCTTGATGTTGAGATCGAACCGACGGAACCAATGCCGTACCACAGGCCTCTCCTCGAGGTTGCCTCTGCCCTCCCATGTCTGAAAGTGCTCGGCTTCAGCTTCAAGTTCTCTCCATGGGAGCAAGGAGACATCCGGTTCTTCGAGCGGTGCATCCCCCGTGGAGTGACTGCGCTGCGCGTCTCCGTGGATATCAACTTCTCGGACAACGAAGTCTTCCTCCAAGAATGGTTCAATCTCGTGCGTCGAATGTCTCGTCTTTCTGTCTCAGCTGGTTCTCACATTGCCGTACCCATTAGATCAGGAGCTGTGCGTCGCTCCGATACTTCCACGTCTTTGACACGTTCCGGAAGTTAGACCTCAAGCAGCAGATCCTCGAGGATCCCCCCGCATCGCTGGAACTGCTCGGATACGGTCCGTTCTTGCGGCGACTCGTGAGCGACCACGGCGATCCGGACGACGATCGCCTAAAGTACTCCCCGTGCTGGTCCACGTCCAAACTCAAATTCAGGACTGCGGACGATTTCAGGTGCGCGGAGTGGGAGTGGCTGTTGCGATGGCACGATTACTACGACATCGGTGAGTCTTCGGATGCACAGCACTCGTCGCATTTCGGTTTAGCTGATTCGATGACAGATGACTTGGCACCCGGTATACTCGACCATAGTACTGGCCGAGTGCTGCTTCCATGACGGACATGCACGCTCGATTTGTGAGCGCGGTCCGGGAAAAATTGTGCTTAAAGTTCACGTGTTGATTCATGCCTTGGGATGAGGAAGATTTCATCGAAAAACAGCTACACGCCCTGTCTGCATTCGCGTCTCTCCGAGTCAGACAATAGCACATGTACTAGTAAAATGTGATTCGGGGCGCCTGCCGATGTTGTATGTCTCGTTGTCTCCCTTGCCCAACTTGCACCCCTCAACGCACGCAGAACCTCCACGCTCTCCAAAATAACGCGCTGTATCCATGTTGCCGCGCACTGTCCGGCTCGCGATGCGGCGTGCAAGCGATTCCACCGTGCGTGTCTGCTAAGCAAGGCGAGGAATCTACTCCAGGACTCTGGTCGTCATTTTTTGCACGTGTTCTTATTCGAACATACGCAATCGCAAAGAGATCCGGATCTCGTTGAAAGCTTTACATCTTACACTATGAAGCCAGATTATCATCACGACCACTGGTGCGCGTCGTCTTAATCAGAATCTCCCTCGTCCAGCTCCATACTCGGCCCTGCAAGATGCACAATCCCTGACCTCCACAACGACATTGCCAACAAAAACCCCCAACGCGTGAAGGCTATCGCATAACAAGCCGCCCAGCTCTGTCTCGCTGCCCCGACCAGGGCTGGCCTGCGAGTGCGCTCCCTCGTCCGAGCCGCCTGGCGGTACCCAGACAGTCAACGACCTCAGTCCCTTCCCAACCTCGGCCCGCTGATGGGCCCACGTTGCTACCACCCGTGGGATGAACTCTGCCAATGCGTCTCCGTCGACGTCCAGTCCTGCGGTGGAGCAAAGCGCCAAGTCCTCGAGCTCCGGACACAAGCCCTGGTCCTTATCGAAGGCCGGAAGAACGTAGCGGAGCAGCGACCCGCCGCCGATGACGAGCGTCCGCAAACGGGGCATGGCGGCGAAGAAGCGAGCCCAGTCACGCTCGACGGGCAAGCCGTGCGGCGCAATGTGGAGCTCGAAATGGACGAGGATCGACGGGACGACCAGCTCCGGGATTAGGTAAAGGAACGAATCGCAGTTTGCTCTGAGAACTTCGAGTCCTGTGTCATCGAGATGGGCAGTGATCGCCCAATCCTGGTCAGGCGTGTCGTGGCCGGACGAACCTCGCAAGTCCAGGAGGTGGCGAGTGACTTCAAGTGCCGGAAAGTCAGGGGTCACGTGCTCCGTAGCACCGATCGCTAACGCAAGAGAGCGGGAGAGAGGAATGGGGGGAAGGACCTCTTGGACATTCTTGGGAATAAGCCAATAGGTAAAGTCGTGAGTGTCCGCGAGGCAACGTGCAGTGATGTCGAACGAGGAGAGGGAGGGGAGGCGCAGCGCGCCGAGTGCTGGGGCTATGTCGAGCACGTACTCATACATCGACAGATGTCGAAGCTTTGGCAAGGTTACAATAGGCAACCGGTCTAGGCCGATACCACCGTCGTGGTGATAGGCATATCCGAAGGAGTCGTCGATTCGCAAGGACTGTAGATTGGGACAAGAAGCGAGGAATGTGTGAAGGTACGGCGGATATCCTTCTGCTCTGGCCAGGCGTTCGTTGTACGCGTCCGATAATTCGAGGCGGATGAGATGGAGCAGAGGGATTCCTGGGAGGGGAATTATCGAGCGCAAAGCTAAACGAGTGAGACGCGGGAGGATGTCTGCCGTGAACTCCCATCGGAAGTCCTCATCGCCGAAAGACCCGCAGTGGATAGATAGGGAAATGACCTCCGTAGCGACGGCGCGGACGAATCGCTTGATGACACCGGTTGTAGTCTCGTCGCATATGATCTCGAGATACTTGACGGACTTGGTCTTGCTCAAGAGGAGCTTGAACGCCTCCGCGATCAGTTCGCTGGTCATGCTCCACTCGCAGGATACGACCAGATCCAGGGCCATGCCGCGGGCGCGGTTCAGTTGCGTCTCCAGGGCGAGAGGTTCGGCGGATTCGGATATGAGGACGGAAGACCAGAGTGGTGGAGTATCGAGAGCAACGTCGCGCCACCTCTGGCAAACCCAGGTGGCACGAACCCAATCGGCAGCCATCCCGTGCCGGCCTTCATCGCAGGCGTCCTTCCAGGCCTGGAAGATCAGAGCGAGGATCTCGACAGGGAGTCGTTTGGTGCAGTCCGGCCGCCAGTGTATTCCTGAGAGATGAATTTGAGATTCGGAGTTCAATAGTACTTGCCGGAAGGGGGGGACACTACCTGTGTGCATGGTGTGCCAGGCCGCAGTGACTCGACGCGCGCAGAATCAGTGCTGCATGGAACTGGCGGTGAGAGGTTGGTGTTTGTCTAGGAATGCTGGATAGCTGAGTTCGTGGTAAGTCACAGGCTACAGTGCGAATAAAGGTGCGTACGTAGATAGGCGGATGGCTCCCGGCTTTCAATGTTCGGTATTGTTCGCTGTACTACTCTGGCAACTTGCGCCGCGGCCCAGGCTGGTATGATGGCGTGAGAACAATCGGCCACGTGGAGGCAAATGCGCGACAAAGGCGCCGAGTCGGCTGAGTCTTCCCATTCTGTCCCCGGTTCTCCTCAAACACCACGTCTGCAGTTCTGAAAATGTAGTCTGCGCCCCCAAACGAATCCCTGGGATAGCGAAAGGTAATTCATTTATTTGGCTCGTTCTTGCGGAATTGAAGGACGGACGAGGCAGGGACAAGCACGCGAACAGTGGTGGGACCAGTTCAGATCTCAAGCACTTCAATCGCTGAGCTGTCTGCGTGGAGGGAAATACTCCTGTAGATTCGCAAAAGGCGTGATGTTGCGACTTTTGTACTGCTATCGTATAGATGAGTCTTCACTCACGTGGATCAGGCCGAGAAAAGAGATCCGCTGGCTTTTGCCTTGCAGGCGACAGAACCACAACTAACGCTTTCTCTCCCACCAGACGAGCGTCGTCACCGCTTCCCCTCACCCACTTCTATACCTCGGCCGCGCCATTTCACCAGCCGTACAGTGTGCGCGCATGCAAGGCTTCTCGCCGATCGTCGCCACGTCCTCGCTCAAGCACACCGAATTCCTCATGTCGCTCGGCGCCACGCACGTCGTCGACCGCCAGCTCTCGAACGAGGAGATCCGGGCGGCGCTCCCCGCGCTCACGGCGGGCAAGCCGATCGAGTACGTGTATGATGCGGTCGGCGTGCAGTACGGGTACGGTACGGCAACGGGTGGACGTGAAAAACCGGCTCGGAGGGCGGACAGTCCTTGATCCCCTTGCGCTTTAACGACGGTCCCGACTCCCGACGATCGCCAAACGAGAGCGCTGCGGCGTGCCGGTTTGCATCCGCAGGCGATGCGGGGAGGGCATGACTGCATGATTGCGGAATTGGTGAGTAATCAATCTGGAATCCTATCATCCTCAGCGGCGCTTATGCGGAAGCATCCAGCATATGTGAGTGGCTCTGAGGAATGAGTTCCGATCCCACGGCACAAAGTACCAGTCTGCTCAGCTACAGGAGGTGTACGGGAGGATAGAAGACCGACCTGCTTCCTTCCTTCGCGCTCGGGTTACCTCCGTCCTTGAACGTACGCTATTGTTGTTGTCGCTCTATCGTTCATCCTGTGATATCCGATTGAATGCAGCTTTATGCCCTTCGTTCGCCTCCCCATAATTCACTTCTTATCAACCCTTTCACCTCGGGATGCGTTCCTTCCCGGCGATTCCGTGCCCCATTTCATTGCCGGTGGCAAACAGCCCTCGGAGCGTCCTACAGTGATGTGACTACGTTTACGGTATGTGTACAGTGGTTTCGGGACGAGGAGGTGCCTATCTGGTGGCGCCTGTCCCGCCCAGCGATCAGCGGTCAGGCTGGTATCAACCCCAAAGTCAAGGGTAGCTCGAGCCAACGGTTCAGATGTTCACGAGCCAACCACCATCACGGTGTTCTCAGGTACGTCGTTCGTCACATTGCTCAACTGAGCTTGCTCAGAGTGTAGTGCCTGGCGTGTCAGGACTCAAAGTGAGATCCGTGCGGCCCGGGGGTCCCGACACTCTCCATAAACGACGAGCTTGAGTCTGCTATTCAACTACCGTTTTCTACATTGTCCTCGAGTAAGCAAAAATGTTTCGTTCGCGTTCAGTACTTCAACTTTCCTTAGTGCTGCTTTAACAGGCATGCCGTTCGAACACGACACCGGCCGGCGTGCTCGCCACCTTCGAGCACGGACGCGCCAAGAGGGCGACGCTGGAACTTAGCGTTACTACGGGCCGTACGACAAGCTCTTAAACTACTGCGTTGGGCCGCAATCCTTCGAGTACTACGTCGCCCCACACCCCCTGGACCCTTTCGGTGACCAGAGCGACGAGCACCCCCGAGACACCATCCTCATCGTCGTGTTCGACACGAGCGACACACCCGTCCTGTTTGTCGACGTCGCTCATGACTGCGGGGCCGAGAACCCGTATTCGCGCTATCTTGTGAACAAGCGGATGCGCTGCCTCTACTTCTGGTTGCCTTACCATTGCTCGTACATTATCGGTGGGACCTGAGTCTCTTCAGCACTTAGACGCGCGTGCACACGCCGACACGCATACAATGCACCGCCTGTCCCCGAAATTTGACGAGCACCTGGATCGGTCGCACGTTCTGTCGCCCCCTTTCCTCAGGGCGAATGGGACCTGGATATCTTGATTCGAGAAGGACGTTGTAGGCGAGATTTTCGCTCAACTGTGATTCGGGCTGACCTTGGCGCCAGGTAGGGATTGTGTCATTTCTTCCGTTGTGCTTCGAATACGGATTGTGTCTTGACTGTAGGTCACAAATGGCTGGAAATGTTGTCAACCCGGGTCTTTGCAAGAGTCGAAGTATTACAGTTCCGGGGAAGATCAACATGTACGTATGCACTCGAGGTGGGATAGCATCATCGCGAGATCTACGTTCCCCGCATTTCACCACGCTGCTGCATATGGATGGACATTGGCCTGTCCGTGCAGGCTTTTGACCGTATGCCATGCCCATTCCCGTACCTACACAGATATGCGCGGGTAGCCGCCGTGGAACTGACTTTGTTACAGATACTATCATAATTCTTGGCTCGTGGTACTCGGATCAACAGGAAACATATTCACCAATAGAACTTCCTGGCTCCACTCTTTGCACTCAGGGCAGTCCGTATCCTCCACGGTGAGATTGTCGACATGCCTCCTCACCTCCCCCAAGCGAATCTTCCACACAAGAAGGCTCCTTGCCGTCTTGGAGTCCGACTCGCAGTAGTCCCGGTACCCTGTCCAGACTACCAACGACCTCAGTCGCTTGCCGACTTCCGCCCGTTGACAGGCCCAGGAGTTTACCACTCGAGGAACGAACTCCCCTAAACTGTCCTCGTCATCGTCCCGCCCAGGCGTGGCGCACAGTCTTAAGTCCTCCAGTTCTGCGCATAACCCCGGGTGCTTCTCGAGGGTGGGAAGGACCTGCTGCAGCAGCGCCCCACTACCAATGACGAGCGTCTGCAAGCGCGGCAGGGAGGCGAAGAACGCAGCCCAGTCGCGCTCGACGGGGAGCCCGTGCGCGACATGAAGGGCGAGTTGGACGAGGCCGGAGGGTATGACGACCTTCGGGATCGCGTCGAGGATCGACTTGTAGTTGATGACGAGGAACTCGAGCTGTGTGGCTTTCCTGGAATGGATAAACGTGATCGTCCAGCGATTTCCCTGCGCGGGCGGCATCGCAGCGCTGGGAGAGCCTTGCAACATCAGGGGGCGGTGGGTCCCGGGGCCCACGATCAGTGCGAGATAGCGAGAGCGCCGAAGAGGGGGCAACGCCTCGCTGACGTTTCGGGGAATCACGAGGCCCGTGTAGTCTTCTTGGAGGGAGCCGCAGCTGGCAGTGATGTCGAAGGAGGAGAGGGACGGGAGCCGCAGCCGGACGAGCGCCTCGGACACGTCGCGCCCGTTCTCATGAACGGATAGATGACGAAGCTTTGGGAGCGTTACGACTGGCAGTTCCATCTGTGCAGCTAGTCCGATGCGGTAGTAATAGGCATCACCGAAGGAGTGGAAGGTTTCCAGCGACACCAGGTTAGGACAGGCGGCAAGGAAGATGTGGAGGTGCGGCGTGGAATCCGACTGACCGTGATCGCAAAACAGCTCAGATATCTTGAGTCGCGTGAGACTGAGCAGAGGCATTCCCGGGATGGGAATTATCGTGCTCAAGGTCAGATTCCGGACACGCGGCAGGACATCGGCCGTGAGCTCCCATCCGAGATCGTCGTAGTCGTCCACGTGCGAGACAAGCGACAGCGACGTGACCTGCGCAGCTACAGAGCTGACGAATGGCTTGACGGCCTTGGCTTGGCTCTCATTATAGGACACCGCGAGAGTCTTGACGAACGTCATCTTGCTCAAGAGGAGCTTGAACGCCTCCTCGATCGCTCCGTTGGACATATCCGTGCAGGATACCGATAGATCGAGCGCGATGCCACATGCGCGATTCAATTGGGTTTCCAGAGCGAGGTGGTCTGCAGCGACGCGTTTGGACATGAGGATGGAAGACCATAGCGTTGGGGCATCGAGGGCGACATCGCGCCACCTCTTGCAAACCCAGGTGGCACGAACCCAGTCGGCAGCCATCCCGTGCCATCCTCGATCGCAGGCATCTTTCCAGGCCTGGAAGATCAAGATGAGGATCTCTGCGGGAAGTCGTTCAGTGACGTCCGACGGCTGGCGTAGTCCTGACAAAATAAATCGGAGATAAGTTCGATAGCACTGAGCGGCCTGGCAGAAGGACGCATGGGGACATCTCACCAGTATCCATTCGTGGTACTGCACAGGATTTCGTGGCCTTGTAGAAGATTATGGCAGGAAAAAGCGTCCGTGGACGCAAACGGATGGCTGTTTGATGCTCAAAGGGGAGGGGGAAAGAGATCACTGAACGCATCCCGGCCACGATGGGGCCAGCACAAACGGTCGGGATCACGTGCATCAAGTCAATTAAAGTTCGGCCCGACTGAGGCTCCTCGCCCTTGCCAAGGCTCTCCGAACTGACCTCGAATTCGGCTACTAAATTTTCGTTAGCTTCTATTTCTATGCTCAATACAGGCGGGAGCCTCATATATGAACCAGCTGAGAATGCTTGCGGGCGAGCGGGTCACGGTCACTACGGAGTCTCAGCCTATCTCCCAGACAAACGAAGTCCGTGCTGTCGCCCAAGCTGGATGCCCAGTGAGTGGGGGCAGGTGCGGCCTGCGCCCTCCAGTGGTTCACGTCCGCAGGCCCTGCCACTCGTATCCCTCCGCCTTTCCTACCGTCTCCCGCCGCTGTGGCGTCCTCCTCACAGGGTTGCGTCTCTTCCTCGACATCATGGCTGGTTCCCCGAGATAATTCAAACCCGTCCGGATCCTGAAGCTCTACATCGTCATGCTCTCTAAAAGACGTTGAGAGCCTCGTAAGCGCCTGCGGTATTTGTTGTCCCCGACTACGGGTTCGTAGAGGCGCTGTACCTAGTAATTGAACCCATCCTTGCTCCCTCCGTCACAGGCTGTACCATAATTCCCGCATCACATTTCTCCTTGAACCACAACACTCCTAGCCTATTCTAACATACCCAATCTCCAAAGCCACTTTTCGGATCTTCGACAGCTGCATCTAGTAGTATGTAACCACGTCCTCCTCACCGTCATCGGATATCTCCTCCTCATCCTCGCACAGCTCGTACTCGGCTCCGCACGCTCCACAATCTTTAACCTCCAGGGTGACATGTTTGACAGATTCCCTCAACGCCCCAAGATTATCCCATAGCTTCATCGCGAAGCCCGTCAGCGCGAAGCCCGTCAGCTCCGAGTCCCTGTTTGGGCCAACGCTGGACTCCGCTCCCGACTTCGAGCCGTCGGAGGCGTCCGTCGACGTCCGGACGCTCAACAACCTCAGCTGCCTTCCGACCTCGACACGCTGATCGGCCCAGGGTGCCACCACTAGCGGGATGAAGTCCGCTAAATCGTCCTCGTCCACGTCCGGTCCAGGAGCCGCGTAGAGCTCCAGCTCCTCAAGCTCCGCGAATAGGCCTGGGTCCCTCTCGAAGGCGGGAAGGACGTTCTTGAGCAGCCCCCCGCCTCCGATCCCGAGCTTGCGCAATGGCGGCATGGTGGCGAAGAACTCGGCCCAGTCGCGCTCGACCAGCAGCCTGTGCGCAATGTGCAGCGCGAGGTGGACGAGGGTGGACGGTACGAGGATTTTCGGGATGTCGGCAAGTAACCCCTTGCAGTTTGATCTGAGGATTTGAACTTCTAAGTCGCAGAGATCAATCGCGATCGACCAGGGATAGGGCCCTTGCTCGGGGGCTCGGCCGAGTCGCCGGAAGAACCTTTCAAGGCCAGATCGCCTGAGGCTCCGACCGCCAATGAGAGTGAGCGGGAGAGGCGAATGGGGGGAAGCGCCTGGCTAACGTTTTCGGGAATGAGGTCTCTACATTCGTGGAAGGGGCCGTCTCCGATGATGTTAAGAGAAGATAGGGACGGGAGGTGCAGCGCCCCGAGTGCGTAGGCTATGTGGTTCGTAACCTCCTTGACGGACAGATGACGAAGCTTTGGTAAGGTTACGAGAGGCAGCCGGTCTTCGCGAGAATGACCGCTGATGTAATCGAAGTAGGCGTATGGGAAAGAGTCGACGGCTTTCAGGGACTCTAGATTTGGGCAGGCAGCGAGGAACGTGTGAAGATACGGCAAGTATTCGCTGTCGACGTATGGGTCGTAGTGGTACGTGTTAGATACCTCGAGGCGAGTGAGACTGACCAGGGGGCTCCCCGGGATGGGAATTGTGGAGTCCAAAGTCAGGTAACGGAGGCGGGGCAGGATGTCGGCCGTGAGCTCCCATTCGAGTTGAGTGTACGAACTCGATGGCAAATGAAGGAAAAGCGAGAGAGACGTGACGTCCACAGCCATGGCATCAACAAATGACTTGATGAACGTCGTTTGAGTATTCTGGTAGACGACCTCGAGGGTCTTGATGGACTTGGTCTTACTGAACAGGAGGAGGAATGCATCCGTGATCGCTGCAATGGACATGTCCCTGCAAGACACGGAAAGATCGAGTGCCATGCCCCGGGCACGGTTCAGCTGTGTCTCCAGAGGGAGACTGTCGGTATCGAAGCGTTGGGATATGAGGACGGAAGACCAGAGTTCAGGGGTATCGAGAGCGATGTCGCGCCACCACTTGCAAACCCAGGTTGCGCGAACCCAGTCGGCAGACAACCCGTACCTTCCCCGATCGCAGGCGTCCTTCCAAGCCTGGAAGATCAAAGCGAGGATCTCCACGGGGAGTCGTTTGATGACGTCCCACGGCGGGGGGGGTAGCTCTAACAGGTGAATTGATGAACTGGACAGCACAGGAGGTTACAGATAAGGCTCAGACTCACTTGTGTGCATGGTGCGCTTGTACTGGAATCAGACTCAATGCTGCACGGTATTCGCTAGTAATGGGTGGAGACCTGTGTCCGGACTCCAGAGACACGTAGAACGGATGTGGCTCGTTCAAGGTTCGAGTCAATCTCAAAGGCTGCGGCAAGCTGCATAGCGAGGCGGATGGGGCAGGTCACGTGCAGGATGTCGGAGTCCCAGCCTTGCTCGAAGGCGAACGAAGGCATTCTTTCAGGGCATCTAAACCTAGGGGTGATTTTTTGCCTTTAAATAAGTCGGCGAGCAAGTGATTTATTCCATTCAAGCAGGCGACAGATTGCTTTGCTTTGGATAAGTCCGTTCTTAGGATCGCGAGTAGGAGGGGCGAGGCCCGGGCGTGAGAAAAATGGGCCACGTGTCGTATCGGGCCCTATTGATCTCCCGCCGACTCGGACCTGCCCATGTCCATAAGTTATGCATGATGTACCGTACGACGCAACTAGTGCTCAACTGGCCGACCAACGTAGGTCTATGTTCTTCGTTCTAACGATATTTTTACTCTTTGTTTGCTCCGAAAGCGTATCAAGTTTTCGCTCCTCATGTTCAAGTTGCAGCAGTGCATCTCGGTGACTTCTTCCTTTGGCGCCGCGCTCTCGTGCAAGGATAGACGGGATAGGAACGGGCACGCGAACGGTCGGAGGTCACGAACGTGGGACTCGGTGGGTGGAGATTCTCGGCGCGGTTCCCGCTTCGGTTGATTCATGAGTACACGTTTGCTTCAACGGCCCTACGGCTGCGAATGAGCGACAAGGAGGATGTTGCGACTGCACGACAACTACGGTATCGGTGAGTTCTTCATCGCTTATTGTGTTGTCCCAAACAGTGCTGATCGTGGATCAAAAATATCTAGTATATAACGCGAGTCCTCGCCGGCATCAAGTTGTAGCTCCATGGCATCAGGGCTCGGCTGCACGAAGTGAATAGCAGGACGGCTCTTCGCGCACGGACAGATACAACATTCGAACGTACGTAATTGTTGCTGTGCTCGTATCATTAACCCTGCCATATCGGATTGAACGCAACTGCGAATTCTACGTTTTCTTGACAGTAATCAATTTCCATCAACTAAGTCGCCCACGATCATCCCACCGACCACGCAATGTTGAACTCGATTAGGGCGCCCATGGCAAACGAGTGCAACTTTGTGGTCACGATGTGGCTCTCGCGAGCACGATCCGCCTTCGCCGTCGATGCGCTGGACATACGCCCACCTACAAATCCTGTGTTAGAACAAACCCCCGGCGACTTGGTCGATTTCGCTGCGAAACCAACAGACGCATTCCCCGTGATCTCCATAGCCTCCGACGCTCCTAGCAAGATTGAGCCAACTATCGGACCCAACCTGGAAGGTGTTACATCTCCTCCACATGGTCCTCAGCCTGGACCAGTGCCCGTTGACAGATTGACCATCCATCCCCGCAGTAGTGTGCCCTTACACGGCTTCTGGGCTGCGCCGAAGGGCGTTGTCACGATTCGCAGGTGAGTTGTGCTTTTAGCTTATTCCCGTGCCGGAGGTGGTCAGTGCGAACGATGCGTCCGTGTTCAAAGTGAGCTACTACGAGCTATGTGCGGCTACGAGCTACGCCGAGTTTGAGCGGGGCTACGTAATTGAGGGCTCCGCCTCTGGAATCGCCGTTCCATATATTATGGAGCCGACGTAAACGACGAAAAGACACCGAGCGCGGGCTTCTGTTGCGTGAGGCCGTGGCCTGCCGCCGACCCTTGTAAGTCGTCCTTTTTCCACAAAGAAGACTCTTCCTTCACACCCTCCGAACAAGCACAGTTTAGGTTTGCCGCCCATTGCACCCGCTGCCACAGAAATAAAGGAGGCTGTGACTCGGATGCATTGACGTTCAACACCTCGTGCTGAGTGCATCTCGGGATGCAACGATAGCGTGTAGGATCTTCAAGCGGATGTGGTAGGATCTTTTACTGACTTCGTTGGTTCCAGCGAATGTACGAAGAGGCGGAACGGGGCGCACGTTCGTCGGCCCGCAACTGGCGCTTGTAATTGACGCAGTTTTCTCTTTTGATCGAAACCATCGTGACCATACGCACTCAATCGCGTCAGCAACGTCTCGCTCTTCCTCGGCCTTCCCCTTCTCGCATGACTGGGCATTGAGGACCAACTAATGGCGGAGCAAGCGACTCGTATCACGACCCCCACCAATCATGGCACACACATGCAGGCTCGCCCTCGCCACACCCGCCGCGCCAGGGTCCTCGCTCAACTAGTCTGTGTCCATGCGGTACGAATTGACAGGCAACCGATCGAGGAAGATGGATCAAGGCCTATCGTCTCGGCACAGTTGGCCGCGGCGACACCAGTGTAACTTATGATGCAAGTTCTTCTCGTGATGTTCCCTTGGCTCAACTCATCCAAATGATTTTAGCAACCGGTAGGCCAATAAACGATTTTCAAGCGGCTGTGGGCAACCATTTCCTCCGTTTGGACTCGGAACCTGTGTATGCTGACGACAGCGCCCACGATCGAGTTCGAAGAATTTTGATCAACCGACATGAATAGGTACCTGCCCACGAATCGACCTTCTGTGCCAAAATTCATCCCTGGCTTACCGTATAGGACAGGAGAAGCACGAGTAGTAAGGTTAAGCTTCGATGCGAGAAGTTCGAGGAACTCGGAGCCGGAGCAAAAGACGGCGCTGCACCCCTTTCACCTGACGCCGCATTGATGTCTTATCAAGATTCTGGACATGCATTGCTCCAGGATGGACACTTCCAGTTCATCTGACCGTTGGCCGCGTTCGCAGCGCCCTCGCTGCTTCTCGCCCCAGCCAAAGATTTCGCCCAGCTTCGCCACGGACGCGCGCTGGCTTCCGATGGTCTCTGTCCAGACTCTGGGTTTGAGTTCAAGGGTTGGCTCGCAAAATATATAGTGCGAGGACGGCCCCATGAAGCCTCATAACGTCAGCATGCCCTCCGCTACCTCCGCCGCTGAGCAGCAGTGAGCATCTTCCCGTTCGCCTCCCCTTTCCCGGAACCACATGCTAATGCGCGTACAGCTTTCTCCAATTCGCCATCCAGTGGTCTAGCATCGGTAGCTATCCACCACGCGCCTTACAGAGTCCAAGCGCCCTGATCGCCGTCTCGCAGCCCTCCTTTACTATGATTATGTCCTGACCTTCCGGACCGAGATTAGGTACATATGGCGACAAGGTAAACTCAAGGTGTCGACTTTGCTCTACGTCCTCTACCGCTATGCGTTGCTGGCCAACGTTCTATACCTCCTCGCGATTTCCAACAAGCTAGGGAATCAGGTCCGTCGTGTACCCCTCTGGAACGTATCTCCGACAGCTAATCTCTTGTGCGGCGTTTAGTGAGCTGACTTCATCCCACGGACTCGCCGTAGGCACCTGAGTTCTGACTGTAATGGTTCAGCTGCGACACCTGGTACAAGGTCATCGGGATCATTAGCGTGTTCGGGCGGGCCGCAGTAATTTGTGCGTTTCCCTAGTCTCTTTCCATCCCCCTGTTCACGTTTCTCCCAGTCACATTCCTTATGCGAACGTACGCCGTCTGGTCCAAGAGCATGATTATCCTTGTAGGCCTCGGCGCCATTGGTCTGACCTGCGTCATCCTGGACGCCGTGAGTAGTCCCTTCCCGAGTTCTGGTCACGATCCCCTGCTTGATGGATGCATCTGTAGATGCATGTTCCTGGGCTTAGGTGCCACGGCTCCTCTACAAATCAACTGTGCGTCCCCGCATTTTCTGTCATCCCTATGTCCCTGATGTTGATCGGCTCGCCTTCTATGCAGCGGTGCGTGCTACTAGTTTCGCAGCTGCGTCTGTGGGTGATCGCTGACCCGGTGCGCACGCCAGAGAACACACTGCTGTCCATCCTAGTCTGTGTGTTCGAGGCGAGCGCAACGTTTCTCACGTTTGTGCGGAGCATGCAGGCGCTACGCGTCGGCGGCGGCTCGGTCGCGCTCAGGAAACACACGTTGGACTACCTCATCCTCGAACAAGGTGTCCTTTACTTCGGGTGAGTCCCACGGATCGATGCCTATCATGACTTTTCCTCAACGTGTATGCAATGCCTCTCGGCACGAAGGCTCGTTTCCGTGTTCACCGTCGGTGCGACGGTGCTGAACTTCGTACGTCCCGTCCTAAAGCTAATTGCCTTGTGCACTTCACCGATTCACGCCGCTTTGCAGAAAGCTGCCGTGCGTCTCTTTTTCCACCCATCCGCCGTCGTAAACTACCACTGACCATCATTCAAGGGCGGTTTCCCGCAGCGCCTGCTCAACGCGATAACCCTGCCGTACGTCTCGAGCTTCAGTCCGTCCATCCGCTGATACCAAAACCCACCCTTCGCGTGCACCCCGCACAGTATCTCCGGCCTGCTCACCGCACGCTTCATCCTCCGTCTGCGCGCATACAGCCAGAACACAGAACCGCTCGGCGCGGGCTCGCAAAACCCCTCGAGCGCAGCCGCAGGCTCCTCGTTCGCAGACGAATTTGGCGAAGACCCGCTCGACATGGTGTTCCGTGCCGTGCAGTCGACCACTTCTACTTCTACCGCCGGCACCGGGCACTCCGCGCTGCCATCCGAATCGCATGCCAGTGATGGCGGCGCCGCGGTTGTGAAGGAGTTTCTGGGGCAGATGCGGCGTGGGATGGAACGCGCGGAGTATGAGGATGGGATCAGCAGCGTTGGCCCCGAGTCCCAATTTGACGAGGAGAAGGTCCAGGAGATGGTCGTGGATAAGGATGATGTGGGTCCGGAAGAGAAGGCTCCGGCGACGACGCGCGGGAGCGGGTCTGTAGAGCTTGTGGCGGGAGACTCGGGGTCGATAAGGGAGGTCTGAAGGAGGATTCGATGGTCAAAATGTCAAAGAAGGAATCACTACGTTGGAGGCGAGGCCTGTAACGATATGCAGGCGGTTCGGTGACTGGTGCTGTGCGTGTGCAGACGTCCTAGTTCGTGTTCATGATGTCACGGCTAATTACATCTCAGAGTACTCTACCTATGCATCCGCGTTATTGTGCGTGCCACCATCAAACTTCCTCCCACTCATCATACTCCGATGCGCACGCATCGCAATCCTTGGTCTCCACGAAGACGTTGCGGACGGCGTTCCCCAGCGCTGCAAGGTTGTCCCGCAACTTCGACGCGAAGACGCCCGATTCCGTGCCGCCTACCAGTCCAGTTCCGGGCTCTCCTCCATCTGAGTCCGAGTCCTCCGTCGGGGTCCAGACTCTCAACATCCTCAGCGGCTTGCTCACCTGGGCCCGTAGATGGGCCCAGGCAACGACCACCTCCGGAATGAACTCCGCTAGAACGTCCTCGTAGACGTCTGGGCCAGGGGTCGCGCACAACTCTAACTCCTCAAGCTCCGCACATAAGCCCTGGTCCCTCTCAAGGGCTGGGAGGAGGTACCGTAGGAGCGCGCCGCCTCCGACCGCGAGCTTGCGCAAGTGCGGCATGGTCTCGAGGAAGCGGACCCAGTCGCGCTCGACGGGCATCCCGTGTGCAAGGTGGAGCTCGAGGTGGACCAGGTTCGTCGGGATGACGAGCGTCGGGATCGCCCCCAGGAAGCCCTTGCAGCCGTCTCCGAGGAAGTAGAAGTCATCGCCTTCTGGCTGAGCCGCCAAGGAAATGCTCGTGATCGACCACTGATAGCTACCCTCGCCGAGCGTGTCACCGGAAGACCCTTGCAAGGTCAGGCGAGCCTCGGCACCGACCACCAACGAGAGACAGCAGGAGTGGCGGATAGGCGGAAGCGCCTCGCAGATGTTGTTGCGAGGAATGACGTAGTACATGGTGTTCGCGAAATCATCGCCGGAGACTGCTGTGATGTGAAACGAGGACAGGGATGGGAGGCGCAGCGTGTCGAGAGCCTCGGATACGTCGAGCGCGAGCTCCTCCATGTACAGACGACGAAGCCTCGGCAAGGTCACGACAGGCAGCTGCCGCTGCTCGATACGAGGGTGACGGGCACCGTATTGATAGGCATATTCGAAGGAGTGGATGCTTCGCAAGGACTCTAGATTAGGACAGGCGGTAAGGAACGTGTGGAGGTGCGGTAGGTATCCTTGCTCTTGCGCCAGGTGATCATAAAACGCGTTGGATATCTTGAGTTGCGTGAGATGGAGCAGGGGCGTTCCTGGGAGGGGAATAATCGAGCTCAAAGCCAGATGCCGGAGACGCGGAAGAACGTCGGCCGCGAGCGTCCAGTGGAAGTCGTCCTCGAAGTACACGTCCGAGTCCGGGAGAACTGACAGCGACGTGATCTCTGCGGCCACGGAATGGACAAATGTCTTGACGATCGTAGCTTGACTAGGGCCAGGGATAATCTTGAGCCTCTTGACGGACTTCGTCTTGGACAAGACCAGGTTGAACACGTCCACGACCGCTGCGTCGGGCATATCCTCGCAGGATACCAGTAGATCTAGCTTGACACCACGAGCGCGGTTCAGTTGCGTTTCGAGGGCAGGATGACCAGCAAGGCGTTTGGATACGAGGATGGTAGACCACAGCGTAGGTGTATCGAGAGCGACATTGCGCCACCTCTTGCAAACCCAGGTCGCACGAACCCAGTCGACAAACAATCCGCGCCTCCCTCCACCACAGGCATCTCTGTAGGCCTGGAAGATCAAGGCAAGAACTTCGATAGGGAGCCGTTTGGTGACGTCTTATAGTCGCCGTAAATATAAGTACGAGCATAGTAGAGGTTTGGGATATGGGGTACTCACCTGTCTGCATGATGGTGCGCTGCAATGAATGTTGCGTGAGATGGCGAGCTGGGTCACAGTGTTATAAATATCCCGTACGGACAACGACATACCCAAAGGAGGTTGAAGGGGGGCGAGGCGATGCGTTCAACAATAAGCTCGGAACATCAACGCTTCAGCCTTCGGCACGGTTCTTTTTGACTTTTGTTCTTCGCGCCGCGGAAAGAGATGCCGGCAAAGCGCGTAGCTCAAAATGTGCCGATTCATTTATGAAGCCTTGAGGCCGGCACTTCCGTTTGAAGTCCTCGTGGGCGTGTGAACCCAAGTTCTTTGAGCGATGGCCCATGCAGGCTCACTCGTGCCCCTTCGTGCCAGGCTTCAAAGATCCTTCGGCGTCATACCACAATCGCGGTGAGTAATGCAAGATACCCTCGAGGTGCACATTGTTGATTTCGTGACAAAGGACGAATGATTTCCTGCCGATCGTTGCTGGCAACAGATCAGTTACGCTCGCCGTGACGACACTTGTTGGACTCCGTCGGCTTGTCCTTCGAGGGCATTCACGTCTACTCATAACGACGGTGAAATACTGAGAAAGGAGTGTCCTTTGACCGCCCCCCTTGGTATAACACCCCAGCCCGTGATCGTAGTCGAACCGCACGACCAATGCGCCTGATCCAGCTCATGTACCCGCGGATTGTTCTACCTCGATCCTTACCAGTGACATCGCGCTCAGCATCCACTCGCAAAATCGTATCACCCCTTCGCAAATACGGGCGGACTCCCATGCGCGGACTGCGCTCCGCTTTGCCTCGTGTTTCAAGCGCGATCAATCAGGACTTGGTTCCGGACAATGCAAGAAAAGAATCGGGCCGCGGATCGTCCGGAATGCGAGAAAGATTGTATCGCTGGTGTGAGGAGCTGGGTGCATCAGTGGCACAACATCTCGAGGTCAGTCCGTTTATGTTCACGGCGCCCTGCGTAATAGATGATGAAAACGTCCAAAAGGATCTCCTCCGCGTCTGCGTAGGTCTGTCCCTGAACGCGTCTTCTCAGCCAGCAGCGCTCCGACCAGAAACAACCATCCCGGAGCGCGAGCAAGTCGTGCGTCACAGTGCTTCTCGACGCTCGGAGAACCCCACCAGACGCCCCCGGAAACTTGTTCGCCATACACAAATGGTTCAGCGGAGAACGCCCGCGACAACCCAGGTGCATTCCACCTCAACGCCGCTCCAACGCGCGAGCATACAGGTCGAAGTCAAACAGACCCGGGAGGAAGCGATAGAAGCATACGCGAATGACAGCGCGCCCATCAAAATTTCCAGCGACGCCTCCGCGCGTCAAGGCGGAGTCGGGGCTGCAGCGGTGGTGGAACGTCGCGGGCAATCCGGGAGACGTCGCAAATCGTTGAGGGCGTACCTCGGCGGAGAACAAGACTGGACCGTGGACCAAGCAGAACTCTTCGGAGTCGCGCTGGCGCTGGAGCTCGCACGAACGCAACCAAGGATCACTCACCCGGTATCCATCTACACCGACAGCCAACGAGCCCTCAGTCAAATCCTCCGTGCCGCTTGTCCATTACAACATCGTCCCTCCTGGGTGCCGAGGCTCGCCGACGTGGCCCTTCAGTTGCATGATGACTTGATACGCTACCATCCACGCGCAAAAGTTACGTTGAAGTGGATCCCTGGCCATGCAGGTGTGCCAGGGAACGAAGCGGCCGATCGCTATGCGAAACTAGCAGCATGTAGACCACGCAGCTCGATATCCAGGCTTCCTCCACTATTGCGTGAAGCGGCTGTAAGTGTGCTAGTCCGGAAGCTGAGGAGGAAGGGCGAAAAGCAGACCGGAGTAGAGCTCTATGATCTGCCCTATCTTCCCTATCCACTATATTACAGTGGCCGAGTTCAAGAGAGGGAAGGGTCCGCTGAGGTGGTCGTCGCAGGAGTCGACGAGACGGGAAGCGCCGACCCGGACTCTTTACTCGAGTCTATCCACAATCTCATATGACACCAAGTTCCGCCCCACCACAATTCGACTCTGCTGCTTCGATCAACTGCTACTCGAAAGCTTGAAACTATCATCAAAAGATGTGCGGCAAGCAGCCCTAAATTCGATTCGAGGATGCACTGCAGGCGAGTATCGCCGTACACAGTTACGTGTTATACATGCTGAAGATCTTCCCAGATCGAGATTCCACCCATCCTCGACCGCTCAAGCCTCTTTCTGCATCTGAGCGGGCGCGGCCTGAGGGTCGGACTGCTTCATTCGCTCGCCCTCTCCGACCTTCTCGTGCTTGCCCTCAATCTTCCCCAGCAGAACCCGCGCCTCGCCCCTCATCTTCTCCATGAACGATGCCTTCTTCTGCGTCTGCGTCTGCGTCTCCTGACCCTGCGGCGGCTTCTGCTGCTGGCTAGTGTCCGCCTGCGTCGTGCCAAGACTCTTCTGGCCCTCGGCAGCCTGAGAGGACGCCTGAGTCGTCGTCTCCTCGCGTGGATGGAGTTGTGCCGGGTGGTAGTCTGTCTGGTATCCCGGGCCCTGGAGAGAGCATGCGAGGTGAGGGAGTCGCCGATATGTCCAAGTGCAGGATAAGACTCACCCTGTTCGGCCGTCCACTCGTACCTCCCGTCGCACCGGTGACCTTCTGCTGGTCTCGCCCCCTCTCCTTCACCTCTCCTCTCGACTGTTCTTCGCCCGGCGGAGGCACGGTCTCCTGCTGTTCACGATGCTCGGTCGCGGCGGCACCCGTGGCCGCGGCCCCAGCGACTGCCGTGCCCACGGCTTCGTGATGGTGTTTGTGGTGGTGATGATGCTCGTGGTGCGCTCCCGTCTCCCTGTGCCCCTGTTCGAGGATGAGCTGGCCTTCTTGGCTCGTCGGGTGGTGCAGCCCAGCGCCGGGATCGCCGCGCGGACCTACGTGGATGTACCGCTCGCCGGTCGCGTCGTACGGTCCGCCCTTGGCCACCATCTGGCCCTCCTCGCTCGTCGGATGACGCATCCCTGCCCCAGGATCGCCGCGAGGCCCCACGTGGATGTAGGTTTCCTCCCCAGACGTAGCGGGCGTGAATGCGGCTTTCTCTTCTGCCTTGCGTTCGTCTGGCAGCTTCGCGACGCTTTCCTCGCTGCGGTCGCCGACGAGCGCGCCGACGCCGCCGCAGTGGCGCGCCTCCCCGGTCGCCGCCTCGTTGCCATGCAGCTCCTCTGACGGCTTCATCGAGACCTGCGCGGCCGTGTCCATATCGCCGGAATCGTACTGGGGGTGGATGGACTCCTCCGGTAGGCGCGCGACGTGCGGCTCCGACTGGTTGCCGGGCAGCGCGCCGACGCCCATCGAGTGGTCTCCGGGGTGCGCGCCCGTCGGCTCGTGCGAGGGCAGCGTCGACGCGGTGACCGAGGTCGTGCGCTGGCTGGCGAGGACTGCAAGAATCGTCAATCAACTCCCAGGTAAGCGCAATCAGTTGAACTCGAGGGAGGCGTGACGTGACGCACAGGGTTTCTTCGTAGGCTCCGTCGCGCTCTGCGCCCTCCCCCTCGCCGTCTGAGCCGTGCCCTTGGCACCGCCAACGACGAATTCTTTGGCACCGTATATCCCAGCCGCAACGGCGGCGCCGGCAGCAACGGCGGTGAGGTAGCGCTCCTCCTCGGTGTTCTCGTCCGGGAGCTTGGCGACGCCAGCCTCATTCATCGGGCCCGGGAGCGCGCCCACGCCACCGATGTGCTCGTGGGAGGCCGCGCCGCTGTACTCCGTAGTCGGGAGGGACGTCTTGTGCATCGCGTCGTGCTCGGACGCGCGCGCGGTGTGCATTGTTGCGGTCGCGTGTGACGTCGCTACGACGCACACCCGTCCGACTCAGTGCGGAAGGATGCGAAGAGAAGATGATGCTCACGGATGTAGGAAGAGACGGTGTCGACGACACCCCTTGGTATATACGACGCGGCAGTCGACGCGGCAGAGGCGGCGTAGGCGTAGCTGACCTCTGCAGCGTGGACAGCAGTGTCCTTCACCGACTTGTGTTGTGCGCTGCCCGTGTCTCCGGGTCCGACAGGGTACGCTCCGGGGACGTCTTCACCTGAAGAACCTGGCTGAGGGTCGGAGGTACCGCGTCAGCGGACGGAATGGACATACCTCCAGCGGGCATCGACTCGACGCCGGTGGACGTTGTCGCGGGGCCGGTTGAGGGGTCGTGCTGAGACGTCGTCGTAGTCGTGTCTGCAGACGACTGAGCCATCGCGGGAGCGGGGTCCGAGCGGGCAAATGCCGCCGTGGTGGTCGACTGCGCCCACTCTTTCGCGGGGGTGCCGGGGTCGGTGGTGTCGAGCTTGGGCGGCGTTCCAGACATGTTGAACTGTTTGTCCTTTTGGATGGTATGTGAAATGCGATAGGCAGAGCTCGACGTGGTATGTTTTGTGAGGGGTCGGATGCAGAGGGTTACATATATCCTATGATATCCAAGACGTCATGTACGGATGACGTCACTTGCCAAGTGGCGGACCACGGCGCACGAGACCCAAGGTTTCATCGGGTGCTCTCCACATGCAGACTATATTAGCGGTGGTGCGATCCAGACCACAATGCGCTCCTGTGGCGGGATCCGAAATACTACGAAAGTGAAGACCGTACGAAAAGACGATAGACATACCTGGCACATTTCCATCGAACCGGCAACGGGGTTCACCGCTTCCATGTTTATTGCCACTCGTCACCGTCCGAGTCAGTACCAGTACAGTATAAAGCAAGTATCAATCACGTCTTTCCTGGATAAAGCAACATTGAGATCGTTTGAGAAAACGGTCCAAGAATCGTACGCACGCTACGTCATGTGTTTACGGGCGAACTACATCTGGCAGGTCCCGTCACCGCCTCCCACTCGGCATGCCTTTCGGGTCGTTCTCAAACAAGACACGCATATGTTTGAAGACCTTCTTGATGTTCGCGGACCACACCGTCCACGATCGCTTCTCCTTGTGCGTATCAGAGGACCGATGAGGAGCTCCCGCCCGACGAATGCCACGGGCGAGCAAAGACCCCGGACGAGGCAGAGGGATATCTTGCGGCCCCGAATACCGGGGGTTGCAGGTTACCGAGGACAGAACCTTGAGGATACGGATCACGACGTAGGGTTCGCCCCTATGCCCGGGGTACGCTGAACGCTCGAAAGCGCATAGCAACTTTCCTGAACGGCGTGTGTGAAACCCTCAGTACGAGCCTACGGAGGAACGGACGGCGAATACGCACCGATGAATGGCTGGCAGTTGTCCTCCGAGTCGTCCAAGTTCCACGAGCACAGGTCGCGCAGAATGTGAGGATGAAGCGTCCGCCTGCCGATAAAGTAGAACGTGGCCCGTGTAGTGCTGAGGTCGAAGACAAATGGCTGCCCGAACGAGTGGATGGCCCTGCTGCTATGCCTCTTGAGGTTCCACGTGCTCCCCTCCACCTCTGCGTCCCGCATGACGGCCTTATCGACGAGGTTCTCGCAAAGGAGCATGTTCTTGAGGACGTCGTAGCTCCCAATGGTCAACAAAGGGATCTGCCACGGCATGCCTGGGTGCACGCAGAAATCTTTCCCGCGTTTGAAGGCGGCACGGACAGACTGGTCCGTCCACGTCTTCGAGTCGCCACTGAGAGACGTCAAGAGCCTGAAGCGCACTGCTCCAGCGAGAGGCGTACACGGTGGCGTTGGGGACCAGTAGTAAAAGCATCCGAGGCCCGCAGGGAATTTGACGCCCTCCCAGTCGCTCGCCCCAGACGCCGCGTACAGCGTTACCGCGTGTGCAGCACGAGGACCGGCCTCGCCGTTGAGTGGCTGGACAGGGTTGGAGCAGGGTATTCCATCCGAGTGTGAGGTCAACGCGGCGTTCAACGCCAGGTCGAGGAGTGGCTTGAAGGAGACGGTCAACGTCTGCGCCTCACGCGGGAGGTGGAGGACGTCTGCGGAAGTGAGCCACTCGGGGCAGAGGGTGGTGATCGTCGAGCTGCGCTTGCGGTTGTCCTGGGCGGCGGGCGCAACTGAAGTCGGCTCCAGCGTGGTCTTGTCGTGATCGGCTGGAGAATCCGGCGGGATAAAGGACTTAGAGAGGGAGAGGAGACCGGGGAATAGGTCGTTGTGGCTGGGGGTGGTGCGCAGCTCTCGAGCCTGCCACAGAAAGGGAAGTCGCGAGCGCGAAATGTGGTGAATAATGCCACAGGCGGGGCGCAACAGGTGGCTCGGAGCGGCACCGTTCAGAATCGAGCGCGGTAGCATGGTATAGTTGACGGCTAGGAATCAAAATCAGTAACGGACTGCGAGGAAAATCTGAACACTCAACACGATGCAGCTACAGTTATCGTCGATGATGAGCAAGTGATGGTTCGTGTCACAGTGAAGGAACTGTCGACATCTTGATCTCTGCTGCGACGAAGCCAAGAAGCATGGCCATAGCACGAGAGCGACAATAGCCGCGATAAAGAATGTGGGACAATAAACGTCAAACCTACTAAGCTCGTGCCTGTAAAAGAACAGTTGTAAATATGCTCGCGCACGACATATAAAAGGACTTACGACCATGATGATTGTTTCGAAGTCTACTGCCAGCAAGGCGTGCGCGGGAGCAAGGTCTAGGAAGGATCGGAGGAAACGAGTAGCACCTGAGGACTTAATCAACTCAGGGTGCTTCTAATCGGTATGTGCAGCCTGGACGATGGCAGGGGTTTCGTTTGTCGGGGAGGGCTGATGCTCCATAGTGACTAATGGCCCGGGGCTGAGTCGTTGTCGCCTGGTTCATATTTACCACCTGCCTGTATTTAGCACAGGAACAGAACTTAGCTTGGCGCACTTACTGGGTGAAGTACACAAATTGAGGTGAGTTGAGGCGGAAAGCCAGTGCGAGGTCGACGACTTGGAGGTCGTTCACGTGACCCGGCCCATTTCTCTCACGTGACACGCACGATGATACGTGTACATTCAGCGCTGTCAGCGCCGAGGGTATGCGGCCCAACGGAGCGATCGCCGGAAGCGTTCAAGCTCCTGTTGAGCAAGACCAAATCCGTCCACAGTCTGGAGATCGCCTACGATGGGAACCCCACTGCAGTCATCAAGCCTTTCGTCCGTGCTGTCGGCACCACGCTCACGTTCTCTATCGCTGTCCCAGCTGTTCTACGCCGGTTTCCAATGGGAACTCACGGCCGACATCCTACCGTGTCTCCATCATCTTACTCTGGAGGGGATCGTTCCCATTCCGGGAAGCCCTCTGATCCATCTCACCCGGCTCGAAGTATCGGACACCTTTGACCTACGTTGGACCGAAGGAAAAGGAGACGTACCGTACATCTACACATTCCTCGCCGCCTATCGTAATCTACAGTTCCTGCGAACCGCCAGCTGCTTCGGATATACTTACAGGTACGCCATCCGTGCCTGTCGCCTGGACAATCTGCCCGTCGTAGCCTTGCCGAAGCTGCGCCATCTGTTGATGGACGACGCCGCGCTCAACGTTTCCGAGGCGCTCGAAGCTCTGCGTCTCCCCTCCTTCTCCTCCTTCGACATCACGGCAGAGTGCTCTTTCGACATCGACAACTGCGCCTTCTGGGTCATTCCCACGAACGTCCGAGAGGCGCTTCCCCCCATTCTCCTCTCCCGCTCCATTTCGCTGGCGATCGGTGCACCGGTGCACCTGGACCCAGACCGTTTTCCGAAACGCATGCACCACCGCGTGGATATGCGAGGGTCTTCCAGCAACACCGCGCCCGAGCAGGAGGGTGGCTGGTCAATCACGGTTTTCCTAGAGGACGTAGACCTCCGATCCCTAGGGGGAAACTGCAAGTCGTTCCTACCCGTGTTCCCGAAGCTCGTCGATCCTGGTCCATTTCGAGCTTCACCTTGCGCACGGTTTGCCCCTCGAGCGTCGCTGGGAGCGCTTTTTCGCCGTCATGCCCCATTTGCGGACGCTCGTCATCGGCGGCGGGGCCCTGCTGCGCGAAGTCCTTCCGGCCCTCGAGAAGGACCAGGGTTTGTGTCCGGAGCTCGAGGACTTGACACTGTGCGCCACTCCTGGGCGTGATGGCGACGATGACACCTTTGCGGAGTTCATCCCGCGGGTGGTGGCGCCGTGGGTCCGTCAGCGGGCCGAAGTCGGGAAGCAACTGAGGTCGTTGACAGTCCGGAGGCCGGCAGACGACTCGGACCCCAGCGTTGACCAAGAAAGCGACTCGCGAATGCCGAT
Organism: Sanguinoderma infundibulare; assembly: GCA_032821775.1. Taxonomy (NCBI): domain Eukaryota; kingdom Fungi; phylum Basidiomycota; class Agaricomycetes; order Polyporales; family Polyporaceae; genus Sanguinoderma; species Sanguinoderma infundibulare. The sequence goes on along the minus strand of JAVLRN010000004.1, from coordinate 55,602 downwards.
CGCCTTTGAGTTGAAGTTGTGGGCTCACTTTGAGGCGTTGGAGGACCATCTCGCCTTGGAGGTCACGGACTGCCTTGCGTGTAGAGCGGTGTACGAGCTGAGCCAGAAAGACTATGACACCGATGAAGGCTCGGATCGGAACTCGTTCGATAGCCCACTCGCATATACTGGATACTTCCGTATGAGCGTTGGTGAGGATGATAGGATTGCGGATTGATTACTTACCAATCACGTAGCTGTGCAGTCGTGCCCTACGCGAATCCAGACTCTCGATCCATGCTAATGCAGACCAATGCGTCACAGCACTCCCGAATGGCAATCGTCCAGACCGTCGTTGAAGCGCAACGGTGTCCGCGCTCCGAGCCGGCGTTTCACATCCACCCGTTACCGTATCCGCCTCTCAAAGAAATAACTCACCGCTCTTCGTTCGCAACTGTGATACGGAAAATCGTCGATGCGGATCCATCCGGACAGAACGTGCCGGGACATGTCTTCATAGGAGACCATGAGCAAGGGTAACTTTGGGGCTGGCAACTTGAATGAGGTGCGAGAGTCCTGTTGGACATGAATTGTGAATGGGTCTGTGCACTGCCAAAACGATCACAGTTATCTCACCATCTTCATTTCGAGCGTATTGGAGAGCCTGCGTGACAAGGGGAAGTCCTATCTGAGTAGGGCCACCGGCGGCCAGAGAACAGAGAGCGAAGGTAGCGACGGGCAGGGCGAGACCAGCCGGAGCCGGCGGGACAGCTCCTGCTGACCGCCAGTTGCCGAAGTAGATTGGGATCGGGAACACTAATCGGACCGCTGTTCTCACCTGCCATGGCCATCATCTCCGCACGCCCTCTCATCCAGTCCATTCCGACCACTCTAAACAAGACGCTCGATCGGGCGGGATCCAGCCGACAGACGAGGTCCGCCGGGATTTGCGATGATATCGGGGTTGACACAACCACAGCTAACGTCTCGCTCTCCCAGCGTCGTCATCACTTGTCCTCGTCCCCTCCATCACCAATTAGCCTCACTCCCCATTATCCGGTACGTCTCCATTATCGCATTTGTTGCACAATCTCATGGTTGTCACTTTGGGTGGCAGAATGGCCCACAACTGCGCCCGTTGTTCCACCGAGGCCGCCGACGCCAAGCGATGCGCAGGATGCAACAACACCTGGTACTGTAGCACCGAGTGCCAGAAGAAACACTGGCCGTGGCACATCTTCGACTGCAAGACCGACAAGCCGATCGACACCGCCTATCACCTCGCTCGTTCATGCTTCGCCAGTGTCATCCCGCCCGACAAGCAAACGAGGACCGACTACGGGCTTGACAGGGCAGCGTCGTTCAGCCAGGTCGCGATGAACATGGCCTTCGATCTCTGGATAGAGATCCTCGTGCACCGCGCCGTTCCTCCCCAAGAGGTGCGCAAGTGGCGGAAGGAGGGAAGACTCCTCGACGGTGTCAAGGGCGTGTATGAAGCGCTTCCGCCCGGCAGCCGAGGCGTTTGCTACCCATGGCTCCTCCAGCACGAGTGGATCCTCAATCCATCTACTGCAGATGAAGCTATGGTCCACCGGAGCCTCGTTGCGTCGGTCGAGAAGGGAGGTCTCGACACCTGGGCTTTCATCGGCGGCTCCCCGAAGGACACCCACGAGGAGGTGATGGCAAAGGTTCACGCACTCCCTCCAGCCCGACAACTCTGTTTCTCTCTCTATGTCGCCCTGTCCTTGAAAGCGCACCCCCATCCTATCAAGCCGTCATCAACTGAGGATGCATACATGACGTTCGGCTTCATCGTCGGCAAAGAATCTCAGCTCGCTCTCTCGTACGAGGAGCTCATTCGTCAGTGCACCTTCGACGACTTCTGCGCCGCGTTTGAGACGTCAACCCTGCCCCTCCTCTTCGACCGCTACCGCATTCCCGTGCCAGCTCGCCGTTTCTTCCTCGATGTCATGGCTGGTTCCCCTCGGTCGTTCAAATCGGTCTGGTATCTGAAGCTCTACACCATCCGTCTCTTCAGTGCGAGGGGCGCGGAAGATGCGTTGACACCGATGGGATCTGTCGCCGTCGACTATGGCTTTGCGAACTGCAAGAACGAGCAAGACAGGAAACTGCTGGACGACCTCTACAGGCGCCTTTTCAGTACAGACGCCTTCGATCCACTCGCACTCCACGATGCGTGCATGCGCGGCCAGCTGGTGGAGTACGCGAAGAGCCTCGTCAAGCTCGCGCCGAACACGGCCAAGTATACGCGGTTGCTGAAGAACCGCTACCCCGTTCGCGAGGTATAAATCGACAGGTGCGCCTCGTGTTCTGATGAGACACCTCTGACTCTTATGTATATTAAAGCTCGCAGCCGGAAGCAACTGCTTGGGATCGGGAAAGCCTACATACCATCGTACCACGAACTCGAAACAGCTAGGCGTCGCATTCATCTGAACATACAATCCACAATGTACATCGTACCACACAGACAAGTACACACATAAGAGTCGATCCACAATACACGACTACCTTGACGTTCGCCGGCGACGAACAGCGCAAACGAGAGGGACGGGGACATGGCTTCGTGACGAATATCGTACAGATCTGAGACCAAGACGGCCTCTACTCCTCGATGTCCTCGCTGACCTTGCTGCCTGCGGCGGCCTGCTCGATGGCGACCTGCAAGTGGTCTCCACACGTTTGTCCTGGGTGTATACGTGTCGTGCCGCAGTGGGGGTCCAACGAGAATGTCCTTCAAACAGCTAGCTCTTCAGAAGGGCTGATAAAGATGCTCCGTTTTCTTACTAACACGGACATTCAGGTACTCTATTACCAGCCTTATACAAATCGCTCACTGCAAAACGGTGAAGGGATTGCAACCTTCTCATGCTCGTGGTCAATCCGTCAGTCGTCTTGGTTTCCTATACCAAACAATCACCTTTACATGTCATCTCTTGCTCATGCTCAGTCCGGAAACTCGTCCCAATGTCAGCTTCTGATCACGTCCCGATCGCTGCCCTTCTAGGTCAGCCCTACCGTTCGCCGCGCGTGTTCATAAAGCTACAACGCGGCAAATTCTGCCCTTGCCCTCCCCCAGGTATCTCTTCGCACCCGACCACTATTTCCTCACCCGCCACGCCTGCAGTCAAGATGCGACGGACCTTTCGTGCGCTTGCGTTCCCCGCTCTCGCCACCGTTGCCGTGTCCGCCCCACTCGCAAGCGCGGACGCAGCAAGGGACCTCGGAAGCCTCTCTGATCTTCACAGCGACGAGGGGTCCTTCCCTGTCTACACGCGTGCGTATCAACACGGAGGTCGCGCCGGTAGCGACGGGAGGACTGTGGGCATGATCGAAGTTCGACAAGGAGGTGGCCGGCGCCCTCGCCCTGTCCCAGCGTCCAACCGTCCATTCGGCTCTCCTGCTCCCTTCCGAGCATTCGACGCTCCGACAAGCCCTCCCGCTCCCTCGACGCCCTTCCTTCAGAACGCTGCGCTCGGAGCCGGGGACCGCAACAATGGCACTGCTCAAAGCGCGCCTGGTGAGTCAGATCTGTCCGTGTTGTCTCTCAACGCTTTACTGACTTGTACATGAATGGTGTGCTACAGCCAACGGCGCAAATGCCGGCACGTCTGCGAGCAGCTCTGTACGGGGTGATGATGCGAATAGCGGAGGTGCCGACTCGTTCTCCGCACCTGCTGGCCCTGCCGACGGCGCGAACGGGAAGTTGCTGAAGACCGGATCCCCTCCGTATGACGACGCAGCAGGTGAGCTATAACCGCACTTCTCCCTTGGTTTTACCGCATTCGATGCTGAGTCGATCCAATCATCCAGCGGTCAGCAACGTTGCCGAGGCGGAGCCTGCCCGCGGAGCAGGTGCGGCGGACCTGTCCACATCACAAGACCCCGTGGGCAAGATGCATACGTCCTGAGCAGTGACTGACACTAAGACCCGCATGTTCATTACCTTTCGATCATCGACACTGCATGTATACTGTTCGCTATCTCGTGAAATGTTAGGTCTCTGGGATACAAGTGAGAGAATGAGGTATAGGAACGTATAGAAGCCGAACCCCAATGCTGTCGATCGAGCTCTTGTTCTGTTTCATCCCGGCCTCCACGTCGGTGACGCGACCCTGCAGGTTGGGGTTACTCGCGAGGAGGAGCTCATTCGTGGAGTCGACATTCTTGCCGAGGTCGGTGACGTCTGTGCTGACCTTCAGGAACGCTTCCATCATCCTGTCGAGTGACGCGCGACGGTCTCGCTCGCTAGCCTCCATGGTACGCTTCATGAGTCCTATTTTTGCCGAAGTTTCCCACTTGTAAGTACGAGCACGGTCCTCGCTGGGCTGGTAAAGTCATTTGAAACGGTGATCGTGCGTCAGTGCGCTTATCCCGTGACTGACGACTCGGAAAGGCGACTGACACCCATGTCATCATTCGGGTGCTGGACACGCAACCCCTCCGTGGTGGGTAAATCCTGCAACATGGTGTGGTTAGTGTTTGTGGACGGAAGGAAGAAAGGGAGGGAGGAAGGTTAAAGGCAGAAGTGTGTAAGCTACCAACCCGATGACGACTGTTCTACACCGCAATGTGAGCTCCGGCAGCATTCTCGCCATAACACGCGGAGGGGTCGCTCTTGACTCTGGTAGACATGCCACTCAGTTACAGTTGCATTCTACGACGACATGATGGTATCTGGTACTGTACAAGAGCGACATTCGAAACGAGGCTCGATGCGCCGCCCGGCGGTTTTGTTTGTTACGGTCAGATACGGCTTCGAACCCGAGCCTGAGCAGTTGCATACGTCTGAGATTCGAGCGTAAATAAACGTCAGAGTCATCGTACAAGGACAAACGACGCACTTGTCGGTCTACGCCTCGCGCACGGGGTAGCGGTTCTTCAGTAATCGCGTGTACTTCGCCGTGTGCGGCGCAAGCTTGACGAGCCCCTTCGCGTACTCCAGCAACTCCCCACGCATGCACGCCTCGTGAAGGTCCAGCGAATTGTCCCTGTCTGTGGTCAGCATGCGCTTGTAGAGGTCGTCCAGAAGCTTCCTCTCTTGCTGGTTCTTGCAGTTCGCAAAGCCGTAGTCGAGGGCGACAGCTCGTGTCGGTTTCGGCGAGTCTCCCCGAACCGGAGCGCTGACGAGGCTGACGATGTAGAGCTTCAGGTACCAGACGGACTTGAACGACCGAGGAGAACTAGCCATGACGTCTCAAAAGCAACGCCCGCCTGTCACGATTACGCGGTAGCGGTAGAAGAGGAGGCACATGGTCGAGGTTTCGAACGCGGTGCAGAACTCGTCGAAGCTGCAGCGCCGGATCAGCTCCCAGTACGAGAGCGAACGACTCCTCGTTGCCGACGACGAAGCCGAACGCCATCCACATGTCCTGAGTCGACAGAGCAGAAGGGTGGGGGAGTACCTTGGATAGAAGGGTGACGTAGAGAAAGAAACAGGTTTTCCGGCCGGGGGAGAATGCGCGAACCTTCGTCATCGCCTCCCTGTAGGTGTCCTTCGGGGAGCCGCCGGTGAAATCCCAAGCGTCCAGACTGCCCTTCTCGACCAACGCAGTGACGTTCTACAAGTTTACAGCCGACAGTACAAGTATGACGAGCGGAGGGGGAGAGGAAAGATTGAACGCTGATGCGAGGACAGGGCAGGAGCGGAGTGAGGGGCGATCCGCATGCAATGATGCCTTATGCTCACCTGTACTGACACCGCTGATCCCCATGCAGCTCTCTATGCGGCGCCCATTATACCCGACACATCGTTTCCCTCGACGCCGACGAGAGGTGCTTCAAACGCCGTAGGCAGCGCAAAGTTGGGGAATTTGGGGCGAGTCGGCGAGCTCATGGAACAATGAGCCTTTGCAGCACAGACAGGGAGTCACCTTCCGAATCGTCCCAAGCGTGCTAAAGTCTAGGTTTCAATGTAGTAAAGCAAGAAGAGGTCGCTGAGTACGTCGTCGACCGTTGTTAGAGGGCGGAGGGCATAAACAAAGCGCTCAGGAAATGTAAGGTGAGGAACGAATCTATTCAGTTCGAACTCCGCGAGGCATTGTAAGCTTAGAGTGTTTCGGGATTTTAAATGTTCATTCAGCCGGAGTCCCAACAGGTATAACCCCCAAGCCTCTTGACCTCGTCCTCTGATCAGGCAGGCAACATATTCAATGCAAGAATTTAATCCGTGCTTCTTTAGCAGTCATGCCGTTCCAACAAGACACCACCTGGCTGACCGGCTTGCTCGCCATCTTTCGAGCACAGACGCGCTGGGGCCCACTGCCCCCAGTGGAAAGTTAAGAGCGGACTGCTCTTGAACTTGGTCTGAATCCATTAAATTCCTACCTCGCCCAGAACCCTCTGGAGCCTGTCGTAGATGAGGGCTACGAGCTCCTCGGAGACACCATCTGGCGGAGGAAGTTACTAGCGAGATTTTCCCGTATCTCCTTGTCGTTGCGTCACTTAGGCAGGCGAATCGTGATAAAAACGTCTCGGAGTGGAGTCGCACATCGCCACCACTAGACATAACCCGAGTGAGAATTCGTTCAGTACATGCTGCGAAAGCGGGGTCACCGTCACATCGTCGCTGCTCGACGCCCGCTCGACAATCTTGCATCCATCCCTGGAACGGGTAAACACGAAGGCCGACAGCCTGCCGGAATGCGGTCCAAGATTCTCCAGCTTCGTCAGCTCAAAACTCTCCAGCGTCGGCCAGCTCGCGAACAGCGCGGCGTTCTAAACCGGGAGCGCAGCGCAGAAACGAGCGCCGCTTCGCAAAGTCGTCATGCTATCGCCGTCGGTTGGCATCTCCATGGGTGTCGACGGCCTGTAAGATGTGCTTCCAGAACCGTTCAGTGTTACTCAAGCCCTCGGAGACGACGCTGCCACTCAACCCAATTAGCGCTGCCGAGCTCTGCACCAGAACGACGTCGCATTCCTTAAGGGTCCGCTTGCGATGTTACTTAATCTTATACAGGTCAAGGTCCTCTCGCTCGAGTCCCTCGTGAGGGAAAGGACTGCGGCGGCTGGCAGTGCCGTAAACGAGGTCGTGGACAGACATCAAACTCGGAAGGAAGTCACGAAACCCCCACGCAGAAACAACAATTCCGTAGGATACCGCGGAGCCAAGCACTCTTAGCGGAGTGACAGTTCGATTCTAAGACTGGTACACGATGACATCTGGTAGGGCAGGAAACTAGGATTCGGGATCGCGAGGGGAAAGGGGTGTTTGTACATCTCGTGATGTGATTGGCACGGCACAAATCTCGGCCGTTCGTCGGGCCACTACTCCGAGACCGCCGTGACGTTCCAGAGCTGCCCTGCGTCAGCGGGGTTGCATGGAATGCTGAATATCTGTCGGCCGGAATCGCGTCAGGCTCCCGCCACTGGGCTTTAGCCGCTGTCTCGTGAGCAAAAGCACGTACCACCCGCGCGCCTCCAAGCAGCACTGTGAGACAAAGCCCAGCTTCGTTGGAGATGGGTCCCTGACTACCTTCAACAGGGACGGTCCAAAGCTCCTGGGGGCGTCCGAAGCATCTTCCCACAGTGGCGATGGAGCGGTTCGTCGGAGGGGTCCCCGTCACACAGAACGCCCCCAGCGCCGTATCTACGTCGGGCAAGATCGGGATGCGGGTAGTGGATGTCTCTGGAATAAGAAATGTGGTGACGTTTCCATCGCCGACCTCCGCCCGAAGGAGGACACCGGCGGTGTCAGGAGGGGGAGAGGCTCCGATGGTGCCGCCAACTGTAGTGACACAAACGAGGAGTTAGTTCTGTATATTTGTATATGGAGCAGTCACCCATGACACCCACGAACTGCGGCATCGAAGCGCACGGTTTTGAAACCAGGCGGCGGTGCGGGGTCGGCAATAGCAAGGGGCACGACGGCGAGTGCGAAGGCGGTGAGAAGGGAGAAGGACTTCATGATGCTGATTCGCTTCGAGCTGTGGCTGATGGGCTAGCTGCACTGCGATAGCTTTTATACCTGCAATCGAGCGGCTCAAAGGCTCACAGGGCATCTCTGGACGACGTGGAAGCCTGTGCGCAAAGGCGGATGCGCTTACCCTGTGCTACTTTCGCCCCTAGCGTTTCCCGTTTTGGCTCCACAACAGTCCAATATCTGAGCTGCAGCACCTGAGTACCGTTGCGGGACGTAAACCGATGACACGCTGATCGTGAGCTCACCGCTGTGGCGGTTCAGTGCATGCGCATTGACACACACCTCCATTATCCTGTCAAATCCTCAGTGCGAAGCTGCACTAGATTGGCGGTGCACTCACCGAAACCCTGGATGAATGGGTAGATCATGTCTGGGAAGTGTACCAAATGCGTGAATCATCGGTCCGCATCCGGGAACCACAGGGTTCTGGTGGAGGCAGGAGGGAGCGCGAAGACTAGGACCGCACAATGTCCTACCCTGTACTAATCACCCAGGGGTTTCCTCGCGTGCGAGTTCTAGTCAGCCGTGACGACTTTAATTGGCTAAGAGATGGGGTTGGAGTGAGCTGCAATGATTCGAAACCTACAACGCGACAGGCAATGCATCAGTAAAAGTGTCAGCAGGCCGTATCACCCGGTACCATCTCTGTAGACCGCTGTAGCCGCCGTAGCGCATTATAGCATGAGTGGTCGCTCCAATGTTCTCTGTAGCAAAGCATAGCCGATAAGTCCCCTTTATAGTATATGATAGCGGACCTACGGGCACTTGCCTGGCGTACTCGTCTTTGGGCATGTAGGGATGGGCCATCGAGACTCGAGAACGCGGAGTGCGCAATTGCGAATTTGCGTAAAGAAGGTATGTGCATATGTACGTACAATGTATGAGCAGCGACAATCGATGGGGACTGCGAAATGTCCTTGTGCAGCACAGAAACAGCAGAAACAACTAAAAAAAGAAACAGGGAGTAAGAAGAGATAGGGGCAGGACGCGCTGCTCGACACGCTCATCCCCAAGGCGGAGCTGACGGGGGACGCGCAGGAGCTACGGCTGCTCCGCCGCTCGAAATCTCAGCTTACGCGAGAGCTGCGGTTCCAGCGGACGCAGTACGAGCAGCAGGAGAGCGCCAACCGGCTCCTGAGCGACCGCAGGTCGCGATCGTGAGCTCGACGGTAGGCGACGAGGACGGGCGGCAAGTGGTAAGGTACCTCGTCGAGAGGCAGCAGCTCGCGCAGGACAGGAGCTTCGCATCGGGGTGGGTCGTCGCACGGCGGTACAGCGAGTTCTTCAACATGCACAACAAGCTGAGGGCCGTGACAAGTACGTGCTCGTGCGCACCGAGTCATGTCGCTATTCGCTTCAAAGGTGTCAAAGACCTCGGAGAAAAGTCAGCTTTTTGCCGAACATTTAGTAGCAAAGCTATTACGATATTGTCATGAGACTGGAAATCTGCACCATTCAGCGGACCTAGGCTGTACGCCGAGCGGTGCAGCCGCTAAGGAAAGGTTAGTTGGTAAACGCAGTCTAGAAGCCCATCAACTGCTTACCTCGTCGACTACCTTGGGATAATCGCCGGATTTCCACCACTGCTTGCCGAGCTGAGAGGGAAGTTAGATGTACGGCGGAAGCGTACGGGACGCATGCGAAGGCCTACCTGATTCGCTGATCGTCTACCAGTCAAGGAACATTTGAAAGGTGAATGGAAGATGGGTCATGCAAGAAGGGCGCTCAGCGTCCAGAAGTCAAGGAACGGCATTATGATAGCGCTCACCATATACGTTTCTCGCGGCTAGGTCCAAGGAAGAGGGGAGGGTGTCAACCTAAGGACACAGCGGCTTGTCATGCCGGAGGTAGTCGCAGTGCAGCGAGCTGTCTTCGAACTGTGTCTGCCAATCAACCGGTCGCATCAGCTTCCCCTAACCCAGCAAACAAGCCAATGAACACGTACCCTGTGTCCGAGTTCAAAGTCTCCAGTCTCCTTGATCGCGCTCCGCGTCACCACGTGTGGCGCGCCCTCCATCTGGCACGGAAACGCCTCGAAACTGTTTCTTCTTGATCGTGCTCCCCAGCGCGTCCTGCTCCATCTCAATCCGCGCAAACACTTCGTCTGCGCGTGCCCGTGAGAACGTTGCGGCGCGTGCCCGTGAGAACGTTGCGGCGCGTGCCCGTGAGAACGTTGCGGCGCACTACTACGGGAAGCCTACTGTCATCACCATCGGCTTCCTCCACTTCTCCTTCCTGCTCATCATCTGAGTCCTGCTCCGCTTTCCCATTGCTGTCGTCTCATGCAATGATCATCGACATAGTCTTCCGGGCCTTGTTGAATGTTCACATGACGTGATAGCGCGAGTGCCAAGGGAGCTAAGAATTGAGGACACAGCTCTTCCGTCATTGTCGCGCCCATGAGGAATGACTGGAACACTTGCCGTAGATAGCCGCCTTTGAATACTGTTGAACGCACATCGTTTGCCGCCTTGGGGTGCGCGAATGGTTGGTGAGATGATAGCGAGGTCGTGCTGGAACTCGTTCGACACGTTGGAGGACGGATGGGGATATACAAACGGCGAGCTGTCTTTCGAATATTCAACCCTCATAGTGCAAAGATGGCAGGGGATGACGCACCGTGTAACTGAAGAGTCCGCTGAATGGGCTGGAAGTTGGCGTGCACGCTTGAGGCGGAAGAAAGATCACGGGAGAGTGCTACACGGCTCTGTGAGCCGGCCCTAAACATGGGCGTTAATGGAGCGTTGGCAAGAGGAGTCGGTTCCGAACTCAACCTCTTCGCTCGTCGCTCCGCCTCCCCGCCTGATTCCCTGGCGTTGCTTCCGTACCCCCTCCACCTCTCGCTGTCGAGCCATGGCCTTCGCATCCAGCCCAAGGACTCCCTTCAGTTCTGCGCCAGCTGGTTCCAGTCTTGGCTCCGGACCCGCTCTCGAGACGTACTTGTCCGACATCCAGCGCTCGTGGCGACATTGCCACAAGACCACTACATGGATACACCCCTCTCTCCAACCGCTGGAGCATTGGGTATATATCTCGCATGGTGACTCCGGTGAGTCCTCCCAGCTTCCAGCTCGAGGGGGAAGACATTACTCCCGCCACCCCCTCTCACTACAGATTCCGAGCACCTACCGGGTGAGGGATCACCAGCCGTGGTACAATTGCAGAGGTTCTCCCTTGCCAGCGACGATCACCTTGCAGGACCACAGCCGAGTTCCCACCTCCCCAGCTAGCCTTCCGAGCCCGGAGCTGTTCCGGGTGCAAGCTGCGCTGGCGGGTGCGATTCGCGCCAGCGGTCTGTTCTTCGTTTTCGAACTTATCCTCGGCCGCGAGGACAAAGGCGACCCGGTTCTGCGCGTCCCCAGCCACACCGGAGTCGGGTTCTGGAAGGACGTCCTGGAGCCCGACTTCGACCTGGACTTGGAATTGGATTGGTTGCGAGTGCAGTCGTTCGCGGTCCAGTGATAGTGAGAACAATTTTGTATTTACAGGGCACTGCAGTGTTCTACGTGTGTATACGGGCCTCATGACGTCTGCAATTAGCCTGACAGTGGTGACAATGAAGCTTGACAATTGTGAATCACTAGGAACGTATCAGCGGTGTGGAACTTGGAAGACGTGGTGGATATACTGTAAACACCCACTTCATACTCGCTAGGAGCGTAATCCGCTTGAGGTAGGCCGGCTACGGCTATACTCGCGAAAACCGGAGCCACAGTGAGGTCCCGCTGTCGATATCACAGCAGACGCAATAGACAGCTGTCATTCCTGCCATGCTGGTGGCACGGATGGATGGGATGCTGTGTGTGTGCGGCCCGAAAGCAGTATGCATATGCGTGCAGAGATACGAACGTTGGAGTACTGCGAGGAAAAGTGACAGCGCGGGCGACGGTGAAAGCGAAAACGAGAGCAAGAACGAAAACGTATCATACCGGTGCCATGCCAAGTGTAACCCAAGTCGTCCTCCCACCAGCCCTCAACACATTACTCCCTCCAACTACCATTGCGCATATCCTCGCCAATTAAGCTGACCGTGAGGGCAACTGTTTGAGCGTGCGCGTTAGCCTCAGGACGATCGGGGATGGATCACGAACTGATGCGGGGCTCGCCTGTGCTCGCTCTCGAGCTCGTGCGAGCCAAGCAGCCGTGCTTGAAGGCCTCCAGGAGCCAAACGTACTCATTGGGGACGGACGACGAGGACATCCTCGACTTGGTCCGCCACTCCGCTCTACACTGGACCTGTGCGACCGACCTCGATTTTGACCGTACCATCATCGACGTTGGAAGCAATCGTAACTAGGACGCCAGGCTCGTAGTCGTCGTCAAAGTCGGTTGACGTTCGAAGCTCTACTGCGACCTCGTCAGCGGGGATAGAGTTCCTGCCCAAGCACTTGTAGGGCCATTCGAGTCCGAATGTCCCCAAGCATCCTCGTATAGGTTTTCCGCAAGACCATAGGTACCGCTTTCGTGTACTGTCTGAGGGGGAAGCGTAAGCCATGGCGACTGGGAGGTGGCAGCCAAGATCAGGCCTAGGGTCACCGTGCTACTGTCTTGATATAAGTATCCAAGTTCAACCTTAAACGTTTAAACCGTAAACCTTCATTAACAACGCCAAGTATGCCCGCCCACCGGCCGCACAATGTCCGGGCCAGTACTGATCACTCGAGAGATTTCGGCCGCGGAAAGGTGCCATGATTGTGCCCATACGTTCCGATTTCATTTGTTGCGTCTATTCTCTCGCAAGTACTCGCGTGGATTTTCCCTGTGGTGCGATTCAGGCGTAGGTCGCGGTAGCGAGCGAGGACTTCGCGGAGCACAAGTTCTCTTACATTACGGAGCGGGCTGCGGGTAGAGGGACTAGGGGCTGTACAATACTACGACAGGTTGTGGTCTATACATTTGGGAGTATACTATACGATTAGGAGGGATGGGCGAGATGTGAGGGATGTGGTACGGACAGCAATGCGATAGCAAACTACGGAAAGCGAAGACGAGAGCAGAAGACGGACAGCGGGATGGATTGCCCGAAACAAAGCTATGCGATATGCAGCGAGGGGGGCGTAACACAATCAAAGTCCAGGCGAAGAAAGCGATCGTCCTTGAGCGTCCGTCCAGGTCGTGAAGAAAAAATAACAACAAAATGTGGCGGCGGCACCTCCAGCCTCGAAGCAGCGTGGAGCGCAACGCTACTAGCACCGTGACTAGTACGCCCGCGACTGGCCAATGAGCTGGACCTCTGCCTGGAAGACGTTCCCGGGGAAGGTCACGAGACCGGTGAGGTACATATCTTGTAGCGCATAATGGTGCGGCCAGAAGTTCGGGTGTGCGCGCCCGCTGGGGTGCGTGGGCGATTCCTGCATTAGCATAGACGAGGTTAGTCCCACTGGGTCGGGACGTTCGGCGAGAACCAAAACGAAAACGAACGCGGAGGAAGCGGTCGAACGCGACCGCGACGCCCCTAACGAGCGACGCGCCGTGGTGGCCGAGCGCGATGTCCTCGGTGAAGTTCATGCTCTCGAATCCTTCCCACTGTCGAAAAAACGCGCCGATCAGCAGCGGGTTGCATAACCACATGGCTGCTGCTCACCGTGATTCTCATCGAGAAGTTAGTGAAGCCCGTTCTCGTGAAGTGGTCTTGGGCCATCGCGACCGCAGGGAACTTGGTCCGGATCTGCTGCTCGGGCGTGCTGAGGAGGCCGGACAAGGGCACACCACGACCTGCGGGGTCCACAGTGGGGATGCGGCCAGACGGACCAGCGCCGGCGGGTCGCGATTGCGGTAGAACGAGCATCATGGCTTCTCCGCGCTCCGAAAGATATGTACGTACAAGGGTATAGCAAGCAGAATGCGGAGAAAACGCAAACGCGAGATGGAGAGACGAGGAACGAACCACGACGCAAGGGCCACGGTGGCTAAATACGGCGGGCCGGATGCGCTTTGCGGTGGGCCACATCCTTGAAGTGCTTTGACAAGAGCGGGCGATTGAAAGCAAGTGTCGAAGCGGTATAACTCGAGGCGGACATAGGAGCCGCGATGTGCGCGGGCCACCACCCATCTGGCCGCTTAGCTCAAGGGGGAGGGGCGCGTCCTAGGAAACACATAAGATGGCAAGGGAGACGTACGTGGGAGCGCTGGACTAAACCGCGGTCGGCACGAGGGGCATTGGCGCTGAGCAACAGAAGGCCAGTTCTTGCAGACGCGGGTCTAGGTCGTTGTGTGGCCAGCGCGGGTACGGCCGAATAGCCAGTGGGGGAGGCAAAAAGGAAAGTTAGTCGGTCGGACGATAGTTGAAAGGCCGAGGAAGGGGGGGACAGTTGAGAGGGCTGAAGTGTCACAGGAGAGACAAAGGAAACAGCCGGGCCCGGGCCACTCCGGCTTCTGGAGTAGCTGTCGTCGACGTTTCCCAGAGACCAGGCCGACGCATGAAGCCCCATGGATAGGATGTAGCAGAAGAGCGTTAGGCGTATGCAGAGCGTCCCAATTATTGCTCCGCAATCACGAGAGATGAGATGAAGTTATCCTGGATGGTACGTTGAACGCCGAGCGCTTAAGAGATGTGTGCCAAGCTTGCCGCTATGACACGTCAGCGCGAGCCCTGGGAGTCGTAGATGCGGGAGAGACACAAGTAGTCGAGAAAGCAAACCGAGGTCGGAGTCGGCCATGCCACCGCGGTAGTCGACAGGCGTTTGAGGGGTCCTCGAGGCAGACAGTCACGTCGGATCACAGCCCCGAAGGCCACAAGTGAAGGGTCTGTGGGCGACCAGAGAGGCCAGAGAGTCGAGACGGAAGATGGGCAGAGCGAGCGAGAGGCGTAAGACAGGTGGGGGCGCAACCCAAAGAGGACAGGGCCGGTGTCGTATGCTGGCTGTCGGACTGTTTGATCGTGTTAGGATCGGAAGCCTGGCTCCCTTTTCGGGTGCTCATCCTACGGGGCGTCTATCATCCGAAACTCCATAGGCTGTATATTGGTCCCGTGCCCAGCCATACGGGGAATACAGCCGCACCCCACCACCGCGCCTGTGGTCGTCCTTCCGAGTACCTGAATCTCAGTTAATCCACCGGGATGATATTGGAGCGGTGCATGGGAGCGAAGAGAACGATGCTTGCCTAGTCTTGTAGATCAGATGACGTCATCTCGCATGCATGGTGTCCATCTTCAAACAGTACCTCAAGATTCGTTGCAAGTAGCATGCGCGGTGCAGAACATGTAGGCGGATTGACCGGGTCGTCGTCGGTAAACTTGGGATTCTTCTGTGCGCACACTTCCGTATCAAGCCCCCATCGTCAGCTTATTGACGTCCACGGCTCGACGGAGGACTCGCTTACTCGACGATAACAAGAACGCCACCCAGACAGATGCGAAGACCTGCAAACTGCGCGCGAGTGCTTCTCCGAACTCGGGGTGCTCGGCCGCAGAGGCTCTATCTCTACAGTCGTAGACGGCGGACAAGACGAATCTCTCGCCATACTAAAGGCCGACTTCCGCAACGGGGTCACGCATGGCGCAGATGAGCTACACGGTCGGCCCATTCTGGGAAATCGAGTTGACGGTAGCGGGGGTCGACGAACACCTCGAGGATGTCCTCGGTCCGGGAACGTAGGTGCTCGGCGAACATAGTGAGCAGCGAGGAAACTAAGCTATGAGATGATGTCGATCATTAGTTTGGTCTATGCGCATAGCACATTCGGAATGGGAAGGTGCATAAGTGAGAGCCGCGTAGCGTCGAGGCAAGGAAACGGGCTCACTTGAACGGTTCCCAAAGCAAGCTCTGCAGAACGGACCACAGGTTGAGTTGAAATGAAGCTATCTAAGCCATGACCGTCAATCCAGCGTGGCCAGCAGGGATCGAGTGTCGTGTCCGGGAGGAAAAGTTCAAGTTGTGGCCGAGTATGCCGTGCGCGGGAGATGTTCGGATATGGTATCCGACTCCGGCCGGGACCGGGCGGAGTTTGAACTCCGATGTGGTGACGACGACAAGGCCCTCAACGCCCTCGGTCCTCAGCTAGCATCGAACATGTCTTCGTACCGTGCATGCCCAGTATGTACTCAAGCAGCTTCCCATTCGACCTGGAAAACCGTAACTTAGGCCTGAGGTGAGTTTATACAGAGAATCCAGCTCATCGCGACCTGGTAAGAGCAGTATATGCCCGCCCGGCTCTCAAGAACATCCGAGTTCAAATCCGGACGGACAAGGTCATTATCGACCGTGCTGCCAGTGTACCGCACCTATCGCGGGAATCCCATATATACCCTCGGCAAGATCCCCCAGAGTACTTATCTCGTCCGACTCCTTATCCCCCCAAACGGGCGTCGTCTGTCGCACATCTCACATTCCCGCCATTAACCACCATGGACAGCTTACGTGGTCGAGTCGACGCCATCCTCAAAGTATTCGACGACCCGCGCTACCGTGACCTCGACGTCCCCGGATGGGCCGACCGTGCGACGTGCGGCAAGAATTCCGTCCATCGCTACTTCACCGTCAGCAAGCTCATCCGCGCCATGCGCGACTCCGCCGCCGATGTCGGCTCCGAGGATGGCGAGCGATACGTCCTGACTGCCGTCTGCAACTGTGCGGACAGAGCCGCGGCCGAGCACCCCGAGTCGGGAGATGTACTCGCACGTAGTTTGCAGGTCCTGGCGTCCACCTGGGCCGCGTTCCTACTGTGGCCGGGTGAGTTTGTCCTCTCCCTCGTTCATATAAAAGCTGATTCCGGTGTATTCTCGCAAGTGTACGCACAGAGAAATCCAAAATTTGCTGACAAGGACCCCCTCAATCCGCCCGTATGTCAATGCACCGGGCACATGTCAAACGTAGTCGCAGTAAATGACGAAGGTCGTGAATATGAGACCACGTCACCCGATCTTCAAGCCGAGGCGAGCATCGTTCTCGCTGTTTTTCCCTGTCTTCTCTCATGCTAACCGAGGTTCTGCAGGTACTTGGACGGGATGACCATAGATGCATCTTGACTGGCTCGTACGACAATCATCACTGGTTGTCAACGCACCCCGGGCCAGTTGCCGAGCTCCCAGACGGAGTCAACATCGACTATGTGGAAATCGCTCGTATCTTCAAACATCCTCTAGCATACGTCCCCATGGGCCAATGTGTCAAGGTGCGTTTTAGACTCCTCGTACTCGGGCTGACGTCACCCCCTGTCGCTCACTCGAAATCGTTCGACGTGCACAAGTCAACAACGCTCACCCTCCAGCTTCTGCGCCGCTACTGCCCGCTCGGCGACAAGCACGACTCGCCCGCCGTCGTGGATGCGGCGGAAAATATCATCTCGCTCGGCCTCCAGTACCATCTCAAGTTTGACGAGTACGCGCTGTCGTTCATACCAACCGAGGTGCGCTACTCGGTCATGCTGTTTTGGCCTATGCACCGACGTGATGAATGCTCTCCTCTCACTGTAGACTCCGAACACCTACCGGGTGAGGGATCACCAGCCGTGGTACAATTGCAGAGGTCCTGCCTTGCCAGACACGGTCACTTTGCAGGACCACAGCCGCGCCTCCGCCTCCCCAGTCAGCCTTCCGAGCCCGGAGCTGTTCCGGGTGCAAGCTGCGCTAGCGGGTGCGATTCAGGCGAGCGGTCTGTTCTTCGTTTTCGAACTTATCCTCGGCCGCGAGGACAAAGGCGACGCGGACCTGGGCGTCCCCAGTGCCAACGGAGTCGCGTTCTGGAAGGAGATTGTGGAGCCCGACTTTCAGCTGAACCTGGACTCTGATTTAGATCATTTGCACGTTTGAAGCCCTGTAGAAGCGATGGCATACACTGCACGTCTCCGATGTCAACGGAGTCACGCCCTTTCTGCAATACAGACTTGAATCGCTCGGTGCAGCCATTTCCGGCCGTTGTGGTTTACTGTTTGAACATACGATCACGTACGCGTGTCAACCTCTAGTACCGTGGTCGTTCCTGATGTTGCTGCAACTGAAGAGTACTCCTATTCAAATTAGCACACTTACGACATCCGTCTATTGCTTCGGATCGGACCACGGATATCGCGGACCGAAGGCTGATGTCGGCGGCAAGGAAAAGCCATTGTGGATCGACAGTAGGCTGCTGGCTGCGTGCATAGCGATGGCGCAGGAAGCTTGGGCGCTGGCCCATCGTAACGAGGCGGGGCACCGAGGATGGCCATGGCTAGTACACTGATATCGTCCCAGTCGTCGGCGGCATGACATCATCCATCCCGTTTTGACTCGAGCGCGCAACTTTCGTTTAGGGCCGGCCTGCGGTCCGATGCAGGCGGCGTTGATCCGGCGCTTGGTGGAGGGGACTGGGTGCTGCGGAGGAATATTTGGTGCTTGCTGCCTGCAACTCGGATGGAATCCCTGACAACGAGAATGTCTCTCTACGTCCTCCTATGTCCTCGCTGGTCACACACGTTCCCTCTAAGCCTGCATCTGCGGGACCGGGTCCCCCGACACTCGTTCGTCGTCTTGCTCGCCCGGTGCGGCTGAGGTCTCCAGACGGTGACACGAGGTTCGCTCCCCACGAACAGGGCAATCGGTTGTCGCGCGAACGCGTCCACAAGATTTAGGTGCGCTACCAGGTTCATTCTTCGCGGACAGTCCCCAGTCTGCCTACGAGCCATGGCGGAAGGTCGTCGGTGCTTGGCGTCCCTGCGTAGGGCACGCCCAGGTTGTCCAAGTGCTTCGCGTGAGAGAGGCGCAGCTATGGGAGGTCTGCGTAGAGAATGATTGGGTGGGCGAAGACTGGAGTGCCGCGCCGTCAGTGTGGACTGGAGAGATAGGCGGGATTCCCGGAGCGTGCTGTCACGGCGGAAGACCCAGACCATGGCGTTGTCCCCTGCGCCCAACGAGCTAGCAACTCCTGAAACGGTGATTGAAGCCAAATAGTGAGTGCGCATGCCTCGATGTATCTGTCCACCTGACCGAAGCTGATCCCACGAAGAATCTAGTATAGCACATTGGCTGCGGACGTGTCCAGTCCATCTTGCAGGACACAGCCCCACCCTCTCGAGGTGAATATGGCCGATGAACTGGTCGCGTCGTGCTTCCAGAACCTCTCTACGTTCCACGTTTTTGAAGATCAGCATACGAGCTCTCTACGGATCCTAAAGGCGTTTCCCTTTCCTACTGCGTGCCACTTCTCCTTTCTTCCTCCGAATCGCTCCCCGCTTTACGCTTCCACGACCTCCGCGCTCTCCGTGCCTGCTCAGCGACGCTGAAATCGAGCATGCGTAGATCTCTCGAATGATTTCGGGATCTCCTCGTCGTGAAAATGGATCGACACCCCGCAGGATGGCAAACCCGTGCCTGCAGAATGGCGATGCGAGATAGGCACCGCGTACTGAATAGGCCCGACGCCAATGACGTCGCCGGTGGCATCACGGCCCAATCTGACCTCGCGCGTTACATGCTACCGAATAGGCCGCGAGATCCGACTATTGTGCTGGTTCGTCTTCTCTCGCGCCCTCGTCTGATCTCGTTCGGTGCTCTGACGCTGGTCGATCGTGCTTTGAATAGTGGAAGTGCCCCTCGGGTGTCGCCGCGCGAGGGCTTCTTCTGTCCGAACGTCAAACCTTTGCAACCACGCATCATCTCGTGGACGTCGTGTGGGATCCGAGTTCTCGCTCTCAGGTCGGCGAGCCCCCTGGCTTGGCTGCGTGACTACTACCATGGTCCCTGTCGGGCGACTTGGACAGATTGCAACGGGGGTCGAACGGTTTGGGCAAAGACGGACCATAGTCGGTTCTCCGGGCAGTGCGTCGTGCTCTCTATCTGTATTGTTCTATCTTCGTACATGATCCAACGTATTCCGAGTCCGAGTCCGCCGCTCGACCGCCCGGATCAAACTTCCGCGACGAGCCTGCGCGCGCACAATGTCCGCATTGCTCCATATTGCACCAGCGGAATTCCCGCTGCTGTGACGCCCGCATTCGCAGAGACAGCGGGCGGAGAGATGCATATCTTACGGCACAGCGGGATCTCCGGATCCGAGAGCGGAGGACTGTATTCACGTCCATCGCGGCGACGGGCAAGGGCGATTGAGCGAACTGCGCAGTGTCTTGGTAATGAGATCGATAAGAGCCTATGTAGCAGGCGTTGTCCGCGCCAGGATCCGCCGCTGGGCGGGGACTTCGATAGATCCATAAGATGGTTTGAATTGCGGACACAGGCCCGAGGCTTCGCAGCTCGAATGGGGGGCTACGCCTCTAAAGGCAAGGTAGAAACTCAATGGGGAAATTGATGTATTGTGCCACCGGTTCAAGCTGCCAGCCCTGAGTAAGCGTAGAGTAGGCGCACTAGAGGCCATCGTTCTCATACACATGGGCGAGGGGGGTACATGACGGCACCGGAACTAGCGATCCGCTTCTTATCTGGCTGCGTTTGAAGGCGACCTTGACTTGGGGTGCTTCGATAACCGTGCCGAAGTTACGGGGATGATGGACCGAACGTTGAGCATTGACTGTTTGTCCCTGAAGCTAGAAGTCCATGAGTTATCGACCACATGGAGAGTCGTGCTAGCCCAACCCAAATTATTGCGAGGACCGGCAGCGTAAGCTTGCCAGCGAGCCAGCGTCGGGGAGTCTCTGCCAGCGCGCGTGTGAGATTCCGTGTCTTCAACCGGCGCGGACTTTCTGATAACCATGTCCTGGGCAATTTCAAGGAGTTATCCTGGTCTGGGCTCGGCCCATTCGCGGTTGACAGGCATCCTGTTAACGAACAAGAACACGGGGACAGGATGCTATCACGGACAACGGTTCTCCGAGTAGACTATACGATGAAGTTTCAACCGAATATCCATGAATCGATCAGCTTCAAGTTGCTCGGAAGCTTGTAACCTCCTCTAGGTTGTTCTACGTCATACAGGTGTGTTCCGTTGCTAAACGATAGGTCAAAGACGAACCTGTAACCTAAACCCATCGCATTCGTGCAGGGCGGACGATGAGGAGAGCTTCATCGGACGTCTCCGATGGGGGTCGATGGGCTGCTCGCGTCGTCAGAGGTCGCGGTGACGCTAAGTCGTCCGGGAGACCAGATCGTATTGTGGCCGCACATCGTTGTGAATGTGTATACCTATTTGAAGAGGAACGGCGTGTTACAACAGTCATACAACCAATATCCTGAGCCAAAGGTCCCTGCTAACATATAATTGGCAACGAACGTCACCTTATTGATTGTTTACGGTCTCGTGGGTACGGCTCCTCCTTGAGCCGTAGCGTGTCTTTATTGGTGTTGGAAATGATTCGTATGTCGGGTGTCGTGACAGGAGACAAACCCCCGAACAGATACCCTGCGTCCGTGCCGAGAGCGATTACTGCGGAGCAGTGATCCTGTTGACCGACTGGAAGGAAAGGCGTTCCCAACGGACCGGGAGAGAGAGGTCTTATTCTAAGATGGGACAGCGACGGTGGTCTGGCAGGGTATTATCCTCTCACGCCGATCGTACCGTGGGCAGGCAAGGAGGCATACGGAATCAATACTACATCATGTGGGACGAAGTGAAGGCGCACCTTTTGCGACGGTGAACGTCAAATCGCCACGACCACGTTAGACCAGAAGATCATCCCCAGTGATAGCTGGATGGCATTACGACCTTGCCTGACAACGTGACGATCAAGGCGGTGGATTCAAAAAGTTGTAAGATTTTGACACGTCAGCAGGATGCGATACTTATCTTGAGGGTACTTGAAGCTAGAATGGCTGGCGGTAAAGGTTCGCGGGAACGTCAGCAGCGTTGCACCCTCGCATTGCGCCACAGCCGTGGTTCGACCATCGCTTTGGACTAGCCTGTTCAGAAGAGTCATGCAGGGAGGCTTCCCGTATGACCTGTTCAAATCAGGATTGCAGTCGATCAACGAAGGGTACCTTTCGATAGTTAGAGCATGTGCAGGTCGATAACGTACATTTGACACACTTGCGAGGAAACCGCACTTCAAGAGCGGATGCGAGCATCATCGGGCAGTCACGAGTAGCGAGCGGCCGTACTGCATCCGAGAGAAGGAGTCACAGGTCGTTCTGCGCGAGTCGTACGACCTGGGTTGTAAGCAAAGCAAGAATGCAAGTCGATTCATATACGTTCGGAGAGAATGAGCTACGAACCTGGCTTGTGTGCTTGCAGATACAAACTCAAGAAAGGCTGACCATGCACACAGGCTTATACCTGTATCCCGATGAGTTCTGCGAGAGAGGTCGAGGTGTGTTGTTCAAAGCATGAGCGTTGAGTTGCCGTGCTAGCTGACGACGAGCGGTTCTCAGCAGGAAGCACTCGCCGTGATGAAAGTCGAGACCTGGCCGCTGCCGCAGCCACGTGGCGGTTCGATATCGGGCAGTCTGCGTGGGACGCACGCTCGATCAGCCTCAGGAAGTCATCTGTAGCATTACAAATACTGAGAAGAGGCAACGTTTCCCCGAACGCAGGGGAGGGGCAAATTTCTAGTGTGTTCTGAACTTCGCAGCCACCTTGTCCAGGGAGAAACATAGTCTAGGCTAGGCACCGCATTCTTCACTGTCCAAGAAGCGTCTAACCATGAACAGAGAACGACGCCGGTGGAATTCGAACGACTCCCCGATTGGAATCCCCAACTCGGCTCCTTTCGCTTTCATATACCTTCTTTCGTGCGCGGCGTCCGGAGCTTTGTCGGAGCACAGATCCAAGTGAGAGAGAGACGAAACCTCGTAAGATTTACGCCTACCCCACACATCGACCCCTCGATCGGCGGTCCAGGCGACTAGGGAAGCACCATGGAACGCTCCAAAGACTAAAACTCAGTAACGGTGGATCCACATGCGTCAGAGCCACCGAGACACCGAATCCTACCTATCGCCGACCTCGAAGACGTCCTTCGTTGAAGTTTTCCTTACCCCCACACCCTCGTGGGGCGGGAGAAGCCACGAAGGAGCTCCGAGGAGCGAGCGACGTCGTCCCGTTCGAAAGATCGTTGATGGCGGCTCGCGGTAAGTCGGTAGGTGTTCAAATGTCTACAGTATCAGTACCAGCTGCGCGGGTGGTCAACGTCCCGACTAAAATAACATGGCCGCCACGGTACTTGTAGTACGAGATCAACGGAGCGGAAATCGGCAGACCTGTCTACCGCTCAACCGTGACATCGTTCGCGAGGCCCCGATTAACGCCTATCGTACACGAGTCAATCGCTAAACCCAATAAGCAACGTATGATAACCCAAAGTTCAATCTAAGGACGTATCGTAGTGCCTAGAGGGCCAGCCGGAAGCTATTGAGGGCGCGTCGGTCTTCGGCGGTAAGCGGTTTGTAGTTGCTCGATGCACCGTTCGGGCTCGTGGGATACATGGGAGAAGCAGGAGGCGTCAAGGGTCCGACGGGCACCACGGTCGACAGCCTAGGCAGTGTGCCAGACGCGCCGCTAGACCCTGCCGAGTACTGGCTCGAAGTGCGATGCGCAGCCGAAGAGGACGAGGAGGAAGAGGAAGACATGGGCCTGGAGGCGATGGGCATTCCACGACTGATGGGAGGCGATGGGAGAGCCCAGGGGGCTGGAGACCATTCCGGGCAGTCCCTGCCCCCATGGGGGGACTCGTGGGCATCAGCATCTTCGAGTACGCGGCCAAATCGAGCGATGTTCCCCTTTGCAGACGTGAAGATCCCTTCGGGGACCCTGATGTTGCGGAGGTATTCGTAGTTCTCGACAACGGGAAGCCGTGTGTAGTCGTCACCCTGCGGGACGTCACCAATATCAGCAAAAGCGGGGAAAACGGTGACGGGATGGACTCACGGAGAAGTACGCGACGATGTGCCACTTTCGAGGAGGCTCGCCTCGTCGTGTGTGGACATGCGTTGAGTAGGTTTGTTTAGTAAGACCGTCGGGTTTCGACGGCCTGTCTTGTCTCCGGATGGGAGCGGGAGGAGCAGCGAAAGGGTCCAGCGTTCGACGAGCACTGGTGTGCTTGTCAGTCGTGGGAAGAGGATGTGACGAGGCGTGATGGCTTACCGACGCGCAGCTTTTGCTTCCTTCTCCTCTGGCGTCGTCTCTATCTTCTCCTCGTAGAAGAGGTAGTCCCCTCGCATGCGGCTCTGCGACCTGGAAAAGGAGCGCGTTGGATCGGAGATGATGCGGTCGAAAGCGGTCGATAGTACTCACCACCGTCGCCCGTCCGTCCACCTCTCCAGCCCGCCTACTCAATGACACGCAAAGCAAGGCGTGGGTTAATGAGGTTAATACGTACCCGAACGGTGCGCGCTCACCTTGCTTGTGCTCGGCCTCTTCCCACACGAAAACATTTCCAGAAACGAGTTGTTCACGCTCGTTAGCAGTGAGACGGCGAGTGATCAAGGGCAATATGCCCAGGCGGACAGCTTCGAAGACTACATGGGCGTCCCTCGCGTCGCGAAGGTCTTGAGCAAGGGTAAACATCAGCATCGTGGGGCATACGGACAGAGACGGAGACGTACGGAGGGCAGGGTGCGTAGCATGGCCGAGGTTGTCGACCGGACGAGCAGCGTAAGGGGAAGTCATGGTGCCAGCTGGGGTGAGGCGAGTCGTATCCAAACACCACCGCCGTCGCGACTTTATAGGCCACGGGGAATCCGAAGACGTGCTTTTCAGAGGTACCGAAACGGGAAGTTGCTCGAAACGGAGAAGGCCAGGGTCTCGGAATCTAAGAAGCTCGATATGGCTAACAGACAGGAATGAGAAGGAGATCGGACTGAATTGATAAGTAAGTTTTGACGCACGAGGTGGTTGGCCTGAAGGAGGTGCGAGTATACGTGCCCCACAGCCGTCCCCGCACCAGCGTTTATATACCGGATGCGAGCCCGATGACGTCTGGCGTGCATGCGTCGTGTTTATACATATTTCGCGCTTGTGACGTCCTCCGCGCTCGGTCAATCAGATTGGCTGTGATGCCATACAGAGAGGATTCGCGACGACATACCGTCTCGGAATGTGTGATTTGAATGGGCGTTCGTAACCTTAAATCCATGGCTTCCCGCGTTTCCCATGGGCCATGGGCTATCTGATTTTCGCATGGCAAGTTAGTAAACGTAAGAGCGTTATTACGTCTTGAAGAGGGACATCCTCGGGTTCCGGCATTTCTCCATACGAGCACTCGAGCGGGGGAAAATAACGTTGAATATGGCGACCGTTGCCTGAGATGCATCGCATCCGGTCAGCGCCCCGCGAGCACAGATCGAGGAAAACGACCCACGAAGGCTATCAGGTCAGCCGATTCTATCGATCATGGTATGCCACCACCTTGGGATGTCCACGCCGCGTGCGCGCCGCGCCACAGTCGTCCACAACCGGGCCGTAAACGGGTTTTCTTGGAATGAATGCGACAACCATTCAACGAAGTCCGGTATCGTCCTAGTGTTGCCGTCCGTCGCCCCGGGTGTGTCCCGATGTTACCCTGCTTGTGTCACAGATAGTTGGTGTCAATCGTACGACAGGGTGCTTGGTGATGCTCAGTAAGTCATACACGAGGAAGGGAGAGGGGGTGACAGGTGGGGGAACGGAGGTCGCGGTACGACAGTCGCGGGTACGGGCCGCGCGGCGCACCTGTGGCGACAACGGTGGGCGAGGTTCTACCGTAGGAAGTACCCAAGATAGACGAACGTGAGCTCGAGCATCAGACGATCAGGTTAATGACTCACCGCAAAACCGGCGCGAAGAGGGGATTGGCTCGAGAACGTCCCCCTAAAGCGCGAACGAATGGGCACAATGTATTGGCGAAATATGACAGGATGCTGTGTATAGGTCTGGCAATATCCAGTTCAATCGGTTTAGACGCAATTCAATGCGAGAGCTTATTTTTGAGTCACGTCCAAGATGCATTGACGCAAGAAACAAAGTTGGCGCCTGAGACCCATTTCGCAGCATTGTTCATGAAAAGCAGTCTCACGCGAACGCGAGGTGCCACGCATGGTTGCTCAACCTGGAACAGGCACATCCGTCACGGTCCCCAGGATAAGCCTTCTGAAGTTCGACGCAGCGGCAACGGAGGTGTCATAGAAAAATACGGTTTACTTTGCGGCGAGCCAAAGGACGTGTTGCAGCGTGCACTGAAAGAGAGGGGCGTGCGGCGTGGTTGAGTCTTTCGGTGCTTGTGACTAATATTGCAATCGTGAAGGCAGCCTCGGATAACGGGACGGAGGCGCTTACCTGGCACGACCACAGTGACCCGCGCTCTGGCGTCGTGCTATACCGAAAGGCGACGCGATGACGAAAGCGGAAGTGCGTACCATGAGCTCCGTCGTCACGATAACGCCGACAGAGCGGCATTCTGGTCATGTCCGCACGCAAAGATCCCGACGTGGGGTGATCTATCACATCGTCACCCCGCCGCTCCACCCAGGTGCGCGTGAAGATCTCATTCGGCAGGCTTGGTTACCGGACTGAGCGAACCATGGCGGCGCGTACGTTTGGTTAAGACCGTCGGTATAGCGCAGAAGACAGGGCGGGCGCGGGCGCGGGCGGTGAGTGGAGTGGGTGGAGGAGTCGCTTCCAATAGATACGGGTCGCCCGCACTGGAGTGAGGGGAAGTGACAGGTGGAGGTCGGGTCGGAACGCTGCCCAAGATGCTTAGCGCGAGCCGGAAGCAAAAGTCCCTGAGATGGCCTGGGGAAGAGAAGTCAGCTGTACAATTAGGTTGAAGCTCAGGCCAGCGCGAACGAGCGTTGTTGCACCCGGAAGACGTACCGATCAAGGCCGTGACGAACGAGCTGGAGATCTGGCCGCAGATGAACGCCCAGAGTCAGGAACAGGTCAACGGTTTTGGAAGTGAATGGTTTACTTGGGGCACGAGTTGGGGTGAGCGACCGGGGGAACGAAGATGACAAGCTGGTCTACTGACCTCGTGCATCTCTCGGACGCGGTCTATGCGGACACGCGACCAATGCAAGTCTATCAAACGGCCAGAGGGTGCTCAGCCCTTCCCACGGAAGAAAAAGAGTGAGAACCACATGGAGACAGGAGAAGGCTAGGGGCAAATCGCCACTACAAGGAAAGAGCATCATGCTCGCGGTGAAGCGTGTCATCGCTACAGGGCGAGAAGGAAGCCGAAAATTGCTACATGGACAAGAAGCGAGGGGCATCAGCTCGACCACTGATCGACTGGACTGACAAGTCCTGTCAGCTAGTTAGAGGATATTCATAGCGACAGCGAACCCACCGGCGTATGGACACCGAGCATGCGCGCGACAATCGTCTGACGATGGGATTGATAAGACGCGCTTTCGGAAATGTTGGTTGCGGATGCTGTTATTCCCGTGTCTTGGCCCCCGTGCATCGTTAGGGGCTAGCCGCCTTTGCCAGAGCCAAAGGCATTGTTCTGAAGCGGTATTATTGCCAGAAGATGACGCTTTGTGTGGTAAAACAGTGGGACGCAAACAGCATCCTCATAGGAGGGGCCATGATATGCCTTGGATGGGCTATCGAGAAGTGGACGTAACGTGTGAGCAAGCGGTTCAACGAAGGGGGGAGTAATAGATCATTACGTGGTTTTCGCACCATATGGGAATGAGGTGACTATGTGTGTATAGAACGGGACGTCCGCTACTGGGTGGTACGGTTGAGCAAGGGTGAAATGAAGGGGTAGGACTTGCATTCAATTTTGGACGTGGGGTTCACACGTGCTGACCAAGGGACGAGCTTGCTTGGGACTCGAAGGACACATGGTCGAGCCTCACGGCATGCAAGCATGCCATACACCCATCTTGCGTTCTTGCAGTAGTGTGGCCAATAGGCCAGCGTTGGCGAACGATGCATTTTTGGGACCTGGGCGTGGGTCAGTACGGGCGGTCGAAAGAGCGGTTGGAAACGTGTGCCGCTCGGCGAGCATATCTCGCACCCCTGGGGCTGTCATACTACCTCGAATCAGGCGCAGCTGGATACTTCTTCTGGTTTTTACCGATGTCAGACCGCGGCCAGGACGCGGGTGCAAAAGGAGGTGGGAGGGAGCGGAAAATTGAGCGGAAAGACGAAGAACCGCAGATGCCAGTCTGACGGCTGAGAGCAAGACAAGAAAAATTCCCAGAGCAGAGCGGGAGTTTAAGTAGGCGTTGACCGTAAACCGCAGGATTTGCACATTGTCGTGACCAGGTGAGAGCTCCAACCCAGCCTCAACCAGGCTCGTGGCATTGCTTGGCTTTGTTTGGCTGCAACGGGCGCTCCCGCTCCGCCTTGGCGCTTCCCACACGGTCAAGGGCCAACCTTCCTCAGCTTCATCCTCCCTTGTCTTCTCAAACGGGCACAAGAACGAACCACCTCGCATGCTGCGCACCGGAGTTGCTGTATCATTGTATGTATTATCCACATGTCGTTTACACAGACGCCGTGTGCTCTGGCACACCGCGTCCGACGTTAGCAGTATCCCGCTGGCCGCCGCGGGCCCTCAGCACCATAAATCAATACTACTGACGCAGCCGTACGGGAGCCGTGGACGAATACCCCCGATTCTGCGCTTAATTCTTGCACGACACTGGGACGGCCTAGACTCGCGGGCACCATTTAAATTGCGACGAGTTGTAGTCGCGCGAAAAAGCACTCGGTATGTACCGATGACAGTATCACGGCCGTTCTTCTGCGTCCCTGCCTCGCGAGTTTGTCGAACACTCCTTCTGGGGTCCAATCGGCTATTCCGGGCAGCTCATATCCACAACGCTCTCCGCATCCGCCGCGGCAGTTTTATCCAGGGTCCAGAACGTACTTTCGGATCGACCGGCCTTCAATCTCCAAATGCTACTTCTGCAACACACCCCTCCTGAAGAACTGATTCCTTTCGAGGCTACTTTGGAGCTAGGTTTAGAGGTAAGCTGTGTATGTCCTCGGCCAACAAGCAGACGCCGCTCAAGCACCTACACCCGCCTCTGACACGTCCTACCTTGTACAGCGCATTGCCGTTCATGCCCGCCGCCACCGTCAGGCATTGGTCAGGCAGCTGGAGGTTCGAGTTGGCTACGTCTGGCGGAGCTGGCCCACCGCGGAGGCTATGCGGGCATGTTCGTTGACGTACTGCATAGGTGCAATGCGCATGCCGCCGAACTGCCCGAACGACGGTCGACGGTCGTACGAGTCCGCCTCAAGGCTTCCTGAATTCGGACGTGCCTGTGGCGCAGGGTGCGATGGATCTCGGTGCGCGCCGCGTCGTTTTCTGTTTCGTATGACGATTTGTGCTGCGCGTATGATGTTGGCTTGTCGACACACCCCGACGGCGGTGACGCCAGTCGGGCTTCTTTCATTTCGCACCACTCCATGTCAATCACATCCTGTCCGTAAGCGAAACGTCAGTGTCGACCGCCGGTCGCCTAGCGGTCAACACCGCGGTCGACACGAAGCAAAAATTACGACATTTCTGGATGGCTGCGGTCGTTGGCACACAGCCGCTACCGGGGTTTGCGGAGAAGGGCTCACCGCCGCCATTCCCAAACGCAGTCAGCCCGCCGTCCGAGAAAGTGCTACTCCAAATCGTTGGCAATTACTGAGCTTGAATTATGCTGAATTGCGGGCAGGCTTCGCTTAGCTCTGGAGACAGCCTATCACTGCCTGAGTCTGAAGTTTGTCTGCCAGAGGCCTCGGACCGCGGTCATGAGCTCGGCAGGGCGCGGAAGGTACGCTTGTTTGACAGCGTCGCGGCGACGCGCGAGCTGCAGTCGCGCACTTTGCTCTCCCGCTCCCCTTCCACGGTGGTCGGGCACGGCGATTCACATTCGGACTTTGTCGGGAATTTTATGTCATGTCAAGTCGGTTACTTGCTCACTTGGCAGGGAGTCCGAGTCTGGCGTGCGGTGTGGACTCGGGCCCTACGGATACCGCACAGGGTCGGCATTCAGTCGGTGTTCAAAGCTGGAGAGGGGCTCATAAAGGGGCTAATAAAGGGGTGCCCGCGAGCACAGCACATGCGAGCTCGCGGAGTTGATCGACAAGACGATCGCGGCTACAGATAGGCATGTCTTTATTCGTCCTGTGTTGCTTTTAGTGTGTAGACGAAGATTCTGGACACAACGGATAGGATGCTGATGAAACAGAGTGTTGAGACGTGTTAGTTGTCGATCTGGCGTATCACTACCTATCCTTCTTTGCGGATGGTTGGCGGTCAGTCGCGCTGAGGCCGTAGAAGGCCAACGCATGATGAGGTATTTGAGTGCAGCTCCATAGCCTGATTTGACGGTGAGTGGTGGAATAGAACTTGTGGCGGGGATATCGGTGAGATTCAAGGTCGATCCAAGAGATTCGTCAGCGGACTCTGGGTTTGATCAGGATTAATAGTAAGTAGCCGGGCAGTAACTAAAATGAACCATTGGAAACGTGTGGTTGCCGGTGTCCAGAGCCTGTGGAGGGTCTGTTGCTCAGTAATTTCTCACTGAAATCCTGAAGGGTGCTCGCGCGCAAGCAAGCCTTTGGCGAGACGCAGTCCTTTCACACGGTCTCCACCTCGATTTTCGCTGCCAGGGCTGCGTTTCGGTCCCGACGGTTGGCGGTGCATTACGCTGAAACAGGCGCACAAGGTGGTGGAATGGAGTAAAAGATACGAGATGTCGGGTACTGAGTCGATCCAAGAGATTCGGTGGCGGAATTTGGGCTCGATCAGTTCGATCAGGTAGCCGGTCGGTAACTAAGCCAATTTACTGGGCGGCAATGTACACGACCGTCTATGCGACGAGTTCCGGGCCGGGACTGGTGGACGGGACGTCGGTCGAATGGACGTGTTCGGAATACTGTACTCGAGAGGAACACTGGCAGTTCGATCACGGAGGGACAAGGACGAGATGCAGAGGCAAAGGATAAGGAAGAAGGGAAACATATAAATATATCATATGGAATACATAGTGAGAGGACAAACGTGAGGCTGGGGCTGGAAGAACTTGAAGTATGGCTGATGTCCGACGAGGCGGACGACGGGCTCGAATACCAAAACGGGCGTATGGCGGGATGGTGGCGTGGGAAGCCGGTGATTGGGTTAGTAACCGAGCTGGTTGCCCTGCAACGGCCCTGGACCGTCCTGGCTTGCGGCATCTTGCAGCTCGCTCCCCGTTTGGCCTTGCCGCCTCTGAAGCGTTGCTGTGGATAGGCCGAGCGAGTCCAATCTGTGCCGTGATCGACGTCGCGCTGGTGGAGATCGTCCGCACTGTCGGACGCGGGACCTTCGGCGGACAGCACTTCGCGGCTCGATCCATATAATCTGTGCCCTGCTGCCCACTCGTTCCCTGTGCTCGTTCGCTCGCTCGCCGTCATCTGTGTCTGTTCGGCGTCCACTGCGAGCCGTGTTCCACGGAGGCTACTGGCTCTTGCTCCCCCGTCTTTAATCCTCTCTATTCGCCATGTCTTTGCCGGGGTCTACCTCGCCATTGTCAAAAATCCCTCCGAGTGCCCCTCCCCTCGTGTCCCATTCCTCTTCGGCCTCAAGCGGAACGTCTACCCCGACGGTCCTTTCTCGTCTCAACCCTGCATCACCTTATCCCATGTCGCGCCCTCTACACGATTCAGGCCCCCCGTCTCCCACCTCCACAAAGTCTGCTCCTATACCCTCTCGGTCCTCCAAATCCGTGCGCGAGCGCGGTAGCTCCGTCTCTACCATCCGTCCCCCAACGATCCCACTCGGGCGCGTAGCCTCCAATCCCATCCCGGCATCTATATCCTCTTCCACCACCACTCTCGCTGCGCTCGCCTCTGATTTCCGCTCTAGAAGCCGTGCCTCCTCCGTCCACCATCATGCTCGCTCCACCAGCCCGCGACCTGACTTGTCCTTTTGGAACACTCCAGGCCGGGGTATGGCCACTCCAACCAATGAACATTCAACCAGCTTGTGGACGTCCAGGGAGGTCATTTCTAGGCCCTGGCCTGAGAAAAGGCAGAAGACGGTCCCGGTCGAGCAGGCAGAGGGTTACATCCGCACGCGCGACGTGAGTACTTTCTTCCTTACTTCTCACCCCGCTCGTGTCAACTCCCCATCAGCGCGTCGCCGAGGCCGCCGTCAACGTCCTCGGTACTGCCGGTCTAGTCGTCCATGAGCTTCTGGAGGTCAGCGTCGATCTCCTCAAGTTCGCACCCATCGTCGGCTTGGAGGAAGCCGCTC
Organism: Sanguinoderma infundibulare; assembly: GCA_032821775.1. Taxonomy (NCBI): domain Eukaryota; kingdom Fungi; phylum Basidiomycota; class Agaricomycetes; order Polyporales; family Polyporaceae; genus Sanguinoderma; species Sanguinoderma infundibulare. The sequence continues at coordinate 23,657 of JAVLRN010000004.1, read as the reverse complement.
GAACCCTCCTCAACATCTGGAATTCCCTCCAAATGGTCGATGTAAGTTCTCTCAATCTCATCACCCTCCAAGCCATCCCTTATCCATCCCCCCCCTCCTCAGATGAACCGTTTGGCCTGCCTCCGCCTCACTGAGCGCTGCGCCACGATCCTCATGTCCATTCGCGAGGAGATTGCCAGCGCCGGAGATGATGTCGGCGTAGAGCTCCAGCCGCCCCTCAAGCGTCTTGTCGAGTACGTCCCAGGTCTCCTCGTCAACGATGCACACTAATTCGCGCCCTCCCAGTGCATTCAGCGAGGTCCACCGCTTCCTCGTCAAGCAATCCAACCGCCCGTTCATCAAGCGATACCTTCAGCGCGAGGAGATCCAACGCGCGCTCGCCGTGTGCCACAACAGTCTTACTGACTCGCTGAGCATGTTCAACGTACGTCTCATCGAACACGCACCCGCGCATCTCTGACATCTGCTTTTCAGACCTCGATCCAGATCCGTATCCTCAAGCAGGTTCTCGCAGCAGAGCGTCAACGCCAAGAGGACACTGTCGTACTCCTCGATTCCATCAACCACCTCCCGGACTCTTGGCCCCTTACGATCGAGCCCTCTCCGTCCGGAAGTCTCCTGTTCACCGCGGAGTCCAATGAGCCTCATCACGACGTCCTCGCGCAGTTGCAGGCCGTTACCTCGCGCCAGAACGAGCGCGACATGGTCCACGACACGGTCGACCTCCGCCAGTTGATGCGCGCCGCGCTGCAGACGAACAACGACGTCGAGATGATCCGCGTCCTCCAAATTGGGCGCGACGAGATGCCCGAGGCGATCAAGGCCCTGCAACGCGCGCTCGAGAAGGAGGTCGAGCGCGAGAGCCTTGAGGACGAGGCCGTCCTCGTCGCCGCCGCCGACGTTCGGGACTCTGCGCTCACTATCACGCAAACCGACGCGTCAGGGCTGACGCGCTCCCCGACGGTCCACAGCACGGGAAGCCAGACGAGCAGCTCCGTTGCGAGCTCGGCGGGCAGGTCACGGGCGTCGCGCGACACGTTGGACCGTGAGTTCATCGAGACCGGGATCGACGCTCTGAGGCGGATCAGCGGGACGGAGGTGGCGCTGCCGAGCTGGACGATTACGCGGTTCGAGGTCTTCCGCAACGAGAAGATCGGCATGGGCGGCTTCTCGGACGTATATAAGGGCAAGTGGGGGGACCGGGTCGTGGCTATGAAGTTGCTCGCGCCGACGACGCCGCGGGAGTTGTTTGTGCACGAGGTGAGTAGCTTGCTTTGTTGGGTCGCATTCAGGCGAAGATTCGCCAGTTTGAGCCTCGGGCACCCTTGCGGCGACGGTCGGAAGTTCTGTCGAGATTGAGTTCCCGGTAGCCTGGTCCCCGGGCCTACTCGTCTGGGTGATCACCGTGCTTTAATGACTCTGACGGAATGGTGCCGGTGTTTATCTGGGCAGGCCATCTGCCTCGCGCCTTCCTCATTCATTCAATCACTGTACATTTATAATCGTCCTCCACGAGTTTCTTATGGGTGACTGTGTGCTGACCACTCTTCTCCCGATGAATCGTATCCCCGATTCGCGCAGGTGTCGATCTGGAAGACGCTCCAGCACCCTAACGTCTGCGAACTTCTGGGCGCGTCGTCGGCCTCGAGTGACCCGCCATGGTTCTTCGTCAGCCCGTACTACCAGCACGGAAGCCTCGTCACCTATCTGAAAGGGTTGTCGTCGCTCGACTCCGTCGACCTGCTCAAGATCGTCCACGAGATTGGGAAGGGTATGGCGTATCTCCACAGTCGAGGGGTGCTGCACGGAGACCTCAAGGTACGTGATCTCGTGCCATTCGAGCACGGAAAATCGTTGGCAAAAGTCACGAGCTTACCCTTCTGCGTTTGGCTATAGGCTGCCAACGTGCTCGTTGACGATAGGCACCACTGCGTGATATCTGACTTTGGGCAGAGCGAGATGAAGTCGGAGGCGTATCGTATCAGTGGGCTGCCCCTTCCCCGTAAGTGCCCCCAATCTCGTCCTCGCTAGATAACTCCATTGACCGTATCTTGAGTAGATGGCACGCTGCGGTGGCAGGCTCCCGAGCTCATGTCTGGTCAGAGTGGCCTGACACAACAGGTCGACGTGTACGCGTTCGCCATCACAATCGTCGAGCTTCTTACCAAAGGCGCACTCCCGTGGCCGATGGCGACCGAAGACTCGGTGCGGTATCTCGTTCTCGGTGAGCCGTCAATTCACTTGTGATGTTTCGCACAAATTGACGTTGTTGGATGATCAGAAAAGAACATGCGGCCAGAAGTGCCTCTTCAACGAGTCTGGTCTTACCAGCTCTCCGAGATCCTCCACCAGTGCTGGCACCGGGACCCCGCGGTACGGCCGCCGTTCGCGAAGATTGACGAAGAGGTTCAAAAGCTGCGAGCACGCTACGGCGCGGACTTGAAAGAGTCGCCGTTCCCGCGCCATTCGGAGATTGCGCAGATGAAGACACGCAAGTCGCCCGACATGCACCCCATCCCTCTTCCCTTACTTCCAGGTGAGTCCGTGCGACACGCATCGGCTATCTATGTCAACTCACGGCGACGTCCCGTTTAGCCGACATGACCGCTTCGTTCGTCGAGGTGGGGTCGGCGCCCTTCACGAACGCAGCCGAGATCAACTCCTCGGACGGGCAGCCCGACGACTACCACGGGGACTACCACTCGGACCACCACGACCTCGATGTGAATTTGAGCCGCTCGAGCAGTCGCGCATCATCGTCCTCGATGCAGGACAGCCCGTCGGAGCACGTGGAGTATCCCAGGCCCGTCTCGCCTCCGCCGCCGGACGAGCACGCCCAAAACATCCGCGACGAGCGTCGGTACCGGATGCTCCTCCAGCATGAGTTCCACCCTTCCCGTACGTTTCATTTCCTGCGTCGCGTACTCGACTAAGGCTGACGTGCATTCTACAGTGACGCTTCCCCTGTGGACGCCGTCGCAGGTCGTCATCGGGGCCGTCGGCTACCACAGCAAGGCGAACTATGGCGAGTTCGTGACGCTCTTCGACTCATTCAACCCGGAAAGGTCGTCTAACGGTCGCGCGAAGGACATCCCTTCCCTGTGGGGCTATGGCAAGGTCGACCGGGGCAGCCAGCGACAGGACAAGCGCAACGTCGCGCAGCGCTCGATGGACATCATCCAGTCGTGGCTGAGCTCCCGGCACCGCTCTGGGGATGCGAAGTATTCGTGAGTTACTTCGGAGCGTAAGTTACCGTTAGCGCAACATTCTCACGACTTCATCGTGTAGTCGCCGCTACTCGTCGCCGCTGCGTTCTGGCCACAAGGCCTCGCACTTGTTCACGGAGGCGACGGTGTACTCGTACGTGGAAGACCTCACGACGCCCAAGAAGTGGTTCAAGGCCAACGTCGACAACATCCTCGCGATATACGGGGCCGAGCACCGCATCTCGAAGGAAGACTTGTATCTCGGTAGGCATTCTGTCTCCCACATTGGCTGCGCTGATTTGCTGATCGCGTCGCGTTCGCAGTCATTGGCACGCTCCAGGCGCAGGACTACGCGCTGTTCGTCAGTCACGAGCACCCGGACGGGCAGGTCGACTTCAACGTTTTCTCCTCGACGCGCACGGGTCAGCCGTGGGGCGAGTTCACTTTCTCGTCCTTCGACCCTACGTCGTCTTTCCTCGGCGGGCCCAAGTACAAGGAGGAGCCGGTCGGGCAACCGCAGTACGCGCGGAAGATCTCCATGTCTGGGAACTTGAACAGCGCTCGGTGGGACAGCGTGCTCCTCGCGCGATTGCGGTTCAAGCCCGACTCGGTCGAGCCGACGTCGCTATAGACGTTGTGCATTACCTTTACAGCTTGTGCTACGCGCTGGTCTTCGCTTGGCACATGGTCGAGTATGACCTTGGATTTTGGATGGCGAGTTTCACGGATGTTTCGGTTTGGACTGTATTCATGTTTTCTATCTACACTGACGCATCCTCACGCAACATACACTCCATTGGACTCGGTAGTACATTGCATTACCCGGCATCATTATATATCCGTCGCAATGTTTCTTGTTACAAACCAAATTGTATACTATCACGCTCCCGTAGCTGGAGAACTCGGTGTAAATCTATTTTTATTGTAGCTTTGCTAATCGAGACTTGTACGGTTGGCCGCTGGACAGAGACTTTCAGGCTCACGGAATGCAGGAAGCCTGGAGGGCGAGTCTACATGAGCCCCTGCTGACTCTGCAATCAAGCGGTCTAGCTGAATGGAGAGATGAATGCCGGAACTTACTTTTATATGTATTGTCATCGGTAGTGTTGTGCAGGGCCCGGCCTCAAGCCCTGAAGCCCCGGGTACCCGGCCCTCAAAGCCTGAGCCCGGCCGGGCCCGCTGGTGGGCTCTCAGGGCTCCAGGGCCCAGCTTACTTTGTGCAAAGCCCGAGCCCGGCCCTCAAGCCCGGGCCTTCAGCAAGGCTCCTGTCATGGTATATGGTGCCTGCTGTAAATGCATAATTAGTAGATCTCATTGAATATCATTATGGTATGAAGGGAGAAGGGTACAATAAGCATTGAGCGAGAAAATGCCAACATGTTGCAGCACGTCAGTGGCTGCCATACGGGCACTAGCATTCCCAAAATGGGCAGCTTCATTTCACAACTGTCGATGGTGAGGCCTTTTCAACTTTGTTCCACTTCCATTTGGGTTGCTCGTCTGTTAAAAGAGTTATAGAACATTGGTAAGCCACAATTGATTCCAAAATTTTAGTGTTCAGACTCACTATTACTACAGGCTAAAAGCCCGGGCTTGAGCCCAACCTGGCCTGAGCCGAGCCCGAGCCCTCCATGAGGGCCCAGCTCAAGGTGTTGGTGCATCCGAGCCCCCAAAAGCTGGGCCCAAGTGTTACGGATGTATTGTATAGTGCCTGATTATATAATATCATAGATATGAATCCTGTACACGCAGTAAGGCTTCCTCAGCCTTACCACCACTGCCCCATCTGTGTACCCCATCGCCCTCAATACAGGACATTGACGAGTCATGCTAGGGGCATTGGAAGGCCCAACTCTTGTGATCTTAACACTTTTTTTGACTCCCACTAGTCTTCTATTCTTGACGACACTCCCTTGGACTTGCTTTCGGAAAATTTTAGGCTACCTTCGACTTCTTAGCAACACTCCTTCGGACTCGCCCTGACTTCAATTCTTCAGACAGCTCTTTGGCGACACTTGATTTGACTTGCCGTGGCCCTCAATTCTGACCTGGACAACTCTCAATGGATTTCTTCTGGGACACTCACTGCTGGGACATGCCTCCACACTTCCACCAGCTGGAGCCCATTCGGGCTCCCTCCAGGCATCAAAATGCAGTCAACACATCCGCATTCAATCCTGCCAGCTTCGCTACAGCTCATTCTTACAAAACAAGCTGCTACAGTGGCAGCCAGGGGTACTCGGATGGCCTGAACACCATCTGGCCATTGACCTGAGTGCACGACCCCAGTGTGCTCTTTCCCTCACCTCCATTGCTGTCACCTTGACAGGATGCATCTGGCTTTGGAACCAGCAGCATGGACCAGATGGGGGTCTTAGGTGAGTCTCACTTTTACAGTTTTCGCTCCCATTCCACATCCAACATGCCACCCCCAGTTCAGGTGAGTCCCTTGCAGCTGGCTCAACAGCTGCTGCAGGGCTCACACCTGGGGCATGCAGGCTCTCTATGACTGGTGCATTCGCTGTTGTACAGGTCTCTGCCTTCTGAGCAGAGACTGTTAAGTGCGAGGAGCCAACCACGCAATGTTGTAGTGGCATATGAGATGGCTTTGACAGCATATCAGAGCTCGCTCATGATGCAGGTGTCTCTGTGCTCCCAACAGCTGTCTGAGCACTCATGCAAGCTTGCTATGCTCCACACCAAGTCTGATGCTGTGTTGCATAAGTATGCCAATGAAGTGCACATGGCCCAGGCCCACACCAATCATGCAGCAGATGACAACCAGCACATGATGTTGGACATGAAAGGGGGTGTTGAGTAGGTGGGGTCAGGGTCAGAGTAACAAAAAGCTAGGACTTCAGAGTTGAAAGTGCGTGGACACAAGGGTGCTGTGTCTGTGTGGACACAAGGGTGGTGTGTCTGCATGAAAGGGGGTGTTGAGTAGGCAGGGTCAGGGTCAGGGTAACAAAAAGCTAGGACTTCGGAGTTGAAAGTGCGCGGACACAGGGGTGCTGTGTCCGCGCAAATACAAGGGAGGTGTGTCCGTGCGGACACAAGGGTGGTGTGTCCACACGGACACAAGTGTTGTGTGTCTGCGCAGACACAAGGGTGGTGCCTCCGCGTGGACACAAGGGAGGTGTCTCCATACGGACACAAGTGTTGTGTGTCTGCGCGGACATTAGGGTTAGGGTTAGGGAGGAGATGAACAGGGGGGTTGAGTAGAGGGGATCAGGGTTAGGGCAACGAAAAGCTAGGACTTCGCTGTTGAAAGTGCGCGGACACAGGGGTGCTGCGTCTGCGCAGACACAAGGGTTGTGTCTCCATGCAGACACAAGGGTTGTCGCTCCGCGCAGACACATGGGTTGTGTGTCTGCGCAGACACATGACTCGTGTGTCCGCGCAGACACATGAAGGGGGGTGTTGAGTAGGCGGGGTCAGGGTCAGGGTAACAAAAAGCTAGGACTTCGGAGTTGAAAGTGCGTAGACACAGGGGTGCTGTGTCTGCGCGGACACAAGGGTGGTGTGTCCGCGCGGACACAAGGGAGGTGTGTCTGCGCGGACACAAGGGTGGTGTGTCCGTGTGGACACAAGGGTGGTGTGTCTGCGCGGACACAAGGGTGGTGTGTCCGCGCGGACACAAGGGTGCTGCCTCCATGCAGACGGGCAGTGGGCTGGCCCAGCCCGCAGTTTCCGGTACCTTTATGCAAATTACAATATACAGTTATTCCGATCAGATGCATTGAAGCTGTGTCCGTGCAGGTGAAAGCAGCAGCGTGTCTTTGAAACGTCTCAATAAACTGCAGATATATCACAGAAACATATCCTACAATAAATAGAAGAGGATTACATACAGAGGAAACACCAGAAAAGCCAACAGAGTTGGAGAGGAATGAATCAGAGTTAAGCTTCAAACCGATCGGACACAGAAGACGTGTGGCAGTGCGACACAATAAGGTACCGAGGAAGAAGACAGTGCCACATGGGAAGAGAAGAGGTCAGATGCAGAGAGAAGACCGGGTGTCACCGGTGCCTGGCAGGACTTGGTCGGAGGAAAAGTGTCGAGCGGCAGGGCAGCGATCAGCTGGATTTGGGGTGGAGGGACCAGGAAGGGACATGCCATGAGGCTGGGCACAGGGCATCGATCGAGGATGGGGGACACGGCGGCGCTCTCCTTCTCCCCATTGCTCACCAGCGACGCGAGCAACCTAGCCGAACATCAAACAATAAATCAACCGCAAGTACAATCATATGTAAGTGCTGATCATGGTATCAGGGGACCGATTCTGACGCAATTTGTAGACAAGCATGCCTCCTCGCAGTAAATCGAAAAAAACCCAGGGGACTGAGGTGCGTGGATCAGCTGCGTGGATTGTGGCTGCTACTAATTATATTGTGGAATGACAGGACGAGGGCAAGGTACAGTACAGATGGGTGTGTGATAGGTGAGGAAAACTGACGTTTGTACAGGTGTCTGGGGTGCGGATGCCGAAGGTGAAGGAGGAGGAGACGGCTCTGCATCCGCAGGAGCAAGCGATCCGGGCGCGCCAGTGCGAGGAGGAGAAGGCGTTCCTGGGCAAGTGTCGGCTGGACGTGCTGATGGAGCCGGCGGGGGTCACGTACCGGTGGGGGACGTGGAACCAGCAGGGAGTGGTGGCGGCGTCGGTGGCGAAGCTCGTGCGGTCGTTCGACACAGAAGGTAAGCACCCGAACACGGCACCGCTGCTGATGCAGGTGCGTGTCGAGGACCTGGTGGAGGGGACGTATGCGAAGAAGACGGACGAGGCCGTTCCGTGGGAGGAGCTCCCCGAGCTGCGATTCAAGTCGCGGGTGGATCTGCCGCTGCTGGTGGTTGATTTTTTCAGTGGGCAGCACCGGGCGAAGGCGATGGCGGCGTAGAAGGCGCGGCTGGAGAAGGAGCGGGAGAAGAAGGTGGAGGGGCTGGTGCGGGTGACGAACAAGCTGGGGGATGGGGGGTCGAAGAAGCAGATGGAGGAGCTGGAGACGGTTCGGCTTGCGTTGGATGTTGTGGATGAAGGGGGGTGTTGAGTAGGCGGGGTCAGGGTCAGGGTAACAAAAAGCTAGGACTTCGGAGTTGAAAGTGCGCGGACACAGGGGTGCTGTGTCCGCGCGAATATAAGGGAGGTGCCTCCGCGCGGACACAAGTGTTGTGTGTCCGCGCAGACACAAGGGTCGTGTGTCTGCGCGGACACAAGTGTCGTGTGTGTGCGCAGACACAAGGGTGGTGTGTCTGCGCAGACACGAGGGTGGTGTGTCTGCGCGGACACAAGGGTGGTGTGTCTGCGCGGACACAAGGGTGGTGTGTCTGCGCAGACACAAGTGTTGTGTGTCTGCGCGGACACAAGGGTGGTGTGTCCGCGCGGACACAAGTGTTGTGTGTCTGCGCGGACACAAGGGTCGTGTGTCTGCGCGGACACAAGGGTGCTGCCTCCGCGTGGACTGGCAGTGGGCCGGCCCGGCCCGCAGTTTCCGGTACCTTTATGCAAATTACAATATACAGTTATTCCGATCAGATGCATTGAAGCTGTGTCCGCGCAGGCAAAAGCAGCAGCGTGTCTTTGAAACGTCTCAATAAACTGCAGATATATCACAGAAACATATCCTACAATAAATAGAAGAGGATTACATACAGAGGAAACACCAGAAAAGCCAACGGAGTTGGAGAGGAATGAATCAGAGTTAAGCTTCAAACCGATCGGACGCAGAAGACCTGTGGCAGTGCGACACAATAAGGTACCGAGGAAGAAGACAGTGCCACACGGGAAGAGAAGAGGTCGGATACAGAGAGAAGACCGGGTGTCACCGGTGCCTGGCGGGACTTGGTCGGAGGAAAAGTGTCGAGCGGCGGGGCGGCGATTGGCTGGATTTGGAGTGGAGGGACCAGGAAGGGACATGCCATGAGGCTGGGCACAGGGCATCGATCGATGGGGGCGATCGAGGATGGGGGACGCACCGGCGCTCTCCTTCTCCCCATTGCTCACCAGCGACGCGAGCAACCTAGCCGAACATCAAACAATAAATCAACCGCAAGTACAATCATATGTAAGTGCTGATCATGGTATCAGGGGACCGATTCTGACGCAATTTGTAGACAAGCATGCCTCCTCGCGGTAAATCGAAAAAAACCCAGGGGACTGAGGTGCATGGATCAGCTGCGTGGATTGTGGCTGCTACTAATTATATTGTGGAATGACAGGACGAGGGCAAGGTACAGTACAGATGGGTGTGTGATAGGTGAGGAAAACTGACGTTTGTACAGGTGTCTGGGGTGCGGATGCCGAAGGTGAAGGAGGAGGAGACGGCTCTGCATCCGCAGGAGCAAGCGATCCGGGCGCGCCAGTGCGAGGAGGAGAAGGCGTTCCTGGGGAAGTGTCGGCTGGACGTGCTGACGGAGCCGGCGGGGGTCACGTACCGGTGGGGGACGTGGAACCAGCGGGGAGTGGTGGCGGCGTCGGTGGCCAAGCTCGTGCGGTCGTTCGACACAGAAGGTAAGCACCCGAACACGGCGCCGCTGCTGATGCAGGTGCGTGTCGAGGACCTGGTGGAGGGGACGTATGCGAAGAAGACGGACGAGGCAGTTCCGTGGGAGGAGCTCCCCGAGCTGCGATTCAAGTCGCGGGTGGATCTGCCGCCGCTGGTGGTTGATTTTTTCAGTGGGCAGCACCGGGCGAAGGCGATGGCGGCGTGGAAGGCGCGGCTGGAGAAGGAGCGGGAGAAGAAGGCGGAGGGGCTGGCGCGGGTGACGAACAAGCTGGGGGACGGGGGGTCGAAGAAGCAGATGGAGGAGCTGGAGACGGTTCGGCTTGCGTTGGACGTTGTGGATGGGAAGATTGGGAGTGCGGGGCAATGGTGCGTGCACCTGTTCATTGCAGGTATGTGGATGTCCTTTTTTTTTGTAGAATGTGGTGAAGTGATGATGTGAATGATTTAGAGGAGTGCGGGGAAGCGCTGTGCCGGCACTTGTCGCAGAACGAGTACCTGCCGAGCCTTCATGCGACGCAGGAGGAGCGGCTGTTTGGGTACCTTGCGGCGATGGAGGCGAATGTTGTGGAGTGGAAGAAGACGCATGCAGGGGGCGGGGAGATGACGCCGTACATGGGGAAGTGGAGCAATGCGATTCTGCGGCCTGTGATGACGGCGGCGCAGCAGAGTGCGTTCCCGCCGTCATACCTGCTGACGACGCCTGCGCTGTGGGAGATTGTGACGGACTTGGCGACGTTTTCTGCGTACCGGAACGGGCAGATCTTGACTGTGAAGCTGTTCGACTCTGTGCTGAAGCCGCCGACGCGAGCGCACAACCAGTCGTGTGCGATCGGGGAGGTGAGTTTGTATATTGATGAATTGAGCTAGTGCGTGGTTGTGTGCTGAAGATGTGTGTACAGTTCTGGGCGCGGCTTGTGCGGGACGGGATGCGGCGGATGCGGCTGATCGCGAGTCCTGGGGCATTCGCGGACGTGGACGACGCAGAGGACGAGGAGGGGCAGCTTCTGCGGGACGTTGTGAAGATCTGGGTGGACGACCCGAAGGACGTGGTCGCGGTCCCTGCGGAGCTTGTGGCGAAGCACCACCGGGGCAAGACGTGGGAGCAGTTGCTTGAGCGGGACCGGCGGGAGCTGCAGGGGAAGCATGAGAAGGAGATTATGGGGCGGTACCAGAAGCTGGAGGGGGAGGTGTTTGGAGCAGGGGTGCGGGACATTGTGTGGACGCAGGATGTGCTGAAGAAGATTGACGAGCAGTACGTGCTGCTGCTTCGGCCGCGGGGTGCGATCAACTATCTGGGGCACCGGGAGAACGCGATCCTGGCGGGTGCGCTGAAGAAGTACAAGAAGGCTGTGGACCGGATCTTGATTGCGGACTGGGAGGAGCGGCTTGGTGCGTACATGCAGACGGAGGACGAGAATGGGAACGTGACTGGGACGTGGGAGCCTGAGGCTGGGTCGAGCGAGGAGAAGGATGTGAAGGCGTTGTCTGGTGCGGCGCGGCGGTTGCGGTGGATGCACGAGATGGTGTATGCGGAGAAGGCGTACGACCTGCCGTGGCCGACGGTGTCGTTCCTGCAAGATCTGCGGCGGATCCTGGAGCAGTACGGGCCGACGATCCAGTGGGTGAGTGTACTTCATGATTTATTTGTCCTGACGTGTCTGCGCGGACACAGCACTCGTGTGTCTGCGCGGACACAGCACTCGTGTGTCTGCGCGGACACACGACCCTTGTGTCCGCGCGGACACACGACCCTTGTGTCTGCGCGGACACACGACCCTTGTGTCCGCACGGACACACGACCCTTGTGTCTGCGCGGACACACGACCCTTGTGTCTGCGCGGACACACGACCCTTGTGTCCGCGCAGACACACCACCCTTGTGTCCGCGCGGACACACCACCCTTGTGTCCGCGCGGACACACCACCCTTGTGTCCACGCGGACACACCACCCTTGTGTCTGCGCAGACACACGACCCTTGTGTCTGCACGGACACACCACTCGTGTGTCCGCGCGGACACACGACCCTTGTGTCTGCGCGGACACACCACTCGTGTGTCCGCGCGGACTAGAGTCTTGTCCAGTGACTTCATACTTCATCGCACTTCACATTCTGTTCCGCTCTTATCACATTCAATACTCACCCCCACCCACAGATCGTCCGCACCCTCGACCCCCTCGTCGACTCAAACATCCGCCGCCCGGACGAAATAGCCTTCTGGGATTACGGCTCATATGCCGTCCACTTCCTCACGCGCGACACAATGTTCCGCGCAAACACCAAGGTCGGCACAGAGGTACGCTTCGCACTCAACTGTCTCCCCCACAACTCTCGCTCACATCACATCCAGTTCTTCCGCTGGCTCTTCAACAACATCCCCGCCATTGCAGAGGTCGCAATCCTCCTCGCTGAGTTCACCACCCCCGCAATAGATCGCTTCTACTCCATTGGCTACTCCGCCTGGCTCTCCTCCATCAGCAAGGTCAACCCCAGGGCCGAAACAGACAAGTCGAAGATGTCGCCCCCAGACATCATCGACGAAAACGACCTCGAGCTCTCCTTCACCCCCGCAGACCTCAAGACCATCTCCACCATGACCGAATACATCCGCAACATCATGGGGGCACAGAAGCCGGCCCCAAAGGCCGCATCATCCTCCTCCGCCAACGACGACGCCCTCTCCCAGTTCGACAACGTCTGCAAGATCTTCCCCGGCCTCCCCATCGGCGGCGTCCAGAAAAACCCCGCCCTCCTCTTCATGTTCCGCCACGCCGCTAGCTGGAGGGACGTCAAGCCGAGGAGCGCTCCAGACACCTCCCTCACCTACGCTATCCTGTGCTACTACGGATACCAGCACACACTCGCAACCACCGCCCGCATCCTCGACTACAGCGCAGGCCGCGACCTCCGCCAGTCCCTCGTCGACTTCGCCTCAAACTACTGCAACTCAACCATCGCAGTCGAGGTCTCCGCCGACCGCCCTGGCAAGACACAGGCCAACACAGTCTTCAAATGGGCAAACTGGGACAACGACATCCTCGACAACCTCATCAGAGTAGGCGAAAAAAGAAACGCCGGCCGCCCCCGCATCACCCTCGACAACGCAGTCCTCGAGCTCGAAAGCGTCTCCCGCCGCCAGGACTGCACTCGCCAGATGCATCGCGTCATCACCGCAGTCACCGGCGCAGCCTGCGCCCGCAACGGCATCGCACAAAACCTCCCCCGCGGGCTCCCCGCACCCATCGCAATCAAGCTCGAGGAACTCCTCCAGGCACGTTCTCCTCTCATTCCTCTCCTCTCTCTAAACTCACCTTTCTCCCCCACAGACAATGCACGACAACGGCCAGATGATAGAGGCCCAGCACACCGCTCCCCCCGGCGCACCAGTCGTCCTCCCCACCCCTCAGAACCAGCGCCCCATCCACATCCCCAAGGTCCCCCGCGCTGACTCTCAACACGCTTACCCCTCCCTCGAAGAATTCCGCGACGCAGACCCCAAAAAATACACCACATTCCGCGCAATCCGCAAGGCTAACGGCGCCGACCCCAACGACCGCTCCATTCGCCCCCAGGACTACGACTGGAAGAAGTTCCTCGCCGCTCCCCGCTCCAAGTCCCGCAAAACAAAGGACTCCGCGGCTTATACTCCATCCAGCAAGCGGCAAGCTCGCCCTGTAAACGACTCCAACTCCGAAGACGAGGACGACGAGGACGACGAGGACAACAACGGCGATGACGACGATGACGACAACGACGCCCACTCAGACGAAGGTCAGTCTGCACACAACGCTCCCGCCGCTGAGCAGCAGTCCACCAAGGGCAAAGGCAAAGCAGCCGCCTCCCCCAACCCCGCAATCACCATTCCCCCCGTCCTCAACACCCCCACCCCGCTCGAACACATGTGCGTACCCACACTCCTCCCCGCTCCATCTGAACACACCACACTCACTCCATTTGACAGCGACTCTGCCACCGCGGCACCCACTGCCGCAGCCCCCGCATCTCCTCCCCCATCCGCTATCCCCGAGATCGCCGAGCCGGCCCCCACTGAGACCAGGGACATCGTCATGCAAGACGCCTCGGACCCCTTCGTCGACGACCCCGCTCCTCAGATCGAGCAGGACGACGTCCCACCGCCAAAGGCACGCGGTCCGAAGCCCAGGCCAGTCAGCCGCGGTCAGGGTGGTGCGGCGGCGACTCGCGCAACTCAGGCAGGCGGCACGGCGACGCGGTCCAGGGTGCGTGTGCAGGAAGCAAATGCACAAGCGAGCGGGTCTGGAGGAGCCGGTCTCAGCGGTGCAGGCGCGGCTGAGGGCGCAGGGCCCTCCAGAGCCGCAAAGACGGCGAAAGGCAGTGGTATGTGTTTATGCATCTGCTGAGTGTGGAGATTGCACTGATGCGTCTCACAGGCACGGGTCGGAAGCGTTCTCACTCGTCTGCGGGAGGTGCGACGCCCATTGGGGAGGGCGGCGGAAGCCCGAGTTCGTCGCCGAAGTCGAAGAAGAAGAAGAACGCGGGATCTGAGGGCGACGGTCTGAGCAGCGTTGCGGAGGAGACGGAGCCGGAGCGCGACCCTGCAATGCCGGCGATCCCGATGTAAAGGGCGGAACTCGCATGGAGCCGTGCGGCTTTATGCGTGGGTCGAGGTGAGAGTGCTGGCTGTCGTCGCAGAAGTTGAATGATTGTATTTGTATGCTGTCTCGAACGCGACTGTGGACTGGTCTGAAAGTGTTTGTACTGTGTATATGCTGTAGGATGCAGACTGTGAAATGAATGTGTTGTGTTTGTGAATTTGGAGAATGGGTTTGAACGACATGGGAGGTGGTGGATGCGCCATATGGAAAGTGCTGATGGAGCGATGCGCGCAATTAAGCTTAGCGTTGGGTGTAAGCCGAATGTGGCGATGAAGACACACAGGGTATGCGATGGAGACGTCTGCTGCCAGGCGCGAAGCGGGGGGAGACTAAAACGGTGAGCCCAGGCACGTTGCTTAGACATGAAACAGATGGAGGTATTGGGCTGGTCTGGAGTTGTTGTTTTGGACGGGGTGTGTGTGCGCGAGCGACGATCAGCGGGACGAGTTGATCGCCCACTTTCTTACTCTCAGCGTTGCGTTGTGCTCGATCTGTGGACTTTGCCTGTCAATGCTTGTGCCCTTCTGTTTACACTCTGCCCGAGCTGAGGAGAGATGCCGCTGCCGAGGTATGTGATTTGACGAGTGTGTTGGTGCGAGGCAGTGACTTATGGGGGAGCAGTGAGGAGCCCGCGGACGAGTTCCGGTATGATGTGGTGAGGGACGATGGGGAGGAACCAGACGACGGGTTTGAAGACCGACCTGCGCCGCAACAGGATCTGTTTGACCAGGAGCGGGTTGTGATCCCTGCGGTGTTCCAAGATGGGGAGGGGGTGTCGCAGGACGAAGTGACTACTGTGCTTGCGAAGCAGATGCTGGAGGACCCGTCTTCGCGTGCGAAGTATGAGGCGACGAAGGTGGAGTTTGTTGAGCTGTCTGAGTTGCGGCGGATGTACGAGGGCGAGGAGAGCACGCGGGCAATGGAGATGGTGCGGTCGAAGTTTTCGCTGGGGCTGACGGAGGACGACGTTGTGGAGACGGATGATCCGGATGTTATGTTCGGCGTGAAGGAGGTGAGTTGTATTCTGTTGACTGCGGGGTGTGGAGGTGTTGACTGTTTGGACGTGTGCAGGCGCGGCTGGACAAGCAGATTGCGGTTCCGTGTGGCATTGGGCTGGATGCGGTCCTGCCGAATGTTGCGGACCTGGTTGTGCAGAACAATGTGCCGTGGAGCTTGGAGCTGAACTTCATGCGTCGTTACTGGCAGTTTCGTGGGGAGCGCAAGGTACTTGGTGTGGACCCGGCTGGGAAGATGGCGTTTGGGGGGAAGACGAATGCGGACGAAGAGGTGTGGTGGTTGATTGCGGACCACTGTGTCATCGACAAGGACGTCGATGTGCATGGTGTGGAACACTCTGGGGGGCCGACGCACATGGACCCTATCGACTTCCGTATCCTGATGTCGATGCTTGCGTCGATGCTGGAACGCATGAACTTTGGCAACATCTACCTGTCTGAGCCGTATCCTCCTGTGGACGATGACGAGAGTTTCAATGTGTGCACGCAATTACTGTGAGTGCAGTCTTTACTCTGTGTTATGTTGTGTGAATAGTGTGAACGGGACGAGGACTCATGGATGGGGCACCCTTGTATCTGCGCGGACACAGCACCCTTGTGTCTGCGCAGACACAGCACTCATGTGTCCGCGCGGACACACCGCCCTTGTGTCCGCGCGGAGACAGCACTCGTGTCTCTGCGCGGACACAGCACCATTGTGTCCGCGCAGACACAGCACCCTTGTGTCCGCGCAGACACAGCACCCGTGTGTCCGCGCAGACACAGCACTCGTGTCTCTGCGCGGAGACAGCACTCGTGTCTCTGCGCGGAGACAGCACCATTGTGTCCGCGCAGACACAGCACCTTTGTGTCCGCGCAGACACAGCACCCTTGTGTCTGCGCGGACACAGCACCCGTGTCTCTGCGCGGACACAGCACCCGTGTCTCTGCGCGGACACAGCACCCGTGTCTCTGCGCGGACACAGCACCCGTGTCTCTGCGCGGACACAGCACCCGTGTCTCTGCGCGGACACAGCACCCGTGTCTCTGCGCGGACACAGCACCCATGTCTCTGCGCGGACACAGCACCCTTGTGTCCGCGCGGACACAGCACTCTTGTGTCCGCGCAGACACAGCACCCGTGTCTCTGCGCGGACACAGCACTCGTGTGTCCGCGCGGATGGGACACACACACGTCCACCCGATTCCTCTCTCCTCTTCCCAAAACTGTCATCGTCCTTTCCCTCCCCTGCGCACATTCACTCACTCACCCATATTCTCCAGTGACCGCCGACACATCTCCCTGTCCCTCGAAGACGCCCGCGAGCTCAACACAACCATTCGCAGTCAGTATCGTTCTTGGTACAGGCACGCCCCGCCCTCGTACAAGCGCGCAATCTGGGAACAAGGTCAACCAATGGCCATCGTCGTCCAGTACGGCCAGGACCGCCGCATCTGGGGCGGTAACCCCCCTGACTCCCCCGCTTTCCGCAACTACTGGTACGAACGCTTCGACTTCACCAAAATCGCACGCCTCTCCCTCGCCCTCCCAGTACACTACACGTCAGTCCCTCCCTCTCTCTCTCGTCGCATACACACTCACATCCCCTCTTCTCCCCACAGCGCATGCCTCGTCGACAACTGGCAGGTCATCCCAAACGCTGACATCCGCGCACACCATCCACTCGTCTACAACTCCCCAAATCCAAACAAGCGCCGCAGAATCAGAAACCTCCACAACGTCGACCTCTTCAACGCAGACGGAAAGGAAAACCGCTTCTACGACAAAAACGGCTCCTACATCCCCCGTCGCAAGCCCGTCTTCACACGCAACGCCCCTCCCCTCCCAAAATTGGGCTTGCTCCAGGACCTCACCGAGGTCCGCTGCGCACTCTTCGACCATCCCTTCGCTCGTCACAACGACTCCGACGACGACGACTCCGACGACAACCGCTATGACAACGAGGACGAAGACGACGAGGACGACGACGCCCGCTCCCACATCGACGACAGAAGCAGCGACCACAACAACAACAGCAGCCCAGAACCACACAACTCACATGACAACTCCCCCCCGCTAAACACCTTCCCCACCGCACGCATCATCCACCCCCGCGACAACGTCCACATCTCCCTATACCCTCACTTCTTCTCCGGCAACATCGGCCACTGGCAGGCCGACGACATCCCAAGACCCCTCTACGAACCCCTCCGCATGTTCCACAACACCGTCCGCACAGGCCCCACCATCCGCCCAACAATAGAGGCTCAGAACTCTCAGGCTTACAACACCCTCGCTCACAAAACTCGCGACAAGGCCCGCTTCCACATCGCTCAGCAGGGCATGCTCACCGCCGCCGCCGCCGGCTCCTGGGCAAAGTCCGCCCCTCATCAGACAAAGGCCCGCCGCTTCCTCCGCTTCGTCAACAACAAGCTCCCACACGACTGCCTCGCAATGCAGGTCCAGAACGCAAAAGACCTCTTCCTCCGCCTCGAATGCAACCTCCTCCTCCATCCAATCCGCTTCCACCCAGACCATCAGGACGGCCACCGCTTCTACGACGAGTGCATCATCCCTTGGATAAAGGCTTGCGCAAGCTCAGACATGCGCGCAGCCCTCCTCTTAGGGTTTTTTTGGGTTAGGATGGAGTGAACACGCAACGACTAGCTACGAAAGGGGGTTGCCAACAGGGGAGGTGGACTTGCCGACCTCCTGCTCGCCTGTTTCGCTTATATGCTCGTCAGGGCAACCTTAGTATCCTGTTGTTTGGTCCGTTCACACGGAGTTCCGATTGGCTGAATTAAACCGATCGTACGATGGTCCGTGCGCAATTGCAAATAACTGTGCCGAAGCGATGGCGTGATCGTGCCGGCCGAGAAGCCGGCGGTCTAGAGTAGCCTGGCGCGGGCCGAGGACTAATCAAGCTTACGTTCTGATGGCCGCCCCGCCGGTCATCACGTGTTCACTTCATCCTTATCTTATCACGTCCGGACCGTGATCCGGGGAAGATGAGATTAGATAAAGAGCACGTGACCTAGCACGTGACCAATCGCAATCTAAGCGCCGCTTGCGGCGCTTAGATGGTCACGTGCCCTTAGACGAACTTAAGGCGCTTAATCTTACATAATAAGCGCGGTGTTTAAGCGCGCGCTTACTCAACGGGTACTTCCGTTAGGGTTTGATTAGGGTTCGGGTAAGGTTAGGGGTCGGTTAGGGTTAGCGTTTGGGTTAGCTAAACCGAGTGAAACATAAGCGCTTCAGCAAAGCCAACGATTAAGTCGACTTTATAAGGACTCACGGTTAGGGTTTGGGTTAGACCGCGCCGGCCCCAGTGAGCGGGGCCGTGAGTATCCTTGATTTGCAGTTGAGGGCCTGCTACCGAGGAGTAGTATCAGGTTAGTATCAGTTTACTGATTGACATTTCGTGGGGAAATAGAGTACAAGGTCTTGAGAACGAACACGACTATCCACTGAACCGTATAATCGTTACTTGTACCCCTTTCGGAGACTAGCGCGAAGGCCTTATATCATCGAGCCAATGCCCAATTAGCCGGCAAAGGCTGCCGGCCGGGTCCGCGCCCCCTCGGGACGAATATTTCGACTCCAGAGTCCGATGGCCCCGCCGAAGCGGTAGCACTCCACGTCCTCGGATCGGTAAAGAGTCTACTCATCCAGGCGCCGTGTATACTCAACACGTGGGTTAATATCATCGTGCGACGCCTGTTTACCCCAAGCTCTCGACTAAATCATCGAGCTTGTCTACTGTGACTTAAAGCAATACGATCGAAATCACCGCCGTAGCGGCCAAAGCGGGTGCCAAACCCGCCCATCGTTGGGTACAGTTTTCCCATTCACCGCGGGGCGTTGGTTACAACCGAGGACACAATGCCCCGGTATGCCCGGATAAGCCGAGCTACCATCCGTCATTCCGCAGCGCTCAGCCTAGCACATTGAAGTGCTACGATCTGCTGAGGCCGGATTGCCTTTTCACTAATGTCATGTTCAACCGAAATGGCCTAATCCAAGACCAGGTGAACGACGTCCAGACGGGTCGTAATTGACATAGATCACATCATCAGAATCACCCACTGCGGCTTGTGAGACAGGGGCCGCGGGCTGATGACGGGAGCTGGACGCGATAGGTGCGCGTACTGGAGCCGGTTTTTCAACCGGGTCGGGGTCTCGTTCCGACAGTACACGTTCATCTAACTTCTGAAACACCATCTTTTTCCAAAGACTTGTTAAGTCGAACATATTCCGGGTTCGCTTTCGCGAAACCAGAACTCGACGGTCTAACATACTGATTTTCCGGATATCGGGAATCCAAAGACTCCCCGAAGGCGGGGTGTGCACTTCCGTTAAGAAGGCTCCTTCCGTCTCGGCCAGCGACTTTCCTAGGGTCGCTGGTGATGGCCGGGGCCACTCCGCCGGGGGAAATCCGGGACGGGGTAGGCCGAGATCTGCATTCGCATGCCAATCTCTCCAGTAATCTAAGATTGATGCTCCAAACTCGGTAGCATTGAACCAATTCCAGGCCGTGTTGTACTCGGATTTCAGGACCAAGACGCTTTCGGTTTCGCGATCGTTATTCTCACGTAAACGATTGTCCCAGCGCTCGGTAAGGTGTTTCCTCACCCAAGTATTCAACAGGTCTTGTGGGTAACCACGCTTTACGTAAAGACATACCAAGTCCTTAACGCTTCCCAAGTAGACAGGAAAAGAGCTACTAAGCGTGGCGAGCCTTGACATCTCACCGGTAAAAGTACCACGTTTAACATCGAGAGGATGGTGAGAAATCCAAGGAATTCGTTCAAGGTGGTTCTTCTGCTTGCGATACGGACGCCATTCTAGGGCGGTGCCATTGCCCCCAAAGTAAAACGTCGCGTCTAAAAAGTTACACCGCAAGTCAGATGCTTCCCACAGGATCTGACAGCCATCGAACGATATTTTGCTGCTGAGGTATCGTTGCGCTTCATTACTATTCTTGGCGCGAACAATGCCGAAGCAATCGTCGATGTAACGACCGTAAAACGCAGTGCGCTCGTCAGTCATTATTTGGCTAAGCTTTTCGAAATGCCAACCAAATAGGTTAGCAAGATCGGGAGAATCCGCGACGCCCATAGCAAGGCCCCGCTTTTGCTTATATAATTTGTTGCCATATTTACAGATCAGATCCGTGTTGCCTTCCCGTAGACACTTTTGGAAGATATCAGCATAATCACGCTGCTCAGCGCCCGCTAAGCCACGCACTATGCCGTCGACCTCTACCGTTGCATTGAATTCTATTGGGTCGAACGTGAAGTCTAGCCACATCTGGTACACAATATCCAGACATTGATCGAGGGGAACGTTCGGGTAGAATGCGACAACGTCGCCGGTGACAAAGTACCACCGTTCGCCAAAAGGCGGTCTAGGGAGTTTAATTTTGCTCAATTTTTGCACCAAGTCTTTGGTTCCATGAATAATGGTTGGCGCCGCTCGTATGAGAGGTTTAAGCTGCTTCGACACAAATTTGGCCGCTGGCCCGAAAACTACGGAGTGGCAGGGTATAATTGGCCGGAATCCCGTAGGTTTCTTATGTATTTTCGGTATGCCGTAAAATTCAGGGTAATGAAATTTACTTCCGGCTGCCGGGAACTTACTGCGTAAGAACTTGTCGACTTTTAATGAAGCCAGTTCGATCGTTTTCTCATCGATCTGAGTTGCTATACGATCTAGCCGTGTCTGTTTTGCCTTGAATATTGCGTTTGCCATTATTTCGCTAATAGGTGTGTAGTCCTTATCGTTACTTAACAGCTTCAAGGTTTCCGTTTCAATCCAGGTACGCTCGGACACCGCAAGTCCCAAATTCTTATCGGTAAGAGTGACTACATAGTTTCGCTCTAAAAGAAAGGCTTTTATTTCGGCGGGGGATGGGCTGAGCGTTTTATATGGTGCCGCTCCCTTTTGTTCGTCCGGGATTTTGGCGATCGTATTCATAACGAAGCGCCTCCCACGGTCGATACCCTTATTAAGCCATAGCGGTAAATCGGGCGCCGGCTTCCCACTTGGGTCGCTGACGACGTCATAATCTGGATCGTACGGTCGATTTAATCCCTCCTTAAACGTGAAATAAATGCGCCATCGCAAGCGCTTTTCAAAGTCGTTGAATGCGTCAATCAATAATTGAGAGTTGCGCGGAGAGTAATACATATATTTAAGTCCGACTGATAACGAATATGCGATACGCTCAGGTACTACTACACCAGGCGACGTATGAACGTACGCCGCAAACTGGGACGCCTCGAGAACACCGACCGGGGTGTTGGCGACGACGTAATCAACTGCCTGTGTGTGTGTCATTGTTAGTATCCTGTCCGGCAGGGTAGAGGGGCGTCCGTATACGTACTGGCCTTCGCCTTGCCCTTGCCCTTCTTGCCGGTATCGGCGGACTGGTTGCTCGTCTCGCCCTTCGGCTTCTTCTTCTTCTCGACCTTCTCGCCCGACTTCTTGGGCTTCTTCTGGTCGTTCGAGGAGGAGCTGGCGGTCTTGCCGCCCTTGCCTTCGGACTTGTTCGAGGCCTTTTTCTTGGCGCTTGCGAGCGTCAGCTGAAGAAAGGTTTTTAATCAGCGGGGTAAGCTGCGATTTAACGCGAGGACTTGCCTTTTTGATTTGGGCCTCGAGCGCCTTGACCTTGCCGGTGACGGCTTTGTCGATGGTGGCTTGAAGCGACGGCCCGGGGCGCGTCGCGTCGGCCATCTCGTGGTCGGCGTCTTTCTGAACCACCTCCTTTTTCTGGATCTTCTTCTGCATGGCAACCGAGCGGTTCTCGGCGATCGAGATGAGCCGCTGGGCGATCCAGGGGAGGTCGGACATGAGGTTGGTGAACTCCGCTTCGACGTTCGCGGAGTGCCTCCAGCCGGCGGGACGGAGATCAGTGTATCCTGGGTACCTACCATCCTTTATCCAGAGGCAATCACCCTCCGGAATAAGGATTTCGGCGTCCCGCGGGTCCCGCTCAACGTAGCGGTACTCGTAGATCACCTCTTGATTGTTACCGAGGAGCTCGGCGTACTTCTCATGGGCCGGGCCTTTCAGCACCGACCAGAGGTTGTCCCTGCCCAGCTGGGCATCCAGCCACTCGACCTCCGCTGCCAAAAAGGCAATATGCGCGGCGTTGATGGTCGCCTGAGCAGCGGCGACGGCGGCAGAGATGGCGTTCTCGTGCTCGCTGAAGCGGCCGTCAGCCTTGAACTCAGAGACGGCCTGCAACGTAGGCGTCTTAAGGACAAGGTGGGCTGGGGTGGTGCCGGCCGTTTGATGGGCCTCCGCCTTGCGACGGGTGGACCGGACGCTCTCCCGCTTTTCAGCGAGACTCGCGATCTGCCTGATCGGAGCTTCCAGGGCAAGTCGGTAATTGAGCGGGACGCAAAGCGCCACATCGCTCACCGACACCGCATTGTTCAGCGCCAAACGGCGCGTGAACGCGGACGTGGAGTCATCGGACCGCCCGCCGGCTGCCTCGACCACGTTGGCAAGACTCGGGCTTAGGGCCCTCGTCATAGCGGAACCGAACGAGAGAGAAGTGGAGGAGGAAGCGAAGGCCATTGGATAAGGTGGCGGGGGCTCGGGGGACGGTTGTGCGTATGTAAGGGTTAGGATGGAGTGAACACGCAACGACTAGCTACGAAAGGGGGTTGCCAACAGGGGAGGTGGACTTGCCGACCTCCTGCTCGCCTGTTTCGCTTATATGCTCGTCAGGGCAACCTTAGTATCCTGTTGTTTGGTCCGTTCACACGGAGTTCCGATTGGCTGAATTAAACCGATCGTACGATGGTCCGTGCGCAATTGCAAATAACTGTGCCGAAGCGATGGCGTGATCGTGCCGGCCGAGAAGCCGGCGGTCTAGAGTAGCCTGGCGCGGGCCGAGGACTAATCAAGCTTACGTTCTGATGGCCGCCCCGCCGGTCATCACGTGTTCACTTCATCCTTATCTTATCACGTCCGGACCGTGATCCGGGGAAGATGAGATTAGATAAAGAGCACGTGACCTAGCACGTGACCAATCGCAATCTAAGCGCCGCTTGCGGCGCTTAGATGGTCACGTGCCCTTAGACGAACTTAAGGCGCTTAATCTTACATAATAAGCGCGGTGTTTAAGCGCGCGCTTACTCAACGGGTACTTCCGTTAGGGTTTGATTAGGGTTCGGGTAAGGTTAGGGGTCGGTTAGGGTTAGCGTTAGGGTTAGGGTTAGGGTTAGGGTTAGGGTTAGGGTTAGGGTTAGGGTTAGGGTTAGGGTTAGGGTTAGGGTTAGGGTTAGGGTTAGGGTAAGGGTAGGGG